>CM042480.1:50624040-51941540 GCA_023621385.1 Quercus gilva | reverse complement strand
TTGTTCTATATAATGTAGATAGAGAAACAAGTGAAAACCCAAAACATTAAATTGTGAATAGTTAATTCAATTTACAGGTTAAAAAATCAGAAAGTTTATACGCTGAGGATTTGAAATGCAAAAAAGAAATGGAGAAAGTACTAGCAAAAGAGAGAGCAGAACTTGAAAAGGTGAAGCATGAGAGAGACCAAGTCTTGAGAGAACTCCAGATTTCCCAAAATCAAAGATCATTATTTGAGAGCCAAGTGAAAGAATCTCATCAATCTGTAAAGGGGTTGGAGATGAGAATTATGTCTGTTTTGGAACTATCACAAATTTATAAAAGAGAAAGGGATGAGATGCAAATGGAACGTGACACTGCACTGAAAGAAGTTGAAGAGCTGAGAAGAAAGCAAGGAGTAGTGGCCTCATGCACATGCATGCCTCAATGCTTCAGTGAGTTCTCGGTCTCAGAGATAAAAGAAGCAACGCGAAACTTTGATCCATCCCTAATAATTGGACAAGGAGGATATGGGAACATCTTTAAATGTTTCCTGCGTTGCACCCAGGTAGCTATAAAAGTCTTACATACCGGAAGTTCACAAGGGCCCTCTGAATTTCATCAGGAGGTACGATGGTTTAAACATTAACTATTTAATAGTAGAAGTTTCTCTATTTTAGTACTTTTTATAGGTAGTAAAAAATAACATATCAACAAAAAAAAGTTACAATAATTACTACGACTTCAAATTTAATAGAACATATGGTGGAAAAGAAGAATACATGTAACCTTTAGTTTGTTGACGAGAATCCATAATCTAACTCTAAAAATTTTAAAACTAAGGATTAGTTATTGTTGTTCACAATGATATTTAGTCAAATGGCTCAATTAAATAAATGTAAAATATTTAAATCACTAACCACTGTTTGCTTGAGTGCAATTGGCATATTTGATGCATTTCAGTTCTATACGAATAGATGCCCAAATGTATTATATTGACTTGATTTTTACATATGCGTATGGTCAGTCTAGTTGGTTATTGTCTTTGTTGGTTTGGTTCCAAATATATACTTAATCCAATTATGAATGTCCTTAGTGTCAAACAATCACCAGTCTTGTGCAAGAATAAAAACAACAAAAAATACAAAAAACAACAATATTATGGTGACCTAGGAAATACTAATAGAATATAGATTTCAAAATAAAAACGCTGGAGGGATTTAACCTAGCATCCCTTAATGCCAAAACACATCTACTATTAAGATAGAATTTTACAAATTGAATAACCATATTCCTAGTAAAATTTACTAACATTATCCAAAGCAGCTCCAAATCCAAAGACTTATTCAGTTATCAAGATGTGTTGCACTTGCATCTCCTATTCACGACTTCAAGTACTCACTAAAGATTTTGGTCTAGTGCTTGAGAATATTGGGATTGCAGCAACTTCAGGACCCATTTGGTAACAGTGTTTAAATATTGTTGTTCAGTTTTCAGTGTTTTGAAAATACATATTTGAGTGTTATAGAAAAACGTGTCAAAAGTGTTTTTGTTGTTTAAATACTAAAAATTATTATTTAAACAATAGTGCCAAACAATCCTTGAAATCACCACCTTTGCTGAATATGCTTCACTTCAATCACCCGTAGGGGCTTTTGATAGCAGAGGCACAATACCTTTAGATTCTAAATCAGTAGATCTCCAAAAGTATTTATCACGTGTACAAGGGTTTTCTTAAGCACCTCTAGCTTGCACACACGAAATTCTATACACTTGTTGAGCTAAATACACAAATCTAGAATCTCCCAGTCTGATCTATAGAAAACTGGCCTATTTCATCGATTGGATAGCTATCAAAAGCTGTTGAAAACATGAAACTTGCATATATAGTGAATTCCAGCATTTGGTAAAAAATCTTGTCTATGAATACGCACTTCTAAGACTCAATACAAGACACTTTCACTCACAATTTGCCAATCTAAACCCAAAACCTAACAATCTCTAATCTTCACTATTTAGTCAGTAGTTCTCACTTTCATGGCTCTAGCAAATACTTGAAGTATAATGAAATTGACTACGGGATTATGAAATTGACTATTTTTGCTGTATATTTGAACATAGGGCATTTTTTTTCATCAAAATATCTCTCGAAAAATTTAGGTATAATTAATTTCATTCTAGCACCAGTATATATATATATATATAATTTTGTTTTCATTATAATAGTATTGATTCACAATCATGTAGGTGGATAGCATGTATTTAGAATGTGACAAAACTGAGCTGAAAATAAATAAAATTGTTGCAATTAGACTATTAATAGAATTTTCTGGACAAGATTCGAATATTTATAATTTTCTTCTTTCATACCTTAATAAATAACCACTTGTTTTAAAAATTTAACTCTTAAGAAATAATAAAATTTAACTATTTAACCAGTATTTTAATAAAGATAAACATAATGAAAATTGTTGCAAATAAGGTTCCTTTATAATTAAGTTTTCTGTTACAATAGACGTAGTAAAAGCTCATTTTTCTATGATCCTGTGAGTGTGTGTCTCAATAGTTTATTCAGTAGTTGATAATTTGAAACATTCAACAATTTGCTTACAAGTTTCACATTGTAAATAATCAGGTTAATGTGTTGAGTAAGTTGAAGCATCCCAATCTTGTAAAACTCATTGGATCTTGCCCAGAAGTTCACGCTCTCATCTATGAGCTTCTTCCCAATGGGAGCCTTGAAGATCGACTCAACTGTAAAAACAATACTCCACCACTGTCATGGCAAACTCGGATACGGCTTGCCACTGAATTGTGCTCTGTCCTTGTCTTTCTTCATTCCCACAACATAGTACATGCTGATTTGAAACCCTCCAATATTCTCCTTGATGCTTCCTTCATTGGCAAGCTTAGTGACTTTGGAATCTGTCGTATACTACGTGACAGTTCTAGCGACGCAACATTGTGTCATAGAACTATCCAGAAGGGCACTCTTGCTTATATGGATCCCGAGTTCATTCACACAGGAGTGCTCACTATAAAATCAGATGTTTATTCTTTTGGGATCATATTGTTACAACTGTTGACTGGGAGACCAGCCTTTGGGATAAAAAAGGAAGTGGAATATGCCATAAATACAGGAAATTTGAAAGCTCTCTTGGATCCCTCGGCTGGAGACTGGCCATTTGTGCTGGCTGAACAGTTGGGTCGTTTGGCATTGAAGTGCTGTGACATGTACAGGAAATGCAGGCCAGACCTTGGGTCAGAAGTCTGGCAGGTACTTCAGATTCAGACAATGAGGGCTACTTCCTGTGGAGGCTCATCCTCATTCAGCTTGGATTCTTAATAACATCATCAGACGCCTTCATATCTATTCTTCATTTATCCCATGTCCTAGTAAGGCATTGTATAGTAGTTTTGTTACCCAAAAAATGCAAAGAATCCCACTTAGCCTGGATTATCTTTGGTGATCACATCCTCCTATGTATATATCATGTAGTATTATGACTAAAGGGAGCACTACTCTATTGTTTTGGATTATAATTCAATCATATGTACAGTGTCTTGAGTACTTAAATCCTTATGAATCCTACTTGTCAAGCTCAGGTCCTCTTCAATCTCTTGTCTTCAGCTAAAGACCGTAATTTTGCCTCTTCATCCTTGATAGGACATATGTGAGATGTGTTAGATACATATGTTATATAAATTGGCTAATCTTTTCACAAAACGCACTTTATTTATAATTTGGTATATTTATGGTGGGTTTAGTACTTTAAGAAACAAGAGTTTAAGTTTAATATTGAAGCCATGCAAATCTATCCAAGAAACAAGTAAGGAAGTGTTGTTCATTAAAGCTCGACAGATAGTTCGACAGATTCATTTCTATCGAGGTTTAATGATGAAACTCAACAGTAGCTAGACGGAAGCTGTATTTGTTGAGAATTACAAAATTCAGATTTCCAGATCTGATTTCACTCATATCTATGTGTATTTGTGTAGGGTTTCTTTTCTCACAACTCTAGACATATATAAGAATTATTTTAAAGGCTGTCTCAGATGATGCAAGGTGATGCAACTGATGCAAAGTCATTGTGCATGCAAATTGTGATCGGAGACAAAATTTGCATTAATTCATCATATTATCTCTAGAAGCTACTGCGTCTTTGCGCCAAGGATTTTATGACTAAGGAGCTTCTTGATCTTCATTATTAGATGAACTAAAGAACTTTGCAATCAACATCTTCCTCAAGTTTGTGTGTTAATCACGTACTGGAATCTATGCATTATTGGTTAGTCACGTATTGGAATTCGTGCATTGAATGGAGAAATTACCGCTACATCACAAGTCCAATTAGGTATTGGGGTAAAGGTTCAATTGTAGGTTGATATTAGGTACTGGGATTCCTTTTACTTGTAACCACTTGTTTTGATAATAGTAGATTCTCGAGAGTAGTGACCTTAAATTCACCCAGTGGGGTTTTGCCTCAGTGGTTTTCTCCATTCGTAAACAAATCACCTGTGTTAAATTTATTTTCTACTGCATTTAATTTAGTTGGTGATTTGTTTGTGCTATCACGCTTATTACATGTAATTAAATTTAATTAATTTCACTTGGCTAATTAATTGATTAAGTTACCAAAATGGTCAATACCTTCTTGGTCTATCAATCCTAATCCAATCAGACAACCTTGAATTGGCCTATTTGAAAGAGTGTTTTTGGATTCTAAAATGGTCATGATAAACCCTCGACAGTGTGAAACATAAGCGAGAATTTTGAAAAACAAGCTACACCAGCCTCTTTCTCTTCTCAGCAATCTAATGAGGAAAATCTATCATTGACTTCAAATCCAATCTCTTGGATCCTCCTAGGCTACTCGAAGATTTGTGATTGCCTATGTCCTCCGACAACAATCTAATATACTTTCGGATGAACAAGATGCTTGGATAAATCTCCTTTCAAAGGTATGGCAACATGAAGCCATACAGTTAATACTCACAAGAATTGCCAAAGAAGTTTAAGAAAAGACCAGATTTTTAAATTATTGTAACTAATTGTAAACTCACATGATGTGTGGGAATATTTGAGATGTGGTACGATATACAATTTATTTTCTAAATTTTATTGTAGATAATTTGTTCTCCTTAAAAATTAAACAATTTATAAAAATAATTTCTATATCTCTACATTTACAAATATAATTTTATTGTTTTGGTATTTTTTATTGCTATTTTTTTTTTTTTTTGAAGTGGTCCACATTCCTCTAACTTTATTGCGTATTATATTTTCCTAAAATCTTAGTTAAAATAAAATTTTTAAGTTTTTATTATTCAAACTTCTAATTCTCTTAAAGAAATTATCATGATAATAAAAATTTATCATGCAATTAAAAACAATATTACTCAATGTAAATAATTGATAGACACATTCAAATGCATAACCATGTAAATTGTGTTTTGATATAAATTCAAATTCTCACTTCCAAACTAACAAACCTTCCTCATTTCATGGTTTCAACTTTAAAGGTCCTTACTTTCCTATGAAATATTGTTTCATAGTATCTTGTGAGAAAAACTGTCTGCCGTTAAAGTTCTCTAATTTGTGTTTTCTACAAGTTCTGTAGAGAGAAATTAAGTTGAAATGGGTATTGAGAGATGTTGATGATTAAGCTAAACCAATAGAGAAAGACAGAATTTCAAAGAGACTTTAAAGTACCCTTTGGAAAGTGAAACAAGATTGGCTTTGGATGTGGTGGAGTTCTCTAGATCTGCTTCTGATAACTCTGCATAATGGAAGGTATATTATATGTTGCGGTGGGAGAAAATGTGAATTAAAGAGCCCAAATCATTCCTGTTATGGGCAATACACAACTCTGGAGGAAAAAAATATATGCATTATTCTTGTTCATCGAGCTGCACAGATGATCCCCTTCAGTAAGTTGGCCCCATATACTTATATTGCAATTGAATTTTGCAAAAACATATTTGTAAAGAAATAATGTAGGTGCTCCATTATCAAGACGTGTAACACACCCCTTAGAAAGTGCCTACACATGTGCATGTATATGAATATTTTGGAAATTAAACTTGGATGTTGGTCTTTTCTGTGATCATCGTTTTACGATTGGCCATAGTTGAGATAAGTTAAATTTGGATAATTTGGTTAAAAATTATAAGAAGTTGGTCCATCTGAACTTTATATTGTTTTGGAAGCAATTTTGATTCTTGAATCCACAATCGAATTTCATGATGAATTTGGTTGAACGGTTAATTGACATCTACCAAGTTGACTGATGTTTTGTTCTGGTAAATATGGGAAACTCCTTTTCTATCTTCCTGTTTCCAGATTTTCTTACATGCCTTTTAGTATATAGTTGGGTGAATTTATTATTACCTTTTCTTGGTTTGCAGTGGGTAGAAGATGGCCAGCAAGCTCACTGCAGGAACAGAAAGTGAGGGCATACCAGGAAATTGAAAGACAAAATATGAATAAGGCCTTAATTGATTACCTTTCTATTTGTCGCCAAATGGTGGTAGTGTATCTTCTTCTGTCTCCACCCCCGCATATGAGCAATTACTTGTTTTTGATTAGTTGTTTCTGAGATTTTCAAGAAGTAGATAAGACAACTCAAGCTACATGTTTAGCATGGAAATCCTTTAGATATGATTTGAACTCATGATATCTACCCTATAGCTGAATCAGTTTAATAAGAGATAAAAGCATTATAGTTTGGTAAGTGATCAACGATGGTATTAAAATCTGTAGAGTTCCTTCTAAACTGGACAATTGGAACGGTTTTTTTGAACTCTCATTTATTCTGGCATTAATAACTTTTACATCCAATAAAAAAAATATTAAGTAAAATTGAAGTTTTAGATACAACTAAGTTTTTTTTTTTTTTTTTTTTTTTTTTTTTTGAGAAATGTAGATACAACTAAATTTGTAATCAAATTTTGTCCAAATTTAAAAATATTCATAAAATAACCGTTCTTTATAACATTTGATGAATATTTGAAAAATTGCTACCAAGAAGTCACAATATATATTATAATATTAAACTAATTCAAAAATCATGTATGAATATAGATATCATTTTAAAATGGTCATTGAAAGATCCTTTATAAAAATTGTTTGCCCGTGCAAATATATTCATATTTGACACGTGTGCACACACCTACATAATAACCCTAAGATAATGCTTAGTTGAAAATTTTCTTCCTTTTTAACGTCGTTCCACATCTGCATTGCCACAAACGGTGCTTTTGTTGTCGTTTCACCCTCTACCATATCGATTTGAGTGAGAACGCACTCAAATCAAAAGATTGAAGAATGAAGAAATCAACGTTGCCAAAAACACCCCAAAACTCTTCTGCACACACCTACACACGCTGGTAGAAGTACGTACGTTGCAGCACACGTGCCTCACATGCCCACACACACAATCATCAAAGCCCTCGCACACCATCATGAGCTCACATACCCCACGCATCAACATGCAACACCACACACGTGACACGTGTCACAACTCAATGCTGCCATGTTAGCCTTAACACAACAACATTACCATGACACATACATGGGATTTGGTTGATCTACCTTTAATGAAGTTTGTTATTGGGTACAAATGAGTCTACAAGATCAAGACTCACTCAAATTGTTATTTGAGTTGTATGAGGAACATCCTGTGGGCAAATGGTTCACACACAAAAAAAGGGGTTGATAATAAGGAGACTTTACTTCTGTTGCTCATCTCCCCACTATACGCATACTTATTGTAGTTGCTGCCTTTCGACATTGGCATTTTTCCAAATGAATGTCCAAAATGTTTTCTTCATCGGTAATTAAATAAAGAAGCCTACATGCAGCCTCCTCTTGGTCTCTCACATCCTCCCTCACAATGTATGACGTCTTCATCGAGTGTTATTATATGGACTCAAGCAGGCACCTTAGGCTTTGTTTGTCAAGTTCAGCTCCATAGCCTCTCGTCTTGGGCACATTGAAAATTCCTGTGATTCTTGTCTTTTAACATGATCATCACAAGAGATAACTTAGATGGCATCTAGGAGCTAAAGCAATTTCTCAATTAGAACTTTTGAGATGCAGGATCTTGGCGTGCTTAGTTATTTTCTTGGGTTTGAGATCTCCGCTTCATATGGTTACCATCTCACACAGACCAAATAAGCCTCAGACCTTTTCTCTCACGTTGAACTTACTGATAGCAAAATTGATGACACTTTACTAGAGTCCAATGCTCGTCTCACTCCCTAAGATGGTGATTCCCTTGTGATACCCACCCTGACAAACAATCAGTTGTGAATCATTTTTACATAACTGTCACCTATCAGATTACTTTGCAACAATTCTTTGCCATCTCCAAAGCACTCTATGGCATGGTCTCCACTTCTCTTCACACTCATCCCTTCAACTTTGTGCCTACATTGATGTTGATTGGGTAGGAGACCCTATTGATCGTTGCTCCACCACAAGCTTTTGCTTCTTTCTTGGTAATTCCCTCATTTCATGGCACAATAAGAAATAAATTGCAGGTGCTGATTCTAGCACCAAGGCCTAAGCCTTGGCTTACCTGACACCAGTTTTGAGCTTTTTTGGTTGCGATTATATGTTGCAACATTCGTAGCACGATTCAAATTTTCATAATGACAGTTTTCATGGATGGACTTGACATTTCAAGATTGACTGCCATTCTATCTCCTGTCAACTTCTTCAAGCTATAATGTAGCTTCGCTTCATGTAATCTCGGCGCCAATTTGTTGACATTTTTACCAAGTCTCATCCACAAGGGTGCTTTATTGATAGCCTCCAAAACTCAAGTTAGTTTCCTATATTCCACTTTGTGCTATTGTAATTCTATACTTATGTACTACTAGTTCTAGACTCAGATCTATAGGTCCCTTTATACATGGTAGAATTACTCAAAACATAATATATATTCTTTCATTTTCAACACTCTTATCTCTCGTCTTTAAAATTGGCGTCTTACTTGCAATCACAGAAATGTACCAAGCAGACCACCCCCCCCCCCCCCCATCCAGCACATTCTCCAAGTAGTCCAAGCTTATAATTTGCACAAGCTGGCAACTCCCCGCTTTCATAAGTCATGATAACCTTGAACCCATTTCTGATTTCCCTAACAAAAAAAAAAAAAAAAAGCATCAAAGAAGACCACCCAGCTCAACACGCATGCTAAATAAGCAGAAAGATAATATTTCTTCAACTTCCATATATCCCTCCACTGTTGAAACTACAACTTTCATATTCCATATACAGCAGTCCATTCTGAGTATTTTGTCAGCAGTACAATAGAAGACGCCCGTATAAGTATAACACAGCAAATAACTCAACAAAAATATAGTTACATGTCCTAAATAAAGTGAAGATAGTTATACATCACTTGTACTGGACAGCTAAAATTGTGTTTTGAAAACACAATTTTAGTTATAATTGTGAAATTACGTTTTCAAAAAATGATTTCATCATTTCACAATTATTATTAAAACTAGTCTCGTACCTGCGCGTTGCGCATGATAATTTTTTAGGATGGTCTCATTAAATATTTATTAATACTATAATTTTAGTTATTAACCATTGGTTTTTCATTAATTTTTAAGTTAATAAAAACCTTAAATATACCTTTTTTTACCTTTATACACACACACACACACAAACACACATATATATATAATGAATCTTTACACATACCATTAAAAAAACTCTATATATTTCACTATTTTGGATGCGTAAAATTATAGGCTACTACTCCATAATAATAGTGGCTAATAAATTTTATATTTTTTTTTTAGTGATCTCATTTGTAACGCTTCTTACCATTATCATATATTTACTAATTGATGATTTGCATAATAAAGACAATAAATGAGAGGTAGCATTGTTCATTAGATTTTCGAAAGTAATAGTGTATGAAAATTATATATATATATATATATTAATTATAAATAAGGTTAAATGAAATGTCAAAAAATGGATTTTTAAATTTTTTAACTTTATTTCTTATGTAATTTCTACTACTATCAGAGTACATCTCTTTTTTAGTTATGATTAATATGGTTTCCATAGTTAAAGTTTGATTAGTTTTAAATTTAAATTTAGTACTATGATTGTATTTAATTTTTGATTGTTGATTTAATTTTTTTAAGTGAATTTAATGGTTTATGTCACGATAATCTCTATTTTATTTTTTACTTCTCCTTACAACCTTTTTGTTTTCCAATCAACGATTACTAATTGACGTTTGGTTTTTTTTTTTTTTCTTTATCTACTCTTTATTACTTTGTATTAGTTTTTTACTATACCATCTCTCTCTCTCTCTCTCTCTCTCTCTCTCTCTCTCTCTCTCTCTCTCTCTCTCTCTCTCTCTCTCTCTCTCCATTGGCAACCTATCGTTTTCCAAAATTATATGATGATTCTATTACATTAAATATGCATTATTAGTTTTTCTTTTTAATTTAGTGTTTCTAACTTGATTTTTTTTGTATTTCATTCTTCCTTTGATGCATTGGGTGTGAGAATGAGTGTTTCCCTAGCATTAATCGACTTAATGTTGACAATTTTATTTATTTAATTTAGGCAAAATATTATATTTTAAAATTTTTAAAATAAGAAAAAAGGAGTGGAAATATAAATAATTTAATGATATATATGGGGGATGTGGCTGAATTTAAATGTTAAATAAAATGATATGAGAAAAAAATAAAAATAAATTACATAACAATAAACACTAACTTATCCAAATAATTCTATGTAATATAATAATAGTACATTCTTATATACTATTTTTAATTATTTATAATGCAATATGTTATTATTTAACAATCAAAGTCATAAAAAATAAAAACTTAAAACACAAAACTAAATCCCATCAACCAAAATAGAGTTTTAAAGAATACAAAACTGTATCAAGCTAAAATAGAGATGCAAGAAAAATAAAAATAAAAATCCACCAAAAATTTGAGGGAGAAAGAGTGCGAAATAACGACTTTTTTGTGAAAGAAAATTATGTAAAAAATGGAAGAGTGAATGACAAATTTATACTAAGAGGATGATAATAAAAAGAAACAAAATAAAGGAAGATAAAATGAAAGAGGAAGAGTGATATCAAGGTAGAATATTTGAGGAGATGAAAAGGTAAAGAGAATGAGAGAGGTTGGAGAAAATATAAATGTTAAAAAAAATGAGTACAATTTGATGAGCAAAATTTTCTTTTATTTGAATTTAAGTAAAATATTACATTTTTTTCTTTTTTAAACAAACAGAGAGATAAAATATAAATAATTTAATGATAAGGAGGATTTGGTTGAATTTCAATATTGAGTAAAATAGAAGAGAAGAAAAAAATTAGAAAAATTAAAAGATATAACAATAAAGACTAAATTATCCAAATTATGCTATGTAATGGAATACTATTTTATTTTTATCTACTATCTTTAATTTTTTATAATGTAATCGGGTAAAATTTAACAATCAAAGAGCAAAATAACAATAATAATAACTTAAAACACAAAACTAAATCGTATCAACCTAAATTAGAGTTCTTAAAAACACAAAAATCTATCAACCTAAAGCGGAGATGCAATAAAAAATAAAAATCCACCAAAACATTGAGAGAGAGAGAGAGAACTTTTTTGTGAGAGAAAACTATGCAAATAATAGAAAAGAATGACAAATTTATAGTAAGAGGAAAGGGATAAGAAAAGACAAATAAAGGAAGATGAATGGAAAGATGAATAGCAATATTAAAGTAGAGAGTAGTGGAAAGATGAAAATGTAAGAAAAAAAGAAAAGTTGAAGAAAGTGTAAATATTTAAAAAATAAGTGAATGTAAAAAAAATTATAGGAAAATTAGAAATAAAAAAGTAAAATATACAAATGTTAAAACCGACAAAGATGAATATGTAAAGTCAATAATCTATATATATATATATATATTTGTAAAAAAAAATAAATAATAAATAATAATTATGTAGTGAATGACATGGCGATAAAGTGGCGCAAGAAGAGCTCAGCAGCAATAAATGTCACGTTTCAACTTTTAGTAATACTAGTCGCTAACCCGTGCGATGCACAAGATAGTTAAATAAAAGTACAATTAACCAACATCATGTTAAGGTAAAAGAATTAGTGAGAGACTAATTTTCCCACCAAGAATTTAAAAGAAAAAAAGATTGATATAATAAAATCTAAGAAATTTAGAAATAGAAAATTGGGTTAATAATATGCATATTATAAACATTTTGCTAGTTAGCGTTTAAAAAAAAAATGGATCTGTCATAATTAAATAAAATACAATGGGAATAAATATTTAACTTCTATGCTTTTCTATAGTTTAGAAGTGTTGTCTAACGTAGAATGTTATTGGGTTGTAAGAAAGATTTTTATAAAATGTTAATACCATATATATATGCTTATATTGTCAATGTCTCACTGCAAGTGCATAGTTACTGAAACCTACAAAGTAATTTACAATTTTTAAATTAATAAAGCAAAATTCCCAAAAATTATATATATACACACACTCAAAACTGATATAAACTACAAAGATAAAAACAAATCTTATTTAGTCGTATTAATAACAATATAAACAGCATGACTAGTATCTTTTTTTTCTCTGTCTCTAAGGGGGTGTCTTCGGGGTATAGTAGACCTTCCTTGAGCTGTAGAATCTGACGTTCCTGCTAGGAGGACTCTGTGTATCTCAAGCATTTTAGTGCTTGGAGAGGATTAGACGTTGGGTTCCTATTTCACTGGGGATTGGGAAACACGAGAGGCGAGAGTATCAGAAAAAATGGACAACCTTACAAAACATTGGCAAAAAATGACTTTGAATGCTAGGGAAGATGAAGAGCTGGGTTTGGACGATGAGTCATCAACCAAAAACTTTACCATGGCAGCTAAGTTCTTTACTAGGAGGGCACTAAATGTTGAGGCAGTGACAAGAACTTTCAGCCCTCTATGGAGGTCAGTGAGGGGGTTTGAAGTTAGGAGAAGTAGTGACCACATCCTACTGTTCACGTTTGAAAAAAAGGAAGAGGTGGAGCGGATAATGGACAACGCCCCTTGGAGCTTCGACAAACATCTCGTTGTTCTGCAGTGGTATGACAAGGAAATCCCTTTTAAGGATTTAGAGTTTGAAAAAACTCCATTATGGGTTCAGTTTCATGATGTTCCGATACAGTTCATGAATAAATCAGTAGCTGAAAAATTATGTGCAACAGTTGGAACGATCTATCAAGAGATCGATGAGGGAGAGATGGATGGGGGTAGTTTTTTGAGGATGAAGGCCATCATTGATACAAATAAACCACTGTGCAGGGGGAGGCTTATATCTTTGCCTCATGGTAAGCAAAGTTGGGTGTCTTTCAAGTATGAAAGACTACCCAATTTTTGCTACTGGTGTGGCTGCCTAAACCATGGGGATAGAGACTGTCACCTTTGGATAGAAAGTGAAGGTACACTCACAAAGGAGAGTCAAGCTTATGGGGCTTGGATACGTGCCCCTCCGTTCGTGAAGGGAAGAAATTCGGTGGTCAAGGTACCGGGCTTCTACACTGCAAAAAAAGCTCAACAAAAACAGAGTGCGGAGGCGCGTGGGGTGAATTCGCCGGTAGAGATGAATGCACAGACCGAGGCAATCGCGAGTTTCCAGGAAGCATTAAATGTGGTATCTGCTGAGCCTGAAACAGGGGATACGGTAGCTGATTTGGTGAAGGTGGCGAGTCAAGACTTGGGGGAGAAAGCCAAGGAACGGCTAAATGTGATTGACATGGAAATGGATAGTTTTGACAAGGTGAGGGGCGTGAATGCAGGAGACAACCCAGAAGGAGAAAATGAGGGTACCAATACCTTTTTGACAACAAAAAAAGATGATGCACCTACCCCAAAGCCTGCAGATAGGCATGCAAAAAGTTTGGCTGGCTCAAAGGACTTGTCACAGTCACAGGTACGTGTGGCAAAAGGGGAACCAAACCATGCTAGTGACCTTTTTTCAGTAACACTCCAAGACATTGATAAGGAAATAGCAAAATTTGATTTGCCACCTAATGTGGTTGAAGGAAAACAAAACCTGGATTGTGCACCAACCCCATCATCAGTGGCCCCTTCAATCCCCACAAAAAATCCTTCAATATTACCCACCCCCCATGCACGTGATTTCACTTACTCCCCTACACACCCAAAAAATAAAAACACTACTCTCACTGAAGTCCCCATCTCGCTATCTACTGAACCCCCAGTGCAAGTTGGCTCCTAGAAGAGATTAGTCCAACCCAGACCAAGAGTAGTTCCATGCTTAGAGAAGTCTTCTCAACACAAAAGACCCTCCAGCACCCTGACCGAACCTATTGAGGTACCAATCAAACGCCGCCTGGTTTCCTCTTTGGTTACTGTTCACAATGAAAATTTGGCAGAGGCTGTTCAACAGCCCTGCCATAAGCAATGAGTTTTCTAGTTTGGAATTGTCGTGGGCTTGGGAACCCACAGACAATTCGAGAGCTCGGTAACTTGGTCCGGGCACAAGATCCTACAGTTGTGTTTATAGCCGAGACATGGCTAGATGAAGCAAGGCTACAGTTACTTTTGAAAAATTTCGACCTTGGACAGAAGCATGTTGTATTTAAGGTTACGCAAGGAGGCGGTTTGGTTTTGCTATGGAGATCAGATTTTGATTTAACTGTTGTTAACTCATCTCTAAACTACATTGACGCCGTGATCAACACCGGTAAGGAGAACCCATGGCGTTTTACAGGTTTTTATGGATACCCGGAAACCCACATGCACTCTGAATCTTGGAACGTCCTGAGAACTCTAAACCACAACTCCCCTCTACCGTGGTTATGTGCCGGCGATTTCAACGAGATTGTAAAGTCTCATGAGAAACTGGGTGGGCGAGCCAGACCGGAAAATCAGATGCGAGACTTCCGAGACGTACTTGATGAATGTAGTTTTGCTGATTTGGGTTACGCAGGACAGAAATACACTTGGAGTAAACGCTTGGCTGGAGGAATCACAGTTTGGGAGCGTTTAGATAGGGCGATAGCGAACACCCAATGGCTCTCACTCTTCCCGGGCTCATCTGTTTTACATCTCGACTCAGCTTTCTCCGATCACAAGCCATTAATCATTCACCCCGAAGGCATCCCAATCAAGAAACTTAGACCATGGAGATTTGAACAGGTTTGGTTAAAGGAAGATGCTTGCCACACAACGGTCGAATCGGCTTGGACTCCCTCTCTTTTTTCACTCTCTCTTATGTCAGTTGTGGAATCAACTTTGATGACCTGTCAAACAAAGTTAAGACATTGGAGTAAGGAGTCTTTTTGTAATATCACTCGGGCCGTAAGGGATAAGAAAATGGAAATTGAGAAAGCTGAAAAGCAGGCTATCCGTGGGGCTTATGCAGACCGAGTGCACTATCTAAGGGCTGAACTAAGAGACCTTTTATCTAGAGAAGAAAAGCTATGGCAACAACGCTCAAAACAACATTGGTTGAAGGAAGGTGACCAAAATACAAGCTTTTTCCATGGAAAAGCCTCCCAAAGATTCAAAAGAAACAGTGTCAAACGTTTAAGGAATTCAAATGGGGAATGGTGTGAAGGTGATGATCAAATAGGTGGACTGTTTACGGAGTACTTTGGAACGCTTTTCTCATCCTCAAACCCAAGCCAAGTTGAGGTGGTCCTTGATACAATCCCACAAACAGTGACTGATACAATGAATGCGGGTTTAGTCAAAACTTTTACGAGACAAGAAGTTGACTTAGCCCTAAAACAAATGGCCCCTCTGAAAGCTCCAGGCCCGGATGGTATGCCTCCCATCTTTTATCAACACTATTGGAGTTCCATTGGTGACGATGTTGCATGTGCTGTGTTATCTTGTCTAAATGCAGGTACTATCCTAGCCAGTCTCAATCACACTTATATTACTCTCATTCCAAAAGTTAAAAGTCCTGAAAGAGTTTCTGAATTCAGGCCTATTGCTCTATGTAATGTTCTTTATAAGCTTATTTCCAAAGTTTTAGCTAATAGGTTGAAAAGTCTTCTACCACATGTCATCTCAGAAACCCAGAGTGCCTTCCAACCTGACAAAGCTATCTCGAATAATATTTTGGTGGCTTTTGAGACTTTACATCACATGAAAACAATAAAAAGGGGCAAGGAGGGTTTTATGGCGATGAAGCTAGATATGAGTAAGGCCTATGATAGGGTGGAGTGGCTCTTCCTTGAGCAATTGATGTTGAAGATGGGTTTTCATGCAAAATGGGTAGGATTGGTGATGGAGACCGTTAAAACAGTTTCTTATTCAATTCTCATAAATGGTGAACCACGTGGCAATATTCAACCAACAAGGGGGATCCGACAAGGGGATCCTTTATCACCCTACCTCTTCTTGATTTGTTCTGAAGGTCTTAATGGACTTATTAAAAAAATTGTGGCTACGGGTGAACTTAGAGGTTTTTCTCTCTGCAAGAATGGCCCACAAATCTCTCATCTTTTTTTCGCCGATGATAGCCTAATTTTCTGTAAGGCGAAGTTAGGGGAATGTGAAGGCACTTCAAACTATTTTGTCCCAGTATGAATTAGCTTCGGGGCAGAAAATCAATGGCTTGAAGACAACTTTATTTTTTGGCAAGTCAGTTACCGAGGACACCAAACTTGTTTTGAAAAATTTCCTTGGGGTGCCAGAAATCAAAGAGTATGAAAAATATTTGGGTCTTCCAACGATGGTGGGAAGAAAAAAAAAAAGGAAAGTTTGAATTTCATCAAGGAGAGGATTTGGGGCAAATTACAGGGGTGGAAGGAAAAACTTCTGTCACAAGCGGGAAGGGAAGTCTTACTAAAGGCCATTGTTCAGGCCATTCCAACTTTTGCAATGAGTTGCTTTAAACTACCGTTGGGATTGTGCCATGATATTGAGGTTATGATAAAGAAATTTTATTGGGTCCAGAGGGGCAATAAGAGGAAAATACATTGGAAGAAGTGGGAGACCCTATGTTTGCCAAAAAATGAAGGTGGTTTGAACTTCAAAGAGCTAAGAAAATTCAATGATGCAATGCTTGCCAAACAAGTATGGAGGTTAATCCATGATAAAGAGTCCCTTTTCTACAAAGTCTTCAAGGCAAAATTCTTTCCAAATGGTGATATTTTTTCAGCTCAATTGAAGTCAGGTTCCTATGCTTGGCGTAGCATCCTTAGTGCTCGCAAAGTAATTCTTGCTGGTGCAAAATGGAGATTAGGCAATGGACTCAATATCCGGGTTTACCAAGATAGCTGGCTGCCTGGCGATGGATCAGGAAAGGTCATCTCCCCTGTTTCGGTCCTACCTACTGATGCACTGGTGGCTGACCTCATTGATTGTAACTCGGGTTGGTGGAATGTGCAACTCATAGATTTTTGCTTCCTACCTTTTGAAGCACAAAGCATCAAGTCTATCCCAATTTGCTTAACTCCTCAGGAAGATATACTCATTTGGCCAAAAACAAATAATGGAAAATACACAGTTAAGTCCGGGTATCACCTTATTTGCGATATGGAGAAGGTGGATGCTGCTTCGACTTCTGAACCTGGGGAGAATAAAAAATTCAGGGCTGGCCTATGGAGGTTGAGGGTGCCAAACAAAATAAAAACCTTTGCGTGGAGAGCTTGTACGGACTCTCTTCCTACAATGGCAAACTTGGTGAAGCGTAGGGTGGTACAGACACCAATCTGCTCTAGCTGCAACAAAGAACCAGAAACGGTGATCCATGCACTGTGGGGCTGTGAAAAAATTAGGCCGGCCTGGGGAACACTCTTCACGGAATTACGGGCTGCAACAACTGCTTTCCTAACGTTTGCTGATGTTTTCAAGTTAGCTCTACGGAATCCCCTTGGAGCAGAGGCGTTTATCACAATCTGCTGGTTTTTATGGTGTTGGCGAAACAAAAGCCGAGTTAAGGAACCTGTGGCACCTTTGGAAAAAACTACTGACTTAGCACAACAGTATCTCCAGGAGTACCATCGGCTTCATGCTAAGCCCATCTCAAAGCAGCCACAACAGAAGGCCATCTGGAAGCCACCTGATTCGAACACGGTGAAGACAAACTTCGACGGAGCCATTTTTGAAGAACTGGGAGCAGCAGGCATAGGCGTAGTGATCCGAAACTCTTCAGGTGAAGTGCTGGCAGCGATGTCTGAGTTCATTCCCCTGCCATCCTCCATTGTTGCTCTAGAAACACTGGCTGCCCGAAGAGCAGTAAGTTTCCTCCAAGAAAATGGCTTGCATAGTTCAATCTTTGAAGGTGACTCGGAGGAATCAATTCTGGCAATCAAAAACCAGTCCTTTCACCACCCTTCTGTGGGTCATCTGGTTAAAGACATTATGTCTTCAGTTTATTCCCTACAATCTTTTTCTTTCTCTCATACACGTCGACAAGGCAACGCTCTAGCACATGCCTTAGCCCGGAGAGCAAAAAGATCTTTTCCCATTTTAGTCTGGAAGGGTCATGTCCCTACCGATATTTTTAAGTTGTATGTTTCTGATGTTTCAGCAATTAAATAGTCGGCTCTACTTTAGCCGTTTTCTCAACAAAAAAAAAAATAACAATATAAACAATTCAAAACATGGAATATTATCAAATTTATAACACATAATTCTATTATCTTTTACGTTGAATCCAAACAAATAATTAATCAACCAAAAATCAAAGCTTTAATTAAGAAAACAAAAAATCACATGAATCCAAAATAAAAATTCTAAATAAAGAAAAAACATAAAAGGTAAAGAATTAAGATCAACCTACTAAGACGTAAATACCAAAAACCCCAAAACTTAAACCTTCCAAATTTTATAGAATCCCCAAATTCTACTTCAAAACCAAACAAAACCCTTCAAATTCAAAAAATTCATATATAATATACCAAATAAAAAGTTACCACACCTTGGGTTAGAAAACATAGGTTGCAACTTTGATTTTTCTCCAAAAAATAGAGATGCTTCATCTGCCGTATACAATATAAAATAATTATTAGAAATTTCAACCCAAAAACCAAACCCACAAAAACACTATCAAAATATAGAGATTAACCCAAACACTTAGAAGAAAATAAATTCTAAACATAACAAAACAATAAGATAGAATGAAAATTTCAGGCACATATGAAAACAAATAAAACAGACAAAACCTACTTTTTTTTTTTTTTTAAGTTGAGTCTCTCTCCTTCTTATTTTTTTAATTTTAAAGTGAAGTTAAGTTTAAGGTTTTGAGATGGTAATTGCTAGGGTTTTAAGGAGAGAAGAGAGAGTCCTACCAGGAGTCTAAATAATATAAACAATTCAAAATATAGAATATTATCAAATTTATAACACTAATTCCATTATCTTTTACGTTGAATCCAAACAAATAATTAATTGAAATTAATCCAAACAAATAATTAATCAACCAAAAATCAAAACTTTAATAAAAAAACAAAAAATCACATGAACCCAAATAAAAATTCTCAATAAAGTAAGAACATATAAAAATTTACCACACCTTGGGCTGGAAGACATAGGTTGCAACTTTGATTTTTCTCCAAAAAATAGAGATGTTTCATCTGCCGTATACAATATAAAATAATTATTAGAAATTTCAACCCAAAAACCAAACCACAAAAACACTATCAAAATATAGAGATTAACCCAAACACTTAAAAGAAAATAAATTCTAAACATAACAAAACAATAAGATAGAATGAAAATTTCAGGCACATATGAAAGCAAATAAAAAAGACAAAACCTACGTTTTTTTTTTTTTAGTTGAGTCTCTCTCCTTCTTATTTTTTTAATTTTAAAGTGAAGTTAAGTTTAGGATTTTGAGATGGTAATTGCTAGGGTTTTAAGAAGAAAAGAGAGAGTCCTACCAGGAGTCTAAATAACATAAACAATTCAAAACATGGAACATTATCAAATTTATAACACCTAATTCCATTATCTTTTACGTTGAATCCAAACAAATAATTAATTGAAATTAATCCAAACAAATAATTAATCAACCAAAAATCAAAACTTTAATAAAAAAACAAAAAATCACATGAACTCAAATAAAAATTCTCAATAAAGCAAGAACATATAAAAATTTACCACATCTTGGGCTGGAAGACATAGGTTGCAACTTTGATTTTTCTCCAAAAAATAGAGATGCTTCATCTGCAATATACAATATAAAATAATTATTAGAATTTCAACCAAAAAACCAAACTCATAAAAACACTATCAAAATATAGAGATTAACCTAAATACTTAGAAGAAAATCAATTCTGAACATAATAAAACAATAAGATAGAATGAAAATTTCAAGCACATATGAAAGCAAATAAAAAAGACAAAACCTACTTTTTTTTTTTTTTTTTTTTACGTGAGTCTCTCTCCTTCTTATTTTTTTAATCTTAAAGTGAAGTTGAGTTTAGGGTTTTGAGATGGTAATTGCTAGGATTTTAAGGAGAGAAGAGAGAGTCCTACCAGGAGTCTCTCTCTTTTTTTCTTAATCCTAAAGTTTTTTTTTTTTTTTTTTTTGTGATAAGTTGATGTAGGATATTGTTATTTTGGTATTTTTATGCAAAAAAACGTTATTTTAGGTCTAGGTGATTTATTTCCTTGTTTTTAGGTTCTTTTAATGTTTTTTTAGGTCAAATTTGGTTCCTATTATGGTTAGGTATTAATTAGGACTTATTTTAGAATATATTTTCTTGTCCATCAAGTTTTATGGAGCCCTTAAATAAGCCTCCAAGTTTGTATACGTTTTTCAATATTATTGATATTAATAAAAATTCAAATTTTTGTCTATTATTTTTCTGGTGGATTCTATATAAGATATAAAACCTAAAATAAAAAGAATATAAAATAAAAAGAAAAAGAAAATAGTGATGATGTGAAAAATTATGAAACTTTCAGAGGCTTCGGTTTTATATATATATATATATATATAGATAAGCATATAGGTATAGATTATTTTTTTGAGTATATACGGCCGTATATAACTCAGCATCTAGTTAGCAATATGAGTAAATATCAATATGAGAAAGAAAGACTAGTACCGGCTAAGAGAAGAATGGTCAACCCTCTGCACACCTTGACTGTCAAACATTCCCTTTCTTCTTGGCTCTGAAGCAATTATTAAATTAAGAGTATATGACTAAATAACGTGCACTTCGTGGAAGTTGTCACTTGTAATTGGAAGATGCTGGGTTGGAACTAGGGAAGTTCTATATGAACTATTCAGATAGAGCAGTTCTCTTTATCTTTTTCTTTATTTAGAACTTGGAAGATTAAGCTCTTAGTGATCTCTTTCTTTCTTTCATTCTTTTTTTAAGTCATCTTCTTTTCTTTCTTTCTTTTTTTAAGTCATCTTCTTTGACTCCCCCTCCCCGTTAAATTATTCATTCCTTACGGAGGGACGGTATAATTTCTCTCCGTCCCTCCTCTACCATGTTAGCATTATTCATCTTTAATTTGAATCTAATTAAATTTATAGCAAAAAAACAGTTGAGAATAATTGATTATTATGGACATATTCAATTTCATACTTTATTGAGTTGTCAACTTATAATGAGAACATCACCTTCACATGAGTCTATTATTGATACTCAACAAATTATGTACAAATCATGTAATGACACCACATTTTTTGTGTCAATTTTAGGTGAATTGGTTGACAAAACAAATTTAAATAAAAATTTAGAAACCTGTAGGGGAGAAAAAATAAATAAATAAATAAAGCGTGGAGTGATTAGAGATTTTTTTTTTTTTTTTTTTTTTTTGGAGGAAGGGAGTGATTAGAGTTGAAAACCTGTTTTGACCAAATGTGGTTTCGTGAGAAGTGCTTGAATTATAATGTAATGTTTCTTAGAAAAAATAAAAAGGTTTAAAAACATTCTCTTTTTCCCTTTTTTTTTTTTTTTTTATGGAATTCCAGCTTGTTTTTATATCCAAAAAAAAAATCCCACTTGTATATCCATTATTTTATTTTATTTTCTGAATGCCCTTTTATCCTCTTAAATCACTTATATACCCTCTTCTACAATTGGAGTACAGAAGTTTGTCTCAATTTTTTTTTTAATCAATTTTGAAAACTTTTTTTTTAACAGTCCATGAATATATATATATATATATATATATAAGCTACAAAGCTCTTAACAAATAAAATTCATTAAGAAATGAGATATTTGAACTCTATATGTTTTTTCTTAAAAATATTAAAAGATGTCCGTTGAGTTACAAATTTCTTAGCAAATAAAATTCATCTTTACTGCCAGATAGTATAGTAAAAACAATCCCTAAGGGTCTATTTGGATATCGCTTATTACTGAAAACTAAAAACACTGTAGCAAAATAATTTTTAAATGTGTGAATAGTGACGTGGGACCTAGTTTTAAAGTTAAATTTGCGTTTTTCCGTACTTGCAGCTCCTGTAAACAGTGCATGAGACCTAGCCAAAAAATGCAAACACATTGCTATCCAAACCCAACCTAAATATCAATGATGAGGTCTTGTGGCATCCTATGTTTCCAATAGAGATGGTGAAGTTTGAACTCCTCTCCACTTGCAATAAAAAATAAAATCCCTAAATAATCCCTTTTAAAATAATGAAACTTTTTTTAATGTATGTTAATGCTAATAGATTCAAATCCGACTGCAAGAAGACCTACACGCTACACCAATGAATCAAGAAACTCTTTATCACTGTTTAATTTTAAAATGTCAAAATGCAAAAAGACCTCAAGGGTTTGGATCAGTTCTAATTAACCACTATGCTATCAATTGTTTTTTTTATGCATAGTTGCAAACAGCACAATAACATACAATGATACAAACAACCAGCTGGGCCAGCCAGCATCTCAAGACAAACCAACACAAACAAAGATAAGATAATCTAAACATACAACTATCTAGTATGGCATCTAAGAGCTGAACTATATAGAGATGCCCCAAGAGCACTATACAGTGCTCTGTTCAGCACAGAATTGGAGAAGCCGCCTCTGTTTTCTACTCACAATGTACTATGCAGTGTTTACTCAACATTACTTACAATAAAGTTAGGCTTTTGTTAACGGGTGGCATGGAGCATCGTGCTTCTATTAAGAAAGAATTTATAAGTCTCGCTGTATTGGAAAGCAACAAAAACAAATATACTAATATTTTTTTAAGCGAGTCATATGATACTGCACCAAAAAAAGCTGATAAATTACAATAAATAAATAAAAACTCCTATTTTTTTTATTAAAAAAAAAAAAACTCCTTATACACTACTTCCATGCGCTCATTAACTGAACTCATGTGAGATGGCACCCAAGAAGCTAATTGATTGATTACAATAAAAACTCAACCTTAACCACTTGTTACCCGGACCAGTGAAGTTATTAACAAATGTGACATTATCTAGTCAAAGACATGCATTGATAATATTTGTTGTGGGATCCACCTCTCATCCAATTGGCTTTTCTTAAAAAAGATGAAAAAACGTTGATTGACCTCGTCGCCGTCTTCATGGCGCCGTGGAATCTTTATGCACAACCTCGCAACTCCCTGCCTATGTTCTGCGCAGAAAGTCACTTACAAGGTCAACTCTAAGACAAAACTTGACACCAAAAGCAAAAGACCTTGTTAGTGCATCTTTACACAAGCTGCTTTTCTCATCTTCCTATGAAATCTTGTCTCATCTGTGTCCTGTTGTTTACTTCAAAAGCTTGGTGGGAGGAAGTTTGGGTTTGAACTTGAACCCATATGGAGGATAATATAGTACACGTTGCGCTGGGAAAAAATGTGAAGGAGTACAAACCAATCTTGGCGTGGGCGGTATGGGCATTAAAGAACTCTGGGGGTAAAACTATTTGTGTCATTCATGTTCACCAGCCAGCAAAAATGATCCCAATGAGTAAGTTGTCAACATTTGTGCGCTTTATACACGCGTGCACAAGTGCCTAGCAAATTAATAAAGCCAATAAATATATATTTAGATAATAGCAATTTATGTCATGTGTATCTAAAGTTATGAACTTTGGTGATAATCCTACTTTTGATGTTGCAATTTAAAGTTATGTACTTGATAACTTACAGAACTTAGACTTATTTTACTAGATTTTTTTTTTTTTTTTTTTTTAATTCCAATCGTATGAATTGAGAAGGGTTTGCCTCTTGATGATCATTGTTTTTAAGATTTTCCAGGTACTTGTAGCTGTTTTGGAGGGAAAACAATGGATTAGGATTTGACAATGAATTATATTGAGGAAAAACCTGGATGAAAAATTGGCCGTAGTTTAAGGGAAATTAAATTTGGTAATTTGATTAGAAGTTCCATAAATTTTGGTCAATCTGAATAATTTGTTAATTTTGCTACAAATTTAAACTAGTAATCGGGTGTTCTTATGAAATTTGGCTGAAGAATTTATTTACTTCTAAGGTTCTACCTAGTTAGACTTTGGTAATTATTAAACATGCCTGTTTCTGGTTTGCAATTTTTATCATCTTTTCAACGGTAGTTGGAACCCATAGGATCTGTTTGGATACTGTTTATTGCTGAAAATTAAAAACACTGTAACGAAATAATTTTTAAATATGTAAATAGTGTCGTGAGACCCAGTTTTAAAGTTAGATTTGCTAAAATCTATACTTGCGGGTCTTATGAACAATGCACGGGATCCACAGAAAAACGCAAGGAGAGATAATTTCAGTGCAATCCAAACTTAACCATAATGGAATTTATTGCATAGTAACTCTATCCTTGGTTTCTAGTGGGAGCGAAATTTCCAGCAAACACAATGAAGGAACGGGAACTCAGGGCATACCGGGAACTTGAAAGGCAAAACATGCAGAAAATCCTGGATGAGTATCTGCTTATCTGTCGCCAAATGGGGGTACAAAGCCATCTCATATCTGTTTCGATGAATGTGTTATTAACTCAAGTTGTTTCTGAGTCCATTCAGCCAAAAAAAAAAAGAGTTGTTTCTGAGTTTTATCAAGTAGATAAGACAACCGAAGCTGTGTGCTTAGTATGATATTCATTTTCATTGGTTTATTTTTCTTTTTTCTTTTTATTTCGAAAGATATGATCTGAGAGCACTGGTCCACAGTTGCAAAATCCTATCACTAGGACTACACGCCTGTAGTTCATTTAAAATGTTTCTACCTAATAGGATGTGTGTGTGTGTGTGTGCAATTACATTTAAAAAGTATCAGAGTTCATTGGAAATAGTTAAATTAGCCTAAATGTGATGAACTTTCTGATTTATTTTGGCATCTATAAATTTCTAATGCAGCTACAAGCAGAATCACGACATATTGAAATGGAGAGTATTGAGGAGGGAATTGTGGAACTCGTCTGCCAGCTTGGGATCAGGAAGCTTGTTATGGGAACAGCAGCCTACTCAAAGTACAACCACCAGACTGATTTCTGTTTTTGTTTTACTTTCCATGTTTTAACCATCGTGTTCTTTTTTGTTTCCATTTATACTTATGCAAAAATATATTGCCATTATTATCCGCTTTGAAAATCCAAAAGGTGCAGTGCATTTGAATTATTCTCACTGGATGTGCCTTATCTTGGGAAATTTTTTGCGAATTCTGCATGCATAAGTGGGCACTAGGTCAGGACCATAGAGAGACTGAAGAATATGGTCTCTTGGTTGCCTTCAAAACTTTTTGACCAAGAAATCAGATCAGTTAATAGATAAGATATATACCAGCCAATTAGTTATTCTTTTTTGTACAGGCCTTGAGGTGCATTTACTAGGGGGTGTCATTGATTGGTTGTTCTCTTAACTAAGTGATTAATTATCTTTCTAGTGAAAGATAATATTGTTTATAATTTGTGAAAGGTGTTTACAAGCCATTTCCTGGTTTCTAGAATTTGCAGTTTTATATAAATAAATATATATATATAATGATAATTAATTTCCTTGTTTTATGATGGTTTTTCTCAACATTTTTAGTTTAATTCAATCTCACTAATGTTCCACAGAATTGAAACTTGTATATATGCAACTATACACTGAGATTGCTTACAGTTTACCCCCTGCCTAACATTGCAGGAGAACAATGGACATCAAGTCTAAGAAAGCAAGATACGTGCGCCTACAAGCATCTAAGTCCTGTCGCATACAATTTATATGCAAAGGGCGCCTTGTCCACACCAGGTTTGCTTGATGTTTTTGTTTTTAACACTTTTTGCAGTGCTGATGTGTACCAATATATTTGAAATATATTGCATGAAGATATGTACTCCCCAAATGTGAAGCTTCTTAGTGTTAATTGACTGTATCAGTAGCATACTAGTTACAAAATGCTTGATTGGCTACTGAAATAGGGTATTGTTGTACACTTCAAACTGCTATAAATGATTTCCTTGTTTATAGGTTCAAAATTTTTCTTATGTACTTGATTTGAGTCATTATTGCTACTAGTGTGTGTGTGTGTGTGTGTGTGTGTGTGTAGATATATTAAATAAGCCTTGATGCCAAGATGATTACTAATGCAAGTACCACATAATATAGGGAAGGTATTTTAGATGGAGCAGATGTGGAGGTCAGACCAAATCAAAACTGTAAAACTGAACCATCAAACTATGGGAGATCACAATCTGCGGGGCAAAATATTGGTGCAGCACCTACCAGCTTAGCTCAAGTTTCATTTTGCAGTGAAAGGAATGCTAATATTGACTATAGTGTAGGGAGTGGAACAGACATTTCTTCCCTTGATGGTACTGAAGAGTTCTCAACTCCAAGGAGCAGGTCAGTTACAGAAGGGAGTTCAGATGAATGGTTTGAATCTTCAAGGAGGTATCCTCCAAGTTTGGATTATTCAAAATGCTCTTCCAGTAGATCAGTTGACATAGCTCGGATTTCATCTGTTAGGTCTGAGGGGAGTGAGTTAAGCACATTTCCTCAGTCCATAGAGAGTCCTTATTGTTTATCTCCTCCTAGTTTACTGGTATGTGCAAAGCAAAATTATCATACGTGAGACTATATTTATGTTGAGCAGAATTTGCATGTTTATCCAAGCTCAGATTTTGGTTTTATAAGATCATGTCACCTCTCTCTTTGGAAATAATTGTCTTAGTTGATTCAGATATGACTGGTTTCAAAACTTAAAAAATCGATTGACTCTAGCAGGATGGAAGTGTAGATGAAACTCTCTATGCTCAACTTGAAAAGGCCATGGCAGAGGCTGAACATGCGAGGCGAGAAGCATTTCAAGAGGCAGAGAGGCGTGCCAAAGTGGAAAAAAATGCAATTGAAGCTAAGCGCAGGGTAAGCCTATAGTTTTCTAGCACAACTTTGACCTTTTCCTTTGTATTGGAATTAATGATTAAAAACATATAAGAGCTACAGAATGAAGTTCTCTCTTTTGTTTTTTTTAAACACAATACACCTTCTTCTTAACTAATAAATCACTTAACCATATTTAGGACTGGAAGATGGACATAATCTAACTGCACTATGTATGGAATTTGTTCCGTCATAAACTTAGAAAACATCATACTTAATTAATTCTCCAAATGCATAATTTACAGGCTCAAGTGTTAGAAAGCTTATGCGCTGAGGAATCGAAACAAAGGAAAGAAATTGAGGAAGCTCTAGCAAAAGAGAAAGAGGAACACGAAAAGGTGAAAATTCAGCTAAACAAAGTGATGGAGGATCTCCAGGTTGCCTTGGATAAAAAATCATCACTGGAAAGCCAAATTGCAGAATCTGATGAGATGGTAGAGGAGTTGGGGCTGAGAATTGCATCTGTTGTGCAATTGTTGCAAACTTGTAAAAAAGAACGGGATGAATTTCTGGTGGAGCGTGACAATGCAATTGAAGCTAAGCGCAGGGTAAGCCTATAGTTTTCTAGCACAACTTTGACCTTTTCCTTTGTATTGGAATTAATGATTAAAAACATATAAGAACTACAGAATGAAGTTCTCTCTTTTGTTTTTTTTAACACAATACACCCTTTACTTCACTAATAAATCACTTAACCATATTTGGGACTGGAAGATGGACATAATCTAACTGCACTATGTATGGAATTTGTTCCATCATAAACTTAGAAAACATCATACTTAATTAATTCTCCAAATGCATAACTTACAGGCTCAAGTGTTAGAAAGCTTATGCGCTGAGGAATCGAAACAAAGAAAAGAAATTGAGGAAGCTCTAGCAAAAGAGAAAGAGGAACATGAAAAGGTGAAAATTCAGCTAAACAGAGTGATGGAGGATCTCCAGGTTGCCTTAGATAAAAAATCATCACTGGAAAGCCAAATTGAAGAATCTGATGAGATGGTAGAGGAGTTGGAGCTGAGTATTGCATCTGTTGTGCAATTGTTGCAAACTTGTGAAAAAGAACGGGATGAATTTCTGGTGGAGCGTGACAATGCAATAAAAGAAGCCGAAGAGTTGAGAAGAAAAAAAGTTGAGTCCTCAAGCACACGAATGCCCCAATTCTCCGAGTTCTCATACTTTGAGATTGACAAAGCAACTCAAAATTTTGATCCATTTCTGAAAATTGGAGAAGGAAGACACGGGAACACGTATAAAGGTATCTTGCGTGAAATCCAGGTGGCTATAAACGTGCTACACCAACGTAACTTGCAAGACCCCTCAGGATTCCAAAGTGAGGTAGGACGATTAAACTGTTTTGTATATTGAATTTGGCCATTCCAATCGAATTGGACCTAAATTGATTAAAAATATGGCATTGTATCACATTACATGGTTCTATTTCAGGTTGATACGTTGAATAAGTTGAGGCATCCGAATCTTGTTACACTGATCGGATACTGCCAAGAAGTTCAGGCTCTCATCTACGAGTATCTCCCAAATGGAAGTCTTGAAGATCGACTCAGCTGCAAGGACAATACTCCTCCATTATCATGGCAAATTCGAATATGCATCGCCACAGAATTGTGCTCTGCCCTCATCTTTCTTCATTCCTGTAAACCATTCAGCGTATTACATGGTGATTTGACACCCGCCAAGGTTCTCCTTGATGCCAACTTTGTAAGCAAACTCTGTGACTTTGGAAGCTGTCGTCTACTATCTCATGATCTAAGTTCAAACAACATCACTCTGCGTTCGAAAACTGAGCTAAAGGACACTAGTTTTGCTTATCTTGATCCGCAGTTCCATTCAACAGGAGAGCTTACTTTAGAGTCAGATGTATATTCATTTGGAATCATATTGTTACAGTTGTTGACGGGAAGGCCGCCCTGGGGGTTAACAAAGGAAGTGCAATATGCATTAGATACAGGAATGTTACAAGACCTCTTGGATCCTTTGGCTGGAGATTGGCCATTTGAGCAAGCTAAACAGTTGGCTCACTTGGCCTTGAGTTGTAGTGAAATGTACCAGGAGAACCGGCTAGACCTTGCATTGGATGTTTGGCCGGTACTTGAACCAATGAGGGAGGATTTGTGTGGAGACTCGTCCTCACTCCAGCTGAGTACCAAAGAACACTCTGAACCTCCTTCGTATTTTCTCTGTCCCATCTCCCAGGTAGGTTACTGAATTTATATTTATTTTCCAATGCCTTTAATTCAGGTTGATCCTTTTAGAATAATGGTTGAGGGATGGCAAGTGAGCCAAGGATGGGGTTTTCACCCTGCCTCAAATGGTTTTGTCTCACCCATTCCCGCCCTGCCCCGTCCCACATGATGGGGAAAATTTTCTTCTCTCATCCCTATCCCTTGGGACTCCACGAAACCCTGCCCAATCCATAAAACTGTACTTCTTTTTAATTTGCTCCACAACTATTACAATTTTTTTTATAAAACATGTTTCATTAATAAAAATATACTTAAAATTACAACTAAATTTATCCCATCAAATCAAACTAATTTTTAGCCAAAACTGAATAATATTATCCAAGTGTCTAACAAGATACAATTTCACAATAAATAAAAAAGTCTCATAGTATAACACATAACAAAATAGAGGCTGAGAGTCATGTTGGGTAGAATAAAATAAACTAACATTAATATGTTTGTTTAAATAGTAGGATTTTAGGATATGAAAAATTTACAATTATAACCCTTATCAATACAAGGCAGGGACGGGACGGGACGGGGCGGGGCAGGGTGGGTTTAAAAAGTTTAAACTCATTCCCACCATGCCCCATGGTGCAGGGTTAAAATCTTGGCCCATTCCCGCTCCACCATCTTTGTAGAGTCAAGAAAACCTGCACAAGACAAAGCAAGGAAAGACAGGGCAAAATTGTCATCCTTAGGTTAAATGGTTAAATTTTCCATTTATTAACAACTTTTGGATAATTGGTAATTTATTAGACCCTATTTCAAACAAATTCCATTTTAAAATTCTTTTGTGTGTGTATGACTGCATGCTTGTATATTTCTTGTTTCGTTTTCCTAATTAAAAAAGACTCCAAAATCCAAATAGAGAGTGCTTATTCTCACCTTGGAAATTTTGGAATTTGGCTCTAGAAAGAATCACATCTCTTGTGTTCTTAGTCACTAGAGCGGTTGATGCCCTTGTGTTCATTAGCCATCATGCTAGACCAAAAAAGTCTCTAATACCCTCTGATGCTAAATGGAAGAATGAATCAAAAGTAGCCAACTTCTACAATTGGTAAAATAACCCTAGAATCTGAAAGCTCGAATTTGTGTGAAAACACAAGAGCTGTTTAGCCCCTCAAATTAAAAATTACGGCTCGATTGATTTTACTCTAACTTAAACTAAGTGCAAAATAGAGTAAATGCGAGTGAACAAACAATATAACTACTCTAAGCCATATTCATAAAATATCAACAATAAAACGAAAGCTAAAAGAGTAAGGAAGAAGAATGCAAACACGAGATAACACTCCAATATGTTATCGAAGAGGAAACCGAAGAATTTGGCAAAAAACCTCTCCGCCGCCCTCCAAGCGGTAAATCGATCCACTAGAGAATAAGTTGGGGTACACGAATAACAAAAAACCCTCCAAGCCTAGTCTACCCCATGTACTTGAGCCCTCCAAGCTCCTACTACCAACTGACTTGACGAAACCTTGTCTTCTCTAACTCTCCAGATCACGCAATTCAGCCTGATTGCATCCACCAAACAAATGGCTTCTTCCAATGCTTCCCAACAGTATCAAAACCTCATTTTAGACTTAAGATGGGTGTGGTAAGTGTTTGGGCTATCAATCTCTCAAGGATTTAGATATGAAGAGGTAGGAATTGAGGAAAACCACAATGGATTGTGTAGAGGATTATGGGTATGACAAACTCTAACTCTCAAGGGTTATGGTTAGGATTTTCTCTCTGAAAAGCACTCCTCTCAATATGTAGGTAATGATGGTATATATAATGTGGGGGAAGACATAGTGGAGCAAATATGCCAAAATAGCAAAACAGAATGTTTCGCGGGTATATCACGAGAATGCCTTACCCGCGAAATACTCCCAAAAGCTAACTGTCATAACTCTTTGCATTCCTGTCATGTGCTGAGCACATGGCTTCACTTCGCGGGAAGTCTTCTTGCGAGCTACCCGCGAAAACTCCTTCAATCTTTAATTTTGTCTTGAGTCTTCACACTTTCTCTCACACACAACCCATACAATGAAATTCCACATAAAATACAAGGTACATAAGATTGAACAAAATTACAATCAAATTTGGCATAGAATTAAAGCCAACACAAAATAATTGTAAATCACAACTTTACAAAATCCATTAAGAATGAAAAGATATACTCCCAAAATATTGGTTTCCAGGCCCAAGATACCACACTCATGGAGGCTAGTACATTGACATTCATACTATAAATAGTAGACATACGAATTACAAAATAATAATAATAATAATAATAATAATAATAATAATAATAATAATAATAATAATAATAATAATAAGTGAAAGATACTAGGTAATAATTAAATTATTGATCTTGGAAACCATCAAAATCAAGAACAAAACTTGGATTGTTTGCTGGCTTTCTTGGTCTCCTTCCTTTCACACTTTTCCAAATAGTCAAATCTTAAGGGGGCGTTTTGTTTACTGTGATGTGCTTTTGATGTAATGCACGTTACGATTGTAACGACCCCACTCCACCTACATAGATATTTTTCGCTTTAGGGTCTCATACCCCTCACGGTTTTGTTCTCCCCTAAAACACACAGCAGTGGGGTGGGGGTCGTTACAGATGGTATCAGAGCCATGCCCTAACTGGAAGTGTGGGCCCTACACGCGAGGACACATGTGCCCGTAAGGGGGGTGAATTGTAGTGACCCAAAAAGGGGGGTCTTGCATTTCATGGAATCCCACATCGCCTAGGGAAGCACATGAGAATGTGTTTATAAGAAATGACCTCCCTTCAATGTGTAGAGGCCTTTTTCCCCACTGTTGTGTGCTTTGGGGGAGAACAAAACCATGAGAGGTATGAGACCCCAAAGAGAATAATACCTACACAGATGAGGTGGGGTCATTACAAATGGTATCAAAGCCATGCTCTAGCCGAAAGTGTGGGCCCCACATGCGAGGACGCATGTGCTCGTAAGGAGGGTGGATTGTAGTGACCCAAAAAGGGGGGTCTTGCATTACATGGAATCTCACATCGCCTAGAGAAGCACATGAAAATGTGTTTATAAGAAATGACCTCCCTTTAATGTGTAGAGGCCTTTTTCCCCATTGTTGTGTGCTTTGGGAGAGAACAAAACCGTGAGGGGTGTGAGACCCCAAAGCGGACAATATCTACACAGGTGGATGTGAGGCCTTTTCCCCCACTGTTGTGTGCTTTGGGGGAGAACAAAACCGTGAGGGGTGTGAAACCCCAAAGCAGACAATATCTACACAAGTGAAGTGGGGTCATTACAGATAGTATCAAAGCCATGCCCTAGCCAGAAGTGTAGGCCCCACACGCAAGGACACGTGTGCCCTTAAGGGGGGTGGATTGTAGTGACCCAAAAAGAGGAGTCTTGCATTCCGTGGAATCCCACATTGCCTAGGGTAGCACATAGGAATGTGTTTATAAGGAATGACCTCCATTCAATGTGTAGAAGCCTTTTCCCCTACTGCTGTGTGCTTTGGAAAAGAATAAAACCGTGAGAGGTATGAGACCCTAAAGAGGACAATATCTACATAGGTGAGGTGGGGTCGTTACAACGATGATGTGATATTAAGATTTTTGGTTTATTTTATTTTTTTTAACATTACCATAATTTAAAATTACAAAATATGTAACATCATCTTAATCTCATCACTTTCTTAAACAACATAATATTGTATTCTTTTATTGAGATTACATTAATGTAAGATTACAATAACTTAATATTATGGTGTAATGTAACATCACAACGAACCAAACGCCCCATAAGTGTCCATATCTAATGGCAAAAGATTTTCTGAATATGTTTGTCCACGAGTAATGTAATTTTGATTTGGAATCTCTGTTTCATGTTGGAACTCTTTCTGCCACAAACCTACTTCATTGAACTAATTATTATCATCGCATAAAATGCATTCTTTTTTTTTTTATGAATGTTCTATTTACAATCTTGCAGGACATCATGCAAGATCCTCATGTGGCAGCGGATGGTTTTACTTATGAAGAGAAGGTTTTGAGAGAATGGTTTGACGGTGGACATGACACTTCACCAATGACAAATTTGAAGCTTGAACACTGCAATCTTGTACCCAATTATGCTCTTCGTTCAGCCATTCAAGAGTGGCAACAAAAACTTTGAAATCAGTATTTTTCTTTTCCCCTTAGGTTTACATATTTTTTATACCACCTGGTCCAACCCACAGGTGCATTAGTATTTCATTAGTTTTTTAGGGAAAAAAATTAATAGATCAATACATTTTTTTTCTTCTTTGTTAAATCGTAGATTCTGCTGGAGCATAATATTTGCATAATGTTGTATACTTCTATTACATAATGGTCTTGGCTTTCAGCTCGGCCAGTTCTGGTTAGAGGTTCACACCTAAAATGAATGCAAAGATGACAAGAGTCTTGTAACTCAAGTTGTAGTGCCTAGCATTTTCAACACGTGTCTATGGTTCAAATCTTGTAACTACTGAATTTATCCCAAAAAAAAGGAAAGACAAGCTTAAATCCTGACACCACTTATGAGCTTTTTTGGATGAGATGGTTGCTACTCACTCCTCTACCACTCCTATCTATTGTGACATCCGTAGCACGATTCAAATTTCCATAATGAAGGTTTTCATGAGTGGACTAGATTGACTGCCATTCTATCTCCCGCATCTTCTTCAAGCACTATGTAGCTTTGCTTATGTAATCTCGACACCAACTTGTTTGACATTATTACCGACTCTCATCCACAAGGGTGTTTTATTGATAGTCTCCAAAACTCAAGTTAGTTTCCTCTGGCCCACTTTGTGCTATTGTAATTCTATACTAGTAGTTCTAGGCTCTGATCTATAGGCCCCACTATACATGGTAGAATTTCTCAAAACATAATATATTCTGTCAGTTTCAACACTCTTATCTCTCTTCTTTAGAATTGGTGTCTTCCTTACAATCACAGAAATGTACCAAGCAGACCACCCACTTCCTCCAGGTAGTCCAAATAATGTTGAGCGGTGATTGTTTCACATCGATTGCATGGTACACATAACTAAAATTGTGTTTTTAAAACATGAATTCACTATTTCATAATTATTTTTAAAATCATATTTTGGAGTGTATATAGCAGTGTATAATTCAGCATATGCAACAATAATTAGCAAATATATATATATATATATATAAGCTGAAGCGTAGAGTTTAATATTATTACACTCCTGTTGAGCCACATTAGCACCACATCATCAATTTATTTTCAATATTTTCTCTCTCTTTTAATTATTTTTCTCCTAATTAATTTGCCACTTTACAAGTACACTTTTTCCAACATTTACTTACTTTTACCTTTTTATCTCTCCACTACTCTATATCTTGACCTTACAATTTCTCCATCCCTTCATTTTGCTATTATTTTGACTCTTCTTCTCCCCAATTTTTTTACTATAAAAATTTGTTATTTTCTATTCAATCCATGTTATGCTTACACAAAAATGTGAATACTCTCTCTCTCTCTCTCTCTCTCTCTCTCTCTCTCTCTCTCTATATATATATATATATATGTATGTATTCTTTCTTTTGGTGGATGTTTAGTTCTTTAGATTGATGAATTTTTATGTTTAACTCTACTTTAGGTTGATATGATTTGGTTATATTTTAATTTTTTATCTTTTTTATTTTATTTTCTTTATTTGTTACATGTTATCCTATAAAATTACAGAATGATTTAATGTTATTATATTATATAACATGGCTTGGATAATTTGGTGTTTACAAGTATACATTTTTTTTTTTTTGAATATTCTTCTACCCATCTTCTTTTATATGATTTTGTTATTTGTCTCACATCTCTTCCAAAAAAGGTGATTGTTCTCTCTCTCTCTCTCTCTCTCTCTCTCTCTCTCTCTCTCTCTCTCTCATTAATTCTTTCCTGCAACTCTATTTTAGATTGATGAATTTTTTTTTCTCTACTTTTGGATGATACACTTTGGTGGTGTGTTTTTTGAGTTATTTATCACATGTATTCTCTATGCCTCTTATAGTTTTGGTTTGAGTTAATTTTTAGATATTTTAGAAGTGAGATGATTATGTATTTGAATGTCTCTATAAATCATTTGAGTATTATCAATTGTAAATTTTTTATGAGGTTTGGTTATCATAATAATCTTCTTAAGAGAATGAGAAATTCAAATAATTAATTTTGGAACTTAAAAATTTTAGTTGTAGAAAAAAAAAACTATAACACACTACACAAAATTTTGAATAATATAGATCACTTGAAAAAGTAATACTATTTCTATCTTTTATCTCAAAAAAAAAAATTTAATGGAATAATATCAATCAAATGCACCTAAGTTTTTTTTTTTTTTTTTTAACTCAAAATAATAGAATGAAGTATTTGTAGAGATGGAGAGATAAAAAATAATTTTAAAAATACTAGTATAATATAAGAATAAATATCAATAGGAGAAAGAAAGACTTGTACCACCGGCTAAGAGAAGAATGGTCAACCCGCTGCATACCTTGACCATCAAACATTCCCCTTCTTCTTGGCTGTGAAGCAAATTTAATTGGAGTATTTGACTAAAAAACGTGCACTGCATCGAAGTTGTCACTTGTCATTGGAAGATGCTGGGTTGGAACTTAGGAAGTTCTATATGTACTATTCAGATAGAGTATTTCTCTATTTTTTTTATTTTTTTTTCTTTATTTAGAACTTGGACGATTAAGTACTAAGTGCTCTCTTTCATTCTTTTGTTTTTTTAAGTCATCTTCTTTCTATATTCATTCCTTACGGAGGAGTGAATAATTTCTCTCCCTCCATCCTCTAATTAAATTTATAGCACCAAAAAAAAAAAAAAATAGAGAGAGAATAATTGAATCTTATAGACACATTCAATTTTATACTAGGTTGATTTGCCAACTTATGATATGAGTAATATCATTTTCACATAAATCTATTGTTGACACTCAACTTATTATGTACAAATCATAACTTCACACCATATTTTCTATGTCAATTTTAGGGGAATTGATTGAAAGAACAAAATGAAATAAAAAATTTAGAAACTTGTAGGAGAGAAAAAAATAAAGCGTGGAGTTGGTAAAGTTTCTTAGGGAAAATAAAAGGGTTTCAAAACATTATCTTATTCCCAAATTTTTTATGGAATTACAACTTGTTTTATATATAAAAAAAATTTCCACTTGTATATCCATTATTTTATTTTATTTTCTAAAATGCCCTATAATTTTTAATCCATTGAATTTTATTTTATCCTCCTAAATCACTTATTCACCCTCTTCTACAATTGGATTATACAAGATTGTCCCAATTTTGAATACCGTTTTTTTTAAGTCCATGAATGGACTTTTTTATTTTAATAATTCGCTAGTAATATTAAAAGCATGAAATATTTGAACTCTGTATATATTTCTTAAAAATACTAAGAGATATTAGTTGAGATATAAAACTCTTAGCAAATAAAATTCATCTTTATACTTAAAAATTGTAGTAAAAACAATCCCTAAATGTCAATGATCAAAGTCATATGGCTCTATGTTGTTTCCAATAGAGATGGTCAAGTTTGAATTCCTTCTCTCCTCTTGCAACAAAAAATAAAATCCCTAAATAATTCCTTTTAAATTAATGAAACTTCTTTTTAATTTGTTAATGTATGATAATGCTAATAGATTCAAATCCAACTACAAGAAGACCTACACCAATGAATCAAGACTGTTTCATTTTTGAAAGGGCAAAATGCAAAAAGACCTTAGGGGTCTGGGTCAGTTCTAAATTCACCACTATGCTATCAATTGGCTTTTATGATTGGCAAATTTATTCCAAAAGAAACATGCATAAAACTATCTAGGAGGGCATCTAAGAGCTGATCTAGAGATGCCCCAAGAGCACTGTACAGCGCTCTGTTCAGCACAGAATTGGAGAAACGACCTCTGCTTTCTACTCACCATGTACTGTTTACTCAATATAACTTGAAATATAGTTAGGCTTTTGTTAACGGGTGGCATCAAGAATTTATACATCTCACTTTATTAGGAAGCAACAAAAACAAATAAATAAATATTCTTTTAAATAACTCATGTGAGACAACACTGAAAAGCTAACCAATTACAATTACAAAAAAAAAAAAAAAAAAAAAAAAAAAAAAAAAAATATATCCCTTAGCTTTATACACTGCACTCACACATTAACTGGACCCATGTGAGATTGGGTCTGAAAAGTTAATCGATTACAATATAAACTTAACCACTGCCGCACTTGTTAACCGACAAGTAAAGTTATTAACAAACGCGACATTATCTTGTCACAGATATGCATTGACAAGTAAAGTTATTAACAAACGTTGACATTGAACTCGTCGTCATCACGGCACCATGGAATTTTATGCACAACTTCACAACTCATTGCCTATGTTGTTTTGCGCAGAAAGTCAATGTCGCCTGTAGGACAAGAACATATATATATATATATATATATCGAGAGCTCAACTCAAGACAAAACTTAACACCAAAACCAGAGACCTTTTCGATGCATCTTTACACGCGTACGCCGCTTTACTCATCTTCCTATAAAATCTGTGTCTTGTTGTTTATTTCAAAAGCTTGGTGTTGGTGGAAGTTTGGGTTTGAACTTTGAACATGGACGATAATATATTACACGTTGCGCTGGGACAAAATGTGAAAGAGTACAAATCAATCTTGTTATGGGCATTACAGAACTCTGGGGGAAAAACTATATGTGTCATTCATGTCCACCAGCCAGCAAATATGATCCCCATCAGTAAGTTGCCAACATTTTAGCTCTTTATACATGTGTGTACGTGTAATGTATGTGTGCATAGCTAATAGCTGTATATGTGTTAGGTTATGTGGAACCTAGTTTGTGATTGATTTGGATTATAACCCAACCCGATATGAAAGTGCTACTGCTTTAAAGGGAAATTTTACGAGGCTTAGTCCATAGAGATTAGAGTTTGTCATCTTGTATTTTTCCCTGGAAATAATAGTAATTTATTGTGTCGTGTGACTGCCTTGTGTGTGAGTTATTTTTCTATCCATTTTCCGCCTCTCACAAATTTGGGAATTCGTGAATATTCCCAACACTATGTGTATCTAAAGTTATGAACTTTGGTGAGAATATAACTTTTGATGTAATTTTATATCTTGGAAGCGGGATTGATTATCATGTACCTGATAACTTCCTGAAGTTGGACTTAGTTGACTAGATTTGTTAGATTCTAATGAATTAATTGAAAAGGGTTTTTAAGATTTTCCAGGTACTTGTATTGTTTAGGAAAACAGTGGATTAGGATTTGACTATGAATTATATTGGGGCAAAACCTGGATGAAAAATTGGCCATAGTTGGAGGGAAATTTAATTTGGAAATTTGATTAGAAGTTCCAGAAATTTTAGTCAATCTGAATTATTTATTGAATTGGCTACATTTTTAGACTAGCAATCGGGTATTTTTATGAAATTTGACTGTAGAATTTATTTACTTCTAAGGTTCTACCTAGTTAGACTTTGGTAATTATTAAACATGCCAGTTTCTGGTTTGCAATTTCCATCATCTTTTCAGTGGTTGTTGGTACCCATAATGGAATTAATATTACATAGTAACTCTATCCTTGGTTTCTAGTGGGAACAAGATTTCCAGCAAGCACATTGACCAAACAGGAAGTCAGGGCATACCAGGAAATTGAAAGGCAGAATATGCAGAAAATCCTAGATGAGTATCTTCTTTTTTGTCGCAAAATAGGGGTACAAAGCTATCTCATGTCTCTTTTTGTGAATGTGTTATTAATTTGTTTTTGATTTGTTTTTTAGTTTTATTATGAGGTAGATAAGACAACTGAAGCTGTATGCTCAGTATGACAGTCATTTTCCTTGGTAGACAACCGGTACATAGTTGCTAGACACTACTACTAGGACTACTCACCTGTAGTTCATTAACAATGTTTATACATAATAGCAAATATATATCGTCATGTCATTAAGCTGCAGAGAACTTCCAATTTTAGCATGATCATTTTTAAAATATTAGAGTTCCTTGAAAATGGTTAATTGCTAAATGTGCTGAACGTTATGATTTATTTTGGCATCTATGGCTTTCTAATACAGGCACGAGCAGAATCACGACATATTGAAATGGACAGTATTGAGAAGGGAATTGTGAATCTCATCTGCCAGCTTGGGATCAGGAAGCTTGTTATGGGAGCAGCAGCAGATAAGCACTACTCAAAGTACAACCACCTGATCGATTTTGCTTTTTGTTTTTCTGTTCCTTTTAATATTTTAACCATCATTTTCTTTTTTATTTCCATTTACATCCACTTTGAACCTCCAAAAGGTAGAGTGAATTTGAACGATTCACACTGGATGTGCCCTATCTTGGGCAAATTTTTTTGGCAAATTCTGCATGCATGTGTGGGCAGTAGGTCAGGACCATAAAGAGACTGAAGACTATGCTATCTTAGTTGCCTTTAGAATTTTTGAGCATGAAATTAGATCAGTTAATAGATAAGTAAGGGGTTTATCATCAGGAGTAAGATATAGACCGTGCTATTAGTTATGCTTTTTTGTACTGGCTTGGGGTACCTTTACTAGGCAGTTGCATTGATTGGTTGTTCTCTTAACTTAATTGATTAATTTTCTCTTTCGTGAAAGATAATGTTGTTTTGAATTTGTGAAAGAGCGTGTTTACAAGCCATTTCCTGGTTTCTAGAAGTTGTAGTCTGTTTTCAAAATATAATTATGATGATTAATTATCTTGTGGTTTGATATTATCAATTTTTATGATGATTTTGCAGACAAATTTTAGTTTAATTCTATCTCACTCAATGGTCCACAAAGTTAAAACTTATATATGCACCTATACACTGAGATTTCTTACAGCTTACCAACCCTCCACCCCCCCGGCTTAACATTGCAGGAAAATGATGGACCTCAAGTCTAAGAAAGCAATCTATGTGCGCCTACATGCACCTGTCTCCTGTCACATACAATTTATATGCAAGGGGCGCCTTATCCACACCAGGTTTGCTTGATATTTTTGTTTTTATAACTTTTTTCAGTGCTGATGCATACCAATATATTTGAAACACATATTAATTGCATGAAATAATGTACTCCCAAATATCTTCTTAGTTTTAATTGACTGTATGATTAGCATATACTAGTTACAAAAGGCTTGATTGACTATTGAATTAGGGAAACTGTCCTATACTTGAAACTGCTACAAACGATTTCCTTGTTTATAGGTTAAAATTTTTTTCTTATGTGCTTGATTTTAATCATTATTACTACTAATGCCAGTGTGTGTGTGTGTGCGTGTATTGACAAAGCCTTGACACTGGGATAATTACTACTGCAAGTACCACATAATATAGGGAGAGTATTTTAGATGGAGCTGATATTTGTGTAGCACCCACCATCTCAGCTCAAGTTTCATTCTGCAGTGAACTGATTGCCAGTATTGACTATAGTGTAGGAAGTGGAACAGACGTTTCTTCCCTTGATGATACTGATGATTTCTCGACTCCAAGGAGTTCATTTGCAGAAGGGAGTTCTGATGAATGGTATCCTCCAGCTTTGGATAATTCAACATGCTCTTCCAGAAGACCAGTTGACATAGCTCGGATTTCATCTGTTAGGTCTGATGGGACTGACAATGGTTTAGAGTTAAGCACACTTCCTCAGTACAAAGACAGTCTTCCTTGCTTATCCCCTCCTAGTGTAGTGGTATGTGAAAAATATATGTTCAGCATTTGCATGTTTATCCAAGCTCAGATTTTGGTTTTATAATATCACATGGCCTCTATCTTTGGAAATAATAATCTTAATTGTTTCAGATATGACTTCAAAACTTAAAAGATTTGATTGACTCTAGCAGGATGGAAGTATAGATGAAACTCTCTATTCTAAACTTGAAAAGGCCATGGCAGAGGCTGAGAATGCAAGGCTAGAAGCATTTCAAGAGACACAGAGACGTGGCAAAGCCGAAAAGGATGCAATTGAAGCAATGCACAAGGTAAACCAATAACTTTGACTATTTCCTTGTATTGGAATTAATGACCAAAAACATATAAGGACTACAGAATGTTCTCTCTTTTGTTTGTTTTAATACTATACACCCTCTACTTCACTCTAAAGTCAATTAACTATATTCAGGACGAAGATGAACGTAATCTAACTGCACTATGTATGGAATTTGTTCCATAATAAACTTAGAAAACATCATATCTTTAATTAATTCTCCAAATGCATAATTTACAGGCTCAAGTGTCAGACCGCTTATGTGCTGAGGAGTTGAAACAAAGAAAAGAAATTGAGGAAGCTCTAGTAAAAGAGAAAGAGGAACATGAAAAGGTGAAAATACAGCTAAGCAAAGCCATGGAAGATCTCCAGTTTGCCTTAGATCAAAAATCATCACTAGAAAGCAAAATTGCAGAATCTAATGAGATGGTAGAGGGGTTGGAGCTGAGGATTGTCTCTGCTGTGGAACTGTTGCAAACTTACAAAAAAGAACGGGATGAGTTGCTGGTGGAGCGTGACAATGCACTCAAAAAAACCGAAGAGCTGAGAAGAAAACAAGGCAACCTCTCAAGCAGACAAATGCCTCAATTCTCTGAGTTCTCGTTCTCAGAGATTGAGAAGGCAACTCAAAATTTTAATCCTTCCCTGAAAATTGGAGAAGGAAGACATGGGAACATGTATAAAGGTCTCTTGCATGAAATCCAGGTGGCTATTAAAGTGCTAGACAATCATAACTCGCAAGACCCCTTCCGAAGTGAGGTAGGCCAGTTAAACTATTTGTATATATATCGAATTCAGCCATTCCAATGCTTCACTTGAAATGGACCTAACAAAGACCAAAAATTTGGCATTGTATTACATTACATCGTTCGATTTCAGGTTGATAAATTGAATAAGTTGAGGCATCCGAATCTTGTAACACTGATCGGATACTGCCAAGAAGTGCAGGCTCTCATCTATGAGTATATCCCAAATGGAAGCCTTGAAGATCAACTCAGCTGCAAGGACAATACTCCTCCATTATCATGGCAAATTCGAGTAAGCATTGCCACAGAATTGTGCTCTGCCCTCATATTTCTTCATTCCTGTAAACCATTCAGCATATTACATGGTGATTTGACACCCGCCAAAGTTCTCCTTGATGCCAACTTTGTTAGCAAACTCTGTGACTTTGGAAGCCGTCGTCTACTATCTCATGCTCAAAGTTCAAACAACATCACTCTTCGTTGGAAAACTGAGCCAAAGGGCACTAGTTTTGCTTATCTTGACCCTGAGTTCCTTTCAACGGGAGAGCTTACTTTAAAGTCAGATGTGTATTCATTTGGAATCATATTGTTACAGTTGTTGACGGGAAGGCCGCCCTGGGGGTTAACAAAGGAAGTGCAATATGCATTAGATACAGGAAAGTTACAAGACCTCTTGGATCCTTTGGCTGGAGATTGGCCATTTGAGCAAGCTAAACAGTTGGCTTACTTGGCCTTGAGTTGTAGTGAAATGTACCGGGAGAACCGGCTAGACCTTGCATCAGATGTTTGGCCTGTACTTGAACCAATGAGGGAGGATTTTTGTGGAGACTCATCCTCACTCCAGCTGAGCTCCAAAGAACACTCTGAACCTCCTTCGTATTTTCTCTGTCCAATCTCCCAGGTAGGCTATTGAATTTTTATTTATTTTCCAATGTCTTCTATTCATGTTGACTCTTTTAGAATAATGGTTAAATGATTAAATTCATCATTTAGTAAAAACTAAATTTTTTGAATAATTGGGAATTTATCAGACCCTATTTCAAACAATTTCCATTTCAAAATTCTTTTGTGTGTGTGTATGCTCATATATTTCTTGTTTCATTTTCCTAATTAAAAGAGTCCTAAATTTAAATAGAGAGTGCTTATTCTCAGCCTTGGAAAGTTTGGAATTCAGCTCTAGAAAGAATCCCATCTCTGTGTTCTGAGTCGCTAGAACGGTTGCTGCCCTTGAGCTCATTAGCCATCATGCAATACCAGAAATGGCTCTGATACCAGCTGATGCTAAATGGAAGAATAAATCAGACGTAGCCAACTTCTACAATTGATAAAATAACCCTAGAATCCATTAAGGATCATTGAATCCACAAGGGAAAAGACAAACTTCCAAAATATTATATGATATTGGTTTCCAGGCCCAAATTCCACTCTCATGTAGGCTAGTACATTGACATTCATACTAGAAATCGTAGACATGGGAAATACAAAAAAAAAAAAAATAATAATAATAATAATAATAAAGTGAAACTTGCTAGAAAATAATTAAATTCTTGAGCTTGAAAACCATCAAAATCAAGAACAAAACTTGGATCGTTTGCTGGCTTTCATGGTCTCCTCCCTATCATGCTTTACCAAATAAGCAAAAGATTTTCTGAACATGTCTGTCCATGAGTAATGTAACTTTGATGTGGAATTACCGTTTCATGTTGGAAGCTCTTTCTGCCACAAAACTACTTAATTGGACTAAATTATTATCATCACATAAAATGCAATCCTTTTTTTGTGAATGTTTTATTTACAATCTTGCAGGACATCATGCAAGATCCTCATGTGGCAACGGATGGTTTTACTTATGAAGCTGAGGTTTTGAGAGAATGGTTTGACAGTGGACATGACACTTCACCAATGACAAATTTGAAGCTTGAAAACTGCAATCTTGTACCCAATTATGCTCTTCGTTCAGCCATTCAGGAGTGGCAACAAAAACATTGAAATCTGTAAACTCTTCCACCTCCACCATATACCACCTGTTCCAACCCACGGTTGCATTTTTTTTGTAAAAAAATAAATAGATCGATAATTTTTCTTCTTTACTGAATCCTTGGTTCTGCTGTAGCATAATATTGCATCATGTTGTATTACATAATGGTATTTCAACTCAGAAGTTTTGGTTATAGGTTTACACCTAAAATAAATGCAAAGATGCTAAGAGTCTTGTAACTCAGTAATTTAACAAACACAAGCTCAAATTTATTGTGAATCTCTCACTCATCCCCCTTTTTTTAACATCTTCAAAAACATATAATTTGATAATTATGATAGTTGATATGCATTTACAAATCATTTTTGTAAGTAAAAGTGTAAAAGAACCTATCTCCTGTTAAAAAACAAAAATTAATAGGTAAGATTCTATATAAAGGTCTAAATAAGAGGTTTTATTTTATTTTATTTTTTAAATTTTGTAGTAAGATTTTATTAGAAGGTGCAAAAAAGGGTGTTTCTAGAGAATCCTTATAGGGACTCTTATTTTAAATTAATAATATATTCTCCTTATTATTGTTATTATTATTATTATTATTATTATTATTATTTTCTTCTCCAACGATTTATGAGTATTATTTCAAACCTCAGCAACTTATGGTTAGATATACATCTTAAATAAATTTAATTCCTTTCGTGCATGTATGTGAGTTTCTTTTTTTCTTTTCTTTTTTCCCTATAACAAATATCACTATTTGACTTCAACGTGACTTACAATTTGGTCTCTAAAATTTCGATTTGATCAATTAACCTCATGTTGCAGGTTTACGATAAATCAAACCATATCATCCATCAAAAAAAAATATATATCAAACCATGTCTGAGTATTTGTGTTAAACCTAATTGATTTAATTATATAATATGCTTATGGTTTATGCCACTTTAACAATAATATAAAAATGTCATTATTTTTCACGTGAAATCACATGAATAAATTATTTATAAAATAAAGTTCAGTTACAAAATTAGTTGTAACCTTAAGTTACAACCTTACTCAATATTATTTTATAAAAGTGAGTTTTAACAAATCCACTATTGGATTACAACTTCTTATTATATCCTCCTAGCTTACAAAATTTCTAAAAAATTAAAGATCAATAACTATGTCATTAATAAATTGCAAATTTTTGTAATTAGTTTTTGTAATTTAAAATTATGCATAAAATATAAACTTATAGATCATATAGTAAATAATATCCGATTGACACAAAATTTGATATGTAGATTAAGAGTGTAAAAATCATACAATTCAATAGTTAGATTTTCAAAATATATAGTAATGTTTATTTTATTAAATAAAATTGTACCCTTAAACTACAACCAATTTTGTAACTAAATTTGAATTTTTTAGCTAAAATTTGTCCTTATTTATATATACTTTAACAAGAATTACCCAAAAATCACATGATAACATCACATGAATATATATATATATATATACATATATATACTTTAACAAGAAGTACTAAAAGAATTATAAGAATAAGTACTAAAAGAATGTTAATTTTCTATGTCACAAACCTAATGCCTGATAAGTTAACTATTAAAATCAGAAGTTTAGAGACTAAGAGCATTATTATTGGCGGTGCTAAAAAGTCATATTGCTATTTTTAGCACCGCCAATATTAAAGAGCATGCTGCAATGGTGGAAGGGAAGTCAAAAAATTTAGTTCTTGAGCTATAGTGCACAGCCAAAGATGGTTGTGCACTATAGCTAAGAAGGTAAAAAATAATAATAATTAATAATATTTTAATAAAAGTTATATTATTTTATTGTATTGGTGGTGGTGATTGTTGTTTATCGTAGTAAATATATTATTTTATTGTGTTATTTATATTATTTTATTATGTTAAAAACTAAAATAAAATTACTGATGTTGGATATTTTGTAAAATGAAGTGGTAAAATAGATAAAATTGCTTTTTGTGATGCCAAATTGCTAAATTTATGGTTCCACCAATGTGGATGCTCTAAATAATGTTTGCTTTAGGTTGTTTTCTTAGCGGGAGAAGCAAGATTTGTTTGGCTCAATGGGTCCTAAAACTATTAAGTTATTGTCCGCATGTAATTTTAAATCAGTTGTTGTTGTCAAAAACCTTACAGCTCAATTAGCATCCTTTTTTTTTTCAACGAAAACGTTAGAGATGAAGTCCCCCTCCCTCATTGTAACTATCAAATTATCAACAAAAATATATATATTAGTTGACTCTTTATTATTTGACCAATTGGTCATATTGTAGAGTGATTATTGGTGATATATGATCGCATCAACTCCCCTTCTTCGTCCATTCCAAACATACCATCTTAAATTTCTAAAAAATTGATTTAATTTATTTGATTTTTTGATTATTTGACAAAAGAAAATTACATATTATGGAATCAATTGGTTTTTTATTTGCATTGATAGTTATTAAAGATAAAGGGACGTTGTTTCCCATGATTTGTCACTTCAATTATAATTAGACAAAAGTGCAAAACTGACCCTCTAAGTTTTTTCAGAATTCATTTCAGTCTTTTAACTCTACTTTTGATTTAAGGTCTTTCCGTCAACTTTTGTTAAAAAAAATTTATAAAAAAATTTTAGGAAAATATTTTTCAATCATTAATTGGATTTATTAATTTCAAATTTTTGAACAAAAATTAAAAAGTTGGAAAATTAACTACAACATATGACAAAATTTGATAGAAATGCCTTAATTGAATAAGCTTGAAACTAAGAAGACTGAAATAAACGAAAACAAAGTTAGAGAATTAAAATAAACGAAAACAAAGTTAGAGGATTGAAATGAATTTTGGTGAAACATAGAGGATGAGTTTTGCATTTTAGCCTTATAATTAATATTTTTTTAGAAGAATTTATAATTAATATTTTTATTGTGAAAATAGATATACTTTTTTTAATATAGAAACTTCATAATCAATTTTTTTGGGGGGGGGGGGGGTTTATTTCCATTTTAAATTACAAATTTTAAACTTTTTGAAGAAAATGACAATTTGCCCCAACTAAAAATCCATTACAAATAATAAAATTCTAAAGCAATTTAAATATAATTTACTTAATTTTAAACTTTTCAATCAGATACTCTAATTAATACAAATAAACACCTTTTTTTCTTTTTATCTTGAAATTATTATCTAAACCAATTTAAATTCTTAGATAGAAAATTTCTTATTTTTCTTAGGTAGAAAAATTAAGGAATTTACATAACCATAAGAACAACATATGACAAAATTTGATAGAAATGCCTTAATTGAATAAACTTGAAACTAAGAATACTGAAATAAACGAAAACAAAGTTAGAGAACTAAAATAAACGAAAACAAAGTTAAAGGATTGAAATGAATTTTGGTGAAACAGAGAGAGTGAGTTTTGCATTTTAGCCTTATAATTAATATTTTTTTAGAAGAATTTATAATTAATATTTTTATTGTGAAAATAGATATAATTTTTTTTAATATAGAAACTTCATAATCAATTTTTTTTGGGGGGTTTTATTTCCATTTTAACTTCAAATTTTAAACCTTTTGAAGAAAATGACAATTTGCCCCAACTGAAAATCCATTACAAATAATAAAATTCTAACGCAATTTAACAATTCTAATTAATACAAATAAATACCTTTTTTTCTTTTTATCTTGAATTTATTATCTAAACCAATTTAAATTCTTAGATAGAAAATTTCTTATTTTTCTTTGGTAGAAAAATTAAGAAATTGACGTAACCATAAGAACATAATTTTTATTTTCTCTATCCCATCTTCAAGGTAGGCTATGAAATTTATCTTCCATTCATGTTGTTCCTTTAGAATAATGGTTAAATGATTAAATTTTTCATTTATTAACAATTTCCATTTTTTTTTTTTTGAGAAACAACAATTTCCATTTCAGATAATTGGTAATCTATCCAACCCTATTTCAAACAATTTTCATTTTGAAATTATTTTTTGTGTGCACGCATGCTCATATATTTCTTGTTTTGTTTTCCTAATTAAAAGAGTCAAAAATCCGAATAGAGAGTGCTATTCTCACCCTGACAAGTTTGGAATTTGGCCCTAGAAAGAATCCCATCTCTGTGTTCTGAATCAGTAGAACGGTTGCTGCCCTTTTGAGCTCATTAGCCATCATACTAAACGATAAAAGGCTCCGATACCCGTTGATACTAAATGAAAGAACGAATCAGACGTAGCCGACTTCTACAATTGATAAAATAACCCTAGAATCCATTAAGGATCATTGAATCCACAAGGGAAAAGACGTACAGACTCCCAAAAAATTATATCGATGTTCGTTTCCAGGCCCAAGATACCACTCTCATGGAGGCTATTACATTGACATTCATACTAGAAATCGTAGATATGGGAATTAAATAAAAATTAATAAAGTGATAGTTACTAGATAATAATTAAATTCTTGTGCTTGGAAACCATCAAAATCAAGAACAAAACTTGGATTGTTTGCTGGCTTTCTTGTTCTCCTCCCTATCATGCTTTTCCAAATAGCCAAATCCTAAAGTGTCCATATATTTCTAGTGGCAAACGATTTTCTGAACACGTGATGTGGAATCACTGTTTCATGTTTGAACTTGGAAGCTCTTTCTGCCACAAACTTACTTAATTGGACTTTGTTTAGGATCTGCTTATCTTATTAAAATTGAAAACTTTTTACTGAAAGTACCGTAGATAAAAATAAAAGTTAGTTGAAATTGTATAGTAGAACTCATAAATAGTATTAAAAAGTGCAATAGAGCCCATAAATAGTAACAAAAATAAGCTGAATAGTAAAATAAGTTGGCAAGATTATTTTTGCCAACTTATTTTACTATTTAGCTTATTTTTGCTACTATTAATAGATCCCACGGCACTTTTGGCACTATTTATCGGCACTATTTTAGCTAACTCCTTTATCTACAGTACTTTTAGCAAAATAAAGAGATCTCACTCAGAGCCTAAATTATTGTCATCGCATAAAATGCATTCCTTTTTTTTATGAATGTTTTATGTACAATCTTGCAGGACATCATGCAAGATCCTCATGTGGCAACGGATGGTTTCACCTATGAAGCTGTGGTTTTGAGAGAATGGTTTGAAAGTGGACACGACACTTCACCAATGACATATTTGAAGCTTGAACACTGCAATCTTGCACCCAATTATGCTCTTCGTTCAGCCATTCAGGTCAGGAGTGGCAACAAAAACATTGAAATCTGTGAACTCTTTCTTACGGGTTTACATATTTTTTTTGTACTTTTTCTTTTGATTGGCAAGATTGGACCAAGAATTACCCCCCATCTTCCACCTCCACCATATACCACCTGTTCCAACCCACGGGTGCATTTTGTATTTCATTATTTTTTATGTAAAAAAATAAATAGATCAATACATTTTTCTTCTTTATTGAATCATTGGCTCTGCTGTAGCATAAAAATGCATCATGTTGTATTACATAATGGTATTTCAACTCAGAAGTTTTGGTTATAGGTTTACACCTAAAATAAATGCAAAGATGACAAGAGCCTTATAATTAGTTTGTAGCCCAGTGCATATGTACGAGTACATTTAAAATCAATCACAATTATATATATGTATATGTGTGTGTGTGTGTGTGTGTGTGTGTGTGTGTGAGTGATTTAGAATCTAATTGGATTTAGACTCTTCGGTTTTTGCATCCAATAATTCACTTGTCACAAAAATTAAAAAATCAGATGGAACACATGGCACAAAATTGAACTCCAATTAAAATTCAATATAGAATCTAATTGAATTTAGACTCTTTGATTTTTGCATCTAATAATTTACTTGGCACACAAATTTAAAAATTAGATGAGACACATGGCGCAAAATTAGACTCCAATTTAGAATTTAATTAGATTTTATTACAATTATACATTTTTTTAGAAGAGATTCAATAATACATGGTATTAACTTACACTTTTTTAAAACCATACTCTTCTAAAATATGAAATGGTTTCTCATTTTATATATATATATATATATAATTAGTTTTAGACTCTTTGATTTTTGCACTCAATAATTTATTTGCCAAAAAAATTAAAAACTTAGATGGACACGTGGCGCAAAATTGAACTCCAGTTGAAATCCAATTTAGAATCTAATTGTATTTGGACTCTTCAATTTTTACACATAATAATTCATTTGGCACAAAATTAAAAATTAAATGGAACATATGGTGTAAAATTGAGAATCCAATTAAAATCTAATTGGATTTTCTCTAAGATTTGCCTAGTAATATATACTAGTATTATGCTCATGCGATGCACAGCTTAATAAAAAAATTATATATAAATTTTATAAAATATTTTTTTGATAATATAATTAAATTTAATAACAAATAAAATAGTAAAAACATTTTAAAAATTATGGCAAGTTTTAAATTTCTGAAAGCCCTTAGTAGTAAAATCGTAATTTGCTTATATATATATATATATATGTAAGAGCCCGAAAAGGCTAAGCCTACTTAGAATAGTGGAATTAGATTTTACAAGCCTAGTGCAATTAATTTATTAGAGTATGGGTAATTCGCTAGGTCAACTTTAATGCTCTTTTATGGTCCAACTATTAGGTTAGTGGAGATAGGGCTGAAAGAATTGTAAGAAGAAGTACTAAATGTGGAAATAACACTTCCTCGAGTTTGGCCGAAGAGGCAATGTTCATAAAAAGTTTTCAAGTCCTTAATACAAGGTGGTGCTCCATAGTTTCTATGTTCTTTTTCTGATTCTTTGTCCCCCTATTTGGAGGGGTTTCCTTTCATTATATAGTACTTTAGATTGCATCTTAGCCCTTACAGCCAGGGTCTTTCCTTTGGATGCTTGTTCCATCAGGGTTGTGCTAAAGGTGGTAATATGTGCTGCAAACTGTGAGGCTACTGTTCATGGGTCATTCTTTCATTAATGCGGCCACTTGAATTGGTAAAGTGCATTAAATGCGGAGATGATGGCTTCCTTATCTAGGTACTTCATTTCTTCTTTGCTCGCACATCTCTTCCACCTTTTTTGGTTTCTTGTCTTTTGGTACTATCCGTTTGTTTGGTAATTCCCAAGAAACACTCGCTCCTCAGACTCCTCAGGAGGTCAACCTCTTCATCTTTCCTCCTTGGGTTTTAATCCTTGGGTCAAGCCAGGGTTGATACGTAAGTGGGCCTTTTTCCCTCCTCGAGCTGGGCCCACAGTTTCCATTCCGTCCTCAGCCTCACCCCACCCACAATATATATATATATATATTTATTTATTTATTTATTTATATGGCACTTAAAAATCTTTCCATTATACTTGCTAACATGTATGGTGGGAAAAGTGCTAACCATATATAAATTTCTTGCATATATAACTAAAAACAAATTACAAAAATATAAGTATTAGAGTTTCTAGACTGCAATGTAAATGTAAAATTTTACGTAAATTATTTTAATGTTGCCATAAGTGAAGAAATAATCAGCATAATCAATTAAGAACACCAAATCAAAGATGAATTGCATTATCTAAATTTTTTTATAAAAAAAAATCATAGAATTTATGCTATAATTATCTACATTAGTATCTAGACCTTCTAGGGTACCACACTCAAAATAATTTCAATAATAGATAAATAAAGGTACATAAAGAGAAAATATATATTGTATTGCAATTTAAATGTAAAAGTTTAAATATGTAATACATACTTGCAAGAAGAACAGAGGTTGTAGGCAGAAGAATATAAGAATAAAGAAAAAGAACTATATTGTAGGTATTCATTATGAATTATTTGAGATATATGTACAATCCACATTGAAGAAGTTGATATGAACAAAAAGTCTAATGTTAGTTGAATAGAATTTTATAAAAGACCTTTTTTAAGTGTACTACATTGCTATTAGGTTGCTATTTTCTTTTTACATGTAGTATTATATGTTTTTTAAAATTGTTGTTTTCTTTTTACGTGTAGTAATATAATTATAGGAGAAAAATATAAGAAAAAAAAATTCTCTATTTAAAAAAAAAAAAATCTAAAACGTGTAGTTGTGTACTACTTCTTCTCAAAAAATAAATAAAACGTGTATTAAAAATCTATATATATAAGAATATATATATATATATATATTAATATATTAATTATTAATTATCATTCTATTACAATTTCAAAAAAAAAGTGTACTACTTCTTTTTACGTGTGCTTTTGTTTTTGTTATTAAACGTTAGGGTTTAAGATTTTTTTGTTGCTGTTTGTTTTTAATTAAGATTTTTTTCAACTTATATATTTGTATTTATAGGAAAATAAAAATTATATCTATTTTTTTAAAATCTACTAAAATTTCTGCAATTATAACTATTTAAAAAAAAAATCTCAATCTAAAACGTGTAAGATTAATGTGTAAGAATTTTTTTTTTTTTTTTTGCTGTTTTTTTTTTTTTAATTAAGATCTTTTTTTTTTCAACTTATATATCATAATAAGAAAAGAATTAGATGAAGAATTTGGATTGTAATTAAATTATGATTTTTATCCAAAAACAAAATTATGATTTTTATCAACTTAGAAATTATAGGAGAAGAAAAAATTATATCTATTTTTTTTATAAAAAAAAAAAAATCTAATAAATTTCTGCAATTTAGTGAAACCACTTGGCGCAATCACGGCTTCTAAGCCCAACTTTTATTATATAGTATACTAGTTATTAACCCATGCTATACACGGGAACCTACCTATTTGTGAGGTAGACTAAAATAATTTTATAAAATCTTAAATTGATTAAGAAATTACACAATTACATTATTTGCTCTTGTATGACTTCAATTTGTGTTACAATTTGATGAATAAGCTATTGCTTGAACATGCAATGGCTTACAAAAAAATTGTCAGACAATTTCAGATACTGCAAAAAAAAAAAAAAAAAAAAAAAAAAAAACTCAAAAATTCAGATATTAAAACTTCTAAAAGACCAAAAAGTATTAAAGAATCAGGTGAGTCATTGATTAAAAATTATTGAAATAAAACAAAATATATATAACTAAACAATAGAGAAATATAAGAGAAGGATGAGTTAAATTCAAAGTTTTAGTTTTTATATATAAAAAATTATTAAAGTTATGACTTACTATAGTTTTTTTTTTTTTTTTTTTAAATGTACTGTTTCTAATAAAGTTGTGTGAACTAATATCCAGTTTCTTATCAGTGTTCCAATTTTGTGTATTATAATTTATACTTTAAGAAAGACGTCAAAAAACAAAGCCATTCTCTTGTTGTATACTTGTATCTAAACCATGATATATAAAAGAATATAGCTTTTGATTAAAAAAAAAAAAAAACAGAATTAGCATAATTGAACAATTTCAATTGTATAACTCCTACTTTTTTCCACCTTGCTGAATATGCAGTTGTATTACTTTAATTCATCTTTAATGTGACCTATAACATACGGATGGTGAAGAGACCTGTGGAAGTGTGGAGTCCCATAACGATTAAGTAGTGAGTTTAAGTTCGACTTATTAGAGAGATAAAGCTTCACTCCTTATTAAGTTTGGACTATACAAAAATAATTTTGTTTAAAAAAAATGATAATAATGTGGCAAGCTCTAGAAAGGTCAACAAAAAGTCAAAAGTTTCGTTTATATATATATATATATATATATATAGAATAGATGATTTGATATGATATAGAGTGGTAATTTAATTTAACATACACAATTATTTTTAGTATTTCCCATCAAAAAAAAAAAATTTAACATACACAAGCTCAAATTTATTGTGAATCTCTCACTCATCCCCCTTTTTTTTAACCTCTTCAAAAACATGAAATTTGATATATAATTATGAACGTTGATATGCATTTACGAATCATGTTTGTAAGTAAAAGTGTAAAACTACCCATCTCCCGTTAAAAAACAAAAATCAATAGGCAAGATTCTATCTGAAGGTCTAAATTAGAGGTTTTATTTTATTTTATTTTTTAAATGTTGTAGTAAGATTTTATTAGAAGGTGCAAAGAAAGGTTTTTTTTTTAGAGAATCCTTATAGAGACTCTTATTTTAAATTAATAATATATTCTCCTTATTATTATTTTTTTTCTTCTCCAACAATTTATGAGTATTATTTCAAACCCCAGCAACTTATGGTTAGATATACACCTTGAATAAATCTAATTCCTTTTGTGTGTGTATGTGATTTTTTTTCCCTTTAACAAATATCAATATTGGATTTTATTGTGAGTGATTATTTGTTCTCTATAATTTCGATTTGATCAATTAACCTCGTTTTACAGGTATATGACAAATCAAACAATGTCATCCATCAAATAAAAATAAAAATAAAAAACAAACAAACAAACAAACCATGTTTGAGCATTTGTGTTAAACCTAATTGATTTAATTATATGATGATATGCACATGGTTTGTGCCACTTTAGCAGTAATTTTAAAATGTCATTATTATCACATGAATAAATTATTTATATATGTTTTAACAAGAATTACTGAAAGAATCACATCTCATCGCATGAATAAATTATTTATATTTTAACAAGAAGTACTAAAAGAATGTTTGCTTTGTCACGAACCTAATGTCTGATAAGTTAATCTTTTTTTTTTTTTTTTTTTGAGAGTCAAAAGTCTGATAAGTTAACTATTAAAATTAAAAGTTTAGGGGCAAAAGAATATTTTCTTTAGGTTGTTTTCTTATAGGGAGAAGGAAGATTTGTTTGGCTCAATGGGTCCCAAAATTATTAACCTGTTGTCGATGTGTTATTTTAAGATTTCTAAAGAATTGATTTAAATTTATTTGATTATTTGACAAAAGGAAATTAATATTTTGGTATCAATCGGTTTTTATTTGCATTGATAATTATTAAAGATAAAGGCTGTTTCTCTTTCTTTCTTTCTTTTTAATGGAAAAGGTTGTTTTTCATGATTTCTCACTTCAATTATAAGTAATATTTTTATGGAAAAGATGTAAGTTTTTTTAATATATAAACTTCATAATCTCTATTTTTTGGAGGGGGGCCGGGGGAAGGGGATTTACTTCCAATATAATTTTAAACTTTTTGAAGAAATGGACGATTTGCTAGCTCAAATCGAAAATCCATTAAAAATAATAAAATTTTAATACAAGTTAAATATAATTTACTTAATTTTAAACTTTGCTATCAGATACTCTAACTAATATATATATATATATATAGATAGAGAGAGAGACACACATACCTTTTCTTTTCTTTTCTTTTCTTTTTGAAAGTATTATCTAAACCAATTTAAATTCTTAGATAGAAATAATCTATCATTGCATGATATTAATTAATTTCTTATTATGTCTTTTTTTTTTTTAATTTACATTCATTTTGTTAAATGATCCACGGATCACACAAGCTAGTTATCTAAAAATTGTCTTTCCACGTGGTAGAAAAATTAACAATTCACTCTCTCAACTTCAAATTTCAAATTATTTTATTTATATAAGTAAGGATTGTGATAGAGTGATACTGAAAAAGAAGAAGGTGAAATGTTAGGTTCTAAAGATTTAGGTTTAAATGTTTAGAATCATGTTTTTAGTGTGTTGGCAAACCGAGAACAAAACATATCTAGTCTAAGTCTTTGGGCAATGCTTAAAAGTGGTTGTTTCAAGGTTCAAGTCCGGCTAATTGCAGAAAAAGGGAGTCTAGTTCTACCTTGCTCGACCGATCGAGAATTAGGCTCGACCAATCGAGAATTAGGCTCGACCGATCGAAAATCGTAGGTCCAGTTTTTCTGTAGAATTTTTAAACAAGCCCAAGCTCGCGAAAATATTTAGGGTTTCATCTAAACTTCTCCACATATAAAAGGAAAACCCTAGCTACATTTTTCAGATTTTTTTAGAAAGACTTGTGTCTTACTCTTTGTGAAATCTGAGAGGTTTTGTACCTTTTAACTACACAAGAATCTATCGGAGCAAAATCTACAATCAAGCATAGGTAGAACATAATTGCTGCATCAAGATCATTACTGATGGTGATCTGAAACCTTTGAGTGGAATCTCAAATTCATAAGCAAGGCGGCTTGTGTTGGTATAAATCCAAGAAGAGAAGGAGTTTATGGATTCAGAGCTTGCACGTGGTTGTGTCAGTAAGTTACTACTAGAGGTAGCAATAGATTTAAGGTTAAATCTGATTGTAAAAACTTAAATTCGCTTATAGTAGATTTGTTTTACCTTGAGGATAGTTAGGTCAAATCATCTCCAGATTTTTACCTTAAAACAATTAGTTTCATCGGTTTTCCTAGGTCATCATATTGTGGTGTTATTTACTTTTCCGCATTTGTGCATGATATGATATATGCCTGTTTAACCTAGATCTGAATAATAAACTTAAGTAATCACTTGGTTAATATATTAAGTTAAACAATCTGGTTTAAGGGGTCTAAACAAATAAACATGAAGCGTCAATATTTATACTAGACATACTACTCTATTGGCTAAGCAAAACAAGATTAACATATTGCACAACAATAGCAACATTACTGACCTTGGACTTTCTATAAGACAATATATTGAGGTTTTTTTTTTTTTTTTGTAAAAAGAAAAAGAAAAAGAAAAGACAAATCTACACAACCTTTAAGGCTTTAATTCTTGGTATAAATACAACAACACACAGAAGGAATGAACCTAGAGAAAGTAAATACAGGCAAAACGAGAGAGAGGAGAAATTATAAGATTCACATGATGGATAAGTGATGTGATCCACCATTCCACTAAAAAACTTTCATCTGTTTAAAATTATTAGTTAGAAAATTTTTTAAAACAGAAATTAATTACTGACTCAGCAATTTTAAATAAATTGAAGTTTTTTAGTGGAATGGTGGACAAATGACGTGGTCCACGAAATGACTCTATAATTGAGAGAGAGAAAGAGAGAGAGAACAAAACAGCAACAAATCCAGCCAGTTGATTGACATTGAAAGATGGTTAGAATTGGACCTCATCACAGCCCATGAATTCATTTTTTATATTGAGATTTTGTTTGATATCATTTTTGTAAAACAGAATTTTTCATTGACTTTTATCGCCCCAGGAGGGGTGGCCTAGTTGGGAGAGATCCCGCATGCAAGCACAAGGTCCCTTGTTCAAGTCGTGGCAGGTACCGTGTGAGGGAAGGGTTCCTAGTTTGCATTGCGCCTCTCCTGCTGGCTCTTAGGGTGTTAGGGTGAGGTCTATGGCACCCCGGTCACAATAGTTATAACTCAATCCAATATTCCCTAGTGGGGGGTGCTCCTTTTAGGTCACGCTCTAGGAGGTCAATCACATATGGTCGCCCCCGCCCCCTCTTTTGTTCATCAAAAAAAAAAATTTTTGGCTTTTATCAGAACCATATCTTTGAATTAAGCTATTCAACCATAATAGTGGGACAGTATTTATTTTTTCTGAATTTTTCACTTTTTTTTTTTTTTTTTTTTTTTTTTTTTTTTTTTTTTTTTTTTTTTTTTTTGTGTGTGTGTTGTCGATCTTTCTAGATATGCATAACCTCATCTTGTCCTCATCAACAGGATTTTTTTTTTTTTTTTTTTTTTGATAGGAGAAAATATAAAAAATTTGGACCATTAATTTCGTTATTTGATGTAACTACCATATTTAATCTTTACTCAAAATCATGTCAACCACGCTGCGCTGCATGCCACCCAAATCCCCATTATTGGTAAATGGTGTTGTCATCATCTGTCAGCTGTGGGAAAAAAGAATTATCCAACATAACATAAGTCCTTATCAAAACCAATTAAATTAAGAATTAGTGAAGCACCAAGAGCTTTGGAACTTAATTGATACCTCATTAATGGTCTGGGTTCAAATCCCCGTGTTCTTCATTGTTGTAACAATTGAATTTAAAAAAATTAATTAATTATGAAAGCAAATTATTGGTGTTTATGAAAGCTTGGTATAAGATATATATACCTCTAGGATTATACTTCTGACCGAGCATATAGGTTTGAATATTGATAGAAGCGGTCAGTACAAACTAGCGGACTTGAACAAATGGAGCTTATAAGACCTAAACAAAAACGTGAATTTTGCACAAAATTGGAGAGAGAGAGAGAGAGAGGTACAATGTACAAACTACTGTATAAGTCAAAGTTGATAGTTTTATATATAATATATATAGTTGGCCCCTCCAAACAAAAGATCCTAGCTTCTCCGTTATCTAAATGTCAAAGTTTGAGGAAAATTTTCAAATTTACTTAAAATTCAATTAAGAGAAGTACTCATTCTTTGACTTATACAGTAGTTTGTACATTGTACCCCTCTCTCTCTCTCTCTCTCTCCAATTTTGTGCAAAATTCAAGTTTTTGTTTAGGTCTTCTAAGCTCCTTTTGTCATATGTATATTCACTAGATAATATTTTTAAGAGAACTCATCATCTTTTAAACTTCAATAAGTATATAAAAGTTGTCTAGTTCAATATTAAACACATGCAAAAAAAAAAAAAAAAAAGGAATTTGAGAAAATAAAAACTACCTTATATGTATAACTACTAGACCAAATTGAAAAAATTTATTGTTTTTAAGAGCATCATTGGACTAACTTAAATATTTTTGGGAGAGGAGGGGAATAAAAGAGTCTTTTTTTTTTCTTTTTTCTTTTTTGAGGGGCCATGGCCCCCCAAGCTTAGTTGTAGCTCCACCCCTGTGTGAAGCTTACAATATGCCAAGGAATCTGAAATTTAGAAAGAGAGTTTTTTTTTTTTTTTTTAAGACCTAATAAACAAACGATGTGCACGTGCTACTCAAGTCAGTAAACAAATTAGGAAGAAATCAAAAATCCATAAGCCTTGCTTGACAAAACAAAATGGGGCCTTTTGAGTTTTGACAAGGGGGAAAATTAGGAAATTAAAAATCAATGGTTTGTTAGCCAAAATTAGGGAGTTGAGGTTGATTAGTGGTGACAAATCGAGAAGGGATTTTTCTCTTCCTTTAAATTTTGATATGGTGAAACATTGCAAATTGTTAGGTTCATATTTTTAATGTAATTAGTTAATCCTTTGACAAAACGCAATTTACTTATAATTTAGTAGATCTAAGTTGGGTTTAATGTATCAAAAAGTATGTTGTTCAAACATATTAAGTGATATCATTAAAGACATGAAGTTTAATCCAAGAAATAAATAAAGAAAAGCTGTTTTATTAAAACTCGACGCTAGCTGCTGTCAAAGATTAATGGAGAAGCTCGACATAAGCTCGATCTATCGAGAATTACGATTTCAAATTTTTTAGATCTGAATTTTGGCCCATGATGACTTGAATGATTAAAGTTTCTCTTTTTACAACTTTAGTCATATATAAGGCCTATTTTAAAAGTCATCAAGTATAGAAACAAAGACCTAGAACTCATATACTCTATATGAAGCTACTACGTTTGTACGTCTTAAGGTTGTTTTGTAACCAAATGCTTCCTGATATTCATCATTTATAAAGTGAAAAACTTTGCAGCCATCAACAATCAATCAAGTTGCTAGAGTTAGTCATGTACTGGGATCCATGCAAAGGAATTAGTCACAGATTGGAGATTTGTGTAGAGTAAAGAAGTCTACTATAAGATCAAGTTCAATTGGGTATTGAAGTAAAGGTTCAACTGTAAGTTGGTATTTTGGAATAGACTAAGGAAATGATAAGATTCCTCATACTTGTAACTACTTGATTTATTATCAGTGAATTTTTTGGAGTAGTGATATTAAATTCACCCGGTGGGGTTTTTGCCTTACGAGAGATTTTCCCCATTTGTCAACAAACCACCGTGTTAATTTATTTTCTACTGCATTTTAGTTATTTTGTGATTTATTAGCGCCTCCACGATTTGCATGTAATTTGACCTAATTTCACCCGATGTGGTTTTTGCCTTGCTAGAGGTTTTCCCCATTTGTCAACAAACCACCGTGTTAATTTATTTTTCACTGCATTTTAGTTATTTGGTGATTTATTGGTGCCTCCACGATTTGCATGTAATTTGACCTAATTAATCAATTTGGGTAATTGAATTAATTAACCGATGTCAATATATTTTAACCTAACACAAATCAAGAAAGAATTAGGGTTTTTTTTTTCAAAAAGTTGTTGGACCAAAAGTTTCACTCTTAAGGTTGATGTGTAACCTATATATATATATAGAGAGAGAGAGAGAGAGAGAGAGAGAGAGAGAGAGAGAGAGAGAGAGAGAGAGAGAGAGAGAGAGAGAGAGAGAGGAGAGAGAGAGAGAGAGAGAGAGAGAGAGAGAGAGAGAGAAATGAGCTCAAATTACACCTTTTTTAAACTGTTGGATTTAAGTAAATCCAACGGTTAAAAAAAGATCCTCATTATTACAAATATTCTTATTAGGATCTCATTAATTATCCTCATTTATTACATTTTAAATCTATCTCTAAATCCAAAAACGTTTGACATCTATCTCTCTCTCTCTCTCTCTCTCTCTCTCTCTCCTCCACCATTGCTCCTCCACCATTGTTCCACCGTTACCAGTTGCCAAAAAAAAAAAAAAAACCCTACACCGCAGCCTCTGTAATAGGCTCCTTACCAATACCCGCCCACCACCACAACTATTTCTTGGGCATATTTCTGAGACATATTTCTTGGACATTGCTGCCCAATACTTGGTTGTACAGTTGAACGTCACGATGCAACATTAATAGTTGAAAATATTGATGGGTCACAAATATAGGATATGGACCAGTTGATGTTGTATAAGAATTGCCATAATAATAATAGTTGCTGTGCTATGCTCCTATTTGTGTTTATGGTTTAAAAGCAATAATATTGCTGTCACTAACTATCAATTTGTTCGAATGGCATGTATCTACAAGTCTCACACTCTATTGTTAGTGTTCGGTTTGGTTTTTTTTTTTTTTTTTTTTTTTTTCTTCTGCTGCTGGCAACCTATAGAGGTGGAACAATGGTGGAGGGGAAATGGTGGAGGAGAGAGAGAGAGAGAGAGAAATGTAGAGAGAGAGAGAATCAGACGTCAAACGTTTTTGGGTTTAGAAATAGGTTTAGAATGTAATAAATGAGGGTAATTAATGAGATCCTAATAAAAATATTTGTAATAATGAGGGTCTTTTTTTAACCGTTGTATCTATTTAAATCTAACGATTTAAAAAATGCGTAATTCTAAAAAGTTACAGCAGGTGTAACTTGAACTCATCTCATATATATGTATGTATATATATATATATATAAACAAAATTAAACATTAATATTATGAAGAGAAAAGATGGCAACAGAATTCATCAAGAAACTTTGCCAAAACCACAAAGTGTTTCTGCCTCTCCTATTGCTATACACTTGACAGGATTTTAAACCCCACCCCCCCAAAAAAAAAAACACAAAGATTACCTACTGTGGTGGGTGTTGAAGTGCTGATTTGAAACTAAGCAAAATCTTCAAGAAGCCTTGAAGTAGTCAAAAGATTAGTTTGGTTTTCGGCATATTGACTTGTGGCATCGAATAGCTATGAAGACACAATGCTAGAGTCTAGAGACAACAGTTGTAAGCATGAGCAGGAAGCTTACATGTAGGGAATTAAAGGCTTGTAACTGAGTTGGTAACGCAACAATTTAATAGTTGTAAAATCCCAAATTTAGTTCTGTCTTTCCACTATTAAATTCTCATATAAAAATCACAACCTTGACTTAATCAAACCATGCATGGATCAGGATCATCGCTCACCCTGTGTTATTTACCTTTGAAAACAATGAGTGAGTTTAATTACTTAATTTATATAGTTAAATAAGTGACTAAACTACAAACATGTTGGTTGGCCTACTGGTAAGGGCTGGGCCAAATTGCCTCAGGCATGAGTTCAAGTTCCCCTACTGACTGCACATTGCAGCTGCTATCGTCAAATTAGGTGGCCATATTTTAATATGACTCGATTTACAACCTATATTCTAACAATTTTACCAATCATTCTCATTTTTAATTGCTAAATAGCCAGTGGGAAGGCAAGTGGAGCGATCAAAGGCTCAGCAGCATGTGATTCCTAGCCACAAACATTGAAAGGGAACCTTCATGGAAGTTTTATAGTTTTACAACAAGAAATATGGGCTTATACACATTGCCCCTCCTTGAATTGATGTTTCAATTAATTGCCAACCAAGACTGAATGTGATTTTCAACGAATTTAGTCTTTGTCGAAAAAAAAAAGACTGAGGAAAAAACAATCAAAAACAGTACCAATTTCAGAATAAGATATTTGCAAATTAAAATTTTACTTCTTGACTGTTTTTATTCTTGGGGGCAAAGCTTGGGTCCAAGTCCTTATTCTTCTGGGTGAAAATATTCAGAGAAAGCTATAATAATACCTGTTTCATAAAAATGTACAACTTTCCAAGACTTCATTCATACTTCTTCCTTTTTAGCTTGAAGACTTCATTTATACTATTGTCAAAGAAAAAAAGGGTAATTGATGTGTTTGTCTCTTTCCCTAGCATCATTATAGCTGAGTTCAACTGATTTATAGGAAACACTTATCGACATCTACAATTCAATTTTATTCTACAAAATTAAACTAATCAAATGTCTAATAGTTCGTGTGTTGAAAATGAAAGATAACATGTTGGGAATTAATTTAAAGTTGTTGTCACTTGTCCATTCAGTGTTAATTAGGACTGCCTGCGCTGCATAAAATAGCTCCACATAAACTCACTTGGATGAGCAAAGACATGACCCACAACGTAGGGTCCAAATCCAATAGACTCTGTTCGTCTAAAAGAATATAATTAAATGATAAAATTTAGGTACAGTATTAGATGCTATTTCTTAGATTTTTTTTTTTTTATAATTTTGTCATGTGATTTTTTTCATAGAATGAAAGTGTATTTTTTAATTAAATAATCATATAACTAAATTTTTAAAAAATATTTAACAAATAATTCCTAAAATATTATACATAAATTTTGCCAATAATTAAATACATTTTGCAGAGGTTTTTTCTTTCTAGGTGTGGCACCTTTGTTGAGATTTGATTTGATGGGCGGTGACCAGCAGTCCCTGTCATGTGAAATAAAAAAAACCTCTATCGCACTATGCTAATAAAAAATAAAATTAAAAAATCATAAGGGTTTAAATTCAATGAATAACACCCCCCCCCCCCCTTCTTCTCTCTCTCTCTCTCTCTCTCTCTCTCTCTCTCTCTCATTTGTTAATGAACAAATTTATGAAAATTTTAACACCACTTTTATATAAAATATAAAAAGTTATAAAAAACAATTAATTTAAATTTTTACTTAAACCAATGTCACTTAGAGTTCGTTTGATTGGAAGAGTAAAAAAGTGAGAGGATAGAAAACGAGGAAGAGATAGAAAAGTGAGAAAATAGAAAAGATTTAAGAGCAGTTTGGTAACGTTGTTCTAGAAACGTTGTTTATATTTTTTGAAAATACATGCAGGTGAAAAAGTGTGAGAAAATATGTGTAATATTGTTTAAAAACTAAAAAATGTTGCTTAAACTACCATTCCAAACAGCCCCTTAGTTTTCTCTTATATGTATTTAGTTGAAAGGATAGAAGAAAAGGTTTTTTTTTTTTTTTTTGAATCAGGAGGATACAAAAGTTAAGATTGAAAACTATGAAAAATTAAGTTGGTATAAATTTACAATTATGTCCCTATTAAATAAAACAAAAGGCAATACAATTTTTTATACACATTTATTTTTTTAAAAATTATGTATAGACATTTCACTTTTTTAAATTATTATTTTAAAGGCACAAGACAGATCATAAAACTGGTGAAAAAAAAAAAAAAAAAAAAAAAAAAAAAGAAGAAGAAGAGAAAGGAAAGTGATAAAAACAAAACAAAAAAAACCAAAACAATGTGAACGTGCATGTTAGTATCAGTGAAAATAAGGGAAAATAAACTATGGAAGAAAGTGATAAAAACAAAAGAAAGAAAAAGAAAAAAGTGGGATGAAAAAAAAATCATGAAACAACGTGAACCTGAAAAAAAAATATATATATATATATATATATATACACACATTTAGAGAGAGAGAGAGAGAGAGAGAGAGAGAGAGAGAGAGAGAGAGAAAGGAAAGTGATAAAAAAAATTAAAATAAAAAAAATAAAAAATAAAAAAACCAAAACAATGTGAACGTGCATGTTAGTATCAGTGAAAAAAAAGGAAAAATAAACTATGGAAGAAAGTGATAAAAACAAAAGAAAGAAAAAGAAAAAAGTGGAAACAATGTGAACGTGCATGTTAGTATCAGTGAAAAAAAAGGAAAAATAAACTATGGAAGAAAGTGATAATAACAAAAGAAAGAAAAAGAAAAAAGTGGGATGAAAAATAAAATCATGAAACAACGTGAACCTGAAAAAAAAAAAAAAAAAAAAAAAAAAAAAAAAAAAAAAAAAAAAAAAAAAGGGTTAGCAAAGAAGAATGTGAGGGGCATATTGGACAGTTCCTGTTAGTGAGCTTCTCTACACAGTTTTCTCTCTATTTTGGATAGAAAAATTTTTAGTGGACTCGGAGAGAAAACACTTAGGCTCCACAATTTATTTTCCTTCATCTCCACCCAACCAAACATATTCTAAAAAAGTTTTCTTTCTTATTTTCTCTCTAAAGTTTTCCATTCACCCTATTTCACCTCCAAACAAACACCCTAAGATATCCATTAACTTTTCTCATATATTTTATGAATCAAGGGATTTGATATGTCAAATTTTTCTATCCACCATTTGTTGTATGTCTTGACCTTGCTATTGTATGTCTTAACTCTTAGGTCTTAACCTTCACTCCCAAGCTCTCTCCTTGCTCTCCCAAGGATCCACCCCCTCTTCACCATTGTGTTCCAAAGAATTTCATATCCTAAATATAGTCCACATGTGCAAACACGCAAGTTTACTTGATTTGATTTTTTTTTTTTTTTTTTTTTTTTTGCTTTTTTATAATAAATCAAGACTACATGGAATTCCAAGTGACATCAAAACGATTATTTTTACATCCATTGATAAGGACTGTTTTGACACAATAATAAATATATTAGGATCTAAGCTGACACAATTAAAACGTTATGAGTTATTTTAAAACATTAGGACAAAGAATAGGGACCAAAAATGATAATTAAACATAAAATTAATTAAAGGGCACGATATGTTAGCTCTAAATTCTAGGCTTAATTTAACTTTTGTCATAAATTGAATCATCAACATTATCGCTAAATGTGTTTGGGTGACCATGTCTCTGCATCAATCAAAGTATCTCAGATCAGGTTTAGTATATTTATTATTTGCTAACAATAATTGGGAGGGAATTTGAGCCCAGATTTTTTTTATCAAAAGAATTGGACAATATTATTAGACTGGAAGACTCTTAGCATATCTTGGGTCTAGTAATCAACTTTATAAAATTAAATAATAAAAAAATTGATGTATTTTTTTTACTGGTAAGTTAACCCATAGGTTGTGGGCTGGTTGCTGCTGCTTTTTTTTTTTTTTTGGGTATGACTTGTAGATGCTGCTTATTTATACAGTATAGAAAAGGATCCATTCTTGGGTGTCCTGACTTGTTTTTTCACAATTAACCGTATAAAAGAATTAACTAACCAAGTAAAAGGAGATAACTATCAACTGAGTACAGAGTCAGAGAGATTAAAATACCTTAATTCAAAATACACTCTTCAAAATACTAGTTACCCACTTTTACCCTCCTGCTGTTCAGTATTGTTCACACTTTTATGTACCACAATTTACTCCACAAAGAAACTAAGCCACGAGATAATAGATAAATAATGTCAAAAATGTAAAGCTACATTTTTATTTTTTAAAGATCTTTTACGTAAAAACACCTTCCAGAACACCTGACAGTTAACTCTTGGTTTAAAAAAAAAAAATTAACACTTCAATATATCTCACTGTTTTTTTAATTTCACTCTTCATTCTAATTGATAATTTTAAACTCCAACCCTTTAGTAGTTTCTATCTGTATTTTTTTCCCTTTTTTTTTTTACCAATATCTGTATTTATTATTCTCATCCTCTTTGTAGTCCTTATTCTCTTCTTCTTTTCCGTTCATACTTTTTTTTTCTCTCCTAGTTTTTTTTTTTTAAAAAAAAAATTAATCTTGAACTTGCTGCATTATTATATTATTTTCATTGATGATGAAACTCCTCTAAAAGCCATAGAATAAGTAAATTATAGTTGTTTACAAGTCATCCATTTTGATCCAATCTTCTGTTAATAAATAGGGTTAGGGGTGATCGTGGTGCGGTGCGGTGCGGTTTTGGGCCATTTTTAGCACCGCACTTTGCGATGCAGTTTAACTAAAACCATAACTGTACCACACCTTATTTTTGCGATCACATACGCAGTGCAGTGCGGTTTAAAGTTTAACCAAAACTATAATCACACTGCACCTCATTTTTGTGGTCACATATACGATGCTATGTATAAGATGCGGTTTGAAATTAATATATTTTTCAAATTTTGGGCTTTTCCTACCCAACCCAAAACTAATTTTTCCTTTTTTTTTTTTTTTTTGCCATGTTTTAAATTATTGAGCTAGTTTTTCTTTATTTTTGGTTGGCTTTTCTAGTCAACACTTGTTAGGGTTATCAAATTTTTTTTTTTTTTTGAAAATTAGGGTTACTAAACTATTAATAATATATTTAATATTAAAAATAAATAAATATATTAATATATAGAGAGGATGCAGTGCGGTGCGATTTGTGAGGTTTTTTTATTATAAAACCGCAAACTACACTGCACCATGCGGTGTGGTACATTATTACTTGCGGTGCAGTGTTGTTATGCCATTTTACGGGCAATTTTGGTGCGATTTTTGCAGTTTTGTGTGGTTTGATGAACAGCCTTAAATAGGGCGAAAAAACCTATCTTAAGCTCGTGAAACACAGGCAAGAGACTACCCCAGATAATGCACAAATGTATATATTTTTATAGAGACCAGAATCTGATTATAATAAGAAGAATTGTATTAGCAGTTAGCACAAGTTGGGTCTAATTAAATATTATATCAGCACAGTTCGTACTTTGTACACAATACACAAATACTAACACAAATAACCTGCGAGCACGTGGCTTATTTATAATAACATGGGAGGGATTATATTTATATGGGTTGTATTAATGGGCACCGTAAGGTGCCGGTTAACAGCAATATTTTTGTATTTTTTCTGACAAAATTTTTTGTCTTTATTTATGTTTATGTCAAATTTTTAACTTTTTAAGTATTATATGGTGTTCTTTTTGACTTTTTTGGACCAGTTTTTTTTGTCTTTTTTCACCTTAACAAGCACTGAACCAGTGCTTGTTAACAAATCCCTATTTATATATATATATATATATATATACATTGACGGGTGGGAAGGATTATATTATATATAAAATACTTGACGTGATATTATAAGTTTATCTTTATTATTTAAACAAATATGTGAATTATAAACCTGAATTATAGAGCTATGTTAGTTATCATGTCAACTTGCATACAAAACCCTAGACAGAGAATCTTAATCTTTATTTTATACATGTTATTAATTTATGGAAATGTCCTCCAATTCGAGACCGCTGATACTGTTGACCTAGCCGGACAGAACAGCTAAATTGAGTAAATTCAACGATGATATCAATACCACCTGGATCTTAATTCGCAGTGGCGGTTTGATTTTTGTTCCATTGAGGTGGACATGCTATAATAAGGTGACGATTATAATTATATTTATATAGAGCATCAAAGGTTGATTAATTGAAGAATATTCTTCTCATGGAATATTAACAAAAGGATATTCCTCTGAGAGTAGGATATCCACCAAACTCCAAAATAAATTATGAAAAATTTAGGCCATCAGCATTGAGCTTCCTCACATGTTTTTTTTTTTTTTTTTTTTTCTAAGGGCCTCATCACATAGTCAAGATCAACTCTAATTTCATCATGGTAAAATAAATAAAAGCATGAATTCTATGAGTCATATCACAAATGTAACCACATAATTTCGTACTCTTATTTTGTAAAAGGACACGTTATATGTTTACATTTACTATCAAAGATGAATATATGTAAACTCTAGTCTAAGAAAAAATATATTATTTTTGTTAGATAAAAATGTGTATCATGTACTCATGTTTTCACGTTAGTATTACAATTGCATTACCTTGAATGACACTCGTGGAAATTACGGTAATGAAAAATATGAATACGACTGAAGTATGGGATAGTCTTTTCCGTACTAAAGTTGGTGTGGACATAATTAGGTAGCAGAACGCTGTAACACATTGGTGCTATCATGACATTTGGAAGAAAGTAATCCATGGGTGTACAAGTGTACAACAAAGAAACGAAGAAGTTGTGAAAAGAGTCAAAAGACAAAAAGCCATTAGATACTTTTGGTTTGATTGATAGTTTGCTCTCTGTTTGAGATTGAGACTTTACATACGTACGTATATATATATATATATATATATACATAGAGAGAGAGAGAGAGATCATATTCTTTTTATCCCAAATTATATGTCTTAATTTGAAGGAGATTACCTTTTCTTTCTCTCAAAAAATTTTTTGAAGGAGAACAATTATTAATAGATCGATAAATGAAGATTGTTGAATTTCATTTAATTTATATTAGAAATTGTATGAATATTGTTATCCTGAAAGAAAGAATGGTACAGGAAATTCAAAAGTAAGAACTACTTTTTCTTCTTCTTTTAATCAAAGTAACTAGTGATGTACCTTGATATAGATCCCAATCAGAAAAATAAAATATTTAAGAACAAAAGAAAATAATATATATGAATAAATACAATGGATTTTTTTTTTTTTTTTTTTGAGAGAAAGGTGATAAATAAATACAATGGATTGAAACACACATATCTTTTTTCTTTTAAAAAAAAAAAAAAAAACAGAAAATCAATATATTTATGTCACTTAGATGACAATATAACAATAATTTTAACATAAAGAACACAAAATTTTGTTTTTAAAAAATTACTCTTGACTATCAAGTTCCAATTAAAAACATTAAAGAGTTACTAACCAATTGAGTTACAGAGCTCTTGACATTTTTACAATTATAATTAGACTTACTCTTTTATGTTGTTAAATATCGAGCTTTGACATTTTTATTTCATCAAGAACACTTGTGATATAAATTTAAATAATATTTAATTGATATCTAATAATATCATATCCACATATTAATAAGGTATAAATCTATTCATGAATTTCATCAACATAATTTTTATTTTTATAATGTACCTTAGTTGGAGATGGTAAATTATTGGGTAATTAGTAGTTAAACTTTTTTTTATAGAAGAATTAGTAGTTATACTTTGGTTGACAATAAACTACAGAGCATTTATAATTTTCTCTTAAAAACATGCACCAATATTTATGAATTTAAAATTTATTATTTTTACCTTCTTGACCTCAATATTGAGTATTTTTTTAAGTTGGTGGTGCAAACTATAAAAAGAGGATATTATAGGATATTTAAAAAAGTAAACATAAAAGAGGATATTAAGGGTATTTGAAAAGTGAGGATTAGCATTTTCTATATACTTTGGTAATTTTGGCAATTGCGTAACACCCCTAAGAAAGAAAACTCTTATAATATAAAATTGTCTGTTTAACAATTTAATTAAAGTAAAATATATCTTCATAGTTGATAGTTGATACCCATTTACATTTTCTTTTTGGAAAGTGATCATATATAGCTAAAAATTGAATAAACTTATATAGAATTTCTCTCTTATCCCATTAAAATTAAAATAGGATTTCATCATTTTCCCAAAAAAAGAAAATAGGATTTCAGATATTTTCTTCCCCCCCTCCCCCATCTCTTCGAAAATAACTCTTGCAACTTGCCACTGTCAAACCACATATTCTCTCTAGTCTTTCTCTCTAAAAGTATATCTAGATAATCAATCACCATCAAGACACTATTTTTCTCTCATCCTTAAACTTATTTAGTTATTCTTATTCAGTTATTCTATTATTAATATGATTTAATTAAATCAATTTGTGCTTGTGATGGTTGACGTCATGGTTGTCAAAATACCGATCTGGATCCTACGATCTTACGATTTTACGATCCCACCTGCCCAAAATAATCCCAATTTTTCAAGAATCTTGGCAATCTTTTAGAATCGATAGGATTGCATGATTCTGATGATCCCAAACAATCCTGATTTTTTGTAATCTTCTTTAACTTGACAAAACACTCAGTTAAACCTAAATGAAAAATAACCTTCCCATAAAGTGTTACGTTTTAAAGTTTTTGGTCTCTTTAAATTATACTTACAAATAGATGTAGTGATGTATGGTAATTACATCAAATAGATGCAAATTTTTTATTTTTTATGAATGAATGTATAATTTATGTAATTATTTAACATACTAATGTGTTTTTTTTCACAAATAATGTAGGATCTTATGATCCACGATCCGATCCTACAATCCACGATCCCACCTGCCTCCCACGATCTTACGTAAAATCCTAATTTTAACAACCTTAATTGACGTTATATATTGGGTGATTCTTTTGTTATGTGAAAATGCAATATCATGTCTAATGAATCAAATTCTATTAGTCTACACTTTGAAATTTTATTTTGTTATACTCAAATAGAATTTTATATTTTAGTGAGGTTTCTTATACTGATATTGATGATGTAGATTTATTTTAAGAATTAAAAGTTCTTATAAATAAGAGAAAATTGTAATCGACATATTAAATTATAAACGTAGATTGTATTCTTTTTCTACTGTATATATCACTTACACAATTTTATTAAAAATACACGTTAGAGTTGCTTTTATAGAAAATGTTTTTCAAGATTGAAATCAATAAATCTTACTTAAAATCAAATGTCATAAAAACATAAAGAATTTTTTTGAGGAACTAAAAACATAAAGATGATTAACCATATTATCAACAAAAAGAAATGTAAACAAAACTTACGTACAAAAGTTTAATTACTAATTTTATATCTAAATAAGCCAAAAAAAATTTAATTTAAAAAAAATCTATAATTTGTAAATTTAAATAAAAGTTATTTAATAGATATCATATACGAAAATACCTCACATTCTAAACTTCAAAACTCAAATCTGATTGTGGTCTTGAATCTTTATAAGTTTTTTATTTTTTTAACAATAGAATTTTAACTTGTGATTTATCTTTTTTGAAAATTTGTTGCGTTTTTTTTTTTTTTTTTGTTTATTCGATAAAAAATTTTATTAGTTTGGCACTTCAACTGAATCGAATCACTTAGGCCTCTTTGATATGTGTATTTAAACAACAATTTTTAATTTTTATAAAAATACGTATGAGTGAAAAAAAAATAAAATAAAAACACATATAACATTATTTAAAAACTAAAAATATATATTTAAAAAGGTATTCTAAATAAGACCTCAATCTCAATAAAAATAAGTGGATAAGTATTTGTTCTTTTTGACATTTTTCACTCACCAATCACGCTAATAACGTAATTAGTTGGAGAGAGAAAAACTCTCCTCGAAGTTGTCATCATTTTTGTCCATTTGTCCTTTTATAGGAAGTGAGGTATAAGGTAAAGCACGTGAGGACACCCTCATGCAAGTTTCACTCCAAATGGTGATTTACAATTTGGTTTGTAGGTTCATATATGTAAAGTAGTGAGTTGTGAAGGGTGATGCGTATTCAAGGAAGCTTCTTCTCGAAGGAAGAGAACTAAAAGGCAAGGAAAGTAACGTGGTTTTAAAAGAAAGAAAAAAGTTGGACTATGGACCCGCCATAGAATTGTTAATGTAACTCTGGAGAGTTGTTGTTTTATATTTTATTTGTGAAGACAGTCTCATTGTTGTTATGGTACAATCATTTTTAGTTCAAGAAAATCCAGACTTTTGGCTCTCTCAAATCTCTCAATCACATATCTACTATACACATAACACACCTCACTAACCAACCCCACCAGCCCTTTTTTTTGTACTTTTCAAAGCTTTGATCTTTCTCTTTGAGTTTGAGATTTATAGTATCTACCCCAGAAAATCTTGGTGAGAAGGATAGGGTTGAAACCCAAATCCAAGATCATATAGATTGGGTTGCAGGGAAAGGGGGAGTTTTTATTGGGTGAGATTGTTTTCAGTTATGCTCTAAAGAGGGTTGGATTTGGTTTGTGAGTGCTCTAGAGAGAGAACATTGAATTGGGTAGTTGGGGTTTTTTGGTGTTCTTAGTACCTAAGTTGAGGAATTTTGGAGACAGAAAGAGTTGAATTTGGTCTGTTTGAGCTGTAGAGGGAGAAGGTTGAATTGGGTTTTTTGAGATTTTTGCTATTTCTATTATCAAATTACTAAATTAAAGATTGGATTTTTATTTATGGTTTTTTGTTTTTTAGAGAGAGAAAGCGTTACAAAGTTGTAGTTTACTGTTGGATTTTCAGTTTTAGAGAGAGAGTTGAATTGGGTAATTTCAGATATTGCTTATTAAGTTCCATAATTGGAAAGAGAAAAAGTTGAATTGGGTTGTTCAACCTAGAAAAGAAAAGAAGTTTTCATAAGGTGGAAGAGTTCTACAGTAGTTACTAGCATGGCTAGGGTGAGTCCTGTGTCTTCAATCACCCAAAGGACCCATACCATTAGAGTGCATATGGCAAGTAGGCAAGAAATTGAAGGAGACTCAGTGGTGAGCAGAATTGAAGATATAATATATGTTGCAGTAGCAAAAGATGTGAAGGATAGTAAATCTACCTTGGTATGGACATTACAGAAATCAGGAGGGAAGAAAGTTTGCATCATTCATGTTCATCAGCCTGCACAGATGATACCCTTGAGTAAGTCTGCAGCATAAATATGCTTATTTTCATGCACACACAACACAAGTGTATGGTTTCCCTCCTCCTGAATGTTTTTTTAGAATTTGCATTTAGTATAATGTTTTAAATTGGTTTTCAGATTGGGCCTTGAATTGAATTTCTTATGGGAGAGAAATTTTGGACCAAAAAAAAAAAATTTTGGCCATAGCTGAGGAGGTTCTAAAATTTGGTTAACAATTTCTGAAAAATTGGTCAACCTTAATTTTCTAGGAATTGTCTGTAATTTTAAACTCATAAACTGATGATTTGATTGAATTTGGCTAAATCTTTTATATGTATTTACTTAGTTGGATTCGAGTTTGATTATCATACTGTCTTGCAGTTTCCAGCATCTTTTTTAAGGGCTTTTAGCTCCTCTAGAACTTAATATATATAGTATTTGTTTTTCTTGATTTTATAGTGGGAACAAAGTTTCCAGCAAGCTCAATGAAAGAACAGGAAGTCAAGGCGTACAGAGAAATTGAAAGGCAACTTATGCAGAAGAACCTTGATGAATATCTTCTTATCTGCCGCCGAACGGGGGTATAATATGTCTTCTGTCTCTTTCTGTCCAAATTTATTGGAAGGTTTTTGAATTGTTTTGCCTTTGTGAATAGTTTGTATTCTAAAATTGAATAACTTTATAAGTTCTTTCATGAATTGGGTAAGAAGACTGTGAAGCTAAATGTTTTGCATGACAGTTATTAGAATGGGTATACATGATAAGATATAAATATTGAAGTAGTGTTATCTAATAGTTCCTGAACCTCTTTAACAGCAGGATTCATGATCCTAATATCTTGGGGATCATATTGAAATGTCGGATTGAAGCAGTTGTTGCACTTTCTGGTTTGTATTGAACTTGGGAACTTTTTAATGTAGGTACGGGCTGAGAAAGTACATATTGAAATGGATAGCATCGAAAAAGGAATAGTGGAACTCATCCGCCAGCATGGAATCAGGAAGCTTGTCATGGGAGCAGCTGCAGACAAACACTATTCAAGGTACAAACCACTTAGGAACTGTTTTGATGTGCTTAATCATGTTGTTAATTTAGCTTTCTGTACATCCATTGTGGATCTCACAAGATAAAGCAATTGGGAAATTCTGATGGATGCGCTTTATTTGGTAGATATTTTTGTTCATTCAGCGTACGGTGATGTTATGGGTCCCATCTGTATTTGCTTTCTGCAGAACATACCATGGTGACTGAAAAGAGAATTTAAGTAGCCTATTCAAAATCATTTAAGCATATGAATAAATAATTAATAAATGGTATTGTCAGGAACAATCAGTACACCATGCAATTACACATGCCTTTCTAGATATCCTTCTTTAAGGGGTTGACTTTGATTGTAGCCTCTGCCAACTACTTGTTAATATTCTTTTCAATGAAGCACTATTATTACTTTTGTTTCCAACTTGTGGAATTTAACACCTCCCCACCCCCAAAAAAAAACCCAATCAGTACCGTACTCTTTGGTATTCACCATTTTGTTTGATGATGTTAGTGAATTCAGCATATTGTTAGTTGTAAGTAATCTGAATCAAGGATCCTCTGATTTGAATCTTGCATGTACACCTGTATAACTTGATTTTTACCTTACTGCCTGAAATTGCAGGAGAATGATGGACCTTAAGTCTAAGAAAGCCATTTACGTACGCCAACAAGCACCTGCATACTGTCACATTCAATTTGTCTGCAGGGGGAACCTTATTCACAACAGGTTTGCTCAAAATTTGTATTTACATTTGCAATGCTGATCTGTGCTGATATGTTGAGAAAATATATGATTAGATGAAGAATGTATTCCCAAGGGAGCAGCTTTTATGTTTTTTTAACGACGTATGGGTTATATTTCTGCCTACAAAATGCTAGATCAGCTATTTATCAGGGACATTGCAAATTGCATACTTTAAACTGCTATAAAAGCTTTGCTTGTCAGTGGCTTTAAAATTTTGGATTGTCACTTGATTTTGACGATTTTTTCTACGGAAGTGAACTAAACTCATCTAAGCCACTCCCAATATGATAACTAATACAAGTACCATATCAAAACAGGGAAGGTAATTTACATGGAGCCGATGTCGAGGTTGCTTCTCCTTTGTTTCAAGTGAGTCCAAACAATGCAACTGGACAACCAAACCATTTGAGATCACAATCTGTTACAGTGATGCCCACTACTCGGGTAGCACTCAGTAATCCAGCTCAAGATCTTTTCAGAAGAGTAAGGTCTGTCGATATTCAGACACTTGGTTTTTCCCCAGTTAACACTGAAGGGCTTTCAGTTCCAAAAAGCAATTTGGATGCAGATGGGGATTCCTGTGAATCAGACGGGTTATCTGGAAGCAGTCCTCATCAGGGTTCTGACTACTCATGCTTTTCTAGTGAGTTAGCTCCTGTTCCATATGTGGGAACTGAGGGAAGTGAGAATGGATTAGAATTAAGTGAACTCCGTCAGTATAAAGAGGATCTTCATCAGTCTTCCCCTCCCAGTGTATTGGTACGTGCTAACATTTTTGTAGGACATTCACATTAATGTTGTGGATGGACCAAGTTTATGTTTTAAGTTGTAAGTTTGGATTTTGTAAGAATCATTTTACCTTTCTCTTTAGTCAAGCAAGTATATCATTGACCAAATTATAGGAATGGGTTTTAACTTTTAATGATTGATGGATTCCTGCAGGATGGAAGTATAGATGATACTTTTTATGACCAACTTGAACAAGCCATGGCAGAGGCCAGAAATGCAAAGCAAGAAGCGTTTCAAGAGACTGTCAAGCGTGGGAAAGCTGAAAAGGATGCCATTGATTCCATACGGCGGGTATTTATCGTATATCCTTGGTACTTATTTATTACCATCCATTATGGAGCTGATTTTGTTTATGTGGATTGGGGGAAAACAAAAACAAAAAACCCTGAAATTCAGTTATATGTTATAGCCTCATAGGTACAAATTAACATATTAAAGAAAGGTGATGCTTACGTCCTATGGAGTGGAATTGTCTGCATACTATGCACCTTGTACTGACTATCCATACCTTAAGTCCTTTAACCATATTTAGGATAAGAAGATCAAGAAAAGTTAAGTGGGCTGAGTGTATGGACATTCCTCCCTATTAACATTGGTTCTTAATGATACAGTTAGTTTGATCTTGTTTAAATGCTTCCATGATGGTCCAACTAAGAGGTGGAGCATATATAACACTATCTAGACCAATGTTTTTAGATAATTCAAAGGAAGTGGGCATCATTTTCAATTGTATTGAGTTGCTTATATGGATAGCTCAGAGTGTAAACTTAAAAAATCTCATTATCCTGAGCAATTTACAGGCTAAAGCATCAGAAATCTTTTATTTTGAGGCATTGAAGCAAAGGAAAGAAATGGAGCAAGCACTAGCAAAAGAAAAGGAAGAACTTGAAAAGGTTAATAACCTGTGTGCCGAAGTCAAGGAAGAACTTGAAATTGCCATAGATCAGAAATCATCAATGGAGAGGCAAATTGCAGAATCTTTGCAGATGGTACAGGAGTTGGAGCAGAAGATTATCTCTGCTGTGGAACTCTTGCAAAATTATAAGAAAGAGAGAGATGAGTTGCAGACAGAGAGAGACATTGCACTTAAAAAGGCTGAGGAGCTGAGGAAGAAACAAGGAGAAGCCTCAAGCACACACATGCCTCAGTTCTTCTCTGAGTTTTCTTTCTCAGAACTTGACGAAGCAACTAGAAACTTCGATCCATCCCTGAAGATTGGAGAAGGGGGATATGGGAACATTTATAAAGGTGTCCTGCGTCACACCCAAGTGGCTATAAAAATGCTACACTCTCATAGCTTGCAAGGCCCATCAGAATTTCAGCAGGAGGTAAGATGGTTTGAATTCTGTGTATTTATTTTAGATGAATTAAATGTGTACATCATGTTTTTATTAGGATGATTGTATGTTTTGTTGTCTAGAAGAGTTGAAAATCTAAATCTTCACCATGAGTGTAACTGCTATTCACAAGGCTATTAGTACATCAAATACTAGGAGTCTAGGACCCAAGTGGTATGGTCTTGTAATTTCATTTAATAAATTTGTTTGCTACATTATGAACTGGATAAATGGCTTAAGCAAATATTAATTTTATGGAGTGTAATCAATAGGTGTTGGCTCAAGTGAAATTGTACCCATTTAGATGAATGCATGTTATGAAGGTTTGTTGACCTAAATTATATTACTCTTAATTTGGTTTGGCTTCTCTCATCATTTTTTATTGCTCATCTTCATAAATTAATTAAGTGTACTTGAACATGTACCATTTTTTTGTCGTCAATACAATCTAAAATCATTCATCAGTTACTACTTTTGTAACAACTTGAGGAAAGCACTAGCCACATCTGCGCTTACAACCCCAAAGGACAGGTCAATTTACAATTTAGACTCTTCGTAATCACTTATAAACCCAATTTTCACCTAGTAAACATCCAATGTAGGACTCAACACGCACTCGAACAGTTCAGTCCAATCCAATTTTCACAATTTGATGCAGCATTAAATGATGTTTTGATAATGGCACAAAATTGTTTGTATATTTATAATATATAAAAATGTGAGCTTATTCAGAAACTAAGAATTGGATAGGAAGAAATTTGTTTATTCAATTTCCTTCTTCATTTTTTTTTTTGGCTAAATTCTGTAGTAGGTAATTTTTCTACAACTTAAAAAAAAAAAAAAAAAAAAAAAAAAAACCATGTCTGCTCTTTAAGAATGAAAATTAAATTGATTGCAAGTTTGGTGTTGTGTGATATTGGTTGGTTCTATTTCAGGTTGATGTATTGAGTAAGTTGAGGCATCCCAATCTAGTTACACTCATTGGAGCCTGCCCAGATGCTTGGGCTCTTATTTATGAGTACCTCCCAAATGGAAGCGTTGAAGATCGCCTCAGCTGCAAGGATAATAGTCCCCCATTATCATGGCAAATTCGAATACGCATTGCTGCAGAGTTGTGCTCCGCCCTCATCTTTCTTCATTCATGTAAACCAAACAGCATAATCCATGGAGACTTAAAACCTGCCAACATTCTCCTTGATGCTAACTTTGTTAGCAAACTTAGTGACTTTGGAATCTGTCGATTATTATCTCAAGATGAAAGTTTAAACAACTCAACACTGTATTGGAAAACCGACCCAAAGGGCACTTTTGCATATATGGATCCTGAGTTCCTTTCCACAGCAGAGCTTACTCCAAAGTCAGATGTTTATTCATTTGGAATTATATTATTACGATTGTTGACTGGTAGGTCTGCCTTGGGGATAACAAAGGAAGTTCAATATGCGTTAGATTCTGGAAATTTGAAAGTCCTTTTGGATCCTTTGGCTGGGGATTGGCCATTTGTGCAGGCTGAACAGTTGGCTCGTTTGGCATTGAGGTGTTGTGAGATTAACCGAAGGAGCCGGCCAGACCTTGGCTCAGACGTCTGGAGGGTGCTTGAACCAATGAGGGCTTCATGTGGAGGTTCATCTTCATTTCGGTTGGGTTCTGAAGAGCATTTCCAGCCTCCTCCATATTTTATTTGCCCCATTTTCCATGTAGGTTCTTCTTTCCTAATATTTTCCAATATATCTTAGACTGAATTAACTTTTGTGACTGCATCCTCCTAAACCTTTAGTCTGTGAGAAATATAGCAATGATCTGAATGTTTTATCAAGGAAACTATTAATGCATGATCTTTATTTACTGGATTTTGTTGTCATATATTTTGCAAACTTGCAGGAAGTCATGCGAGATCCACATGTGGCAGCAGATGGTTTTACTTATGAAGCAGAGGCTTTGAGAGGATGGCTGGACAGTGGGCATGAAACTTCCCCAATGACAAATGTGAAGCTTGAACACTTTAATCTTGTCCCCAACCATGCTCTTCGTTCTGCCATTCAAGAGTGGCTTCAACAGCATTGAAAAATCTAAAGTTTCCTTTCTTCTTGGTTCTACATATTGTTTATACTTCTTTAAAAAAAATATACTATTCCGTATTTCTTTCATTGGTTTTTTTTTTTTTTTTGGGTTGAATCTGAGAGTTAGCAACCACATAAAATCGCCATCCTGTTGTATATAAAATAGATTTTTGCATTTGCAAAATATTTTGATCTCATTGTATAGAAACAGTATTTCATATCACCTTTATATAAGGATAATATTATCTTTCATTTTGTAATAGTTTCTTACTAATTCAGGCCAAGATCAGGAAAATATTGAAAAGATGTGGGGTTTGCCTTTTGGCTTTTATATGGCTGAGATGGCCAAGATCTCTCTATCTCTTTCTTTGCATTGTGCTTAGGACTAAGTTGCCAAGATCAAAATGCTTGAGTTGTTACAATATTTAGTGAGCCTGACTCTTTGATTGGGTAATATGATCAGCTAGCTAGCACAATCCTATTTTCATGTTTGTTTATACCTTGAATCCCTTCTCCAAACTTCAGTAGGTATTCTGACAGGATACTTATATCACCTCATGTATTCATCACTTACAGTGGAAATTTTTTTGATGATTTGATAGTTAAAACAAAAGAAAAGGAAATTGTTCTAGCTAGTAATGGTATTCTTATTTCCATATGGCCAGCAGTGAGTCTGTGTAAGAAAATGAACATTTGATTAGGTCAGCAGAATAATATGGTAGTGTATTATTGAACAGAAATCTTACCACATGATTATATATGAAAAATCAACTTCTTCACTATCTAGTATCTGCATGACCAAATTAAATTTTTCTTGAGTTATATATATGGCAGAGCAGAGTGTGACACCCTCGCGAGGACACGTTATTGTTATTTTAGAGAAAGTGGTGTTGCTACCAATCCGAAACAGCTTCAAGAAATTGAGCAAGCTAATGGGGGAAGACAATTTGATAATGAGATTTCTCAAATCCAAAATGACCTCAACAGGACGCTATAAGATGATAAAATAAAAAAAATGTTATGGCAACGACGCGCTCTAGAGTCTAGAGTCCAATGGCTTAGAGAGGGGATCGGAACACCAAGTTCTTCCATTTCAAAACAAGTCAAAGTAAGCATAGAATTGAAATCAAGTCCATAAGCTCAAATTTTTTAACTGATATTAGGCTCGTGTTTGGACTTGGTTTTATGTGATGCTTGGAACGAAGAATAACGTTGTTTGGTAGGTTTGAGCCTTGTGGGGAATTATGTTAGTTGGTTCTTGGGATATTTCATATTTGGGTTACTCTGGTTTTGGGCACGAGTCTGTGATAGGCGGACTTGACAAAATTAGACCGAGGCCCGGTAACAAGCCCGAACTTGAAAAGGAGAATATGGGTATGGATAGAAATTTTTGGGCCCATGAGAAAATGGTCAATCTGTATGGCCTGTTGACAACATGTTGCAAATGTGTTTCACACTCTCACTTCTTTTACCCTGTTTTTTTTCTTTCTTTCTTCTCTTCTCACAAACACTTTACTGATTCTTTATTCATGAGGTTAAGGCCTGAAGTTTTCAGTGTAATAAACTTTAAATTGTATAAAGTTAAATTTTATATATTATTTAGCTTTTTATTTTCGAGTAACTTTGTTTATTTATTCTCTTATTTGTATTGAAAGGAAGAAAAATACACTATTACCACGTTTCTTATTTATTTAGATTTTTTTTTACATGTGAAAAAAATGAGTCATATCGAGTTTACCTTACTACCAAAATACTGGGTATGATCCCAACCCAACGTCATCAAATTCAATCCTAATTAACCTGACTTGTTTTTTAGGTTTTCTAGATAAGTTTCACTGGATGGGAGGTTGGTGTTTGATGGTCGGAGCTTAAGCTATCGTGATGATGGTGGTGGTGATAGTGGTTTGAGGAATTTGGCCATGGCTTGTGGTGCTAGTGGTGGTGGTGGTGATTTGTTTATAGCTTATTAAGGTTGTGTTGTGGTTTGACCATGTTTGGTGTGTTGTCTAGTGGTTTTTATTTATATATATATATATATAAAGTTTTATCAAGTGGTTTTGTTGTAGCTGATTTGTGGTGAGTTTCTAAGACTTGGTTGTGGCTCACGGTGGGGGTGGTGGTAGTAGTGTGATCTCAGGACTTGGTTGTGACTTATCAAACTTCAAACCAGGCTTAACATACCATTTTGCTCATATGAGCTAGACTTTTATCTTGTGCTTTGATAGATGATGAGATTTACACTCCTATCATTTAAAATTCCATCAGTCACAAGTTTCATCGGTTAGATAATGGATGTAATATATATAGAAAATATGAAATGATTAGTATTGTAAAACGGTTTGGATATTGTTTTTAGAAACTAGTATTATGACCATATTCAATATTACCTTTCTATTCATTGAGGAATTAATGTTCGAGAGGCTTGGGAAATCAAGACTAACGAAGTCATACACCCTATCAAATAGGTTTAGGATATTGGTTAGGCTTGCCCAGATAACATGTCTTCGTACTTCTCAATGGAGTAAAAGGACTCGGGTAGGTGAAGCATCTAGCTTAGGGGAACACGTTGAAATTTAGTAATTCAAATTATGGAAGGTGGTCAAGGATAGAATCAGGACTTGGAATTAAGGGGGTGGCTTTGTTGCTGGTTGCGTGCGGCGGCTCCAGCCTCCTGATTTGTTGATTAGCTGCTGAGGGTTTTTTTTCCTTTTTTTTTTTAGTGTCTTTGATGCACACTGTTGGATAAGGATAAAATTATACTGTTTAAAATTTTTTAAAGAATCAGGTTGTTTGTTTTTAGTAAAATTGGTTGATTGGCTTTTTTTTCTTAATAATATTTTTGCTATTGATAATTTTTGTTGCTGGGCAAATTTTTAAGGACTTGCATATTTTGTTTTAGATTTTAGATCTGTAAATTTTTTATAGCCTTTAAAAAGAGGAAAATGCTACAACTACAAACATTTTGAACCTACCACTGAGATAACTTTTTTACCCCACAATAACAACCAGTAACAACCTACCACTTAAGATTTGTTGTAAAAATATTATGGACATAGCATTTTTCTTTTATAAATGGTTGATATGGATAATGATTATTGTTATGTAAAAAAATGATGTCAATAGTGAGCCAGATGCGAACTAAGATGAATTTACTACCTTAAAAGTTTTAAAAATATTGTAAAAATGTTTGTAGTTATAGCATTACTCTCATAAAAATTAATGATATTTTTAAGAAAGGCAAAGTGTATTTTTATAGAACAAAATTACTAAAATTAATACATATATATATATATATATATACACTAATAATAAAATAAAATAAAAATTGGCAGCGCCATTGCTCCCCATTGTCCTAGAGTGGCTCCGTCCTTGGAAGTAATGGTTCTTGGACCAAATCACTGAAAGGTTTGAGCTGAAGACTACCTAGTACCTACGTTAAGACCCTAATCATATAGACTGAAACAATGAGTGATCGCAAGCCTAATTTATTTGTGACTCTTTCAAGTTATACATATCAGATATTGCTCCAAAGGCTTGGTAATGTTTTGAAGCCCAAAATATATATAAATATAGGGTTTAAAATCAAGTTACATATGACATCACTCTTTTTATTATTACACAAGTCTATAACTTTTATTGAATTAATATTTTAAAATTTTTACCATTGGATTATATATTTTTATTGTTCTTAATATGCATGCCAAATTTTATGTAAATTGGATATTATTTACCATCAAATCTATAAACTCATGTATGTGTGCCCGGATCTTGGTTAATGGGCTAACTGTTTTGTTGGCCTTACAATTTACTTGTTTTAGTGGGTATATGGATATCCTACAATGGTAAGCTCCTAAGGGTGAAAATCCTCATTGAAAGTGTAATTAACTAGACCTACCAAGTAGTCTTGCTCTTAGGTTCTTTTCTTACTTGCTCTCACTCTTTCACTCCTCTCCCTCCAGTGTCTAACCCCCTTCCTCTCCCACTCTTTCCCTATTTATAGCATTCCTTAGTAAGCCAGCAATGCTTAATTTTCAATAATTTTCGTGCAAGTGGGGCCCGTTAGGATTATTCTTGACGAAATGGGGCCCCACTTTGGAAATAAGGATTCATTCTTTGGGACTTGCATTAGACGCCAAACGTTGCTCGGCAACGATATCCCCCAAGGCATTACCGAGGTACCCCGGAGTGGACCCCGAGCAAAGTCGGACCCCCGAGGTCTGAATAGTCCACGGCTCAAGCTGCCGAGCGACATAAATGGGGCCTGCCGAGGAACCATTATCCAACCCATAACATATGGGCCTATTGATAATGGGCCGATAACCGTACAATATCCCCCATTGATTCTTTCCCATGCCTCGAAAATAGAATTAAGGATTCTCATCAAATCACAAGTCATTTCTCAGGGATACCAATCATCAATCATTAATTACAGACAAGACAGTCTGTGCTTTTGACATGCGGGTTGACAAGCTGTCTCATCAGATGGCCTATTATCTGATGGTTCATGTACCAAGGCCATGTGTGCAACGATTACAAAAAAAAGGATTAATACTTTTCCCTCCTAAAACTCATTTAATGCTTCCTTGATTCTCCCCCCTATAAATTGTAGCTTTCCCCTTCACAGATCATTTCTTACTTCTTTCTCCTCTTTCAGTGTTCATAGTTCCTGAGCACACACCTCCTCCCTGAGATCATCCTCCTTAGTACCTACTATAAGTTCTTCATTCTCTACCTTGTCTTTTAAGTTCCCTTCATCTTTTCTGATATCGGAATTGGGTTTTTCATAACTTCGTAGGACCGAGGCTGCTTCAGCCACCTTTAGGGCTAGATTTAACATCCCCTTAGATATAGATATAGCATACTGCCATGAGGGTAGTATAGAAAACAATAGGCATCCCCATGTAGTTTTTTTCCCTTTAATGGATATATTAGAGGGCCAGGTTAGATTTCCATTGGATCCCCTGCTGCTTAGAACACTTAGGTTCTATAGCCTTTGCCCCGACCAACTTCCACCAAACTTTTACAGAGTGGTAAGTTGTGTAAGTCGGCTCAACAACCTATACGATCTACACCTTGACCACCACGACATCAATTATATGTATAGTATGTGTGGTAACTTGAGGTCGGGGTATTACCTTAAAGTTCGAGATACCTTGGTTCGACTAATATCATGCCTCCCCGACTCCAACAAAAACTCGATGGGAGAATATGTCAAAGTGAGCGGCAACTAGCTTGCCGGAGAACTAACCTGCCCGACCTCACCACGGGAGATTGGTCAATATCTTTTTTCCTTTTTTTTTTCTTTTTTTTTTCTTTTTTTTTTTTTTTTTTTGCATGGGAGATGTTATTGTTCGGTATCATTTTTTCATTATTATTATTATTTTTGTCTAATGCATGTGTTCCCCTTCACTCGCGCAAATACAAAGCGCTTTAAGCCAGATCCCAACGCCATACACACTCGAGACTTAAATTTCTTGCTGTGCTCCGAGATCTTTGTGCACTAAGACAGTTAGCTGAGGGCATCCCACCTCATTCTCCAGTGCACCCTTTCATATACAAGCTACCAAGATCCTGGACAGGCACTGACCGTTGGTAGTCCATTGCTTTCCTATCTCAACGTTCGGCTCCACAACTTTCTCCCACGAGGATTAATGCTCAATGAGGCTCAAAGGCTTAGTCCTCGATAGATTAGGGAAAGGTCTTTACTCCTTGTTAGGGACGGCTCAGCTGACCAAGTATTCCATGGCCGAGCCAAACACATTCTTGTCTAGGAGCCGGTCGCAATTGCTCCCATCACTGCTGCCAACCCCATTCTCGTTGAGGAGACAACATCTGAAGAGTTTGACACCTGGATGGTAATTCAGAAGAGAATGATTGCCGACCACTTTCTGCTCGGGGAATGGTCAGCCCCCCAGCACCTCTTCCTCCTGCTCCCCGTGGACGCAAAAGGCCACAGGATCATTCTGAATCCACCAAGCACCCCAGTGATGTGCCATCAAGCCATTCTCTAGTTCCTACTGTCGTTCCTTTGATCATCTAGGAAACACCTTCTGACCCAAGGTGTCATGACCCAAACCTGTACTTCAAAATTTAGAGCATGACTGGCATGTTAATATCAAGTTTACCTCAATACTAACAGGAACCAACTTAAGCTGAAGGTGCTTATCAAAAATCATTTCTTGAATTCCTTTTTGTTTCCTTGCATAAAAGTCATAATTTACAAAATTCGTAAAACTTTGAAACTTCATTTCATTTCGAACTTTGCAAGATTACAACTTGGCTGAACTTAAGGTATTCATATAAATATTACATAGCTAAACATTTAGCAAAACTCTTATTTACAAACATAACCCCAAAGACATACAATTGTAGTTCAAAACAAACTAAGGTTCTGAATTACATTTGTGCTCAAAACGATCAAGTACTTCTTGATTCCTCCTATACAATAAAAGAGCTAAGCTACTATACAACAAAAACTATACATTCTAACAAACAAGAATCACAGAATCCTTGCCACCTCTAATACTTTCGCTGCTTCATGAAAATAACTTGTGCACTAAAATATAATAGAATGAGTTGCGAAGCCCAATAAGGTTTTAAGCTCCATGGGCATTTAATAAGAATGCATGTAAATCAAATATTTTATGGATATGTCAACTTTGATAAATAGTCTTCATACTATTCTTAAAATAACTTGTACGTTTTTAGACCCCTTAAAACACAACCAGATTAACCTAGTTAATTAGCCAAGTGATTACTTAGTCAAATTAAACAGATCTAGGTTAACACAGATAAATCATATCATTGTAAAGTGCGAAAAATAAAGAACACAACAACATGATAACCCAGAAAAACCAAACCGGTAAAAAACCTGGGAAAGATTTAACATAACTATCCTCAAGGTTAAAAAAATCAACTATGAAAAAATTGAAGTTTACACAATACCGATATGATAACCCAAGAAAACCAAACCTGTAAAATACCTAGGGAAGATTTAACCTAGCTATCCTCAAGGTAAAACAAATCAACTATTAAAGAATTGAAATTTACACAATAGCGACTTAAACCACTAACATCCTATTGCTACCTCGAATAGGAAACTTACTACCATGACCACGTGACAGCTCCGAGTTCACAGACTACTTCTTTTTTGGATTCCCAGCAAGCACAAGCACTCCCGCTTGTATATCTTTAAGCTCTTGAATCAGCAACTGAATTGATCACCAAGCTCTTGACATCAATCTAGATCTTGATCACCCTAAGTGTATATGAAGGCAAACACTTCTAGATCTCACAAAAGATTCACACACACAGCATAAAAAGCAACCTCAAAACGTAGTTAGGGTTTTTCCTTTTATACTTAAGGCAAAACATAAAATCCTACACGTCAAATAGGCTTGGGTTGAGTTGGAAAATTTTACAGAAAAAAAAAATCTGCATAAGCTTCAATCGATCAAGTCTAATTCTCGATCGATCAAGCCAGGCAGATTTACACAGTAAATCCTACAGTACACTCGATTCCCACTTTACACTTTAAACATACTTTGAGCAAGTCTAAAACAAGACTAAACGTTTTGATCATGGTTTGCCAACATTACAAATTGAAGTTCTAATACATTTAAACCTAAAGTCTTAGAACCCAACATAACTTATGAGCTTTCTAATGAAAATAGATCATTTTCCTTTCATATAATAATAAAAGGGCATAATAAGAAACTTAAACATATTTCAGTAACCTTATATTTAAAGAGACTATAAATTACTTTATCATAAACTTTCCATCAGACTTATAACACATTCAACATACTTTTCTTATCATCATGTTTTTCTTATAATTTCCAAATAACTTAATAGCTCATTTATAATACATATTAGTCAGTCCAATCGTAAGTCTGTCATACTTTGGGAGGCTTCTAACACAATGTGCCAGGCATCCAGCATTCCCCACAATGCTAGGAAATAACAGGATCATATCAGAAAGTATCACTCATTTCGGTGTGATCATATCATCAACCACGATGGTCAGTTGGCATCCTCCAAAAGTTGGCCGTTCCTAACGAGGGTGGGTACAGCAAAGTCCTCCTCAAGATGAGCATACTAATTTATGGCTCAAAACATTCATCCTAATTTTAGAATTAAATCCTCAAAGTCAGGTATACCATTTATTGTTCACTACTCATTTCAGTTGCATATGCCTTATTTGTAAAATACAAATAGGCTATCCAAACACATCCAATGTTCATGCAATTTTACAAAGCCACTCCTCTAGATGTCTAATAAATAACATATCAATTTCAGAGTCAAATCATAAAACCATGATTTATTAAAAATTATACAAGACAACATATTCAAATCTGTCTTAACAGAATTTCATGCAACTTATAAATTAAACTATTATTTTTATATTGATCCAATTGCTGTGAGACCACTTCCATTACAACCATATGTGTCTTACAATTCATAAGAACTACTCCTAGCATCCTAATTCATAGAAATTTAATCCAGATTTTTCTTGTTGTAAACACCAAATCTGTCACATTGACAGCTTTAACGTATTTTCTCACAAAATCATAAAATAAATGCAATTAGCCTTCATTTCATTTGGGTATTTTTATACCTATACTATATATGTTAAAATACGTTAATAAGCATCCAACTGACCATAATATCTTCAATATTTCAAATTGCTAACACAAAACTACAATTTCAGCTTCTACAATCAAATTAGAGAATAAAGAAGGGAAACTTAAAGAAAACAATCACACCATCAAAATATTCAAAATGAGATAAGGTTTTATTTACTTACCCACAAACTTTGAAACTGAAATTTTAGTGCTAATCTTTTAGTTTCTTCTTTAGAGAGAGATATATGGTTTCGGTGAGAGAGGGAGGGCTGTTGTTGTGTGAGATGGTGCTGCCGTGTAAGAGCAAAGGAAAATGAACAGAAAAGAGCAAAGAAAGAAGAACAAGAAAATGTTTTGGTGCAACAAAGAAGACAAGAGAAAAGGATTTTGGGTGGGGCACGTGTTTGCTAAGGGGAAAAGTGAGCTGATGACACACCTTACAACTTTTTAGAATTTACTTCCCCCCCCCCCCCCCCCTCATAAGCTTATATTCTAGAAAGGACCAAACAATAATATAACTTTACATATAAACTCTTACCTTTATAAACTTCTTTCTATCATTAAAAGAGCATATATCTTTTATAATATCACAATATCAAAGCTTTATTCACTTAAAGTAATTAAGATAATACTAAGTATATAAACCCATAAAATTAATAATGCAATTTGGTTGGGATGTTACAGTTTCCACCTAGTCGGTGACAAGGTCAGGCTGAGGCTAGGCTTTTGTTCTTAGAAAAAAATTTTATACAACCCTAGAGTAAGAAAGGGCCTATAGTACTTCATAAATATACAATACCATTGAATCGAGGACAGTTGAATACATCATTCTTCAAAGTTTAACATATTCAATGGTAATATTTTTTTTTTTTAATTTTGTATATTCCATGGTCGGGAAAGTGGTCTCTCTACCATATCTTCCAAGAAATATGCTCCTACTCCAGCAATTGCAGTAACTCTGTACAGCCCCTCCCAGTTCGGAGCAAGCTTCCCGACGTTCAGATCCCAAGCACAAACTACTGCCCTACGCAGCACCAAGTCTCCAGTACGGAGTTGTCTTAATCTCACCCCTTTGTCATACCTTTAAGCCATCTTTTGCTGATAGTTTGCTAATCGGATAGTTGCTATCTCTCGGTGTTCTTCCAACAAATCCAGCTACTTTGTCATTAGCTTATCATTGACGGCTGGAGAGAAATCTGGGAATCTCATGCTAGATAGGCTTATTTCCATAGGTATGACTACTTCAACTCCATAGGTCAAGGAATAAGGGGTTTCACCAGTTGTTCTCCACGGCGTTGTTCGGTAGGGCCATATCACGTTTGGCAATTCCTCGGTTCACTTGCCCTTTGCTCCTTCTAACCTCTTCTTTAGTCCGCTCATAATTGCTTTATTCGTCACCTCGGCTTGACCATTACTCTGCAGATATGCTAGGGTCGAATATCTATTCTTAATTCCAAGATCACCGCAATACTTACGGAAAACCTTACTATCAAATTGTAATTTGTTATCCGACACCAAAGATTCCGGCACCCCAACCCTCGTTACTATGTTCTTCCAGATAATCTTCTTGACATCTACGTCCCAAATATTGGCCAATGCTTAAGCCTCAACCCTTTAGTAAAATAATCAACGGCTACCAAAACAAACCTTCTATTTCCGGTTGCTCGGGGAAATGGTCCAATGATGTCTAGCCTCCATTATGCAAAAGGTCACGAATTACTAATTGATTTAAGTTTCCTGCTAGTTAATGTATGACTAGGGCATGCTTCTAGTATTGCTCACATCTTTTCACATATTTGGCAGCATCCTTTTACATATTTAGCCACCAAAATCCTTAGGCCATCGCTTTGTGAGCCAACAATCGGCCCCCAACGTGGCTGCCACATACCCCCTCATGTAGTTCAATCAGAAGATCGTTAACTTTAGAGGGGTGAAGGAACAATAAATAAGGACTTCCAAATGAGCTCCTGTATAACCTCCGATCTCGGGACAACCAGAACTGTGTAGCAACTCTACGCACCCTATCAGCTTCCTTACTTTCACTCGATAGACGATCTTCGACCAGAAATTCTATGATCAGATCCATCCAGCTTGATCCAAGTGCCGAAACGACCGAGACCCCCATTTGCAGGTCAATGCTAGACTCGTCTAACACCTCTACCGTGATCAACCGAGGAATTTCATTATCTAGGGAGGATGCTAGTGTTGCTAAAGAGTTGACATGTCTATTCTGTCCTCGGGAGATTTGGACTACTTTTGCCTTCTGAAACTTGCCCATCATCTGACCCACAAACCTTAAATATTTGACCATCTAAGAATCCTTAACCTCAAAACTTCCCTCAACCTAACTAACTACTAACCGAGAATCTGAGTACATCTCCACATCGGTTGCTTCTAGCTTATGTGTGGCTCTAAATCTCGCGATAAGTGCCTCATTCTTGGCTTCATTTTTAGATGTTTCGAAACCTAGTCTCAAAGAATGTTCCAGCTTTACTCCCTCTAGTGACACAATCACGATACCAATTCCGGCGCCCCTAGTATTGGACGCGTTGTCAACAAACACCCTCCACGACGAGCCACAACATTATAAATCTCGCCAAGGCCCCCTTCAAGGGGAGTGAATTATGTAATGAAATCAGCGAGCACTGGTCCCTTGATCGAGCTTTTGGGCTTATACCGGATGTCAAATGACTTGAGTCACTTAGCTATTCGTCCTATAAAGTCAGATCTCTTAAGCAGAGACTGCAAGGGGTACTCAATTAAATACGTACACAATGTGTGCCTGGAAATAGTTAGGCAACTTCCTAGTGGCATGGACTAATGCCAGTGCGAGCTTCTCCAAAGGCAGGTATCTGGTTTCTGCATCAACCAACATTTTACTGATATAATAAATCAGCCTCTATGTTCCTTCCTGATTCTTCAACAATATTGCGCTCACGGCGTTCTCGGATACTGCGAGATACATATGTAAATCCTCCCCTGGATTCGGGCATGATAATATCAATGAGCTCACTAAATACTTCTTCAGATCTTGGAAGGCCTCCTCGCATTCCTCCGTCCATCGGAACCCCTTCCATTTCTTCAACAACTGATAAAAAGGGCGGCATCTATCTGCCGACTTTGACACAAATCTGTTTAACATAGCTATCATCCCAGTCAACTTTTGCACATCCTTTGGGTTGCTCAGTGGCTTGAGTCGCTCTATAGCACTTATCTGGTCGAGGTTCACTTCTATCCCTCAGTGAGTAATCATATACCCTAGAAACTTTCCAGCCCCCACACCGAAGGCACACTTATCAGCATTAAGACATAGCTTGTTTCACCAGAGTATTTCAAATACCTCTACCAAATTGTCTATATATCTTCAGTTTTCCTGACTCTTCATAACCATGTCGTCTATGTACACCTCCATCGTGCTCTCAATCTTATCCCTAAACATCCTAGTCATCATCCTTTGATATGTAGCCCTGCACATTCTTAAGGCCGAAAGGCATTACCGTGTAATGGTAATTGGCTTCAGGGGTTATAAAGGATGTCTTCTCTTGATCCTCGGCTACTAGCGCAATTTGATGATAGCCTTGGAAAGCATCCAAAAAGCTCATCCTTGGGTGCCCATACGTTACATCTACTAACTGATCAATCTTCGGGACCAGGAATGGATCCTTAAGGCATGCCCGATTGAGTAAAGTCCACACAAACTCGCCACTTGCCATTCTTCTTCTTAACCACCACGGTGTTAGATAACCATTCCGGGAAAAAGACCTCCTGAATTGCCCCAACTTGCTTCAGCCTTTCTACTTCTTGCTTCATGGCTTTAACATGTTGCTTAGCCGACCTCCTCTGCTTCTGCTTCTTAGGGGGAAAAGACAAGTCTACGTTGAGTTTGTGAGTAATAAACTCTGGATCCACCCTGGGAACATCATACAGGCTCCAGGCAAAAATGTCCACGTTTTGTACCAAGGTTTCCAACAGAGCCACCTGATCTTCTTGCCTCATGCTCACACCTATTTGGAAATTCCTATTCTTGTACAGAAGTATGCTTACTTTAATCAGTTCCTCGGTACTGTCAGCCTTCTACCCTCCACGAGCTCCTGTAATTGCTATGGCAGGTCCTACTCGGTTGAATCTTTCTGTTTAATCTCCCAATTGACAGCCGCTACTAAACATTGTCTTACTACCTACTGATCTCCTCTTACCACAGTAATCCCTTGTTCAGTGTGAAACTTCATCTTTATATGCAAGGTAGACAGTACAGCCCCCATAGTGTGGATCCAGGGTCGATCAAGAATCGTAGTGTACAGGGAGAAGGAATGCACCACGATGAAATTTACCATTACCTCTTTCCCTTTTTGTATTAATGGGTAAGGAGACCTGTCATTCTAGGATCACCACTCTTCCATCGAATCCCACTAATGGGGTGTCATACTTAGTCCAAGTTCTCCGTTTTTAACCCTAACCCCTTGTATAGGTCGGGGTACATCACTTCGGCCTCACTTCCTTGATCTACTAATACTCTCTTCACTACAAAGCCCCCAATTCTGGCAATGACTACAAAAGCGTCATCATATGGCTGGATCGTTTACTCCAAGTCCTCGTATCCAAACTCAATTGGCCCTTGATTCAACCTTGGCTTCTTCCTGGGCCAAGTGTCGCCCTCGAAATCCTCCACTGAAACCACATTTAAAATTCCCTTGTGTCGACTTAAATTTGTACCAATTGAAGCTACATGTATCACTTCGATAACCCCCAATGGTGGTGGGAGCGTGTTCCCCTGGGTTCTCGAAGCCTGCCCCATAGCGATGCCCTCGAGCACCACCACAAGCTCCTTTAAATGCCCAGATTTCACCAATTGCTCCAAATGATCCTTGAATACCCTACACTGTTCGGTAGTATGTCCGTTCTCCCGATGGTATGTGCAATACAAGTTTTGATTCCTTCTAGCGAGGTCACCTCCCATCTTGCTCAGCCATCGGAAGTATGGTTCATTTTTTATTCGCTCCAGAATCTTATGAATAACCACGTTAATCTCCCCAGTTCAAACGTTAGGCTTTTGAATTCTCAATTCCCTCTTGTGCAAGCTCGACACCTTTTGGACACCTCTTTGACACCAGCTCGATCTATCGAGCTTTACGAATTCATAATTTTCAAACCTGAATTTCGGCCCATGTTGATGTATTTATTTAGGGTTTTTTTTCTCACAACCATAGACATATATAAGGCTTATTTTAAAAACCATCATACACGGAAACAGAGACCAAGAGCTTTGTTTTCTCTGTGAGAAGTTACTGCATTTGTACGCCGTAGGATTTTGTAACCAAATGCTTCCTAATCTTCATTGTTGATGAAGTGAAGAACTTTGCAGCCAACAACATCCATTCAAGTTGCTGGAGTTAGTCACGTATTAAGATCCGTGCAAAAAGGTTAGTCACAGATTGGAGATTTATGCATCAAGGGAAAGAAGGCTACTACAAAATCAAGTCCAATTGGGTATTAAAGCAAAGATTCAACTGTAGGTTGGTATTTCGGGATAGGCCTGAATAGTGGTAAGATTCCTTATACTTGTAACCGCTTGATTGTTGATTAGTAGATTCTTAGGAGTGGTGATCTTAAAATCACCGCGTGAGGTTTTTGCCTTGCGAAAGGTTTTTCCTATTTGTCAACAAATCACCATGTTAATTTAATTTTCGCTACATTTAGTTTAATTGGTGATTTGTTGGTACCTCCACGATTTGCTTGCAAATTAACTTAATTAATTAAATTGGATAATTGAATTAATTAACTGAGGTCAAGTTTTCTTAACCCAATAAGAAGAATTAGTTACTTAATTGATTTTTGAAATTTCAATATTTTGTGAATATGAAAAATATAATGGAATAATGTAATCAAACAATTGTTTCATTAAAATATTCTTTCAAATGAATTTTTTTTTTTTTTTTTAACCTTAATGTAAAAATCGCATAACGTGACCTTTAAATTTTATATACATATATAGTTATTAATGGTCCACCCAACATGTTGATAAAGCCTAGTTGTTGGGTCCGGAAGGTCTAAGTTGAAACTTTGAAATTTTACCTAAAAAAGTATAAATAAATAAAAACTTTGAAATATGAGTTCCTGTTAACTGTACCAAAATATAAAAAACTAATATATCATCATACCAAGTCCATCAATTATGATATGAAAAAAAATATTAACAACTCTATCTGACGTTTACCGGATCAAAGAAAAGAATCATATCTGTCTAATATTTTTTTTTTTGTGATAATAACACTATGAAACAGAAAAAACTTTTTGTTGAATTGTTAGGCTCCTTGACTTTTTACTTAACATAACAATATAAAAATACCCCTTGTAAATAAACAGGCTGTTTTTATAGAATTAATAATTAACTAAACATATTTTATCATATTGACAGTGTCAATTCTATGAAAATTTAAAAAACTGTTTGACTGGTCTACTTACTATACATTGTTCTTTTTAACTCCTCTGAAGTCGACCTATTGAAAATCTAGAACCATACGTACTCTTGTTCAAAGCTTTCAACGCGGATGCCTTGATATTCTCAAACGCCCAAAGGTCAAAAAAATAAAACTTCAAGCAGTCAGATTCAGCAAAATCAAAGAAAAATTTCAGCATTCTGAATTAGGACTTTGAATAATAGTTATGCCAAATAATTACTGTATCCCGAGTACTTAGTTTGTACTTTGTGTGTGTGTATATATATATATATATATATATAATTTGATTTAGTTATAACAGTGAAACAAATGAGATTTGAACTTAACTCTCCTCCTGAATTAAAGCGGACAATGCACTGTTAAAAAAAAAAAAAAAGCAGACAATGCAATGTGTATACTCTTATTATTATTATTTTTTTTGCTTAAAGCACTGTGTATACTCTTATTAATTACAAGACTCTTGACTACTTTATATTACTTTAAAAAACTAAAAATCCGTTAGATTAACAAGAAATTTACTTTAAAGTGTTTTTGTTTTTAATAATCCTTTTTCAATGTAAGTTTGGATGAGATTATTTTGATTATTGTGTAAAATATAGTTATACCTTGCAAAATACAATGCTTTAAAAAGCTGCACATTCTCTCTTGAAATGAATATAGACTGATTAAATTCATCTAAACTAAGCTTTAATTATTTGATTTGGATTTTTTTTCCCCAAAGAATTTTTTCATTTTGGAAAACAATAAAAAGACTGGTTTTTAAAAGCCTATCAGTTTATCAATACGCGGCTAGACTCCAATTAATTGAGTTACCGTTCATTTGTCAGTTTTGCTCAACAACATGTTGAGCAATGATGATTTTAGTGATGTTTAGTTATAATTTTGACTAAAGGTTATTTTAGTGAGCATTATAACCTTATATAGCTACAAAAGGTTATTTTAGCCCCCAAAAAAAAGGGTTATTTTAGCAAGCCTGACAAGAGTGCTCATATATAGCTACAAGCCTACAAATCTCTCTTGGAATGAAAATACCTAAACTTATATGGTATATAATATGCATAGAATTGTTTACCTTCTATAAAAATTGTGTACATTAAATATACACAAAACAAGTTTTAAACCTCTTTAACTCGTACTCATTTTTTGATGTAAAATTTACCTACTATTTTTTCTTTGAAAACTATATAAATTAAATGTACAGAATTGTGAACATACCTTAAAAAATTGTATACATCAAACGTATTGTCCACATTTTATTTCAAAAATTGCACATCTTAAATCTAGAAAATTATGTGCATTTTTTGTTATATTCTTGATTGAAAATTTATATACGTAGGATTTTTTGTTTTTTTCCCCCAAATAATTTTTGTCTTTTTGGAAAACAATGAAAAGACTGTATTTTTAAAGCCTATCAGCTTATCAATACGTGCCTAGAGTCCAAGTTTGGTACAAAAACGTGTGAGACACTCACACGTGTGATTCCACAATTAAAGAAAAGAAATTCTGGTCACACATGTGTTTTTGGGTGTGGATGGATAGCCTTTGGACCATGAAGAAGATGTACTCTGTGTGGACCCCACTTTTGAAGCACTTCCGTATGCTTTGGGAAAAATAATAATACTCACGTGCGGTCAGTTCTATTTAAATCAAACACGTGTCCAAGGAATATTAACTGATATCACATAGACACTATGACAATATTTGGCATTAAGCGAAGTGCTAGTTGACCTATAGAATTACAACCAATAAAGTATTGACGCGTGGTCACGGTAAGGTAAGCTTAGCGTAAGCTAAGGCCAGTGGAACAATGTTAACGTTTTAAGTGTTATTAATTATTCGCCGTCTTATCTGTACGGGTGCATACGGAGCATTTAAACCTGTTCAGACAGTCACCGGTTACTTTGAACAAAGAATAAATTTTAAACCCACGCGCTCTTTCTCTCTCTCCTTCACCCACTACAATAGTGCAAAAGTGGACAATGCTTATCGGTTATCATATGGGATATGACCACTTGCATTATCACTTTTTTTTTCTCTCCCTCTGATAAAGCAAAAATAATAATAATAATAATATGGGATATGGCCATTGGCATTATCACTTTCTTTCACTCTCCCCCTAATAAAGCAAAAATAATAATAATAATAAGAATAATAATTAGCATCTTTTTGCATATTGTGTACTTGTACAAAAATTTTCTAATTTTTATTTTATTTAAAGAATCGAAAGATATCCATTAAAATGGTACAATTTTTAAGCGAAATGAATAATATAAAAAATATTACTACTTTTAATCAGGGATGGAGCTGTTCATTGACTAGGGAGGGCCTGCCCCCTAGATTTATAAAAAAAAAAAAAATCATAATAGTATATATATTCGGAATTTTTTTAATATTTAGGTCCAAAATAAATACTTTTGGCCCCCTCTCTCCTACAATTTACAAATTGGCCCTTACAACCCAACCAACATAAATATAAAAAAAAAAAAAAAAAAATGAAAAATAAAGTCCATTTGCTTTAGTTGATGGCCTCTCCACAGGCAAACAAACAAATTCCCCAAAAACAAATAACAAATCCTTGAAGTGTAAGATATATATATATATATATATATATATAAAATAAAAATAAAAACCTCTTTGGCATCCCGTTCTATGTTGTTCTTGAGGAATGAGGAGGCAACTCAAAACAATTTACCAGTAATATCTGGAAAGTCACTCACCGTATTCTGTTTATAATGTTTATTTGAGAGAGATGAAGGGGATTTGTACTTACACTACTCTCACTCACTCTTATGGCATGTTTGAATGTTTAAAAAAGGAGGGGGAGTAGAGTAGAGGGAGGGAGAATAATCCAATTACCTTGTTTAGAAGTTTTTTAAGGAATGAGGGGGAAGGGTTTGGAGGGGTTTCAACTCCCTCTAACCTCTCATTTTTAATTCCCCCAAATTGGAGAGATTTGGAGGGAGAGTAGAGTAAATAAATTATTGTCCAAGTAAATTTCATAATTTACCCTTTCTTACAAATTAATCATAGACTAATGTTGCAAGTCTATTTTCAAATAAGGGTAAATTTGTCTATTTTAATCATTTCCTCTCCTCTCCATCCTAATTTTTAAACATCCAAACAAGAGAAAGGGCTAATTACTCCCTTCCTCCTTACTAATTTTAAAAACATCCAAACAAGGTGGAGGGAAACCATTCCCCTCTACTCTCCTCCCTCTCTAAACTTTCAAACAAGCCATTAGCTCTTTTTTGTGTGTGGCCATAAGCTATTGAGTGTGTTACTAAGAGGACTACTTGTGTGGCTATTAATTTTTAAGGAATACAACTATTTGACTTGCTAAGTTAGTGGACTACGTGTGTGGCTATTAAATTTTAAGGAAATACTTCTAATATATAATTGCTTAAAAGTATTTGACTTGCTAAAAGAATTGTAGATAGATGTAAAAATTAGCTGAAATAATATAATAGAACCCATAAATAGTACCAAAAAGTACAATAGGACCCATGAATAATAGTAAAAATAAACTGAATAGTAAAATAAATTGACAAAAATAATCCATGCCAAACGAACTCCTCGTGTGTGTTTGGCATTGGCTTAAAAAGCCCTTTTTTTTTTTACTATTTAGCTTACTTTCACTACTATTTATGGGTCACATTGCATTTTTTGGTACTATTTCATAAGTCCCACTGTACTATTTTAGTTACCTTTTAGCTTTATCTACAATATTTTTAGCAAAAAAATTTTAGTTTCAACTAAATAAATTGTTTTTAAATGGACTCAATATATTTAGAAATTATGGAAAGTTTGAAGATAGAGATAATAATGTGAATGTAGAATAACCTGAAAGTGACCCATAAGAGAAAATGAAACAAATAAATAATTATAAAAAATAATTTCATGGTCATTATAGTTCTATTATATATTAAATATAACATCATATTATTATTTCCCTTTTTCATTGTATTATTAGTTTTTTTTTTTTAATTGTTATGAATTATGTAGTAAAGATATGCTAGGGTTCTTTGCTCATACCTACTTTAACGATCTTCCATCTATATTTATGTTTATTCAATAACCAATCTCTTCGAGATATTAGTTAAATTATCTTGTTAAATTTGCCTCCCTGATTTGAAGGTTATCCTGTGAATATTGGGATTGGTCTCAGATCCTAGTGGGAGTAGATTGACATGAATGCACTTCCATATCAAGAGAGTCGACTCAATTAGTTGTTTCTCAGTAAATAATATTATTATGTCATAGCTAAATTGTCATGTAACCAAGTTGAATTTTCAGTTGGACCTATAACCACGCTTCTCAAACACGACAATAGGCCCTACCCACAAAAATGCGGCTAAAAAGCCTTAAAAACGCGGTTATAAACCTAATCTACTGCAGTGCTTTAAAAACGCGGTTATAGGTCAGGATTTTAAGCCATGTTTATTAAAAATGCGGCTTTAGATTGGCTATGGTTGTGTTTTTTAAAAATGTGGCTATAAACCCATTTTTTAGTAGTGTGTTATTATCCTTAGTCTAGTCCAAAACCAAGGTGACACGTCATCATTCTCCCCCATCAATTAGCGTAGATTATTAACTTTACAACTTTTTACTTCATTAATAGTCATAAATCCAAAACTTAAGTTGCCGTGTCAAACTTCTAACAAACTTACATTTAATCACTCTTTGTTATAGCATAACATCTTTGAATCAAGTATTAATATTCTCACTTAATGCTATTATCTTTGATTTACATTCTCTCTCATAATGTGATAATGATAAAATTCACCCTCATATGAATAGTGACAAAACCAATTGTGTCACATGTAAAAGAAAGAGAATGAAAGAAACAAGAAGTAAATAGGGATTTTTTTTTTTTTTAATACAAGACAAAAATTCTACTCTAGTCTAATCTAAGGGTATATGTGTGTGAAACTCCCTTCTAGAGACTTGAATCCCAACTCTTGCCCCTCACACTCCCACAAGCACTTATACTTGTGGAGTGACCACCACATCAAGGGTGTGTGGTGATGAAGAGGGATATTCTTTTAAGAGTAATGTCATAGACACAAAAATTTTCACAACAATTAAGTTGGCAAGTATGTACCCACCAATGATATCACTTTTTTACCTACCACTAACAAATTTTTACCTCGACAATTATGAATTTTTGTGCGACTCTAGAGTCATTATTCTTTTAATTTTAAAGATATTTTGTTATATCCATTATATGCATGAAATGGTTTAATTCTCATGATTTTTAACAGTTTCATATATATGAAAATATTTAAATTTGATTTGGCATAAACAGGCTTCAAATATTTGACCCTTGGTCCCCTTTCATGTGACTCCACCACTGCACATGAAATCATGTGAGATTAAATGTATTTTTAACATTACACTTATGTATGAAAAATATTAGGTTAAAATGCAAATTGTACCCTCTAAAGTTGGCCTCATTTCAACCCTCTAACTTTATTTTTGTTCAATTAAATCTTTTAAGTTTCAAATTTATTCAATTCAGGCATTTTGTTCAATTATGTTTAAAAAAAATTTGTTAAGTATACAATTAACTAAAGAAAAATTTGGAAAAAGAATTCTTACCTAAAAAATCTATAAAAAAAAAAATTTCATTAATTTTATAGAATTTTTTCATGTAAAAATAATATTTTTTTAATGGCAATTTTTTAACAAAATTGGACAAAAGACCTAAATTAAATAAATTTAAAACTTAGAGGACTCGAATGAATGAAAAATGTTAGAGAACTAAAATGAATTTCAATAAACTTAGAGAGTGCAATTTGCATTTCAACCAAAATATTATTGTAGGGTCACGGTTTGCAGTCCAGGCCCAATGAGTATGGGATTGTGGGTTAGTGAGCCCAATACAATATATTTGTAGAGAGTATATTGAAGAACTAGACCCTAGTTAGTATCACAACGGCTAGGATGGGTTTGTAAGACAGTCATGCAAGAGAAAAACATGTAAGGTTAGATGTATGCATTGTCCAAGGAGGCAAATATTCTTATAGACCAAAGGAACTGATTACAAGTGCTATCCTCGTTAGTACAGTGTTCTTTCTCTCTTTTTTCTACCCCTTATCTCGTGGAGGGTCTCTTTTGTTATATAGGTCCCTCCTAGTGATCTTGGCCTTCCACTTGTCGATCATTTAGAGCACTACTTGAGTACCCATCCTATCAGTTACCCCTCCTGGCTTTCTGTGAGTTACGGTGGCCAAGGAAATAATGTTCAGAGGTCTTCTCCACATAAATGCAGCCAGAAAAGCAGTTGCAGTGCATTTAATACGGAGGTGACAATCTTCCCTTAGATATTTTCGGGTTCCCTCCTTCTCATGTGTTTATAAGGCATGCTCCTGACACTGAAGCTTCTATGGAGGTAAGTCTCGTTGCTGGAATTCATATCTGAGTTATTCTAATCGTAGTTGAGAAGGGATTCCTCCTCGGACCACCTCCTACATCTCCCTCGCTTATGGGATTCCTAAACTTGAATTCCTTAGCTAATTATCCCTCCTCGGACATGTCAATGTCCTCGGATAAGGCCCAAGACCCAATACCCCATTTTTGGGCCTTTATCCCTACAATAGTCCCTCAAAACTCCGATTTTTCCCTCTCATTCGAGGAGAAAAAGTGGGGTTTTGATTTTTAGGAGGCAAAACCATTTATTTTTCCGGTTCACACATGCGGGAGTGCCATTTTACGTGCCCCATAACTGCTACTGATGCTTCGTGCCTTGCGAGGCATCATTAATTGCTCCAAGCGGCTTGATGTTCCCTACATCCAACGGCAAAGTGCAGATCCAATGGCTAGCACTCATTCTTGGGTTTTGAGCAGTGTAACCTCCATTTAACCCCACCCCCTATATAAATCATCCGGAGAAATCATTTCCCCCATTTTACACTTTCAAGCTCTCTAGAGATCCCAAGCGCTCAAACTCATAAAGCTCTCTTAGTCACTAAGTGCCCGTTTGTTTGGGCGTTTTGAGCCCAAAAGTTGGCTTTTTGAAAAAGCTAGCCCAACTTCAGTGTTTGGTGAGTACAAAACGCAACTTTTTGACAAAAGTTGCGTTTTACATTTACGAAGGAATGCGCGTTTCAGTTTATGGACATGTTTCGATCCATAAACTAAAAGCTGGAGTGGGCGTTTATAATGTATCCGTTGGAGTGAGTGCAATTACCAAAATTACCCTTCAATTACAACAACAACAGCAGATCAAGAACAGAAAAAAAAAAAAAAAATTAGAACAATAAATGATCAAGAAAAAAAAAATAGAAGTCGATCTGATCCCTGGTTGCTTGCACTCCGCAGTGAGGAGGAGGAGCAGCGGTGGCGGTGTGGTAGAGCAAAGACGATTTCTTCTTTCTCTCAATGCGTGTCTGTGTGTGTTTGAAGATAATGACACCAAAAGGCAAGCAAGATTATGGAATCAAGTATCATAGAGAGAGCTAGAGAATTTATGGAATCAAGTAAAAAAAAAAAAAAAAAGAGAGAGAGCAGAGAATGAGAGAGCTGAGAAAGGAAGGCTCTGGAATCAAGTGGGGGAAATGAAGAGAAAGAAGGCTCTGGAATATAAAGGAAAAAGAGAGATGAAGAAATCTTATGGGTATACGTGTGTGGTGGACAAAATGCAAGAGAAAAAAAAAAAAGGAAAAAAGAAAAGAGTAAACGTATGGATGAAAGAAAGTCAAACAATTAGAAATCACAATTTAAAAATACTACTACAATATTTTCACAATAAATTTTAAGTAATTAGCTAATATTGATAAGTAAAAATATAATTTCAGTGGTGGGTTTAAATTAGAACTAGTAACAACTTTCCATATAAAATTTTGTTATGATTCTTGTGAAAGTATTGCAAAAAATATTGTAGATGTAACACTTTTTGTTGAAAAATATAATTGTTGAGAATGAATAGAAAAAGAAAAAATAAATATTAAAAAAGAATAAATTTGATTAAAAAATAAAGATTAAAAAAGTGGATAATCAAAAGGTAAATGTCACTGTTGATTGTCCAAACAATACAAAAATTTGTCTAACCTGCTGAAGATGCTCTTCTATATACATTGTCCTTTTTGGTAATTTATTCCTCAAACTGCCACTTTTATAAATACAACCAAACACTCAGCTTTTTCAAAAAGCACTTTTAACAGTTTTTACCAAACACTCAGCTTTTTGAAACTCCACTTTTTCATTATGCACTTTTTAAAAACTCAACTTTTTCATTATGCACTTTTACAAAAGGCTGAACCAAACTCACCCTAAATACCTTTAGAACCTTTATTTAAGGAATTTCCCAAGGATTCTTCTTAAAGGTTCAAGGTTCAGTATACCTGTTCTCGTAAGTAATTATCTTTCCAGACTTTCTATTTCTCCTCAGCCTTCTTCCTTTTTCTTTTGAAAATTTTTTCCTTGTCATCCATATTCGTGTAGATGGGTAGATTTAAACATCTAGTGGACTCTCCATCCGGTATGGAGGATTTTGGGGCCAAGAACCATATCCCGCAGGAAGTGGGCTTAGAGTATTGTCCCTCAGATCGAATAATTACCAATAGAGAAGTGGGCAAAGTCATCATTTCGATGATTGCTTTTATAGAGGGAGGAATGACGCTCCCCTTGGGCAGGGTAACCAAGGATTATCTACTCAATCACAGGATATGCCCCATCAGTGCGCTCCCAACACGTTTAGAGTCTTAGGGTGCGTAGACGCTCCGAACGACCAGATGAACTTGGGGTTGAAATGGCATGACGTTGTTTATATGTATGAGTGCCATTTCCTTCCTAGCGCGGGATATTACCTCAAGTCCCGGTCCGACATCGTTAAGTTGATATCCTGCCTTTCTAAGTCCAACAAAGGCTTGAAGGATGATTATTTGATCGCCTCTAAGAAGTGGCACGATGGTCTTCCTTGCCTAACTCGGGCAAGAGAGCCAGGTAGGTTACCCTAGGATTAGTCTTTTCAGGCGGGGGATTTAGCCCTTTTATTTTTATTTCTCTTCTGATGATAATTTTTGTTGTTTTGACTGGGATTTTCTTCTCGAACGTTTTTGCAAATAAGAATCACGTCGCTCCGAAGCTCAGTCTAACCAACATTTAGGCTTTTAACTACCTCCTAAGGTCGGAGGTAAATCTAAGCGAGGACGGACAGCTACGGGTAGCTCATTTAATCTTGGACTATAAGCCTTTGTCTTGCATATTTCAGAACGCGGACCAAGCAATAAGGGCTGGGAGCTCTCGTTTAACAAGGATAGACGTTTCCAAGTCAGGATTTTTGGCTCGTAAAGACCTTCCGCCCGTTCCGCCTCACGTACAGCGTGCCCTTCAGGTGGTAACTGCTCCGAGAGAGAAGGTAGACTCTGTACATTCATCCCTCAAGGCCGAGATTGATTGATTTCGCTTTGAGAAGGACGAGGGAGAGAAAGCGACCCTTATAATCCAATTTGCAGATTTCGAGGACGAGTTAGATAGGCACTTTGTTGCCCAATCCCCAAGGCTCGTCGTTGCCCTTGCTGATCCTAGTTCTAAGGAGGAAGAACCAATGGACGTCAAGCCAAGGAAGGGGTTGAGGGGTCTCCTTTCCGCGAGGAATCAAGGGGGATCGTCTAGAGACACCCCCAAGTCCCAACCTCCTGTTAGCCTCCCGCCTCTCGCTCCTCTCCCCGTAACTTAGGTCGAATTGCTCCCTAATCCGGACCTGGGGAAGAAAAGGAAGGAGCCAAAGGTGACAGAGGTGAAGGAAGGGGAGATGGTTCCTCTGAAGGGGGGAAAGCAGCAAAAAACCACCAGAGGAAATAAGGGTTCTTCGGTGGAGAGCAAAAAAGACTCCCTTGGGGCTGACGTGCGCCACCCACAGTGTGCTTGGGCTCCAAGGTTGGAGTTGGATGGTACCCCTATTCCCTGAGATGCCTCGATCCATAATTTTCAGGGACGGCATTCAGGCTATGTCACCGAGGCCTTTGAGCAGCCGTTGCTTCTGCCCAAGGACATGGACGCTTACAGGCGCTATAAGCAGCCTGACCTCTTTCTGTCCCTAAAAAGGGACCTTGGTATGGTGAGTGCTTCGGCATTCCTTTTAAGTTAATCACTTAGAAATTTTTTTTTATTCTGTCTCACTCGCGTGTCACTTCTATGCAGCTCGCCCAGCAAATTTTTGTGGCCGAAAAGTAAGTCAAGGACGCCCGCAATCAAACCAAGGCGGAGGCCTTCACCCGGGCTAAGACCGAGAAGGAGCTAGGGGCTCTAAAGCAGGAACAGGCTGAACTGTTCGAGAAGTTAAAAGAGGCGAATAAAGCTTGCCTGAGCGCTGAGGCTGGAATAAAGTCCGCGGAGAAATAAGTTGAGGATTAACGCCAAAAATTACATATAACCAAGATCAACCTGGCCACTAAGAAGCAAAATGTGTTAGATCTGAAAGCGGAGTTGCAGAAGGTCAAAGATGCAGCTGAGGTGGCCAGGGGAGCAGTTGAGGTCGCGGTGGCTGCATCCTACGAATGTGGGGTGGCGGAGACGAAGAAACGGTTGGCAGAGGAAGTGGCTATAGTGTGCAAAGATTACTGTGCTGAGTCATGGGGAGTAGCCATGGATCGAGCAGGGGTCCCTGTAGACTTCAAGCTAATGAGGGCCGAAAAGATTTTCCATCCAATGGATATTTGTGAAATTCCCGAAATGGATCCTCCTCCAAAGCAACTCCTCACCACCCCAGCTCTCCCTTCTGATGCAGAGGCTGCTAAAGGGACTGGAGTGGGCGAGAAGGCTCAACCACCTTTGAAGGCCAAGCCCCCCAAGGACTCCCTCACAATCAAGAATGTGGTCGCCCAGGCTAGGGATGCAGAGAACAAATCTCAGGCTAGGGATTCTCAAACCAAGAAGGCTGATCCGAAGAAGGCTCCTCCAAGGACTTAGATGTAGGACTTCCTTTGTAGCAGTTTTTTTTTTTTTTTTTATAAGTTCCTTTGCAACGACGTTCTACCCTGTCTTGTAATGCATTTTCCTTTGATTGAATGAATAGACTTTTACTTCCATTTCTTGTGTCTTTACTTCATACACTTTCAGGCTTGTTGTTTTTGTAAATGATCTTGGACTGTTGCCAATTTAGTTTCAGTGAAAACCAACAACACCCTGCTACCAATGTCAGCAATTTTAACCAAGTACCAATGAATGCTAAACCTGATAAAAGAAGATAGTGAACTCGGTGAAGAATAAAAAAAGGGGGATATCCCTCTCGTTGCCCAATGCTTGAATAAATAATTAAGGACCTAAGATTTAGTCATAGTTTTAGGCCTATTTTGACACTTACAAAGTTGCCATTTGAGTGTTAATTTCACCTAAGTATGTGGTCCGGGAGACCTAACACAACTTAGGATCTATTTAACACTTATAAAAATTGCCAGTGAGTGTTAACCTCCCCATATCATCTGGTCCGAGGACTTTAGATATGATTGAGTTTTAGTTTAAACACTTATAAAAATTTGTCACTTAGTGTTAACCTTCCCATATCATCTGGTCCGAGGACTTTAGGCATGATTGAGTTTTAGTTTAAACACTTATAAAAATTTGTCAATTAGTGTTAACCTTCCCATATCATCTAGTCTGAGGACTTCAGGCATGATTGAGTTTTAGTTTAAACACTTATAAAAATTTGTCACTTAGTGTTAACCTTCCTATATCATCTGGTTCGAGGACTTCAGGCATGATTGAGTTTTAGTTTAAACACTTATAAATTAGAGAAAATTGGAAATGCAATGCCCTTACACAACATACAAACATTTTTTACAAATGAAATTTTCATTAATAAATAATAATATTTTTTCAGGTTGTTTACATTCTACAAGCGTGGTATTACATGTTCATCTAAGTTTTCCAAAAAATATGCTCCTACACCAGCCACCGAGGTAATGTGGTATGATCCTTCCCAATTAGGCCTTCCCTATACTAGGTTCCTTGTAGTACCCAAGACCTTTCTCAACACCAGATCTCCAGGTGCCAATGGTCTCAACTTCACGTTAACGTCATAACCTTGCTTGAGCTTGTATTGGTAGTATGCCAATTGAACCATTGCATTTCCCTCTTTTCTTCAATCAAGTCTAAGCTTCTTTCTAGCAGTTCGTTGTTAATAGTCGGATTGAATAAGCTAGTTCTCAACGTTGGGAAGCCAGTTTCCAAAGGGTTAACGACTTCGGTCCCGTACGTCATCGAGAAAGGGGTCTCCCCCATTGACCTGCGAGGCATGATTCGGTACGTCCACAGGATATATGGCCGTTCATCCACCCACTTTCCCTTTGCATTGTCCAACATTTTCTTGAGCCGGCTTACAATGGCTTTGTTAACAGCCTCAGCTTACCCATTCCCCTAGGAATAGGCTAGGGTGGAATATCTATTTGTGATTCCCAAGTCACAGCAGTATCTACTGAAGGATTTGCTATCAAATTGAAGGCCGTTGTTTAAGATGAAGGTGCGAGGGACTCCGAATCGTGTGACAATGTTCTTCCATATAAACTTTTTGGCATCCATATCCCTGATGTTTGCCAGAGGCTTGGCTTTGACCCACTTAGTGAAATAGTCTATGTTGACCAGCAGGTATCTCTTGTTTCTAGCTGTCTTAGGAAAATGGCCCATAATGTCTAAGCCCCATTGAGCGAAAGGCTAGTGCTAGACACCAGATTAAGGACTCCCCCTGGTTGGTGTATGTTAAGTGCAAATCTTTGGCATTGGTTACATTTCTTTACGTATTCTTGTGCTTCCTTTTGCATACTGGGCCACCAATAGCCTTGAATGATGGCTCTGTGTGCCAAAGATCTGCCTTCGGTATGGCTCTCGTAAATCCCCTCATATAGCTCTTCGAGGAGTAATTCTGTCACTTCAGGGTGCACGCAAAGTAGTATGGCCCAGAAAATGAGTGCTTATACAACTTCTGGTCTTCGGACAGCTAGAACCGAGGAACTTTCCTTCGTATTTTGTCCGCTTCTGATTTTTCCTTGAGTAGGGTGTCTTCTTTTAAGAATAGTGTTATGGGGTCCATCCAGCTAGGCCTCACCCTGACTTAGTGAACATAAACCATCACTCCGTTCGTTTCTTTGGGCTTGTAAAGATCTTCCATGAGGATGACATGAGGTAAGTTTTGCGCCGAGGAGGTTGCAAGCGTGGTTAGGGAATCGGCATGTGTGTTTCCGCTCCTGGGGATGTGCAACAAGCTGAAAGATTCAAATTTTGCCTGTAGGTGCCTGACCTGACCTAAGTATCCCTACATTCTTTCGTCCCTTGCTTCGAACTCTCCTTTGACTTGGCCGACGACTGGTCTTGAGTCCAAGAACATCTCCATTGCATTTTCGCCCATTTTCCGGACCATGGTCATTCCCATCAGCATAGCCTCATATTCAGCTTCATTGTTAGTGGTCGAGAACCCCAACCTAAGTGACTTCTCGATGGTGATCCCTTTGGGATACATTAGCACTAACCCCACTCTAGAGCCTTTTTGGTTTGCTGCACCATCAACGTGCACTTTCCAGGATAGGGGGCCCTGCTAGGAGATCATGCTAACTGATTTTCCATTCATGTGCTGTGCTTTCATTTTTTCTTCTAACAGGGATTTAGCGAACTCGGCCACCAGATCCGCCAGGACTTGGCCCTTGACGGAGGTGCGAGGCATGTATTTAATGTCGAAGGCCCCTAAGATTGTGGCCCATTTAGCGATCTTTCCCATATAATCAGCGCTTCAAAGCAGATCCCTGAGTGGCAGTTGAGTTAGAACAATGACCGTGTGTGCTTGAAAGTAGTGGGGGAGTTTACGCGTGGCATGTACTACTACCAAAATAGCTTTTTCCAGCGGTAGATAACGGATTTCAGCCTCATGAAGTGACCTGCTCACATAATAGACAGGTCTTTACATGCCGTCGTCAACTCGTATCAGGACCAAGCTTACAGCATGAGTGGCCACCGCGATATAAGCAAACAGGACTTTGTCCACCTCAGGGCTGGACATAATAAGAGGCCGAAAGAGATAATTCTTAAGCTGTTGAAAGGTCAAGGCACACTCCTCGGTCCATTCGAACTCCTTCCATTTGTTAATCAGTAGGAAGAAAGGCCGGCACTTATCTGCTGATCGAGAGAAAAACTGATTCAGGGCAGTAGTCATTCCGTTCAACTTCTAGACTTCCTTGGGGTTCCGAGGTGGTTGTAAGTTGTTGATAGCTTTAATTTACTCATGGTTAACATCGATTCCCTTCTAAGTTACCATGTAGCCTAGAAATTTGCCTGATCTTACGCTAAAGAAGCATTTGGAGGCATTGAGGCACAACTTGTATTTCCTCAGGATGTTGAATATGTCTCCGAGGTCCCTTAAGTGCTCGGATACCACCTTACTTTTTACCACTATATTGTCTATATGGACTTCAATAGTTTTTCCTAATTTTGGCTCAAACATCCTAGTCATCATCTTTTGATATGTAGACCTCGCATTCTTTAAACCGAACGGCATCACCTTGTAATGGTAGTTTCTAGTGGGAGTGACGAAAGCGGTCTTTTCCTGATCTTCCAGGGCGAGTGGTATTTGGTGGTATCTCTGAAAGGCGTCTAGGAAGCTCATCCGAGGATGGCCTACGATTGCATCTATCAGCTGGTCTATTTTAGGCATAGAGAAAGGGTCATTTGGGCAAGCCCTATTCAGATCTGTAAAGCTTACGCACACTCGTCATTTCTCACTCTTCTTCTTCACCACCACGATATTAGCTAACCACTCAGGGTAACATACTTCCTTGATAGCCCCTGTCTGCTTCAGTTTCTCCACCTCCTCTCTGACAACATCAGAATGTTCCCTGGAAGAGCACCGATGAGGTTGCTTCTTGGGGACAACTGATGGATTGACATTTAGATGATAGCAGATAAAGTTCGAATCCATTCCGGGGCTTTGTAAGCAGTCCATGTGAAGATATCAACATTTCGTCTAAAAAACTCTATTAGCTCTTCCCTCTCCGAATGAGGCAACTAAGCTCCAATCTGAAAGAATTTCTCTGGGTTGTCTCCGATAACAACTTTTACCAAATCTTCACACTTTGCCTCCTCGGTAGACCCATCGATGGATGGCGTCGGATATGTTAATTGCTATAAGTCCTCTTCCGCACAGGCCGAGGACTCGGCCTCGGGCTAGTGTCGGATGGCAACCATTAAGCATTACCTAGCCGTGAATTAGCTCCCAATAATCTCTTCAATCTGTCCCCCCAATGGGTATTTCACTTTCTAATGTAGGGTAGAGGAAACAGCCCCTAGAGCATGAAGTCAAGGCCTTTCGACAATGGCTGTGTAGAGGGAATATGCGTCCACCACAATGAAGTCCACTTCCACCACTTCTAAGCCAGTTTGTATGGACAATCTGATCTGACCCTTCGGGATGACGACCTTCCCATCAAAGCTCATTAGGGGCGAGTCGTAAGGTGTTAAGTCTTCTGATTTCAAGTTCAGCCCCCTGTATAGGTTGGGGTACATTATCTCAGCACCACTGCCTTGGTCCACCATCACCCTCTTCACATCATATCCCCCAATCCTGAGAATGACCACCAAAGCATCGTCGTGAGGTTGGATTGTTCCGATCTTATCCTCGTCTGAGAAGCCTAAAGCTAGTTGGATTTCCAGCCTTGCCCTCTTTACTTCTTGCTTCACATCCTGGGCGGATAACCGAGCCACAAACATTATTTTGGAAGGGCAGGATCCAGTTCTCCCTGGAGTAGCGAAAATGACATTTATTGTTCCCAAGGGAGGTCTCGAGGAGTCACCTCTACAAGATCCTGAGTTCGTCTGGCCTCCCTGACCACTAGAGTGATGCAAGAGTTACTTCAGCTTTCCTTCACAGACGAGTTGATCCAGGTGGTCCCACAGACTTCTACACTCTTCTATGGTGTGCCCATGGTCTTAGCGGTACTGGCAATAGAGACTGTGGTTGCGCTTTACAGGGTTCCCCGCCATTTTTTTGGCCATTTAAAGAATGACTCGTTTCTAATCTTCTCCGGAACCTGATGCACTGGTTCTCGAAACACAGCATTAACTACTTGTGGATGAACAAACCCTAACCGTTTGGCAAAGTCTCTCCGTGGTCGGTCACTATTTTGTCGGTCTAACCTGAAATCCCTCCTCTCCTGAGGGATAACCTTCTCCTTTCCTTTCCCTGTTGCTAGTCTTCCTCGACCCTTTTATACTTGTCAATTCGGTTCATGAGTTAGCACACACTGGTGACTGGTTTGCCAGTTATAGATTTCCTCAGGTCATGATCGGTAGGGAGCCCGAACTTGAAGGTGTTGATGGCCACATCATCAAAGTCACCATCTATCTCGTTGAACATCTCCCAGTACCTATCCAAGTATGCTTTCAGTGTCTCTCCCTCTCGCATGCTTTGGGACAGTAGGGAAGCCAAAGACCGAGGAACCTTGCTGCAAGTGACGAAGTAGGAGCAGAACGCCTGGGTGAGCTTTTTGAAAGAGCTTATAGAATTTGCTTTCAGGCTATCGAACCATCTCATCGCGACGGGCCCCAGGCTAGATGGGAAAACCTTGCACATTAAGGCTTCATCTCTGGAATGGACAACTATTCTTTGGTTGAAATGGCTCATGTGCTCCACGGGGTCTGTTCTACCATTGTACGTGGTGAAAACAGGTTAGGTAAATCATCAAGGAAGTTTAGCCCCCTCGATCTTGCGAGTGAAGGGTGACCTAGAAATTTGGTCTAGTGCCTTGCTCACAGCGTCGTTTTCCATGCCTTTATGAGGCGGGCTTTCGTTCCTTCGTTCGTGACAGTGTTCCTTTTCGTAGGAGAAAGACTCGCTGGGTGGGTTCAAGACCTTCACCTGTAACTGACGTCCTTTCCGTTGTCAGAAGAAGCGTTAGAGTTAAAGGGAGTTTGCTTTCATCGTGCATGACGCAGTTCCCTCTTTAACCGGTCAATTTCTAGCTGCATGGCTCTGTTGGGCTGGTCTTGAGAGACATGACTTCTGACTCAAGTGTGACTTTTACTCGTATGCGTAGTGTGCATACTACCATCTCGATCTTCTTTCCGCTCATGGTTGGCGATGGGGTTTTTGAGCTGGGGTGCCATGGATTTTGCCTAATGTGGACCTGATCCTACCATCGTTAACCACTGCACTCACTATCACACAAGCTCTCCCCACAGACGGCGCCAATTGTAGGGTCATGGTTTGTAGCCCAAACCTAATGAGTATGAGATTGTGGGTTAGTGAGTCCAATACAATAAATTTGTAGAGAGTGGGTTGAAGAACTAGACCCTAGTTAGTATTACAATGGCTAAGATGGGTTTGTAAGACAGTAATGCAAGAGAAAAACATGTAAGGTTAGATGTATGCATTGTTCAAAGAGGCAAATATTCTTATAGACCAAAGGAACTGATTACAAGTGTTATCCTCGTTAGTACAGTGTTCTTTCTCTCTTTTTTATACCCCTTATCTCATGAAGGGTTTCTTTCGTTATATAGGTCCCTTCTGGTAATTTTGGCCTTCCACTTGTCGATCATCCAGACCACCACTAGAGTACCCGTCCCATCAGTCACCCTTTCTGGCTTTCTGTGAGTTGCGGTGGCCAAGTAAACACTGTTCAGATGTCTTCTCTACATAAATGCGGCCAGAAAAGTAGCTGCAGTGCATTTAATGCGGAGGTGACAGCCTTCTCTTAGATATTTTCGGGTTCCCTTCCTTCTCATGTGTTTATAAGGCACGCTCTTGACACTGAAGCTTCTATGGAGATTAGGGGTGTGAAAACTATCACTAGAGCCGACAACACCGACCGGCACCGATCCTCTCGCACCGCCATTGGCACCGACCGACAGAGCCGATGCCGGCGATCGGAACGTGAACGGAGCTCCGATGCCGGTGCGATGAGGACGTCGGAGAAGCAAAGCACGCATCGAGTAAAGCTGAACCGAACTGATACAAACTAAGAGAAATATTTTCAGTTCAGATAAGGGGTACGGCGTTGTTTAGATGTGTATCTATTTTAAATTTTTTTGTAAAACGTCATCGTATTGGGTTATTAAAAAAAAAAAACAAAAAAAAAAAAAAACTGCACCGTTTAATGTAGGTTTTCAGAAACATACCTCAGTAACCTCACTATAAATTCATCCTATTCATTGCTGGGACCCTTAACTCTCTCTCTCGCTCTCGCCCCAGTCGCTTCGCCTCTAGCCCCTTGCAGAAGCAGCAGCAGCAGCAGCTCCCCGCGGCAAACCACGGTAAGCCTGAGCCATCAGCCCCTTTCTTTTGGTTTTAATGGAAACTGAGAGAGATTGTGTTTGATTGTTTGTAGTTGTGCGTGTGAGTGTGACTATGTGAGTTGTTGACTACTTCTTGTTCAATGTTCAGTAGGGAAGTGGAACTTAGAGACTTAGAGAATAGAGATAGAGTTAACTATTAAGAGACTGAGATGAAGATTGGAGTTAAGGCGTGCGTGTGTCTGTGTGTTGAGTGTTGACTCAGTTAATTTATTTAATTATTTATGCATGTGAGTGTGAGTTGTGCGTGTGAGTTTGTGATGGTGTGCCGTGTGCGTGTTGTGAGTTGTGCATAGTTATTTATTTATTGAGTTTTTATTTAGTTAGTTATTTATTTATTTAATTTAGTTTTTACTTTTTGGTGCGTTGACTCAGTTTAGTTAATTTATTTAGTTAGTTTTTCGTTATTTATTTAGTTAGTTTTTAGTTATTTATTTATTTAGTCAGTTTAGTTAATTTATTTAGTTAGTTTTTAGTTATTTATTTATTTAGTCAATTGACTGACTCAGTCTACTAAGTAGTAAGCACTAACGATTTTTTTTTCTTCAGCATTTTAATTTTTTTGGGAGACAAGATTAAGAGAGTTCACGCTTTCAATCCTTCATCGAGAGGTAATTACTAAACACTCACTATATTCAATATTATGATTTTAAATTTTTAGTACTTAGTAACAAGTAACAACTGCTTTAAGTTTATATATAATTATATATAAAATTAGCTTTTATTTTATATTTATTCAATATAAATATAAAATAAAAGCTAATTCTCTAGTTCTGAATTGTTGTTAATATTAGTGACATGAATTGTTGAGTAATGATTAATGATTAATAATTGTTAGTCGGTTATTGTTTGTTGCCTTGTTGTAACTAAATTGATTAGTTATTGCTATTATTGAATTTGGTTGTGACATTCATTGATTGAGAGTGAACTATTTGATATTACATTTGCTGGAAAAATTATAATTTGATATTGTTGTGGGAACTTTGTTTTTTTGTTGTTTGGAAATTTTTTTATTAGATGGATGTTGATGCTCCACCTGGATTTGGTGCATCTGGGGACCCTAACCTACCTCCTCCTAGTCTTGGTAGTGTTAACCCTAACCCACCTGAACCTGCAGCACTAATTGGACTTAGTGCATCACTTCCCCCACTATCACCTAAACAAGATGGTAAGGACCCGTCCATAGTATGACAACACTTCATTAAGTTGGCTGGTTTTGATCCCAAAAATCCTAGATCTCAATGCAAGTATTGTAAAAATCAATATAAATGTCATGGTAAGAAAAATGGTACTTCGGGCATGTTGCAATACATGAAGGTGTGTAAGAAGTGGCCTTTTTCTCGTGATGATAAGCAAAAAATTTTGTCTTTCCAAGCGAAGAGAGAAGGGGAAAGTGGTTCAAATGTGTTAGTGGTTGCAAATTATAGTGAAGAGAGGATAAGGTTGGCATTGGCAAGGATGATTGTCATTGATGAATTACCTTTTAAATTTGTGGAGCATCAAGACTTTCAAGAATTTATGGAAATAGTTGAGCCTAGGTTTCCTATTCCCCATCGCACTACCATTGCAAAGGCTTGTATGAAGATTTATTATAGTGAGGTGGATGTTTTGAGAAGGGCTTTTGTTGGGCAACGGGTTTGTGTGACAACAGATACTTGGACATCCATACAAAACTTGAACTACATGGTAGTCACCGCACACTTCATTGATGGAGATTGGACTTACCAAAAGAAAATCTTGAACTTTTGCCCTATAGCTAATCACAAAGGGGACACTATAGGTAGAGCGGTTGAGTCATGTTTGTTGAAGTGGGGGTATAGACTGGTTGTTTACAATCACCGCGGACAATGCTAGTTCTAATGAGGTGGCAATTGATTATGTGAAGAAGAAAACAAAAGAAAGAGATAGTAGCATATTGGGTGGTGAGTTCATGCATATGCGTTGTTGTGTGCATATCTTGAATTTGATTGTGCAAAGTGGGTTGAAGTCCATTCATGAATCAATTGCTAAAGTTCGGAATGCGGTGCGATATGTGAGAGCCTCTCCCGCAAGGTTTGAGAAGTTTCAAAAATGTGTTGAAAATGAGAAAATCAAAGCCAAATGTTTGTTGTCCCTTGATGTGCCAACAAGGTGGAATTACACTTATCTCATGTTAGATTGTGCTTTGAAATTTGTGAGAGCATTTGATAGGTTGGAAGAGGAGGATGGGCATTACAAACTTTATTTTTGTGAAGTAGATGGGAATAGGAAAAAACCCATTGGTCCTCCTAACTATCTTGTTTGGGAAAATGTCAAGACCTTTGTAAAATTTCTCAGCATATTTTATGAGGCGACACTTAGATTTTCTAGGTCCTTGTTTGTCACTTTTAATACATACTTCCATGAGCTAATTAGCATTGAAGATCAATTGCAACAATTGTGTAGTGTTGATGGGGATCCACTTTTGAAGAGTATGGCGGTAGAGATGAAAAAAAAATATAATAAGTATTGGGGAAGTATGGATAATATCAATTTGATGATTTTTGTTGTTGTTGTTCTTGACCCAAGGTATAGATTGAAGTATGTGAAGTTTTGGTTTAGGGAGTGGTATGGAAAGGACAAGGGGGATGCGATGAGCTCTAAGGTTCGGGATGCATTGAAGAGGTTGTATGTGGAGAGAGTGGGTCAAAATGGAGCTTCGAGTTCTAGTGGTAGTGGTGCTTCATTGTCTAGGGACTCCGGGCTAAGTGTTGGCAATGCTTCATTGTCTGATCGCATTAAAAGTTATAATAATAAGTTTAAGCAGCACTTGGCGGACGAGGACAGTGTGGAAAGCAAATCTGAGTTGGATAGGTATTTGTTAGAATCTTCTGAGGACCCTGATGTGGAAGATTTTGACATCTTGATGTGGTGGAAAATGAATTCTTCTAGATATCGAGTCCTTTCCCAAATTGCCCATGATGTGTTGGCTATTCCTGTCTCTATAGTTGCATCCGAGTCTGCTTTTAGTACGGGAGGACGTGTTTTGGATTTGTTCCGTAGTTCACTATCTCTTAATACAGTTGAAGCTCTTATTTGTACCCAAAATTGGTTGAAGGATGCAAAGCAAAAAAGACCAATAAAGCTTCGAGAGTGCATGGATAATGTGGAAGATATGGATGGTTTTGAGATTGACACTGGTAAATATATGTTCATTTTGTTTGTTGTATATATTAATTGTTTATTTATTTGCTCAATGCTTACGAATCATTTTATTTTAAATGGGATTGTAGAAATTGCATCGGTTTGCCCAATGCCTATAGAGGAGGATCCAAGCACCGTTGTGTTGGATGATGATGAGTGATGTGCTGCTCTTTGCTTGGAGTTAGTTAGTAATTAGTATTATGTAAGTATACTTGCTATTCTCATTCGTTTGTGCTAATTATAAATATTCTATTATTCATAAACGTTTTATTGTTATTAACACGTGTTTATTTTGTTTTGTTTAGTATTTTGTAGGAGTTCTAGAATGATGCATAGTGCACAGACTTACTGGACAAAGAACTTACAAGAATTAGCATTCTTTTGCCTATATGCTAATTATATCTGTACATGTTATTGGTAGTGAACTTTTCACTAATGATAGTTATTTAGGTATTCATGGGTGGGATTATTATTGGGGATACAAGCAATTAGCATTCTTTTGCCTAAATGCTAATTTAATTTGTATATCTTTTGGCATTTGTGGACAGTGACAAATGGTTCTGTAATACGTTATTAAGTAGATACATTAACGCTTATTGTTATTGACACTGACACACACAGTGACACTAATGATATTATATGCTACATGATAGTATTTTGGGAGTTGAACTCTTATTGAGGCAATTTCAAAATATTTTTGCATGGTGAATGAAATGAAAAAATTTGGATCATTATGTGAACATATGTTTTGCACAGGTTTTGCATAGGTTTGAAATGAAAAATACAGTTTTGAAATTTTGGATCATTATGTGATCATTATGGATCATTATGTGAAATTTTGCACAGGTTTGAAATTTTGGATCATTATGCGATCATTATGAAATGAAAAACACATTATTTGGCATAGGTTTTTTGAACAGGTTGATATATTGATATTAGGCTTGAAAGCCCAATTTTTTTAATATTTCAAACCGACTAAATCGCACCGCAAAAAACCGCACCGCTATAGGTCGGAAAACCGACCCTAGGTGGTTTGCATCGGTTCTAATTATAAAAAAACAGATCTCTATCGGTTCGGTAATAAATTTAGCAAAAAACCACCCTTACCGAACCGCACACACCCCTAATGGAGATAAGTCTCGTTGCTGGAATTTGTATCTGAGTTATTCTAATCATAGCCGAGGAGGGATTCCTCCTCGGACCACCTCCTACATCTCCCTCACTTATGGGATTCCTAAACTTGAATTCCTCAGCTAATTATCCCTCCTCGGACATGTCAATGTTTTTGGATAAGGCCCAAGGCCCAATACCCCATTTTTGGGCCCTTATCCCCACAATTATCTTCCTAAAAAGATTCAATTTTATGTTGGTTGAAAAATGTTGATGCTTAAATTTTGCATAGTCAATCTAGACTCGAGCACCTATAAAAACATGAGAAATAATCAATGAAAACAATATTCTTTGTGATTTTTCTCTCAAACTTGTTTGTAGTTTGGATTTCCCCTTATATGCATGTCATTATAGTAATTTTCCCTTGATTATTATGGTCATAATTAGCCTATAATGAGGGGCAAAATTGCCTCAATTACGGGAGAAATTATATAGTCCTCATAGTGGACTACTTCACTTGTTCACAATTCTACTAAAAGACTCATAGCTGTTTAAAATTGCTGAGTTAGTAGTTAGTTTCTGTTTAAAATTTTTTTCTAACTCAGTAATTTTAAACAAGTGGGAGTCTTTTAGTGAAATGGTAGATAAATGACATAGTCTACCACGAGAATATTATAATTTCTCCCATTATGGGCTATATTTTGGATTCCCTACATTAGAGGTGAGATTCTAGGTATTTAACTGTGACCCCCTCATTATGAGGAGTTGGTTGAATTTTCTCATGCACGTAAAACAAATATTGTTATCAAACAAGTTTTCCCTCCAAATTAGGTTCCATGAACTCTTCTAATTCATAATGTGACAACTCATAAAACAATTATGTGTATTATTTAAATAGAGTACATGACTCATTAGATAGATTATATAACTAAAACTATACGTATATAGTTTTATCGATCACCACATGGCAAGTTGAAAGAATTTTCCTTCAAACTAGTTTGAAAGCAAAGTTTTTCCATTGTTAACAATCTTATTAGGCAATCATGTAATTATGGCTAAATCGATCTCAACTGGTTTTAGATTAAGATTCTTTAGAGTTTTGAAGATAATTCCATAGTGTACTGTACATTTATAGAATTCTTTTAATCTACTTAAAAATGAATATATTGGATTTTGTCAAATTATTAATATATTTACATTAATACTAAAATTAATAGTAGTCCGTATGTATTTAAAAATACTAATAATGTGACAAAATATAATCAATTTATTTCCAAAATGAAAGGATAAATTTTTAAAAACATTATAAGTTTATAACTAAGTTCTACTTGTTTTAGCTTGAGCATGCAAATTTAATATATTTCACCACCAATGATTATGACCCAAACAAAAGAATAATGCTATGCAAAATATTTTTCACAATTATTTAATCCATAAATTAATGTCGATTATTATACAGGCCTATTTTTTTTTTTTTTTTGAAGCATGAAATATTCATTCAATTTAAAGGAAAGTTACAACAGAGATAGCATACAATCATTGGAGAAAAACACAGACAATATCACACCACACTCCTCAAAGAACCCAAGAGCACAGCAAAATTTAAGAGTTTGCTTATTAACCATTTGGGATCTCTTTGCTTTGGCTTAAGTGGTGGGCTCATTAAGATGAGAGAAATTACTTGTGGTATTCGGATAGGGAAGTCCTTTGGCTGAAGAAGAAAACAATTGAAAGCCCAAAACCGATTTTTGTCCTCAAAGGACCAAAGGGAAACACCTGCGTGCTCAACAGAGGAAGGGGCTGGGCTTAAGGAGTAGACTGCCAGCACAGATGAACTTCTGGCTTTCTCCATACCCAGGCTCGGACCAACAGCCACCGGACTTTGACCGGAATCTTCCTCTCTTCGTTCTTCCTCCAACCCGCCTTGGCAAGCAGCACAATGTTTCACAATAACCCCTGTAGGAGTGCCTTTTTTCTTCAGCACTATGGCCCAAGGATTCTGGGCCGTGTGAGATGTTTTTTGGTGGACTGGGATTGACTCTCCGCAGCTAAAGGGCTGTTTTAAGAATCAATTGGTGCACAAAACACACTTCCTATAATACAAATAGTCAACAACAAGAAAGCAAAAGTATTTGTATTGAATGACATTTATGCAGTGAAGGAAAAAAAATTGCAAATGACAACAAAAAATATATAACATAAGAACAAGCTGGAGATCCTCTAATTACGTAAGGTATATTTCATTGATTTTATTAAGTTATTATTACAATGCTCACTAAGACACGGTGCAAGGTTCAACTGAGCTTATAAGTTACAGACTTGATAGCTGCTCAAGTTTCAAAGACTTGCAAAGTTTGAGCTTGTTGAATCCGAGCATGTTCAGTAGTGGCTGTCTCTAGGATACCGGGAGCGGTTCCTCTGTTTTCTTCTCAAATTACAGAGTATTTTTCTACAACTCTCTTGGACTCTTAGGAAAATAATGGTGAATGTTTAAGATGGTCTGATTGCCTTTTGGAAATGAGTGAAAAATGCCTGAATGCCCTGTAGCATGGATCCCTCTCCCCTTTTATAGCACAACTTCGGCCTCCCTGGTGGACTAGCGATTTCCCTGTTTTGCCATTTGAAGCCTGCATCGTGTCTAATTGCTTCAGTATCATGTCGTTTCCCTTCTCTTCATGGTTCCTTGCTTTTTGCTCCGACCAGGTGAAAGTCCCCCAGCTCCTTTCTATTTCTAGATTTCCCGTTGGCTGGCTTGAGGTCTTTTGTTTTGGCTTTTCTTCTCAGCGTCCCAGCCTTTCCAATTGTACTCTCCTTTGTCTTTATCTCCAAACGGTTGAAATCAGGTTCCTGCGTTTTATTGCTCTGTACCTTCATTGCGTGTCTGGGTCACAAGGTCCGCGTGCCCTTTGTCTCTTGTCCTTCTTCAATTTTTCTGTTATGATCCTCCTCTGCGCGCCCGAGGATCCTCTGCCTCTGGGAGGCTTTCTGGGACTTCGGCCCAGTTTTTCCTTCTTGGTTTGGTCTGGTTTGCTGCTTGGGCCTTTCCTCTGAGTCCTAGCCCTTTGGGCTTTCTTTTCTTTCTTTCTGTCTTTTCTTTGTTGTGAGAGCCCACCTTTTATTTGTGTGAAATGGGTCCAATGTCTTTTCTATCTCTTTGGGCCTATTTGTGGGCCGTTTAATTCTTTTTTTTTTTTTGAACCTCAACAACCCCCATCCTCCAATCGGCTAGATCTTGAAATTCAGACCGGAGAAACCCACCAAAACCCAAAACACCACAAATAGAGCAAAAGGAAGGAAGCCACTCCGATCTCGATCTGATGAACTGGAAGATCATTATTCCTCTATCTACATACCTTAGATCCAAACCCATCTTCCAGGCAGATCTTGGAGTGGACTTGGAAGCTCGCATGCGCACATCAAGGTTGTCTGATCTCATGGTTGTAGTGACGCAAACAACTTCCTTAACCATGGTGAGAAGAAAAATCAGAAGTCCCCCAGTGGTAGCTAGATCCATATTGTTGAGGGGACCTTGAAGGCTTCAAAGATTTAGACAAACTACTCGAATTGGGAGAGAGAGAGCTTGTACTAGGTAAGAGAAAGCAAAAACTCCTATTGAGGGAGGGAGAAAAAAACTCCCTCTCCCCCAACAGGAGAGAGAAAAAGCTAGTTGGTCCAGGCCTATTATTTATTGCTCTATTATTAAAAAATTCGCACATTATGAGTTGTCAAAATTTGTTGTGACTTAGACAATTATTATTGATAAGAAAACACAAAAGGGAATATGCTTTAACCGTACAAAAGTCGTATTGGCTAATAATTGTACTTCCCGCCAAGCAGCTAACGTGAAAGACACGCGCCTAATCCCGCGTATGACGAAGGCCACCCATTCCCAACACACTTGAAAAAGCGAAGTGAAAGTAGAAAACTAGTTCAACGGTTACAACACGGCGTTCTTTACATGCCGAAGCTACAAACAAACGACAAAAGTAGAAAGCAAAGACAACTTCCTTAACAAAAATTAAAATAAAATTTAAAATTAAAAAAAAAAAAAAAAAAACAAAAAACCAAAAAAACAAAAGCTCTTCCATCCTCTTTCTTTCTTTCTTTCAGCGATATTTCTCTCCCTTTTACATTTCCTCTTCTTCCTCAAAACCTCTCTCTCTCTCTCTCTCTCTTTTGAGAAACCCTAACCTTCTTCTTAGTTATATGACTCTGACAAAGACCAAATCTAAGTTAGTTTCTTTGAGTTTAATGGGTTTTCAGAGAGATATGTTGTGTGTAGTGGGAGTTTTGTTGGTGATGTGTGTGACTCTTGGCTCAGCTGGAGACATAGTTCACCAAGACGAGGGTACTCCCTCTAAGAAAGGCTGTGACAACAACTTTGTTCTGGTACGCCTGCTATTTTTAAAAAAATAAAATAAAATAAAACCCCCTAATTTATTTTTTAAAAGTTTCTTTCTTTATTGGATTGCTGTTTGGTTGCTGAGAAAAAAGTAAGGGAAAGTGGGGGTATAGTAAATATATGATACAGAAAGAAGATTTTTTTTTTTTTAAATAATTTTTTTTAAAGCTTTTACTATTCATTTGGCTGAATATCAATTGATTCCTGTTTTTTTTTTTTTTTTTGGGTTTAATTTACTTTCTGTCTTTAACTTCTTTGTTTAAAATTTTGTGGTTTATTTGATTTGGATGTTGGGAGTTGTAATGCTCAATTCAATTGAGCTGAGTAGTTAGAATGGGTCTGGTGGAGTGGAAGAGAAAGTAAAGGAAACTTTTTTGGTTACATTTTTTGAGCTGCCTCAGGTAACTAAAGATTGGTTACTTTTTTGAATTTTTGCCACTTATGTTTGGTTGCTGAGAAGATGGTGGGGAAAAGAAGAGAGAAATGAAGTTTTGAATTCTTTTGATTGTGTGGTTTTTGTTGTCTTGGAGTGGTGTGAAATCATAATTTAGATTCAATTCCAGCAGATTCCTCATTTTGTGTCAATTGAGTGGAATTTCTAGTTTCTTGGATTCTTCACATGTGTGCACATACACACGTAGATGTTGCATTTTTAGGTGGCCAATCTTATCTCCGATAAATTTGCTCATTTTTGCTATTTCCTACTTCTATTTTGTTGTTTCCCAATTAATTGTTGAGAAAACTAACAAAAGTAATGGTTTACACGTCTCCAAGGATTAGAAATTTGCTCGAGTAAAAAAAAATAAAAAATTGTATTGGGATCGGTTAAGTGGATATTCTAAGGTCTTACAAATTTTCATCTACAACAACAGCAGGGCTTTACCTCTGTCTTGGAGTTTATGTTGCCATGGTTTTTTTTTTTTTTTTTTTTTTTTAAAAGGAATTCTGTGATATTTACAGGTTCTAAAAAATCTTGCATTTGGTAATTAGTAAGAGGAATAATGTAAAAATATTAGGGACTATTGACCTATCACCTAAGTAGGAAGTGCATAACTGTATTTAAAGGTGTTAGGTAAATAAATATCCAAATCATAGAATGCTTTTGTGGAGGGGCAACAAATATCTGATTGAGTCATTGTTGCTATTGAATGCTTCTATAGCAGTATCAAGAGTCTATTCTTCTAAGAATGATTTGCAAACTGGATATTGAGAGAGCATAAGATCATGCTAATCAAGAGTGTTTAATCTAAGATAAAATTGGTTTTGGTGAGAGATGGAAGAGTTGGACTCCTTGCATATCTTGAGTACATTTCCCTATTCTGGCTAATGGCATTGCACCTGGTTTTTCCAACAGTTCCTGGAGGTTGAGATAGAGAGGCCCATTATCACTGTTGTTGTTTATCCTTGTGATAGAGATTTATAGTAGAATGTTCCAAAGAGCTGTGGAGGGTGGTTTTGTGGCACTCTAAAGATTTCTCTCATACTTTTTGCTGATGATACTATTCTAGTCTATGATGCAAATTTGGAAACCTCCTTCACATTAGAGGTTTCCTGCTTTTCTTTGAGGCAGTGTTAGGTTTAAAAGTGAATTTGGGCAAGAGCGAGCAATCTTGTTCTTGTGGGGGAAGTTGATGGTACTAATGACTTGGTAAATATATTGTGTTGCAAAGTTGATTGTTAGCCTGTGAGCTTTCTTGGCATGCTTTTAGTCTTCATATGAGGCAATCCAATTCTAGAAAAAAGAAATGGACTGAAGTTTGTTTGGGTTGTACTAGTCAAAGGGTGGAAGGCTAACTCTTTTAAAGAGTACTTTATCTAGTCTACCAATCATTACCTATTGTTATTCTCCATTTCTGTTTATATGGTAAATTGATTGGAAATGTTGCAGCAGAATCTTTTATGGGGTGACTTAAAAGATGAATTCAAATTCTATCTTGTGGATTGGAATGTGGTGTGCACTCCAATCAGAAGTGGGGGTTGGGTCTGAGAAAATTAAGCACCTTCAATCAAGTTTTAATGGATATGTGATTGTGGTGCTTTGGAGATGAAGAAAATCATCTTTGGAGACAAGTTCTTGGCCCGAAATATAGGAAAGATTGGGGTAATGGACAACATAGGTAGTAAGAAGCATTCATGGATGTAGCCTTTGAAGAAATAACAGGGTAAGATGGGATCAATTTGTAGCAATGTTTAAAACCCGTTTTGATGACTGTTTCAATTTGTCTATTGCAACTAAAATACTGAATATCTTAGTATTGATGCATTCTTGTGTACTGTATAATATATATTAACTCCTCATTATATAAATATAAAAAATTCATGCAATTTCCTTTCAAGATCAAATATTAGAGAATTTTAACATTATTATTAATCCAATCACATAAATATATTAAAGAAGCATTTGGAGTTGGAATCAGGTAATAATCTTGTTAAAAAGATATTAACTTTGGTGGATTGGTGGTGCATGTGCAAATATGTATCTGTGAAACAGTGGATCATTTGCTAGTTCATTGAGCAGTGGCCCATGAATTAGTCTTTCGTTTTCTCAGCTTTTGGAGATTATTGGGTGATGCCTAGGAGGATCATTGATGTGCTTTTTGGATGGAGAAGCCGGTTTGGTAAGCATGAAAGTTGTCCTCTTTAGAATACATCCCTCTTTGTGTGATGTGGACAATATGGAGGAAATGAATAATTGAATTCTTAACGGTTTGGAGCTCTGTTATTGAGTTGAAATTAGCTTTTTGTTTGAGTGGTCCTGCATGCTTGGCATAAGTGATATGCGTATTATGTTGTAAATTTTATTGATTTTCTTTCTTTTCGATTGTAATTCTTCATTCTTGTAAAATTTTAGGAGAGCTTTCTATATACATCCTATGTACATGTGGTGTCTCCTTTGTTCTAATAAAGTTATAATAGTGCATAAAAAAATTTCAAATGCTTCTTTCAATGCAGTGTGTGAAGTTCAAATTTTGAGCTCCTTTTCTTCAAAGTTTGATTGGTTGCTAGAAAATTAATGATAAAGAAAAAAAAAGAAAAAGAATAACCTTATTTCCCTTTTTTTTTTTGTGAAAATTTTGGGGGGGGGGGGGGGTGTTCCAAGCAAAAAATCAACTCAACTAACTCTTGCACTGGTTTACAACTTTTTGATTGACTTGTATTCAGTTTCCAGTTTCCTTGTGTAATAAACACAAGTGCGATAAACTTGAACTTTCTTCTCATTACTCAGTTTCTTGGCTGTGCAACGGAGCCTAAGCTTGTCAAGCACATGGTGCTTAAATTGTATATTCTTTTATTAAGCATAAATAATTACCATGACTACGATATAACAGGCTTGATCCAATTTGTTCCACAGGTAAAAGTCCCAACTTGGATTAATGGTATAGAAGACAGGGAATATGTCGGCGTTGGCGCTCGATTTGGCCCTACCTTGGAATCAAAGGAAAAGCGGGCTAATCATACCAAAGTTGTTCTAGCTGACCCTCCTGATTGTTGTAGCAAACCCAAGAATAATGTATTCTCAGTTTGAACTATCCATATTATGTTCCGCCATTTCATTCTATGGAGATTCACGTGTGAAGCATGAATGATAGCTTTAAGACTAATCCTTTTATTTTGTGGATTGCCTTGCCTTTTGGTAGCTTACAGGAGAGGTTGTTTTGGTGCACCGAGGAAATTGCAGCTTCACAAAGAAGGCTAATATGGCTGAAGAGTCTTTCGCTATAGCCATCCTCATAATAAACAACCGTACAGGTATTTGCATACATGTCATATATCATGTTTGTGATAATGATTTTTTTGAGCTGGTGGTCCATCTCAACAATCTAGTGCAGTCAAATGATCTCTGTCTCATTTATTATTTGTTTGGCAAGCTGTTAGATTTTTTAAAAGTTAAAGTAACTCTTTTTAGGAAAACAAATAGTTCATATTGATAGATGCTTATATTTACAGAAAGAGGAAGGAATTCTGAGTGAGAAATGTGCAATTGGATTTGCAGCTACAGTTTAGAATCTATTAAAAGATTGTGGACCAAACTTTGTCCAATGTTCCTTTTTGTTTTGTCACTATGGCCGAAACTATATATATAGAGAGGCCATTTCACCAAAATTACCCATGCCCTTGATTGACAACTGGAAATGTGGCAAGGATAAAGAGATTCGGGGAGACTGCAATTAGATATTTCTTCTTTATGTTCAATTTTATCCTGCCTGAACATTTAAAATTCTGCTAGAGCTGTTATCAGAAAAACCAGGCCTCTTGATTAGTATTATTACATCCTTGTATATACTTACATTTGTTTCATTCCAAGATAATCTATTTGTGGATGTTATTTCATCCAAAATAATTATTCTGTTTGAATTCTGCAAGAGTTATTACGTGATTTAAATTCAAAGAAAGATTAGTCCCTTATGTTATTTTCACAGAAACTAGGAACCTCTCATCTAGGTCCTATTACTTTTTCAAGAGTTTGTCGCAGTACCATGATCTAATGATGTGTCTTCCATCAGGGATAGAGCGTCAGTTTAAATTGTCATAATCAGGCTTTGGGGGAGGTTTTTATTATTTCTGAATCAATCTCAGGCCCTAGCCTAGCTAATTTGCAGTATCTTCCAATATGTGGACTATATAAGATAATTGCTTGGTGAGGTCACGCCCAGGGTTCGGATCACCAAGAATGCTTGTGAACCCATGCAAGTTGAAAAGATTATTGATATTCTACGGGAAAACTTTGTCATACAAATCTGTTTTCATTGCTACTTATATGAATGAACCAATAATAAGGAAATTATGGTACCTTGGATGAGGTGAAAAAAATGCTGCCAAGATGATATGCAACTCATAAGAGTGGTGGATTAAATGTTTCTCTTTTAAAATATATAAATTATATCAAATCAAATTGCAGTAAATGTGAAATGTGCAGTCACATAGTGCTTAATATTGTTTATCTCAAAAGCATTTCACTGCCCTAATAAGAAAGTGCTCATTTTTCAAGATAATAATGTCCTTAAATGATTCATTGTTTGCTGATCTAGATCCTCTCTCTGGTTTGATGTTATAGTTGGTCCTGCTCTTTATATCACATTTTTACAATTTTATTCTCTAATATGTCATGGCTTTCACAATGCATACTTGTAACCACTTATTATACATGTAGGAAATACCAAATAATTTGTGGTTATTGTTATGTGCATTTCAACTACTCTATTTTTTTATTAAAGGAAAGTCAAACTCACCCATTTGGGGAACCAGTGGGTTGAAGTTGAACCCTAGCTCACCCCTTTTTATTTTTTGGGAGGGTGGTGGGAGCCTGAGGTACAATGAAGCCAAGATGCTTTTGGCATGTTAACTACTCTATTACTATTGGTTTTATAAAAGAAACATGTTTGTGATAAAATCAAATGCATATTGATCATATTAGTGATATGAATAAACAATGTCTAGCCATTTATGAAAAAGTTCAGTCTTATGAGGAAGCAGTTTTCAGTAGTGAGTAATGAAAAGGAAGTCATCATTGAAATGCCTAAATGTAATGATGATTAACGTTTATCGAAATGATTATCTTAAACCATGTTTTTGTAAGAAACTTTGGTTTTATTCTGCAGAACTTTTCAAGATGGTTTGTGAACATAATGAAACCGACCTAGATATAAAAATACCTACAGTAATGCTCCCACAAGATGCTGGTATGAACTTGAAAAATCAATTGGAAAAGAACTCCATAGGTATGCCTTTTTCTGCATATATTTGTCCAACTTAGTTTGGCAACTGCCTGTACATCCCCAATGCCGTTAAAGATTTTGTTATTGATAATACCTGATCTAGCATTATGATTTCTTGCCATGCACTTTGGCATGAACAGTTGCTTTTTTCAGTGTCTGTGCAGCTATACTCTCCTCTGCGTCCACTGGTTGACATTGCAGAAGTGTTTTTGTGGCTTATGGCTGTTGGCACCATCTTATGTGCTTCTTATTGGTCTGCATGGAGTGCCAGAGAAGCAGCTATTGAGCAGGACAAGCTATTAAAGGTTATCTTCAGGTTTTCCAGATCTTTTTTGGTATTTCTGAAGGAGGATTTTCTTTTGTTGGGCTTGAATCCTTGCAAAATTAGTCACTGATTCTACCAATTGATATGTGGATTGGGGCTGTAATTGCAGGATGGTTCAGATGAAGTTTTAAATTTGGAAGATGTTGGCTCTAGTGGTTCTGTAGACATCAGTACAACAGCAGCAATTCTCTTTGTTGTGATTGCTTCCTGTTTCCTGGTTATGCTTTACAAACTTATGTCAACATGGTTTATTGAGGTTCTAGTGGTTCTATTTTGCATTGGTGGGGTAGAGGTGCGTCCATCTTCTATGTTATGCATGCACGGTTCACAATAACTAAATTCTAAGCATTTTTTTCTTTTATGTTTTTGTTAAAAAACTTAAGAAGAAAAGATACCAAATGGTGAGAAACTCTATAGTTAAGCATATGCTACTTGTTATTTGCTTAGTTTAATTCCAATGTTGCCTTCTAGAACTTGGTATTTTCTCTTAACATTTCAATCTCCTTTTTCTACAATTTTGGTCTGCATCTGTCCATGCATCATCATCTACAGGCAATGTAGTTGGAATATTTTATTTATTTGCGAAACCTCTAGTTTGGTTTGTGTACGATATAAATTCTTGAGGCATATGTGAGCCTCTAGGAATTAGTTTGCATTTCATGTAAACCTCTCACTCACTTTGAGCCACTCCTTATGGAGAGAGTCTAAAGGGAAAAGATTAGAAATAGATGGGCCACGTTTGCTAGATTTGTTCTGTTTGAGGTGTTGGAATTCATTTTTGTTATGATCTGTGGTGTGGTGATACAATGTTAAAGGATAGGTTTCCTGATTATTTCTGATTGCCAGGTGTAGATATGCAACAGTGGCAAATTATGTGGAATAGTCAAATGGTCTTGCTCATTGGAACCCTTTATTCCTCAGAGAGCAGTACACGATTGGAAATTAGAATCTATAGCAGAATTCCTGTATGATCAATAAGCTATTAGAGTTCGTCATGAGGGAGTAGATGAGTTAGTTTGTTCTCTTTAAAAAAGCTATGGTTTTCATGTCAAAATCTTTTCATAGCCCTGGCAGTGTTTTTTCTAGGCAGCCACTGGGGCTTTTTCTTCTTGAACCATTGCTTTAAGAAAATCTTAACAACAGATAATTCAAGAAAGCAAGGCATAATAATTACAGATTAGTGTTGCACGCATAAGCTAAATTGGGAGTTCTTGGATAATTTATCTCCTCATTGTACATTGCCCAGGAATTATGAACTCTTGTTCTTTCCTTATTTGAGATGAGTTAGGTTATGCCGAACTCAGTGATTGAACTATTGGCCGGTTGGAAGGGGGCCAAGGGGCATTTCAGCTAGCAGAGGAGTTATGAAATTTGGAAGCTATTACTTTATATTTAACATGGAGTATTTGGAGAGAAAGGAATGCACTGCATTTTTTTGGGGGAAATTATATATTACTTCTTTTACAATTTTTTTAGAGTTCCTGGATCAAATGAATTTAGATAATAAACTTTCAGTTTTTGGCTCGTCCTTTGTATACTTCCTTATACTAGGGTTGTGTCCCTATTTTTACTTTTTAAATGATATTTATTTACTTTCCAAAAAAAAAAAGGCCTTAGGGTGTTTTTCCTTATTCATCATAAGGTGATTCTGAGGTCCTTAACTTCATAAATCTTTTCAAAGACTGATAGTATAGAAATGCTAGTAAATAAAATTATAAGTAAAGCCTTGGGACTAAGAAATGGATTTTCTTTTTTTTCTTTTTTAAAATTTGCATATCATTCTGGCCATTCTTTTGAGATACATGGTGAACCTTTACTCTCTTTGTTTTTACAGGGCCTGCAAACCTGCTTGGTGGCTTTGTTTTCATGGTAAATGTGCTCTCTCTCTCTCTCTCTCTCTCTCTCTCTCTCTATATATATATATATATATTTGTTTTTCACTTCCCATTCTGAAAGAAAGGAAAGGGAGTGGGGGAGGGAGCATTTCATCAACAGTCTAACCATTTCATTTGTGTAAGTTAATGACATCACTCAACTAGGATGATGCTTTTCTAGAGAAAGTATGTCTTTTGTTTGGCAATCAATTTTATCTGGAAGGTTATTTTTGTTCCTTCCTAGGGAGTAAAGATTTCTCTCTTCCCTTGGAACCTTTATTTCTACTTTTAGAATGTGATCTATCTAGTAAAGCAATCCAATTTTGTAAGTCGCTGAAGATTTGAATAGAATCAAAGAATGGAGAACGTTCAGGAGTTGGACTCATTCCCTGACAGCTTATATGCTCGTTTGTGAACATAATGAAATCTGACTCTTTGATTGGATCCTACCACTTTGATCATCATAGTAGTAGTAATAATCAGCTTGCTACATATAGTTTTGACTACTTGTATACCCTTGGGAGTCCATTACCTTTATGATCAGTGTACAAGTTATTCCCCTTTTTTTTCTTTTTTCTTTTTTGATAAGTAGTGTATAGGTTATTCATATTTGTGAGGGAATAAAAAATTTGGGAAGACATGGGAAAATTTTAATCATATGCCATGTTTCCTAGTGATGTTAACTAAAAATGAGCATCACTCATATAGTAAGGGCTGATGAATTTCAATGTGGGAATTACTTGCAAGCGTCATCTATTTTTAAGGAAAAAAAGGGAGAATTTCCTTGGAAATTGTGCTGGTGGTTGATATATTGATTTCTGATAAATTTTTGTCAATAGATCTTTGATAACATCGAACTAACAACTAAACAATTATAGTTTCAGATGGTTTGAACATGCTGGACAGTCGTTTGTTAAGGTTCCCATCTTTGGAGCTATCTCATATCTGACCCTGGCAATTTCCCCCTTCTGCATAGCATTTGCTGTTGTTTGGGCTGTCAAACGCCAGCTCACCTTTGCTTGGATTGGTCAAGATATCCTTGTAAGAAAAAGTTTATATTAACTTCCCCTTTTATATTGTGTCGATTCTCTTTTATTTTTTAGCTTCATTGTAGTTTGCAAATGGATGACGGGGCCAACTGACAACATAGTAACTTTCTTTTTTTCCCCCTCCAATCAGGGTATTGCACTGATAATCACAGTTCTTCAAATTGTTCATGTCCCGAATCTCAAGGTGATGATCTAAATTCTTTTGGCTTTTCATGGTAACTGGTTAGAGAAATATGCAGGTTCCGCTATTATCTTATCTTGTTCTCTGTTGATTCTTTGTGATAGTCATGTAAGAAGATATTTGTTGTCGTTGACACATTACTCTAGCTTAAAGCTGTTCACCTCAACTTCTTTGTTTCAAAAAAAAAATAATACACCATGCCTTCTTAATTCTTTTAGAGTCTTTAGATATTCTGCCTCTCAAGCTTATCTAACTTTAATTGTATGATTTTTAGCTGAGAGGTTATATAGTCCATTATTGGTGAAGTGTAACTCAGGACAAAATGAGAATTCATGTATTCAAAGAATTTAATGACAAATAAATCATTAGCTAAAGTATACAACAAGACATTGCTAGTTCAATGAAACTATATTGAAGCTGATATGTGTCACCACCCCACCCTCCCCCCCCCCCCCCCCCCCCCCCTCCTCTTCTTTTAAAGAAGTGTGTTAGCATGATGGCCATTCTTAACATGTTGAGGCAATATATGATTCAATTTAGGGATGTAGTTATATATCAACTCATTAAGCAGTTTCAATTTGGTTATTTTGTTGAAGTTTCTAAGTTGAATTAGAATCAGGTTACTATGACTATTATTAGTTGGCAAGTAGCTGAGCAAATTCTGTTTCAATGGGACATATGAGGATGATTATAATAAATTTTTCTGAAACAGTCTCTCCTTCTATATGTAATCAGGTTGGAACAGTCCTTCTCGGTTGTGCCTTTTTGTATGACATCTTTTGGGTATTTGTTTCTAAATGGTGGTTCCATGAGAGTGTGATGATAGTGGTAAGTGGTTCAAATAGTATTTTTCCTTCTAATTGCCTTCCTTGGTAAAGGTTGAAGTTTAGCTTTCGAGACCTGTACCACCAAATGAGAGACTAACTTAATTTTTCATGTTTCCTCTTCTGTACAGGTAGCTCGTGGTGATAAGAGTGGTGAGGATGGTATTCCAATGCTACTAAAAATCCCACGGATGTTTGATCCTTGGGGTGGTTACAGCGTTATTGGATTTGGTGACATTATCTTGCCAGGATTGCTGGTAGCATTTTCACTAAGGTTCAAGCTCTGAAACCATATATCACTATTACTAATATAGTCCCTTTAAATCCCCTAAGACAGGAATTTTGACCACCGTTGTTTCTAAAAAATTTCATATGCCTCAAGATCTGTTATGGAATTTTATTAAGTATATTTAGGAGCTAGATGACAATTACATGAACACTGCCTTCTAAGGCAATATATGTGATTTTAATATATATATATATATATATGTATATATCTAAGCCTTGTCCCGGAATATTTACGTTTATCTTCAAGTGTGTTTTTTTGCTGGTCTTGTGTGCCTAAGTGATTATTTCTTTGATATGTTTTAATTGAGAAAGAAAACAGTTTACGCTGTCTGACATAGTCACATTTCTAACAATTGTGTGGGTAAATTTGACAGGTATGATTGGTTGTCAAAGAAGAGTCTTCGAACAGGCTACTTTGTCTGGGCAATGACTGCATATGGTTTAGGTATGAGAAATGCTTTATCCAGAACCATGTTCCACTTGGACATTTAGAAAAGAGTGAAGTGAGGGTTGCTACAATTTTCACTAAATAAGCCTTACAAACTAATATGTCAACTTTTAAACACAAAGTAATTGGAATTTTATTTATTATTTTGATGAGTCACGAATCCCATTTATTCACCCCTTAGTTTGTATAATTTGGAGTAACTTTAGCATTTTCATCAGTAACATCAAATATTAAGTTGCATGTATTATGTATAGTATACTTGTTATGATAATTGTAAAATGACTTGCTCTACTTTTACAGTAGTTAGTTAACAAATTGTCTTGTTGTGATCCCTAAAATTGTACCAGGTCTTCTTATCACATATGTGGCTTTGAACTTGATGGATGGACATGGCCAACCGGCTTTGCTTTACATTGTTCCATTCACCCTTGGTAAGCTGTAATAACTAGGGAAAAGTGCACTTGTGTATTAATATGCACCATTTTCATCTACTCTTAATTCTCTGGTCATGATTGCAGGAACATTTTTGACATTGGGAAAGAAGAGAGGTGATCTTCACATACTGTGGACAAGAGGAGAACCAGAGAGACATTGCCCACATATACAACTCCAACCTTCCCAATAAAAGGATCCATCAACCCACACCTGTATCATTTTTAGTATCAGTAAAACTATGAACTCAGGGAACACTTTACCTTTGTAAGTTGTAGGGCACCATGTAACATTTTTAGTATGACTATCACATCTTCAAAAGATTAACCAATAACAGATTAACATTTTAAAACTGTAATTCCATATAGATTTCACCATTTGGCTGTGTGCACGATTATTCTAACTAGTTTAATTCCCGTATGATGTGCGGTGCAATTTATTATTAGTTTTCTCTAATATTTTAATAAGTTTTACCAAGAATCTTATAGCTGGTACCTCAATTTCCAATAGAGATATTCATGATTTAAACCCAACTGTCAATGTATTAAAAAAAATCAATAAATTTCCTTGTAAAAAATTATAATCTCTAATGATTTTATAGATAGAATAGAAAGACACTAAGAGCAGTGTAATGATTTGATCACACTATATATACATGTGTGTGTGTGTTCACAAATTGAAAATTATATGATATAGTGGTTAATATAGACAAGCGTATTTCATGGCTACTAAAAAATGCATATATCATTCGATTATTATTCTTTACATTCTTGATTGTGTTACGTAAATTTAACCATGTGTTTATAAGCTCTTGGACACCCTCTTCTTGTAAGTCGGTTTTTAATAGTGAATTCTACCTATGAATTTGTAACATTTGGTATTAGAGTCAACCACCACCCTAAGTAATTAGGCGTAAATCATTAAGTATGAGATTAAATGAGTTGTAGTTTTGTGGTCAGATCTCAGAAGGGGCGACCTAGAGGCTAAAATTAAAATAATTGATAGGTCAGTGGGTTAGTGTCGCTAGAGTGAGTTGTCATGGACGTCGGCTGCAGAGCGTGGTGGTATGTTATGATTCTAGTGTCCCATATGGATTAAGTGTAAGTTTAACTATGTATTTATAAACTCTTGGACACTCCCCTTGTAAGCTAGTTTTCAAAGATGAATTCTACCAATGGGTTTGTAACAAAATTTTCCTCCTATTTGTTTTACATTGTTTCAATTGTTGCAAAAACAACTAAATTTGAGTAAGAATTTCATATTTCAAATCAATTGTTTCTCACATTAAAATATATATATATATATATTTGTTTCTCATATAAATCTTAGAAAAATGATATTAAAATTTCATTATATTACAACAAAATAAACATATTTATTCTATTAGCAATCTTTCTAATTATATAGAACAAATACTACAATGTATTTCAAATCAATTGTTTCTCATATTGAAAAAAAAAAATTGTTTCTCATATAAATCTTAGAAAAATGATATTAAAATTTCGTTATACTATAACAAAATAAACATATTTATTCTATTAGTAATCTTTCTAATTATATAGAATAAATACTACAATGTTAGTTCCATACAAGCACATGGTTAGAAAATTTAAAGGATTAAGATTAATTTTAGTAAATTTACAAATATTTAATTTTTTATGGCTTTTGTGTTAATTGTTATCAAAACAACTAAACATGAGTAAGAGTGTCAAATTCTAAATTTATTATTATTATTCCAACTAAAAACTCTTTCTTATACTAGTTTATAAAAATAACCATATAAATTCATTTAATATAAATAATTAATGCACAATTATAAATAATTAATATATATGCATTTACTCTATTACCTAATTCAATGAACTAATACTTTGATATAAATGCAACTTTGTTGATTTAGAAACCTAAATAAAGAAAAGTTCAAGAAACGCACCTCATGACAACCTTATACTCTCTAACATAAGGCCTCTACTACCACATTGCTCATGGGCTCAACACACGTACAAATTTTGCATGGGTGGATTTAATTTGGATTTGGAAGGAATTAAGGTTGATTGGCCTCTTTTATTTTATTTTCAAGAATTGTACAACGACAAATGTCCAAACCCCAAAACAAAGGGGGAAAGAAAGTATCTTGTGTGTCTAGCATGTGTCATCTTTTTATTACAAGTGGGTCTCATATCTGTGAGGTCCACATGTGAGAGATGGGGTAAATACCAAATGCATAAGATAATTATTGAGTTCATCAAAAAAAGAAAAAATAAATTATTGAGAAGTATACTTTCTAATTTGACCCTTAAATTTGGGATTTTTATTTTATTTTGGCTTTTTATGTTTTAAAATTTTCATTTTGACTCTTCATATTTGATTTCGTTGTCATATTGGTCATGTTATCTGTGGGAGGATGAGAAGCCGAGGACAAGAATGAGTGAGAAAAGATCAACACCAAAGGAGCACACCTCGAGAAGTATTGTCAAAGAATCCTCAAAACAAATATGATGACACAACCACAAACCCAAGAAGATTTGAATGCCCGAGGACCCCAAGGATACTGATACGTCCTCGGAAGGGCTGAAGTCTAATTCTGAAGACCATTGGGCACGTATCGAGGAAAAGAAGAAAAATTTGTCACCAAGCAAGAGAAGGAAGAGTACAAATAAAACATCCATCACCTCCGCATTCAATGCTCTGTACCCACTTAGTTAGCCACATTAATAGAGAAATGACCCCTGAACAGTGTTATTACAGCTTACAACCTACTTCTAGTAAGAACCTGATAGGACAAATATCAAGGGAAATAAGTCCTAGGCCTCCAAGTGGAATGCCAGGATACAACCTGAATGACTATATAAGAGAGATAGATCCCTACGAAGTGGGGGATGAAACATTGAGAGAGAAGAGAAAAGAGAGCGATAGCATTGTAACCTAAGAACAAGTGTAAACCTACACCTCGGACTAAACTCGAGGAGCATAACTTAATCAATCCAAGACTTGTGTTAGTCAGTTTCTTTGACTTGCATATATTCCAATATCATCTAATTAACTCACTCTAAAGTTGATTGACATTTCATCTCTATAAATAAACTGTGTGAGGTAAGAATTTAGCTTATCCAATTCTGACCCGGCACATTATCCATTTTCATTAGTAATTTGGTGAAACCTAATATGAGTGACATGTTTTAATGGATAGATGACCCTTATTGACACTTACGCTCCATTTGTTTCTACGTAAAATATTTGCAAATGTAAAATATTTTCATTGTAAATTATTTTTAGTAAAATATTTTTATTTTACTGTATTTGATTGTCTACATGAATATACAATGGAAATTTTTTTTTTCATATTTCTTCAAACTCACCATGTTCACAAACCACCACACCCATCACCCAAAACTCCACATTGGAAGAAAAATGTAGTCACCAAAAACACCATCAGCCACCAAACCACCATCAACAATTCAAAAAACAGTCATCAAAACACCATAAACCATTCAAATGAAAATCTAATCCAACAGAGGCGAGATCAGGCAGCCACCAAAAACCCAAGACTGTTGTTGGACCCAAGGGTTGTGTGAGAGGGAAGAGAAGATGGATCAATGCCGTCAGTTAGTGGGTGGGCAATGGTAAATGGGTAGGCGTCGATCAGTGGGTGTGCGTCGGTCAATGGTGCTGGCCAGTGAGTGGGCGTCAATCAATGAGTGAGAGAGCTGAAAGATGGAGAGAAGGAGAAGAACTAAGTGAGAGAGCTAAGAGATGAAGAGAGGGAGAGGAACTGAGAAAGTGAGGTGGAGAAACTGTGGGTCGAAGTGAAAGGGAGAAGAATATGTAAAATGTTTTACCCATTTTTTAAGTGTAAAATATTTTACATTTTTTGCTTTTGGTTTTTCCTTCTTGAAAATATTTTACATTTGACCAATCATTTTATTACAAAACAAACATTGTAAAACGTAAAAATATTTTACTAAAAATATTTTACATCAAAACAAATAAAGTGTTAATGTTCATATCACTATGGACTTATATGGACGAAGTTTATTAATTGACGACACTTATCTAACACTTGAAAAATTCTTAGGTACTCTCAAACTATGAATAATTGGTGCTCTCTCCTCACATATTCATGATGAACTTCACTATAAATTTAATAACCCTACCTTGAATGTGAGAGGAGAAAATATCATTCTTCGTACTCTGGGAGTACTCCTAACACTTAATGGTCAAATTATTAACATAAATGAACTTATATAGACATGAATTATCAAACATTTAATGAACCATATACATTCAAGGAACCATATATTACCAACAAAAATAGAGGACAAGACCAATACGAAAACAAAATCAATTACCAAAATGAAAATGAAAATTTTGAAATATAGTAAAATAATAATAATAATATTATTATTATTATTATTATAAAAAATAAAGTTTATTTTCCTAAATTCCTTTATATATATATATATATATATGTATGATGTGAAATTCCTTGTCTATATTGGTCATTGGTGGTTGTCCAAAAAAGTTGGCTCGGCGTTTTTGTTAACCAAATCAAAATCCAACTGAACTAATCCTTGAAAAAAAATAATCAAAACTCCTTTGAAAAAAAATAAATAAAAATAATCAAACCAAACTAAATTGATTAAAACCCAAAACCGAAAGTTTGATTGGTTGAACGACTTGACCTGGTTTCTCACGCAGTCCTGCTTACGTTATGCACAAATTGAACAAAAATAATACTAATAATTTATTTAGTAATCATATACAAAATCAGAAATAATAAATTCTTTATGAAAGGACACAAATCTAACGACAAGGAACTCCCACTAAATGCAAAATTGCAACTCATTACAGACTTATGATTGAGCAGAATTAGCTCAGAAATAACACTTTTTTTTTCTTTTTTTTTTCTTCCCTCAGAATACAGGTTGCACCCAGAATCAAAATTGCATCCTGGCTAAGCACAAAGAACCAAAGGAAAAAAAATAATAATAAAAAATAAAAAAATAAAGAAAGCTCACATGTCAATCCCCATTAGTGACAATAATGTCAATGACAACTCCTGTAAGGAACTGTAAGAATCTGGTCAAAATTGTTCAAAGCCATTGGCCAATCTCAGAGCGCAACCTTGCTTTATCCTCAATCAAGAACCTAAAAACAGTTATCATATCATTAGAGATAATGCACCCACACAGAACACCGGGACTTGCAGATAATTCAAAAATTTTTATGACAAAATCAGGTTTAGTAATATTCTAATGAGGAAAAAATAGATACAGTACATGAAATGGGGGCCAAAAAAAAAATCACTTATTCTGCAACTTCTGTACACAACCAAAAGAGAAGCTGGCAACTATTTTGGCACGAAGGACTAGAACTAAATGGATCATGATCATGTAAAGAGCATATCTGAACTAGACACTGCATGGAGAAACTATAGACAGTGAGGGAAGAGTAATCGTACTAGAGTATCTCTTTATGGAACCATTTCCATTGATGGATAGATGTACTGGCCTAAGAATCTCCTGCATCCTTTTAGGCCAATCTGAATTCAATCTCCGCGCAAAATCTTCCACCTCCCTGAGTCAAAAGAAATTATGTAAGATGATAGAAACAAGTAATTAAAAGGTAGAATACAAAAATACAAAGAAAGATGCAATTCTTTTTCCATCTAACTAATAATTATTTGAACTTGTCTCCACAAACTGAATTGAAAACAACTACAATGGGAATGGAAGGATAAAAAAGTAGAAAGGGAAGGGGGTCGGGGGGAAGGCTCCTGTGACAGGGGTAAGGGTCCTAAATCATTGTGCCCATTCCACGAAAATGTGTATATCATGATAACTAAAATGAGATTGTCTTAGTATTAACTCCCCACCTAAAAAAAAAAAAAAAAAAAACAGAGCACATCAAATTCATCCTTTCCTGTCTGGCAAATTTCAGATGGAAGTGGTAAAACAACCCTATTTCAAATTATTCTTCTCCTTTTTTGGATGAGTAAAACCTATTTCAAATTCTATACATATCATATAAATTCCCACTCAGCAAAACAGAATAATTGTAGAAGGCCAAACCATTGTCATCCTTGGCAAATTCACAATCCAAGTCTTAAATACAGCATCTTCCTAGAACATCAACATAGTGAGATAAAAACAATGGAAATGCAGTCAGCTTAATAATCCAACTCCGTGACATCCCCAAGGATATTCTTGTGTAATAGATCAACCAGCAATTAGACAGATGGGGGAAATCATATTAACTTCAACAGATAAAAACTATTTTGAGATCATAAAACATCTACTTGTGCATGTCTGTTAATCCACAATTTATTGAGTCCCTTGCGCATCAAGAGTTCTACCAGTATCATGTAAAAACCACCCCCCCCCCCCCCCCCCACCTTTGTACAAACCAAGACCAGTTTCAATAGTCCAACCTCTTTAAGGAAGCAATAATTGCAACCCTTGTTAAAAATACAGTCATAAGTTTGAGGCCTATCAAACATCATTTCTCATTCCATCTCACTCTCACAGACAGAAACCTATTTGGACAAACCCTTCATCCATAGAGCATCAGCATATTTTGTTAAAAGCTAAAGTGACCACCTAGGAAGCATGGACACTTCATTTGGGGTGTTGTAGTCATGGCGAACCCGTGTCAGACACGGAACACATCTGGGACACTTCTACATGTGTGTCCTAGCCACTTCTACAAGTGTGTCACAGCCGTTTCCTTCACTTTTCTTTTCTTTTTTTGAAAAAATGCAGGACCCGAGAGGGATGCTTAGGTTATGTTTGGTAACGGTTTTTGTTTTCTATTTTCTAAAACTTGTTTTTGGAAATTTAAAGAAAAAACAGTTTTCTTGTATTTTTGAAATAAAAAACATGTTTGATTAATTGAAATTAAAAAGCAATTTTTTAAAGAAAAAAATAGAAAATACTAAAATATGTTGTTACTAGGATCTGAACTCTAATGCTAACTCATTAAATGAGACAAATTCATTAAATCAAATGCATGTTTCATTGTCTTTTGAAAACTAAAAATTAAAAATACATTTTTGCATGTTTTTAGTTTCCTTCACAAATTAAGTTTTGAGAATAGTTTTTGTTTTCTGTTCATTTTGGATTGCCAAACAAGTTTTTTAGTCTAAAAAATAAAAAATTGTTTTTGGAAACATAAAATAAAAGAAAAAAACAGTTACCAAACATATCCTTAGCCTTTATTTCTTTTAAGTTTCAATCTTGAACACTTATCTAGTTATCTTTTATTTATTCTTTTGGATTTTATTCTTGGTTTGTATTCTAATTTTTGAAAAATTATTGAATACTCCAGGAGTACCATAAATGTGTACTCCCTCCTCTCACGTAAATTGTGGGTCCCACCATAAATTTAATTAGTGGGACCCACAGTTATGTGAGAGGAAGGAGTACGCATTTATGGTACTCTGGGAGTCCTAATTTCTAAACATAATTTATTAGCTATGAATTCACTTTATTATCCATTATTACTCTTAATTGATATGTGTTTAACAGTATATGCAAAAATAAATGCTTAAAAATATTTAAAAATATAATTAATAATTAATTAATATGCACATCCCTGTTGTGTTGTGTCCTAATTGTTAAAAAATTTGTGTCGCTATGTTGTACCCAAATCTATACCCGTGTCCATGCTTCTTGGGTAAAAACTCATCAAAGAAAAATTATTGTTTCCTAAACTTTGCTCAAAGTAATATTTCTATTTAATAAGAACCAATTTGAGATGAGGAACAAGAATATACATGTTGGCCCTAAACTGCATGTACTCCTTCATGCATGCATAAATTTTTGTGCACTCACAATAAGGAACACCAGAAACTAAAAAAGGAATCCTAATATATCTTCCCTGTACAAAAGTAGCAAGTGTGTTCAATAACCAGAAAATTTGTCTGACTGACCTATCAATTATTTCCTTTAGTGCAGGGTCAATTTCATCATCAATATCACCATCATCGAACTCGACCTTATTTGCGAAAGCATCATCTTCTACATCAAGTAATTTTGATGTCTCACCAGGATGGGGCCGCAATTTATCAACTTCAGCACTATGGCATGCAAAATTAAGACCATTTGAATCCTATAACATGGAAAAAAAAAATCAGTTACTCGACAGCTTTGACAAATGTGTTTCAAGTTTCAATGATCATCCACAGTAAAAGAAGATACAGTGACATGATGGCTCAGACCTTACGGCTTTCTATGGATTCGTCTATAGAAACATTTTTCTGTTGATCTTTTCTTCTCCGGTTCTTCTTTTTATTCTTTGAAGCTTTAACCCCCTTAGAATCTGTGAAACAGAGTTTCCTTACCTCTAATGAGGCCTTCAAAAGGAAATAAAATGGGAAAAGAAAAGGACTAAGAAGCTACACTTCACAGCCCATTTTTTCCGAAAGAATCTCTAATGATCAAACATACAGTAAAAGGTGGAAGCATGGAATCCAGGAAAACACACTAGCAATAGTTAAGACATGTATATAGGTATTTATAATTTGAGTAAAACTTACTAACTGTATCTTAAGTTTTCTAATTAAATTCAACCATGTGGCCTTGGAAATTGTAACTATAAGCTGCATTGGCCAATAACCCACATGTTTGAATTTAGTTGGAGAACTTAGGATACAACACCTAAGGAATTGTACTTAAGTTTTTCCCTTAAGCTTTTATGTGGTATAGGAAATGTTATTTTCTTGTACATCATAATCTCAGCAAAAAAAAAAAAAAAAAACAAAGGATAAATGATACAATCAAATTATTATGTTGTATTACTTTTTTTTTTATATAAGTAAGAATCATTAATGTTGTATTACTAAAAATTAACAAGCCCACGTGATTAATTAAATTTAGCTACATCAAAAATATCATTTACAAAGAAAAAATACAAACAGATATAGTAATCAAACATTGATATGAGGAATTAATAGTGGCACACGTCAGCACCACAATAGATCCCACCTAAAGCTCAACTCCCTATATACTTTGATGTGGATCCACAATTAGATGTTGGGGCATCTAAGCATTTCAAGGTAACTCCACTGGATTGCTTATATCAGTTCATGTCTTAATTGGGACTTCTAATCATACATTGTTACCAACCCCCCCTTCCCCCTTTTCTCCCCCTTTGGATTGCCAATATCAGTTTTTGTCTTACTCTCACTTTTTAGCCAAACATTGTTACAGGTATGGGTACGATATGGCGACATGAGAAATTTTTGAAAAATTATAACATAATACGGGAGATAAGAAACTGTTACGACACAAGTACGACACCCTAAATAAAGTGTCCATGCATCCTAGGTTATCTCTCTCTCTCTCTCTCTCTCTCTCTCTCTAGCTTTTCTTACTTCAGTTCAAAAACTTAAAAACATTCCCAAAAATGAGTCCCTGGAAGATGACAAGAAGTTCAACAACTGGAAACCATGCCCAAAACAATGACTCTAGAAGAAGACAAGAATCATAGAAAGCAAGTTATTTTTGTTCATTTTGTATTTTCCTAAAATAAATAAATAAATAACCAAACTTGATTCAATGTGATTAGGTTGACTTCAGTAAGATAACGACCTCGAAGAGCCTACCTGATATGGTACTCAAATGTGAATCAAGTCAATCTTTGGTTTTTATCTATATGATGAATATTGATGCAATCTTGGAACTTCTCTTTAAATGCTTTAGCTAGGGCATTTGAGCCTTGATATTAAGATCAGAATCAAAATTATTCTTTTATTGATCGTCAGTTTTGTAAAGCCAATGAAAAGGTTTCTTTGTCATGAAATTAAGAAGTCAATGATGAATCTCATTTTGCCATTCTACCTCTAACCTTTCAAGTTCCTCTTTTGTCTATCCAAAAACAAATTTCCAACCCATGTTTCTCACACCATTTGCTTTTTATTGCAACTTTCAAACATAAAACCCTTCTCAAATAAGACACCACGAAAATCTTGTCAGAGAATAAAAACTAGCATGCCCCAACACCTTACTTTTTTTCCCATAAGTATATTCTTATTTTTCTCTTATTCCAAAGGACTAACATTACAGTATGAGGAGGTTGTGTTAATAGTAATATAAACCTTCAAAATTGAATGGTCAACAGTGTTGTTATACAGGCTCAAAAATTCCAGTTTAGGCCAGTCTACATAATTCCAGATAATTGTGTGGAGGTGATAAACTAAACTTATGAACTAAGCATACAACATAAAGTAGACAAACTTTCATGTATACCTCCATTTCCTCCATTTATAAATGACAAGAGATCATCAACTGAACGGTCATCCACATGCTCTTCTTCAGCCTCAACATTCTGAAACATATGGCAGGCTCATTTGTCATCAACCTCAGTATACAGTTTTAGGAATTTAATGGCAAATGAACACAATTGCTCAATACATTTGAAGTGCAAATGAATGTCAAACCAAAAATTCACAATTAAGGTGTAAAACTACAAGCTGAAGAATAATATGGAATGGACGACAATAGCATGTAATGCACAATCACCTTTAGTTTCTCTCTCTCTTTTAGTTCCTTCCTCTTTCTTGCATACAGTCGATTCAAAAGTCGAATGCGTAGGTCATCCGTTGTGTTTTTTAAAGGTTCCAGTTTCTCTTCCTGGATTAATGGATTAGCATTAGAAACAACAAAGATGATAAAAAGGGCACTAAACATATGCAGTTCTCAAAAGCACCAGGCACCTCTGTAAGATCATCAGGCAAATGAAATATCTCACGAATCTCCTCAGGGGTTTTCCCTTCTATTATTCGTGCAAGTGCACGACTAGTAAGATCCACCAAAGGCTTTAACTGGAGGCTGTCAGCAGCAGATGTCAACTCACAGAGCTTCTTTGTGTCCATCCTAATGAACTTTTCATCAAAAGACTTGATTTCCTATGCACAAGAACAGCCTAAAGTCAAACACCCATTTGCATTCAGAGTTGGCCATTCTTAACCGTGTCATCTTGAGTATAAAATTAGAAAGCAAGAAGTTAAATAATTGGTCCAAATATCTCAGATTTTTCTTTCTAACTGGTATATTACTTATGTAGTAGGCCTTGAACCCACAATCTCATCTCCATCCCATTTGTATAGGAGGAGAAGGTGCAAGTTAGATACCATTCAAGAGCATGGAAAGAACATAATCCCAATTAAATGGAAAATGAAATTCGGAAACATGTAGAACCTTGGGTGAGTGACCTGTCACTTGATGAAACCTACAGTAATCCAAAATTAAGCTCAACATAACAGGATTAACTTGTTGTGGAAGGGATATTGCATAGTTCTTGGACGATCCCATGCCTTTTTGCGTTATTTCTTGACGTATCATAGGAGAAAAGATGGCAACCTTTTGATCCACTTGTTGGATTGAACCATCAGCAGTCTGAAGCCAGATATAGGACTTCATCATCTGAGAATGCATATTGGCAAAGCTTCAGTATCAGTGTTAACACTAAAATACAGAAAAGTTCATAAAACTGAGGCCATAAGAAGTAAACAGTAACTGCAAGAATTAAAAGCTGCTAGAAAAAGGAGCACAACCTTAAACAGAATTAATATCATTTTGAGTCTGACGCATTCTATATTATGCTGTGTCATGACTTGATTTTTATTTAATAGAAAAATAAAGTCACAGAATATCTTTCCTTGTGGTTTGCATCTGTTCAGAAATTGGGTTCACCGATCTTTCTGAAGGAACAACAGGCTATCTTTCCTTATGGTTTGTTACAGACATCTTTCCTAGAGAAGAAACATGCCATCTCTTCCAAAGGACCATCACTTATATAAAGAAAAGCATCAAAATCTGGTGGGAAACACAGGAGGTGGTTGCACAAAAGGCCTTAATTCAGAATTCCTGCCCCTGGGGCTTTGCTAAGGTCTTAAAAAGGTAGCATGGTGTTGGTAAATTTTATGTTCACCGAAAAAAAAAAAAAAAAGAGCATCATCGTCCTCATCACACAATAATAGTAACAATATGATATTTCACTTCCCCAAGGAGCAGAAGCCTTAAAATCTGTCTTCACCTCACCCCACCCCCTAACAACAAAGTGGATAATTTCAACTCCCCGCAATACACAGACACATGAACTGCAAATTTTTTTTGATAGATAATAAGAGTTTTATTGATTTTTTTTTTTTTTTTTTGATAAGTAAAAACACTTATATTCAATAATAAAAACAAAAACAGCCATTACAAGTGTTCATGATGGTGAACACAAAACAACAGCAAACAAAACAACGGAAAATAGAATAAGAGGAACAACTGAAGTGGCACTACTAAGGGTAGAAAAGAACTCCACAGCAGAAGAACAGTTTGAATAACCCCAGCACTTAGCCCATTCAAAAAGAGTATTTTGGCTGAGCGCTTATAACTGATCAAGCGTTCTCTCCAGATCCTCAAAAGAGCGCCGGTTCCTTTCCAACCAAACAACCCACATCAAACAACCAGGAACCATATTCCATACGTCCGAAGCATATTTTCCCAACCAATTACTCCAACAAGACACCAAACTCACCACAGAGCCTGGCATGACCCATTGAATCCCAAAAGCTTGTAACATTTGCACCCACAAAGCATAAGTTACCGGACAGTGAATGAAAAGATGGTCCACAGATTCCACAGAACAGCAGCACATATAGCACCTATTCGCCAAATGGAGGCCCCGGAGATTATCCAAGGTAAGGATCCGCCCATGAGCTGCGGTCCACAAGAAGAAAGCCACCCTCTTAGGCACCTTGACTTTCCAAATCCCCTTCCATGGAAAGTAAGAAGGAGCTGTACCCCTGATCTTATGATAGAAAGACCGAGTATCAAACTTACCATTCCTACTAAGACACCAAAGGGGTCTATCCCACCCAAAATCTTGTGGGATCCGAGACTGAATGAGTTCTAGGAAAGAGAAGGCAGCCTCAAATTCCCTCTCATGAAAGTTCCTATAAAATCTCACATTCCAACATTTACTACTCCCATCCTCCTGATGATCCAACAAGTCAGAAATACAGGCTTCCTTGTCACTAGAACACGCAAATAACTGAGGATAGAGCATTTTAAGAGAGAAACCCCCAACCCACCTATCATGCCAAAAACGAATACGGAACCATCACCCGCCACAAAAGCTAAGTGTTTGGAGAACCTCTCCCAACCGACATTAATTGATGAAAAGGAACAATGTGTTTACGATTGTAAACTCACTGCCCTTGAAACAAATACAATCAAATCATAAGGAAAGTCTAATAGAAATAAGAAAATCAGACAAGGAACTACTTTGCGTAAAACCCCAAATACGAGACCACTCAAACAAAGCCCTAGCAAGCAAGCTCTTCAACATATCTATAGGTCTCTCAATGTCCTCAAAAGTTCGGGCATTGCGTTCCTTCCATACTAACCACATAAGGCATGCTGGTACCATGAGCTGCAAATTTTCACTCTCACAACCTTCCAACTTTGTACAATTAAGGTTAAATTGAACGTTCATTCCCCTGGGTATTAATGATTAAATCTACTTTAAAAGTATTGCCTGGTCTTTTATGGATAGAATTCATTATTGATCATATTAACTATATTGATTGTCTTTATTTCTTTCTATTTCAAATCTCAATCCAACTACATAATTGCATGGAATATCCTTTAAACCCCTAAGCCTTAATTTACTTTTTGGAAACTAACCCTCTATAACCTACTGATACCCACAATTCTCAAGGTGCCTACGTAAACTTGGCATGCATTTACACATATTATGTTACATGGGCATCCATGATTATATATATAGTGTTAAAAAGATCAGAGATGCATATTATATGGTTTGACAATTGAATAGCACACATAAATTTATGTGCAATGATTATATCACGACTATATAATTTGCCTCATACCAAGGCAAAAAGACACATAACGTTTGTTTGTATGTGCATATGCATGTGTGTACGCGTTTTTAAAAAGACCAGAGATCAATATTCTATAGTTTGACGATTAAATTGCACATATAAAGTATGCACAATAATTAGAAGAGATCACAACCATACAATTTGCCCGCCAAGGTAAAAAGAAAAACAATTAACAGTGAATGGACCACTCAAAAATTAGAAAACACTACCCCTTAATTGACAAGGAGCCAAGAAAATAAAAGGCCAAAAGAAAGTAGTAAAATCCCAAGAAACTCCAGTGACTGAAAAGGAAATGAATACAGAAAAAGCCTCATACCTCGGGTTTAATAACTGCCATATCAACTTCTGACATCTCCCAATTATTCTAAAACACAAAGAAACATGAATAAATAAAGCTCGTTTGCAATAGAAGTACAAATCTGTTTCCTAAAACTCAAAAGCTCCAAGAAGGCCAAATGACAGCTGTAGTTCCTAAGTAATCAGAGCACAACACAAGCCATAATGAACCAAGCCCATCAACAATATAACCAGCCTCATGTCCCGATGAATATCTTTGGATTCAAAGTTGAACTGGCAAAGCAGGAAAAGTATGTAACCACAAAAGGCACAGATGCACGCTTCGAATTTCAACGATAAGTACCCAGACGAACAACAAAGTTCAATTCGTGCCCAGTGTTCTACAAATTTGCAGAAATCAATATTCAAATATTTGCAAGGAAAATAACGTTAACGGGGAAAAAATGCTGAATCAAATACACAGATTTGTATCCTCATAACCTAAACAAAATGCCAAACACACACACATTTGTTTGTGTGCTGTGTTCATTCACTTCGTCTATACAAAATGGAGGCAATAGCTAAATCTCCTAATTTGAAGATTGAAATAAACCAATTATCAATTTATGCAATCCAATTCTACCTACGCAAAGAAATATGAAACTACCAACTTGATAAGTAAATTCTTTTTTTCAAACGATTTACACATCTCCAAAGCCAGCATCCTGTATCAATATTCCCCATTCTGACAAAATTATTCATGACCCTTGATATTCACAAGGGAATTTTCACCTACACATCCTAGCTGAAGCACCATGACTAAAAACACGGAACATATAAGTGACATAGCAGGATGCGCCACAAGTTCAATCAATCAATAGGACATTGTCAATGCAAATCTCCACTGTTTCTGAATCATATTACATAAATATATTCACCAGCATATAAGATCATCAACTTTCAGATAAAATTATGAAAACAAACATGCAACAAGAGGTAGCTGACTATTTTTCATATTTACTATATAGAGGTAAAAAAAAAAAAAAAGACCCTTAAAAGGGTATGTAGCTGAACATGGACTCTTTCTAATCTTTCAACAGGTTAAAATCTGCCATTTACTAACTTGCCACTCAAACATATCAACAATTGCACTTCAGCCCAGGTCTTTTTCTTAGTGGTCAATTTGATAACTCTCATCAGTATTGGGGGAAAAAAAGTCCATTAAATTAAATTAAGCCACATAGTTGATAGTTGCATAATTGCATTAGGCTGATTTTAGTGAAATTTCAGTGTCCCCCCATATCTTATTTCTTACATAATTGAACAATCCACATTTCAAGATTTTTAATTTCTTTCTTCTTCTTCTTTTTCCTTATCATTCCCCACACTTGTCTCAGCAGCCAAACATACCTAATCAGGTACCAAACAAAACGAATACAAAATAACAGAACAAAAGAAAAAATTGCCCAAACAACAGGGTATTAACACAATAACCTCAATTAATTACCAGCCCATAAATGAACACTAATGAAATGCTCACAATATTACCTTTTTTTTTAAACCCCATGAATCAATCAATAAAAGAAAAATACAATACAATACCATAAAACCCAATAGAGGCTTATAAATGTCTACATATATAAACAGATAGTATTCCACATACATGTATGCATGTGTGTGTATAATTTTATATGCATGTGAAAGCGACATGTATGATATACCTGTGACTTTTGAGTTGAGGAAGAAGAAGAAGAAGATTGAATGAATTTTCAGAGAGAGAGAGAGAGAGAGAGAGAGAACTGAGCTTTGAATTGGTTTCAGGGATTGTGGCGGTTGTACTTGTCGGCGAATCCAAATCAAAGTACTATGAGAGATAGATAGACATTAGACACAGAATGTTTTTTTTTTTTTTTTTTTTGGTTTTTTTAAGAAAGAAATTTTTTTTAAGGAAATGTAAAAAATATGTGACTGAAACTAATTTTGATTTTGATTTTGATTATTATTATTATTATTTATTGTGTGTGTGTGTGGTGGGCAAATGAGGAGGGTGAGTCTTCTCCATTGATATAAAACGTCGCCGCACAGACGCACAAATTAGGGTAAAAGTTAAGGATAAGGACCAGTTTTTAGTTAAGTTGTTTAATATGTATGGTGAAGGGTTTAACATTTTGTTTTCTTTTTTTTTTTTGCTATTAAAGAAAAAAACAGGTTGTTCTATTTTCAGAGCTTTTATTTTTTTTTTAAGAAGATTTTTATGGGTCCGTTATATTATGATCATTCTTTGTCTTATAATAATTTATGTTTTTAATCTTAACGTTTCATGTACTCTTTTTTTAAAATAAATTTTATAATAATAAAAAAAAAAAACAAAAGAAAAACAATCATTATGTTTTCCAATGAATGGATAATGGCTCAGATCAATCCAGCACATATAGATTTGCATTCAGTACAGCACTTCTCCCAAAAAAAACAAAAAAAAAAAAAAAAAAAAAACCCCAAATACAGCTACACCTCAATATTCTTTTGCCAAACTCACTCAAGGCTTGGTTTGGCTCAAAATTTTTTTTTTTACTTTATAATTTTTTTAATATTTAAAAAATATGTATATATATATATATATGTGCGCGCGCGCTGGCGCATGGTCATTTTTTTTTGTTTTAATCTAACCTTTTAAATAATGTCATTTAAAAAAAAAAATTCATTTCTTGTTCTTTAATACGTATAAGGAAGTGGTATCTTTAGCCAAATTATTCCACTTGTTAGAGACACTCTGAAAATCCTATTAGATAATGTGGTGGATGGAACTTAGAAGCCTCGAGTTTACAACACATCCTTTAAGCACCTTCATTCGGCAAAGCACTTATTTCCTATTTAGCTGAGATGTGTCCATTGAGTCTACCACCTCAGTGTCTCCTATGACTAAGAGATATATTTGGAAGAAATTTGATCATGATTAAGACATAAATTGTAAAAGTGAATGCATGTCTAACTATGTGTTTGAAAGTTTAGAGGGAGAGAAAACTCAAGAAAGTAAAGGGCACAAGGAAAAAGGAGAGGGGAGGAGTGGGATATAGTAATCAATTTTCCTTTGATGTTTTAAAAATAAGCATGGGAGGATTATAAAAAATTAAAAAATTAAAAACTAAGTATGGGAGGAGAAGTGTTTTTTTTTTTTTTTTTTTTTTTTGGGAGGATTAAAAAGGCTAATATATTAGACTAAACATAAATAGAAATAAATCTATTACAAACGTTTGTTGCCTTGTTTAGGGCAAGCAAGTTCCTCACCACAGCCGGTTGGTAATCAAAAGCTATAAAAGTAGAATTTAAGTTAGCGTCTAGTTTTGCCAATGTATCAGCACACTGGTTGGCTTATCTGTAAACATGCTCAATCTAAGTCTAGGGAATGCCCATTAAATGCTTCCTGCAATTTGTAAGCAAAGGTTCCAAATGATGGTTAGGAGCAAAATTCTTCATAAGTTGAACATCAGACAAAACATCCATTTTAACAATTAAATGTATAATTCCTAAATCAGATGCAAGGCTAGCCAATCCCTCAAGACCCAAAGTTATGCCAAACAACTGTTAGTGTTGCCCGATTCTCTAGCAAAACCTTTAACCTAATTTCCATCACTATTGCGGATCAAACCTCCACCTCCTGCCCTTCCTAGGTTCCCAAGAGCAACCCATCTGTGTTTAGAGTATACCAACTCTTTGGTGTTTTTTTTCCAGCAAACTTGTATCATGGTTGTCATTGGGGTATGTTTGTTGAAGAGGCCCAAAGCAAAAGTTCCAGCTGCCTTATTTATACAAGTCCCAGTAATTTTTTAATCTAACAAACCAGTGCGAAAGAAAGTGATTCTCATTTCTCGGGGTAGATTTAATTTTCTACACATGGGAAATAGGAGAAGTGCTAGGGTTTAGAGGGTTTAGCTCTCTCACTCCCTTTGTTTGAATGTTCTATAAATTAAAATGGAAATAATAAGACATCTTATAAATCAAAATTATACCCTCTTTTTTATTCAATTTAAATAAATACATATAAATTGATATCAAATGAGCAAAAGTTGACAATTATTTTTTTTTTTAAATATAAGTGGAACCTTTATTCTTTCTCCTTTCAAATTTTCCCTTTTTTTATTTAAATTTTTTTTTTGGAAGTAATAAGGTAGAACATTTATTGGTCAAATGTAAATGAGAGGTTTGCATCTCAACTGGTGAATTAAAACCACTTCCTCTTTCCTTCTACCCCATCCTTCCAAACACATCTATGGACTTGTTGTCATAATAAATGGTTAATCTAATTGTTAATGGCCTCTAGATCATGTGGCGTACCTTGAAGTCTTTTCTTAAAGTAATAATTATAATCTAATGAAAATAGTTGTACGTATGAGTAATTGTCAAACATATATTTCTTTGAGATATGTAGATACAATGAGAGGTGAGATTTGAATTACAAGTACAAGATATTACAAAAGATGTCACTAATATTGGGCTATCACTTGAATCTCGTTAAACATATAATTTAAGGATCAACATGGTACATATTTATAAAAAATAAAAATAAAAAACTCATTCTATAATCCTAAATTCCTATAGACATTTTATGTCTAATCATGATGAAGAATCATGATTTACACATAATGTTTACTCAAAAAAAAAAAGGCAAAGGAGGATGTTTATCTCACGTTGGTTGTGTATGTCTAGTGTCCGCTTTTTATAACCCCAGTCTACAACTACAAAAATGTCTAGTTATGTAATGTATTATAAATTCGATTTAAAATATTATTATTATTATTTTCGTGTGTGTTCTAATAAGTATTACTTTTTATTTAAAAATAAATAAAAAATGATTTACACATAATCGAGTGCCAGTCACTGTTAATTTTCGGCCCACATACGTTTATAGTAGCAGCGCCCTAAGTCCAATAGTTTTTAGTTGGATCCAAAAAAGGCCCATATGGGCGTGTGCATTGATGAACATTGGACTTAAGTAAACCTGTGAAGAACGTCCGAAAGGCAAAGAGAAACAAAGGTCAAAGTTAAAAAAATTTGGAGTCAGACCTCTCCGAAGCTTCTCTCGACCTGATGGAGAGAGAGCTAGTCCCATTGGAGATATGTCAGAGAAAGTTTCTCACCGGGGAATCCACGGGAGTGCTTATCCAGGGCACCCTCCCTCAATTGAAGCTCATCCAGACAATCACGGCGACAGCGAGCTTCACACTCGGGACTTTGACCAAGCAAACGCAGCTGAATCTGTTGGAGCACTCTGTCACACTTATGCCGGGAACACATGTTTCCAAGGAGGACCTTCGACAGGTGGGATGGAATTGGATGACTTCCAGGAGGGTTTTTGCCCTTAATTGTGAATCCTTCAACCCTCATATCTCTCCCAAAATGAATATTTTAGTTTGGAATTGCCGGGGGGCCATGAAACCCTCCTTTAGAAGCTTTATCCGTGATCTAACTAGTTTGCATTCTCCTGGAATTGTTGTCATTACTGAGACCCGTATTAGCGAATCCAGAGCGAGTGACATTCTTCGGACACTGCCTTATGATGGCATTCACACCACTGACCCTATTGGGTATGCTGGAGGCATCTGGCTCTTTTGGCGCACTGACATGGTCAATTTGGAGGTTCTGACTGCTACGGAACAGGAAATTCATGCCATAGTCAAGGTAAGCTCCTTTGACTCTCCCTGGCTGCTCTCTTCTATTTATGGTAGTCCTAGATTTGCGGAGCGTCAAATTCTTTGGGAAAATCTCTGTGCTGTCTCTCTTCTCCATAGCCTTCCTTGGGTTATTGCTGGGGACTTTAATGATGTTCTTAATGACTCTGAGAAGAAGGGTGGTAATAGGGTCAATATGACAAGAGCTACTGCTTATAGTAATTGCATGAGTTTTTGTAACATGGTTGATCTTGGTTTCTCTGGGCCTATCTTCACTTGGACCAATCGTAGAGAGGTGGGTGGGCTTATTCAAACTAGAATTGATAGGTGCTGGGCAAACCCGAGCTGGACTCTTGCTTACCCTGAGGCTAATGTTACCCATCTTCCCCGTACCAGCTCTGACCACTGCCCTTTACTTCTCAGCCTCTCTAGAACTTCCTGTTGTAGAGCGGAGAGGCCCTTTAGGTTTGAAAAAATGTGGCTTAGTCACCCAGATTTTCCTCTCATTGTTGATAAGGCTTGGGATGAGAACCCCTTGCTTGACCAAGCAATCTCCTCTTTTGTTTCATCTGCCATCATCTGGAACAAAGAGGTTTTTGGGAACATTTTTGTTCGTAAAAAAACAATTTTGGCTCGCTTAAATGGTGCTCAGAAAGCCATTGCTTCAAACCCCTCGGATTTCCTTATTGCTCTGGAGAAAAATCTTTCCCTGGAGTACAACACCATTCTTAACCAGGAAGAAGAATTCTGGGCTCTTAAATCCCATCTGAACTGGCAGCTCCAGGGAGATAGAAATACCACCTTCTTTCACGTTAAAACCATCAACAGAAGGAAAGCCAATAGAATTGTTCGCCTTCAAAATAGTGTTGGGGACTGGCTAGTCTCAGAACAGCATATTATTGACCATATTTTGGGTGGATACCATGATCTTTATAAAACCCAACATGATACTTCTGTGACTGGTCCAGACTTTGAGGTGGACTGGGCCGTTAGTTTGACTTCTGAGGAGTCTAGGCTTCTTTCTGCTGATGTCACCCCAACTGAAATTCATAATGCCCTTTTCTCGCTTAAGCCTTATAAGGCCCTTGGGCCGGATGGGCTGCATGCGGGCTTCTTCCAACATTTCTGGCCCAAGCTTGGGAATTCGGTCACTGAAGAAGTCCAACGAATTTTTGCTTCCCAGAAAATACCCCATTACCTTAATCAGACTCTTGTGGTTCTTATTCCCAAAAGAATTGGGCCTGAATTACTAGGACATTTTAGACCAATCAGCCTTTGTAATACGGTGTATAAGATGGTCTCTAAGGTCATTGTAAGCAGAATTAGGCCCTTCATGCAGCATCTTGTCTCTCCTCTTCAAGCTGCGTTCATTCCTGGTAGAAAAGGACTTGATAATATGATTATAACCCAGGAGATTCTTCACTCAATGGAAAGGAAAAAAGGCCGCACTGGTGTGATGGCTTTGAAAATCGATTTGGAGAAAGCTTTTGACAGGTTGGAATGGAGTTTTGTGCGGGAGGTGCTCTTCCATTTCAACTTTCCCCCAAACCTAATTGCTCTCATTATGGACTGCATTTCTTCATCTTCTGTATCCATCCTTTTCAATGGTGGCAAGCTAGATCCGTTCACTCCCTCTCGCGGGATTAGGCAAGGCGATCCAATTTCTCCATACATCTTTATCCTATGCCTTGAGTATCTTGGTCTGCTCATCCATGATAAGATCACTCATAAGGCTTGGAAAACAGTTAAAGCTTCTAGATCCGGCCCTGCGTTCTCCCACTTGTTCTTTGCTGATGATCTTATTTTGTTTGGTCAAGCTACTCCTTCAACAGCCCATGCCATTGAAGAAGTTCTCAACCATTTCTGCCTCTTGTCGGGTCAGAAAGTGAGTAATGAGAAATCTCGGATTCTTTTCTCCAAAAACACCCCTGATTCTATTCGGGCTAGCTTATGCTCTTCCTTGGGATTCTTGGAGACCAAGAAGTTTGATAAATATCTTGGTTTTCCTCTCAAATTCTCCGATCGGGGTAGCAAGGACTTCGATTTCATTATCCAAAATGTTCAAGACAAGCTTGCTGGATGGCAAGCCAATCTCCTCTCCTTGGCTGGAAGGCGCATTTTAATCCAATCCTCTTCGAGTGCTATTGCTGATTATGTCATGCAAGGCGCTTTACTTCCTAGTAGAGTCTGCCATGAGATTGACCGTGCTAATCGCAACTTCCTTTGGGGCTCCACTCCTGAAAAAAGGAAAATCCATTTGGTTAACTGGAAAACAGTCACTTTTCCTGTTGATCATGGTGGGCTTGGCATTCTTGAGGCTTGGCCAAGAAATCTTGCTCTCCTTGCTAAACTTGACTGGAAACTCTCCACTGGGGAACACTTACCGTGGGCAATGGTTTTAAGAGCTAAGTACCTTTCTGGTCGATCCACTCGCTCGCCTTGGCTTTCAAAAGGTGCCTGCTCTCGTACCTGGGCTGCTTGTAAGGCTGCCAAGCCCACTCTTGATTCGGGTTTGAGGAAAGTTATCTCTTCGGGCTTCTCCACTTCTTTTTGGTTTGATTCTTGGACCCCTCTTGGTGCCCTTAGAGCTGCCATTTCTGGTCCCCTTAACTTGCTGGAGGATCAGCAGCTGGTTGCTCATTTTCTTGATGATAGTGGGTCTTGGTCTTGGGATAATTTATCTTTTGTCCTTCCCCAATCTATTTTGGCGGCTATTACTGCTGTCCCTATTAGCTTCTTCTCTCCTGGTGAAGACTTAATTGCTTGGGCGCCAACTAAGGATGGTTGTTTCTCTCTTAACTCTGCCTATTTGCTGGCTAAAGGGTTAAATGCCTTGAACCCTTGCACTTTCTCTGCTGGCTGGATTTGGAAGCTTTTAGCGCCCCAAAAAATCCTCATTTTCCTTTGGCTGTGTGCTTACAACAGCATTCCGGTGAGAGAAGTGTTGGGTTCAAGAGGTTTTACCATTAACCAATCTTGCCCCTCGTGCAATAATCATCCTGAGTCCATTAATCACCTCTTAAGAGAATGCCAAGGTTCGGTTAGCTTCTGGAACCGACTTGGGCTGCATTCTAAAGTCATCAATTCCTTTAGTCTTCCTCTCATGGAATGGATTCACTTTAATAGCACCTGTTGTTTTCCTTCTAAGATTTTTGGTATCCCTTGGAAAGTTGTTTTTCTTTTTGGGCTATGGACTCTCTGGCTTAATAGGAATTCTTTGGCTTTCCGGGGTAAACATCTAAGGCAAGATATTGTGAAATTCTGCACTGAGAAAGCTGCTGAGTTCCACTTCCTTGTTCAAGGTTCCAGCTCCCGTGCGCCAAGATCCCTGCGCTCTGTTTGCTGGACTAAACCGAGTGTGGGTTGGTATAAGTTGAACACCGATGCATCTGTTCTTCCTTCCTCTGGCCGTGCTGGTGGAGGAGGTCTTATTAGGGACTCTAATGGTACTTGGGTTCAAGGCTTCTCTAGGCTCATCGGTTCCTCTAATATTCTTCTTGCGGAGTTGTGGGCTTTACGGGATGGATTATCAATGGCTTTAAACCTTAATATTGATAAACTTATTATTAATGTGGATGCTTCTGATGTCATCTCTCTTCTCTCAAAGACTTGTAATTCTAATAGGCTAACCCAGCCAATTGTGACTGATTGCAGGAGCATGCTCCAAGCTTTCCAAGAGTTCCGCATGCATCACTGCTACAGGGAAACCAATAGAGCTGCGGACCTGCTAGCAACTATTGGGCGCTGCCAAGTTGTTCCTTTTGTATCTTTTGTAAACCCTCCTTTGGTTGTACTGGAGGCTCTAGTCTATGACTCTAATGATGTAACCCGAACTGATCGGGCTTCTGTTGTTGATTAATATTATATCCACCGTATTTTACCAAAAAAAAAAATAATAATAATAATAAATAAATAAATAAAGACTTTTTCACTTCTTATTATTATTTTTCTATCTCACTATTCTCTTCTTCTTCTTCTTCTGTTTTTTTTTTTTTTTTTTGGGGGGGGGGGGGGTTGCTGAAAATGGCTGAAAGACTTCTTTTTTTTTTTTTTTTTTTTTTTTCTTGAGAAGAAAATGGCTGAAAGACTTGATTAAATAAAATGAGGATATATATATTTTATTTGGTCCGGTTAATGGGTGTCTGAGTGTCTTAGGTATTTGTAAATGAATAATTTCAAGAAAGTTTTGATATTATTTTTATGAAAAATTATAAAAAAAAAATGTCAAAATATTAATTGATTTTTTTTTTATAAAAACTTTTCTAAAATAGTATACTTATAAATGCCCTTAGGGCATTCATTAACTTTTCTCATTTTTTTTAAGAAGATATATGTACAATTTACAATTTTAATCGAATGGTACCTCAAGTGCACTACATTAATTACGTTCACCAATTAAATTCAAACACATACATATACTTGCACTAAATTTAATTATAACTAGAAATGATAATAGAGTTTTCCTTTTATTTGTTAATGCAACCATGTACTTGAATTTAATTGAAAAACTTGACGTATTACATTTTAGGTGTTGTATCTACATTTTATACTTGGTCCAAAATTTCTCACCCCACCTATAGATACACATAAATCCATACCTAATTTCACCATAAATACTTAGTGAAAAGTGGATTTAATATGACCAATTAAAAATTAACACTTAAACATGTTATAAAATTAAAAGGTGCTACGTCCATAATATTTTCACAATAAATCATAGGTGGTAAGTTGTTATTGATTTTAATTTAAATCTACAACTTAAATTACTTTTTTGCCCACTCATAAGAACCAATAACAACTCACCACTTAAGATTTGTTGTGAAAATATTATGGATTGTTCGGGGGCCTTTTTCGGTTGCCCAGCCACGTGTGGTCCCTTGGAGGGATGACCTTACTAGGCTCGGGCTTTTTTTTTGGGAGTTGCGTCCGAAACTTAACATTGGGCCACGTGGTTTAACGGCTACCAACGTATTTTCAAGCCTACAAAACCATTAAACCCAAAATCTAAGAATCACGATAATGGTTGAATAAATATGTAATATGCATTTGATATGATAGCTTTGATTAGTTGTAATAACAGTTGAAATAAAGTAGCATTTATTTAGAGGTAAAGTAATCATGTACTCAATGATGTAAATTTAAAGATATGGAAGCAAAGTCACTTATCTTTGAATGGTTCATAACTCCAGCTGTGTAGTATCAGTGAACTGATAGGATTTCAGCAGAATGCCAGCGGTAAAGGTTAGTTAAGCTTGCTTTTCTTATCATGCATTTAAATGAGTTTAAGCCTTGGTTAATAGTTGTAATAGTAGTTGGAATAAAGTAATATGTATTTAAATTTGAATTAATCATGCGTTCAATGATGTAAATTTAAAGATAAAAAAGTAAAGTCACTTATCTTTGTATGGTTTGTAGCCCAGCTGTGCAGCATCAGTGAGCTAATAGGATTCCAGCAGAATGACTCCAGCAATAGAGGCTAGTTTGCCATGATGACTTCAAGATTGAAGAGGAAAAATGGGTGCAACTGGAGGGAGAGAGAGTATGCCCAGCTGTGTGTAGGGGCCGGTTAAGCTTACCCCTCTTATCATGCACTTAAATGAGTTTTCTCCTTGACAATGTTCTTTTAGTTGTTGTGAAATTACGAATAGTGTTGCCTTCCATGAGAAGGGCTTTTGTATGGAGTACTTATGCCTTCTAAGAGAAGGGTTTTTATATGAGGTCTTGGTGCCTTCTAGGAGAAGGGGTTTAATAATAGAAGTTCACGCCTTCCATGAGAAGGGCTTTTAGTATTAGTGTTTGATATCTCTTGAAAAGTGTGGAGATGGTAAAAGATATAGATGTGTTGTGGGATGTAGTATTCATAATATGTATGATATATGAAAGTATGAGAGATATGGAGGTTAAAGATAGTAAAAATATGAGATCGTAACTACTGGAGAAGTTGTAGAGATTGTTTTCCAAGAGGAAAGATTTTGTAAGAGAAAAGTATGGAGATGTGTTTAGGTATTTGGAGACAAAAGCAATAAGATAGGTGTAGAAGAGTATTGAGATGTGTTTATGGACAGCAAAATAGTAGAATTTCAGAGTGAGAGAGTATGAGAATGGAGCTTAGAAAAGTTGTGGTGTGTTTTATATAATGGTGTAGTAAATGTGTATAAAATTGTGTAAGAGAAGTGGAGAAAAGGATGTTTAAAGATATGTGCAGCAAGATATATGTATTTTCAGAATATGAAGAGTGAGATAATAAATATAAGAGAGTAATAGTACTGTAGTGTGTTTAGCAAAGCTGTTGGGATTTTCTGCTGGAGGATATATGAGGGCTTATGAAGGGCATTTATGGGTTAAGGGCTGAAGAGTTTAGTTTCTAATTTGGGAACTAAAAACCCAGAAACTCAGTTTTTCATTAAGAGCTCCAGAAGGTAATTCAAGGAAGAAAGAATAGGGAAGCTTATGAGAGAGTTGTTCTCCATTGGTGTCCCCCTTTTGAGGTGTTCATAAAGGGTCCCCTTTAGAGCTAAGTCAAGGGGGTATTTTAGCAAATAATCTCAGCCAAAATCCGTTCCAAATAGCAATAAATTTTCAGAGAATCCATCTTAAGATTTAGCCAAAAATGGTATGTTTAGCTTTAAGGTATTCTTGCTATTTCGGGTATGAGCTTTTGGGGAAAAAGTAGCAGAAAAGGAAAGTATTTTGGCAAGAAAAAGATAGTTACTTTAGTTGGTTTTGGTTTTAGCCAAATGTGGAAAAATCAGTAATGCTCAGGCTGGTGGGTCAGCTGTCACAGCTGTTCTGAAAAGGCTGTCTCAACTATCAGGAAAAATTGTGACAGTTATCATGAAAAAGCTGTCCTAACTGTCAGAAAAAACTGTGACAGCTATCATGAGACAACTGTCACAACTGTCATAAGACAGTTGTTTGCTTTGGGCAGAAGCCAATAAGGTCAAATGGGTGATTTCAGACTGCTAAAGAGGTCATTTCATGGATTTGGCTGAAAAATTGTAAGATCTCTTTCAAGGGTATCTTGCTTTTTTGGTATAACAACTGGTTGTTGGGATTTCAGCATTAAATGGCTAATGATATCACCTCCAGCCAGGTGTCAAGTGCAGAATACATTGTTGGAGTTCAGCTGAAAATGTTTTCTTTTTCGGGTGTTTGTGTTTTAGTGTAAGGTTCCATTACAACGCATTTCTAGTATAATAGAAGGATTGGTTGATAGTAAAAAAGCTTTAAGGATTTAGTTAATGTCTCATTGTGTTGTGACATAATCTTGGTGAGCAAAAAGAGTATTTAATGCTCTGCTTTGGCAGCTAGCAGAGAAATATATGATCTGATTGTGGCAGACAGCAGCTGGGTATTAGAGATATCATGAATATTTTGTATATAGTTGGAGATTAAAAATAGCCAATTAGATTAGGCCATGTGTTTGAATTGGATTTTAGCTGAAAGTAGTAATAAGATTTATGTAGAATAATATAATGAAGTTTCTAAATTTGTATAACAATAGCTGGGGGTTGAATGAACAGTTATTTTCTCAGTAGTTAGATGGCTGGAGATATTGAGTATTTGTCACAAGATGAATATCAAGCTTTAGGAAAAGAGCAATGGGGAATTTTATCATCTAAACTGCTATGTGATAAGAGATGCTTACCACATGTTACCCGCTACACACGGACTCGTCAGAGTTTAGGGAGTTGGAGAAAACACGCTAAGTAACATGTCTCTTTTATCAACTTTAAACTGCTGGAGCTTTACTGAACATACCTTTTGACCCTCCAAACCACGACTCCCAAAGTTTCCCTAAAGAGACTTATGAGCTTGGATTATAAGCCGAAGATAAGATGACGTTCCTCGGGTTTTGTTTTCATTTTATGTAAATATGAGCTCTTGTTGAAGAAGTCGCTTGCCATGAATATGAGAGAGGTAATATGGGCCGTGAGTTTTGATTCATTGTGTGAGCCCGATCCATATGTTGATGTTGATGATGTTGTGGGGCTATGATCCCAATTGATAAAGAGGAAATGTGGACCATGAATTCGCCTCTTAAAGTAAGGATCTCACTGGTCATGTGAGCCCAATTCATGTAGTTGAATGAGATATGAGCTTATTTTGGGATTTAAAGAGATTTACCCAAAAAATCAATAATATGTTGATGTGGCATGAGTTGCCAATGAAGTAATGCCATGTGGGCCAAAAAAACGGTCCTCAACATGGATATAACATTTCTCTATAAAATTATGTGTGAATTTGGGTGTAGTCCCAGAGTTTTGCAAAATATCCTCACTGATGATTAGCCTTAACCACCCTAGCAAACCCTATTTACTGTTTCTGTTTAGTTTCTTCATGAGTTATCCTTGAATATATAAGAAAAATGAATGTATGGGCTCTTCCGCTCTTGCCTCTTGGAGTCATGGTGCAGTGTGGAAGCTTTATTCACAGAATCACAGTGTATTATAATTATATTATATTATATTATATATAAACTCAATAATTTAAACTATCACTAATTTATTGTGTAATTAATTAGTTTTAATGTGCTTTTATAACTACCATAGTCTACTTCATGATGACTGTTTTTCATTATCAAGCTGCAAGTTTATGACACAAATTACATTTTTTTTAGGTGATATTTGAATGGGTCATGCTGAAGGGTACCCTTAGGGTAATAGTTAACAATCCATTTTAGGAAATTTTTGACATAACTTTTATAGGAAATGGAAAAAGCTGTTAAAACATTAATTTTTTTTTCCTCATAAAAAATTTATTTAAATTGATTATTAACCATTACCCTAAGGGCATTCGTTAGCATTTCCCTTACATTAAAACCAATTAATTACACTATTATATTTAAGGTCCGTTTGGATAAGCGGTTTAAAAAAATGTGTTTTCAAAAATAGCGTTTTTAAAATAAGTGTTTTGAAAACACAATTTTGAAAATCACAATAAAACGTTTGGCAAACTTTGTGAACAGTATTAGTCTAAAATTGTTGTTTCAGTGCAAATTACCAAAATGGGCTTAGCATTTGGTTTGTCTACTATGTAGTTTTTCTACTAAATCATCATCCAAATTTGAATATATAAAAAAATATAATTAAAAACAACCAATTACATGATGTGTTGTTGTATATTTTTATTAGGTATAATAATAGTTTGTTATGTTCATTTAACAAATAAAGATGAAAAAGAAAAGTCATAACCCATACCATTACCTGACCACCTGGGGACTCTAAATTTTGAGACTTCTAGTTTCAACCATACATGTTGTGGAGGTAGGATGGGTAATTGATAAATGTTGCTTGGTAAAATCAAAAAGTCACTCTTTGTGCTTCATAAAAATGACGAAAGAACCGAAGAAATAAAGAAATAAGAAAAAGAAGAAAAAAGATAGAAGAGTTAGGATGCTGGAGATTTAAAGGAGATGAGCTAAGAAAAGTGTGAAGACTGCTTATTTAGAAAGTGCCTACCCAGATGCACCTGCTAGCGAAAGCTAGTGCTGTTTGCAACTATATGGTGGTGTAGATTAGGTAAGTTGCTAAAATTACATTAAGCTTGAAGTTTTATTTTTTGGGTTGGGGGGGGGGGGGGTGTCATGGCCCCGTCAACCTCAACGTGGCTCCGCCACTGGACAGAGAGCAAGCTTAAGGGTGACCAGTGAGGTTATTTGCTAGCTAGTGTTTTTGTCATTTAGCAAAAACTTGAGGGTGTTTTAGGTATTCAAACTTTAAAATGTATAGAGTGATTTGTGTTTTCAATGAAATTTTTCAAAAAGCTATCCTGGAAAATTATTGTGTACTTTCGAAGTACTATAAATGGTACTCTCTCCTCTCACATGAATGGTGAGTTGGTGAGATCCAGCATTCATGTTAGAGAGGGGGACTACGTATTTATGGTACTCCGGGAGTATCTAATAATTTTCCTCCCATACCTCGGTTTTAAAACGCAATATTTGACGTTTTAAATAACGCAATTTCTAGTAAAATCGTTATACCAAACACACGCGTATTGACGATTTTAATAAAAACGCGCGTTTAGGATTTCATAACAACCTATCAAAACGGGCACTTGAGGGTGTTCGCGCTGTGGTTTTGTGCTATTTCTAGCACTGCACTTTAGCCAAAACCATAACCGCAGTGCACCTCATTTTTGCAGTCACATGTGCAGTGTGGTGCGGTTTAGAGTTTAGCCAAAATCATAACTGCACTGCACCTCATTTTTTCGGTCACATATGCGATGTGGTATATAAGATGCAATTTGAAATCGATATATTTTTCAAATTTTAGGTTTTTTCTGCTCAGCCCAAAAATGATTTTTCCCTTTGTTTTGGGTCAAATTTTAAACTATTGAGTTAATTTTTCTTTATTTTGAGTTAGCTTTCATAATCAACACTTGATAGGGTTATTAAACTTTTTTTTAAAAAAAAAACAAAGACTTATTAAATTATTAATAATATATTTAAGGGTAATTCTACTGTACTCCTTTTTTTTAGGGGTATGATACCTACTAGTAGGCAACTTGCTATGCCAAGTTGCCAAAACATCACATTTGATGGTATCATCCTCACATTGTGTAGTACTAACATCACAAGTGGCGTACCTTGAAGTCTTTGCCTAAAGTAATAATTTTAATCTAATGAAAATAGTTGTACATATGAGTAATTTTCAAACATATAATTCTTTGAGATATGCAGAGTAATTGTTAAACACATAATTCTTTGAGATATGTAGATAGAATGAGATGTGAGATTTGAACCACAAACATAAAATATTATAAAAGATGTCACTAATATTGGGCTATCACTTGAATCTCATTAAATATATAATTCAAGGATCAACGTGGTACATATAATAAAATAATAATTAATTAATTAATTAATTAAAAAAAAAAAAAAAAAAAACTCATTCTGTAATCCTAATATCCTATAGACATTTTGTGTAATCATGAATGAAGAATCATGATTTACACGTAATCGAATGCCAGTCACTGTTAATTTTCCGCCCACATACGTTTATAGTAGCAGCGCCCAAAGTCCAATTGTTTTTAGTTGGATCAAAACAAGGCCCATATGGGCGTGTGCATTGATGGACATTGGACTTAAGTAAAAGAGGCTCTGTGAAGAACGTTTGAAAGGCAAAGAGAAACAAAGGTCAAAGTTAAAAAAAAAAAGACTTCTTCACTTATTATTATTAAAAATTTTCTCTCACACTATTCTCTCTCTTTTTTTTTTTTTTGGGTCCTGGTTGCTGAAAATGGCCGAAAGTAGGGGTGTGTCGGTTTGGTTTCGGTCGGTTTTCTACGTGTTGGACAACCGAAACCGAAATTTTCGGTTGGTGAAATTCTCAACCGAAACCGACCGAAATAGTTGAAAAACCATCGGTTTCGGTTGGATTTCGGTTTTGGTCGGTTTCGGTCATTTTTTCGGTTTCCTCTTCATTTATTTTCCAAGAAATCAAACAAAGAAAAAAAAACCCAGAATAGAGAGGAAATTGAGAAAATAAACAAACTCAGAATATAAACAACCAAGTACATAGGTTTTTTTACAACCCTAACTTTATTTGCACATAAAAATTGAAAAAATAGCATTGATTTAATATTAAACAAACCCATAATTGAAGATCTAAAAAAAAAAAAAAAAAAAACCCAGAATTGAAGATCTAAAAAAAAATACAAACCCAGAATTGAAGATCTAAAAAAAAAAAAAAAGAAACCCAGAATATAAAAAAGAGAGATGAAATTATGGAGAATGTCGAACCTTGCATGGTTAGGAACCAACAAGGCTGGCCGGCGTGGCTCGTGGATGTCGCCGGCGACGCCATCAAAGACTGGGCTCCTCGTCGAGCCAACACATTTGAAGAGGAGAAAAAAAACCAACAAGAAAGAGAGAAGAACATGGGTGGTTTTGAAATGAGAGAAACAAAATCAAGTAAAAGATTGGGGAGGGGGTCGGCGCTGAGGAGAAGAGAAAGGAATAAAATGCTCTATTTCCAGGTGAGAGAGAAAAAATGGTTACAGAGAAAAGAAAGGAGGAGGGGCGGCTGGAAAGAAAAGGGCAGAACAAAAAAATGGATGCTAGGGTTTTTAAATTTTAATGGTTTTAAAAAACCTAAAAAACTCAAAAAGGTTTCCGCGAAGGCTCGAACCCTAAAACACTTAGTCATTACAGCCACATCATACCACTAAGCTACAAACTCCAACGTGTCTAAGTATTACATAAATATATATATATATATATCGGTTCGGTTCGGTGCATTAAAATTTGCAACCGAAAACCGAATCGAAATTTTCGGTTTTATTATAGAAAAAATCGAAACCGAACCGAACTGAAACCAAACCGAAATTTTTGCATCGGTTCGGTCGGTTTGAAGCGGTTTTTTCGGTTCTTCGGTTTTTTGCACACCCCTAGCCGAAAGACTTCCTTTTTTTTTTTAGAAGAAAACGGCTGAAAGACTTGATTAAATAAAATGAAGATATATATATATATATATATAATTGGGTCTAGTTAACGAGTATCTAAGTGTCTTAGGTATTTGTTAATGAATAATTTTTAAAAATTTTTGATATCATTTTTATGGAAAATAGAAAAAATTGTCAAAATATTAATTGATTTTTTTCCCATAATTTTTTTTTAAATGGTTTACTTACAAATGTCCTTAGGGCATCCGTTAACTTTTCTCATTTTTTTTTAAGAAGATATAAGTACAATTTACTATTTTAATTGAATGGTACCTCAAGTGCACTACATTAAGTTCACCAGTTAAATCAAACACATACATATACCTGCACTAAAAGATAATAGAGTTTTCCTTTTATTGGTTAATGCAACCATATGTTTGAATTTAATTGAAAAACTTGATGTATTGCATTCTAGGTGTTGTATTTACGTTTTATACTCAGACCAAAATATCTCAGCCCACCTATAGATACACATAAATCCAAACATAATTTCACCATAAATACTTAGTAAAAAGTGGATTTAATATGCACCAATTCAAAATTAACACTTAAACATGTCATAAAATTGAAGAGTACTGCGTTTACAATATTTTCACAACAAATCATAGGTGAAAAAATTGTTATTGATTTTAATTTGAATCTACAACTTAAATTACTTTTTTGCCCGCTTATAACAACTAATAATAATCCACTACTTAAAATTTATTGTGAAAATATTGTGGACATAATATTTTACCTATAAAAGTATAAAAGTATATGTGAATTGGGTGTAGCCCAGAGTTTTGCAAAATATCCTCACTGAAGATTAGCCTTAACCGCCCTAGTAGAGTAGCAGACCCTATTTACTGTTTCTGTTTAGTTTTTTCATGAGTTATCCTTGAATATTTAAGAAAAATGAATGAATGGGCTCTACCACTCTTGCCTCTTGGAGTCATGATGCAGCGTGGAAGCTTTATTCACAGAGAGTTTTTTTTTTTTTTTTTTAGTATCAGACTCAGTGTAATAAGTATATATATATATATATATATATAAACTCAATATTTTATTGTCGAGGGGCGTAAATTCAAATATCACTTAAAAAAAATTTGGACAAAACTTAAATATAATACTTTAGTTTACATAAAACATGGCTATAGTTTGTCTATAGCCACTTTTAAATAAACACGGCTAAAAAAAATGCGGCTATAACCTGTGTGTTTTATAGTGGTACAGTATCTTAGGTTCTCCTCTTAAAATTTAACTATGTGACTATATAACTAAAAAATACACTTTCATCCCATAATAAAAAATTCACATGGCAGAATCTTAAAAAGAGAACCTAAGAAACTAAGTACTGTACTTAAGTCTTGCTCAAAAAATTTAATTCGCAAACTTGCAGCTTGATAATGAAAAAAAATCATCATTAAGTAGACTATTCACTATAGTAGTTATAAAAACACATTAAAACTAATTAATTACACAATAAATTAGTGATACTTTTAATTGATTACATTAAAACCAATTAATTACACTATTGTATTTAGGGGTGTTCGCGCTGCGGTGTGGTGCGGTTTTGGGCAATTTTTAGCACCGCACTTTTGTGGTGCAGTTTAGCCAAAATCATAACTGCATTGCACCTCATTTTTGGGGTCACATGTACTGTATGGTGCAGTTTAGAGTTTAGTCAAAACCATAACTGCATTGTACCTCATTTTTGCGGTCATATATGTAGTGCGGTGTATAAGATGCGGTTTGAAACCGGTATATTTTTCAAATTTTAGGTTTTTCTTGCCTAGCCCAAAAATGATTTTTCCCTTTGTTTTGGGTTAAGTTTTAAACAATGGAGCTAGTTTTTCTTTATTTTGGGCTAGCTTTCCTAATCAACACTTGCTAAGGTTGTTAATTTTTTTTTTTTTAAACAAGGGTTATTAAACTATTAATAATATATTTAATATTAAAAAAATAAATATATTAATATATGAAGAGGGTGCGGTTTGTGCAATTTTTTTATTATAAAACCGTAAATTGCACTGCACCATGCGGTGCGATGCAGGGCAGTGTACTGTTACTTGCAATGCGAGGCATTTATGCCATTTTGTAGGCGATTTTAGTGCAATTTTTGCAATTTGTGCGATTTAGTAAACACCCCTAATTATATTTATAAAAACATATTAGTGATAGTTTTAATTGACTACATTAAAATCAATTAATTACACAATAAATTTTTTAATTAATTTATTTATTGATAATTCAACCGTTGCAACAATGGAAATAAGTGGATTTAAACCTTGAATATTTTTGTAAAAATTACCGAGAAATATAAGTTGAGGTAGACACGTTATTGGCAATTATAAAAAATTTTAAATAATCTGCTATTGATTTTTCAGTCAGGCGTGTGCTCCCTCCGGGCTGATAATTGATCTGCCATGACCAATGATTGAAATAGATGTTATCTATAATTTTTTGCTGAATAGATGTTATCTATAATTGAACTAAGACAGTTGTCACAGTTCATATCATTCTTCATGAATCAAAGATCACTCCCATGTCTCATCCATTGTTCTCAGACATTAGAAAGAAAAAAAAAAAAACAGACAAGACTTTGGTTGATCGTGTATATATTTTGTATTTAAATGCAAAATACTTATCTTCACTCATCATAAATATTTCATCATGCTAGCTCGTGGCTGTGGCATGCATGCCAAGTGTCTTTCAGAAACAGTGAGGGGATTTGGACAATACCAGAATATCATTTTATTTTATTTCTGCTTATTCTTGCTTGAGCCAGAAATTTAGGTCACGAAAGCTTCCTGGGAATTTTAAACCAGCACATGCATATTCATTATTAGTGGGTCTGTCTGGTCGGCTCTGCTTGTTAGGCAAGTGAAGAAAATATGCAACTCCCTCACATCACAGATTCTCAAAGGCTGCCACATGGTGGAAGTGACGTTTTTAACGGTTGATGTGAAGCTTATGGTGATGGAAAACTATTTTTTTCAAATAGGAAAAAAAATAAAATAAAAAACAAACAAAAGGGGTCACGAAAGATGCTTTTTGGGGGAAAAAAAAATTGTTAAGATATTAATGCCTAATGAAAAATTTTAGTGCTGTAAATTATTTTACAAATTTTTTATTATGATTGTAATTTGGTAGAATATAAGCGGTGGAAAAAATTATGAGTTTATGTATAAGTATGAAAAAAATTATAGGTTTATTATGTCAAAGTTGTGACAAAGGATTTGTAAAATAATTTATGGTCCTGAAACTACTTATTTGTAAATGAAGCAATTGAATTCGTACTAATTTCATTTCTTGGATAAAATTTATCAGCCTCGTCAAGTAGGACATTTTGGATCCACTCTTTAGAAGTAAACTAGGTTACACAACTTCACTTGCCAGAATTATGTATCATGTAATCCAGGGGAATTTATAATGAATATCAAACATAGGATGTTTCATGTTTGGGTCTACCATTCATCTCAAGCTTCCAACCACTATGCTGCACTTTAAATTATTGTATAAAATAATGGTGAAAGTATTATTTTGGACTTTATATTTTGGGGACTTTGTTTTGTCCCTATATTTTGTAGCCATTAATTTGGTATATGTTATTTTCAACTTGTAGTTAATTCGATCTCTATTGTCAAATCACAATTTTTCTTATACTTTCTTGATAACCAAACACAAACACACAAATCAAATTTACCAATCTCCAATTCCGATAGACACATATATCAACTCAGCAATTAAAGAAACTAAGATTCAAACCCATAATGATTGAAAATTAAAAATAACATGAATCAAATTGATTGAAAATTAAAAATAACATGGACCAATTTGACTATTACTAAAATATAGAGACTAAATTGACTAACATGACCAAATTGATTGCTACCACAATATAAGAACTAAATTGATAGTGGACTCAAAGTGTAAGGAACAAATTGATATTTTTGCTTAAAATAATTTAAAAATTTTTTGGAAAAAAAAAAAAAAAAAAAAAACCCTGTGGTTGCTTAAAATAATCAGTCGCTAACTCGCTATGATTGGCAGGGGGCCAGTTTTGGCATTACACGCGAGGAGGGTAGCTTACCAGAAGAGTGCAGCGTTATTATTGTGAGTCGTGTAGTGCAATAAATAATAAACTTTTTATAATAATAATAATAATAATATTGTTTTAGCCTATACACCATCGTATGCCTTGCCCTGCCATTATTTTGGTTGTGTAAATTCACATAAGTGAGTGTGTAATAAAAAAAAAAAGTGTAAAATTTATATATTCTTGTCTAAAAATAACCCACATGAATGAATGTATAATTGTAGAAATTTATAAGTTTACTATAATAATTATGTAAATTTATACAAGAAAAATAGTAGATTGTGGTTGTTGTATGTAAAGAAAGAAGAACAATTAAAAAAATTAAAAAAATTTGATATTTTAATAAAATGTTTGGTAAAATAGATAATATGATGTGGAGTGTTTTGAAACCCTAATTTTTTAAAAACCCATATTTTCTTACTTTTTAAAGTACAAATATACTTTAATACATTTTCATAAAAAAAACTAAATAAATTGTTCTAAAATAGATACTATCATAATAGAGATATATAATATCCAAGGCAAATGATCAATTGAAAGTCGTGACTTCAAGTATAATAGAGGTATTCTTAACATAACGATTTCAGTATTGTAAGCGGGCAAAAATCAATTACCAACCCAAGCTAAATGGAGATTTAATATGTGACAGCTCAGTACAATTAATTTATAGAGAATGGATTTCCAAGTTCAACCTTTGTAAGCCTTATTGATTTTGTTTAAGTTAGTAAGAATACAACAGATTGCTAGTAAGAAAGAAGAAGATTTTAGTATTAACTCTTCCTCAGGTGAGGATCACTAGTTCATATAATATTCAAGTCTTGGTTACAAAGCTTATTATCACACAATGTATGTTTTTTCTTTAATTCTTCGTCCCATTTTCTAGAGGAGTCCCTTTTCCTTATATAGCTATTTAAAGTGCATCCCAGCACTCCTCTTGTACAGTTACTAATTTTTATTTGGATACTTGTCCCATCAGGGTTTTGCTAGAGGTGGTAGAATGTGCTGCAAGCTGTGGGGGTACTGTTCAGGGGTCATTCTGCCATTAAATGTGGCCAGTTGAATTGGTGTAGTGCATTGAATGCGGAGATGATGGATACTTTACTTGGATATTTCCCTTCTTCTTTACTTGTACATCTCTACCTCTTTCCTTGGTATTTTGTCCTTTGGTCCAGGTGGCTTGTCTAAAGCCTTTTGAGGAGTGTTCACTCTTTCGACTCCTCGGGCAGTCACGGGCAGCCCAACAAATTTGGAGGCTTTAGGCGATATATTTAAATGGGGTTTTTTTGTTATCACTTAAATAATATTTGACTAGTGCTTAATATCATTATTTTTTTGATAACAGAACTATATTCTTTTTATTTTGTAATGTGCTTTTTATTTTTTTGGGAAAATGCTAGAACTATAACCAATTTTACTAAAAAAACACTTAGAAACAATATAGTAATGAATATGATTAGTGACACTTTAAGAAGATAATAAACAAGTATTTAAATGAATGATGTTAAAGATATTATAAATTTTACAATATGAGGCTTAAAAAGATGTATCACCAATCACAAAAAGTATTTCAAAAATGCATTTAATAAGTTGACGTCCACAAATCATATTAATTGTCACATTAATTTGTAAAGGTCTTTGAAGTAAAACTTATAGTATATATTTCTTGCATTTTCCTATCTAAATTATTTATTGTGATTAATGACATATATATTTGTAGAACTCATGTATTTAAAGTTGTATTATCTCTAGCATTACTTAATTATTTGAGACTTCTTAAAAGTACAAAAAAAAAATCTATATCTCCAAAAAAAAAAATTTCAAAAAAATATATTAATTTTTACCCCAAAATTTGGGGTCTTTCTCTAGTAGGGGGCCCTAGGCGATGGCCTAAGTGGCCTAGGCCTAGGGCCAGCCCTACGGGCAATCGGTGTCTTCGGTTTCTATACCTAAAACTCTTATCAGCGTATTAGGCCAAAACTAATGAGGAACTAAATTTTCCTTCTCCTTGAGTCAAACCCATTTGGCAATATTCTGTGTTTGAATCTTACCCTTATAAAGATACATAGCATAATGATTTTCAAGTTAGAAAAAGTGGCTTCAAATTAAGATTTTAGTTGAATTTCATCAAATATAAAGGTGTGCATATTAACATGTGTAATAAACACTAATAAACATCTATATCATATGATATGGGGGTGGATATCAAAATAAAAGTTCGTTAATAGCAGAACGGAATTTCATGAGACACTGGTTCCTGGACTATATCCAAAAACTTTCATGAAAACTACAGTATAGAGATTAGAGAGCCGTAAAAGCATGGCCCACGTTATGTTGCGTGAGGCTCACTTGTTTATAATGTAGTTATGGTGTACCTAACCTCACCAGCTACCTAGCTAAAGTCCAAACCATTGATTCTTTCTAGGCATGACTAGTCAGTACTCATGACTCCTTTTCTCAATTTCACAACGGTCTTGATTCTCAAAAAAAAATCACAACGGTCTTAAAAGTAACGGCTAAATTTTCTCAACCATAGAATATATTTCTGTGGTGGTGGTGGTGTTTTCACCCACCATTGAATCCTAGCCGTTTATCATAGAATCTGACCATCGACTGTACTCTAGAATCTCTGGTGTATAGCACTATAGCACAAGTGATGTGACCAATTTTGTCGCCACATTGTTTCGTCTTGAATGTGTAAAAGCCAACAGTGTAATGGTAAGTGATTTTAATAATGAAAAAGGTGAGGAGTAGGGATTAAGAAAAGATGTGCAAAAAGATAAGGACAGCACAGCATCCTGATAATTGTGACAGAGCTATCTTTATCTTTTTGCACTTTCCAGGAACATCTCTCTGGATTAATCCTCTGAATACCAAAAAGAAAAAAGAAAAGGCGTTTTTCCATAACATTAATATTAGTACCAAACATTTTAGGGCATACTTTATTACAATTCTCTTGTATATCCTCTGTTACAAGAATAGATATATTTTCCTTCTCATTTATGATCTGTTATGTAAAATAATTATGACAAAATGTGTATTGTATCAAATATTTTATGTATACACCATTGGGCCTTGTAGCCCAAGTGGTATCCGGTATCTCTAGTTACCGCTAGCTCGGGGGTTCGATCCCCCGAATAAATAATTACCCAGTAAAAAAAAAAATTATATATATATATATATTTATGTATACTTTATAACAATTCTCTTATATGATTTATATCGTAAGCGGTAAGTAATTGTCTATTATATATATATATATATACATTTTCCTTTATCATTCACAATTTGTTACTTAGAACAATTGTGACAAAATATGTGTTGTATTAGTATTATTACTTTCTCGAACATTTGATATATATTTATATTTTGAAAAAGTTATCTGATGTCCTAAAAGCACTGGTTAAGGATATAATTTTAGAAAATTTTTATGGGAAAATAAAAAATAATTAAATTTTTGATAGCTTTTTTATATTTTTAATAAAAGTTGTATCAAAACTTTCTTAAAATAGTTTATTAACAATTGTGCACTAAATGCACCTGCTAACCTAATTTTTTTTTAAAAAAAATGCTACGTCCACAATATTTTCACATCAAATCATAGGCAGTTAGTTGTTATTGGTTCTAATTTGAACTTATCACTGAAATTACTTTCTTTCCTCATCCCTAACAATCTATAACAACTTGCCACTTAGAATTTGTTGTGAAAATATTGTGGACTTAACACTTCTCTTTTTTGTTAACAAAAAAACCAATGATCAATGAGATGATTAAGGTCTATTATTTGGTTTTTTTTTTTTTTTTTGGCTTTTTGCTAGGTGAAGGAATTAAACTATTATTTTTAAGCTATAATGACTAATGAGCCCTTATCATTTGACATTTTATAAAAGAAATTTCTCCACCACCATGCACTTTTAGCGCGATAATCACTCTACAAGTATTAAGTACTTGTGGAATAAGGATAAGGGTTAGGGTTCAAGTGTCCAGGAGAGAGTTTCACACACTTATACACTTATATTATATTAAAGTACAATTTCTATTTTATATAAAAAAAAAATTCTCTTTAAAAGCCCATGGGCTTGTGAAGAAAATATACTTGTAAAAAGACAAAAAAAAAAAAAAAAAAAAAGACTGAAAAAATTGGTATTTACTAAATAAAAACAAGATTTGAAATTGAGAGTGTTGAGAATACTTGTAAAAAGAGACTGTAAATGATATAAGTATACCTGTAAAAAAATTGGCATTTTGTAAATACAAGCACAAGAAAAGGGTGTGAATGATATAAATATACCTGTGACAATCTTTAACAACACACTCAATTTCGAATCTTGTTTTTATGATCAAAATACATTTTTTTTCTTACATAAATTCATCATTACACTATTTTTATCATGAACCTATCACATTTTAACAAGTTAAATTGACAGCGAAATTTTATGCCTTCTTTATTGCATTGTTAATCATTTAATAAGACACACAAAGGGCACTTGTGATAATTAGTAATTACCCACTCTTTTTTTCTTTTTCTTTTCTTAACAGAGTAGTACCCCCCTAGTCAAGTCACTTAAGTTTCCACTTTCCACTATAAATCAATCACTCCACTCAATCCCAACCATCTTCCTGCTCAGTGCTCACAAAAAAGCTTTCACCTTTGAGAGAACTTGCTCACAATTTTCCAAGAGAGAGAAAGAGTAGTACAGTAGAACAAGAAAGAAGAAGAAGAAAAAAAAAATGGAGGGGAAAGAAGAGGATGTGAAGCTTGGAGCAAACAAGTTCTCAGAGAGGCAACCCATAGGGACATCAGCACAGACAGACAAGGACTACAAGGAGCCACCACCAGCACCATTGTTTGAGCCTGGTGAGCTCCACTCCTGGTCTTTCTGGAGGGCTGGGATTGCTGAGTTCATAGCCTCCTTCTTGTTCCTCTACATCACCATCCTCACTGTCATGGGTTACACTAGGACCCCCAACAAGTGTGCCTCTGTGGGTGTTCAGGGCATTGCTTGGGCCTTTGGTGGTATGATCTTTGCCCTTGTTTACTGCACTGCTGGTATCTCAGGTATAACACCCTCTCTCTCTTTCTCTCTCTCTCTCTGGGCTTGTCTTATTTTCTTTTTTTTGAGAAGCTTTTGTGTTTGAAACATGTACAAAATTTCTTGGTTGTGATCTGTTTGTTAAGAAACATGGTAAAAATACGGTCTTTTTAGTTTTTTCAAGCTGTTTTTTCTTCTATCAACCTACCAGAGTGGAGGTTGGTGATTTTTTGTAGTGGATTTTTCCATTTTTAGTTGGTTTTTTGTTTGCTGGGAAAACTGGGGCACATAGAATAAAAAGCTCAAGTCTTTGTGTATATTGGAGGTTTTTTTTTCTTCAAATTTTGTCACATCTTTTCCATCTGGTTTCTTTAAAAACAGAAAAAGAAATTTTTTTCTTTTACAGCTGATAGGTCAGGATTTTGACTAGTAGAAATGGCAGATCTGAAATTTTCCACTGTTACCTTAAAAAATAACAATTTTTTGGACCCTTTGAAAATCGGAGGAAAAGTATGGATGAGGTAGATAGCCCTAGCTTCTTAATATTTTACATACAAAACCCTATCAATTTTTATATTAGGGAGACCCAAGCACGTTTATTTTACCATGAATCAGATCGAAAGGATATAATCAGGTCAGGTTAACCTAAAATTGAACATTTAAATACAATTTTCAAAATTAGGCATTAGTAAGCACTTTCAGTAATTTTTTGGAAAGAAAATTTGTAAGAGGTATTTTAGTAATTTAAGTACATAATCAGGTCAGATTCAAGTACTTATTAAGGAGAAAAAAAAAAACAAAAAAACCAACCCATTTCCATCTACGGGAAAAGAAAAAAAAAATTCAAATACATATCTCATTCTAGCTTTGAAAAATACACATCTTGGACAAATTTCTAAACTTTGTCCTACTGTTTAGACATTTTTCTAACTCAGGCTGCAATGCCTTGTTTAATTGTTGATTATGTAGTATTAAATAACCTTCTTTATACTCTTGTGGGTTTGGACAGGTGGGCACATAAACCCAGCAGTGACATTTGGTCTCTTCCTTGCAAGGAAACTTTCCTTGACAAGAGCAATATTCTACATAGTGATGCAATGCCTTGGTGCCATTTGCGGCGCAGGCGTGGTGAAAGGCTTTGAAAAGGGACTGTTTGAAAATTCTGGTGGTGGAGCCAATGTAGTGAACCATGGCTACACCAAGGGGGATGGCCTTGGTGCTGAGATCATTGGAACTTTTGTTCTTGTCTACACCGTTTTCTCGGCAACTGATGCTAAGAGAAATGCTAGAGACTCCCATGTCCCTGTAAGTATTTTCTCTGTTTCTTTGTCTATCAATATATAACTCTCGTCTGTGTGTATGTGTGCGTGCATGTTTGTAACTCGTTATCAATGTACATGCTTGTGTGTTTATCCCGTATGTTGTTGCTTGGATTTAGTTTCAATGCACTTTATTAAACTAGCTGATTGATATCTGTCTTACAATGTTTGTTAAGGGTTTCACTTATGCTCAATATTTGGTCAGCTGGAAATAGAATGAACCCACTTATTTAATCTGAAATTTTATGGGAAAATGTTGGGAATTTGATTATAGCCTATTCTTCTCACATGTTCATATATATTGCTCATAGAAACAACAAATTCAACCACTGTGTAGCTGGTGAAAGGTGTCATTATTATAGAAAAATAAGCATTTTGCACCAAATACACAATATATTTTTTTCTTTATTAAGAAGAAAAATGCAAATCTCACATATGGCTAGGTTATTTTTGAAATTACTAGTGTTTAAGATATCAATTGAGGTTCAATGTATCTGTACAACTTGTTCTATTGTAATGAACTAATTCAATATACCTGTACAACTTGTACTATAGATAGTAGAAGTACATTTTAATTGTTGTTTGAATTATTCAATGCATGTGTAAAGAAGCTCTTAGTCATTTTGATGACATTATAATTCATTGAAGCAGATGTTGCCTCGTTAATTTTTCGGTGGTGGTTCAACGCTAGTTTGTGAATGCTTTTATTTTTTGATAATTTGTAGATGCTTTTATTGGGTTGTGTTGTTTGCACACTTTTTATATGCAAAGTCATATGCACAAAGACACGTATCACCCTCTGGGTGCATGCAGCATGCTTTGCCACCAAACACATGTTTGTGTATGCGTGAGCAGCTCTCAATATCATGTTCATACCCATGTGCTTTTTGGTGGAACCCTCTAGTAATGATGACTTTCAAGCATGAGCCAAATTGTGTCTGTGTCTATGTGGGGTTCACCTGTGGATCATGTGCCTTGTTGTTGACTGTTTGCTGTATGTGATGACTAGGCAAAATGCCTCAGACTTGTCAATGTTTTGAGCTTACTCTTAATCTATAAATTCTTGGCTAGGCACGTGTATTATGCACGTATATTATGTGTATTATAAATCATATTGAATGTTCTGATAAATGATTAACATTCCAGAGAATTTTAATTCGGATTTTTTTTTAAAAGCTCTCTAAAAATTGTTTGAGGTGTTGCCATTTCTTATTAATATGATGCCACGTTTGACTGTGTGGTGAACCCTTTCAAATTGTTTAGTAACAACTAGGTACAACAGTTACCACAGTGCTTGGAGGGGTGGTACAGATACTAGGAGGTGTAGAATCATATATTTAGTTTTTGGTGCCTAGGAATATTCCAATTAATCCCTCATTTATATATATTCTGCAACATATGTTAGTCAAGTTAATATCAATTTCATATTGACTCAAACATTGATACTTTTTCACCCAATATTGTTATTTTACCAAATTCATCATTGTGATAATTTGTATAAACCTTTCTGAAAAAAAATGGTCATGGGGATTCACAATATGTGGGTTCGAAACTGAAATCTATTGGTTTCAGGTGTACCGTAGCTTGAATTTAAGTTAAACATTCTATTCTATCCATTGGAAGCTTTGTATTCTTCTCTTAGCATGAAATTACTGCTACTCAGAGAAGGACCAAGCTAGCATGTGAGCTTGTCTAGTCTCTAGTCGGGCAGGTTTACCCTTTTAAAGTTGGTTGAAGTTGCAACGTGTAAATTTCAAGATGAGTTTGGGCTCTGTGTTAATTAATGTGGGAACCTCCACTTGGAACCTTCAGGACAAAAAATTGAGTCAGAAGCTAATCCTACTTCATTCTTGGACAAAAAATCCTACTTTATTCTCCACCTAAGAGTTTGTGAAAGTAAAATTTATCTGCAAATGATTCTGCACTATTTTGATTTGTTAATAATACCACCTTTCCTTTTATTTCTCATATTATTGTTCTTTGTACAATCTGGATTGAGGATCCCTCTTATGCATACAATTTGGATTGAGGACCTCTTTGCTTATGCATACCATTTATGTTGATTTTTACTTATTCAATGTGAAGATGTGCTGGACTAATATTGATGATAATTTAATATCTTCTGGGTGCTACGTTGCCACTTGAATTGTCTTCCATGATTTTGAGTGGCATGGGCTGTGTGATCCTTAATCTTTTGCTACTGTACTGAGACTTGCTCAGGGATATTTATTACTTTCTTGCCTTCCAAATATGAATATATGGTAACCAAATGGTATGTGACCATGAGAAGTTACTTTCACAAATATGGTCTAAAAAGATCCCCCTCCTGGTTCTTAAACATTACCTTATTTTCTGAGTTCAACTGTGCAGATCTTGGCTCCACTCCCAATTGGATTCGCAGTGTTTTTGGTGCACTTGGCAACCATTCCCATTACCGGAACAGGCATCAACCCTGCCAGGAGCCTTGGGGCCGCTATCATCTACAACAAGGACCACGCATGGGATGACCATGTGAGTAAAAAAAAAAAAAACGTGACAGTCATATACTTCTGGATGTGTAAATTAATTATTATATAACTAAACTAAAGGGTCTGATCACTGATATCTATTGCTTGTTTTCTTGCTTCTTCAGTGGATCTTCTGGGTGGGACCATTCATCGGAGCTGCACTGGCTGCCCTTTACCACCAAATAGTCATCAGAGCCATCCCATTCAAGTCCAGAGCCTGAGAAATTATTCCTCTTGCATTTCATCGTTAATCTTGTGTCTTGTTAATACCTGTGTGTTGTGTTGGATTCTTCTTTTCTATGTCTTAGTGTTGAGATTGGAATTGATGTGTTGGTTTTGTGCATAAGATTTCTTCGCTTTGTAACAGTGGGCATCTTTTTCTGAATTAGTGTTTGACTACCAATTTTATTAGCTAGACATTTTATTTGTGGGGACTTTTTTTTTTTTTTTTTTTTTTTTGTTTTTTAATGAATGCACTGGTTAGAACTTTTTTTTTTCTATGGCTACAACAATTCTTAAAAGACTTATTGGTTGGTGACGTCCGACCAATACAAGTCCTTTAATAATTCTTATGGTTCTTCTCTAATATCACTTATATTGTATAGCAATCGAGATAGTTGTGACTTTTGTGTCTCTGCTGAGTTTAATGGACATTGTTAAGACCAAATTAATCAGATCCATTTAAGATAGGGTTTACAAATTCAAAAGGACCAAGCTTCCTCAACTGTTATGCCTGAAGGGATATTTTTGTTTCTAAAAACTGTATCGCAGTTTTTTCAAATTAATTTTCTTGCTCAATTAATAGAACTCATTTAGAACAATGATGCAAGTTGCAACTCTATATCATATTCGATCATGACTAAAAACAACATGAATATGAGGTTGGTGACATTCACACCTAACCAAAAAAGTGGCATGTGATGGGTCTTTAATGCATGGAAACCAATCAACCGTTAAGCATGTGATGGGTATTTATTTTTTTCATTTTCATAAGATGTTAATTTGGTGTAGACCTCATTTTATTTTAATTTTCCATTATATTCTCATCGTGTTTTTACAGCAAGAGATAATTTTTGTTTTAAACACTCTCCATCCTTATCCAATAATGCAACTTCAAATAAAAGTGGTAGACTGGTAGCCTTTAGATTTGATTATATAGGGTGTGCTCGTTAATTCTGAATTTAAGATGAGAGTTGACAATAATGAAAATTTGTAAATTATTTTATTTTGCAAAATTTTTGAGTTGCTATTTTTATTAGCACCTTAATTCTTACTTATGAAATGCACTAGTTTTGAATCTTTTTGATTTCTACCTTTTAGGTAACAACTATGAATTCCCATTTGTTTTGTTATGGTGAAAATTATTTATGTTGTATTAAATTCATAGTTTCATTGAAAAATTAAATACAGAGAGTTCATTTTTTAAAAGATTTATATTTCACCCAAACATATGTTTATAATGGTCAAATGATTTATTTTTTAGTTACGAAATAAGAGTATTTAAAAGATTATTTTATACAATCACAACTTATAATTTCTAACCATTGATGATGAATTAGTGGTCCAATGGCTAACTAGTCGATGACATAAGCAAAAGAGCTCGGAGTGGCACTGGTGATGCCCAAGTTAGTGAAGGTTTTTTTTTTTTTTTTTTTTTTTTTTTTTTTTTTTTTTAAATGGTACTTCACTAGAATGTATTAAATTAGAGTCTCATACTTGTCTTGAATATGAGGCTCCTCATTTATACCCTCATTATTGCTAACACGGCACAACTTGGCGACAACCTTCGTATGAAATATAATAGTACCATGATTATATTTAAAATACGTTATAAATTTAAAATAGTAACCATATCATACCAATATTAACATGTCAATTTGGTAAAATTATGATTTTAATGAGTTTAAACTCTCAAAGTTAAATATAAGATTTTTCTTATATGCGATTGGTTACCTAACATTCAATTAATATTACTACTAGACTGATGTTGAAATCGTGTGAGGTCTCTGATCATAAATCGAACAAGAAAACGTTAATGAACTGTTGAAACATGTTTGAGGAAGATTTAAGGCACCCCACAATATCTGTTTAATAATGATTATCATGTTTTAGTTATCCATTCATTTAAAAATTTTAGTATGAGATAGTTTTTAACCTATAAAACTTTCGAGCAACTAATTCCACCAATTAAAATCAGTTTCGAAGTAACCCAAGGCATTTAGGGTAAATAATGATTATCATGTTTTAGTTATCCATTCATTTAAAAATTTTAGTATGAGATAGTTTTTAACCTATAAAACTTCGAGCAACTGATTCCACCAATTAAAATCAGTTTTGAAGTAACCCAAGGCATTTAGGGTAAGCAGTTTATAGTCAATTTTTTTGATAATATGATGATGTGACATGTTCTTATTGGATGGTGTAAAACAACGGGTTTGTACCAAGTCCTTATATAATTTAATATCTTTTTGTCGTGGTCAAAATAGTCTTTCAATGAGGGGTGTAATGCCTACTATTTGTTACTGATTCTCATTTGGCTCTATCATTAATATCATTTTTTCACTTGCTAATAACTACTCACCATATTACAGTTTGTAAAAAATGTTAAAAATTTGGCATTCACAGATTTTAGATTTCCATAAATAGAGACAATGGCATTCATATATTGCATTCAAGCTTCTAGATAGAGCCTTGTCTTTCTTAGTCATGTTCGTCTCTTGTGCTCAAGTTTCCATGTTCTATTTCTTGATGCGAGCTTAGGGTAGCTTTGTGGATTGCCCCCAATTCTCATGGATTAAGGTTCCCAAATCCATACTTTTTGTATTCTACTTTATACTCACCAATCATGATATGACAAGTGTTTAATTTTTTTATTTCATTTTAAATTTTGATAAATTCAAACAAATCCTTGACTTATCATGATTGAAGGAACATAAAGTAAAACACAAATAGTGAGATAGAGAATTTGTCATTTGTATTCCTAATGGAGAGGTAGCTGGTCCATATTCATGGTGATGTGGCACATTGTTTGACATACTAGTAACATGGCATAACTTAACGTATTAATTATGAGAAAGTCTTGATATCACTTTTATGAAAAATATAAAAACTGTTGAAACAATTAATTATTTTTTCATTTTTCCATCAAAATTTTTTAAAAATATATCCTAAATCAATGCATTTAGGGCACATGTTAACTTTTCCCTATCTAAAATAGGTAATAAATTCAAATAGTAACGATATCTTACCATTGTTAATATCAATTTTGTCAAATTATGATTTTTATGAATTTAAAATCTCAATTAAAGTTAATCTTAAGATTTTTTTAGGTGTGAGATCTCCTATCATAGATCGAACAATAAAGCATTTACAAACCATTGAAACATGTTTGGAGGTTCATTTATGTGTGGGAAAGATTTTAAGCACCCCACAATATCAATTTAATAAGGATTATCATGTTTTAGTAATCCATTAATTCTAAAAACAACAAGATAGTTTTTAACCCATAAAATCTACGGGCAACTCATTCCACCAATTGAAATAAGTTTTTGAATAATCCATGACATTCAAGGCTAAGTAGTTTATAGTCATACCCAATAACACACGGAATATATATATAACATGCATTCAATATCCCAAAGAGAATTTAAGGGACAAGGTTCAATCCCAAAGTAGGCTAGCACACAGTTCATTGTTTCCTACAAGCATCAAAATTCGTGTAGCATCTCTAACCTATCACCATCTGAATTTAAGCAATCAGAATTCAGAAGCAAACAAAGTTTGAATCTTTAGGGAGGTAGAAATATCAAAATGATAAATCTTTTCCTCAATTTCTAAAGAAACCTACGGACCAACTAACTTTCTTGCAGGAATCCCACACGAAATCAAATTGCAAGAAAAAGAAAAAAAAAAGAAAAAAGAAAAAAGACAGCAACAACTGCAAGGTTATGCTGGTCAATAGAAAGTATGGCCACCAATAAAAGCTGAAAACAGTTGAATTCTGCAAGACTTCAACTGCTCCAACTAACTCCGGCAAAAAATACTACTAAAAATTAAAGGCTTCTAAATATTATCCAACTTCCAACGCTTATGTTCCTATGCTTTAGTCTTCACACGGTTTAAGTTTTACAAAGCATTTTTCCCTATGCTGATTGCAGCTGCAATAGAATAGCTTTACTCCCAGTAAATATTTGCCCATCACTATCACTGTTAAGTGTCAAATTAATGTCTAGATTTTCTAATAAGTTCAGCAAATTTGGTAGGATACAAAGATGGCAATTTTTTTCACATTAATATATGGACAGAAAGAGACTAGTACTTATTTGTTTTATTCTCCTCAAGCAAAATCCAATAAGCCAATGCCAGCTGATAGCTAGGCTGTTTTAAGGAACTTCAAGAAAGAGAAAGCATTTTTGTTTGTGATTTTTCACCTTTTGATGAAAGCCATTATGTAATATGATGATATCTGGAGTTAAGCATTGATATGGAGTTTACTTAATGTTGGTTTGAAAACAACTTATCTAACTTTTTACTGAAAGTGTATTAAAATATACTTGTACTTTAAATTAAAAAAAAAAATGAGAAAAAGCAAGAAAATTTTTTTTTTTAAAAACTGTATATAAAAACTAAAAACACTAAAAAGCTAAAAACTGAAATTATTAACTGATTTCAAATACACTCTTAAATTGGAAAGCTAACTCGCTAGGTAGCTTATTAGACTGTTTGCTATGTACACTAAAATTGACACTTATAAATAAATGGCAGTCATTAAAGTCAAAACTTTAGTACAGCGACTAATTAACATTGTGAAGGCCCTCCATGTTCAAAAATCAAAGTTTGGTTGCAACGATATCTGAATCTGACCCAAAACTCAAAGAGATGGTTGGGCCACCATACCTTACAGCTCAACTGTCTTTAATGAATTACAGAATATTTTCATCACCCCTTTAGCATTGTCAACCAGATCATAAATATTATAATAGATCAATAAATGTCACAGTCACGGCCATCCAACTGCATCATTTTTCTATGCCCACTCCAATGATGGAAGTGTTTTAATTTTGTGGCACACAGGAATTACTTGAAACAAAATGCTAGACAAGGCATATATATAAAACGAAAAAGTTTACAGCTGCTTTAAATACATTCGTTAATAAAATATTTTTAAAAATTTTTTAAGGTAAAATAAAAAAAATTAATTTTTTTGACAGTTTTTTATATTTTCTATGAAAGTGGTATTAAAATGTTCATAAAATAGTTTATTAACAATTGTCTTAAGAATACCTATTAACAGAATCCTGTAGCTAGAAGTTAGCACCTCTAATTTATTAATATATAGAAACAAGCTGATGAACTACGTACCCGTATTGAAAAATTTAACTCTGATCAAGAGTTTAATGTTTTCTATTAATTTTCTTTTAAAATTGGCTTCTGTGTAAATTATAGGTAAACAAAAGGAACACTACCACAGAATAAGACGTACGATAAAATGGCTGACTTTCAGGATTGATGTTATAGCTCAAGAACAATTGGTATCTCTAGTAAGTCCAACCACTGCTTGATTGAGCTTAAAAACACAAATTTTTATGCTTGTTGGACAGTCGAAAAATATGGATAAATACTCTCAATTTTTATTTTCTCCACTTTAAACTTTCAATAAATTCAATGGTCCTATTGTTGTTAGTTGTTACCTTTTGGCCACCCGGCATTTTCAAGTGAGGCTGAGACCTATTAATAAATGTTCGCGGAATCTGATTGCAAAATTTCATGTGCAAGGTCAACCGTAGAGTGGTAAAAGCGTTTTTAAGAACCACAGTAAGTTAGATTTATAGCCGCGTTTCTAAGTGTTTTTAACCGCCTTTTTTTGTGATAGGGGCCTATGAGATACTGTCTATTATCACAATTATATTAAAGTTGTCTTTTAGTTATAATTTTTTTGTAATAAAAAATAGTAATAAAATATGCTTACAAACTTTTTTTTTATATTTTTTTGTGATAGATATAATATAATTTTAATTTATGGTGTCTGCTTTAAGATAATTTCTCTTTATAATCATGCTTAAAACCTATATATGTAACTAGGTATAGGGCCGAGAATTTTTCTTTAGAGATGAAGAATTGAAAAAAATTGATTTGAATTAATTAATATGTTCAAATCTGAACGAAGAATTAACTGGGTATGGGTGTTAGGAATTTTAACCTATTTTAGTCTTATAAGTTTCTGACTCCTACTTGATCTTGACCCGACTTGATCGTGTTGAACCCTAATGTTAACCCCCTCATCAAAATTTTATTATAAAATTTTAAACTTAAAATTTTTTATTGACTTATTTCTAATGTATGTTAGTATATGAAAGTTATATTAAAAGTATATATTGTAGATGAAAAGTACTAATGATATTACGAGTAATTCTCAAATATAAATGTTTGTAGTGACGGATCTACTATTATCATTGATTAGTTTTCTTTTTCATAAGTTCTATATAGATTTTCTTCCAAAATTTTTAATTTTTTTAATTTATCTATCTAGCATGTTATATTTTATATTTAAAGTTGTATATGTTATATGTGTTTTTTTTTTTTTTTTTATTTAAAAAATACAACTATAATTTTGCTAACTTTAAGCAAATAAGATTTCAACAACAAACTAATCCCAAAGCACACTTAGGGTCCGTTTGGATACAGCTGAAAACTGAAAACTGAAAACACTGTAGCAAAATAATTTTTAAATGTGTGAATAGTATCGTGGGACCCATTTTTAATGAAAAAATTGATAAAAAATAAAATTTGTAGGTCTGTGAACAGTGCACAAATGCACTGTTCTGGACAAAAAGTCAACAACTGCGGCTACTGTTCATGTGAACAGTAGCTGCACAGTATCGGCACAGTACCCATTACACTCCCTCACACGCTTGAAAAAAAAAAAAAAAAAACGCAAGCAAAAAATGCAAACGTGAGAATAATTGCAATCCAAACGCTCACTTAGGGTGTGTTTGGATATTACTTATTTTGCTCAAACTGAAAAATTATTACTGAAAGTATTGTAGATAAATTAAAAATTAATTGAAATAATACAATGAGGCTCATAAATAGTGCCAAAAAGTGTAATGGAGCTCATGAATAATAGTAAAAATAAGTTGAATAGTGAAATAATTTTCATTTTTAATCCTAACCCAAACACATCGTTAGAGTATTAGTGATTTTAGTTATAAGATTCATCTTCCTCAACTAATTAATTAGTTAGATTTGGGTCAATATCAGCCAAATAAAAAACATTTCAAACTGATCAACTTAGTACCTGTTTGGGTACAGCTGAAACAGACTCAGCGTCTACATTTTGGCGTTTCCTTTTTCCTTTTTTTTCTTGAGAACGTGCACCGGCGTTTTTTTGCCTCTCTAGTGGGTCCCGTGAATTCCTTTTTTTTTTTTTTAATTTTTTTTTAGAACATGCACTAGGGCTTTTTTGCTTTTTTAGTGGGTTTCATGCACTATTTACGGGACTTACAAATTTTTTTTTCAAACAAAAATTTCATTAAAAATGGGTCCCACGGCACTATTCACACATTTAAAAATTATTTTGCTACAGTATTTTCAGTTTTTAGTTTTCAGCAAAATAAGTTGTATCCAAGCACACCCTTCGGATCCGTTTGGGTATAGTTGAAAACTGAAAACTGAAAAACATTGTAGTAAAACAATTTTTAAATGTGTGAATAGTACTGTGAGACTCATTTTTAATGAAAAAAGTTGCTGAAAAGTGAAATTTGTGGGTCCGTGAACAATGCACACCGTGCATTGTTTACAGGAAAAGTCAAATATTGCGGATGCTGTTTATGAACAGTAACCATAACAATGAATGAACCGTACAAATATTGGCCTGAAATGCGTGAAAAAAAAAAAAAAAAAAAAAACTAAAAACGCAAATGCCTAACGTGGACTTAATTGACATTAACTACTCCCTCCGTCTCACTTTTTTTGTCCTTTATTCAATTTTGAGATGTCCCAAAATATTATCTTGTTTCTAAAAATAAAAGTCATTAATTTACTAATGTTTCTATTATACCCCTATTAATTTACTAATTCAATTTTTTGATAATTTTTTTTAAGGGTAGTTTTGAAAACTTATACATTTTTGAAAGGTAGACAAGACAATAAATGATGTTCCTTTAAAAAAATTGACTTTTCAAACAGGACAAAAAAAATGGGACGGAGGGAGTAAATCTCAAGAGTTTTAAGGCCTGTTGGATACCATAACTTAAATAACAGTTTTTAAACAATATTACACGTATTTCTACACACTTTTTCACCCACACGTATTTCTAAAAAATTCAAACAATGTTACTAGAACAACATTATCAAACAGACCATTAATTGTATTTTACCCTTAATTAGAAAATTAAATTTAAGAGTAAAAAAAAAAAAAGCAACGAAAAAGGGTACAATAAGAACTTTTTAAAATGGATTATTAACCAGAACCTTAAGGGCACTCGTTAACATTTTCCAATTAATAATGATTTGAAAATTTTAAACAAGCCGACGCATTAATTGAGAACAGTGAAAAAGAAGTTGCGGAGATCCAAATCCGTAAATGAACATTCCAACCCACCTCATTTAAATGAATTATTAACAAATAGCTTAAAGACACTCGTTAACATTTTCCAAATAATGATTTGAAAATTTTGAACAAACCGGCGCATTAATTGAGAACAGTGAAAAAGAGGTTGTGGAGACCCAAATCCGTAAATGAACACTCCAACCCACCTCATTTAAAACCCACCGTTCCCTCTCCTCTCCTATTCAACATACTGCAATCACTGCCCTAAAGAAACAAACACAGCAACAGTTTACATTGGTTTCATATCGGCCGAAACACCACATGGCTCCACCGAAATCGAGCCGAAACTTCCCTTCTATAACCACATGTAGCGGTTCTTCGTACGAGTCCATCGCAGCTGACCTAGATGGAACTCTCCTTATCTCTAGTAGCTCTCTTCCTTACTTCATGCTTGTAGCCATCGAAGCCGGCAGCCTCTTCCGTGGCCTCATCCTCCTCCTCTCTCTCCCTATTGTCATCATAGCTTACCTCTTCATTTCCGAAGCCCTCGGAATCCAAATGCTCATCTTCATTTCCTTCTCTGGTCTCAAGGTCCGCGACATCGAGCTCGCCGCACGTGCCGTACTTCCTAGGTAATACAACTTTTCTGATTGTCACAATAGCTGGTTTATGTTAAAATGATTAGTTACCCGCCACAGTCGATGACTTTAACAAGTACTGACAAGTTATGGGTTGATTAATTTATGTTTGTTTTTTGTTTGAAGGTTTTATGCGGCGAACGTGAGATCGGAGAGTTTTGAGGTGTTCGACAAGTGCAAGAAGAAGGTGGTGGTGACGGCGAACCCTACGATAATGGTGGAGCCGTTTGTGAAGGACTTTTTGGGAGGAGACAAGGTGCTGGGTACGGAGATAGAGGTGAACCCCAAGACGAAGAAGGCCACGGGGTTCGTTAAGAAGCCCGGAGTGTTGGTGGGGAAACATAAGAGGTTAGCCATTTTGAACGAGTTTGGTGAGGAAGCACCCGATCTTGGGATCGGAGACCGCGAGTCCGACCATGATTTCATGTCAATCTGCAAGGTTGGTGTTTCTCAAATATATCTTCTTCTTTTTTCTTTTTTCTTTTTTTAAATTTACTTACAAAGCTTAATCTTAGTGATTAATTTAAAAAACACTCAATTTTAATTTATTACCATGCAATACCATCTATTAGTTTTTTTTCCTTAAAGAAAAAAAAGAAGTTAATATGGTTTTCGTGAACTATGCTTAATCTACAAAGCTAATCTTGTTTAGTGGACTTATGAATATTGATAGAGAAAAGTTAATAGATACTTTACTGATATTAATTTAATAAATATTTTTTACAAGAAAAAAAAAATAATAGTTAATATTAATTTTTTTTAAAATAATTTATTAACAAATATTCTATGAACAAGAACACATGTTAACTAGACCCATATTATTATTAGTATTAGATAACTAATTTTCGTGAACTTTGCTTGATTTGTGAATGTTGTGATTAATTTCATTATTATTATTATCATTATCATTATCATTATCATTATCATATTCGTACGATACTATACTTTACTCTTTTCATTTTTTATTCATTGCGTGTTTTTGCTGGTATAATTTTTATCTTTTGTTGCAATAAACGAATAAAATCCACGAAGTACGTGAATGGTTAAGGACCTTAAGTAGGTGAAAACGTAAGGGAAGAAGTTTACGGGGGAAGGATGTTGATGTTTGGACTTTGGGGTTTCATGAGTCGATCAGACCAAGAACAAAAGAAGACAAGAGTTATGGTTGAACCCCCATGGGACCCACAGACTTAACCCTACTCAACAACCCGCCAGCGACTATTGTTTTCCACCCAGAGAATTTACGCGTTTTAATTAATGACAACTTACTGTGACCAAGATAAAAACAAAGAGAGTAAACCATACGATAAATTACATACAGGGAAAAATAAGCTTTATGAACAGCATGGGGAGTGGGTTTGTACTTTGTACTTTTTAGGGTAAACTTTGGTGCCGTATGAGTTTATCGAACATGGGGTGGAATGTAAACACACATTTTAGGCTAGAAATAATTAGACCCCAATTCACATATGGTGATTTCATACGTTAATTTTCTCAATCTTCCATTTCACTTGGATTCCAGTAGAATGCGTCGCATGCAAATCATTTTAATTTTTTTTAAAAAAAAAAAAAAATGAGATATGCATATTTCACATTTTTTAGAGCAACCACATCAATGGTTGCAAAAATTTGTAAAATACAAAAAAGTGCTCAATTTTGCACATTTTAATCTAAAAAACACCTACATCAGTACTTGTAAAAATGTGCAAATATACAAAACTGTTCATGTGAGAATAATTTTTTTATTCTTTTTTTCTCTCTCCCTGTCAGGTTGCTCTCTCATCTATCTTTTTCTCACAACAAAAAAAATAAAAAAGTTGGTGGGGTCATGTGGATAGTGGTTTGTTTGTTATAATAAAAAATTAAAAAAATATTATTATTTAAATAAAATAAATGATAGAATAGATAAACTGATGTGGGTGTTATAAAAGTAGATGTGTAAAACAAAAAAATTATGTTTTTTCTTACAAAATAGACAAAAATTTTGCATAGACTAATGCAGTTACTCTTAGAGTAATTAAGAATAAACCATGGTTGAAACTATATCCCAAGACAAAAAAGTGTGATTTGATTGTTTGATAGTAAATGTATCCTTTTAACTTTAACATCTAAACTAATACTTCCTTTTGTTAGAGCATTTATATCAAAGATTCTAAAATTTGTAGCTTTTAACATTTCGAAAACCTACTTTATTTATTATATCCTCCCACTTTAAGATTCACCCATCATTAAAGGTTCTATATTTTTTACCACTTTATTTAAATAATAATAATAAAACTACACAAAAAAACTATAGCAACTACTTCCTCCACCACCCCTACCATCACTCCACTTGCCATAACCACCATTGTAGCAACCACAACCCACCGTAGCAACCACAACCCACCATAGCCACCACTACAAGCCATAGGCACCACATCACAACCCACTACAGAAGAAAAGAAAAAGAAAAAAACCAAAGCATAAACACAACCGTCCACCAAAATTACAACCAACCACCACAAAAACAACCAGCCACTGTAGAAATAAAATCTCAGCCATGCACTCACTTGTGGCCGATCTAACCCACTGCAGGAAGGGAAAAAAGAAAAAGAAAAAGCAAAACCACAACCATCTACCAAAAATAACCTGCCATCAAAACAAAAATGTAACCCAAAGATCCAATTCACGCACTCACCGATCTCACCACCGTGCCTCCAAATCAAACCCACAAATCACCACCACCGTAGCCCACCATCGAAACCCATTGAAACAAATCGGAAGCCACAGGGAGATCAAGTTTTGAGAGAGAGGACAAAGAAGAAGGGGCAGAGAAACGGCAAGTCTGAACAGAGAAGAAAAAAACAAAAAAAAAAAAAAAGAGAAAAAAAAAATTTTAAGAGAAGAAGAGAGAGAAAGCTTTAAAATAATATATATTTTTTTATAAGATATAGCTACAGTAAGCTGTCAAGATACAGCTTACTGTAGCTAAGGTGTTATTTCTTTTAGCTATAGCACTTTGTTGTAACCCACTTGTTAGTGTTTTAGTTGCAAATATAACATTTCAGCATTTATACCATCTTTAATATGAATGGTCTTAGCCAACAACCTCAGTAGACACTCCAAGTCCAACTCTTTCTTGGTGGAGAATTATCTTATACCTTAATTTTATACATTAATGCCATGACATCTAAAAAGAGTGATTTGATTGTGTGATGGTTGCTTTTCATAGGAACTGTCCCTTTATAAATTAAACATCAAAATCAATACCTACCTAATTTGATCAGCCAACTACCTCATCTAAGAAATCCAACTCTCTCTGTGGAGAATTACTTATCCATTATTATTATTATTATTTTTTTATCGCAACTTATCCAGTAATAGTTGCATACAACCAATATCTCATGCTCGATGAGAGTGATACACCCATAAATGATAAACCCCACATATTTTAAGACATTAATTAGTTTCATATGGCAGATGCACAAAAATACTATCTTCAAAAAAAGCACCCCACTCTTTGTTAGAATAACTCAAATCTTGGATTAATTGCAAAATCACATTACAATGCCATAACACCCCTTTTTATCTGCAGATTTGCCCTTGGTATTTTCTTGAGATTATTACTTATTGAATTATTATTATTTTTTGACAGTTTTTTTATATTGATTGACTTATGCTAAACAGGAGGGCTACATGGTGCACCGCAGTAAATCAGCGACTCCGGTCCCACTCGATCGGCTCAAGAGTCGAATCATCTTCCACGACGGCCGCCTAGTCCAGCGTCCGGACCCAATCAACGCCCTAATCACCTACATCTGGCTCCCATTCGGATTCATGCTCTCAATCCTACGTGTATACTTCAATCTCCCTCTCCCCGAGCGAATCGTACCGTACACGTACGCAATGTTGGGCATCAAGCTCATCATCCGTGGCAACCCACCACCTGCTCCATCGCCTGGGTCCCCCGGAAACCTCTACGTGTGCAATCACCGCTCAGCCCTCGATCCAATCATAATAGCCATAGCACTCGGACGCAAAGTCTCGTGTGTCACATACAGCGTAAGCCGCCTCTCGAGATTCCTATCTCCTATCCCAGCCATCGCTTTGACGCGCGATCGTGCGGCCGACGCTGCGCGCATCACCTCGCTCCTCCAAAAGGGTGACCTGGTCGTGTGCCCAGAAGGCACCACGTGTCGCGAGCCGTACTTGCTGCGATTCAGTGCTTTGTTCGCAGAAATGAGCGATAGGATCGTGCCCGTGGCGGTGAATTGTAAGCAGGGCATGTTTTACGGCACGACCGTGCGTGGGGTCAAGTTCTGGGACCCGTACTTCTTTTTCATGAATCCTAGGCCCACGTACGAGGTGACTTTTCTGGACAGGTTGCCGGAGGAGATGAGCTGTAAGGCTGGTGGGAAATCGTCGATTGAGGTTGCGAATTATGTGCAGAAAGTGTTGGGTAATGTGTTGGGTTTTGAGTGCACTGGATTGACTAGGAAAGACAAGTACATGTTGCTTGGTGGGAATGATGGGAAAGTGGAGTCCATGTACAATGCTAAGAAGTGAAATTTTTTAGAAAAATTTTTGTGCCACACTCAAAACTACGACATTGTCCACAACTCACTCACGTGGCGAGTTGTGGTTGATAGAGGAGTGTTCTCACATGAATCTACCATCATTTCATGTGGCGAGTTAGGGGCAAAGTTGTGGTTTTGGGCGTGCATGAATTACTCAAATTTTTAAGGTTTTTAAGTTGCTAAGACTTTTTATTATTGTCATTTTGATTTGTGACTAGAATCACAGAACAGAAAGAAAGAACTCTCTGAAGAAGAGAGAGTCTGGTCTTGTTTAGAATGAAAGCTTTGTTGTCGAAGTATTTGTGGGGGTATATTGGTTTGTGTTATTGAAATGTTGTTATTGTTTTTCTAAATCTAAAATTACTCATTAATGAGTTAATGTGATTGATTATATTGGATCAGGATACTCAGACCTGTTTTTGGGTCTGTCAATTGTCATTGTTTCCTAGAATTGCTAAAGGAAAGAATTTAGTTATTTGCTAGAACTAGCATGTATATTTTAAGCTAAGAAGCACTAATATTTCATTTTTGTAACCATTGTCATGTCATAATTTTTTAAAAATTGCTTGTATCACTATGCAGGACCATATCGTGTGTATGTATAAATATGCTTCCTAGATCTTAAGGCCCCGTTAGATAGAGTTGTTTAACAACTCATTTTTAGTTTTTAAACAACATTATACATTTTTTCACACACTTTTTTAACTACACGTATTTCAAAAAATTACAAACACCATTACTCAAATTAGTCTATCAAGCCCCCTAAGTCTTACCCATAACATTAAATAGTGGTTGTATGACTATGAATATAGTTACTAATAAATGGTCAATCAGTGGTCCTTGTGGATGCTAAAGAGTAGTTTCAGGTTTTTATTTTTTCCCTGAGGCCCAGAGTTTGGTGCAGTGGTCACATATGTTAGCACCCACGGCCGCATTACTTATAGACCACTAAGTAATCTCTTACCGGGCCGGAAACCCAAAACTAGCCATCCTTGTTCAACTTGAACCACCCTGGTAGAGACGGAATTCAAAACTGAAGAACATATATATTTTTTTTTTGAAGTTAAGCCCATAAGTGGTTAGGAAGTTAAAATTAATGTATTTTATTTTGGGCCAGCTACGAAGCCCAACAGCAATAGGCGAAAGGAGCGTTGTATGGGATGTTGGATTCCTAGGATGTGAGAGTTAGAGTCTGTAGAGTAGATTTGTTAACCTTAGTCCAACTGAAATTGAAATTGAAAAGGAGAGTTTGTTTGGATGAACACTGGGTTGAAATTAATGAAATTGTACGTTGAAAACGTAATTACCAACCCAACAGGGAGTGTGGTTTAACTGAAACTCTCATTTCGCATTTTGGAGATACAAAAGTGTTTATTTTAAATATAATAATAATAAAAAAAATCGTTTTGACCCCAATCTTTATTTCATTTTATTTCCAATTAACCAAATTATGTGATGATCAATTATGAAGATATAAACAACAAAATCAGCAAGTCATCAAAGTTGTAAAGCAAGATAATCAAAGCTATAAAAACAAGAGATACTGATATAGTGACAAAATAAAAAGTTGATGGAAAACATTCCCATAAACTCGAGGACGAGTTTGTTTCAAGTAGATGGCTCTAATGTAGAACATAATTTACAATTTAATTATTGTAATTTATTAATTTTGGTATTTAATTTGTAATTTTCATTATTTTAGGTTTGGGGTTATTATTTCCTTATTTTTAGTTACTCTTAATACTTTTTAGGTCAAATTTGTTTCATGTTATGGTTAGGTATCAATTAGGAGTTATTTTAGAATATATTTTCTTGTCTGTCAAGTTTTATGGAGTCCTTAAATAGGCCCCTAAGTCTGTAAATGTTTTTTGAACAATTATTCAATTAATAAAATTCAGATTTTTGTCTTTTTATTTTTTGGTGAATTTCAAACTCTTTTTCCTTGTGGATTTAAGGAACCCTTGAAGATTTGAGGTTATTTTCAGAAGTAAACGTGTTTTGTTTCTTGTTTTTTAGAAGTAGGCATGTTTTGCTTCTTAACGCTTCCGCGTCCTTCATTAAATGTTTAGATAATGGTAACGTTTGGATAGCACGTGAAGTCACTCAATTCTGCGTTCCACGTTTTGTGCTGGGACCCACGTGCACCAAGCTGCTGAAGGAAACGCAAGTTTAAGAAACGCCAGTTGCTACTGCCCGCACTGTTTCATTTAAAAAGAAATCTCTACGCACCGTTTCATTAATCTCACCACGCACCGTTTCAAGAGCTGAACCAGTATACCCATAACAAGCCAGACTTGCGCGTCCTGTTCATTGCTTACGCATCCTGTTCATTGCTTTGGAGTGTGCTGATGAAACGGTGCACTCAACTCCTAATTTTGGAACCCTTGTTCATCGCAGAAGCTGGGAGAATCACCTTATCAAAACGGTGTGTTGCCTCTCAACGGCTATTTCCCATTCTCCTCGAGTTTTCTGCTTTTTCTCTCAACTACCGTGGCAGAATGCCTTCAATCCCCTTCAATGCTCTGTCTGAATCCTCTTCAATGTCTTGCACCTACCCACCAACCACAAAGCTATCAAAACAGAGCACACCAGCTGATGAAAGCAGACCCACGCCAGCTGATGAAAACAGACCCATTACGCGGTATTTACAGAAAAGATCCCCTCCGTTCAACAAACGCTCGAGCTCACCTTCTCTCTGTTTGGGACATCGTTGCCGCCACTGTGGGTGTCTGCATTCATAGGTAAGTTGTGTCTAACTTCTCATGCTCTTTGATATGTGCTTTTCCATGAGGCTTGTGGTTTTTTGTGTTCAATGTCTGTGTGTGGTTCTCTGTTGTGTTTTGCATGACACTAGTATGTAGATTTCTTGATCCTTTGTGTAATACCATTGGTTCTCTGTTGTATTTGGATATATGTGAGTTTACTTTGCATTTGTCATGTGGGCATGTCTAACTGATTATTGGCATGCACCCAAACTGTTTGTTGAAATGCCTCAATGAGTGTAGAAGGAAGTTGTAGCAAAAATGGTTAAGCAGAAGAAATTGATGGACGGTGGTGATAAAGAGGAAAGAGCTGACTGGAAAGACCCCAAGGAGCTAGAAGCTTTTTGTCAGTTCTGTGCTGCTGAAGTCATGAAGGGCCAGAGGAGGGCCACCGGATATTTGTCCAAAATTGGGGTTAAAGAAGTGATTCGGCAGTTGGGTGAGATGGAAAAAGTGGTGACTTTTCCGCAGATTAAAAACAAATGTGATAATCTGAAAAAAAAAGGTGGAAGATTTATAACAAGTGTATGGACAATGAGACTGGGTTGGGTTATGATGCTGGAAGTGGGATGTTTGACGCACCTGATGAGTGGTAGAACCGAAAGATTGCGGTTAGTTCTGATCAATACATAATTATGAAAAAATTTACTGGCTAAAACTAATATTCTTGTGTTCTAACTACTGGTTGTCCACATGTAGGCATGTCCTGATGCAAAAACCTTTAAACTGTATGGTTTGCGAAATCGTGACCTCCTGAACATCATGTTTGGAGGCACAGTTGCAACGGGAAAAAATGCATTCTGCCCGAGTGCACCAATACCAACGGAAACCAACTAAGGGTCTGGGGACTCCGATAATAGCATAGAATTTGTTGATCCCCAATGTGAACCCGAAGTGAATGTTGACGCAATGGAGGTTGAAGGTCCATCATCGTCGAGGGCAGGACCGGTAGTGAATAAGGGGAAAGGCTTGGCAACTAGTGTCCACATTTTCAAGCCAATTTCCAAGAAACCAAAAAAAAAGCGTTCAGTTGCGTAAGAGATGTCCGACTCTTTGAAGAGCATCTCAAATGTTCTTGTTGAAAGATCTAGTCTAAGTACCCGTACACCATCTACTCCCACAGCAACTGCTCAAGTTAAAGCTATTCTGGACCTGATGTTAAGTCTTCCCGGGGTGTACTCGGGTCATTACCTTCATATGTTCAGCACCATCTACTTCATGGAAAAAGAGAAGAGTAGGCCCATGTTTGAAGCACTTTCCGATGACAAGAACGTCCAGTTGAAGTGGCTAGAAAAAGAGTACCAAAGGCACCCTGAATATCAATGATGTAGTGAAGGAACAATAGATTGTCTCCATAGGGTTGTGTAGGCTTGGTGTAGTAATCGAACTGTCAGTGTTGTACCTGTTGCACTATTATTTTTTTTTTGGAGGAAACTAATGCTTGTTATGGGTGTGTATGTAAGACAATGCTCATCACTCCTATGTATTTGAGCTATATTTATATATGTTTGTCCAATGCTTCTTTTATCTTACTTTTTTGTGTTTTTGATAGTTATGCACTGTTATTTGTGGAAAAATTTGATGATGGTTGTTTATGATTAGAAAGAAGAAGCGTCAGTTGCTGAGTCTTTTTGTTCTGTCCTGTAGTTGTAGTTGTTCTGAGTCTTTTTGTTTATGATGGTGTTTTTAGTTCTGAGTCTTTTTGTTCTGTCCTGTAGTTGTAGTGTCAGTTTCATGTTTTGTTCAATCCTATGTGGCTGCTCCGTTTTGTTTTAAAACTCTGTTTATGTGTTCTGTGTTTCTTTTCAATAAATATCTCAGTTTTTATGCAAAATATATATATATATATAACAACCCTAAAAAAACCAAACTTTGCCACTGCAAGAAACTAGTTTGCAGACTAGAAATTCTGCAGGAAAAACAAAACTGGTTTGCTGCAGAAAAGAAATTCTGCAGAAAAAAAACTGGTTTGCTGCAGAAAAAAGCAATTCTACAGCTAAAAAAACTAGGTTGCTGCATGCAGAAAAGCAATTCTGGTTTACAAAAATCGGTTTTCTGCAGAAAAGCAATTCTGCAGCAAAAAAAAAAAAAAAAAAAAATGGTTTATAAGACTAAAGAAAATAAAATCTAAGATAAGTAGATGAATTTGCAAAGTAGTAACAAGTTAATTTTCAATAGCTGCATCATTTTTAATAAATCAATTTTCAATGGCTGCATCATAAGTAAAGGCTTGCTAGTATTGCTAATGAAGCAGCTGTGACTAATTCTTCAACTAAAAATATGGTTGATCTCTCTCTCTCTCTCTGCTGGATGGGTGGTTGATTGAGCTAGGTCTACATTTTTGGATAGTATGTTACTGGGTATCTTTTTTACCTAACACTGTTTTACACTTCTTTTTTTTAAAGTAGTGAATGTCTTATTATGACTAACAGAATCATTACATGGGATGTATATAGTACATCCTCTCAAGAGATTTGAGATTATGTACACTAACATTTGCTTTCTTATCCATTCTGAGAATTTAGAAATCCTTTTTTTCCCCTCCATTTTGTGCAAGGCAAAGCTGTAAAATTCAGTTCAGCACTTGAAATATTGTAGCTTCATTTCCTTCAGAGAATTTGTGGCTTCTCTAAGTATGTTCCAGTGCATTAACCCTAATCATTCCCTAATGTATTCTAGATGTAAGAATTAAAATTTTGTAATTTCATCAATTTATGGGCCGGATTACCTGTATCTTGTTGCATTTTTAGTGATTAGATTCACATAGATAGTCGGAGAACCAGTTCATGGCTATTATGTAATCATTTGCTAGCATGCTTTGTTTCCTCAGTTGTTTTCTATTAGTATCTTTTGATGTCTTCGCAATCTTACAAGCTCATTGATTGGACTTAAATGTGCAGAGGAACTGGTGACAGGCCTATCTCGTGTGTCATGGGAGAAAGTAGATGTCAGCTTTCATAGTAGCAGACAGAGGTTTGCTGCTCATAGTGTCATTCAGGTATCACACCCCCCCCCCTTCTCCCCCCCCCCCCCCCCAAAACACACGCGCGTGCACACACACACACACACAATCACCCGCCCACACAGACTCATGAACTTATGCATGCTTGTGGGTATATTGCAAGTCTATATATGTATGTTTACATTTTTCTGTTGGGTTTGTGGCGCTGTATTTTCTATTGGTCACATATATCAAAGCTGGAATTGTTTCTTAGATAATAACAGTGTTGTCAGTTTCTATATGCAAAAACAGAAGCTCTAAAATTGGAAAATTTTCATTTATATGTTATTCCATCCTTTATTTGTAAAAAGTCCAGCTAAAAAATTGATGGAGACTGGGAGCTTTCATCCTGCTTAATCAAAAAGATGAATAGAAGAATGGCACCTTGTAAAGCCTTAATCCACACTCTCGCACTCTAAACACTGTGCAAGAATACTTGGAATAAAACTCAGAACTAAGGAACCTTGTTTCCCTTACAAAAGAACCCGTGTCATTCTCTACTAATAAGCATGAAAGATGGTTTTCCAACATGGATCAAGTACAATTAGTTTTGTTTCTCGGGGTGCAGCTACTAGACACAATGTTGGGCCAGCAACCATTTCAGATTGAAGATATTCAGACCAATATAAGATCTCATGAGTTCAAGCTACTCGTAAACCCAATCGAGCACCCCACAAGCTGATCTTGAGGCTCAAATCAAGCTCAAGCTGAGACTGAGCTCTGGTAGTTCCTCACTGAGGCAAGCCAAGCCAAAGCCACTTGGCTTGTTTACATCCCTAGACTTGCAGTATTCATTCTTTGGTATGGAAGATGAAAGGCTGTAATAAAGAAGGAACATCAAACCAGACAAGGGCATCTGAGAGAATCTACGATCAATTCTCAATTTTCAATAAGAGAGGTCCAACCAACATGAACAGGATGCCCAAAAGGTTAGGACAGGGCTGCCAGATTCTAGTCTGGACCTCAGACATGAATATGCCTTGAAGCCTAAATGTCCAAATCCCAAATATATGCAGTCCCTGATGATAATAGTCACCCTCACTGAAGTTGCATTTGAAAATTCTATTATTTCTTCCATTCAAGAGTCCTTTTTTTTTCTGATAAGTACTTCCATTCTAGAGACATTATATTACAAGCCCAAAGAAAACGCCCATTTGGTTTTGCTAAACCTAGAACATCTATGTTGCAACATTCCAACACTATATGCTTTTTTTGTCCTAAGCATGTGGAGATGAACAGGAGAAAGGAGGAAAAAGGGGGAAAATATTTCTCACCACTGCCCTCCCATGTCAAGGATATAGAATGCAGGACCTGCTTCTTGGTTTTTATCTCACCCCCCCCCCTCCCCTTTCTCTTTCCCCCTCATTCAACCATTATAAATGAATTGTATCTTATCCAAGTCTAAAGGATTTTTTTTTTCTTACATCAGCAGGCCTAGTTGGTAGACCTGCCACATTAAACCTATGCCAAGACAGATGTCTTGCCCACCTTAAGATAGACTCATTGCAATGGTGACTGACGTATTAGGTACTTCTGTCCCTTGGAAGATGATCCTAATAGAAACAAGAGGAGCCTTATATTAGTCTCTAATTATTTGTGAGGAAGTTACTGATTCTCTTTGTAAAAGAAATATGTGTAGCAATTTGAATTTTTGATTCAACTTGTATTAGAACTGGGCATGCTCTCTATTTAGGAATGGTATGGTCCCTTTGCTGTATGAGTAGCAAGTTTTTGTTGTGGATTGGTATTTTTATTTTTGTTTGTTGACCAAAAAAACACAACAAAAAACACAAAAATAATTTATCTATAATTATAGTATGAAAATATAAGATTAATGGCTTTGGAAAAAAAAACTTATAAAGTTTGATTATTTGAAATGAACAAATATGATGATGATATTTGAATTGGTTCTCTCTGGTAAATTAAAAATTTGAATGGACTGGTTTAATTTGCTTCAATTCTAAGAAACTTTAGAGGGTCAAATGGACTGAAAATGGCATTTGTTCAAGGTTGAACTAAATGAATTGATCTGTTTCTAAACTATCAATTTTGGTAGTTGTGTATCCCATGTAAAAAATTGTAACCAAATGGAAATAACTAATCCTTGAAGTCTATGATATTACTCAATCAAGATTCTTAGTCTAGTTATTTAGTTATGAATTCTTTTGTAAAAAAAGGAGGAAAGAAAATTTATATGTTATCGAACTACTAATTTGCTCTTACCAACTGGCCTTTGTAGCTAACTTAAAGGGGGATGAGGGTTTCAACCAATTGGATTGGAGGCAAGGTTAAGCATCTAACAATGTGCTGACTTCTTGGGTACTTGCTAGATTTTTGCTTATCGCACCTCTATGATGCAATTAGCATTTTAGACTTCAAGAGTTGCTTTGTTCCATCAATTGCTATAACAATGATAAACCAAAAAAAAAATCTTCTTTGTTGGTTGTTTATGTGGGTTGCTTCAAGTTTCTATAAAGTGAGGAACAACTTAGAATGTGGTATTTCCCACGTAATTAACAAGTAAATGGCCTCTAAACAGGATTATAATCAATCAATCTACCTAACTTTTTGTATCTCAATGATTAGGTGTGGGAAACTTAAATTTTTTGTTACTTTTTAATCAATAAAATATTAAATCCTTGTGTAAAATATCATAATGCGTTCAAGTGATTGATTTACTAAGCCTTGTAGTTGATAGAGTTAGCCTTGGAGAGTTAGAACCCCACCCAGAGTTGTGAGTTGATATAGTAAGCCTCTTTTCACATGGACTAAAACGCTAAGTAAAATATTGGCAACAGGTAATTAGAGATTCAAGGCAATTATAGCTGTGAATTGATGTTGGGTAGTTACTACTGTTTTGTTTGTTTAGTGTCACTTGAGTAATGCCCAATTCAGTAGTTGCTACATAGGAATCTTGGAAGGGGAAGTTGAGCACTCTTAGGAGTGGGGAAGTTTGGATTATAGCTCCTTCATGCCTCATGTGGTGAATCACCATACTTTTGAGGGAAAGGAGTTACCCTAGCTATCTTAAATTTCTCTTTCTAAAGACGCTATAAGAGTTGACTTCCAATTCCTATATTTTCTTCATGGCTACTTTTATGGAGTTTAGTTGCTAAGTTTTCTACTTCTGCTTTTATTTTTATTATTATTATTATTATTTTTGTCTTTGCTATTCTTTTGTATACATCCTGTGTACTAGGATACCACTTTATTTTGCTCCTTTTAAATGAATTTCTATTACTAATAGAAAACAATCTGTTTAGCATGTTTGAATCATGAACAAGAACTCCAATTGAATGTCTTAAACGATGAGTGTGAATGATTGACCCCTTGATCCTTTCAGGCAGTGAACAATGTGATGAGTGGTTAACTCACGGTAATAATTTGACTTGGTTATCAAATAAAACGAGTGTGGGTTACATTCTTGAGAATTGCCACTTCATGCAAAATTGTTGATGGTTGGGACTGCAATAGATGTCACACCCTAGGCCCTTGGTTTCTCTAGGCCAACATGGGGTAATGTTCTTTTAATATTAAGTAATAAAAATGGGCAAATGGACTGGTAAATGTGCATTTTTTCTTTTAGATAAAACTTGAAATTTCTGAGTCATGTATGTTAGTTAATTTTTAACCTTTTTAAGGCAAAATTTATTAAAAAAGTAATCTTAAGGCTAAAAGAAAAGGCTATCTAGTTTTTGTCTCTTTTTCATTATGCACTATGTATGTACTTGGTAATCAGTTTGATATGTCATCCTGTGAAAAGATAATTTTATGTTGGGGTAATTAACTTAATGTTTCATTGCAATTTCTCCATTTGCAGATATATGATCCTTTGATAACTGAGTTTTTGAAACTTGGGGGAATAAGTACAAACTGGTTTGCTGCAGTTTTTTTTTTCCTGCAGAATTGCTTTTCTGCAGCAAACCAGTTTTTTTAACTGTAGAATTGCTTTTCTGCAGAAAACCAGTTTTTTTTCTGCAGAATTGCGTTTCTGTAGCAAACAAGTTTTTTTTTTCTGCATGTAGCAAACCAGTTTTTTTAGCTGCAGAATTGCTTTTCTGCAGAAAACCAGTTTTTTTTCTGCAAAATTGCGTTTCTGCAGCAAACCAGTTTTTTTTTTTCTGCAGAACTGCGTTTCTGCAGCAAACCAGTTTTTTTTTTCTGCATGCAGCAAACTAGTTTTTTTAGCTGCAGAATTGCTTTTCTGCAGAAAACCAGTTTTTTTCTGCAGAATTGCGTTTCTGCAGCAAACCAGTTTTTTTTTTTCTGCATGCAGCAAACCAGTTTTTTTAGCTGCAGAATTGCTTTTCTACAGAAAACCAGTTTTTTTTTCTGCAGAATTGTGTTTCTGCAGCAAACTAGTTTTTTTTTTCTGCAGAATTACGTTTCTAAGCAAACCAGTTTTTTTTTCTGCATGCAGCAAACCAGTTTTTTTAGCTGCAGAATTGCTTTTCTGCAGCAAACCAGTTTTTTTTCTGCAGAATTGCATTTCTGCAGCAAACCAGTTTTTTTTTTCTGCATGCAGCAAACCAGTTTTTTTAGCTACAGAATTGCTTTTCTGCAGAAAACCAGTTTTTTTTCTGCAGAATTGCGTTTCTACAGCAAACCAGTGTTTTTTTTTTGCATGCAGCAAACCAGTTTTTTTAGCTGCGGAATTGCTTTTCTGCAGAAAACCAGTTTTTTTTTTGCAGAATTGCGTTTCTGCAGCAAACCATTTTTTTTTTTCTGCATGCAGCAAACCAGTTTTTTTAGCTGCAGAAAAGCAATTCTGCAGAAAAAAAAAACTGGTTTGCTGCAAAAAAAAAAAAACTGGTGTGCTGCAGATGAATCTAAGGGTGAATTCAATTAAGGGTAAACTAGGCAAATGAAAAATCGTAGTGTTAAATTTCAGCTACTTGTCACTTTGAATTTCTGATATATGGAAGAAACTAAATTGGATAAACACCTATTTCTTTATGTTGCTAAATTTTTCTCTCTTTTTTAGTCATCGAATTTAAGCTATAAGACATTACTTTGAAATTGTTACATAAAACTATAATCTCTCTGTATTTTTTATTTTACTTTAATCTTTGGTATACAGATTTCGAGGCTCTGAATTTTAAGCTCGATATTATTTAGTAGATCATTGTTCAATAGCTGTAAAGCAGTCTCAAGGTATACAAAAAGATGGATTTGCTAAACGACTCATGTGATTCCCAGCACCAGTGAGTTTCTATACTTTCCCCTCTAGATGTGAATCTACAATTTTGAGAAATCTTGGATGAAATCGTGAAAGCATATGCTTAGGATTGTTAATTTATTGGTACGACCATAGTTTGAGCCTACTACTAATAAATGTTCAATAAAATTTAACAACTTGTTTTTAGCCTACATTTTGAATTAAAACATGAATATATGTACATGCAATTAAAGTCGGTACCATATGTAGGGACGCAGAGTTCGACCTGAGCGATGACCTTGAACTCGCAGCATATCTAGGCGGGTGTGCATGTCTAGTTTACGTGGAGACCTATATGACCAAAGTACCATTGCATACGAATATATAAACAGGCTTAGAATGGGTATAGTATATATTAACTGGAAATGAGAAGAAACGTCGAAGAAATTTTAGAATGTCAAGCTATGTGTTTGGACAATTATGTAATACACTGCGCCAGTATGGATATAATGGTACCAGAAGAGTTTGCGTGGAAGAGTCTCTGGCAATGACATTGATGGTACTTGGTCATGCTCATGGTAATAGAATGGTGCAGGAAAGATTTCAGCACTCGGGTGAGACAGTGCATCAACATGTGGGCACAATAATTAAATTGTTAGCCACCGCTATGGCACCGGACATTATAAAGCCTGCTGATCGTACATTTCAGGATGTGCCAGAACATATTCAGCATTCAGATCGATATTGGCCACATTTCAAGGGACTTGGTGTGAATTTGGTATCTTGACTTGATTTTATTCAAATTATCTTTATGGGCATACCACGTATTTCATTTCACTGGTATTTTTGTGGCAATGATTAGGGTTGCATTGGTGCGATTGATGGGGTCCACATCCCCGTGATCGTACCAGTTGATGAGCAGCTCCCGTACTATGGCAGGAAGGGGACCACCATGACAAATTGCATGTGCGCATGTGACTTTGACATGATGTTCACATTCGCATGTGTTGGATGGGAAGGGTCAGTATATGACACGAGGATTTTTTTAAGCTGCCTTAATAATGAGAGTTACAACTTCCCAAAAGCTCCAGCTGGTTTGTAAATATACTGTTTAATTATAGTATTAAAGTTTGTATTACTGTAGTGAAAATGCTAATGTAATAAACATGTTCATTTGCAGGAAAGTATTATCTGGTTGATTTAGGATACCCTATGAGGAAAGGGTTCCTTGCACCATATAAGGGAGAGAGGTACCACATTGGAGAATTTCAGCCTTCTGAAGTGCTACATTGTCCAGAGGAGAGATTTAATTATCTCCATTCATCACTCCGTTCAGTCATAGAACAAACTTTTGGAGTTTGGAAGAACAAATGGAAAATTTTGAGAAATATGCCATCCTTTGAGTTAGGCACTCAAAACTTGATCATTGTTGCTACAATGGTTCTTCACAATTTCGTTAGAGCATATGAGATAAACAATGACGTTGAATGTTCCAGATCTACAGGGGGCATATCTGGACGTAGTGAGAGAGGTCATTACGATGCCGTGGCAGCAGCAATCTCAATCTTGGACGAACCTGAGATGAAACAAGTTCGTATTGATATCACAACATCAATATGTGCGGACGATAACTGATTTTTGTGGGGACCATAACTGATGGTTCAATTGTCATTCGATAATATATGTAAATGCATTTGTTGTTGTATTATTGGTAAGCAAAACTGAGGGCTCACAAAACTTGATACATCAACCATTTTAACTCGTGGATTTGTTTATGTTGTGAAGTATAAGGTTCAAGTGTTAAATCTGTATCTTAGAAATTTTCAGGACATTATTGTAGGCATATCCAAATTCACACAAAAGAGTGTTTTGTTGTTGCCATAGAATGTTTATTTTCTCAAGTAAAATTAAGCCCAATTATCACTTTCATACTAGACTGCTCTTAAGAAAACATATGATATTTTAGTGTTAAAAGATTTATTGAACACTCAAAACAGATTTTTAATGACTTGTAAAATAAATTTGCATAATCAAGGCAAAAACAAATAGTTTTTCTTCAAATAAATTGTAAAATAATCCAAATAAATGACATAATTCACAAATGTGATTTATTTAAGTGTCATTTAGCCAGAATAATATCAAATACAAAAGAATCAACAAAATAATATCAAATACAAGAGAATCTACATTAAACCCCAAACAAATTTTAGCTACCCCCAATAATTAAAATTGTACTCTTTCTACTACTTTGCAACATAGCTTTGGGTCAGAGACAGTACCACTCTCTCTAACATTACATAGCAAAGCATCACACCCAGTTAAAACTACATGAAAAAAGCTATCAACTTGCTTTGTAAGAAGATCGAGTCCCTGTGAAAGTCCCTCTGCTCTCCTTGCCAAATCTGAAATGGAATTCTGGAATGCTTCCACTTCAATAGGGTCCAACTAGAAGCTTGGATCATGGGATACAATTTCTTTACACTTGTATCAATTGCTTCGACCTCTTTCAAAACTGTAAATCTTCCACTTGAATATAAATTTTTAATATCGCTATTAATGCTAGTTTGCAAACCGCAGCACAAATTTCTCTTTGTTTCCTGTCTTCTATATCAGTGATTCCTCTTTAAAGTTGCAATAGAGAGGGAAATATCACGCCTGTTCTTGAAGAGCCAAAACAGTAAAAAAAAAATGGATTGACAGACTTTTATAACTTCTTCTCAAAGATTAATACAAACAGAGAAAGGGGAAAAAAGCATTTTCAAGAACTTCACAGGTAAAAAAAAAAAAAGAATTTCTTCTGGAACCGAATTACCATAGAATTCTCTTAGACTGGCTTTCCTTTCATGAATATACATGGTAGTCTTCCCATCTCCATACACCTGTGACAAACCTAATACTTTCACACCCTTAAAAAAACCAAAGGTAGAATTTTTCTATATTATAATGCATTCGGTATTCAATAGAAACACTACAGCAATCAAAGAAATAGACTGAACCTTTAAAAATTGCAAATGGAGGTACACATGGAGGTACACATGTATTAAAATTGCAAATGGAGGTACAAATGCTTTGACTGGTTCTCTATTAAAGTGGAAGCAGTCACAGAACCTTAAAAAAAAAAAGTCTTTTATGGTTATTCCTAACGTTTTTGCATTTCCCTCAAGCACCCACCATACCAACCAAGCATCTTCCAACAAAATCAACAATATTAATGAGTTCTATCTCAAACGGCATATCCTCCCCCCCAAAAATAAAAGAGTGGAGTGTGAGGTCTTGGATTCAAAAATCATTGGGTGCATGTGTGAAATTACTCAACACACAAGCATAGTTGCGTTAACTCATCACTTTAAAGTCTTTACTCAACAATGGGTAGGACAACATAGGAGTCTTCCTTGCTCTTTTGTGGGGGCACCAACAACATGCACGATCATATCAAACACTTGTCTAGTCAAACCATTTGCTCATATATAGCACATATATAGATTTTAGGTTTTTGAGAGTTGAATGCTAACACCCTAAGGAAGTTCTTTTTGACACCTTCATAGACCATGATAACACCCTAATTAATAATATTATATTAACTACTTACTCTGGTTATTACCATCTGATATGTTACTTGACCACTTAACCAAACACACCATCTATAGCAAGTAGTTTTATCACACATTTCATATTTCATGCTATGCCAACTTATTCAAGCTACTTCAAACAAAATGAACAAGAATACATGTCAAATTCCTCACTGTTGAAGTTATGTACTCTTCAAATGTTTCTCGGTACTTATTGTAGAGCAGTTGGGAATAATCATGAGGAGGCTTCTATGTAATCATGTTATAAATGGTTCTATGCATATAACATCAAGCAAAAAAAAATAATATCACAATCATTTCCATCAAACTCAAATCCTTCAAAACACACAATTCATAAACACAAAGCAAATAAAGCAAAATGGCATAGAAATCAATACGTGTAGAGCATCATGTACTCCTCGCAACTGAACTTGGGCTCGGGCAACCCTTCTAGAATGTTCTTCAGCTTTGTGATCCCCTCCTGCATAAGCTCCCATCCTTGTTTGAAGGGTATGGTCTCTCGCTCATATCATACTGCTATAGCTTTAATTCCTTAACCCCCAAAATTATTTTAAAGAAAAACTGCAAACCAAAATTTTTTTTACACAAAACTTGTTGAACAGCAAAGAAAACCCCCAAATTGAATTTCCCAGATGCTTAAATTGAAAGCTAAACAAAATTGCCGCTATCCTCAGTCCAAAAACCCCAATGCTCTGTTTTCTCAGCTGAGGAAGAGGAAGAGTGAAAGTACAACTGAAAGAGCTCAAGTTACAAACAAAACCATAGCATAAAACGAATCAAAAATGTTAATTTTTCGCAAAAATGGATGAAGATTACAGATGAAATTTCAAACATATATATATATATATATATATTTCTCTCTCTCCCTCTCTCTCTCTCTAAAAGAGTTGTAATCCAAAGAACACAAAAGCCAAAATGAAAAGTGAGAGAGTTGTGTCTTTCAGATCAGGGGTACCATATATAATAAATTGGACCGTGAAACTTATTGTTGCAATGTTTACTGAGTCAAAACTTAAAAAAAAAAACCATCATAAATTTCTATAAGTTAAAGACGATCACAATGTGAAATGTTGAATGATGGTCTTATCAAACTGACTTTTTATGTTGTAATCTTGTGGTCCGAGAAAAACTTAAAAATAAAATATGAAAAGCGATTAAGCAAATTGGAAAGAAACATGTACAAGTGGGCACATCCCTTTGTCGGAAGGAGGAGCATCCCATTCAGCAAAAATAAAAAGAGAGGAGAAGCACCTCTTTGGAGGGCAAACTGTGAACGTGGGTCCGCCCGTTCACATGACAGTCACAGAGAATTACCCAAATTCCAGGTGCATGTTTAGCCGAGAAATCAGTACCGTCAAAACTTAACTAAAAGCTGTATATGAGAAACCCATCAAAAGAAAAGCAAAAATTATCCTTAGTCCACACACACACACTCTCTCTGTCTCGCTCTCAAAAAAAAAAAAAAATCCATTTTTGGGTTCAATTGGCTACAGATGTGGGTCTTTCTCGTGGATTTCTCACCTGAGCTCTTCACCGGCGTCGGACCGATATAGGTCTTCCTTGTAGATTTCTCTGGTGGGCGTGGAGATCATTTGGCACAGGCGTGCTAGGGTACGGTGAGGAGTGGATAGATGAGGAAAGGAAAAAAGAGCTGGAACTTTGGTATTTATATGTTACAGTGATTTCAGCTCCGCTACAGTATCCGCATTTTATTACTTACAAACGCGTTTTTTCAATTATTTGCTACAGTGTTTTCAGCAACAATCATCAGTTTTCAGTAACAATAAGCTCTATCCAAACGGACCCATTAATATGTCTCAATACAAATGACTTTTCAGATTTATCTTCTCAATAATATCTCTTCATTTTTTATAAAAAAGCTTGCAAATCAAATTTCTATAAATTTTGTCTCACCTATCAACGGGTTGTCCAGAATTGTTATTTGCAAACTTTTGTCTTAATTATATCATGAAATCGATTTGCTTGTAACCTTTTACCAAATTCAATCTAAAAAAAGGGATATCATTGTAAATATCAACCTAAGTCTACTTCAATTTTTTATTCTTCCATTGTCTCTGCTTCAATTATTTCCTGCTAGATCTCTTCGTTTTCTACCTTTCAATCATCTTTTTCTTCATCTTCATCATCATCATCATCATCTTCTCTCTTCTTTGTCAAAATAATAATAATAATAATAACAATAAGAATCATGGTACAAAATAGTCTTTATAACTAAACACTTAAGCATTGTTAATGCTCGGCTTATATTAAAGGAAAATGTTAACGAGTGCCTTTAGGACACTAGTTAATAATCCATTTAAAGAAAGTTTTTATAAGAAATGAAAAAAAAAAAGTAATTAATATTTTGACTGTTTTTTTCTTTTCTCATAAAAGTGGTATCAAAATTTTCATAAAATGGATTATTAATGAAGGGTCATGCTAACGTATTAATTATTATTTTTTTTTTCCATAAAAACTTTTTTTAAATGCTCTAAAGACACTTGTTAGCATAGCATGTGAATCATTTTTTAAATTTATTAATAAGACAAAATCATGCCGTAAGCATTACAAACTACAAAGCCAAACTGCCACGTGTCAAAGAGAATATTCCAGGGATCGTTTTAAATTCAAAACGCAACGTCAGACCCTTTTTTGAGGTAAGACCCTTTCGCGGGTGACGCTTCCCGATTGAAACTTTTGCGATGGAGAAAACCTCCTCAGTGTCAGGACTAAAGATTTTCCTCTTTTTTTTTTTTTTCAAAATTTCCGAAACTACTCATGCCCTTGCCCTTTATTTACCAACTCACCCAACTAAAAAAAACAACCACAGCATATGCGTTTTGCACGGAGGTGCATTTTGATAATTTCGTACACTTTTTGATATCCTCACGACACAATTGGTTAAGCAATTTCTAATTTTGTACGTATTTTCTAAATAAATAAAAAAACACAACGAGGATTATGTGCCACGTGTCAGCGTCTCGACCCTCCTTTTCTCGTGTATAACGCCACTGAGATTTTTCCCGCTTTTGAAAAAAAAATAAAAAATAAAAAACACAGAAGAAAAAAAGAAATAAAATCTGCACACAATTCATATGAAGCTCTTGTGTTATCCTCTCTAGCTTAAAACGAAGCAAACAGAAAACTGGAAACGGCGTCGTTTGCTAATGCTTTGAATTCTGAAATGCTATAGCAACAATTTTCGCTAAAGAAAAATGGCCATCGGCGGTTTAATTTCGAACCGGAATTTCGGTTCGTTTATCGGTTCAGGTACTGTTTTTTTGTTAGTAATTTGAGTATTTTTTTTTTCTTTTTCTTCTTTAGTGAAAATGATTATTATATTGTTAATATTATTTTTTTATTTTGTTGTTTGCTTTTGAGTGCATGGGCTCGTACCATTTTTTACTGGTGTGAGCGGGTTTTGTAGCTGCATTTTTTGTGAATTCTTGGTTTTGTTATTGGATTTATCGAAATTCGGTATCAATCGGACGGTTCTGCCTTTTTCTCTTTGGAAATTCATTTTTCTGTGCTTTTGTGGAGTTGAATTTCACTTTCTGTAGAGTAGAGTAGAGTAGGATTATATGGAATTTTAGGTGCTTTGTGGAATTGAGCTGAAAAATTAAGCTGCATGTGAAACTTTCTAGAGCGGAGTTTGGTTTACTACTGAGTACTGACTTTTGGATAAAGATTGTTTTATTAGTTAACTGACTAACTCAACGGCCTTTCAGTTGAGGACCTTTTTTTATTATTATTTATTTATTTTTTTTATAATTGATTTTTATTTTTTTAAATTTTAAATTATATATATTTTTTCTTTTATATAAATATTAATTAATTAATTAATTAAATAAAATTTTATGTTTAGAGGCACTGATAGAAGTGGAAGGGCTTTGGAGCTATGCAGTTTTATAATCAGTGATCGGTTTTGGAAACAAGAGCAGGGTTTTCCATTTCCGGCTACACGCCGCACTTCTATTAGTGCTTGTTATCGTTATTATTACCAGTATTATCTTCCTAATCTATTGCAGTATTTTCTGAAAATTGTTTAAGGTAATTGTGTGTATAATCAACTCATGTGCAACCTTCTATAGTTAGGAATATCAAAACCCAACGAAAGCCCATTGTATTATACTAGTTAAGGTTTATTGTATTAGGAAAATCCTAGTTCTCCTTTGTATAAGTCATCCTAAGTATACTAGGAGTCTTGTAGCCCTCTGATTTAGTCTAGGAAGCGTGGTAATGGGTACGGTACGACATGGAGACTCGAGCAATTTCTAAAATGACAAAACTTAGGTTCCTCTCTTAAGATTCAGCCATGTGATTACTTAACTAAAAAATACACTTCCATCCCATTAGAAAAAATCCAGATGGCAGAATCTTAAAAAGAGAACCTGAAGAACAATATTTAAGTATTGTACCTAAGTCTTATTCTTTCTAAAAAATTATAACATGACATGGCAGGTATGACATCGGTATGACATTGGCAGGGCCGTATGGCACCCCAAATGAAGTGTTCATGCTTCCTAGGATTTAGTCTATTATAAATACCCTTTTCAATGGGTTCATTGTAACATATAGAGTTCAATGGTAAAGATTTATCCATTTTGAGGTTTTCGTTGTGGATGTATGACTTTTGTTCTGTCTCTCTCTACTTGTTCATAATCTTTTCTTATACTAACATGGTTTGAAAAGCTATGTCCTGCATTTTCTTACAGTTGCGAACTCAATGAATTAAAGAAGTTGGGGGAATTTCCTAATGGGTTAATGTCTTATAATTTCCTAAGATGTTTGTTCATTGATTATTTAGGAATACTGAACGCTGTTTGTTAATATCTGCTTTATGATGCACTTGAGGTTCTAATGTTGGCAGGAAAATTATGTCAGACAGAACATGCCGTTTCACGTCAGAGAGGAGAGCATTCGGGTTTTGCTGTTGCTGTACCACGGCATGGACATGGGAATATGTTCTACAAACACATTGGTAGTCTGAGGGCAAATGGTGCTTTATCTAGATGCTCATATGGAACGTTTCTGCATGCTCTTACTCCTTCGGATGGGCAAGTTCTAAAGCCAATAGGAACGTTGCATGATGAATGGAAACAGTCTCTTCCATCTCCCTTGCAAACTATTTTTAGAAGCAAATCTAGGCAAAAAATCTATGGACGGTATCAATGCTATTGTTCTTCAGATTCTGCTCAGAGCATTAAGATTAAAAGAAGAGGGCTGAATACATTTGGCATAAAAACCAGGCTATGTCATATTTCTGAGCCTGTTAAGTCAAACAGGACCTGTGCTTATTACAAGTCTGAGGAGTATGACATAACAGAAGCGAAAGTGGACTCACTGACGTCAACAGAAATATCAAGTGAGGCTGTTTTAGTAGAAGGAAATGTGGAGGAAGTATCTCCTTGGTGGGAGCAGCTTCCCAAACGCTGGGTGATTGTACTGCTCTGTTTTACAGCATTTCTGTTGTGCAACATGGACCGTGTGAGTATTTTTATGTTATATCTTTATTTGTATGCCACATCTATCTTCTCATGTATTTCACAGCTAGCATCATTCTTTTCCATTTCATGTATTTCCATTAGAGAATTTTAAGGTATCTCAAGTTTATATGGAAATTCTAGGTTTAGAAATATCTCTAACTTGTAGTAACTTAGATGTTCACTTCTTGGTGAACATGAGCACTGCAAAAAATCCAAGATGCTTGCTGGAAAAATTCATCATATTTGCAGTACCTTTCTATTGCTAACTGAATTTTCACTTTAGGTGAACATGAGCATTGCAATACTTCCAATGTCGAAGGAGTTTAACTGGAACAGTGCAACAGTTGGCTTAATTCAGTCCTCCTTTTTCTGGGGCTACCTACTTACTCAGGTTTCACTCAATATACCTGTAATACTTTACCATTATTTGGAAGTGCATTTAGCTGTCTAAATACTTGTAAGTGCAGCACGATGGATTTAGTCAAGTTTCTACCTCAGAGATTTGTGGTTGTGATGGTTTCATTTATATGAACTAGTTGCAGAAAATGCGATGTGTGGGAATATATAATTATTTTGTAATACGCTATAATGTATAATTTATTCTCTAAAAATTATTAAAAATAAATTGTTCTCCTTAAAAGTTGAACTATTCTTAAAAGTATTATCCATTTCCATTCTATTATTTTGGGTTTTTCTTAATAACTAAATCATGAAATCAATGAAGAATCAAAAACCAAAAACAATATCTATAGATATCTATACTATATATAATAATGGAAGTTTTGAAAAAAAAACTTTCTTTCTTCTCTTAAAGTTCCTTAGAAATGTCTTTGGCCACTTAAGAAACCTTCATTGTCAAACTCTCATGTATCTAGGTCAATGATCCTAAATCCTGCAAGAACCAAATTCCACATTTAGCATTATCAAAATCAGATAAAAATTAAACCCCTAATCATATTTTGAGATTTTCTATTTCCTCATGACCAAAATTTTGAGATAGATTTTTTATTGTCTATTGAACTGCAAGATCAAATTATTATGTGTTGCACATAATAAGAAAAAGTGTGCTAAACATAATATTTGTCGAAGCCAAACAGAAATTGAGAAAGGTTACACAACAAAAAAGAACCATTGAGTCAAAAAATATGAAAGCAATAATTGGAGTATAATTATAGCGTATACTCTATTATTGTTTCAAAACAATCATAGGTAAATACGTTAAACTTTGGTTTTCTTTTCTTCCTTTTTTTACATAGAGTTAAACAAATGTCAAATGTAAGAAAACTAAAATATCAAAGATAAAAAAAATTGAATTGGTAAAACACAAATATAAAATAAAAATTGTACAACATAAATATGAAGTAAGAAGTTGTTGTAGAGATTTCTAATTCTTGAAAACCTTTCTCATTACCGACAAACCAATCCTAGCCACCCATAGCCCCAAAGTGATCACATTGTCGGCAACCCACAAAAATGCTTATCATCCACAAACTTTAGAAATCCAATGGAAAAACCAAAGTTGGGGGAAAAGAAAAAATAAGAAGGGAAAGGACAAACCTCAAAGGGACTTTCCAAATTTGATGCCACTTTGGCAACTTTTGCGGAGGTAGAGAGAGCATTTGAAAATCTATAGTGTTAAAAATAATATAATTAATCGCAGGAGTGGCAATTGAAGGGTTTGAACTTCAAAAGAGCAAAACGGTTTTGAAGGGAAAAATGAAGAGTTGAGAATTGAAAGAATGCTAAATTAATGGTGAGTTGGGTTTAATGAGTTAAAGAATGTTAAGGTTGTTCATGGTAATGTGTAAAGTTGCACTATTTATTTATATATTAATATTGTTTAAAAAATGAAGGAAAAAAAAACTGACATGGTTGATGATGTGGCTCAACTGGAGCATAGCAGCAATAAATGCTATGTTTCAGCTTTTAGATATATATAGATATAGATTGGCACTAATACATGTTTTGGTCTTGTGCGCGCGTGCACACACATATTTGTCTATTGATCCCATCCACTGTAAGTGAGAAATACTACTTTCAATTCTTTGAATCTAACATGGTCTTTTTATACTTTTGTGGCATATAGATTGTTGGAGGCATATGGGCAGATAAAATTGGTGGGAAGGTAGTATTAGGTTTTGGGGTGGTCTGGTGGTCAATAGCAACAGTTTTGACACCTATTGCTGCAAGAGTGGGGCTTCCTTTTTTGCTTGTTATGCGTGCTTTTATGGGAATCGGTGAGGTTGGTCTCTTCCAATGATGCTCTTTTGTTTCTGTTATGCTTGGCTTGTCTACATCAATTAGATTTTGAGTTAGTTATAGTATCTGCTCTAAATTATGGGGCATTTGTAACGTCCTAAATACAAATCTTGCAATCAGCACCTCAATTCAAGATAAATTTGCAATGTCCATTCCACCGTCCAAATTATGTCTAAATTAATATATTAATGGACAGATTAACCTTAAATTAGTGTTATGATTCCAGTACTTTTGTAGTTTAAGGCGCACATTGCAAATGTCCACATAGTTTAGGGTGGATAGAAGTCCACAAATCTATTAATTTAGACAGTGATTTGGATGGTGGTTTGAACTTTGAACTACAGTGTTGATTGCAAAATTTTGTAGTTTAGGATGTACATTGCAAATGTCCCAATAGTTTTGATAGATAACTGCAATGAGCCTTTTATTTTTAATCATGTGGTCAATTGAGCAACTTTCTTTCTGCTTTATGAAATGGTGGCCCCAGCTTTGTAAATGATCAGTAGTACAAAGGACAGATTATCCAGCCAGAAAAGTGTGACGAGGACAGTGTAAACCAATTTAAAATATAATTAATCATAGGCCTCTTTCAAGAAATGAAAAGTTACAAACTCATATGTACATTGATAATTATTTTCTTGTAAATTTTAGATTTGTTATAGCTCAAGATATTGTTCCTTTTTTTATTTTTTTATTTTTTTATTTTTTTTTATTTTTTATAATAGCTGCTCTAGTGACACATTGAAAGTTGAAATTTTCTGATTTGAACTAAGTCATATGTAAGCTTCTTCCCTACTAGAGATAGATTTCTTCTTCTTCTTTCCATTGGTCAGTAGATAGAGGATTCTTGTTCTTAACAGTAATAACTTTCTTCACAGGGTGTTGCTATGCCTGCTATGAATAATATACTTTCTAAGTGGATTCCAGTGTCTGAGAGAAGTAGAGCACTTGCACTAGTATACAGTGGCATGTATCTTGGTTCCGTCACAGGGTTGGCAGTCTCACCTCTTCTTATCCAAAACTTTGGATGGTCATCTGTGTTTTACTCATTTGGCTCTCTTGGAAGTATTTGGTTTGCATTATGGCTAAGCAAAGTAAGATTTTTCTCTCTTTGGCTATTCTCCAATGGAAAATGAAAGGTGTCACCCTGTTGGAAATATTTATATCATTCATATCATGCACAGTGTAATAAAAACCAAGATCTACTTTTGATTTTGCACAAATCACAATTTTACATGAATCTTGAAATTTGGATAAAAACTCATTCATTTGATGCTCTAAATAGAAAACCCAATAAAAAATCTTGCAACACTTTAATCTTCACTTCAATGACTTGTGTTGGCCAAGAGAATGGGCTTTTCCTTTATTGAAACTCCTAGAAGTGTTTATGCTTGTGGGGAGAGGGAGAAATTTTTTTTTTCCCTTGTTCTTGCTCTTGTCTACCCTATGGAGTTTTCTCAACCAAATTCTCTTTCTATATTGGCCACCCCTAGGGGTGTTTAAATACATAGCCCGTGGGACCAACGTAAAAATAAAACCTTACTCTTTTGGACTTTGGACTCCTGTTATCTTATAACTAATCCAAAGTTACTGTTATTATATTTTATTTTTTTACTTTGATATAAAAATATAATAATTGATACATTAAAGCAACTTAAATTTAACGTTTGAGTTCACCATCTTCTCAAGATTGAGAATTAATGCTCTCTAGCAGTCGTGGGCTTAATTATTCAAGTTATAGTAGTTTAGCATAATAACTTACAATGATCAATGATCATATTCAATGTATTCTAAATACATTAACATATCAATCAGAAGTCTTTACTTCCATGATCAAGAAAAATTATTATGATTGATGTATTATAATCTTATCAGATGAAATACCCAATTTCATTGCTAACTACGAAAAGCTTATGAGTTATAAAGGAATTGTGATTTAGATCTTCTATATGTTAATCTCATTAACTTGCCTAAATCGCATACAATGTAATCCATGGATTTTTTATCAAATGAATACATAGTGCTCAATGTTCATAAAAGTTTAGAAAATAGAACACTCTTATTAATGAAAATGTCATACAAATTGGATTTTAGAGCACTAATCTTAACAACAACCCACCCACCCCCCCCCCCCCCCCCTCCAAAAAAAGAAAAAGAAAAAAGAAGAAGAAGAAGAAGAATTAAAGCAAGAAATATGATATCCTGTTTTAGGCTGCAAGATATAATTGGATTGGTTCAAGTTTGAATTTCAGATGTCATTCCACGTAAGTTAAATCTACTATTCCCTTTTTTTTGCCAGGCATATAGCTCACCAAAAGAAGATCCAAAACTTAGTGTGGAGGAGAAAAGGTTTATATTGGGTGGCAGTGTGTCAAAGGAACCCGTTTCAGTCATTCCTTGGAGATTGATTTTATCAAAAGCACCTGTTTGGGCTCTTATAATCTCTCACTTCTGCCATAATTGGGGAACATTTATTCTATTGACTTGGATGCCTACTTACTACAATCAGGTACTTGATCCATTGTCACTATTTGTGTTTATGTTTCTCACATTCCTGTTATTCTACTCCGTCTTTCTCACCAAACTAGTCCCTTGCTAAAAGCACAAGTTATAAGAAAATAGTAATAAATTCTTTCTGCCTACTTAGTTTTGTACTAGTTTTCCAAAATTTTCCTTAAATTTTGATTTGAAAGTAGAAAAGTAAATACGTCACTTGTAATTAAAGCAAAAACAAAAAGGTTATTTTAGGAAAGTAATGTAGTATACAATAAGAATATTTGACCTAGAAGAGCATAGACACTTTCTGTGAGACTTCCAAAAGGGATATATAGCCCATGTTTTTGAGACAGAGAAAGTATCATTTATATGGATATATGCTTGTTGACATAGAAATCTGAATATGAAATGTGGAAATGATTTCTTCATTTGTGACAAATTCATCCACATTTTCTGTCTACTAGTATGATTGTTTGCTTGGAGACTGACTTGCATTAAGTTGAAATCAGCTCTGCAGTCTTTTATTAGTACTTGCTACCTTGCTTGCTTTTTGATGCATGATGGTCTCTCAAACTTTGAATTCTCTGACCTCTGCAAAACTCTTGGTGCATAGATGATGCATCATTTGTACAGTTATCAAGCCCTTTTGTACCAACAAGGCTGCTTTAAAATGATATTCAAACTATCCTTTTCCCTTTAACTCGATGTTGCATTTATGTTGCCAGAAACTTAGAAGATTCTGTACAAATTCATGATGTAATAATCTAGTGCTTATAAAAGAAAATGGAAAGTAAAACTTGGAATCTAGCCCGTGATGGGTGATGCAGATCTTTGACTAATAAACTTATGGTTGTGCCAGTATCTATTTTACTCAATTATAAAGAAGGAATTCTAGAGTGACTTATCCTTATTGGGAACTGTTTGAAGTTTACAATATATCCTCTATTTGGTCTCTGTATATTTTGAGGCTTGAGTAAAGAGTAACGTTCAATGGCTTGTTAATTTCTCTGGAATGAGCTAATGAGTAACCATGACCTTTTTGTTCATCAAATGATGTCTATATCTGAGGAATGAACCAAGTCATTCTTGTCCTGCCTAATCTTGGTTGTTTTCACAGGTTCTAAAGTTCAACCTAACTGAATCGGGACTGTTCTGTGTCTTGCCATGGTTGACCATGGCTGTATTTGCAAATATAGGAGGCTGGATTGCAGACACACTTGTGAGCAGAGGTCTTTCGATAACAGCAGTTCGTAAGGCAAGAGTCAATATTCCTTAACTTTGAAATGTTAATCATGTACAATTAAATGTTGTACTATATCAATGTTTATAGAAATGGACGATGTAGACACAAACAAAAGATATTAGGACTGATTTTTATCATAAAGTCTTGTGATGGTATTCTGTACATTGGTACTGCATATGTTACTGATTTGCAATTGTCTGTTCCATATGGCTAGTGTCCTAATGGTATTACAAAGCAACCATTCCATGGTTAATATCAATCAAGCTACAAGTTCTTTTGGAGATGATTTTTGTTGGCTTTTTTTGATAATTTGGTAGTTACAACTGGGGAGGGGGGATTTGTACCCTCAATGTCTCCGTTGGAAACACCATTTGATGCCAACTAGATGACATTTTCCCCACTAATAGTGGATAATTTTTTGAAATAGAGTTCTTGGAAGTTTTTTCAAGATGAATGAATGATTATAGTAACCCTCTTTGATAAATTATTATTAAGGTAAATGAGCAATTTAGATATAATTAGTGCTTCTCCTATTTCATATCTTGAACTTCAAATCCTTTTGATGTTGCAGATCATGCAATCGATTGGGTTTTTGGGCCCGGCCTTCTTTCTTACACAGCTGAGCCATGTGAAGACACCTGCTATGGCTGTGCTATGCATGGCATGCAGTCAGGTTTGAGCTAGTTTCACAACAATATCACCATAGCTTGAATTGTGTATTTTTTCCAGCTTCTTAATTAATGTTAAAAGGCACAATGTAAGAGGGAATTATAATTCATTTGAGTAATATCCCATTCAGAGAGGTGATTTGGGCAGCTAAAATGTCATCTTTCACTCCAGACTATAGAAATTGAGTGGGTACTGACATTAAGAAAATTAAGATCATATTTCATTTATGAATTCTTCTGTCAAAAAATTCTAGCGCCTTTTACAAAAAATTATGAAGAAACTATTTAAGGCTATTTCTATACCTGTGGCCGACATTGATTAGTTTATTAAGGATCTATAGCTGACCTCAAAATTTTGGGACTAAGGCTTGATTGTTGTTGTTCTAATAACTAGTATGCAACCACAATATTTATTCTGTATATCTATGGTGAGTTTTTGAACAGTCGTATTGTAAAAAATTGGGAGTTCAATTAATTTTCCTTTCCTTTCCTTTTTTTTGTTTTTGTTGTTGTTGTTGTTGTTGTTGTTGGGGGGGGGGGGGGGGTGGCATGTGATCTGCCACTTGATATCTGCTGCGACATGCAAATAATTAATTCTGACCATAATCATAATTTTATAAGCATTACTCAAAATTCTATTCTCTGAGAATCAAGAGAGAACAACTTTACTGCATTTCAAGTTATTAAAATTGACATATTGTCAAAATTTCCCAAAATCAAAAGGTTTTAGGGAACGAAGCAGCCGCGCCAAGGAATTGAGAGCTCTAAGTGGGCCATTTTTGGTAAGTAGAATTGGCGATGCGGGATGAACCGGAAGCCAGGTTACGGTGCCCAACTGCGCGCTAACCTAGAACCCACAAAGGGTGTTGGTCGATTAAGACAGCAGGACGGCGGTCATGGAAGTCAAAATCCACTAAGGAGTGTGTAACAACTCACTTGCCGAATCAACTAGCCCCGAAAATGGATGGCGCTGAAGCGCGCGACCTATTCCCGGCCGTCAGGGCAAGTTCCAGGCCCCAATGAGTAGGAGGGCGCGGCGGTTGCTGCAAGACCTGGGGCGCGAGCCTGGGCGGAGTGGCTGTCAGTGCAGATCTTGGTCAAGCGAACCGGGAACAGCCCAACTTGAGAATCAGGCACCCTCACGGGTGTCTTCGAATTGTAGTCTGGAGAAGCATCCTCAGCGGCGGATCGGGCCCAAGTCCCCTGGAAGGGGGCGCCGGAGAGGGTGAGAGTCCCGTCGTGCCCGAACCCTGTTGCACCACGAGGTGCTTGGGGCAAGTTCCAGGCCTCGATGAGTAGGAGGGCACGACGGTCGCTGCAAAACTTGGGGCATGAGCCCGGGCGGAGCGGCCATCGGTGCAAATCTTGGTGGTAGTAGCAAATATTCAAATGAGAACTTTGAAGGCCGAAGAGGGGAAAGGTTCCATATGAACAGCACTTGCACATGGGTTAATTGATCCTAATAGACGGGGGAAGCCCATCTGATAGCGTTCTAAACGCGAGCTTCAAAAGGGAATCGGGTTAAAATTCCTGAACTGGGAGGTGGCGACTGACGGCAATGTTAGGGAGTCCGGAGACGTCAGCGGGGGCCTCGGGAAAAGTTATCTTTTCTGTTTAACAGCCTGCCCACCTTGGAAACGGCTCAGCTGGAGGTAGGGTCCAGCGGCTGGAAGAGCACCGCACATCACGTGTGTCCGGTGCGCCCCCGGCAGCCCTTGAAAATCCGGAGGACCGAGTGCCTCCCACGCTCGGTCGTACTCATAATCGCATCAGGTCTCCAAGGTGAACAGCCTCTAGTCGATGGAACAATGTAGGCAAGAGAAGTCTGCAAAATGGATCTGTAACCTCAGGAAAAGGATTGGCTTTGAGGGCTGGGCATGGGGGGTCCCAGTCCCGAATCCGTTGGCTGTCGGCGGACTGCTCGAGCTGCTCCCGCGGCGAGAGCGGGTCGCCGCATGCCGGCCGGGGGATGGACTGGGATTGAGCATGGTAAAAGTAGCAGGGTGTTACTTTTTATAGCCAAAAAAATTCAAAATGGTTTTTACTCAAATTAGAAACAGAGATTACTGAATGTCAGCAGACATTTCAGTAAACGAGCAGCAATTTAGATTAAGCATACACACCCTGGGGTAAACGACTAGCCTTTTGAGGTATTTTTGGTAGTTTTAGCTGATACAGTAAAGAGGCTTACATAAATAGATCAAGCATATCCTTTACTGATTACTGATGTTATATAGGCTTTGATGAATGTTATGATCCTCTTGGTTGTCAAGCTGCAATAGTCTCTAAGAGAAGACGTGAGCCCTTGTCATTCTTTAGATGTCCTTAGCTAGTCTGCATGGCCCTTCTTATAGTACATTTCAGGCGTTGATAAATCTGAAAACAAGTGTTTATGCTTTATTCAAATTTAGGTCATATAATGTGGTGTTTGGACATATGTTGTGTTTTATACTAGTCCACTGAGTTCTGCATGGAATATGAATTGGCGGCTAAATAAGAATTATGAATGCAATTAGTCAATTACCAAAATTAGAATGAAGCTTTGACTTTGAGAATAAATTCTGTTCAGTTGCAACTTTATGATCCTGTGGATTGCCACCTTGGGAAGGAAGGCCAGGCATGTACCTCAAAATTAGAAGTTTCTGTATCCTGCAATGAGATGACACAATGTTTCTATTTAGTAAATAGAGAAGGGAAATAATTAGAAATTAAAACATATAAAAAATAATTAGAACCTATATGTTGCTCTATATAAGTGCAGAAGGGTATATTGTAAAGGCTTGTGATGAAATGCGCATGAAGTTTCATATGCTCTTGCTTTATTTGTAATATTAGTTGTAGAAGCAGCACCTTTTAGAATTTTTGTTCTTATGGAAGCCGTAAAATTAGCGGCAAATTTTGATTCTGTCAAGACTTTTGTTATCTAATTGACTAACACATACTTTTTCCTCACAGGGATCCGATGCATTTTCACAATCTGGTCTCTATTCCAATCACCAAGACATTGGACCACGCTATTCTGTGAGTTATTCCTATTATTCCTTCTTCTTTTTCTTTTCCCCTTTTAGAATCCCATAACTACGTTATGATCTGTCTTGTCCTTTAATCAAGTTCCACTTTTATTTCATTTCTTCCTCAAAAATCCATTAATTTATTTAAATTTTAAAATGTCTATAGAATTAAAAGGTTAAAAAGTATTTATTATTCCAAAAGTCAAAAAAAGAAAAAAGTTTTTGACATTAATTGCAGGGAGTTTTGTTGGGACTGTCAAACACGGCTGGAGTGCTTGCTGGTGTGTTTGGTACAGCTGCAACTGGTTACATACTTCAACGAGGTAAACAAACCACACTACATGAGAAAAAGTATGAACTTCTGCTGTACTGGTGCCATTTTCATCAGGGTTTTCATCATTTGTGAGGTCCAAATGGTCCCAAAGGGGCAGTCTTGATGACAGTGGTGCTAGTACAGTGGGAGCAAAGGAAACAATTTGCCACGTAAAATTTGCTTTTCTTATGAACTTTTTGTTTCAGCTCACGTATTCTTTCCAACTCTTTTTTCTATAGGTTCTTGGGATGATGTATTCAAGGTGGCTGTTGTGTTGTACATCGTAGGCACGCTGGTCTGGAACTTGTTTTCAACTGGAGAAAAAATTCTTGAATAGAAAAATGTGAGAATGGCAGGGAAAGATGCAATGGACATAACTATTGAGATCGATCAAGTTATAAAGAGATGGAAGAAATATAAAAACCCAAGCATTAGCAACACAAGCAAGGGCAAAACCCTGCTGGGCAATTGAGGCTTAAGATGCTGCCATTCAAGTTTTTATACCAACTTGTGAGGCCCTTAATTTGCTCCAACATCTTTTGGTTTTGACTTCAAATCCTTTTTACAGGTTCCATTTTCTTTCATTTTGTTTACATGGTATAAGGCAGAGAATTTACGGGTAATTTGCACCCGCGAACCAAGTACATTTCATTGAAGGGGACCTACTAATAACAACTCAAAATCTTCTTGGATGAATCTATATCATTCTTATTGTATGCCTCCAAAAAACAGCAATAATATCTCTATTTTCTATACTGTTAGAGATCTGAGACATTTTTGTTTCCTTTGCATTCATAGTGCTGCGTCCTTTTAGTAGATTCTTACTTTCTTTGCATATATAAGGTTAGAAATTGTGTCAAATTCCAATTTGGATTTGATTTTTGTTATTGGGTTTTCTTGGTGTGGAAGGGAAGTTTTTTTTTTTTTCTTGGTATGGAAGGAAAATTCGTTATTGAAGAAGGATTGGAGCTTCAGAAATAGGTGTTGTTGCAAAGGTTTAGAAATAGGTATTGTTCCAAAGGATTGGTTGTTTTGGTCCAAGGGTCCTCCCATATAACAAAAGAGAAGATTCTTACAAGAATATGAATTGGATAAGAGAAGATTCTTAGAAGAATATGGATTGGATTTTTCTTAAGAATAGTTTGAGTGTTTGTTTATTTTTGTGTGAGAGTTATTGACATTTAAAATTTGGGGTTATTTTCATTTTGGCATGTTATGTTTGATTTTGTTTTCTTATTGGTCCTATGATCCATTTTTGTTAGTAAATTGATTGTTAAATGCAAGATAAGCGTAGACTATTAAGACACATTACTCATAAGTCCATTTCTGTTAAAAATTGTCAATTAAGACACGTTACTCATATAAGTTCACTCTTGTTAGTACTCTAACTATAAAGTACCAAATAAGTGTCGACTATTAAGACACATCACCTATATAATGTTTAGTGTCACTAGATTACTAATGGAAATGGACAACATGATCAATATAAAAATATATCAAATATGAAGGGAATGAAAATGTAGAAATGTAAAGAGTCAAAATAAAAACAACCATATACTTCTAGTAAAAAAATAAAATATAAAAAATAAAATTGTTGGTCTCAAATGAGAAACTCCAACCACCACATTTTGTTCCCTCTTCCTTTTCAAACCATCCACACAATGGAAATTGCATTTTCCTCTCATTTTTTCTTCTCTTTTCTATCCTCCAACTTTTTACCCAACAAATTACCAAACACGGCATTCATCTCATACTCAGGGTACAATTGCACGCCCAGTCTGGTCTATGTGACTTGGTCATTGCACTCGTAGGACTCTTTGGGGCCAGTCAACAATCCTGGGTATGGAAGAACATGCATTTGCATTTTAATTGCTGAGCTGGGACTACATTAATTATAAAGTCATCCACCTCCTATCCATTGCTGGGGTCATCGGACCTTTTGACTAGGGTTGTATAAGAGAGAGCTAGAGTCGGTAGCTTAGCTTAGCTTTTTTTTTTGAAAGGGTAGCTTAGCTTAGCTTAGATAAAGATAATAGATAGAAAAGGTTAGAATAATTTAATAAAACCAAAATTGAGCAGAAAAATCCTAATACATGTACTATCTGTAGCCTGTAGGTATCTTGACATGTATAATTGATGATAATATTAATTAACCAACACGCGCAATGCTGTGGATTTGATTTGTTCTACGTACCAAATGAAACACCACTCTAGTGCATGCTCAACAACATTTTAAAGACTTAAAAAGGTTAAACCAAAAGAAAAAACTAATATTATAAGAAGAATGACATATCTGTATTATAGACTTCATTCTTCTAAAATCATGTGCTTAATTTCAGAAACTATTGGGAAGTGAATTTGAGATGAAAAATACTAAAACTACAAATTATTTTAGTAAAGATTTAAATAACCCAACTTGAGCACAAAATAACATTCGACATAAAAAAATTATCTAACAATTATGGTGATGGTGAAATTCCATTCAAGCGAAAGGGAAAAAAGAGAAAAAAAGAAAAAGAAAAAAAAAGAAGGATGGTGAAGCTTTATCCATTCAAGCAAAGTCCTGCACCACATGTGATGTGAACTATGAATTTAACTTTATTATTATATATAACCTCAGGAATTACACAAGGTGGAGAAACAAATAAATAAATAAATGAGCTTGGTACATTCAACAAGCTAGAAAATTATTAAAATTTCTTGGACTTCAAAGGGAGCTTGCCAACAAGAAAAAGCAAGAGTGAGTTAAAGCCATATATATCTCTCTCTCTTCAATAATAATAATAATACTACTACTACTGTGTATGTGAAAAACTATATTTTATATTCGCAAGAATTGTGTACGTACGTAAAAGTAATTCTGCGAAACATATTCATGATGTCATAAACACGCTCACATAACAATAAAACTGTAACCCCAGACCCAGTTCATCCATGTGGCTCAATCAAAGCCCACCGGCTCCACCACCACCTGACCTGTGACCTGACCACTTCAAATTCAATTCCAATTCAATTCACCGATCCACCCAAACCACCCCTTAAGCAACCCCAACTACCATTTCACTACTACTCTCATCAACTCTGTCACAACTTTCACCGTTACATTTAACGGCGGCAATAACACACTCTTTCCCATGCAACGACAGTTCGCCCTCATTATTCCTCTCTATTTTCAAGCTTGCCACAATTCCTTGTAAATCCCTACGGTTCACATTCACCTTCAGCCCATATTTCATGAACAACGTCAATGACATCTTCTGCTCCACCTTATGCCCCGGCACCACCGCCAGCTTGTGGCGGAGCAACACCGACGCCGCCACCGACTTCATTTGCAAGTAAGCTAAATCTTTCCCTAAACAAATCCTGGGTCCGGCATTAAAAGCAACAAATCTATAAGAACTATGCATCACAAACTTGTTACCGTCCGAGCTCAGCCACCTCTCTGGACGAAACTCTAGGCAATCTTCACCCCACGTGGACCTCATTCTCCCAGTTGCGTATATTGAATATGTGACCGATGAACCCGCCGGAACAAATGTACCGTCCGGCAATACATCGTCGGAGACAACATGTTTTGAGTCTTCCGGTACTGATGGGTACAACCTTAGGGTTTCCGACAATGCGGCTCTCAAATATATCAACCGGTCAAGCTCTTCGAACCCAAGTGGCTCCTCCACCCATTTCGCCACGTCATCGCCACGTGTCTCCATCAGGACGGTGCAAATCTCGAGTAGGATTTTGTCCTCGATTCTTGGGTTTTGGATCATCATGTAGAAGAACCAACTGAGAGCAACGGATGACGTGTCGCGTCCAGCTAGGATGAAATTGAGTGCCACGTGTTGCAGGAACGAGTCTGAGTAGGACTCCTTTTTCTTCATGAACCTAGACAGCAAATCGTCGTGTGGGTTCCCATCTTTGGGCTGGCTCAGCAACTCGAGCTTACGGGCGTCGATCACACTGGATAAATACTCCTCTACGTGAACCAAGCTTCGGCTCAGGCTGACTTCCATCCCAAGCCGAAGCCATTTCCTGAGCCGCCAAAGAACCTCGGGGAAAATAAACCGATGAAGCGAGGCTTCAGTGGCTCGGTCGAAAGCCGAAGCGAAGCCATTTTCAGGGAGCCCCGGCGCACAAGTCTCTGGGTCCTTTCCAAAAGCCAAGCCGCATATGTTATCAAAAGTGAGCCGAAGCATCAAGTCTTGAATATCAACGGGCTTGGCTTCGAGCTCGGCTGTCATTAAGACCACGCAAAGCCTTTCCTTAATGGCTCGGCTGACCCACCGAGCCATGGCTTGGCGCAGAGTCCTGGTGGTGAATTCCAGTGCGGCAGTCTTCCTCTGGAACAGCCACGTGTCGCCGTCGGAGTTGAAGATCCCGTCGCCGAGTAGATCGTGGAACACGGCCTGCCACGTAGGTCCCTTCGGGTAATTGTCGAACCGGGTCTTGAGAATGTGCTCCAGATTCTTCGGGTCGCACGTGACAGTCACGAGGCCTTGCTTTTTGGCGAGGAATGGAATTGCACAGGTGCAGGTTTGGTACGTGCCGCCGCACGCGCGGAGGTTGTCGCAGATCCAGTCGTGTAAGCGGTCACAGTTCTCAACTAGGCCTGGAAGACTGCCCAATAGGGGCCAGACACGTGGACCCTTTAACGTCCGTGAGATGAATGTGAACCATAGTAGATAAACCGTGATCGCCGTTAAAAGCAGTAGAGCCGTGGACACATCCATAGTTTACTTTACACTGAAAAAATGATGGGAAAATGTTTTCCCGGAAAACCACGTATAGTTCCAACTTCAGAAGGAAGAAGAAAACGACATTTCTGAAGAGGAAAAAAAAAAATGTTCTTTTAGAATTCCGCTTCTTCTTGTTTTCCGGGAAAACGTTGTATATATAAAACTCACCTGGTATGTATATACTTGTTTTGAATCTGAAATCTAACAACTTGACGAAAGAAGAAAAACCAAGACTTGATTTTCCACAGAATAATAATGATGGGTCAGTGACAAAAATGAGGTACCATTGTAGAGAAAATGGAGCTCTTGATGGGGAAAAGGAAGCAGAGTTGTTAAGGGATTTAGAACTAGAAATAATTAAGCGACAAGTGATTCAAAGAGCAGAGTAGTGGGTGCAGAAGACACTGAGTAGTGAGTAGTACAAAATGGAGTAATGTAGAAAGAAATTTATAGGTGAGATTGTATTGAAAAGCAATAACTAAGGCCAGACTGGTCATTGTTGACACGGTATCATCTCTTTCATGAAAGCATCACAATTCACAAGTACTATAAATGCACTGTGAGGTTGTTGGAACTTTTAAAGGAAAATACAGCCATATATCTCAATTTGTAAAATGAAAAAACCACTAGCCGAAAAACCGCCAAAATAAGGAAATGCTCTCTCTCTCTCACTATTTCTCTCTGTCATATGGTCCACCTAATTTGCAAGAGATAGAAGATGGATTTTAATTCATGCATTCAATGAAGAGGTATTAATGAAATTAGTTGAGGAACTAAGGCAAAGAAAACAAGACGTTAATGGAAAGGAAAAAAAAAAAAAAATGTCACGCACTCACGTTTTGTTTTAATAATCTGAGGATTCTGCAATAACTTTTAGACATTGGTTTTTTTTACTATATACTGTACTAAACAGTTTGTGATTTAAAGAGTCTTAATGAAAATAGGGTTCTTTCATGTGCACTATAGTTAGGGTTGGGTGAGAAACCCACCAACAATTTATAGATAGAGCGTTTGGTTTTGCTTATGTGACTTTTTTTCTTTATCTGCGTACAGATTCTCGGTGGAGACAATTCCGGGGTATTCATATATCACAGAGCAGAGAGTTGACTACCTTTCTCTTTTAATGCATTGTGATAAAAAAAAAAAAAAAAAAAAAAAATGTGTACGTGCCTTCTCTGGTTTTGGTGGTATAGTGATACTGGCATGAAAAAAAGTCAAAAGGTGCATTCTCACTCACATTTAAGGTTGGCTCCCATCCTAGTGTTCTTCTTGGCTTCTTCTCTTTCGATGTCAGATACTGCAATTGTTTGTGTAGCTCAAAATTTCAACCCTCCTAAATTCAACACCATTCCTATACTTGGAGACTTGGAGTAGTTATTGCCTTATCAGTTTGCAACTACTTCTATCTACTTATTTTATGTGTCTACAATATTTGTCTCACTTCCCGCAAAGATTTGGCTTAGTTAACAATATATATAGGAACATAAATCCCAATCAGACCAAATAAGACACAAGTATAGTTTTGCTGAAATGACAAGATTGTTAACTTTTTGAAGATTAAGTTTTACAATTTGCTGAACTTGTCAATCGATCTTAGGAATGGTTACGTGAAGAAGTTGGACTTTTCACTTATCCTCTATATGGTGCAAACATGTGGCCGTACTAGAGTAATCGAGATGATTTAAGAAATAAATGGGAGAAGGGACCATATTTGTAAGCACATGCCACACAAAACTATGGAATGGAAATCAAAGTCTAGAGCTAACTCATTCCTCCCCACCCTATGTCTTGAAAGTGATTTTTAGGGTGAAAAGATTCTTTTTGTTGTCAGAATAATATTTCTCTCGTAGAGGAGGTGTAACGACCCAAGCGAAAATGTAGTACAGACTAGTTTAGTTACAATTTAGACTTTTGATAGTCGTTTTTAATGCTTAAATCAATCTAGTATATATTTGATACGTGTCTTAGCACACAACACACACACTTAATTAATTCAATATTTTGTTAAAAATAAAGAATTAAATATCAATATGGGATATCCTCCCTCACCTAAATTTCTGACACCCTCATCGAGGTCTATGTTGTAAGTGTTGCTAAGCCTACAGAAGGTTACCAAGTTGGCTTTCATATTATTTGTAGTAATCCAATAAAAAACACTAGCGTTATATCTCAAAATATTACAAATGAAATTTATTGTAGTTGTTTTTAAAACCCCAATGAATTGAACATAGTATATGCGTTATAAGAGACTCAACACACAACATACACTAAACTAATTTAATATCAATATTGTGGGACATCATAAGAGGTTTGGTGACAAAAATCTTAGATTAGGGTTCAAATTTCCCCTTCTTCACTTGTTGTAATAATTGCATTACCAAAATAATTAAAAGATTAAAAACACTAGAAACCTAAAATAATTAGTTGGCTTCTCCCGTGTTAATATGCTTCCACTTGCCTTCAAGTTTTCCAACATTATTGTCTCTTTTGGAAATGTTAGGATGTTATAATAGTTGCATACCATATATTAACTTGGAAAAAGTTATCGGATGTTCTAAGAATATTAATTTAGGAAGTGTTTTTAGAAACTTTTTATGTAAAAGAAAAGATTAATTTTTGGGGAAAGTTAATGTATGTCCTAAAGACATTGATTTATGATATATTTTTAGAAAATTTTTATGGAAAAAGAAATATACAATTAATTTTTTTGACGATTTTTTATATTTCTCATAAAAGTAATGTCAAAACTTTCCTTAAATTGTTTATTATTAATTTTCCTAAGAGCGTTCGTTAATCAAACCCAACTTATACCCTAACTAAAAAAAAAAAACAACAACCTACCCATTTGATTTAGTCATCTATTCTCAAATATTTAAGGTATTATCTGCTAACTTGAATGTTATACATTTTGGTGTTGAATTATTTAGATTAAACCATTTGTTGGTTTGAAATAACTGAAGTGATTGATTGAAAAACCTTTCATATGAGCTTAACAACCAAAAAAAAAAAAAAAAAAAAAGTGATTGGAAGATTAGAGTTAACTATAAATAAAATTGTATGATGTAAAAGGGTATTATAACTTAGTAATATTATTTAATTCTCTTTGTAGGGAGAATCTACATTCCTTTCATCCTATCCTCACTTGTAAGCCAAAAAAAAAAAAAAATGATGTTAATTTTTATATATATATATATATATACAATGTTCCCGTGTGTATTGAATTTTTATAGACCCTTAAATATGGATTTTTTTTATAATATTTATTTATTAATACAAAATAGAAATTCTATTATAGTTTAATCTAAGTGTATACATGTGTGAAGCTTCCTCTTGGAGACTTGAATCTAAACTCTTACCCCGTACACCTTTCAAGCATTTATATTTGTGGAGTAACTATCGCGCAAAGGGGATGTGATGTTTTATTTTTCTCAAGCCCCTCACAATTGTGTGCCTAATTTATTTGATTGAATACCACCTTAATAAAATAACAGATTTTGGTGCTGCATCATAACTCTAGCAACCTATTATATAAGCTAGTTCATTCCCCGAATATTCCTCATCCAAATTTCGCAAATAAGTCTGTGTGGTCCATTTTAGCGTGATAGTTCGAGATGTGCGGATTGGATGAGATTAGACATGGTAAAACGGGTCAGAATTTTCTGACCCGACCCGACCCGAACCCGATTTTTTTGACCCGAAGCAAAAACAGGTTGACCCGTGACCCGACTCATGTTTTTTGCGGGTCAACCCGACCCGACCCGACCCGAACCCGAACCATTTTTTTAAAACTTTTTTTTTTTTTTAGTAAAAAAAATAGTAAAACTAAAACAATATTGGTTTAATTGTTTATTGTGAACTTTAAGGAAACAATTGATACATTTACATAACTACATGCAAATTAATTGAAAGATAAATGGTTGAACATTTTGTAATGAGTAAATATTTTTAAATATCAAATAGCAAAGTACATGCCAAGATAATCTAGTTACAGTAAAGTTAAAAACATAAATTTAAAATTGTAGACATGTGAGAAACATTCACAAGTGTGAAAATAGTGAAGCTAAAGTATCAAATTAGCATAAATTATGAATACTTAGACCTATTTTTTAATAATTTATGTCCAAAATAAACGGCTTTTCAAAATAAATTATGATATTTCCTAGAGTGTGTGTTGCTTAACAATAATATGATATTCATAAAAGAGACCATGTATAAATAAATAAGCAATCAAATTTTAAAGTATATCTCAAATTGAAATAAAGTGTCAACTACAACTGATAATAGATTATAAAAATAATTTTTAAGATTGTAAATTTCTTATATATTTTTATTTTTTATCAAATGAGTTATCCAATAAGTCATTTGTAATTTTGTTTTATATTTTGAAATATTGATAATGTGTAAAAATAAAACTTGTGTATTTGTTTTACATATCTTTGTGTTATTTTGTTTTAAATAGTAATGTTATAATTTGTATAATTTTAAAATTATTGAATAAGTATTAATACGTTTAATTGAGTTCATTCTTGATATAAGTGGTGAATTCAAAATAATGTATTTTACATCAAGTAATTTGTTGCATAACTTTCCAAATGATAGATACATGTTGTTTTCTTTATAAAAATAAAAAATAAAAAATTTCATGTGAAAAATACGGGTCAACCCGACCCGACCCGACCCGACCTGCAACCCGATTGACCCGAATCCGATTTTGACCCGCTTAAAATGATCCGTTTTTGACCCGTGACCCGTTTAACCCGTAACCTGATTGACCTGACCCGAACCCGACCCGACCTGACCTGCCCGTTTTACCATGTCTAGATGAGATTGTACAAGTTTATGTTGCATGGATATGTATTAAGTATCACATCAAATGTATACGTCAAACTCAACTTTTTTTTTTTTTTTTTTTTTTTAAGAAAAATGTCAAACTCAACTTATATAAGTGGTTATAATGAGTTTTAATTATAAATATTCTTAAGATAATTGTTAATAAACTATTTTTAAAAAGTTTTGATACTATTGAGAAATATAAAAAATTGTAAAAATAATTAGTTATTTTTTTTTTCCTATAAAAAGTTTCTAAATTAATACTTTTAGAGTATCTGTTAATTTTTTCTATTATAATTTCCCCCTGGGAACGCATCTAATGTCATGAACTCATTATAATTGATATTAGAACATAACATGAACCCTGAGAATGACATTAGAGATATAGCGAGGAACTTGGGCCTCCTTGGGTTGTGAGTTGTGACACATCTTATGAATAGACTGAAACTCCCTTTATTATACGCATATTTAATCGTTAAGATTGAGTATGCTCCTTTTTAATGCTACAGCTTAATTTAATTGTTGATCTTTTTGAATGGCTTAGGTTGACATATTCAAGAGACAATTTATATTCTGGGTCGTTGGAAAGTCAATGACTAGTGTCTTCTCTGTGGCCATGTTTTTTGACATTAAAGGCTATTCTTGACAGAAACTGAGGTAGCATTCTCTTGCCTGTTGAACGTTCCTAGCAATTCTTCATATTTAATAATAAAATGTTTGCATAAATTGGAAAAAGAAATGTTGGTGAAAATTTCCATCCTAGATTTTGAACAAAATTTATAGATTGAAGCTTGTTTCCAGTGCTTTTAAAATGTAGACGTGTCTAGAACTGAATATGGGCCTGCATTTTAGCGTGTCTAGTGTAAAAAAGCATTAGGCACAAGTCTGTGCATCTTAGCATGTTCAGTGCAAAAAAGCATTTGGCACAAGTCGTATCCCAAATTTATTAGGCCGGTAACTACATAATTATGAGCTATTTAAGGATCACAAATAATTTTACATCCATTTTTACAACTAATTTACATGGACCAAAATTTTTTTTTCACCACTTATAATCAGCCACATTGAATTATTGTGAAAATAAGTATAGAATTAGTTGTGGTCTTATAATTTTTTCATGGAAAAAGTTAAACGGATGCTCTAAGGTCATTAGTTTATAAAATATGTTTAAAAACTTTTTATGGAAGACAAAAAAACTGATTTTTTTATTATAAATTTTTATATTTCTCAAGAAAATAATATCAGAATTTTTTTAGTTCTCTCTCTTCTACTGGCAATTCTAGACATCACCACATATACAGCAACCTGTAGTTCGAACTCAGATTCCTCTTGTGGGGCTCGTTGACACAGAACTACAGCTATTCACTTAAATTCGTGTATGTTATGTTAAATTATTGCAATTATTATTTAATTAAGGTACTAGTGCATATAAAGGAAAGCGGTAATAAAGAGTTTCTAGAGTATGTAGGCCATAAAGATAATTAAACACTCTTACATTCAATGACTTCTAAAGAAACAAGACTTCTTTTCCCAAATTATTATCCTCGGCACTTCTAGTTTTCCATGGACAATGACTTCTAAGGAAACAAGACTCTGGTAAAAGTAGTTTGTATGTTAATCAGAATTTAAGGGTAGTAGAAATTGAAATTGATGCTAATGATGCCAAAATCGTCAGTTGGGTCACTCGTCCAATCCGGAGCTCTTGGCGATCTTGTAGGACCTGTGAGATAAAGAGAATTCATCGAAAAGACCACCGGGTTGTGCCCAGTGGAGAGCCTCCGATGTTTAAGTTAGTATCAGCCCATATATTTTGTATATAGATAGTGTTTTGTAGTAATTTTGACATACCTTAGCAAATTGACAGATTGTCCCTTTTATAGGTGACTTAGGTAACGGTTGGCCATAAATAAGGGTGATTATTACCCTAATTGTAACGTTATTTGTCTTGATGAAAGGGTTTAAGGCCTTTGAATGTGTTGGGCGGTTACTCATAAATTTTTGATGGCCTACTAATGACGCAATGACCGTCCATTAAGATGGACGACCTTAATAGTTTTTATGGACTCATCAGATGCAAAAGTAGTTTGTGATTTGGGTTAGTGATATTTCTACCGATAGTAATTTAAATCATGCATGTCTTTTCACTGACTACGGGAACCTGCTCAGTTAAATAGCTCAGGTAAAGATAAAGTATTGCTTCCACGAGACTAATTAATGTGCGGATGCAACCTAGAAAGCAGATCTACACCAAGACTTTATTGTATTTGATAGTTGACATTGCATTTTGCTTTGCTACAATAATGTCGGCATGTATTATGAATCTATGATAGGCTTTATCCTAACTTTTGTTTAAATCTATGCAATCATCTAATTACCAAAAATAAAAATCATCACTTAATGTTGTTGCCCATATTCTACACCATTATTCTTAGGAGGTAGTATGTGATATTTCTATTGATCCTCAATATTGTCACAATTTCATTTCACACTGAACTCATTATTTTGATAAATTCTGAATTTCATCTCTCTCATTTCTCTGATTTGTGTTCCAAGTTTGGAAAATCCAAAAAGCCTGAAGCAGAAATAACTTGAAGATATGCGGTCCAATGATTGGACTCCAATCATCTTGGCTTATTTTTGGGAGGATTAGGCTTGGTGCATGGGCCAGCATAAGCACACCAATTTTATTTGTGCTCCATACATGTTGCTATGAATTAATGATGAAAGAAGCAAGTTCACCCCCACTTCTTGTCCTATATATACTGCAATCATGTGACCATACTATTGACAATGGCATGATCTTAAAGAACATTAACATGATGTTTCTTGATTTGTTTTCAGTTTAGAAAAAAATAAAACCATTAAAAATATTCTTATCCTAGAATTCTCATTTTGATATTGCTAAGCAATTTATACAAATAAAAACACAATTAAACAAACCGAGAGTCTTCTTCTGGTCGTCCTTCTTTCTCTCTTTCCTTTTGGAACTATTTAATCATAAGTTTAAACAAATCTTTGCTCAATAACAGTCTCTTTTAAAGCAGTTAGACTTTCAATTAAACAAGTGTCATATTATTAATTATTACTTTAATGTCAAATCAGATTTGTTGTCACTAAATTCAAGTTCAAGTTCACGAGTAGAGAATTAGGTGCGGTTTGGATAGGACGTTTTCAACGTCTACGTTCCAAGTTCACGAGTAGAGAATTAGGTGCGGTTTAGATAGGACGTTTTCAGCGTCTGCGTTTTCCTCTTTCTTTTTTTTTTTTTTTTTTTTTTTTTTGCACGCCCTTTTCAGGAGACAAAGGCTACTATTCATGCACTGTGCATGAACAGTAGTCGAAAATTTTGACTTTTCAGCTTTTTTTAAGCACATTAGTGGGTCTCGTACTGTTTACAGGACCCACGAACTTTACTTTTCTGCAACTTCTTCATTAAAAATGAGTCTTACGGCATTATTCACACATTTAAAAATTATTTTGCTACAATATTTTTAGTTTTCAGTTTCAGTTAGGATCAAAATATTCTATAGTTCTTAGGATAAGTCATCAATACTTAAACAAGCTTGTATTATCATAGCTTTGGATAATTTGATTAAAAACTGAGTGATGGAATTTCAATCCCAGTTAAGAAAGGAGAGAGATCATAGCATCAATGGGTACTTGCTACTGAGTCAGGGGATGGCATGAACTTTGTGGACAATGACTTTCTTCATTGTCGTGTAGAAAATGGAGTTGTTAGAGGTTGCATTATAGCTTGTCTCATAGTGGGAGCTAATAAATGAATTTCACAAGTGCCAACCATTCTCTTGACAAACTCACAAAAGAAGAAATCTCATCTCTCTCTCTCTCTCTCTCTCTCGCGCAAACCCTCTTTCCCCAGCCCAATTATTTTTCTATCCCATGGAGTCGTGGACAATTGCGAAAAAACCTCAACATCCCTATAAGTACACCTTTATTTTGAAAAAATAGAAAAATAAAAAGAAAAAAGAAGAAGGATAGAGGAGTTAGATTTATTAAAAAAAAATCTAAATAAACACCCAAAACTTTTTGAGAAGCTTAATTGGATCCATCATCCAGGAATTAACCTTTGATCGTCATTCAACCTAACTTGACATTTAAACAGGATATGTGTCCAGAAATGGAATATGATTATAATGTATTTTCTCTAATGTATTTAAGAGTCGATAAAAAGAAAAAAGAAAAAAAAAAAGGGAAACAAAAAGAAAAATACGCATATTTAGCATGGGGACATAATCAATATAATCAATATGTTACATCTATTTCATTAAAGATATGGTCCTACTACTTTACAGGAAATGCTGAGCAAGAAGTGGAATGGCATATTCCTAAATCCTGTGTAAGTCCCATCACCTATTTTTCTTTTTAAGGATCAAGTCCCATTGGCCATCGCTTTTAGCAGTGAAAACTGAAACCCCATTATCTTTCCAAGACTCCACCATCAGATGCAACCTGTTTGGTAGAGGCGTTCTGCCATTGTTGTTCATAACGTGAAAATTATGAACATGTATTGTAAAAACAATGATGTGAAAATTATGGTTAAAAAGTATTATAAAAACATGTATTTAAAATATTCATAATACAAAAAATGTGTTTGGTATTATATTTCTAATAACGTATTTTCAAAAGTGAAAAAACATAATTGTGTGACCTACGTGCTGTTCTTAGGCTACAGTGATGACATGTTGTCTAGTCAGTGAGACCTACAGTTTTTAAAATATTTACAAAAGTGTCATTAAACAATGTTATTTGAAAACTGAAAACTAGTAAGAGAAGTTTTCTAAATTCAGTGTTTAAACACCCTAAAATGAGAAACATAATTCAAACACTCTTAAAAGAATACTCTGTACGTGCAAGTTAGATTACCAGGTAGTGTAAAAGAGTGGTTGACAGATCTAACAATACATTTAAGTGAAAAAGCCTAAGAACACTAAAAATGAAAGTTTTAACACTTTGATGTCAAGAGAAAGAGAAAGTATAACATGAAAAGTAAAGGAGACATGAGAAATACATGGAAAACCTTTTTAAAATGGATGAAAAACCACCAGTGAGTAAGGGGAATGGCCCTTGCTCTCTTATGTTTTTTATTATATCAAGAAAATTAAAGTTTTGTACAATGGTGATATTCCTTCCCAAAGGACACCTTTCTCTCTATCTCACTTTCCCACCCCAAACTTTCTAGCTATTCTCTTAGGTTCTCTTTCTTGGTTCTTGCCCTAATGGTTCAGCAACATGTTCTTCTTATAGTTCGAGAAATTCTACCAAGTACATAAGGACAGGTGTCAAACTGTGATTCCTCCATTTGAATCTTAAAGCTGCTATTGTACTATGTAGTGGCTAGAGAAGAGATAAAGCATGCCAATGTCAAGATAGTGGGACTGAGGGCGGCTCTGTTACTACGTGGGGGGCAAACCTTAGACAAGGAAAGGGACATTAGGGATGTTAGGAGTAATACACGTGTCTTTAACAGAGGTCCAACACAAGCCCAGCCAATAAGGGGTGTTCTATAGCATTTGACTAAGAGGGGGGGTGGGGGGTGGGGGGAGGGGGGGGTCGCTATCTCCATTTTGTGCAAGTGCTGGTTGTCCATATTAGGTGCAAATCTCACTCTTTCTCACTATGGTTACGCTGTTGACACGAGCCAAAGATCCCTTCTTCAACCAGCGTCCCTTTCTTTTGCTCATAGTTATTCCACGTGTACGGCTTGGATCCAACCATGCTAGCATTCTCACATGCCTTGGCTGGTATAATGTACACACTCCTACAAAACATGTTATTTTTTTTGGGCTCATAATTTTCAGTGTTAAAATACTGAAAACTGTTGTTTGAGTTACATTACCAAACAATGGACTAATGAGTCCAAGGGTATCCCTTGATTTTATACTTGTCCTGTTCTTTGAAAAGCAACTGCATTCTCATCTTCCAAACATATTTAAAGGTTCCATTTTGTGCCCATGCCCCCCAACACACAGCAAGCTGATTACAGTGGCAAAGATACATACTCTCTCAAGTTATCTGTGGCAATCTCTTTAGGTGAAATTGAAAGAGTAATGATTATCACACTGGCTATTGCACACTCACAATATACTCTAAAATCATGTTTTCAGTTAAAATTGTGAAATCATTTTGAGTGTGAACAGAGTGTGCAATAAGGAATGTGTAACAAATTCAGCCAAATTAAAATATTTAATTGAAACTGATAACGTGATTTCAGCGTTTATGAGCTTAAGATTGAGGGAGCTGGCAATCATTAGTGATTCCATGCTCATGCCAGCACATTAAGATTTGTGGGAACAACTTAATTAACCAGCATATAAAATAGCAATAAGAAAGCATCTAAACCATCAATTTAGAAGGCAATCCTCGATACTCAATGACGCGGTCAAACCAACTCAAAAAGAGTTCTTAAATACATGAAATTAAAGAAAATGACTAGGTCAAAAAGTAGAAGTTCAAAAGAACAACTTGCATAGCCATGAAGACAATTTGCCAAATTGGTTCTGAACAAAACCAAGCTCTAACATGGGCACACCAGATCCTTTTACTTTTAATAACCTTAGCATGTATAGCATTTAGTCCTTTGTTGACATTGTGACATATGGCTCAAGCACACAAGGATGGCAAGCTTAACATTTTTCAACCAAGCAACAAACTGAGAAAAATAACGAACTTACAAATAAACAATGCTATTAATTTTTTTTTTGATAAGTAAGAGATGTATATTCAAGAAGCTACCTCATGCAAACAACATAAGGCAGAACAAAGATTATAGAGAAGGAAACAAATAAGAAAAGACAACAAAACAAACAACAAACAACAGAAAACTAAGAACAAAGAAAGGAATTAAGGAATATAGGAAGAGAGTCACTAGAGGTGAGTCCCCAGGCCCTAGACCAATCAAAAAGAGAGCCACTAAAAAAAAGCGAACAGCTGGTCATCGGATTTGTCCAAGTCCTCAAAAGTACGCCAGTTTCGCTCCCTCCAAATACACCACATTAGGCACGGAGGAACTAAATTCCAAATACTAGAAAAGTGCTTTCCCAACCAATTCCCCCAACCAAAAAGCGTATCTACAACCGAACTTGGCAATACCCAATTAATCCCAAAAGATCTAAAAACCAAGCTCCACAGCTAATAAGCTTTGTCGCAATGGAGTAGCAAATGATTTACCGTCTCCCCACTACAGCGACACATAATGCACCAGTCAACAAAATCAAAACTTCTACCCCGCAGATTATCCCCAGTAAGAATCTTCTCCCAAGCTGCATTCCAAACAAAAAAAGAGATGTGCAGAGGAGCCTTAACCTTCCAAACACCTTTCCAAAGAAAGATAATTGATGAGGGACAACGAAGCTTATTATAGAAAGAGCGAATGTCAAAATTCCCCTTCTTTGACAACTTCCACCTCATACGATCTCCGTGCTCAGAATGAGGTAAATTTGAGCCTAAGTTACGAAGGAAATCCTCCACCTCTCCCGACTCCCAATCATTTGGTTCTCTAAGTAAACGAACATTCCAGCTTCTCCGAGCCTCAGTCCCCAACCTTTCGAGAGACGAGGCCACAGATGCCTCTTTATTATAAGCAATCCCATACACTATCGGGAAGGATAGATGGAGTGGTGACTCCCCACACCACCGATCCGTCCAGAATTTCACTCTATCTCCCATCCCTACCTCAAAGTGAATGCATTTACAAAACACCTCCCAGCCTTTTCGGATGCTTCTCCATAAACCACACCCGTGGACACCCCTACCCAACTTGGAAGACCAACCCCCCCACTCTTCCCCAAACTTCAAAGCTACAACCCTCCTCCAAAGACAAGTCTCCTCCACCCCAAACCGCCATAACCATTTTCCTAATAAGGCTTTGTTGAAAGTAGTAATTTTCCTTACTCCAAATCCACCATTTGCCTTAAGAGTACACACCTTATCCCACCCCACCAAATGAGCCTTCAAATCCCCCCCCCCCCCAAGAAGTCTCTTTGCATCTTCTCAATCTTATTAGCCACATGCGAAGGGATGGTAAAAAGAGATAAAAAATAGGTAGGGAGGCTAGCTAACGTACTCTTAAGCAACGTCAGTTTTCCACCTTTAGACAAGTACAGCTTCTTTCACCCAGCCAACTTCCGCTTAATTTTCTCTAAGATAGGATTCCAAATAGCAGGGGACTTGTGGGAAGCCCCCAACGGCATACCAAGATATGTCATAGGCAAAGCCCCAATCCTACAACCCAGAATCTCTGCCAATGCATGCAAATTGTTTACCTCCCCTACTGGAACCATCTCGCTCTTTAAGACATTAACCTTCAAACCTGTCACAGCCTAAAAACAGAGGAGTAGCATTCGAACATGAAGGATCTGCTCCACTTCAGCATCACAAAACAGAATAGTATCATCTGCAAACAAAAGATGTGAGATACATTCCCCTTCCCCCCGTCTACCATCAGCCTTAAAACCCCTGATCAAATTAGCACCTTCAACTCTTTTCAACATCCTACTTAAAACCTTCATTATAACCAAAAACAACATAGGGGATAACAAGTCCCTTTGTCTCAGACCCCTCGTACTCTTAAAAAAATCAGCTGGGGTCCCATTAACCAGAATAGAGAACTGGACAGTTGAAATACAAGTACGAATCCATCTACACCACTTCTCCCCAAAGCCCATTCTCTTCAAAAGATCTAGAAAAGCCTCCCAATTCACGTGATCATAGGCTTTCTCAATGTCAAGCTTACAAATAACCCCTAGATCCTTACTCTTCACAAGACTGTCAAGACACTCATTGGCAATAAGGACTGAGTCAAGAATCTGTCTACCTCCCACAAAACTATTCTGAGACTCAGAGATAAGTTGATCCAAAACCAGCTTCAAACGATTTGCCAAAACCTTAGACAAGATCTTGTATAAGCTCCCCACCAAGCTGATAGGCCTGAAATCTTGAATATTGGAAGCATCATTCTTCTTAGGAATTAATGCTATGAAAGTAGCGTTTAAAGATTTCTCAAACTTACTGTGGGAGATAGAACTCCTCAAAAACTGCAAGAATATCTCTTTCCACCACTCTCCAACATTGGTGAAAAAATGCCATAGGGAAACCGTCTGGACCTAGAGCTTTATCTCCAGCCAACTCATTGACAGCTAAAAGAATCTCCTCCTTCTCAAACCTCCTTTCGAGCCAGCCCCTCTCCGACCCGTCAATCTGATCAAATTCCAAACCTTCTGCAAAAGGCCTCCACTCCTCAGTCTCCTGATACAAATTTTTGTAAAATTGAATCACTGGGGCCGCCACCTCAGACTCCTCCTCATATATCACCCCATCTACCTCCAAAATACTTAGATAATTAAACCTTCTACGAGAGTTAGCCATCTTATGGAAGAATTTGGTATTATTGTCTCATTCCTTAATCCATAACATTCTTGATTTCTGTCTCCAAGAGATTTCTTTCAACGAGAGAAGTTTCTCTATTTGAGATCTCACCACAACTCTCTCACATGTCTCTGCAGCAGAGAGGCCAAACTCCCCTTCCTTGGCATCTAGCAATTTCAAAGCCTCAAAAAATTGAGACTTTTTGCGCCCGACGTGACCAAACTCCGAACGGTTCCACTGAATGATATCTTCCTTCAAAGCCTTCAATTTTTTGGCAAACACAAAACTGGGAGTACCAGAGAAAGAATGTCAATTCCACCAAACATGAACTCTATCAGTGAACCCGTCTGTCTTTAACCACATATTCTCAAACCTAAACGGACTTTTCCCCCTCGCCATTCCCCCTACCTACACTAGAATAGGGAAATGGTCCGAAACAGGGCGAGGTAATATCCGCTGGACCACATCCAGATATTGCTCCTCCCAATCATAAGACACCAAAACTCTGTCTATCCTAGACATCAAAGGCTGATCTGAGCCGCTAGACCAGGTATAACTCCCTCCCTCCAAAGGCAAATCAATCAAATTAAGGTCCTCGATAAACTCCGAAAAAAGTTCCATAGCCGGGGTGAGACGGGAATTACCCGACCGTTCACTCGGAAAACGGACAATATTAAAGTCCCCAATGCAGCACCATGGGACGTTCCAACATTACTGAACACCAACCAACTCATCCCACATTAGCCCCCTCGCATTGTTGTCAGTTGGACCATAAACCCCAGAACACGCCCAGCTAAAGCCATCCCCCACCCCTTTCCACCGAACAGACACAGAAAAGGAACCCACCATGAACTCTAACCTCTCTAAAACCCTCCTATCCCACATCATCAAAACCCCGCCCGCCGTCTGGACAGCATCTAAAGTCACCCAATCCACATAAGGACAACTCCACAAGTTGCCAACCATGTGTCTGTCCAAGCTAGTAAGCTTAGGCTCCGTTTGTTTCGGCTTCAAACTGATTCCGGAAATGATTTTCCGGAAAATGCGGTGTTTGGTTCTTACGGAAAATACAGTCAACGGAAAAAACGATTCACGTTGACCGGAAAATAAAGCATTTTGAACGGAAATCAATTTACGCTCTCATTTTACCTTCAAAGCATTTCCGGAAAATACACCCGAAGAGAGAGAGAGTGACAGAGAGCCCAAGCACACTCCACCTGAAGCACGTCCTCGCCGGTCAGATCGCCATCCTCGTCGCCGTCGCCTCCTTCGTCCTTGATCTCGTCGCCTACTTCGTCTCCGATCTCGTCGCCTCCTTCGTCCGAGATCGCGCCAAGATCGCGCCGCCCTCTCGATCGCGCCGAGATCGCGATCACGGAGCCAAGGTCGTGCCTGCGAGATCGCGCCGTCCTCCTCTGGGTCAGATCATCATCTTCGATCTCATCGTCGTCTCGATCGCGCCGCCCTCTCGATCTCGTCGTCCTCCTCTGATTTTTTTTTTTTTTTTCGTTGCGGTGGTGTGGATGGTGGATTTTCTGTGGGTTTTGTGTTGTTGTTGTTTTTTTTTTTGATGAACTGATTGTTGTTGCTGTGGTTGTTGTGGCTGGAATTTGTTGGTGTTGTTGTTGTTGTTGTAGCCGGAATTTGTGGCCGGAAATTGTGAAAAAATAGTAGGAAAATAGCATTTTCCTAATAGAACCAAACACATGAAAATATTTTTCATACCAATTTTCATAACACAACCAAACACTTGAAAATATTTTCCTTTTCCAGAAAATAGCATTTCCGGAAAATAAGTATTTTCCGAAAAATATTTTACGGGAACCAAACGGACCCTTAGTCTCCTGAAGACAAATTACATCACACTTCCATTCACGCAATAAATTTTTCACAATCAAACGTTTTCGACAGTCATTCAGACCCCTAACATTCCAAGACAGAATTTTTAAATTCATAATGACAAGAAGAACCCAACTGTAATATTAACTCAGCCGCCAACACTCTACCTACCATCATAGTTAACCGAAGATTGCAAATTCCTCAGCTCTCTCTTCCCTTTATCCCTATTAATGACAGCTTTTCTAGGAACTGTATCTTTCCTATTCAACACTTTGGCATCCTCTGTCTCCTTCTCAATCTTTTGTAACAAAGCAATACATAACTTCTCATGGCAACTCAGAGGCAGCCCCACTAGTTTACTAAATCCAGGAAGTTTGTTCTTCACCCAACTAGAAATATCCACCGTATTCATACACTCCAATGCCTCGTTGCCACAAATCAAATCAGCTGACAAAGGCAACCCAGAGGGAGTGACAGACATTAGAGGTAAGCTATCCTCTCCACCCAAACCCAAATCCAAATGATTCAATTCTCCCACCACCAAAGTACTCACCCCAGGGACATCAATCTCTGCCTTCATGGGTATCAACGCTACGCTAGGCTGATCATAATCCAAGGCCTCTAACGACCTGAGGTTGGTACTGCTGTCCCAGCCCCCATCAACCCCATTATTAACACTTGTAACCACAAGCCCAGCCCTCGATAAGCACCAAAAGAAGCTAGAAAGGAAAAGCTCAACCGATGACCGCGAAATCACCGTATCGGACTTACCCGGTGGCAGCGTGGGCTCATCGAAGCTGGTTCCGGCAAAGAAAGAGTCGTCGGCCCCCATCGGAGGCTTGGCGCACCGGTCCGACCCTTCTAGCACAGTATCGAAGTGCTGGGGAGGAGACTTGGGGTACGTCTCAACCGTCAGAGCCTGGGCTGAGTTCTCTTCACCAGTCAGAGAACTCTCGCCCACTACAAAAAAGCTTGGGCCTAAGAAAACTGATAAAAAAGGACCCTTAAGTGAATCGATCAGCAATGGGCTTGTGTCTAGGCCCAACCCAGGTTTATCTCCAGCCTTTTTAATATCTCTAGCCTTTTTACTTTCTCGTGCAACCCATTTTAGGGCCCTTGGTGCTTCTATATTGTAGTCCCTGTCCATTGCCCGTGACACCCCTCTGCACTTCGTATCTCCCCCTTTCCTTCTGTCCCAGAAGACTCGTCTGCTCCCTGTCACATCAACCTCCACAATAAGATTTCTTCCTGACCAGCAAGATCTCCTATCCACACTCTTCTTCCCTTTTATATAATCTTTTGAATTCAAACTGAAAATTGGGCAACGTAACCTAGAGCCTATATGATTTTTTACCCCTACCTCTGTCTCCTCATTAATGCTCAGCTCCTTCCTGTCCCCTCTCACCACCTCCATCTTATCAGACTTGCCCACCGGAAAAATCCCCACTTTGGCACCTTTAAGTCTCAGGTTCACCCCCTTCTTCTCCTCTCGTAACTGTGTCTTCTTCCCCTTGGCTAAGTAACCTAGTTGCTTTAGTTGCCTTCTATCCTCTATTCCTTCATGAAAGCCTTGTACAACTTCAGCAAAAGTTCTAGAATTTTGACTCTCCAAGTTAAACCTCCGCACCTGAGGAATAAACTTTGGGAGACCATAACCACCCACCGCATAATGGGAAGGGTTCAACAACTTTCTCAGTTCAAGACCAAAGGCCCTCCAACCAAATTTCTCTTTGCCTTCAGGAATAATAATCGACCTCCTAGACCCACTAGCTTTGAGCTCAGTCAAAAGCAAGAATTGACCAGAGGAATTTAAGCTTCTTTGGAGAGTAAAGGCAGTGTCACCTTCTCTGAAAATAAAAAACTGTTTGGAGCTCTTCCCAACCGCAGGTTCTTCAATATTATTCATCAGCCATTATGCTGCAGTCTTGCCCAAGGAAACTGATCTCATAAAGAATTTGCCCCTCTCAAAAATACGTAGCAAGAAATAACGTCCCCCTTCCTCTAAAACTAATTGAAAGAATTTGGACTCGATAAAGAAACTGCGAACACCCCCCATAAGCAAATATTGTCCTAGAAAATATATAGCCTCCACCCTCAGTCAGACTATGTAAGAGAATACATCATACAAATCACAATGTATGCATTTTAGAAAAAAGGTTTGGCACTTGATTGATATGTGCTATTAATATGGGCAAGGGAATATGATATCTGCTTCATTGCCATGCCTACATGAAAGGGTTTGTCTTATCTTGACAACGCAGAAAATGCAGTTAGTATGTTAAAAGCCAATTATTAACATAAGCTAAAGACATCAATAATGCCAAACTCATTTACTGGCAAAAATAATATACCAACAACCAGATTTACTAAATTCTACTTGGGAAAAGTATCATAGTAATTTGACAATTCAAAGTACATTAAAGCATACACAAAAATAGGCAGTTAACTCTTTGGTATGTTCTTCCCTACAATCTTTGCTGGAGTTATACGCAAAAGATTTCCAGGCTTACCAGGGACAGCACCTTTAATCATGACAACATTAAGATCATTGTCAACTTTGACAATCTTAAGCTTTCTGATTTTTCTCTTGGTTCCTCCCATCCTACCAGGCATCTTCTTTCCTTTGTATACATGACCTGGTGTTGTTCCAGCACCAATGGATCCAAGAGCTCTGTGACTCTTGGAACCATGGGTCATTGGACCCCTTTTGAAGTGGTGTCGCTTGATTCCACCTGTGGAAAATTAAACAAAAAAGAGGTGCAAATCAGAGAAAAGCCTGAACATAATTATAAGATATTGTATAGTCAATTTAGCCGACCCCAAACTTCTGGGACTAAGGCTTTGTGGTTGTTGTATGGTCAACTTGCTACATTATGACCCCCAGTATTGGACATTACAAGCTTAAACTAGAGAGATGTTGGAGATAAACAGTTTATGTTTTAACTTAAATATGGATAGTTGCAAAAGATCTAATTCTCAACTCTGGAAGGACATTACTACAGCACCCATTCAGAGCTCCTCATAACAATTTAAAATGTGTCTGCCTATACATGTTGTATAACTAGAGGATAAAAGACATGAGAAATTGGGAAGTTTAGCAAGACCTACGAATTAGAATCCAACCTATTTTGATCTTCTGTTCATGGAAAGATCTCAGCAACAATAAATGGAAGAGTGGATCATACAGCTAAACCTAGCTACAGGAGTCTTTTCAAATGTTCCTTCTCCTGATTGTTTTCCCAGGATTGTGGCCGTACATTGAGAAGACTTTTTAATCCCAGGATGTTTCAAATGATTGTATGGCTATTTTTGGATAGAATGTTACATTGCAAAAGAAACATGACTTTGCAAAGCCAATGTCATTTATCACCATTCAAACATGAGTTTGAATGGCTATTTTACAGAGCAACAGACATACCAAGTTTGAAACAGGCTGCATGTAACAAAATGCCCTTCTAAACCTGTTTTGTTTCCCCTTTGAAATTTGGCATGATTGAGACTCCTATGACGAATATCATTAAAGAAACAAGAACTAAAAGAATAAAAATAAACATAACAACAAAGACGAGTGATAGAAAGTTCCATATTCTACTCTGATTTTTGATTCAATCCTTGCCTGAACTAAAAGAACCTTTTTATAACAAGGAACAGAAAATTGTGAATTGATCATATTTTCTTTCAGTTTATAACGCAATAGAGAAAAAAAATTATAAAGCTTGAAGAAAATGTTGCCTATAAAGAAAGATGAGAGAGATATGTTGTTAAAGGAATCAAACATATATTTTTCTTTTTGAATAAATATGCAAGCACAATATGTTCTCCTGAGTTTTCTTTGGCATAGTTTTTTTGATGCAGGACAATGAGGTCTCAAGGAGAACATGTGTTTGGAAAATATAAATAAGAAAGAAAAAAGTCAAAAACTTAGGAATAAACCCATAGGATTTGCTTAGAATCAGCACCAAGCGATGAAAACAAATAAATAGAACGTAGGATTTTTTGGAATCAACACAAAGAATGAGATAAAGATAGGAACCTTAGCATCAACACCTAGTCTTGCTTGGGATCAGCACCAAGCTCTGAAAGAAAACTTCCAACCCAAATTTCATTAACTATCTATAATAGTGAACCTTAGGCCCTTGAAAAGGGTCCTCAAATAATATCCCAACATAGAAAGGAAGTAAACTCATAATAAGAATATTAGATTACATATTATGTTAAAATAAAATAAAATAGAATAAAATCCCTAATCGCACCAATCAGCATCTATAGCATCAGTCACAATCAATGAAATCCAAAATCAATCAACATTAATAGGTTTAAGTTGGTGTCTAACCAAGTTTTCTAGGTAGCCACACAATACTTTACATAAGAATGAGGAATATAGAAAACCTACATCATCTGTGCTCAATTCAGTTTCATATCTTCTTAGAAGCTGTTAAAAAGCAATAAAAGAATGAACATTGAATTTTGCTTTCCTCAAGTTTCCCAACAAAGGGGTAACAATGAGTTCTAGCTTGAATGTCACTTCCTCCTCCAACAAAATTTTGATAAGAGGGTGAGGTTGTGGGTTCAAAACCTGCTGGGTGCATGCGTGTACCTTAACAAATAAATTTAAAAAAAAAGGTTGGGGGGGGGGGGGGGTGTGGTGTTACCAACAAGGGGGTATATTGTAATGAAAATTTGGCAAGACACAGCATTATGACATCATTTATAATAAAAAAAAGGAGTACACTAGAAGTCTACCCCTCCAAGTACTATGAAAGATATATGTTGAAGAAAAATTTGACAGAAGTCTACAACCTTCTCTCCAACCATCTTTATGGGAGAAGTTTCACTAAATTATGAGTTACAAACCATGGCCGCTATTCAAAGGATAATCTATAATTGACCCTATGTTTCTTTTTTCCTCACAAAATGCAATGTTCTTGAAAGGTATCTCAGCAACAAATCCTCACACTAGAGTCAGTCACAATTTCTAGATAGGGCACAACAGCTCAAACTAATAAGGCTTGGCGAACTTTCCATGCAATGCACAACCAAAATTTCCCCTTGTTTAACCCATATATAACTGAACAATTTCACGAATCCCTTGACACTACACTCAACCATTTTGGGAAGTTAGAATGAATGAGAAAACTTCATACAAAGTGAACATCCTCAAACTTCAATAAACTCTTGAAAATACACAAGATATTTCAAGAAAACCAGTTGGTGATAATGTATTGAAAATAGAAAAGGCTGCAACTGCAAATTTTAGGCACACGTGATAAATAACTGCAAGTCACTATATTGGAAAAAAAAACCCTAGAATACATACACTGCCCTTGCGCTTACCATTCCCTCCCCCTTTGTATATTTTGAAACATATTGCGTTGAACAATTGTAAAAGGTCAATTCCTCAAATGTAACTTCCAGGATTTATGGTAATATCTGACTCTTAATTTCTAAATTCCCAAATGTAACAAAAATCTAAGTTTCCTCCACTGATGACGGCTAATGATCTAGTCCATCCATGGCTCACTTTCATCACATACTTATTGTTAAGTAAAAATGGAAGGATATAACACTGGTTTTAATGGGGGTTATGGCATGACTTATTACAAAGTGCATATTTCAATAGAAACATCATATGACAATTCCCGGGTGAATTCAAAATTTCAAAATCCTTACTTCTTTATCTTCAGCTCAATATATTCTCTCTCTCCTCAGTAATTAACCAAAGCATAATTCACATAACAACAAAGAACAGAATTTCAAAATCTTAAAACATATATCTGTCAAAAATGAAGTGCAAAAAAAAAAAAAAATTAAAAAAAAAAAAAATCCAAAGTTGTAAAGACAAAAAAAGAAACCTTGAAAACCCTTTCCAATAGTGGTGCCAGCCACATCAACAAGATCACCCTCCTTGAAAAGATCATCAAACACAAGCCTCTGATTAGCCTCAAACCCATCCACAGAAACCAAACGAAACTCCTGCAAATGGCGCATAGGAATAGCACCCGCTTTCTGCAAATGACCCATCTCTGGCTTTGTGAGCTTGCGGTCCCTGACCCTTCGGTACCCAACTTGGACAGCGTTGTAGCCATCAGTGGCCTCAGTTTTCACCTGGGTCACAATGTTTCCTTCCTTAAACCCCACCACAGTGACTGGAACAACCTTGCCATCGGGCTCGAAGAAGCTCATCATGCCTAGCTTCGTTCCCATTACTCCCACACCGGCCTCATAGCTCATCCTCACAACCATACCATTCTTTTTGCTGTTGGGGGCCGGGGCTCCGAAAAATTTCAAATTGACAAGTGGGTTGTTGAGAAAACTGGTTTTCAGAGAAACATTGCTGCGAGAAATGTGGGAATTTGGGATTGTTGCTGAAATTGATACAGACAAAATTGCCATCTTTCTTTTGTTTCAATTGTTTCTCCTCAAAAAAGAAAATTCACTCACTCATGTACTCCATACAATGGAATGGATAGCACTAACAGAAAAACACTCAAAGAGTACTCTGTAAGTGTCCTTATCTTTAGGAATTTGATCGGAGAGGAGATGGGCCGAACAAATATACTACAAGGCCCATATCAGAAACTGAATGGCCCAGTTAAAAATCTATTCTGGGCTTTACCTTGTTACTATAAAACCCAAATCAATCGTAGCTTCAAAAGTCAAATATTTGCTGCAGCATTAAACTCAGGCTCCCTCAGGCTCAGGCACTCGGGATTTTAATTGTTCTCTCTTAAGCCTCCTCTTCCTTGCCGCCAATTTCAGGTACCCTTTCATGTATTTTTTTTATTATTTATTTTTTCATTGTAGTTGAAATCGATGTGTGATACCCAGGTTCCAAAAAATAAATAAATAAAAGGAGTGATTTATACCTAGTTGTAACATGTAAACCCTAAGGATTTATTTGTGCTTGCTCTCTTTCTGGTTTTTATCCTATATCTGAGAAACCAATCCGTGATGATAGATAAAAGATTAAGCCAAAACCCAATTATTTGAAGATTTCTTCTAAGGACGTGTGTAGCATCTTTGCTTTGTTGTCTCCATGGTGTTGGACTTGAATGGCATTGAGACTTGAGGTCCAAGATCTTAGTGACAATTTTGTTGGAGTAAACTCTTTATTTGGTTTGAAATGAATAGGAATTGGATTGATGTGAGTGACCTTTCTTCTAATTGGTTTTATTTTTGCTTATACTACTGTAGTTTAGCTACTGGAATATTGTTTTACAATTGTTACAGTTTTATTTCAATTGTTTTAACTACATTGATTTAAAGTAAAGAATAAAGAATCATCATAAATATTTTTAATTACTAGATATATGATTTTATATATCTATTTTTGAATGGGATGTATATTTATTTGAACTATGATTTTGGAGAATCTGACTATGTTTTGACTCTTTATACCCAACCGATTTGAGTTATTCATTGGTACCAAAACCAGTTCTATCTATCGTGTTTCTATATCCAGCTAATGGGGGATATACATTAGAGTGACTATTAGCGTGCCTATAGTCATAAAAGATTGTTAAGAATATGAATTATGTTTGAGTATTTGAATTGTTTTGAGTCCTTGAAACTGCTTATATGTTTATGGAACCTATTGTAAATTACAGTTTTTGATATATCGAAAAATGATTATTTTCTAATCCATCTATGATATATTTGTAAGATTAAAATATTCGATCTATGTACAACTTATTATTTTACAGATCTATTTGCTTGATCGAACTTATTAGGACTTTGGCTATTTATTGAGTTGTCAACTCACCCCCTTTTTCCCCTCCAGTTTCAAATTATGAAAATAGCAGTTTTGGGACTTTTACTGAAGGTGTACGCTTGAAAGGAGATTAGGAATTTTTGAAATAAGATGATCTAATAATAATTAGTATATCTTTTTTTTAATGGTCATGAGGTTTGGATTGTTGTATATATTGGTACTTTGGAGATCTTTTTGACAATTGCATTATTGAGGATGATTGTGGATTTATTGATGAAATTTTCTTTGAGGATAATTTTTAGTTGCTAAGAAGGCTCTGCACACTTGTAGGGTGAAAACTATATAAGTGTGTGGCCGTTGTCACGTGCCTATCTTTATGGTTGGGTTCAGGGTGTGACACGATGTTTATGCTTTATGGTAGTTTTAGGTTTTTATCTTAGTAAAAACTTGGTTTGGCACATGGGTTTTTTTTAGGTTTGAGTTGAACCTAGAGATGTCTGCGTTTGTGCTTTATGGTAGTTTTGGGTTCAGGGCGTGAGACGATGTTTGTGCTTTATGGTAGTTTTAGGTTTTTATCTTAGTAAAAACTTGGTTTGGCACATGGGTGTTTTTTAGGTTTGAGTTGAACCCAGAGATGTCTGTGTTTGTGCTTTATGGTAGTTTTGGGTTTTGACTTAGCAAAAACATGTTTTGGCACATGGTTTTTTTTTTTTTTTTTAGTTTTCCAACATAGGAACAAGGAACTGGTTGATCGTAGTGTTGTGATACAACTGATAAATCCATAGTCAGGGACTGCAATAAAATTGAGAGAGAAGACCAAAGATTATAACTTTGGGAATTATGAGCTCATATATCGATTGGAAGAGATGTGAGTCAACTCTGGATTCAATATGCCTAGAGTAACACATGACAACCAACTGGACAAGGAAAAACATCATAAGAAATTTTTATATATCAAGTGGCAGCCTATATACTATTTTTCGATTTGATGATTGCAGTGATTATTACATTAGGGTGGTCTGTTTGACTCAAATTCTGCATCACATTGAAACCTTTCAGCCTTGGTAGTAAACTAGTACTATGTTTTGCTGGAAATTTCCTTTAAAAAAAAAAAAACACTATTCTTGGCTTAATTTGAGTGTTTTGTTTATGACATCTTTGAGATCACTGATGAGATTGTGAAACTTCATTGTGTTAACTTTTAGAGATCAAATGTTATGTGAACCTGTGTATCTTCCTGTAAGTGATTTTTTTTTTTTTTTAAAACTGAAATTTCTGCTGATATCAATTGACAAAAATAAACCTGGAGGTGAAAATGTATTTTTCTATGTGTGAAAATTTATTTTTATGTATGTTGTAGTGGATAACTGGATATGCTTTTCAAATGTTTCAAAAAATTAATGCTCTCTTTTAAAAGGCCATATATACATATTATTTTTAGAAATTCTCTCATTGAAAGAGTAAGAAAAATTATTCCCAGGTTCTGAAATTCATTGTGAGTCCCACTAAGAAGAACTTTTTAAAATAGCTGAGAAGATATATTAATGTAGCTTTTTCTCTGTTTTATGGAGATGGAGGAGACAGAGGACATGTTTGAGTCCTCTCTAAACCTAGAAGAGATACACTTCAAGGAAGGCTATGCTGAGGGCTATGGACATGGCCTAGACCAAGGCAAAGAGGAGGGTCAACAAGTGGGCCTAAAAGTGGGCTTCGAGGGTGGTGAGGAACTCGGGTTCTATCGAGGTTGCATCAATGTCTGGAACTCGGTGATCCAGGTCGACCCAACCCGATTCTCAGATCGAGTCCAGAAAATGATCAAGCAAATGGACGAGTTGGTTGCAAAATATCCGGTCATGGACCCAGAGAACGAGAGCATCCAAGAGGTGATGGATGGGTTGAGACTCAAGTTCAGGGCGGTTTGTGCTACACTCAATGTCAAATTGGAGTATATTGGGTATCCCAAAACAGCGCAAGATTCTGAGTTTTGAGTTTTAATGGTGCCTGTCTCTCATTACTTGGATGCTTCATTCTAATTTAGATGGTTGAGTTTATTCTGCCACTGCATTGTCCACATGAAAAGAAAATTTGAAGTAATTGTATAAGATTCATCAGGAGAAAGCAAACAAGTTATTGGCCAAACATTTTAGTTTTGGATTCTTCTTAGATTGAAATACTTATAGCATGATTGTGGTTACCATAAATGAAAGCATTTGAGGATTACAATTGTAAGTTTCATAGTAACTCTTACACAAATAACTGGAATTCATTCAAATTCACTAGAAAATAGGACTTTTCATCTGTAAAATTTTCTGTAATTTATACTTCATAGTTACATGTGTACAAAATTTGAATTACTATTCATTTTCAGTTTCTAATATTGTGATCATACATTGTTGTGAGCTCCAAGGTTTACTTTTAAAAGGTTTTTTTTGGGTGCATTAAGTGCATGATGATCCTTTGAATGCACACCAGTTGATGGTCCTACTCAATAGGTGAGTTTATATGTATCTTACTTTCTCATTTCATGGGCAATTTTCTCACATGCTTCCTTTTAAGGTTGCTTCCTAATAGAGAAACTTTTTAAGATTTCTTCTTACTGATAACAATAGCCTCTGCGTCATTTGGAAGAACTGTTACAAGAGCTTGTGGCAATTGCTGTAAGTTTATTGCCCCCTCCTTAATACGGGTGGTCATTCTGTTAATTCCTATATCACAATGGTAAATGACTCTTGAGCAATACCATGGACTTTACAGATGTGTGATTTGATTCATCACACTTCTGTAAAGTCTGTGTGTGTACAATTGTTGTAATTAATATCAATTTTTTGTTGTTGCTGTTGTTGTCATACCAGCCTACTAATGCAATATATTGTACATTCGGCATCCTTCTTACTTTCTTCTATATATTCTCTCTCTTTATCTGCATCCTTTCTTCTCACACTGAGTATATTTTTAATTCCTGCTCAAATTTAATTTATCAAAAAAAATTCCTGCTCAAATTTAACTAATGAGTTAGCCAGTCACAGACATGAAATTGAATTCTGTCTGTCTGACATCAATGGTTCTCAGTTTCTGAGTTGTGATTGAATCTTTCTTTGTCCTTCATTCATCCACCTGTCATTGCTTGTGGAGCTGGGTAGCTTAAGTCACATACCATTCTGATGTTTGTTGTAGGATGAGAATGAGACTGAAGAGCAACCATCATGTTATACCCAGTTTGAAAGAAATATATGAGAAGTATTAAATGAAAGAGAAAAAGAATTGAGATGCAGGAAATTACTCATGCAAAGGAAGAGAGAGAAGAGAATGAAGCTTGGAGGAAGGCTGTGAGGGAGAAGATGTTCGAAAAGATGCTGGCAGGACAACCTGTTAATGGAGTACAGAATTGAGAATCTTTTGGAGACAATTCAAAATTCAGCCAAAAACCAAGTGGACAAAAATTCCTCACTTAGTACTGAGCATCGTTTGTAGCTGTACATTGGTTATTATAGAGCTGGTAGTTTCCTTTGGGGAAAGGATCCCCTTCCATTTAATACAATCTTTTCCCCCCTTGCCTTTTCTTCCCCTGCAACTGAAAAAATTTAGCTGTTGTAGATTTAATAGAACAATTAGAGCAACCGCATTAGTCTATGGATAATCTTGCAAAATACAAAAAGCAGCTTTTTTTACACATTTTGATCCAAAAAACACCTATATCAGTTAATGTAAAATTGTGCATAAATGCATAAGAGCTAAAGTGACCGTGCATATATACATAGTAACCGTGCATACTGTGCATATATGCACGGTTATTATAGCTTTTCTATACATTATTTTAATAATTTCTAATTTCGCTCCTTTTTTTTCTCTCTTCTCCATCTGCAAAACCAACACCCTCATCATCTGCTTCTTACTGAAAACAATTTTAATTCATGGAGGAGAGAAATTGGTTCTCTGCATTTTAATTCCACAATATTGTTTTATTCATCACTAAATATGTAATGTAACTGGGTATTTGGTTCAGTTCATGTTTCTAACCAATTGTTTCTCTCTCTCTCTCTCTCTCCTCTGCAAAGTGTAAACCTCCTCATGCCTCTTGAGAAGCAGTAAATGCTTTGTATTTTGTTTTTGTTCTTTTGGGCTTTTTATGCTTTGTATGTTATAGTCCATAAATTGCATTCCAGTGTGACAGTGGAAAATAATATCCCTCTCTTTTTCTTTTTTTTTATAACAATAATATCCATCTCTAAGAGAATTCACATCTGATTATGTATAGTTTTTCCGTTATGGCTCTTTAAAAAGTTATTTTTTCTACTCTAGATTACTACTTTTAGAGCATTCACAATGGGTTCTTCAAATAGAGTTTAAAGCAGAAAGCTCGATGACAATAAGGAAGGCCCAGGGGGAAAACGTTGTTCTATTTTAATTGGTATGACCACTACGTGCTGACTTACTAGCCTCTTCCAGTCAATCAAATCCAATGAACTTTTATTGATATTTACAAGTACATCCAAATTAGTCTTGAGCCACATAGGCACATACTTCATCTTACAGGGAAAGAGTTAACTAGAAAGGGCTCGAATAGAGCTCCATTTCATCTGGCAACCAAATAAAAAGGAAAAGGAAAAGAGAGAAAACAGCTATATACACATAAATTTTTTCCTGGATATTCCTCTCGTAATTTCGATTTATTAGTTTGCTTTTAACATCCAATATAAAGATTAGGCAGTAGAAATTTGGAAGCACGGCATACTCTCCACTCTCCAGCTCATTATGAAGTTGTAATTAGGTAAACGAATTTTCAGATATTTTATTTATTATTGGTAAGTTATACATGCACTCTCTGGGCCTTGAATCCCCAAAGACGAATTTCAAATCTGACTGAGGCTAATTAAGCATTCAGGAAATGGGCCAAAAGAACAAAAGACAAAATCAAGCATTCAGCCGCCAAGTGGTCTCTTAGGGAGCCCCAATTATATGGTTAATATAGAGCGACCATCACTTGCGACAAAAACATGAAATCAGTCAAACTAGAGACTAACAGTGATGGTAGAACCCAAGTGAATTATTGCTCCAAGATTTTACTGCAATGGAGCTTCTTCTAAGGAAAATCTGGTTTGAAGATTATTCAGTTTTGCAGACTATGAATCCTCCCCCTGGCTAAAAATAATGATCGGACTTGATGCCTGGTGCTCCCACTCTATGCTGAAATGAATGCTGCAAAGCGAATGGAAGCTCCAGCTGTGTGTTGACAGAAGCTCTTACTGCCTCTAAATGAAAATGTTCAGCAGCATATCCTGTCTACCAGCTCCTTGCAGCTTCTCCAGAACACTAATTAATTCCTCAAATGTCAATAGGGTCACTGATGTCCTGTATAACAAAATAAAACAAAGTTGATTCCAAGTAAAAAGTGAACTTAATGACCAACTCCCCCCCACCCCTATTATCTGAAAGTCATATTTCCTTAAAAGAAGAAAGCCACTCAAGATATGGAAAGTTGGTGACTAACCTTATTATGGAGTACTGCTCTGTCAGGAATTTCCAATTTCATCCCAGGTTTTGCAACAATATTTACTCTCCCCTTCAAAAATAAAACCATCAAAGGACAGGAAAGAAGTTGAAGAGACGGTAAAGTGAAAGAAACTCAATATAAAGGGTGACACAAGAAATATAATCCTCTGAAAACATTAACATGCATATATATAAGAAACAATAAAATCCAAGAAACTCTATTAGTCGTACAAAACTTGCATTTTGCACTAAACATAACAAATATTATTTTCATTAATATAAACATAACTTACATTTTGCACTTAAATTAACAGATGTATTATATGCAAACATGTAGACAATGCAGCAACAAATTTAAGAGGTAAAAGAAGTCTCATGCTATGGTCAGACCTGGATACACACAGATAAGAGAGAATCAGAAAAGTTCCTAAGTTATAACAAAACCCTCATGTCTGGAACAGAAACATGACTTCCTCTGGACAAACAGGCACGATGAAATATTCTCCTCATATCTTTGGTAAGGGACAAAATAAAACTCAAATAACTAACAATTCATATCCCAGCAATAGAATCTGCAATTTTTTTATATAAAAATAAATGAAGATACAAGAAATTGAAAATTAGCATATCACCAGACCAGACAATGAAGTAATCAGAGCACTCCCTTACAGTTCTCAAATTTTCATTCAGAAACAATGGAGTGCAACTATGACCGTGGGGGATAAAACAAGCAATAATTCAAATAAAAGAAGCAAGAAAGTGTACCTTGAGCATTACATCAGCTCCAAACCACACATCACCTGTTACCTTCAAGCTGTCCAATTCAACAATGCTAGGAAAGGACTTGAAGCGACTTAGGAGGTCACTTACCTGAGAAAGAATGAAATAACCACAAAAACATAAAGAATTCATTCATAGAGACATGGCAGGTGCCACAGGAAAATGAAATAAATCTTCACCTTTCCAAATTCAGGCCCCAAAATAATTGAAGGATTTAAAGGATTTGTTCTAGCTGAATTGCGAACTAAAACGCCATTGTTGGAGGTGTACAAATCTGACTGCAGAAATAATTAATATGCCTCAATGAAGGATCCAAGAGAATTCCAACCCTCCACACCCCCCCCCCCCCCCAATTTTTTTTTCATTAGGGGAGTCCGAGCAAAATATAATAGTTTAGATATGCATTTTTGTCACCTGGAGAAGAAGTAAATCTGACGTCGCATTCATTGGAAGATAACGAGATTGGGGGACATTAATACCAATTGCATGATCAAAGAACTGGCATGACAATAAAAGTGATAGTCACATAAAATAGCAATAATTACTAGTAAATAGCACAAGGATTTTGTACATATGACAAATACCTGTATTGCTGAACCAGCTGCTGTTTTTGGTGAAAGAATTTTATCATTCTTTCCTCCCTGGAAACAATTGTAACTTCATCAAATAACTTGTTTATTTAAAGTGCCCCTCAATGTAAGATGAGCAGAAATGGTACCTTAGAAACAGTATAATTCTCAATCTTCAGTGCATCTGTATCCACAAGCCTTTTAATGGCTCTCAAGTTCACCCACCTGTAGGAAGTAGCATAATCCAAAGTTAAACTATATTCACAAACTTTAGAAGGCAAATACACAAGGGTTCATGCTGGACTCACAGGCTTCTTGTATCGGTAAGTTTGAACTTGTCCGCCGACTTGAATTTATCAATCAATAAAATATACAAAAGAAGATTGTAAGTTAAACAAACCAAAAAAATGATGTTAATTACATCAACCAAATTATTAAATATCACCAGTATAAGTAGCATTTATCTCCCCAAAAAAAAAAGTATGACTAGCCTTCTATTTTACAATTTGATTTCAAAAGAAGAAACCGACAAACAAAATAGAAGCAGTCCCATAATAAATAAATAAATAAAAGAAACAAATAAATTATAACATACATGTTCATTAGAATTCCTTGCGATCTCAGCAAGCTGCATGATAAAAAGATGAGAGAAATTAATTGAAGCTATTATCAAACATATATAGCATAAAACCTACTTATCAGATCTCAATCACTACCCCAATGCCCAAGTACTATGTCAATACTTAACATCAATTAGTAAGGTTTGAACCCCAGGTAGACATAGCCAGATAAAAGAAGGGGCTCAGTTCTAAAGATATACCATTTTTGGGTCAGACCAGATTTAGATCTGCAACAATATTTGTTTTTCTTAAGATTGCTTGGGGTAGAAACAGTGTGCTCTACAACTGCTGATATTCACACCTTAACTTGGCAATCTCAATAATAGGTCATGCTCAGCAGTATCAACTCCAAATTTGGATCATAATAAGTGGTCAGAACCCAGACAAGGACCTGACAGTCATGCCTTGATATGCATAAATACAATCCCAGGAATCACATGTATTATAAATTGCAGAAAGATTTTTTTATTATTCTACATTGAAGATGCAAAAAATTAAGCTAATATGAGCTATTCTTCTTGAGATTTTGTTTTTCCACCCATTACAACAATGCTCTGAGTTTGACTCTGCATCAAGCTGGCTGCCTAGCTTACGGGGGAAAGAAGTGTGATTTGAGCTACAATTCATTTGCCACATGCTCAATCATGTATCTAGATTCTAGAACCACCTGCACTTGGGATCAATCATTTCAGGCTTATCATTGCACAACATTAGTAATATTTTACATCTTTCAAGCATTAACATACATTTAGAATCATTTTATTGAAATAAGAAGTTAACGCCAACTTGTTGACCAACTAACTCACTACCAAAGAAACATAAGCAAAGTCTGTGTTGATCAACTAAATCCTCGGTCTAAGCATGTAGAAATCGTGTTGGTCAAAATCACTTTGAAAATTAAATTTGTGAAAATGAAAAATCAAGCATCTTGTCAGCACAATTATAATATTGACCATCCCATGTCTCACAAGGAGAAAATTGAAGGAGAAGTAATGGAAAAAGAGAACCAGAAGCCAGGATATGAACTACCTGAAACTTTTGTTGGTGTGAATTAAGAATACTATTATTCGTATCAAATAAGGAGGTCGACGTAACCTAAAAAAATGAAGATTTAGAGAATTAAAAAAGAAAAAATTGGAGCCAAAGAGACATAATGAATAGCAATCATCCTTGTATACCTCCATACAATATTCAAGCTTGTTTTGAATCAAATGATTTAAGATGTCTATAGCATCCACTTAAGGAGCACAGTGATCAAAATGATTCTCTCAATGAATGAACAAAGCAATGACAAACAAGAATTTCATTAAAAAAACTATGACAAGGATACTTGGGTCAACAACAGCAGCAACATTATCTGAGCCAACCACAAGAATATACTCCTTACCCTGGGGAAAAAAAGGTTGAAATAAGTTAAAATTTACATTAGGATCCCTCCTTTTACCATTGACTCTTACATCTTTTTGTTATAATCTTTGTTTATTTTACAAAAATGAAGAGAAGAATGTGTAAACATCTCATAAAAAAGTATACCTGGGATAATAATACATCAAGGGTTCCACCATTCATTAGGGAAAGGAACACCATATCATGGTCAGAAGGATACCTTCATGTGATTGAAATTAGCAGGATCAATTAAAATTTCATACTACTCATCAAATTAAACCAAATACAATTACTCAGAAAAAAACAAACTGAGAAAAAGAAAGAGGGGGGGGGGGGGGGGGGGGGATGTTCTCAGTTCATACATTTTATCCCAAGTCATAATAAAGAAATATTCAATTTTGAACATAAACAAGAAATACATAAGAGACAAAATATCACTAAGATAGCCATTGGTTCAAAAAGAAAAATGCAAGTTCTCTTAAGGTGGATAGGCAATAGGTAACATAATGCTCGACATATAAATAAGTAGTTTGGGGTGGTAATAGCTATAGCTTTAAGGTCACATTGTATTACAAAATAATCAGGTATAAAATTATTAACTACCATAATATAATATATATATATATATATATAAAACGTAGGTTATACTATTAAGGATTAAAAATTCTTTTACTAAATAAAATTAGTAAATAAACCTTTCATAAATTTCAAACCAAGACAACTATTGAGGCATACCAACTAGAAGACACCATATAACATATAAGGGGGGAGACAAGGGTTATGAAGTTGAAGTATGCATTTGTGTTTTTTTTTTTTTGATAAGTGAAGTTGAAGTATGCATTTAAACTTCATATTATACAAGAAACTTATACCATTCAAGAATTCACAAAATCATAACTATAAACATGACTGATACTGCCTTATCAAACTAATAAATAAAAAAAAAAAAAAAAAAACCCAATCTATGTATCATTAAGTAACTCACATCTTCATCAAATGAGCTCAACAATACAACTAGACCAACAAGAATTTTTTCGGATAACATTCACGCCTCAGTACTTTATTTCTAGATTAGCAATTTTTGGATAATCACACTCTTCACAAACAAGCTTAGTTCCAGAAAGACCTAAATAACATTTTCAATACACAACATCAGCTCTTGCAACTATTACTGTAAATGAGCCCAAGACTCGAAAAGAGGTTTAGTAGCAGCAGAAGTTTAATCATGCAAGCATCCTTAAAAATTACCATTTACATAGAAATGTCTAAAAAATTAGGTTTGGAGAAGGGAATGCAACTGTTATTCCAAGGCCCTTTATTTCAATGAACAATCATGTACAATTGAAATATAAGTGTGTGTGTGTGTGTGTGTGAAAGGTCCAGCAAGGGTGGGGGGGGGGGGGGGGGGGAGTAATTTTCCTTGGTTTTTTGTGTGTAAATCAATAAAAGAACTTGAAAACCATGGTTCTTAGTGTTTATTGAGATGACTTGTGTACAACATTTTCCAATTTAAGGGAGATTACCAGCTAATTCAAAAGCAGGAGAGGATGTAACATAATTTGCAACAGCTAAAGGGAGGTAAATGTAATTTTCCCAAAACAAAAGGTAGCTGACAAGATGGATCAGAGAGGACTGTAAAGCATTAGAATACAGTAATGGACTTCTTCAAATATCAGAGAAGCATCATTTTCATACCCAATAATCATATGCTAATGAATAAAAAGAGAGATACAGATTAAAGCATGACATACGCTTCATTCTCACTAGCCTGTCCATCAGATGTATTCAGCGTCACAATGTTTGAGTTGGGAAATTTCTCTACAACCTAAATTACATCAAGCTTGAATAAGTAGATTCTGACACTATCTGAAAAAAGGAAACAATATGGGAATGACAAAGAACATTCACCTTCACGGTATCATCATTTGTTTTGGCTGTGTTCATAAGAAGCAAAGGAACATTGCATCCATACTTGGAGTTTAGAGACTGCAAACAATTAGAACGGTAAAATATGAGAAAGAAACAACTAGGGGACATTGACTATGTACAGCAGAATGAGCAAAAAAGTGACCTCAATTTGTTTAACAATCAAGTCAAGAACTGTTGACCCCTTACACACTTCAATCGCTGACCTGCATTAACAAATAAATAAATAAAATAATGGAGTTGAAACACATCCACCAAACGACTCAAATGCAAAAGATTCTTCTATGTAAAAGCTAAAAATAGACTATAAAGCTGTATATAGTTTTATGGTCTATTTTTAGCTTTTACATAGACTATAAAGCACACACATCAAGCCAACAGGTAACAATTAAACCCCCACTCTTTGAAATGTAAGTGACTGGTTTGAATTCATCTTTGTCTATCGAAAAGAAGCATCAATTATACAATGCCGATCATTGTCAAGATTACCAATAACACTAATGCTTACTTAGGGCCATTGAAACCCATCTCTTTCCCCAAAGCTCCATTGAACTTCATCACGACTAGCTTCTCCAGAAGCTCCTTAGCTTCCGCTCTATCTGCATCGACATAAAGACTCACGTTAATTGAATCCCGAAGCTCATCTTAACCATCACAAAACTAAGACATTCATTTACCTTGAGAAATGGGTGCCAAGCTCTCATAAGGAACAACAACCACTTCATCCTTAGGAGAAACCCCAACATTCTCACTCTCCTCAACGCGTTTCGCTTCCTCACTGTCCAAATCCACCATTCAGTCACTTCAAATTAAGAAAATAGAAACAACAAAGAACTAACACAAACAGCAACAATTCAATTCCCGTACGTATTTTCGATCTTCGAAGAATCATCAGCAGCATCAATAGAATCATGTTTCGCAAACCGCTTCTGCTCCGCCAAAAAAGTCTTTGTAATCAAATTACAGAACAAATACACGAACTGAACCGAATCATTGGCCGGCACAGGATACGCAATCCGCTTATAAATATCCAAAGGCATACTCGAATCGACGATCGCCACCACCGGAATCTGAAGCCGATCGGCCTCTAACACCACCGACGATTTCCTCTCAGTATCGAGAATAACAACACAATCCGGCGGCTGAGGAGGAGCGAAGCAGAGCTTCTTGTTCCGAGACCGGAACTTCTTCGGGCTCCGACTGTTGGTGAGGAAACCACCGGTGCGCCACAGAGTGTTCTGGTTTGGATTGTAGAGGTGGATCTTCTTGGTCATCTGGTCGAAGATCTCGTCGAAGAGAGGGTTGGTGTTGACGAACATGAAGCGAGCGTTGTTGCGAGCTAGGGCTCCGATGAAAGCGCAGGCGGTGCGGAGAGAGATTAGGGTTTTGTCGGAGTCGAGAACGGCCATGCCATTGCGGACGCCGTAGGCGTAGGGTTTCAAGTGGTCCGCCACGACGCGGCGGCCGAGGTGAGCGTTTGTGCTCAGAAGCTTCTGGATCACCACCGAGTGGATCGTCATTGTTACTGTCTCATTCGGAGGTTTGGGGGTTTAGGGTTTATGGTTTTGGAAATGAAAATGGATTGTGAAAGATGACCGTTGGGTTTGATTTGACCCGTTTCAAACAGAGTCGGGTTGTTTAGAAAATGAATAATTTTTTTTTTTTTTGGTGCTAAATTTAGAAAATGAATAATCATGGGCCTTTGTATTGAATCGTAAATTCTAATTTTGGGCTTTTTCTTTTGGGGTCTGGATTTATTTTGGTTGAGAATTTTGTTTGGAACTGCCTAATTACCTTAAGAAAAAATGTTATATTTACAATATTTTTATAACAAATTTTAAGTGGCAAATTATTACAAGTTGTGATTGATAGGGTAAAAAAATAATTTTAATAATAAATTCAAATTATAACTAATAATAACTAATTACTTATAATTTATTATAAAAATGTTGTAAATGTAATATTTCTCTTAACTTAATCATGATGTGACCAAAGGTGCAAGACAATGATTTTGTTAGTTTTTCTATTGACCAATTATGTTCATACAATCCGTATTTAATTTGAGAAAAATCAAAAGGCATCAAAACATGATGGAGTTTGTTTGGTTTGTTTTATTTTCTTCATTTGTTTATTTATAATATTTTTAAAGTTTTATGTACTTTTAGACAGTTTTTTTTTTTAATCAAAATGATTTATAAGACTATTTATGTGTATTAATTCAACAAGTTGTAGGTTCTCAAAAAAAAAAAAAAAAAAATTCTGCAAGTTATATAACTCATTAAAAATGTTTTTAAAACTACACATTATTTATCTCTTCAGTCCTCGCATAAAAATCTGTCAGTCTCCAAAGGATCAACCATCAAACTCACTATCTGCATGCTTTATGATACTTGAATATTTTGCCAACTTAAGCCCCACCTTGTTCCAAATCATGCTTCTTGCCACTGCAAACTCGAGAAAAGGATAGACTTCTGTTTCTCTAACATACATCTCCCCCTCCCAATCTATCTGATAGTCTACTTCTCAAAGGGCAGGGCCCCTACAACATTCTCCATAATTGGGAAATGTTAAAGTGCTTGTTAAAGATGAGTTATTGTAGGATCCAGTTAATAAAAAAATTGGTATGAATTGATGATGGGACTAAAAATACTACTAAAATGATAAGTCAAACTTAAAAAGTTAGTTCTATTTGCTCAACACCCTATAAAGCTAGTAAAAAATATAAGATAAAACAAAAATATTTGACATAAAACAATTTCTTAACAAACACTTCACGGTGCCTGTTAACACTTCCCTAATATTTTTAGTAAAAGAAAATGTTAACACTACCCTATCATTTTTAGTAGAAGAAAATGTTTGCAGCTAGAGTAATATGTTTTATATCGTTTTATAACTATTCCCCTTGATCAAAAAGTAATCACAAGCAAAAAAACAAGAAAGCATTTCAAAGTTCAACCTTTTGATAAACGCGGGTACGATTTTCTCCTAAATACTTATGTGCATATAATAATTAATAACGTTGTACTTTACTCAATATGAAAAATTGACATAACAATTGAGACAGCTCAGGAGAACTCGTAATTAGAAGAGCTGTAAGTTAGTACCCTTTTACTGGTTCCATCATCCATGGTAGCAAGATACAAAAATAATCTTTTGAACTTAATGAGCGTGCAGTGGCTCATACTAAGAAAAGTTTTATTCTATATTTTCTTTGGTATGTTTGAATGCCGCTTATTTTGCTGAAACTGAAAAATTATTGCTAAATGTACTATAAATAAAAGTAAAAATTAATTGAAATAATACCGTGGAGCTTATGACTAGTGCCAAAAAGTGCAGTAAAACTCATAAATAATAGCAAAAATAAGCTAAATAGTGAAATAATTTAAAATTTTCATTTCAATCCAAACATACACTTAATCCTTTTAAGGCTCTCTCGAATAATAAGGACTGATCTAGATTCAACCTGTATAAAAAAGGATCGCTTTAAGTTTTTCGGGAGTACAACTCTCAGTCTTTCTCATCTTTTCTCAAGTGCCCAACAGAAAATTATTTTTCTAAAAAATAAAAGAAAAACATACGGGTAAACTACATTCGAGAAGTAGAATAATTGGTCCTTACGAGGTTTAATTTTTCAAAATTGAAGTCCCCTAACCACATGGCCTTAATTGAGGATGGCGAGCATTTCTCTGAATAAATAGTAATAAAACACCAAGGACTTTTAATAGTACCCAAAGAGCATGGGTAGGATACAAAAAGTTTATAATCAATGCCGCCACAAATCACACAGCACTCATTCAAGAACACCCCCCCACCCCCCTTCTCAGTCCTCTCTTTTGTAAGTAAAGAATACACAATGACATTCAAAAATATGTACGCATCAATTAACTAGTCATTTTAAGCCTAATAGAAATTCAAAATGACATAAGTTTCACCCCAAGCTCTTCCAGCACCAAAGCAAGGGTGACATAACTATCGCTATCACCTGTATATATAAATCTACAGAAATGACCATACTAAGATGAAGATGTAGACCTCCATCCTGATTTAGTTAAGAAGTGGCATCGGTCATTTTGAATTTTCAGAACCAGCTGCAGGCTGAATCTCCTCCGGTGTAGATGCTTTGCGAAAAGCAGATCCTAGCTGAATTCCCCCTGAGGTAGCTTCATGGGAACTTCCCTGGCCAGAGGCATTGCCAGCTGCCTTTAAACCCTTCCTTTTCTTTGCCTTCTGAGCCCAACCAACGAGGCCCACTTGCACATGCTCATCAAATATTGCCTTCTTGAAAGAAGTTCCCATCTTCATTTCAATGCAGCGAACAGGTAAGATCAACAGCTTATTAAGAAAAATCAATTAATTTAAAAAAAAAAAAAATGAATTCATTTTTAAACAGCAACTCAAAAGCACCTGTGTGACTATTGCATAAAGTGGCAGGGTGCTGGAACTACAGAGGACCTGAATGAAGACCCTAAATAAAAACAACAAAAGAAATAGTATAGAAAGACATCAGTACTAAGTAAATAAAAGATCCAACAGACTTCGAACCTAACAACATGAAAAAGTAAACAGGGGTCTTTCACTTCTACCCAATAATGAGCCTTGGGACAATATAACGGACTTGTCCCATTATGCAAGAGTCGAAGCCATATTGAACCTAGATATGCAGAGAAGTAGGTTAATCATGTTCCGTCTCAATTACAAATCTCTTGTTTATTACAAATAGATTTGATGCATGGTGGTTGAAGAATTTCTTACCCATATCCAGAAAAAAAATGCAATCTCAAAAGAATTCTGGAAAAGGATAAAATGGATCAAGAAGAGGACAATGCGGGGCCGACCAAGCCAAAAGTGCTCATCAGATGGTTGAACTACCAATTCACCTTCTATGGCTACATGTTTCTCAGCAACCTCAGAAGCCAACTGGGAAATTACATGCTCCAGCTTAGTCCCCACAGCAAGTAGAAGCTGAAATTTATATGAATTAGCAACATATGAAGTGAAAAGAAAGGAGAACAAAAAAAAGGCCATGCAAGTACAAAGTTGTGCTAGGTCGCAAATTTAACAAGTGGACATGATTGTATACATGCCTGTATATGCTATTTAATATGAACAACTGATTAACAGGACAAATTTCTACGCATAGATTATGCATCTATGACAAACCAATTGAATAACAAGTGCATTAAGAATTAGCCTGACAATTATCATTGAAAATGGGGAGAAAACAACGCGCCCCCCCCCTCACTTTTCCTCCAAAAAACAAAAGAAAAGAATAGTGGACAATAGCCCATGCAAGGACACTCAGCCAGAATTCATAAACTAGTAAATTAGAGCAACAAGGTTGAAACAAACAAGAAAATGGAGATTGTGGAGACATAAAAATACCTCAAGTGTCTAGAGTCTATAATGCAGATGCTTACTAACAGCATTCATTTTAAGGAAAGACTAACTGCAGGCAGCAAATCTTTGCATTACAGACGGTCAAAATGTGTTTCTTGTCTATTGAGGGTAAGAAATGCGTCAGTCATTTAACTCATTAAGCAAAAATATTGCTGACTCGACTACATCATTGCTTGATAAGAAACGAATCTTAGACTGACAATCTTTAGAAAGTTTCTGATGACATTACTTCTAAAGGACGATACTTTTTTTCTCCTTTTTCTTTTCTTTTTAACAGAACAAAAAGGAACTTCATTGACGATGAATACACACAGAGCAGATCTGTGTACCCTAAACGTAGTAGATTTCATGAATCACCTCATCTTTTCTGGACCAATGTAAGATCTAATGTAACCTTCAAATTTTCTTAAAACAGAATTTTATTTATATAAGTAATAACTTTGGCATTTTTCAAACAGAAGAATGAAACCAAATGGATCTCTGCATTGAGTGGTAATTGTTAAGCAAGACAGTAACCATTTTCCCCCCGTTTTCTCTAAAAAACAGTTGCAGTACAAAGAGAGAGAAAAACAGTTGCAGTACAAAGATGAGAATCTAATTGGTGGATGACAATGAGAAGAACCAATACATAAACCATAATTTTATATAAATTAGAGAGGGTAAAAATGGGTTGAGCATCTATACTTGGCTTCTAAGGAAAATTAAGAAGAAAATCATTTAACAGATAAAAATGGTATGGAGACCTGTGAATCAGATATAGAAATTTCAATCAATATCATTAAAGTAACCAATTTCAGAATGACTTAACATCAACTGTTTTTACTTGACAATACTTTTTCCCGAGTGTTTTTGACTTGAACATATCCAGTAGATTAAATAAGCAAGCTTTGTGCATCATCTCTTTTTAAAATACAAAATGGTTAAGAAAAGACACACCTGGTGGGTCTTGAACCCATGACCTCACCCTCCACCCTATTCTTAAAGGGCAAGGAGGTACCCGTTTGAGCTAAAGCTCTTGCCTTGCCCATCAGCTCTTATGTTATTGACATATTCCAATCAAACTAAAGGTAATCTTTTCTGACATAATTGTATTGAAAGATTTCTTTCAGATCAATTACTTGGACAGCCTGGGAGATGCCATGCTCACATTAAAGAGAAGAATGAAATTATCATATAACACAGGGTGAATGGATTTGGAAATATTCTAATGTCATTGGATTATTCCATTTGTTTCTTTAGCTAAAAATATGTTAACTAATAATGAATCCACTTTACCAAAGATCTCCCCATTCAATCTCATCCATCCATAAGTTACTGAAATTGCATTAATTAAGAATTTCACACTTTTGAAAGCAAGGGCAAACAGATAAGAAACCGTGCACATGTGCATGGATGCAAAACTAGAGCAAGGGATCACAAGACTACTCACAACAAAAGGAAGGAATGCTATCCAGAAATATGTATGCCAACCTGCATAAGTAAAACAGAAAATACCGTTGTTTATATAAGTAATGCCCATCACATGGGTGTCCAAATCCTAAAAACAGTAACCCTATGGCATAAAAGCAAAGGAGGATGACTGTGAGTAGCCAATAAGTTGGAGAAATTAAAAAGCATTCCTGTGAGCCCTCATTGAGGATAAATTTAAATATCATCTAGTTGTTTGGAATACGTATGCTCACCTATTAAGGCAGTTGAATTGGAAATTCGTAAAATGAAACCTTTTAATCAGTCATAGTTAAATGGTTTCTAGAAATCAATTTGGAGGCAAGCTATTTCTGTGAAAAATGGGGGAGGGCTTGGGGTGAGTGGACCTCAGAAGAGATGTGAGGTTCCTGTGATATGAGTTTGTGGAAAAGCATTAAGGATTTGTGCAAATGTTTTTCAGAGTTTGTTTTAAGATAAGTTATGGCAATAAAGTGTGGTTATGGTATGATTAAAGTCTAATGTTGAGCTGAAGGATAGATTTCTGAACTAATTCTCGACTGTCATAGATAAGGATTGTTTAGTTGCATCACAGCTAGGAATGCCCGGTCAAGGAGTCCAGTATTGACTTTCATATTTGTGAGATCTTTGCAAGATTGGGAGATTGAGTCAGTTAACATTTTATGAAGTTAGTACTCTAATCTTCCTTCAGGTGGAGGGAAAGATAGAGAGTGTGTTGACTGCATTCTAAGAAAGGAAGTTTTAATTTCATACATAGTACGAGGCTTTTAAAGGGCCATTAAGAGTTTAATTTCCATGGAAGAATATTTGGTGTATAAAGGCACCAAGAAATGTAGTGTTCCTTGGATGGACAGCTACTTTGGTAAAATATCGACAATAAGAATTTCAAAAAAAAAGAAAAAAAGAAAAAGGAAAGGACATTGTGAATAGATCTTGCTTATGTTAGAATTTTTTTTATAAGTAATAAAATTATATAAATAAAAAAAAGAGCCACCCAAGTATTCAAGAAGTATACTGGGGTAAACAATCAGTTACAAAAATTGCATAAATCTAATAAATCAACAATAGAAAATAAAGAAAGGTTCCTCATCCAATAAAATTCTAAAAAAGAACTTGAAATCAGGCATAGAACTGTCGGTATCTTCAAAAATCCTACTATTCCTTTCTCTACAGATGCACCACATCAAGCAATAGGGAATAACCATCCAAATATGACCATTCTGATGATGACCAAACCGACTTTGCCAGCAAACTAAAAACTCAACAACAAATTTTGGCATCACCCAATAAACTCCAAACAAACCCAAAATCATGGACCATAAGTCTGAAGCAATAGGGCTCTTAAAGTATTGGGTTTAATATGTTGATGTAATGGCCTAAGGAGCCCAGTTATGTTGTAAGCCCATATTGAGCTAACCCTAGCTTCTAGTCTCTATATATACCCTATTAGGGTTCACTGTAATAGTGACTTGAGTATACAGTAAAGATGTAGTCGCTAGGGGCTTTATTCTGTGGATGTAGGCCGTTGGCCAAATCATGTAATCCCTTATGTTCTTTTCTCTTTCTTGCTTCCGCTTCTCTATATTATTTTATTCTTGTCTTTAACAAGGGTAATGTAGCAAAAAGTGATCAACAGATTCACCATTGCATTTCTGTAATCCTTACCTTTCTCTTCCTTAAGTTATCAATAGTCAAAAATTTACCCAAAGCTGCAGTCCATACAAAGAAGGCTACTCTCAAAGGGGCCTTTGATCTCCATATGATTTTCCAAGGGAAAGAATGATCACTGGTGATTGCAGCAGCATCCAAAAGTCGGTAATAAGTACCAACCTTGAAGCCCTTTTTCTTGTCTGGTTTCCAGTACAATCTTGCATATGTTAGAATTATAAGGATGCACTAATGCTGCCAGCAAAAAGCTCTCCAAAAAGTATGATCAAGGATTAAAAAAAAAAAAAAAAATCTTTTTTTTTTTTTTATCGGTAAGTTACACTCACACCCAATGGGTCTTGAACTCATGACCTCACCTTCCACCTAGAACTTATCAGGGGAGGAGGTGCAAGTTGAGATAGAGCTCCTTTGCAAAATTCAAAACTATAGTCTAGCTCTGATGTTGAGTCTTAAAGTCACCTTTGACAGGCTAATTTAGTTGCTATCAACTCATACTCTTAGTATTAAATTTCTTTAGGTTAGAAAGTTTCAGTTTTAATTAAGTTCAACTAAAGTAGGGGGTAATTTGGTAATTTCCAGATTTACTGGAATGATCTATAATGGGATGTACAAGAGGTCCATGAGTCTTATTTTAAGTTTCCAGATTTTATTTCCTATTTCGTTTTGTTGGAACATCTAGTATTTTTTGGAAAAGGATTAGGAATAACTTTATCTAACCTTCAAAACAGAAACTACACTACAATTTAAATAAAATTTCTACAGCCTTTCTCAAATTTTGAGGAAGTGATTGCTTTCTTCTTTCTCAGTGTGATTGCTTGGGGAACTTGGGTGCAATTGCTTAGGATTTATCCTTCTTTTTTTCTTCGAATTGTTCAAAAAGACAAAAGAAGAGTAAAAAGTCTAACTGAGAGCCGCGATTCAATTCATTGTTGTAACACCAACAATTCATCAAATTCTTTCAATATTCAATCAATATCTAATTTTCTATGACCCAACCATCCAAAAATCCTTAAACATCAAACCCCATTCAAGAATCTTTCAAAAAACTCATCAAGGAACCTAATATAGTGCTCAATTTGTTAAAGATCCTGCATCAAATTGGTATGAAAGCCCATCATAGCTTCCTTCCTGTGTTAGATGGTGAACCACCTCCTTTTACAATGTTGTGGCATGAGAATTCTGGTCACTGGGTTTTTCTTTATTTGGTGTGCATTGGGTGATGCCTCGGACCGTGCTTGAAGCATTTGCAAGGGGAAGGGAAGATTTAGGAGAAAGATAGGATTTGGGGGAGTCCCTCTCTCTATTACGTGGACAGGTTAGGTTGGATAGAGAGATTCAAATATGGAGAGCCAAATGTGAACTTGTTTAGGCAATGTACATTGTGATTCTTTATTGGATTTCATTGCTCTCCTGAATTTTTATTGTACTTTGTTAAGATAATATCTTATAATCATCTCACATATAAATTCTTTTATTGTGTAACACCACGCCAAAAGTCTTCTGGCTCTGTTGCACTGCCTGATCCTCCCAAAGAGAAGAACTTAGGTTCAAATCCCTTTCCTCCACTAGTTGTAAGCCAAATCTATCTATCTATATATATATATACACACACCAGTAATTATTAAAAGTTACTTTCTCCTCAACATTAGAAGAAAATTTTAAAATGATCTAAGCATGTTAATAAAAAATATGTCTTCCATCAACTAATTACTAGACTGTCATATTGGGTTTTTTTTTTTTTTTTTTTTTTGGGGTGGGGGATGGGGTGTGGTTAGTAAGTAGGATTGACTGGAGTTGACAGTATATACTAGAAAATGACCCAATGTAGAGGAATTAGCAAAGCATGCGCAAGTGACTGAACCAAACCGTCAAGATGTCTAAATTGAGCTCTTTCGGATGAATGTGATACTAGTCTTTTTTTTTCTTTTTTCTGACTGTTGTACTCCTGATGCCTATAAAACAATGAATTGTCCCCTTTGAGTTTCCAAGCTAACTCTAAACTTGTTTGAGCAAGCAACCTAAGTTGACTAGACCAAAATTTTTTTGCTATCAGGATTATTAGACACGGGCCAAAAAAAAAAAAAACCAACAATGCTCACTGATGTTTCAAGCATGTAAGTTATTATTCAATGCAGTAGCATACCGTTTACATTAAGCAACAAGAAGATGACTACAAATATCCAAAGATACCAACTGCAACAAAGAAAATCAAACAGTGAGTCAAGGATAATCAGTAAGCAATTGGTAAAAGACACAACTCACAAATAAAAATATACTGCAAGCCATAAGAAGCATTAACACCACATGCTATTCTCATATGTCACTTGCCTTATACCAACGACTTTCTTAAAATCATCTTCAAGGGCCCGTATCATGTATTTGTGAAAATTAAACTTGGGATTGCTTCTGCAATGGGTCTACAACAGAAATATTAAATATAGTAAAGAATTCCCCGTAAGAGATAACAGAAGAATTACTATACTGGTGAATGAGAACAGCCTCCTCATATTAGATACCTTACCATGATAAAACCTAGTCGTAGTGTTGTGTAGTCTGATTTAGTCACGGATCCATAAAATTGCTTTCCAAAAGAACACTGAAGGGGGAAAAAGAAAGTGTCAGAAGCATGGTTAAACACACTTGGCAAGCTGATAATAACTGTTCTCCATCTAAAATATTTTGCAGTTCATTCTTTAGGATTATTAGAATAATGGTTAAATGATTAAATTCACTCTTTCCCAATAGCTTAAGTTTTTGGGATAAGTGGTAGTTTATCAAGAATCAATACTTAAAAGGGCCTATCTCAGTTCTCCATCATATTGCTTTTATGAAAGCAACACTAGATAGACATTATTATTAGTTGCTACTAAAGTTGGGTATACCCATCTCTCCTGAAGAAGGAACATATCAAACTGAACCCTAACTTTTTATTTTCTATCTCATCTCTTATAATTCCCATGACAAACATATATCTTCCGCAAAACTGTTATTTTTCCTTTTAGAACAAACAAGAAGGGAAAAACTCCAAATATGGTTTCCCTCCCAGGGTTTAATAATTAATACTATAGGCCAGGAAAAGAGAACATTGCTTTTGCAAGGAACCAACCCTGGGAAAAATTTAGTGATTGCAAACTAGATCAGTAATGCCATCACAAATACACACCAGTTTGTAAAATTTGTCGATTCCTTTTATTTTTTATTTGTTCATACTGTGTTTTATATTATAAAAGAAATGCTAAAGGTGAAAGCAAGACTAAATTGAAAGGGAAAAATCCATACAAATGTTTTTTCATGCAGGCAAGCATAATTTTATGTCAATACTCACATGTTGCATGGAAAAGGAAAATCTTTGAACATTTTTCTTTGATGAAAATTTTTCTATATTTTTTTACAGTTAGAATTGATGGTACATACCTATTCAAAAATATAACTCATAGCCTCCATTTAAGATACAAGTAGAATCTAATAGAAATAAGATAGTAACTTACCAACCAACCCAAAAGAACTGAGTTTTTACCAAGACCCTGAAAATGATCCTTGATAAATGCATGTTGATGGACATCGGTAACTGTTTTTGATTTCGGAACTGCACTATCACAAGTCATAAATTAGAAGCAATCAGGATGCTGATTAACTGGCAAATAACTTTATTGAGTAAGTCAGTTCTCTTTGCTACTTTAAGTAGTCAATCAGGAGAAAGGTAATACCATATTAGGCCTTGTTGGGTTAACTTATTTGAACCATCTTATTTCAAAAGTCTACACAAGCATAGCGCATGGATCCACTAGTTAATGAAAAATAGCCAAGACAGACAGCACATAACTTATTATTAATGATCCTTACCATGCCGAGAATCATAATTATTTTTGGCAATTTCATCCTCCCAACGTTTCCATTGGCGAATCTATATAATGACAAACAAAATATTCAAAAAAAAAAAAAAAAAAAAAAGATTAATAAAACAATAGTTGTGTAACACAAAGAAGTTGAATAATCATATCAAATGCTCACCCTTAATCCTCCAAAAACAACAGTGAGAACACAGAAGGTCACATGGACGATGGCCAGGACGAAGATAAAGATATGCAGATGATGCAATGCTTCAGTTGATAATAATGGTACCTTATTCTAAAAGAGGGAAAAACAATTAGAGCACATAATTATGGTATATTTGTGCAGCTATAAATAACAACATAACATCAATCATTTCCCCAACCAAAAAGAGAGAAAGAGAGAGCACTAACAAAATCATTAAATGCCTGAATCAATATAGAATGCAATGCTTGGAAATTGGAATACCCCATGAAGTAGTTTGATTTCATTGCATCAGATTTAAAAGTAAATTGGCTAGAATAAGAGGTGGCAATTACCAAACTATATGTGAAGTGTTCCAAAAATTGAAGGAAAATTTAGTTTATATATGTCCTCAAGGTCAGTTCAGAATATCTTGATGAAGTCTTTAAATTTCCAATGATATCTCTGTCAACAGTAATATCAATATGAACGCAATACACATAATGAAGGTTATTGATTTAAAAACAAGCAATAACATAAATGCAAAACAAGCAAAAGTGTTGACTTATTTCCTGTTCAGTGTGTTGCCTCCTCTTCTTTCTGATTCTTCCCTTCCCCACTTCTCTCCATTCTAAATCAAACATCAAAATAGATTCATGGACTAGAAGCTCTCAATTCAGAGGAAAGTTACAACCAGATTTTGAAACAGATAAAACAACGACGGCTAGTCCTACTCAGAGCAACAAGAACAAGCATATTAAATTAAATCAACCCTCTCTCCTGAACGTGCATTGTATCATCAATTAAGTTCTTAAAATCCAGAGCATGAACCTTGAGAAAGTCACTATTGAAGACTTGAATGCAGTTATATCCAAATGTGTGATATTTGACAAACAAGAGTATCCAGACCTCTTTGAGAATCTGATTATTCCCTTGGGCATGTGTAGTGCCCAAATGTGTGTTTGGATGAGCTTAAAAAATTAATCATATAAACGTATAGTTGTACAACTTGTACTCGTACCTTAAAGAATGAGGCCTTAAAAAGTTGTACATAAGCTGTGATGTTAAACTAAAAAACAAACAGGCATTTACTGATTGGTACATCATAGATCACATATTGATAAATAATTTTTAAAAAAAAAAAGGCGCTGACCGCGAAGGGGAAGAGGATAAAGATTCCCCAGTCGTAGGGGTTCTTCCTCATGTGAACCGTAAGAGGAAAACAACATAGAAGAATACAAAATTACAAAAACAGAAATTGACAAATATGAATCCAAAGTATTAGAAAATTGTCTCCAATGAATTCAAGTGTACCCAAAAGAAAAAAAAAAACAAAAAGTCCAAGTATCGGAAAATTGTCTCCATTTGTTTCCAACAATAGTATGGCTCCATCCGCCGTACTATTCTTAAGATCATAGAATGAATGAATTCAAAGTTTACCATAAAGTGAGAACATCTTGTAGAATAATCCTCAACTTTTGGCCATTATTATAGTTTATTAGTTTCCATAAAAACTTTTCAAAATCAATTCAATATACAGTGACCAAAACCATTACCACAGACAAAATTTAGATTTAAGAGAGTTAAAGAGACAGTGTTGGATCGAACCTCGCTACACGTGGTTGATTCCTCAAATTCATGTCCTTCCTGGAGATTACAAGGAAGCATGTGTCGTGTCAAGTCGGCGGGGACACAGATTTTATTTATCACATTCTGGAACACCGTCAGAAGCAACGATATGAACCCCAAAAGCATCAACTCTGCCAAAGATTCAGACTTCAATTTATTAAGAAAAAAAGAACAAGAAACAAACGTAGTATGAAATCGAATATATATATAAATATAAATAATAGAAAGAAAGAGAAAGACCTTCTTTAACTTTTTGCAAAGCCTCGTAAAGGGGTTTCTGGTTCTTCCTTTTCAAAGTTACGCCTGTGTAATGAAGAACACGTTCGGCGGCAAGAGAAATGGCGACAATCACGGTGCACACGCCTGCAACCACCCACGTTGGGGTGTACTCTAACGTTGTAGCCTCTCCTCCTTCACTCATCGTTACTTACTCCTTAATTCTTCTCAATTTCTGCTCTCTTTTCTTAAGATTAGAATTCGAATCCCTGTCTCTCTCTCTCTCTCTCTGCTTAATTTCAACAATTTTCATATGTATGTAAAGTCTTGTCTGTCCGTATCACACTGCCACTCTACAACAACATGTGTTCGTTTTTTGTGACTTCTGCAACCACTACTACGACCCTCGTCTGTGTCTCAGAAATATAAAATCCAAACGTGTGATACTTCTTTCGATAAACTGAACACGACCCTATTATTATTTATTTTTTGATTTCCGCGGACCATACGTGTTTTTCGGTTATCGCGTACCAAATAGTGAAATATCGAAAACCACTACTGCTTTCTGTATCTTTATCTGAAAAAGAAAGGAAAACCACTACCACGTGTGTGTCGTACTCGATATTTAACGAACCACATTCATTTAATTTCGTTTGGGGCTTTAATGTTTTTATCAGTTTATCTACTACAATTCAAATATTCTTTTATTTTTATTGCAAGTGGAATTAAAAATATGTTAATTAATAGAGACCAATAACGTTACCTACTTTCTCACAAACCTTGTTGTAATCATCTTACTATATTGTAGATTGGTAGACTTTTAACGGTAAAGAAAAAATTATGGAAAGATAATAACCAATCACAGTACAATTATAGCAAAGTCTATGGCACTAATATTAATTGGATAGAAACCGGAAGTAAGTTAAGAAAAATAGTAGAATCACAATAAAATTCACAACTTTTATCACAAGTTGTCATATGATATTGTAAACGGTGTAAAAAAAAAAAAAAAAAAGTAATAGGTACTTATAATTCACACTTTCATCATCCACAATTTATCGTATGATAAATTATGATAAAAATTGGGTAAATAATTATGATCGATGTCGGTTAGTTAAACTTCTAAGTTTCACTTTACTATTGTTGTAATTTTATTTTATTTTGAAATTCTATGGGTGGTGGGCCTAGTGGTAAAGAAAAAATACGCATTCTCCAGGAATCTAATGTGGACTAGAATTAAAAAAGTGCTACAAGTGGGTGCGAATAGTTGAAATGGAAATTTCTTTTGTTTTTTTTTTTTTTTTTTTTTGAGTAAAAGGGGAAGACCTCGTTCAACTAAAAAGTAGAAGAAGAAGTTGAGGTGTGTGTTTCTCAAACAAGACAAGCCATAATATCAAAGTTCAAACGTAAAAAGAACATCAAATCAGAAACGACAAAAAGTTAATCACAGTCCTGGAATATAAATATATGTAAGCAAAAGCAATTAAGCATCATATTCCTGCAGTACGAATAAATATGTACAACATAAATTATGAGAGGATTCTGATGGTCTCTAATGCATTTTTGCATTGGATGTAGTATGACATGTATAAAATTGAACATATGTCCAAATTGTATCATATTTAATCTGTTTTAAATATGTATCTGCAATGTATTGTGTCCAATACAAAAATGTATTGGCCCCAAGCTTTATTAGTTGGAAAATTCTTAGATAATTACGGAGTATAATGAAATAGTGTTTCTTCCTTTTACATTCATAATAAACCTTATTATGAATTTAATAAGCAAACTCCACTATAAATATGAAAAAAAAAATATCATTTTCCATATTCTAAAAATACTTAAGAATTACTCTAATCATCAGTTATGAAATATGCAAATGCAAGCGGGGATACGAGCGAGTGATGGAAGTTAGGTAAGATGGCACTGTTCAATGTTCATCTTGTGAAGCACGCGTCACGGGCGAGGGACATAGATACCAATAATATGTCAATGCCAACTCGAACTCCTCTTCTTTTTCTTTTCTTTTTTGAAGAAATTTGAAACTTCCACATGAACTTGATAGTTGATAGTGACTAGTGAGGGGGTCTGTGAGAGTGACACTTGGGCCCTAAATTGGACCTAATCAAGTTATACAACTTGTTGCTACTTATTTGCAATTTAGTGCACCGCAATTATTATGGCATTAGATTTAATTTATACTCTTCGTCCCATGTGCCCTACTCACTGTGTTTTGTTTTTTCTTTTGACTTGATTCAGCTTTCTATGTGCGCTCGACCAAATTTTGTAAAAGTTTATCTCCTTTCTTTGTTTTTTAAACAAAAAACAAAAAAAAAAAAAATACCCGAATGTCTTCTTATGCATTATTTTATTAACATAATTTTCTTTTTCAATGAATAAGATTTATAAAGATAAGCCCTACTCTACTCGTTCCAATAAATAAAAAATAATAATAATAATAATAATATATAAGCCCCACCATATATAACATGAAGCAACCGATGAAGGTTGTCATTGTCAGAAAGAATAATTAAAAAGGACCAAAGGTATGGTTCAATAGTGGGACTTTATTTTTTTCCAGATTCTTTTTTATTTTCCATGAAGACGTACAACTATTCAAGTATTGCGCGGGTCAACTAATAAAATTCTTGATGATTGATGATTAAAAAAAAAAAAAAAAAAGAGTTGAAATATGTCCACATCCACAGTCTTGTTAAGATGTGACAAAATAATCTCTTACTTAACAAATTCAAATGCAATTTTAAATTCAGTAACTATATCACTTTATAAGTTTATTGTTACAACTTACAACAACCTCATTTTGACACTGTGAAGTCTAAATTTTTACATATTTTTACGTTTATACACTGTTTAAAATGCATACAAAAATGTTAAGAGCTTTGTAACTTAATTTATTGATATCTTTTAGTGTTTTTTACAAAGACATTCAAAATTCTAATCTCTATCTTCCTCTCTCAGGTCCCAACTATCTACTTAAAAATAAACAACAAACACACACATAAAAATGAAAATTAATAAATTAATTTTTGTGATAAATAAAAGGGTAACTTTAAGAGAGACAAATCAAAGGTTTTAAACTAACAAGTAATAACCTTCGCATCATAAAATGCGGCCTTAAATCAATTGTAACATGAAAATAAGCTTTCTTATTTTCAAGATTAATCACAAGGTCACTATCTTATAGAAAAATTTTCAAATTGATAGATAATATGGAAGGTAGTAGTGATTTATCAACCCTTTAGCGAGGATACATTTATTCACTTGTTTTGTTTATGACACATGATCTCCAATCAATTGTAATTAGCGGCAGAGCTAAATTTAGATTTAGGGAAGATAAAATTTATAACTAACATACATGTCTCCATACATCTGCAAACACCCGTAGATACAGTGATACACATATTGTACACAATCACAACACGCACATCTTATATAATATGTAAAATGTACGAAGCACTCATGTGAATATTTAAGACTAATATGGACAATAAAATGTCCCTTATGTGAATGCTAACCGGGATTTTAATGTTGGAAGATCCATAAAAGTATATCATATCCATTATATTGTGCTTATTTGTTAGTTAGTTTTTTAATATATGAATAAGTCGTGTTATCTTTTCACAGCCAAAATTCCATTTATATTCCTCATGTAATGATTTTTAGTAATTAGATACCATGTGTTGATTTATTTTTTAAAACTCATAAAATAATAAAATTTTAATAATTTTATACTATACGGTAACCATTTTTGCATCTAAATTTTTTTTCAAGTTTAACTTTAAAATAATATCAAATTATGGAGTTTATTATATAATTATTCAATTTTATGAAAATAATAATAATAAATTATTACATAAAGAATCAGAGCTCTTAACACTGTTGAAAATTTTATATTTCTTTTTATTTTTCATCTTCAATTAAAACTTTTTTTTGTCCTATCCATATTTTTCTTTTCTCTCATTTATTTTTTAAAACTCATAAAATAATAAAATTTTAATAATTTTATACTATATGGTAACCATTTTTGCATCTAAAATTTTTTCAAGTTTAACTTTAAAATAATATCAAATTATGGAGTTTATTATCTAATTATTCAATTTTATGAAAATAATAATAATAAACTATTACATAAAGAATCAGTGCTCTTAACACTGTTGAAAATTTTATATTTCTTTTTATTTTTCATCTTCAATTAAAACTTTTTTTTTGTCCTATCCATATTTTTCTTTTCTCTCATTAATGAAATCCAACAGGTATGGAGAGGAGGTGGAGGAGATTTCCGATAGGCCTGGGTTGCCCTCTTTTGACCCTCCTGGGCTCCACAAAATTTATGTCAGTGTTTTTTTAATTTTTTTTTAAAGAAATGTTACGTTCAGAACATTTTCGTAGCATTTTTACAACAAATTCTAAGTAATAGCCCTGATGACAAAGAGTACAATTATCAGAAAATGTACGTCATAGGTTGAAACTCTACCAAAAAAAATTTATAAGGGCTAGGCTGTGAGCAACAAAGTAATTTTAATGGTAAATTTAAATTAAAAATTTGTAACAATTTAATACCTAAGGTTTATTGTGAAAATGTAATTGACAGTTGCATTTTTTTTTTTTTAAAAAAAATTTTAAGAAAGAACTTTATGTCAATGTTCTTTCTTAAAAAAAAAAAAAAAAAAAATGTCAATGTTGATTTAAGACATGTAACAATTCTTTGATGAGCATAATTTCTATGTCATTATCATCTTCGGTGAATGTTGGCTTATTTATTACTAATCATTAATCTCTTCCATGAAAGATTTATTAATTTGGATGCGTACTTAATCGAGAAGGTGTTAGGTCATGCGAGTAACTCTCTACAAGCAATTGGAAAGGTTGGAATTCAGCTAACATAAATAAGAATGGAAAGGTTGGAAAATGATGGTAACGATAGTCTTGTGCCAACTATGGAATGCAATTATTTGAAAGCTTCAAGGAAACACAAACCCCACAAGTCACCTGTTTTTGTCTCCCAAGTGTTTTTCCATTTATATTTGATAATTTTACATCATATACAAATCGGATAGGCTAATCCAATTTGGTTTAAGACATCTATAATTTTTACTTATCAAAAAAGAAAAGAAAAAAGACATCTATAATTTTTAGAATTACTTTATTATGTACAGTAATATCTAAAATCTTATCAATTTATTATAAAATGAGTTGAGTAGGTTGTCATTATCCCATTTTGACTTCTTAAAAATTTTCAAAATAATTTCCTATAAATTGAAACATCTAAAAACACTTTTTTAAAAATCAAATTAGTACTCAAGGTATTTAAAATTGAGAGTAATAAAATACATTTGCTGCAATTGGATAGAGGAATAGAAATAGTATCAAATCATGGCCAAACGGCAAATCCTATAAACCAAACACTTTGACTAAATTGGGTTAAAAAAAAAACTAACTTTGACCAAATCTCATCAACTTTGGTCAGGCTTAATTGAGGTCCAAACACATCCATTTCTTGATGAAGCATTGAAATGTCAAATTCTATCAATAGATATGACCAAGTTTGACCTAAATTTGTTTGGACTTTGGCTAGAAATCGTATTGTTTGATTAAAAAAATTTGTTTTTATCTTAAATAATACCAAAAATCCTTCAAATTGGTAATTTATGATTTGCAATCATATTTGAAACGAGTGAGATGTTGCAAAATCAATGGAAAATTGCTCAAACTTTTAGCAAAAATTTTCTAAGGAAGTTTGACTCTAAAATTGATTGCGGTCAATCAAGATCAAATATCATTAGATTGGCACAAACCAAGAATTATTGGAAAGATCAATGAGAAAAAACTTCAATTTGGCAAGTTTTGAGCACGGAACTCTAAGCAAGCTGCTCAAACTCATGAAAATACAAGAACAAGAAACTTTGATCAAAGCTAGTTTGGGTTGCTACACTTGGCACCATCAAAAAATTAATGTTGTAGGATTTCCAACGGTACATCATTTGAGCCAAATTAATATTAGCAAAAGTTTGTCAACTAAGAGTGCAAAAGTGGAAAGAATCATAGGAATTCTAAGGCCCTGTTTGGCTTGTCACTCATCATTCCCAACACTTATAACTCAAATCTCCTCACTCAAACTCATATCCCAATATCTCACAACTCTAACTCAATAAAACCCAAAACTCACTCACAGCTATCTCAAATTCAAATCCCAAATTTCTGTCACTATTTGGGTCCCACATAGCATTGATTGCACTGATATGCTTTACAACGGCCAAGCCTTACCTGCGTGTAATACCTCTCTCCTTTTCGCACCCTTCCCACAAAAAACCTCATCAGCTTCTCTATCCATTCTCTCCCCGACTCCTTTGTTATCTGCACCTCTCAAACCCCAAAGCCAAAAGACCACCGATTGTTCAACTCCTCAATCCTTGCCCACCTGCGCTGCTGCCATTCTCTCCCTAACGCATCATCCTCCTTCCTCATCCTTGAACCCTAGCGCCGCTACACCTCAAAGAGGACGCTACAGCTCCGTTCGCCACAACACCTCCGCCCTTAAAACTGAGCCCAAACAGTCACCATCTCACACTAAGAACTCTCTCTCTCTCTCTCTCTCAAAGCATTTTGTGTATGGGTGCAATTTAGGTCTTAAATTTCTGTATTTGAGTAAGTAAATTATGGGTTTAATTTGTTAAACTTATTTTATTCTTTTTAATTTTTGAGGAACATGGAAAAAATAAAAAATATCAAAATAAAACATAGCAGCTTTGGGCATGTAAATGGATGGAGGGGGAGCGTTTGGGTCTCATCGGAAAATGGAATTGGTGAATGGAGCTGACCTGGAGCTGGGCCTTCTGCTGATCGACGAAACTGAAGCTTATTTTAGTTGTGCTTGTGTTGTGAGTTTGGGAGAAGGAAAATGGAAAATGATGAAGTGCAATTGGTGTGGGTGGTTGGGAAAGTAATGAGATAAAAGATCCGTTGGAGCTTCTGCTTGCAGTGATAGGACTACACATTGCTGTGGGACTCGTTTATGTTGAAAATTTATGAAAATTGCCACTGAGTTAACATAACCCATAACTTGAAAACACGTTGGAGTTATTTATGAATTTGTTAACTCATATCTGAACAAAAGTGAGATTTGTTCACTGAGTGAATTGCTTGAAAATGAAAAATCATCCAAACAATGTCACAACCCGTGGGCCTCACCGATTTTGGGTTATGAGTTAACAAAACTCAGATTTATTTACCCAGTTCACCAAAATCCAAACAAGGCCTAAATCTTTTTGCAAAAGATGATCTTGGTACCATGTTTGTGCACAAAGTTGCTCCAAACCACACACACACACAGGTGATCCGAAAAGCCAGCACCTTATTAAAACAGAAAAATAAAAGAAATTATCTACAACTTGATGAGGTCATCTCCTCCCAAGGAACATATATATATATATATATATATACACACACATATTATTTTAATGTAAGTCCAGATCGTTGGGGGGAGTGTAAAACATTTTCTATCATTTCAATGTAATTTTTAGTTGACTAACATTTTCAATCACAACAGATATCATAAGACACTAAACATTTTTCTTAAAACATATTTTACGTCAAAATAAACAAAACCTTAGACATCGCAATTTAATAGAATATGTTTTGCATCGAAAGGGTCCTAGATTCCACAGTGTACTTGCTAAAAGAATGGTAAACTAGGCAACAATTTTCCTAGATATAGCTTTGTACAAGGAAGATGTCTGATGCTTTTTTTTTTTTGGGATGGAGTGGGGAACTTTTCTAAAGAAGATCCCTTTGAACTCACCTCTGGCCAGTAAAAATTACAAGCAACTGACCCATGTCTCTAATTTAGTACTTAAGACTAGAACAATAAATTCCCTCATCATGCAATTTACGAAACAGATATTTGTAGAACTTTTTCGAAGCAGATACTTTTTGCCATCAACAATGTGTGTAAAACTTTTGGCGCCGTTGACACTCTATTCTTCATTGCCTTGGTCAACCCCATTAGGTTGGTTATCCTCATCAACTCCATCTCCATCCCCATAATGAACCCATGGTAACAATGACTCGAACAAGACAGCTAATGCATTCCGATTTGCAACATCACGGGGAGCATGGCCATTGCTGGGTGGATTGGCATCTTGTATCTCATTCTGTATACCTTCCCTCATCCTTGGGTCAACCATGAAATTTTGCAGGTTTTCAGGTGGAATAGTTGGCATTGAATCAGAGAAATCTGACACCAATAAATGGGTATACCTAGCAACAAGAAAAACATGTCAACCATATTCCCAAATACAACAAACCTAACTAATGTAAGAGAATAAGAACCAGGTCTATCTTAGACTCTAGGCCTAGTGCAAGATCATTTGTTTGATACAAGCCTACGAATTTATTCAGCATTCTGTAATGGATAAATTAGCACACAACTATGCCTACCAAAAATATTACATAGCAAAGAGTAGACTTGTAGTTAAAAAAAATGCAATGCAAATGAATTTAGATACTTACTCATTTTTTTCAGAGGAGAATACTTCTTTTCTCACACAAGCCCAATCCTTGGCATCACTCCTATTAGTTTCCTGTGTTTCAATAACCTGTTTTGCAGCATCCCTGAGCAATTTTTGCAGATCTGGGAGCCTCCAAATGATGTAATTCCTCTCTACATATAAATTAATCAAGTGATCCAAGGATGGGATTCCTGCTTCATCTGATCGAAATAAAGCATGCTTTAGTATCCCTGTCCACACCCTATCCTTCAAAGGTACCTTTGCTACAAGTTTCTTCAAGACAGAGGGGTAAAGCATCAAAGCCTGCTTCATAAGATCGTTTGAAGTAGCCTTTGTATTATCCATATGAGAATCTTTTGAGGATTCCTCTTTCTCAAGATAAAACCGGCAAACAGCAAGCGAATATGAGAAATTTGGAAACAACCATAGAGAGTTGTCACTTTTATAGCCCTCAGAGAACTGTTCTAGCCATGCATACTCCTCTGCCCTCAAAGATAAGTAGTCAATGCAGAACAAGGCACCCATTGGATCATCCGAATCCAATGACAGCAACAATTTACAAACTTCCAGAGCAGACCGATGACAGCCACGTCTATCCATATTTCTCATGTGAGTGAAAAGTGCTGAGAATAGTGGTTTGTTGGTTTCATGGCTGAATTTTAATTGGCAATTACCCTGCAAAGGAGTGAACATTGGATCCCACGCGCATTCCAAGGCATATAAACTCTTTGCTATAGCATCTGCTGACATTTGATGTTCACCCACAAACTTGAAATATTCTGCCATCGTTATCAGTGAATCTAAGTGATAAGGATGGTGTAACAAAATACTTGCAATACCATTGAGATCATGAATAGCCTTGTCAGTTTCAAATTTTCTCTGAGCTTGACCATAGGACAAGGAATGTACATATCTACATCATGAGAACAAAAGGCAAAATTAGGATGCATGGAGAAATTAAAACAAATTGCTATGGGGTCAAATGTTACTACACATTGTGATATTGATCGTGTACATCTGCTCGTTACTCTAAATCAGGAATGCATTGCAGGAAAAAATATGAAGAAGAAGAGGAAAATTTCAAATTAAAATTAAAATTTAAAGAATAAAACAAAGGAATATGAACATGAAGTAGAAAATGAGACTATTAGTCACAACTCACTCAAATGAACCCTAACTTTTAATAATTTGATAATTGGGGGAGGGGGGACAACTGAACCCTAACTTTGAGCATCCACCATGTTAAATTACAAGCACTAGGAAAAGGCAAAAATTACTTTTAGGTGTCCATCAAAAACTGAGAGTAAGTTTAATCTACGTATGAAGATGATGGTACTACACTACTATTTGCATTTTTCCAATTGGTTACAAACTATCGGCAAAGCAGGAGTATCAGCATATCAATAACTGGGAAAAAAAAAAAAATCACAACTAAGCAACTAAGGATGTTGTTTACAACTCGCCCAAAATAAAATAAAAAGATGATGTTCACAGCAAACCCCCTCTCCCCTCCCCCCAACCCAACCACACACACACACATCAAAAAAAGAAGATGATGATGATGATGTTTACCTAAAGTAGTGGTATCCATCCCGTGTTTCCAGGAATTCCATGGACACAGAACCATCCCAGCGAGGCCAGTGGTCGGAAGGAGTGACAAGAATAGTCTTTCTATGAGGAAGGATCCCACGACGTCCACCTCGTATCTGTCTAGAACTGCCAGCTTGATGACTTTTCTCAAACGACTTCACCACCTTAGAACCAAATATTCTTCGTAGCTCATTCTCAGCATTCAAATATTTGGAATCCACTTGTAGTACACATTGTTTAACCAGCTTGCCCCCATCTTTTGCATTTGCAGCTTTGGCTTTTGCAGGGCCACCTTGGTGACCAGAAGAGTTAGCTTCCAAAGATAAAGTTTCTAGAATCGCATCCAAGGGTTTTTCTACTTTATCAGCACTCGACAGAGAACCCTCCTTGCCTCTCTTCTTTTTCTTTTTCTTGGACTTTTGATTGGATGTCGAAACCACATTAACCTTATTTTCCAATGCGGATGGTTCTTCCTTAGTACTATTTACCTCCAAGGGTTCTTTAACAACCTCTGAATCATCCCCCTGCAACCAAAATGATCATTAAAAATTCAAAGCAAATGAAACCCAGATGCTACATAATTGCCCTTTCTTTATCCACCAATTTTTTTTGAAAGGGAAGTATAACTCTGGAAAAGTGGTATCTATGAACTAAAGCCAGCAGATGCACACGCAGTGCTGGAATATTTGGATTTTATGATGCCAATAAGCTTGAGCTCAAATGTCACTTTCCCCTATCATGATAATAGAATAGAAGATTCAAGAATTGAACCCTGGCTAGGTGCGTGTGCAACTTACCAATCAAGAAAAGAACATTTGTAGTATTAAAGATACTAAATTGGTATTGAAGTTTTTGCATAAACATGTACATAGGTAAGGAAATACGGATTCCAAGTCCAATCTTAACTTAATATAAATAAAAAGAACACAATTACAATGTACTCTACTCCATGCCTCGTACAATTAGCGTACACATAAGATTTCCAGGTTAAATGTGTGCGTTTTGCGATAGCAAAACGGTGGATATTGGGGTTAAAGGGGCTGTGAATTTATTTGCATGAAACGAAGCTGTAATTTATTGAAGTAACAAAAATTGAATCGAAAAGCTCAAAACAATAAAAATGAAGAAGAAGAACGTGGTACCTGATTAGGGTCATCTTGGTCGTCATCGTTGAGAAGGTCAAAGGGATTGATTGAGGGACGAGTACCAGAATCGTCAGATTGATTGCCACTCAGACGGTTTTCTTCTTCTTCTTCTTCATCATCATCAATTTCTTGTCGTTCTTGTTGTTGTTGCTGTTGTTCTTGTTGTTTCAAAACCTTTTTCAGATATCGAGCCGACATCGTTTTCGTTTTCCTAATTGATTTGAATTATTAGCTTTTTTTTGTTGTTTTAATAAATAAAGAAGAGAAGAGAAGTGATACCTGAAAATGAAGAAATAGAGGGAATGGCGGCGCGTGCCAGATAGATAGTCGCTCAGCCCTCAGCAACTTCGAGAACTCAAGAAGAAAGAAGAGTTGCGAATAGCTAATGCTTGCTTGCTACAAGGCTTCTCCTCTTCCTTGACCTTGAACCGCTGCGTTTCGTTTCGTTTCGTTTCGTGCCGACGTCTTAACTTAACCACTGTTTGGTCTCACGACTTGTAGCACTGGCGAAACGAGAGGCAGGTCTAGCTTTGTTTCTTTGGCCTTGATTTTCAACAAAACGACTTGCAGTGCATGTGTCTTAGTCATTATCTCAGGACATTCTAGCCTTTTGTTCCTAATTTTTTATTTATTTAGCAATTTGCCCCTATTTCGAAACTATATAGGAAAATGTCCATGTTTTGATACTCGATTATCCTAAAATCGAGTTTCAATGAAATACTCGATTTGTAGAAAATCGAGTTATGCCCGATCAAACTTAAAAAAAAAAAAAAAAAAAAAAAAAAAAAAAAAAAAAAAAAATTCATCTGTAATTGGCCCATATTCAGGGAGACTTATAGTGGCGTTTTTAAACCCTATCGTTTTTAAGCCCTATAGCGACGTTTTTAAGCACTATAGCGATGTTTTCTTGGAAATTTTTTTTCGTAAGTCTGATTGCCAGTTTTAGGGGGCCCTATAGTGGCGTTTTTAAGCTCTATAGTGACGTTTTTAAACCCTATAGTGGCGTTTTTATACTCGATTTTCATAAAATCGAGTTCCATGCATTTTTTTTTTTAAAGTTTGATCGGGCATACTCGATTTTCTACAAATCGATTATTTCATTGAAACTCGATTTTAGAATAATTGAGTATTGAAACATGAGCATTTCCCTATATAGTTTCGAAATAAGGGCAAATTGCTAAATAAAAAAAATAAAAAATTAAGGGCAAAAGCCCATTTTGTCCCATTATCTCAAGGCTTCTTTATTGGGGGGAAGGAAAGGGGGCTAATGTGCGAAACACACCCTGAAATTTGGGGGTGGCTGCTTGCATTAGTAAGCACTCCCTCCATATTTTTCAATAAGTGTTATATAAATTTATCACTAAAAAAATAATGTCATGTGGGATAATGAAAATAATATGGCATTATGTTATTTGAAAAACTAAACATATGTGACATTATTTCATCATTTGCTTTAAAATTAAAATAGTCAATTTTATGGTTCAAAAATCAGTAGATAACAAATTAAAGTATATGGTATAATGTTACTGTCATTTAAAATGAATAATTTGTTTTTATTTAGTGGAATCGAATTTTATATGATATCTCATCGTGTTAACATATTCAATTTTGAAATAAATGGAGAGATTCTTAATTTGAGTTGGTGAGATTGCCCTCAAAACCCCACTATTCGGCCCAATACTCATTGGGTTCATAATTTCTTAAGCTCTGGCTGTGCTGAACTTGAAAAACAAAAAAAAAAAAAAATCAGGCCCTGTAAGCCCCCTATCTGAGTTTGGACTAACAGTTTCATAGCTGCGTTGTCAAAGCCCGACCCCTATGTTGCAACCATATTTGGATTTTTTTTTGGGACCAATAGTATCAATTTCATCCTCAAGGGACAAGCCTATGCATTCTAAAAGCAAAAGGGGGTTTAATCCGCCGACCTATGCATGCTACGAAATTAAAATACAAAAATAAAAAATTACCTACTTTTGCGGACCGTGGTTTGTGCCGTTTAAGTTCATGAAGTGCTGTGAGTAGCGATCATGTTCCCTCCAAAGTCCACTCCAAGCATGGCACCGTAAAGTGAAATAGTAGTATTAGCTACCTACTTTTTCTTTCGGCTAGTTATTGTCGCACATATTGAAGTTATACATTGTCGTGCATTCTTTAACTGAAATCGTGTTTTCAAAATGCGATTTGACAATTACAACAAAAATCTTGTATTTAAACTAAAAATACGATTTTAATGGTCTCCCATACACGGCGAATATCCATCACTACTTTTTGTGTTCTTTCAACTGTGAGAGAAATTGAAAGAAGAGAAAATTTTGGATGGAGAGAGTGGGGGCCCCGGGCCCAAGGGCTAAGGAGCAAGGTTAAGTTTATAGAATATAATGTGGGTGCCATGTGAAATGATTCGAGCACATATCATGATTAGGCACACCACTGGAGGTTGCAAACATCATTATAAACACCAGAAGCATGGTGGTAGCGACCTCATAATTATATTTTATGTGCGGGATTTGTTAGATTTGGGGTGTGCATTAGAGAAGCACCTTATCATTGCTGTTTGTTTAATTGCCATTTGTCAATTGTCAATGTCATAATCTAGTCTATATGGTACGAGGCTCCGAGTTCAATTGCTAACCATTGCCTTCAACCTGGAATTGACAGGTGCCTTTTTGTTTCTCGCGTGCTGTTTGAGTAATTGTAGTGGCACTTATGAAGCATGCATGTTGAAATTTTGTAGGGAGAGGCAATTACATCTCCACGTTTCAAAGTTTTATCTTTAAATGGATATGATAGGAATTTTCTTTTATTCAATAAGCTCAATCCAAAGCTATCTTAAAGAGAGTACTTTAAGTACATTTTTTAAAAGATGAAAGAGAGGGAAAAAAAAATGAGAATCTATCCAAAAGAAGAATAGTAGTAATTCCTAAGATTCAAAATTTATATTTAGTGATATAAGATAATAATAGGCATAAAACCCAAAGGAGACGACAGTAATTATACCGTGTTTATTTTTATTTTGTTCATGTTTGTTTGTTTATAAATAAGTTAAGTTTGAGCTTTAATTTTTTTTTGAGATAAACGATAGAGGGCTTTAATTTTTTAGCTTATTTAATAACTGAGCCTAGCTCAAAAAAAAAAAAAAAAAAATTGTTCATCAAAAGCAGAAAAAGCTTGTGAACATTACAAATTGATACAAAATAAGCTGAGCCTAGACTCCTTTATGACTTTGATAATAAACTTGATATGAGCTTGACAATTAAACTCATATTTTACTATGACTCTATTAATTGGGAGTTGGGGTCACTTGTCCAATCTAAATAGGCTTGACAATAAGTTTGATATGGGCTTGATAATGTACAAGTGTTGGACCTCAAACTTAAAGCTAGACTTGATATTCATCTTGAGTTTGAGTTCATTAATCAAGTTTTAAACTTTTTGACAAGCTCAAGCTTAAACATCATTTATAAGTTTGGTTACAATAAGTTTGATATGGGCTTGATAATGTACAAGTGTTGGACCTCAAGCTTAAAGCTAGACTTGATATTCATCTTGAGTTTGAGTTCATTAATCAAGTTTTAAACTTTTTGACAAGCTCAAGCTTAAACATCATTTATAAGTTTGGTTTGAGCTCAAGTAAAATTTAAACATTTTTTCACTATCAAGCTAAGCTTAAAAACTCACAACTTAACAAAGCTCGGCTTATTTATAGTCTTAAGTGAAAAAAGCTGGCAATAAAAACCACAAAATAGTTAATGAGTAAAGGTTAAGCCGATAAAAGAAAAGGCTTGAAGTAGGGAAAAAAGGTAATGTTATATTAATGAAATGGTTGGATTGATCAGATGATTAAGATTCTTAAAGCATTGGATAAACAAGCTGGGATTAGACATGGTTAATCATTATTTGGACCCAGCAGCGCGATCTTCCTACCTACTAGGTGACCGAGTGTTGTGGGGACTGGGGTACCGAAGCCACCAAAAGCCGAAAGAAAACTCATGCTAATCTTTCTATCCATCATGTTGGGTCAACTTTTTATTTTCAACCATTAGTTTAGACAACAAAGAGCTGCCACTGTTCCTATTTAAAGACTAATAATTATCGTATTCTCGCTATTGCACGCTCATCACGTCCTTGCAAAGACTAAAATTGTGTTTTGAAAATACGATTTATGAATACTTAATGCCAGCATGCAATAATAAGTGTGTAGCAAAATTGTGGCTATTTAAGTAGGCCTCTCTCTATAGGCTCTAGCTACCAGCATCAACAGGCAATTCTAGCCATACTAAAACAAAATACCATGGGTTTTGGTGGAGGTGGCCGTGGCCATAGTAACCTGAAATATGTTGTGACAGCATTCTTAGCTCCCCTTCCCTCCATACTCTTCTACCTCTCATTCCTTAACCACATCAACAATAGTGATACTAGTGGGTCTGAAAGTGAGAGTGATCCGCTTTCTTTGGCTAACCTTTGGACGTGGTGTTATCACCACCCTCTTCTATTAGCCAATGCCCTCTTCTTCCTCAACGTCAATGTACTCTTCTGGGTCATCAGCCATATCCAGAATAGCCACTGGGTACGTACGTTACATCGTTGCTTTTTTTTTTTTTTTTTTGTTTCAATTTTTTTCTTACCCTGTTGGCTTTCTTTGTTTGCAAATTGCAGATGATAGACTTGTTTTGGACGGTGATACCTTTGATGCTTGTTCATTACTATGCCACTCACCCTTTGGGCCATTATAACTGGTGGAGGTCGAGGATCGCAATGTTGATGACTTGGGTGTGGAGTCTAAGGCTTTCACATAACTACTTCAGGCGTGAAAATTGGCAGTGGGGCGCTAGGGAGGACTGGAGGTTCACTGATATGAGCCGACAGTACGGAAAACACTGGTGGTGGGTTTCATTCTTCGCCGTCTACGCCTCTCAGCAGGTAAATTTGGTGTTTAGCCATTTGCATTAGTTGATGAGCTTGAAAGTTAGAAAGATTTAAGTCTGAATCTGAATGCTCGGTAACTGGTTGATGAATTGCCTGAATGGGGGATTTCTATTAATTATTTCGACTAAATTACACTTTTTATCCTTAAAGTTTGGATTGTTTTCATTTTTTGTTCCTTAAGTTTGAGATTTTCCATTTTGGTTCACTAATTTTGATTTCAATTTGGTTCATCTCCGTGACTTATCTGACCATAAAGTGTCAACAAAATGATGTCGTTTCTTTTGGTTTTCCTCTCTCTTAACAGCTAGATTAGTTAGAAATATGGACAGAATGACCATTTTGAAAACAGAATCAAGCTTAATGGATCAAAATGAAAAATTTTAAACTTAAAGGGATTAAAATGAAAACAATCCCAAATTTTAAGGGTCAAAAGTGTAATTTAGTAAAATATGCCACCATGTAATATGTGGATGCTTTGTTTTACTGTTTCTTTTTTGGGTTGTTCGAACCTTTGCAGGTGTTTCTGATTGGAATATGCCTCCCATTGTATGTTATTCATTCAGTCGATAAGCCATTGAACAATTGGGATTTTGTTGCAATCATTGTCTGTATGTGCGGTGTTGTTATCGCATACTTTGCAGACACTCAACTCCATGAATTTGTGACTAGAAACAACAAACTAAAGGAGCTTGGAAAGCCAGTGGTGCCCAACCTTGACAAGGGCTTGTGGAATTATTCGCGACATCCGAATTACTTTGGAGAGCAGTTGTGGTGGTGGGGACTTGTTATATTTGCATGGAACCTGGGGCATGGATGGGCCTTTGTTGGAGCAATAATCAATAGTATGTGCTTAGCTTACGTGACTAAACTTGTGGAGGAGCGGATGTTGAAACAAGATTACAGAGCTGAGGCATACAGGCTGTACCAGAAGACAACTTCTGTGTGGATACCTTGGTTCAGGTCATCCAAAATAGGAGGAAAAGATAAAAGCACTTGATTTGATATTTCGTTTGTAAGCTCTGTTGGTTTTCTTTATCAGCATTAGTATTTATATTCTGTGTTCCTGCCTTGATATGTCAAGAGTCAAGACTTGCCTATGTAATTTCTTTATTTCATGGAAAAGAAATGATGGATTGCGCTTAGCCAAATAGATCTTTGTATGATATTGTACAAAAGCTTTCTGCGTATGCTAAAGAAGTTGACTTTATTATCTGCTTTTTTTCAAGGTTTATAACAGTTCTATTCTGGTATTTATAGAAGATTTAGCTTTCTTGTCATGTACTGTTGTAGAGATGCAAAACAAGATTTATACAGCTCCTTTTAAACAATAATTTACAATAGAGATTAATTTTTATAAATGAATGGTGAAGCAAAATATTTAAGTATATGGATTTTTTTAGCCGGTTGTTTATTGTATAATACAAAATATCAACTAGATTGGATTTCAATGTCTGAGTGAGAAATCATGCTATGAGCTTCTCTTTGTGCATTTGAAGCCAACATAAATAAATATATTAATTCAGACAAGCACTCTGATGTAGACAAAAGTGGCTAAAGTAGCTCCTTTATTTCTTTTTTTAGAAGCTTGAGCAATTGAAGATTGGGATCCTATGTGGGGTGGGCATATTTGGCACGGTTGTGTGACTATAATATCTATGTGGTAGTTATGTAAAGCATCAAAGCTTGCTTCATAAGATCGTTCGAAGTAGCCTTTGTATTATCCACATGAGAATCTTTCGAGGATTCCTCTTGTTCAAGATAAAACTGGCAAGCAGCTAGCACATATGAGAAAATTGGAAACAACGATAGGAGTTGCCATTTTTATAGTCCTCAGAGAACTGTTCTAGCCATGCAAACTCCTCTGCCCTCAAAGATAAGTAGTCAATGCAGAACATGGCACCCATTGGATCATCCGAATCCAATGACAGCAACAGTTTACAAACTTCCAGAGCAGACCGATGACAGCCATGTCTATCCATGTTTCTCATGTGAGTGGAAAGTGCTAAGAATAGCTGTTTGTTGGCAAATACCCTGCAAAGTAGTGAACATATGATCCCACACACATTCCAGGTCATATAAACTCTTTGCCATAGCATCTGCTGACATTTGATGTTCACCCACAAACTCGAAATATTCCACCATCGTTATCAGTGAATCCAAGTGATAAGGATGGTCTAACAAAATAGTTGTGATACCAGCGAGATTATGAATATCCTTGGCAGCTTCAAATGCTCTCTGAGCTTGACCATAGGACAACAAGAGCACACTTTTGTAGTAAGTTGAAGTTTGGACTTGGAGTTCTTAAATGCTTTATCTTGGTATGGTTGGGTACTAGATCTTATTTACAGTGAACGGGGCTGACTAGTTCTTTCTTTGCTGGGAGTGCTACTGTTGGTTCTGTTCAAAGTTGCATACTGTGGCTGGCTAGTAAGTTTTATGGAGGGAATGGAAACGGGTATGAGATAATATTGGTAACTATTGAGGATTGAGGACTCTATGATTGAGGATTCATATGACTACCTGAGAAGTGCTCTTTATTAGTGATCTGTCTTTTTGCTGTCTATTCATATGGAAAGGATGTGGAGGCTTTTCCATGCCTTCTTATGATTGGCCAGATAGCTGCTATGCTACTAGGAAGTGGAATGGTCAAGCCTAGCAAGTTGTAACTTCGTTTTTGAGTGTAAAATCATCTTTTATAAAGATGTCCTGGCTTTCCCATATGGCTTACCTGTCCTATGAGTATCCTATGTTTATAAACTCTCCTTTTCAATTATACCCCGCAATAATTTTGGTTAGAATCTTAATGATACAATCTATTGATGGCACCACAGCCACCAGCGACAGGCTTAAGAATTTTTTTTAGGATAGTTATTGAGAAACTTAAATTTTTACAAAATTTCATCAAAAGATAACTTAAATATATTGACATCACAATAAATAATTAAAATGCAAGTACACGAAATCAATTTCCTTCTACTAACAAAATGAAAAAGCAAAATGGAACTGATGGGAGATAATGAGAATTGCTGAGATGAAAGTAATTAAGTCTAAAATGATGATACATAATTGAAAAATGGAGAGAGAGAGAGAGAGAGAGAGAGAGAGATGGATGATACATACAGCGAGGGCGAGCCATTATCGAGGAGAGTAGATCTGTTATGACTGCAAAGCCGAAGAGAATAAAGATATAGGTGCCACCAAGGAGAATTCAAGGCTCACAATATTTCTCTTGATATAATTTTTTTAGGAAAAATGAAATTAGAGACTATTTTTATGAAATGAGTTGAACGAGTTACGGATATAAGTGATTAGGGATTTTTTTTTTTTTTTTTTGTTTTTGAATAGGTTATTTGTTGAATATTTGGTTCAATTGTTATGGTTATGCCTAATCTTCTTGTTATTTGGGCTATTTGTGCTCTTATTTGAGCTAAATTTTAGTGCTGCTTTATTTGAAGTTTTATATATTAATTTTATTTAAGGGATCAAAGATTATGATTGCGTAGGGGCGCCAAGATTATTATTGTTGAACCCAAATATTTGGATTTTCAAGTAAGTAAGGCCGTAAGGGTGTTTACAGGGCCGGCTCAACGAATTTGGGGGCCCTAGGCGAAAGCTTTAAACGGGGCCTTTTATTATATTTAATTATAAATTCATATATATTTTTTCAATTAAAATTTATTTTTCTTGCTTTTTGAGAGGCAAAATTATTAATTAAATTTTTGCATTCAAGTTCCGCTAACATTTGTTTTTCATGACCACCTTTGTTATTATCATTTTGTTGTATATTTTCATTATCTTCTAATTCTTTTTGATGAATTTCTTGTTCATTTATGAAACCTTCACTCAAATTTTCTCCAAGATTTTGTTTTTTACTAGTAATAAATTTGTCTATAGCTCCTTTTTGAGATTCAATTAGTTCTTCTATTTGTCTTTTTTTTTTTTTTTCATATCTAGATAAATATTTTCTAGTAGACATTTGTAATTAAAAAATATCTATGAATAAATGAAACACAATCTATAATATAAAAAAATTACAATTTAACTAGAATAATATAAATTTAATGTATAAAATAATAGAACCTGTTTTATCAAAAATATTGTAGGGACCCGTTTTCAGGCGACCCCCATATAATAAATTTGTAGAGAGTGGGTAGAAGGGTTAGACACTTAGTAAGAAAAACAACAGTCAATGTGGGTTTCTAAGAAGGATAGCTAAAACTTGGCTAAGTGTTCTTGAGGAAAGTTCGTTCTCGGCCCAGTCCGAGGACCCCTTTTCCTTAGAATTAATGAATACAAGGGTTGTTCTTTGAACACCCTAAAGAAAGGAAAACTCTCCTCCTCTTTTCCCCCCCTTCGGGGGCCAGAGAAAAAGCCCATTTACTTTGGGGATTCTATCTATTATATAGTCTTGTTCAACTGATCTCTGCCGTCCACTTGTCGGCCATCTGTACTTATGTCTGAAGGCTTGTTCCATCAGCCGCTTTTGCAGGCTTTCTATTAGTTGAAGTAACTAAGGCATCACTGTGGGCTAATCAATTCACCATTGATGTGACCGGGGTATTGGTGGCATGCATTTAATGAGTGAGTGACAGCTCCTTTCCTTCAATGTCGGTTTGCTGAGGACGTGAGCATCCTCGGCGATGTCCTAGAGGACTTGAGTTTCTCTCACTCATCCTCGGATTTTGTACCATCCTTGGCACGAACCTTGGGCTAGATGTGGAGTGGGCCTGGGTTACTTAATACTTGGGCCCCACAATAGCCCCTTAAAATTCTGCTGCCTGACCTCTCGAGAGGGGAGGAGGATTTTGATGTTCTCGGGCCAATGGCCTGGCTTGTTGAGCATTGTCTTTCTGTTAGTGTCACAATCTTTTCAACTGCCTAAGGGACGTTCCTGGCATTTCGATATCTAGAGCGTGCCTTCATTAAATTTCGGCGGCTCTGTGCTCCCCACGTTCAACGGTGTGATGATGAACGGACGGTGGGGATTCTCCTGGCCCATTGGGCAGGAAAGTCCAGGCGATTATCTTTAATTGGGGGTATACATATATACTCAGTTGAACTGATTCGTCTTTTCACTTTTGCATTCAAGAGATCCTGCGCACCTACCCCGAATTTGGTCACTCCTCTAACTATACTTGCAACTCCCCATAGCACAAAAAGCCTGCCCGAGGAGCTTTCCCTTGTTTCCGTAAGTCTTCTTCTCTCTCTAGCTCGTACTGTTCACTTGAGTTCCTCGTTAGTTCTTTAGGATGGGTAGGCTTAAGAAGTTAGTTGAGTCTAAGGAGTTAATGGACAAATTCGTCGCTGATCATAGGATCCCCGCTACGGTGGGTTTGAGGTACTGTGGAGAAAGGGAATTGAGCTCGGGTAGGAAAGAGGGTGAGGTGGCGATCCCAATAATCGCCTTTTTGGAAGGCGGAGTGAGGATACCTATGGGGCCGGTGATGAGGGACTATCTTAGGCACTTTGGCCTATCTCCCACTCAGTGTGCTACTAATGTATTTAGGATTTTAGGCTGTGTGGATGCCTTAAATGAGAAGATGGGGCTGAGGCTAACCCATCATGATGTGAACTGGTGCTGGAAACTCCAAAGCCTGAAAGAGAAGTCTTATTACATGAGGACGAGGGACGACAAGGTCCAGCTCATCCAATGCCTCCCTGAGTCTAGTAAGGGTCTGAACAAAGACTTCCTCATTGTGTCTGGAGAATGGCATGAGGGCTTTCCGTGCCCAACAGTAGAGGGTACACCAGGTGGGGCATTCAAACTAGGAGAGCATTTTTAGTTCTTTGTGCTTTAGTGTCCTATTTCACTTGGGTTTTGACAGGAACTTGCTTTCTTTTATGCAGATCCGCGTGCTTCTGAGCGTCACTTCAGCCTGATTAATAGGGAAGGCTTGGAGACAGTGCTGAGGTCAGAGATCTTTGTGAATAGAGACGACAACCAAGTCAGAGCCGCCCACGTGGTCCTAGGATACGTCCCGATCCAAAAATCGTTCTCGGCTCCGAGGCATGTGATCCGAGCTGGGGATCCTCGGCTGCGTAGCATCATCGTAGTCGAGAAATGATTTTTCATCCCCAAAGGGTCTCCCATTCCTGAGGGTGTATCGTTGGCAGGTACTTCATCGTCGGCTCAAGTCGCCGAGGTTGAGGGGGAAGAGGAGGTTGCTGACTCAGGTTCATCTGAGGACGAGTTTGGCATGTTTGACCAGCCCCATTCGCCCGAGAACCCTGCCGGTGACTTGGGTGACCCTAGTTTGACTGAAGCGGACTTTCTGTCTGAAGAAGCCACTTCTCAGTCGAAGATGAGTTTCAAGAAGAAGTCTCAGAAGAGCTTGTTGGCATTAATTGAGGGGCAGCCGAGGAGGAATACGTCGGGGAGGTCTCCTCCTGAACTTCCTCCTCCCGAGCTTCTCCTTCCCCCACCCCAACAGAGTTCGACGCCTAGGTCCAAGTCCACCAGTCCTCCGGTGAAGAAGGACAAAGGCAAAAGACCTAGGAGGGAGAAGAGTCTGATCTTCCCCAAGGTGGCAGCGATGGTCAGCCGTAGTCAAAACAGCTGAAGGTAGGGCGGCGAGGCCAAGAGAAGCAAGCTTCTATCCAAGTCGGGGCCCAGGCTTGGCTTCCTGCCCCTATGCTTTATGGGAGGCCTCTGACGGATGATGTCTCTCTCAGGAACCCTCAAGGGGATGAGGGTGCACTTGTGGCTGACGCATTGGAGAGGTCCTTGCTGCTCCCTGAGGACATGGCCCAGCTAGATGCTTTGAGGAGCGAGGAGGTCTTCCTCGGCCTTAAGCAATACTTGGGCATGGTAAGTTTCCTGATTGCTTGTGACTTTCTTGACCTTCCGTGGCTCCTTATCTGTTGTACAATGGTTTCAATTGGCAGGCTATTTAGGCTACTTTCAGGCTGGAGGACATAGCAGTAGCCAGAGCCAGGTCGCTGGCTCAGAGCGTACCAAGCTGTCGGATGCCGTGCGGGCCCTCAATGCTTCCAAGGCCGATCTCAAAGAGGCTATGGACCAGTTGAAGGAGATGAAAGCGGCTCGAGACACTGCTGGTTCGGCTCTTGCTGCTGCTGAAAAACTGGCTCTGAATTAGACGGACAGCCTGCTCAAGGCCGAGGATCAATTGAGGATAGCCAGAGAGAAGATCGCGACCCTGAAGGAGAGAGTGCTTGAGGCGGATAAGGCTAGAGTTGCTGCGGAGTCTGCCAAGGCTGAGGCTTTGAAAGCCAAGGAGGAAGCTGAATCTGCCAAGGCTGAGGCTGAGGCTGAGGCCTCTAAAGACAAGGCTGTGCAGGATGCCTATGGGGAAGGGGTGGCTGAAACGAAAGACAGCCTTAGAGCCAAGTGCCTGAGGTGTGCAGACTTTAAACTTCCAGGTCTGGAATGAGGCCCTTACACAGGCTGGGGTTGAAGCCTCGTCCATTCTGTGAAAGGCGAAGAACGTATACTATCCTCCTGCCATCCGTGAGACTGCCCCTCCAAGTTCTGAGGCCGTGAGGGCTGCTGAGGGTGTTGGGATTGTTTTTGAGGGAGGCACCCCAACTGCTCCTACTTCGGGCGAGCCCCCCAAGGAAGCTGATCCTCTTGGGAATGCTGAGGCAAGCCAAGGTCCCATTGCTGATGCACCTAGAGAGACTGCAGACTCCTCAACTGACGTCCAAGCACCCCTTGTAGAGGAGGTATCCCATCTAGTTAAACCTTCCCTGGCTGCAGCCCCAGGCGAGGGCTCCAAGGTTTCTAAGACCTCCTCTACCCAGCCCCCTGAGGAGGGGTTGAGATGGAGTTGAAGGAATGATCCCCCGCTATGTCCTTGCCTTGTTTTCCGTCTTCTCCCTTTTTTTTATTTATTTATTGTGTTAGCGTGTTTGCCTTGTAAAACTCCTTTTTTAAAGATTCAGTAAAGTGCATATTTCATTTCCTTTTATTCGCTTTGTTTGTATTATATTATACATGTATGCATACATCACTTGTACGATACTGGCTTCAATTATGCCTCGGTCAATTACACTGATCGTCGTCCCCTGCAGCGCTCATTACTAGTACTTAAGTGGTCAGCTTCGCTGTAGGTCTGGGCCCACGGTCAAAACAAGATCTTGGTTCTGTCCAGTACTTAGGTCCCCCTAAAGTGATTAGTTTCCCCATAGGTTTGAGTCCTTGGACCATGCAAGACCTTAGTTCTGTCTAATATTTGGGTTCTCTTGAAGCAACTAGTTTCCCCATAGGTTTGACGCCGAGGAACATACAAGACCCAGGCTCTGCTTTACACTTGGTATTTCGTGAGGGGATGGTTTCTCCATTGACTTGGTTCTCCTAAGGCGACTAGTTTCCTCAGAGGCTTGAGTCCAAGGACCATGCAAGGCCTTAGTTCTGTCTAGTATCTAGTTCTCTTTTAGTAGTTAGTTTCCCCAGAGGCTTAAGTCCAAGGACCATGCAAGGTCTAGGTTCTGTCTAACACTTATCTTCTGAAGTAGCTAGTTTCCCTAGAGGCTTGAGTCCGAGGACCATGAAAGGTCTTGGTTCTGTCTAGTACTTAGTTCTCTTTTAGTAGTTAGTTTCCCCAGAGGCTTGAGTTCGAGGATTATGCAAGGCCTAGGTTCTGTCTAACACTTATCTTCTGAAGTAGCTAGTTTCCCCAGAGGCTTGAGTCCGAGGACCAGTCAAGGCCTTGGTTTTGTCTAGTACTTAGTTTTATTTTAGTAGTTCGTTTCCCCAGAGGCTTAAGTCCGAGGACCATGCAAGGCCTAGGTTCTGTCTAACACTTATCTTCTGAAGTAGCTAGTTTCCCCAGACGCTTGAGTCCAAGGACTATGCAAGGCCTTGGTTCTGTCTAGTACCTAGTTCTTTTTTAGTAGTTAGTTTCCTCTGAGGCTTGAGTCCGAGGACCATGCAAGGCCTAAGTTCCGTCTAACACTTATCTTCTGAAGTATCTAGTTTCCCTAGAGGCTTGAGTCCGAGGACTAGGCAAGACCTTAGTTCTGTCTAGTACCTAGTTCTCTTTTAGTAGTTAGTTTCCCTTGAGGCTTGAGTCCGAGGACCATGCAAGGCCTAGGTTTTGTCTAACACTTATCTTCTGAAGTAGCTAGTTTCTCCAGAGGCTTCAGTCCGAGGACCATGCAAGGCCTTGGTTTTGTCTAGTACCTAGTTCTCTTTTAGTAGTTAGTTTCCCCTGAGACTTGAGTCCAAGGACCATGCAAGGCCTAGGTTCTGTCTAACACTTATTTTCTGAAGTAGCTAGTTTCCCCAAAGGCTTGAGTCCGAGGACCATGCAAGGCCTTGGTTCTGTCTAGTACATAGTTCTCTTTTAGTAGTTAGTTTCTCCTGAGGCTTGAGTCCGAGGACCATGCAAGGTTTAGGTTCTGTCTAACACTTATCTTCTGAAGTAGCTAGTTTCCCCAGAGGCTTGAGTCCGAAGACCATGCAAGGCCTTGGTTCTGTCTAGTACCTAGTTCTCTTTTAGTAGTTAGTTTCCCCAGAGGCTTGAGTTCGAGGACCATGTAAGGCCTAGGTTCTGTCTAACACTTATCTTCTGAAGTAACTAGTTTCCCCAAAGGCTTGAGTCCGAGGACTAGTCAAGGCCTTGGTTTTGTCTAGTACTTAGTTCTCTTTTAGTAGTTTGTTTCCCCAAAGGCTTGAGTCCGAGGACCATGCAAGGCCTAGGTTCTGTTTAACACTTATCTTCTGAAGTAGCTAGTTTCCCCAGAGGCTCGAGTTCGAGGACCATGCAAGGCCTTGGTTCTGTCTAGTACTTAGTTCTTTTTTAGTAGTTAGTTTCCCCTGAGGCTTGAGTCTGAGGACCATGTAAGGCCTAGGTTCCGTTTAACACTTATCTTCTGAAGTAGCTAGTTTCCCTAGAGGCTTGAGTCCGAGGACCAAGTAAGGCCTTAGTTCTGTCTAGTACCTAGTTCTCTTTTAGTAGTTAGTTTCCCCTAAGGCTTGAGTCCGAGGACCATGTAAGGCCTAGGTTTTGTCTAACACTTATCTTCTGAAGTAGCTAGTTTCCCCAGAGGCTTAAGTTCGAGGACCATGCAAGGCCTTGATTTTGTCTAGTACCTAGTTCTCTTTTAGTAGTTAGTTTCCCCTGAAGCTTGAGTCCGAGAACCATGCAAGGCCTAGGTTCTATCTAACACTTATTTTCTGAAGTAGCTAGTTTCCCTAAAGGCTTGAGTCCGAGGACCATACAAGGCCTTGGTTCTGTCTAGTACCTAGTTCTCTTTTAGTAGTTAGTTTCCCCTGAGGCTTGAGTCCGAGGACCATACAAGGTCTAGGTTCTGTCTAACACTTATCTTCTGAAGTAGTTAGTTTTCCCAGAGGCTTGAGTCCGAGGACTATGCAAGGCCTTGGTTTTGTCTAGTACCTAGTTCTCTTTTAGTAGTTAGTTTCCCTTGAGGCTTGAGTTTGAGGACCATGTAAGGCCTAGGTTCTATCTAACACTTCACTTCTGAAGTAGCTAGTTTCCCTAAAGGCTTGAGTTCGAGGACCATGCAAGGCCTTGGTTCTGTCTAGTACCTAGTTCTCTTTTAGTAGTTAGTTTCCCTTCAGACTTGAGTCCGAGGATCATGCAAGGCCTAGGTTCTGTCTAACACTTATCTTATGAAGTAGTTAGTTTCCCCAGAGGCTTGAGTCTGAGGACCATGCAAGGTCTTGGTTTTGTCTAGTACCTAGTTCTCTTTTAGCAGTTAGTTTCCCCTGAGGCTTGAGTCCGAGGACCATGCAAGGCCTAGGTTCTGTTTAACACTTATTTTCTGAAGTAGCTAGTTTCTCCAGAGGCTTGAGTCCGAGGACCATGCAAGGCCTTGGTTCTGTCTAGTACTTAGTTCTCTTTTAGTAGTTAGTTTCCCCTGAGGCTTGAGTCCGAGGGCCATGCAAGGCCTAGGTTCTGTCTAACACTTATCTTCTGAAGTAGCTAGTTTCCCTAGAGGCTTGAGTCCGAGGACCATGCAAGGCCTTGGTTCTGTCTAACACTTGTCTTGGACCTGCTTCGCCGAAGAGGGGACCCTTCTTTGGTCTAGCCTCTTCGTCTGGCATGCCTCTTCTGATTACGAGGCGTCCTTTAGGCTATTCGAGTAACGCGCTTGACGCTTCATTACGCGAGGCACCTCCTCATTAATGTCCTTGCAGATTTACGAGGGTCTAGCCGCGGATAAGCTTCTTGGAAATTGGGCAAAGTTATTGCCTCCGGTAATCTCTCCTTAGGATTCTGTGCGGGCTGGCTCTCACCAACTTTTGCCTTCTATATAAGGTATTTCTGGGACGATCCTTTTCTTGAAACTTCACAACCATCTGAGTTTAGATCTCACAAACACGCTGTTCAAAGGTTCTGCCAAAATAGCAGCTTGTGCCCCATGAAATGAAGTGGCCCTTGGAAAGGGCGGTTACGAGGAAGTCTAGCCCCTTTCAGGAGCCGAGGATGGCACCCCAACCCTGGGCATCATGCTGGGGGTGGGGTGGGGTAGGAGGAGGTCGAAGATCCTTCTTCTTTTCAACCTAGCCAGAGATGGAATTCCCCTTGCAGTTCGGAGGGGGATCTAAAACGAACGTAATGTTTCCCCTCCGGATTTGGATTTGTTAGCTCTCCAGGCTGATAGTGATTCGCCGGCCCCCAGTCGTTGTGGGATTGGGAGGGAAACCAGGCGGAACCTTGAGGTGGGATTGATAGGCGCCGCAGCCTCTTCTTCCTTCCCCTTCCTAGCACCGCAAGTGTTGGTTGGGGAGCTATGGACGGTCTTAGCGTAGGCCTATCTCCACCTCTCCCTCCGTCGCTTGACTTGACTTTAAAACAAGTCTGCCTAGGCCTCTCACCCTTTCCTCTTCTTTTGCTTCACAACCAGCCTGTTTAGGCATTTTTCTTTGTAGTTAGCTTTAAAACAAGCCTGCATGGGCATCTGCTGTAAGATATATCTTTTCTTCATATATTAATAAAGAAGTAGACCCATTTCATCTCTTTTATTTCTCGTATCTTTCCATTTCTTGTGATTGTTGCCTTCTGAATGAATATTGTTGCTGTGGACTGTATTGTTTTTTTTTATTGAGAAGTGTTGCACTTGATCTTTTCACACCAACCATCGCACTTATTAGTGCACAAGTCCTTCCCACAGACAGCGCCAATTGTAGGGACCCATTTTCAGGCGACCCCCATACAATAAATTTGTAGAGAGTGGGTAGAAGGGCTAGGCACTTAGCAAGAAAAACAACGGTCAATGTGGGTTTCTAAGAAGGATAGCTAAAACTTGGCTAAGTGTTCTTGAGGAAAGTTCATCCTCAGCCCAGTCCGAGGACCCCTTTTCCTTAGAATTAATGAAAACAAGGATTGTCCTTTGAACACCCTAAAGAAAGAAAAACTCTCCTCCTCTTTTCCTCCCCTTCGGGGGCTAGAGAAAAAGCCCCTTTACTTTGGGGATTCTATCTATTATATAGTCTTGTTCAATTGATCTCTGCCGTCCACTTGTCGGCCATTTGGACTTGTGTCTGAAGGCTTGTCCCATCAGTCGCTTTTACAGGCTTTCTATTAGTTGAAGCAACCAAGGCATCACTGTTGGCTGTCAATTCACCATTGATGTGACCAGGGTGTTGGTGGCGTGCATTTAATGAGTGAGTGACAGCTCCTTTCCTTTAATGTCGGTTTGCTGAGGACGTGAGCATCTTCGGCGAGGTCCTAGAGGACTTGAGTTTTTCTCACTCATCCTCGGACTTTGTACCATCCTTGGCACGAACCTTGGACCAGATGTGGAGTGGGCTTGGGTTGCTTAATACTTGGGCCCCATAAGTATAATTGCAGCTTTACTTAATATGATCACTTTACACTTTAAACCTGCACAAAAAAATTAAAATTAATATTAGTACAAAGTAAATTATTTTAAATTTATAATTTTGTTATTAATGCTCTTTTTTTTTTTTTTTTTTTTCTTTTTTGGTAGCAGTAAACCTATTTTTTTAGCATAATGTGTAGGACTCAACTTGATTGGATCCACTAACACTAAGACCAGCCCACTAGCAAAATGTGTAGAACTCAACTTGATCTACTAAGACTAAGACCAGCCCACTATCCCTCTAAATCTGATTTCTTAAAAAAAAAGAAAAAAAGGAAAAAAAGAGAACGTGTAGGACTAGATTACTGGATTAATACCTTAACTCCCATACCACTCATCTGATTTCTTAAAAAAAAAAAAAAAACAAAACTTGTAAGACTAAACTAAGTAGACTTTAACTCTTTTCTCTTTATGGGTCTATTGACCATTCAGACCATTCAAAAGGCTTCTAGAGTTCTAGAGAAATCTAAAGGAATCTGAAGAGTACAACAACCAAACTAAAGTTCAGCTTCAGCCAAAAAGAAAAAGAAAAACCCAGACACTGCTCAAGCCTCTTCAAAAGAAAAAAAAAAAACCCAGACCTGTGAGTAGACTCCTCTTCAAAAGAAAAGAAAACCGAGACACCCATGAAAAGAAAACCCAGACACCCAGCAGCAAACATGAAGAAGACGAAAGAGACAAAAGAAGAGAAAACAAAAAACGAACATTCAGTGAACACACAAGTTTATTGCCAACACAGACACAATTGATGAGTAAGCCAACTAATGAGAGTTTTTTTTAGAATCAATATAGAGAGAGTCAGAGAATGAGTTTTTTTTTTTTTTTTTTTTCTTCTTTCTTTTCTTATTTGCCTTTTCTTTCTGCTTTTGTAATATTTTCTTCTGTAAGCTTAACATTTTTGCCGTTTGTAATCTTTTCTTCTGCAAACTAAAGATTTGGTGATGGTCTAATTTGATGGGATTAGCTTTTATGTCACATTGTCACTTCAGCTTTCTCCTCTGTGAGAAACGGGCCTCTGTGAGAAACAGGCCTTCATGGCCTGATGAGATTTGGTGATGGCCGTTAGAAATTCTTTTTTTGTTTTGTTTTTTTTTTTTTTTTGGGCGAGAAACGGGCCTCTGTAAGAAACAAGCCTGCATGGTGATGGCCATTTGTAATTTTTTTTTTCTCAGATGGAAAAATAATATTATATAATATATTATTACTATTTGGTGGCCCTCTTATAAGAGAGGGCCTTAGTCGGTCGCCCAAGTCGCGACTCCTATATATATACGAACGCTTGACTTGGGATTCTCAAGTCAGTCATATGAACATCCGGAAGCTGCCTTGTTTGACTGCCACTATCGAATTTGAATCTCCAATTAAGCTGATTGGCTCACCTACAGGCTACACCGTAAGCAGTGATCTGAACAGAGGACTTGCGTGAATTATATATAATTTCGGGAACTTCCCTTTCGGTTTCACAATTTTGATGGAGTCAAATTATGAGTTTAAAATAAGTATATATGTATCACCACTGAGACTTGCTTCAAAGCCCAGAAGAGCAGAGCAAAGTGAGATTTTAGAAGGGAAGGAAAAGTTTCTGGGATAATTGGAGAGACAAAGAAAATAACGCTATCATCAATCAAAAGTTATAACAAGAAAGAAAATGAAAGTAGTGGGTGGTTCAAATTTCTTCGTGGAGGTAGTTCTGCTGTGTCTCATTTTGTTTCCAATCTGTAGCTTGGCTGAGAAGAAGCCGCTACGGTTTGGGAAAGGTGGGAGCTTTAAGATACTGCAAGTGGCGGATATGCATTATGCGGATGGAAAGACTACGCCTTGTAAGGATGTGTTTCCGGAGCAAATGGCTACTTGCTCTGACCTCAACACCACTGCCTTTCTCGAGCGCATGATCCATGCTGAGAAGCCTGATCTCATTGTTTTCACTGGTATTCCCTGTTTTGTTTTGTTTTTTTCTTTTTTGTTATCCAACTCCTTTCTCTTTCTCCCTATAATATTTACATTTTTAAGAATGTGTTTAGATATCGTTTATTTCGCTGAAACTAAAAAATTATTGCTGAAAGTACTGTAGATAAAACTAAAAGTTAGTTGAAATAGTACAGTAAGACTCATGAATAGTGTTAAAAAGTATAGTGAGGTCTATAAATAGTAGCAAAAATAAACTGAACAGTAAAATAATTTTGCTAAGTATTGAGCATGAGAGTATATTCAATTGCATGTTTCATGCGATAGCCTATTATGGGTTTCATTTGATAAGTGTCTTGTGTGTCAGTGTGTTGTATAAGCGTGTGTACTAGTCCCACTTTGGATCTGATCTATTTTAGCGTACTATTTCGAAATTACAACTAAAGTTTATATATATATATATATCACCTAAGTCAACATTACACGAAATTATACTATATCAAATTTTAATTCAAAATCAAATAATGTCTTACTTAATATCATAATTACATAATATAAGTATATATCATGTCATATATGAGTATATTAATGAAGAAAAAATGTCATATGTAAGAAAAGTAAATAAGAAAAACACATTGTTAAAATAAAATAATAATAAAATGCCAAATGTAAATGAAGTAATAGAAGTTTCTCAAAAATAAAAAGTGATGTAATTAAAAAAAATGGGTTTAGGGAAAAAATTGATTTGTTTACATACCGACCGAAATCACTGTACCGAGTGAAATTTAGTGAAATTGACCGAAATAGGTAGAATGAAGTAGAATGGGCCGGAATTTGGAATGAGATGAATAGAGGGGTGATTTGTACCAGTTAACTAATTGAAATGGAAAATTCAGGCCATTCTGGGTGGAATAGAACATAATTCGTAAGTATGCATCCAATGACTATTTGGAAGAAAAATATATAAAAGATGGGTAAATTTCATCTTACTGGTCTATGTTTAATCTTTTTAACTCTTTTACTTTGGGGGCATATAGCAATACAAAATGCAGTCTATTATGCTTACAAATTCCACCCATGACACTTTCTTAAGCTTGTTAAGCATGTTCAAACAATTGAAGTATTTGCTTATGTGTAACAGGGGATAATATCTTTGCGAGTGATTCCACAGATGCAGCTAAGTCTTTGGATGCTGCATTTGCACCAGCAATCTCATCTAACATTCCATGGGCTGCAGTTTTGGGAAACCATGATCAGGAATCTGCACTCTCGAGGGAAGGGGTAATGAAACATATAGTTAAGTTAAACAACACGCTATCTCTAGTTAATCCAGTGGAAGCACCTGTTATTGATGGCTTTGGAAACTACAACCTCGAAGTTGGTGGAGTTGAGGGCTCTAGCTTTGAAAACAAGTCTGTTCTTAATCTCTACTTCCTTGACAGTGGCGATTACTCCACGGTTCCCTCCATCCCTGGCTATGGTTGGATCAAACCTTCTCAACAATTTTGGTTTGAGCGCACTTCGAAAAGGCTTGAGGTACTTACTGAGCATAAATTTTCATTATTGGCAAATTGAGACAATTATTTGTTTATATCTTATGCTCTCTCCATCCCAATTTAAATGGCGTACTTTCCTTTCTTGAGACACGTCAAAATACATGTTCACTTTACAAGAATGGAAGTTCTTTAAAAATTCAAGTCTAGAAGGCATGTAAGGCTTATCACTATGCTTTTATCTTTTGTTTTAATAATTATGCCATTTGAAAATAAGGCATATAAATTAGGATGAAGAGAGTTAGCTTTTGCCTAAATGGACACTTGTGTATTAACCATTTCCCATTTTTCATTGCAGAGCGCATACACGGCCAAGCCAGAGGCCCAAAAAGGACCTGCACCTGGGCTGGCATACTTTCACATCCCTTTGCCGGAACTAAAAAGTTTAGACAAAACAAACTTCACTGGTGTGAAACAGGAGGATGGCATAGGCATTAGCTCTGCTTCTGTGAACTCTGGCTTCTTCACAACAATGGTCTCTGCAGGAGACGTGAAAGCTGTTTTCAATGGCCATGATCACCTCAATGACTTCTGCGGTAAGCTAACTGGTATACAACTCTGTTATGCTGGGGGATTTGGATACCATGCTTATGGGCTGGCCGGATGGGCAAGGAGAGCAAGAGTGGTGGTAGTGAATTTGGAGAAAATGGAAAAGGGTGGTTGGGGAGCAGTCAATTCAATCAAAACATGGAAGCGCCTTGATGATCAGCATCTCACTACTATTGATATTCAGGTCCTCTGGAGCAAGAGTTCTGCTGGTAAGGTTTCCTAAAATAGTATAGTTGCCTTTTTCCTCAATGGTTGTATGTAGATTGTAGAGAAAATCAAATGTTAGGAACATCTATATGATAGTATTCAGGTAATCTAGGATTCAATTTATTGTGTGATGCCAACCGGACATATATTAGGAAACTCCTTCCTCTTATGCTTGAAGAGTGTGTGTGTGCGCACGCATGGTGGGGAGGGGGGTAGCATAAGATGTGTCTAGTTAGTGACTACTTAACACCATTGCATCCATTTAAATCATTAACTGATTTCATTCACTCCTTTCATAGCCTTAATTATGTGTTGATTATTTCAACAAAATCCTTGGAGGTAGGCCTTGTAGGAAACTCATACATGAAACATGACCTTCATTGCTCATCTTGTTGGAGCATCTGCATATTGCGGGATCTTCTTTGTCCAAAAGCTCTACTGATATAGAAAATTAGAGCTGTAGGCTGCAATGACTTAATACATGATTCGAACTTTAAAACCATGCTTGTTTGTAAGTGAGAAGGTATTGCAAGTGTGCAGTTTGTTAGTGTTCTGACCTTTACTCTTGCTTAGCATAATATTTGTCCTTATATTTTGTTTCTTGGTGGTATCCTTCAGACCTAGAATCAAGTCTCCTAGGCATAAATTCTGTCCTTGCTGACCTCTTTCCCCTATTTTCATACCCAAAATTTATGTATGAAAAACGAGAAATAGATTCTGCAACATTTTGCTATTGTTATTTAATATTAATTTGTTGCTTTTATCTTAATTGGTAAGTTTACGCATGCACTTAGTGAGTTTTGAATGCACGACCTTACCTTCCATCCTTTCTTATGAGAGGAGGTATGGTTTGAGCTAAAGCTCATTGGAAAATGGTGTTGTTAGACAACCTTTTGACTACTGTGATGTCTCACAATTTATTTGTTGCAGTTTACTGATGCTGAAACTTGTACTAACAAGTAATACCAAACATGAATGGTTGTTTTAGTGTCATTGTTAGATTTATATGCCTTCCTGTATTCCATTCATACGCATTCTTTCATTTTCTTATTCTAGTTTGCTCTGAACAGGTACCCCATAGGAAGCAACAAGTCGCTGGCACCATGAGTAGTGGTGACGTGAAATGCAATTTAGATATACAAGTTTATGGCTAATAAATTGGCTGAGGGGAATATTTTCAAGTATTTTGTACAATAAATTTATCTAATGATTCTGTCTTCCCTACGTGTCTTGAGAATAATTGAAAATTATTAAATGAAAGTAGGAAGCCTGTGTTTGAAAGTGGTGTTCGAGTCTCATTAGTTTGGAAGTTTTCCTTGATCCTTTGGAGAATAAAATCGTTTGTCCCATTTTGAGAGTTTTACTTTATACTCTATTAATTATAACTTGTCAAATATTCTTTTTCTCTTTCCTTATAAAATAACCAAAATTTTAACCAGAAAAAGGATCATTCACACTAAAACTGAGATAAGATTTTCTATTCAGTCTGTGGATGTAGCAAGGTTGTTTGTCATCTGAACATTTGCAAAAAATTTCATGGTCAGTTACTATAATATGTAGATGTGAAAATCTGTGAGTGGTGTTATACAGTGACAAGATGTGATTTTATTTTTTAATTTTAGCATGATCCTTTCATTCAGTCATATAGTAAGGTCACGGAGTCAATAGCTACTACTTGCTGGACTCCCAACTCCATATTTACAATGAAAATTTACACATTCAAGTGATTAAGACAACAAACGTTCACGGTTCTTGTCTTCAACATGTGAATGCAAATCAAATAGCTGGCAGGAATTAATCAAAATAATCACGTTCCTCTATCAAGCGTAAACCAATAAGTTAATAGAAACATATTTAAGCTCGATGATTTCAAGCGCTGCTTTAGAGTTCGTTTGGATATAACTTATTTTTGTTGAAATTGAAAACTGAAAATATTGTAGCAAAATAATTTTTAAATGTGTGAATAGTGTCGTGGGACTCGTGAACAGTACATGAACAGTGCGTGAACAGTGCATTTTGTCTCATGCACAGTAAATTCATGTGATTTTACTGTTCACGCGCTGAAAAAAAAAAAAAAAAAAAAAAAAAGCTGAAAACGTAAACGCATAAATGTGGACGCGGATCCAAACTCACAATTAATGGCCAATTCGGATGATACATAGGGTCTACTTGGAAACAGCTTATTTAGTGTGCGTTTGGGAAGCGCGTAACAGACGCATGTTTTGCATTTTAGAATTTTTATTATTATTTTTTTTTATTACTTTTTAGCTTTGTCAGACGAAATTTTTTACTGTTTATCATTATTGCGGCTACTGTTCATAAACAGTAGCTACAACATTTGACTTTTTCACACAAATTTTACTGTTCATGGATCTACAAATTTTACTTTTCAACAACTTTTTCATTAAAAATGGGTCCCACAGTACTATTTATACATTTAAAAATTATTTGCTATAGTGTTTTTCAGTTTTTAGTTTTCAGCAGTATCCAAACGGACTCTTAGTTGAAACTGAAAACTTTTTATTGAAATTATAGAAGAAAAAAAAGAGTTAAAGTTAGCTGAATAGTACAATGAAACTCATGAATAATACCAAAAAGTGTAATAGGATTCATGAATAATACCAAGAAACTAAATAAGGATAAGGAAATAAGTTCAGCTCAGATACATCTATAATACCTTCTTGCCAACTCTATTTTACTCTCTCTCCATCCAAATTAGCCACAAGTGTTCATTTTCAAACGGTATCATCCATTCATTACGCTTAATTTTGAAGAGCGTCAATGAATTAATGAGGCCCGTGATGAGATATGTCATATGTGGTTTTTTTGAATGGGATATGTCATATGTGTTGATTTTTGTTAAAGAAGTTTAAAGATCTGCAAACCCATTATTTTATGGCTGAAACATTGGGAAGGTCTTGATCTGCAAACCAATTAATAAGTTGAAATTGACAACCTCACCAATGCATTTGCACGTGAATATTTATACACACGTTTGTGTATGTTCAACTAATGAAAAAGACCTTCCCGTGGGGCGCGATGGGTTGGATCTAAAAAGTTTAAACTTATCTCCGCCCCGTGGTGCGGGGCTAAAATATTACCTAATCTCTGCCTCACCACCTTTGCGGGGCAGAAAAAACCCGTGTAGTACGAAGCGGAGAGGGGCGGGACAAGCGAAGCGGAGCAAAACTGTCATCCTTAGTTGTGGGTGATAAAGAGACAAAAAGGAAGAGAGATAAAGAGACAGGATAAAGTAAGAATAAAAAAAGAATAAACATAATATTTAAATAAGGTGGTAAAAAAAATAAAAACATTGATGTTGGGTGTATTGTAAAGTATAATGTTAAAATAGATAAATTGGGTTTGTTTGGTAGAGTAGTTTGAGTAATGTTGTTTGTATTTTTTTAAAATACGTGTAGGTGAAAAAATATGTAAAAATGCGTATAATATTATTTAAAAACTGAAAACATATTACTAAAATGCTCTATCAAACAAACTCTATTTTTTAAGTTGCTAAAAACTAAATTTTTTAAGACTATCAATATGAATGCTCTTAAAAAGGATTAAGGTTTGATTTCAAATATATTTGGAATATTTGGCTCTAACCACCAATCAATGAGGCCCATGATGAAATACGTATTAAATTTTTTGTTAAAAAATGTTTAAAGATTTAAAAACCCATTATTTTAGGGCTTAGACTTTGGGAAGGAAATCACCTTGTCTGTGTTTATTTTAGCTATTTTTGTTGGTTTAAATTTTAATACTTGAACTTGTACGTGATTCGCATAGTTTCATTTGTAATAAATAGGCAGTTAATACACAAGTGAGCAGCAATTTGATTTTTTTCGTGCTCTCTTTGTCCTGCCTGTCTCTATCTGACAGATAATGTTAACTTCACTTGTCCCCTTTTCCTCTATTTGGATTTGGATCATAGTGGAAATCGAGATCCTCACCATTCATTAATTGCACGTGAAATGAGAATATTCAACACACGTTTGTGCATATTCAATTAAAAATAAATCAATATTCATAGATGTCAAATCGGATCCTGAGAAATAGATCTCAATCCCTTTAAATCCTATCATATTTTTTTTTAAAAAAAACCTAGAAACTGGAGCACAGTAAAGCCTTTTGTATTAATAAAACCAGTGTGAAGTACTGTGTATATATATATACATATATATATATATATATATGTTGTTACAATTAAAAATAATTACAATTATACAATTCAAATTATACATCTTTTCATAAGAGAATCAAATTATATATGTCATTAGTTTACATTTTTTTAAACCATACATTTTTAAAATATGAAATGGTTTATCATATTATTATTTTATTATTATGATTTAGAATTTAATTGGTTCTAGACTTTTTGATTTTTATACACAATAATTCACTTGCCACAAAAATTAAAAATTTAAATGAACACGTAATGAAAAATTGTACTCTAATTTGAATCTAATTGGATTTGGGTTCTTTAATTTTTACATTCAATAATTCAACCCCCCCTCCCCAAGTATGTAATGAAAAAACTTGGTTGTAGATGTAGTGAGACATCTACCATGAAAGGAAGCACGTGGAAGCGAAGAAGCACTAGAAAACATTTGCTACTAAAAATTGAAACTTGGGAGATAGCCTGGCTTTCTTTGATTTATGTGAGGCCCATTAGGCCTTGGGTACAATATATTGTCAAACAAGAGCTTACAAATTGGGGAAGAAGAGTGATTCTCAATGTATATATATTTTGGTTTATTAGTGACACAACAGGTTCTGGACCCATTGATTGTGACCTTATCTTACAAGGTACCATTACTCAAATTTGATTGGTATCATCAAATTTGATTATAAGATAAGGATAAAGTTTATAGAGTAGTCCTAGGATACACAAATTATTTCACAACTTTTTTGTTACAATTCTGTCGTGATAGATTGTGAATGGTTAATTATCACTTACACATAGACCTAATATTTTTTCTTCACTATTCATACTTTGCCATGTCACATTTGTGGCAAGAAGTTGTGAAAAATTTTGTGGTCTCATAATTTTTCAAATTTTTTTTTTTGAGTGTGAACTTGTGAAATTTTATTAATGTAAATCAACCAAATCAGATTGTAATACAAAAAATAGTTGTGGTGGAATATCTTCCTATAATTTTTCAAGTTTGTAACATTCTTTCATCCTATCACTTAGATATTGATAAAATCATCAATATATACTTTTAGTCATGTTATATAGTTAGAGTAAAATTTTCTAAATCCGACTTTTATTACATAATTAATATATATAATTTAATAAATACAATATAATTTTAGGCCGATAATTGCTATTTAGGGTTTGAACTTAAAATATTTTATTCGATAATAAGAAATTTTATCAGTTTAATTAATTGAAATTCACATTATATAGTATATATGATTATAGATTATGTTGTAGCATTTTAATATTATATTATATAATTAAAATGAATAAAAATAACAATTTAAATATAAAATTTATAAGAGATTTTTTTAGAAGAATAAAAATATAAGAGTAAATATAGAAGATAAAAAATATCGTGTCGAATGATGAATGACGAGAATATGAACAATAAATTTATTTAATGAAAATGAAATTTAGGTACAAACGTCGCAATAAGATTATTAATTGATATTTGATAATGACATGGATTGAAGGAGGACATTAAATTTATCACCTGCCTTCTGCTTACCTGTTACAAAGACTCCAACCATCCCGGCGAATATTCTATGGCATATATGATTTTTTTATTTTTTGTTGACAAATACTTCTAACAAAGAATTTGATAGTTAAAATGACATTTTCTTTATTAGATTGTCTTGATATTCGATAGTTGTCGTGACAGATAAGAAGCAACACAAGGAGCTGTTTCTGTTGGTACATTCCGACGTCAATGATTGAAGAGGCTGGTTTTCCATTTGAGCACGACTTCATTATAAAAAGAACGAGAAAAAAGATGATGAGGCTTCGTGGTTCATCATCCATCACTCGTCATTCGTCATTCAGCAACATACCCATCAATGGTCATTAGCTAAAATCAGCTAACCCATTCAGAAATCTGACACCACCGACTGACATACATATTTAAAGCCCCAGCTTGCATTTAGCTCGGGGTTTTAGAAACAAAAAGACAAAAAGAAAAAGAAAAAGAGAGAGACACAAGGAAGTGCTTCTGGGCTTTTTTTATTGAGGGTATCATCAATGAAAAGCAATAACGGGAAGAAAATGAAAGTGGGTGGTTCAAATTTCTTCGTGGAGGTAGTTCTGCTGTGTCTCATTTTGTTTCCGATCTATGGCTTGGCTGAGAGGCCGCTACGGTTCGGGAAAGGTGGGAGCTTTAAGATACTGCAAGTGGCGGATATGCATTATGGGGATGGAAAGACCACGCCTTGTGAGGATGTGTTTTCGTACCAAATGGCTACTTGCTCTGACCTCAACACCACTGCCTTTATAAAACGCATGATTCTTGCTGAGAAGCCCGATCTTATTGTTTTCACGGGTATTCCCTCTTTCATTTTTCTTCTTATTATTACCAGTTTTTTTTTTGTTTTTTGTTTTTTTTTTGTTGTTCTTTTTAATAAAAGAGGCAGAGTCTGACAGATCAAATTGACATTGTATGTGTACTGAATTTACCTCCTTTCTAAGTATATTCAGTTCTATCATTATGTTTCTTTAATACCTGCGTTTTGAAGATAAGATTGGATAAGTGTCTTGTGAGTTGTGTGGCCATGTGTGTGTTGAGTCTCGCGTAGAGTGTTTTTCTTGCTAATAAACCGAGCGTATTACTAAAACAAACCAGAAGCAGCATCCTTCCTTCCTGCAGGCATCCAAGACTGTAGCAGGAAGAATATGCGAATTACAACAAACAGTAGACCTATGAGCAGCTGCAAATTGAGCTAGACAATGAGCTGCAGAGTTAAGCTCTTTCCTAACCCAGTTAAAGTTGAGTCTCACATAGAGTGTTTATTAGGTCAAATTGGACTATATAAGCGATTTTGAAAAACTCCAATTGTAACTCACATAAGTGCGGGTAGCACTTCCTTAAGAAAAATATGTAAAAGATGGATTTGTTTCATGTGATTGGTCTATGTTTAAACCTTTGACTCTTTTAGTTTGACACTTGGGGGCATATAGCAATACAAAATGCAGTCTTGTTATGCCCATAAACTCTACTTTCCCAATTTCCCCCATGAAACTTTCTTAAGCTTGTTAAGCATGTTCAGACAATTGAAGTATTTGCTTTTTGTGTAACAGGGGATAATATCTTTGGGTTCGATGTCACAGATGCAGCTAAGTCTTTGGAAGCTTCATTTGCACCAGCAATCGCATCCAACATCCCATGGGCTGCAGTTTTGGGAAACCATGATCAGGAATCTGCACTCTCAAGGGAAGGGGTAATGAAACATATAGTTAAGTTAAAGAACACACTGTCTCTAGTTAATCCTGTGGAAGTTCATGTTATTGATGGTTTTGGAAACTATAACCTGGAAGTTGGTGGAGTTGAGGGCTCTAGCTTTGAAAACAAGTCAGTTCTTAATCTCTACTTCCTTGACAGTGGCGATTACTCCACCATTCCCTCCATCCCTGGCTATGGTTGGATCAAACCTTCTCAACAATTTTGGTTTGAACGCACTTCTAAAAGGCTTCAGGTACTTGCCGAGCATAAATTTTCATTACTGGCAAATTAAGACAATTATTTGTTTATTTCTTATGCCTCTCCATCCCAATAAAGTCAAAATACATGTTCACTTTATAAGAATGGAAGTTCTTTAAAATTCAAGTCTTGAAGGCATATAAGGATTATCACTATGCTTTTATCTTTTGTTTTAATAATTGGGCCATTTGAAAACAAGCCATATAAATTAGGATGAAGAGAGTTAGCTTTTGCTTAAATGGACGTTTGTGTATTAACCATTTCCCATTTTTCATTGCAGAGAGCATACATGGCCAAGCCAGAGGCCCAAAAAGGACCTGCACCTGGGATTGCATACTTTCACATCCCTTTGCCAGAATTTTCTAGTTTTGACTCAACAAACTTCACTGGTGTGAAACAGGAAGGCATTAGCTCTGCTTCTGTGAACTCTGGCTTCTTCACAACAATGGTTTCTGCAGGAGATGTGAAGGCTGTTTTCACTGGTCATGATCACCTCAATGACTTCTGTGGTGAATTAACGGGAATACAACTCTGTTATGCTGGGGGATTTGGATACCATGCTTATGGGAAGGCTGGATGGGCAAGGAGAGCAAGAGTGGTGGTAGTGAATTTGGAGAAAATGGAAAAGGGTGGTTGGGGAGCAGTCAAGTCAATCAAAACATGGAAGCGCCTTGATGATCAACATCTCACTGCTATTGATGGTCAGGTCCTTTGGAGCAAGAGTTCTGCTGGTAAGGTTTCCTAAAATAGTACAGTTGCCTTTTTTTCTCAATGGTTGTATGTAGATTATAGAGAAAATCAAATGTTAGGAACATCTATATGATAGTATTCAGGTAGTCTAGGATTCAATTTATTGTGTGATGCCAACTGGACATATAAAAGGATTCTCCTTCCTCTTATGCTTGAAGAGTGTGTGTGTGTGGGTGCACGTGCTAGCATAAGATGTGTTGAGTTAGTGACTACTTAACACCATTGAATCCATTTAAATCATTAACTGATATTGATCACTCCTTTCATGGCCTTATATGTTGATTATAATCAGCAAAATCCTTGGAGGTAGGCCATTTAGGAAACTCAGATATTAAGCATGATCTTCATTACTCATCTCGTTGGAGTATCTGCATCTTGCAGGGTCTTCATTGTCCAAAAGATCTACTGATGTAGAACATTGAAGCTCTAGTCTGTAATGACTTGTTACATGATTCAAACGTCAAAACTATCATTGTTTGTAAGTGAGGTGGTATTGGAAGTGTGCACTTTGTTAGTGTTCTGACCTTTGCTAATGCCATAGTATAATATTTGTCCTTAACATTTCTCTCTTGGTGGTATACTGTATACCTCAGACTATGAATCAAGTCTCCTAGGCTTGAATTCTATCCTTGCTACTTTCTTCTACTATTTTTGTACCCAAAATTTATATATGAAAAACCAGAAATGGATTTTCCTACTTTTTGTTATTGATATTTAATACTTATTGCCTTTTTGTTTATTGGTAAGTTTACGCATGCATTCGGTTCCACCCTTTCTTATGATAGGAGGTATTGTTTGAGCTAAAGTTCATTGGCAAATAGTGTTGTTAGACACCCTTTGTGGCTACTGTGATGTCTTACAATTTATTTGTTTCAGTATACTGCATGCTGAAACCTGTATTAACAAGTAACATTAAACATGAATACTTGTTTTAGTGTCATTCTTAGATATATTTATATGCCTTCCTGTATTCCATTCACATGCTTTCTTTCATTTTCTTATTCTAGTATGCTCTGAACAGGTACCCGTAGAAAGAAACAAATCGGTGGCACATGAGTAGTGGGCATATGAAAAACAATTTTGATATACAAGCTTATGGCTAATAAATTGGCTGAGGGAGAAAGTTATTGAACTGGTTTGATGGTAATATTTTCAAGATTGTTGTACAATAATTTGTAAGATTCTGTCTGCCCTACATCTCTTGAGAATTACTGAAAATTATAGGATGCAATCTACAACACGTGGAAAATAATGTTATGATGTATTCAAATGCCATGTAATTCAAATTATTGAAAATTATAGGATGTAATTTACAAGACATGGAAAATAATGTTATGAAGTATTCAATGCCATGTAATTCTGTGTTTGAAAGTACTGTGCAAGTGTTGGTAGTTTGGAAGTTTTGTTAGTCTTCGGAGAATAAAACCCTTAGTCCCATTTTGGGAGTTTCATTTTATGTTCCACTAATTATAACTTCTTATCATAATTTTTTTTTCTTTCCTTATAAAATAATCAAATTCTTTAATTGGAAAAAAAAAAATCATACACATGGCATATAACAATGTGGAGCATAAAATAGAACACTAAAACATAGACAGAAGATCTCTAGTCTGTCAGTGAATGTATTAATGTTGATTGCCATCTGAACTTAGCTGAAATCTCATGGTCAGGCATATTGTAATGGATCAGAGTCATCAGACCATAATCTGAGAAGAATAAATTGTGACTAAAAGTACCAGATACAAGGAAAAGAATTGGTTAAAGACGACAAATGCAAAAAAGGAAACGTAAACTTGATTGCAGCTCTTGATTACTCCGTTTAAGATGTAATTTTTGTGACAGAGCTAAGCTTTTAATATACACAACAAATTCGTGTAATGGCACCAAATCTGCCCTTTTAATAAGGCTTCCATCATGGGGTCGGCAATTTTTCCTGATCCAGCATTTTACTTCAGACATTTTTCTTTCAAGTCATGAAATCAATAACCGGAAAATTTATTTGGTATGCTACCCAATGCGAAATCAAGTATAATTATGAAAAATTTTGTTTTGAATATGGGCCAAAAGGGCACCTAATGAACAACTGTATCTCACACACTCATACTACAAGAAAATAAGTACAATAAGCAGAAATTATTCTTTTGCAACTAGTACAACGGTTCTTATTAAGCTTTAACCAGTCTTTTCGCAGAATATTTCCTCAAGAAGAATCATCCTTATTTCTCATGATTGATGCCTTTTGGTACCTCAATTTCTCAATCTCCTTTCCCAGGAAATCCAAAGTAGTGTCTGTAACATGGTTTGGCAAGCAGCCTGCATCCAGCATCATTTTTAAAAATTTATATGCATCCTTCAATCGACCTGCCTTACTGTGAACTTCAATAAGTGTGTTAAAAGTAACAACATCGGGATTTATTCCACTAGTCCTCATCTGCTCAAAAAGCTTGTTTACTTCATCAATCCGGCGGGCCTTCCCAAGCGCATTAATCAGGGTGTTGTACATAACTATGTCAAGATAACCACCATCCTTAACTAGCTTATCCAGAACAGCACTAGCTAGATCTGCTCTTCTCATCTTCCCCAAGCCTTGTATTATCACATTGTATGTCGCTATGTCTGCTGGGCAAACCTTCTCGCCCATTTCATTGAGGACACCCCATGCCTCATTAAAATATCCCTTCTTGACAAATGAACTCATAATAGAATTGTAAGTGTAGCTCACAGGGTTGACACCCATATTACTGAAAATTTCAAACAACTTGCAGGCTAAACTCAACTTTCCCTTGGCCAGGAATATAGACAAGAAAGTATTGACCATGTCAATATCAAACGAGCCCATCCGTTTGGGCTGAACTCGTTGCCCCCTAGATGGTGAATATGGTTGAGAGGAATGATCAGCAGACTTCATTTGACTGGCTAATTGATCCATATATGGGGAAGATGACCACTGATCAATGTCACTGGATGAAGTCTCTTCATCACTAATTCCAGGGTCATCTGAAACAAAGTTTGCATCCACCACATTGTCTGCAGAACTTATTAAATCCATAATCTCACCAAAGTCACCTTTAGATTGGAACATCGGTGTATAATCCTTCCTCTTGCTCTGTGGATTTTTCATCAAAGCCTCCATATCGGTCTTCCATTTAAGAACATTAGGAACCAGATTACCATCCCTAATGTGCTTCATTAGTCTCTCTGTCCAATCCCACCGCCCATGCTTATGAAGCCCTATCAAGAGCGACGTAATAGTAACTAAATCAACAACAAATCCTCTGCCTTCCATTTCTTCCACCAATTTCAGCGCTTCCTCAAGCAGACCCTCCCTACAAAGTTGCAACACAACAATGCTGTAAGTAACACCATCCACAAACTGACCCTTCTTCTTCAAGTCACAAAACAGAGTGTAACCAGCCTCAGCCCTCCCATTCCTAAACAACCCATCAATCAAAATATTATACGTCCAACACGAGGCTCGTAACCCATCTTGAACCATTTTCTCAAACAGTTGGCAGGCATCTGTGACCTTCCTTGCCTTGAACATCCCATCAAGCAGTGAACTATACACAACAGTATCCGGGATAAACCCGTTATACTGCATCTCATTAAAAATCCTGGCGGCATCATCAATTCGATAAGATTTACAGCACCCTTGAATCATTATTCGATACGTAAACTTATCGGGCTCATGACCAGACCCTTTCAATTCCTCCCAAACAATTAGTGCATCCTTCACCTTCCCAACCAAGCACAGCACATGAATCAAACTATTGTAAGTGCACAAGTCTGGACCCAGTGATGTTTTTTCCTTCATTTCTTTGAATAGGCCTAAAGAGGTAACCAAATCACCCCAACACCCAAATGCATGAATGCATATATTGTAGCCCCAAGTATCAAACTCGAACCCATTCTTGTCCCTAAGTTTATCAAACACTTGTTTGAATTCCACTCTCATGTTTGCTTTCCTAAGAGTGACTAACAATTCGTTACAGGAAATAGAGCTAGGGACCGAAGAAGCTGAAGCTTCGAGAAGCTTAAAGAAGATTGACAAAGCCAAACCCAGTTGGTTTTTCCTAAGCAGAGCCACGAGAACGGTGTTATACATGTGGGGATCGAAAATCGTGGTACCTAGCTCAACTTCAAGCTCTTCCATTAGGTCCAAAATCTGAAGAGCGAAGTCGATCTTACCGGAGCGAATAAAGGCGTCGAGCAAGAACTTGAAAGTGGCGGAGTCAGCAACGACGCCGTCTTGCTTCATGGAGAGCAACAGAGTGGGGATGTGGTGGTGTTCATTACCGAGACAAGCGATGCGGAGAATGTGAGAGTAAGCGCATGCGGAGTGTTTGTAAAAATGTCTGAGAGAAGAGGAACACCAAATGAAGAAGTCGATTTTGTTGGAAGGGCGGAGAGAATTGGAGTGGAGGATTTGGAGGAGGAGAGATTGGGTGAGAGGAATGGAGGAAGGGTCGAGGTTGCGAGTGCCGGACTCCGAGATGGTTTTGGTGAGAGAGGCAATGAGGAGCAGGTCTCCCATTTTAGATAGGCTGTTTGTTGTTGGTGGTGGTGGGGTTTTGGTGAGGAGAAATTTTCCATGGCGCATTGCTGGGACGTGCTTTGCATTGCGAAATTGTTAAAGATAAATTTTGATCTTCAGCCGAACCGAAATTATGAAAGAAGAATGCTAAGGCCTAGGTAGAAAAACCAGATGAGCCAAGCGCGCCAGTTTTTTTATTTTTATTTTTTATTATTTATTTATTTATTTTTTTAATACTTTTTGGTCCTAATATTTTAACGTGGTCCTCATATTTTCGAGTTTTCATTTTGATGCAGGCTATCATTTGACTCGGAAAATTCTTGTAAAGTATCTGATTGGATACCGCTTATTTTGTCGAAAATTAAAAATTAAAAATTGAAAATTCTGTAACAAAATAATTTTTAAATGTGTAAATAACGCTGTGGGACCCATCTTTAATTAAACTAGCATCAATTAATTCAAGTATTATCTATTTAAAAAAAAAAATATTTCTATAAGTATATATATATTTTTTTATCTTTTTATCTCTACAAATATATCATATTATCTGTGGGTGTGAAAGTCCAACGCTACGTATTAGGCCTGGGGCCCAATTTGAATATCACTGTTTGTCCGAAGAGGTAAAAGGGATCAGGGCTGAGTCCGTTTGGTGAAAATGCACTTGAAAAGGAATGATGGGATATGTCCGAAGACGATCCTGTTGGTCCGAAGAGGTCCCCCTCATCGGATCATTAGAGAACTTGATCAAGCAAATATACTGAAGGCCTGAGCGACCTTCCCAACTGATTCCACGGTAAAGAGCGAACTCTGGGCATGCTTAGGGATGAGAAGAACATAAAATATCTTAAAGGAAAAGCTGCTACCACCGCATTTAATGCACTGCAGCAACTTTCCTGGCTGTATTTATGTGGAGAAGACACCTGAACAGTTCAACCGCAGCTACTATCACTCACAGCAGACTAAAGCAAACGTTTGATGTGACATGTACTCAAGTGAATGCTTGGATGAAGAACAAGTGTATGGTGAAGATGAGGAAGAAGGAGAATATATAAAGGGAATAGGTCTCTGAAAATGGGGGGGGGGGGGAGAAAAATTGTATTCATTTTATCTATAAATATTAAGCTTCTTCGGATTTAAGGGGGATCCACTCGATAATAGTCTGAACATTGTTTTATCCTGACTTGCATAAATGAATCGTTGCTAAATCCATAACCAGCCCAGTTATTTCACCAATTCTCTACAAATTTATTGTTCGGGGTTCATTGGACTCACAATCTGCAAAGCCTGGGCTTAGCCTACCAAATTTGGATCCCTACATTATCATTTTTTGTATGTTTGATTAACATTTTTCTAAGGTAAACTATATTCTTCTAAATCTCTCTCTCTCTCTCTCTCTCTCTCTCTTGTGGATTTTTTTTTTCTTTCTTATAATTCTGATTAAGGTTGATGATTTAAAAAAAAAAAGTGTTTTGGTATTGTGTTTCTTTAATTTTCCATTACAAAGTCTTCTCTCTCCCTTTTATACAGTTTTGATTGAATTTTGATTTGGGTTAGTACTTAGTTTTATTTTTTTATTTTTTTAAAGGTAATAAGAGTAATATTAATCATGATGAAATAAAAACAAAGAAAGAAAATACATGATGTTCATGATGGTGAACATAAAAAAAAAAAATAAATAAATAAAACCAACAACAACAACAACAATAACAACAACAAACAACATTAAAGAAAAAATAACTCAAGGGACAATTCTAAGAGTAGAAAGAAACTCAATGATAGAAGAACAATTCGAAGAACCCCAATGCACCTAGACTAATAAAAAATATATAGTTCACTGGCATAAAGCTTATACTTAGTTTTTTTGGAAATAGGAATTTGAGTTTATGTCAAAACACAATCTACATGGCTATGAATTTGAAAATGCCTACCAATTTTTTGGGTGATAAATTATTATAAAGTCTATCCTTTATTCCTTTTGTTTTATCTTAATTTTGGTTAAGATAATATTGTAAATTTGTGTTGAATTTATCCTATTATAATAATCTCAGGGGTGTTATGGAAGCTGAAGTAAAAATTGTGGAATCGTTAAAAGACTAATAGAAAAATAATGGAAAAATATAATTTAGTTTATTAATGAAAAGAAAATAATGACATGAATGCTGATGTGGATCAACATGAGTATAGCAATAATAAATGTTACGCTTCAATGACACAATAATTGTAGAGACTTAATGATTAATAATTAAAAAGGAATAGGTATAATAAAAGTCTAATACCATACTTATGGGCCAGTTATTATCTAATACCATAATTATATCACTCATAAAAATAAAAATAAGTGTAATTTCCCTTGAAATTGCTCCTAACAAAACGTCCTTAATTTTGGTATGGATTCCATGGTGCGAGAAATGTTCAATAATGTGTTCCAATCAAAATGTGTAATTAATTTAGGGTGTGATTCATTAAGGTTTGTTGCCATTTCAAATTCCCATCGTGACCCCTAAAACCTCCAATTACACATTCCATTCTTCACTTAAATGTAATTTAATTTATTATTTTGTTCTTCACTTATAGAGTTGAAACCACATCCACATGGAATTGGAAAAGACTCAGGTATCATCTTTGCATCACAATATTTGCTTAAGTTTATATATGATTGTCCCTTGAATTTTAGAGTCATTCGGATTGTTTACAATATTTGAATGGAATCATCTCTATCTCTAATTGTATTGTATCATTACTCCCACTCAAATTGTTGGATGAATTAATGAAATACCTGATTCATGCTCTACACCACCAAAACCCATTAAATCAAATAGGTTTAGACTTTAACTGAGATTAAGCAAGGTAATATCCAGACAGAATATGAGTTTTGGGGCTTCAAGGAAGATAAGCTTTAATTTTTTTTCCTCTTTGTTTAACGTTTTAATTAGATAATATTAATATATTATTAGAATTTACATTTTTAATTTAATGGGGTCTTCAGTCTTTTGTTTGTCTGTAAGAAGTATTGCACTAATTCTCTTTATTTTGGTAGAATTTTATAAACAATGCAAAAAAGATAAAGAGGCAAAGTTGCAAAATAAATTCAAAAGCAACAAATTGCTACCTACATTCTCCAATATATGCATGTCTAACGACAATGTCAATTTAAGCAAATAAGAAAGCAAAGAAGATATAGCAGGTACTTTTTTCTTTTCATTATGAATAAATATAAAATTGTATTGTCCCATAGTATCTGAAATTAACTTGCTTTATTCATTTTAAATTGAAAAGTGACTACAATTTAGAAGAGGAGATCTCAACAATGTTAGAAATACAACTGGCAGAAGAACATTTGTGTTTCTACTTTTTTTTATTTTATTTTTTATTTTTTTATAAACATTTATGTTTCTAATTATTTTGCAATAAATACAACATATATTGTGTTATAGTAGTTTTTTTTTTTTGAGAAAAAGTTACATAATCATGTTTATGCAGACAATTTACCAAACAATTCAACTATAATTTCCTATAATTTCTAGCAACCAACAAAAACAAAGGCTTCATCTTAGTAATAAACATATTTTTACATTAAATCATATTTTTCGTTAATTATTTAGACATCGGATGTCAATCTAAAACACTACATTAATTATAATATAGGAAAATATTATGAACCATGCAACTTTGGGATTTGGCCAACCATCATGCAAATGCCTATATTGTGGTGCATTATTGTGGTATGAAGAACGTGTATGAAAAGCAATGCATCATAGAAATCCACATATTCAAGAAGATAATGTGTTATTTGAGCTAAATGTAAGTCACATAAGTTTCTATTCTAAGTGGAATATAAAACCATGACCACTTACTACCTGCTGCCCATATTCAATGTTCTTAAATAGGCATGAACTGCTCAAGTATGTGATCTAACCAAAATTTAAATTTTAGCATATATAAGTTTTGACATCTGTCAATTTATTTTAGCCTAAGATAGTAAGATATGAATTACTAAAAAAAACCATCACCCTTAATCAAAGTTATAAGAAAGAACAAAAATCCACCAAGAGAGAGAGAGAGAGAAAGAGAGAGAGTACTCACAGTTTTGTTGTTGGAAAAATATAGATTGAATGTGAGAAATGATATTGAATTTATACACAATAAAATAGGGAGAAGAAGAATCAAAATATAAAAATGAGAAAATGATGGAGTAACTATGAAGTAAAGAGTAGTGGGGAGATATAGAGGCAAAAAGGGAGGGGAAAGATTGGAAGAAGTGTAACAGCAAATGTGGACTAAGGGTAAGAGTTTTTTTTTTTTTTTTTTTTTTAATAGGGAGAATAAAAGTGAGTAAAGAAGATGTAAAAAATAAGTGGACGATGTGGCTATTGAGGAATCTGCCGTTAGAAAGTGGGAATGGGAAAGGGAAGGAACACATGAGAAACAAAAGGGAAAGAAATCCAAAGGTTGTAATTGTGGTTTTCTAAGGGTTTTTAGTTTAGAAGGCTTGGGTTTGGGCTTTAAGTTAGAATTAAATTTAGAAGAAGTGGGCTACTGGAATTAAATTTAAAAGAGGTGAGCTTTATGGTGGAGATAGGCTAGGAATAGTTTTAGTTTTATTAGTATTTTAAAATTGATAAAAATTATTTCAAAATTGTAGGATAAATTTAGGAAAAATGATGAGAATGACATAGCTGGTGACGTGGCTCAATGTGAGTATAGCAACATTAATTGCTACGTTTCAGCTTTTAGTAATATATAGATTTGTGGTGAAAAAAAGATGTTTGTGGGTCCCGTGAACAGTACACGGGACCAAATGACAGTGCCATTCCAATAAAATGGGTGGACGTTCAAAGAGTTGTGGGTCTCGTGCACAGTGCATGGGACCCACTGGCAGGTCTGTGTCCCATGTGAATGCACTTCTGGTTTAAAAAAAAAAAAAAAAAAAGGGAGGAAACATGAAACGCAAAATGCACCATTTTCATCCGTATCCAAACGGATACTAAATTTGCATTTTTGTTAGTAAGATGACAACATGACCAAAATAACAAGAAGTTTAAAAATTTATGTAACTTGAGGATCAAATTGAAAATTTGGCCAAAAGATATGAACTAAAATGACACGGGTGTAGTGTTGATTGGATTATTTTTCACAAAGTGTTAGTGATGGACCCATGTATAAGTGAGTAAATCTAATCGAGAGTTGACACATGTGAAAGTTGTATTGTGGCAAACTATATAAGAATTGTTTTTTTAGCCTATACTTCATGGCATTGGGTTTGGATGGGGAGACATAGCATCATCTCCCTAACAACATACTATATCTCAATAAGAATCCTACTTTCTACTTTTAATATTTCATTTTAAGCAAAATACCTTTTTCTGTTCCTATATTTAGAGTTTATTTTCAATTTGATCCCTAAGTAGCATTTAATTTAGTTCTTATATTTTTGAACTTGCAGTTAATTTAATCCATATGGTCATCTTACTTACGAAATGACTACTTGACAGACGGTCTACATTGCTGGTAGCCTAGCTTGCTTAATGTTAAAAGATTAAATACAATATTGACTAGTCTAAATTTTATTGGCAGCATTGATGCTTAGATGGCAAAAAGGTCACATCAAAATTTTAAAAATATTTTTCTTCTTTCTTTACCAATCTACATTCTTTTTTTTCACTTATAATCTCTCTCCATAATCAAAAGAAACCCTAGCTACACATTATCATTCATTTTATGGTCTACTAAGTGCAATATATATATATATATAACATGCAGATTTTTTTCAAAAGGATCTTTATTTGTCCATAATTGCGAGGAGTCCACTTTTTGTGAAAAAGATTTTGCATATATTGAATACATGAATACATGAGATATTAATTGGGATGACTTTTTTGTTTTATCTTACTTATTTACAAAGTAAGTTATGTAAAAGTTAAAGATATGATTGGTAACTGTTTTTTCCTTTTATTTTCTGTTTTCAAAAATAATTTTTTATTTTTGAGACTAAAAAACTTGTTTGGCAATCCAAAATAGAAAGAAAACAAAAACTGTTCTCGAGACTCAATTTGTGAAGGAAACTGAAAACATGCAAAATGCTGTTTTTAGTTTCTAATCTTTAAAAGTCAATGAAAAATGCATTTAATTTAATGAATCTGTCTCATATAATGAGTTAGCATTAGAGTTCAAATCATAATAACAACATATTTTAGTTTTTTTTTTTTTTTTCAAAAAACTATTTTTTTTTTTTAATTTCAACTAATCAAACATGTTTTTTATTTAAAAAATACAAGAAAATTATTTTTTGTTTATATTCCTCGAAACAAGTTTTTGAAAATAGAAAACAAAAACCGTTAACAAACATGACCTAAGTTTTGTATTGGGAAAAAAATTGCACCCAACAAGTGGGTTATAGTTATTAGTTAACTCATTACATTGTAAAGTGTAGTGTCTCTTGACCTCATGAAAAAGACCAACCAACATGATGCGATGGTCACTTTACAAGTATAAGTACTTGTGAAGTGTGGAGGGCAAGGGCCGGGGTTCAAGTCTCCAAAAAGAAGTTTCACACACACATATACACTTAGATTAGGTTAGAGTAGAATTCTATCTTGTATTAAAAAAAAAAAAAAAAACATGGGATAGAGGCCACAGATTTCAAATCCGTTTGTTTCTATATATAAAGGTGCCCAACAAATTAAATAAGCAAAGTAAACCAAAATTAAGCTAAAAGCACCCGTCCAATCTAGCATTAGCATATGCACCCAAATAGAAGTTTCAAAAAAGTTACATTATTTAGTTGCCTGAATTCCGTGAAAGGTTGTGTGTTTGCTACACCAGAAAAGAAACGCAGCATGTTTGGAATAATGAAAAGTACTACATTGACACAAATAAGATAATAATCAAAACATACATAAGCATATATACTTGGACAACTATGACATTTTAATTGGATACGCTACCTTCAATCTCCACCCTTTACACCAAACCATCCCAACATCTTTATAGCATTAGGAATAAATCAATGTAATGAACTACTGAAAGTGATACAAATCCCAGCAAGTGCGCACGTAGGGAACTGTAGAAAAAAGTTCAGTACAGCTTCTCCATATTTAATTAACGAATGTTTCATTTAGAACTTTATAGCTGCATTCACACACGCACAACATAACAATGACATTTGCAATATGCAAAATTTGCTGGCGTGTTTGATAAAGATGAGCAGTTCCATGATTAAAAAATTACCTTGCATAACGAGTTACAGTCAGCAAGCATTCATTTAGCTTTTAACTAAGAATAGACATAATGTTCTCAATAATTACACTGATAATGGCCAATTTCGTTCCATTAAGTATTAGATTCCAATAAGAAGAAAGGGATGCTTATTTGTCATGTCTGTCAGACTTCAATTTTATGATTCTTACTGCTTCTATGTATGATATGATTAACAGCAAAGAAAATTTGAGTGGCACAGAGCTCTCCTGTTCTCATAATGGTTAGTATTTAAATGAAAAGTAGAGTATTGATGAAATTCTTGAGGTCATATAATGATGTGTATCGTATAGTTATCAGCTTAGCAACTTATGAAGTAATCTCACATATGCAAAAGTTCTACCTGTAGAAGTGGCAATAGAGGATTACAAAATTCTCTTGAGGGTCACAAAGTTCATTTCTAAAAAGGGGTTGATGTGTTGCAGAATATTATTCATGTACATTCCCATTTTGGAGTGGTTTTGCCTATAAATCCAAGCACACAAATAGGCCTTATTATTGCATTGTGTTTCTAAGCAAGAAAGTAGAAGAGAGAGTAGGCTGTGCATCTAGTTAAGATGTACTGCTCTAGAGAATGGAAGCCTGTAGTTATCATGTTAGCTGTTAGTTTTGCACTGGCTGTGGTGAATTTGTTTCTTAAGAAGGTTCTTAATGAAGGAATGAACCAATTAATTATTGTTACATACAGACAGTCAATTGCTGCTATTTTCTTGGCGCCCATTGCCTACTTCTGGGAAAGGTAATAGCTTCTTAACGTTTCCATTTAAAGATTGTATTTATCAGCTAGGATATATTATATTCACTTGCATAATTTCATTCAGCTCAATGGTGAGTTGGTGACACATGACAACTAAAACGTTTCAGCTGAATCAAAATGCTCCCTTGTTTACTGTAATATGTATATATTAGAATTCTCTTATTCTTTTGGACAAGTTTAATGAAGAGGCTAAATATGGTAAGATTTCCTGCAGGGAAAGCAGACCAGAACTTACAGCTCGCATATTATTTCAATTTTTCTTAAGTGCTCTAATCGGGTTAGTAATGACATTCTACATTGATGGAGTTCTGCTGATTGTCCATTTGAATTATAACCATCATACTATTATTGAGAACCTCAGACAATTTCTGATGTTTTTCAGAGTAACATTCACACAATACTTCTTCCTTCTTGGACTCCAATACACATCTGCCACATTCGCCTGTGCTTTCTTGAACATGGTGCCTGTTAACACATTTCTATTTGCACTTCCATTTGGGTAAGTAAAATAAATAGACAATTTATTACTTTTATTGACTGAAGATACAATATTTTCATCTCTGGTTTCTAATTGCAGTCTAGAGAAAGTAAACTTGAAAAGCAAGGGAGGGAGGGCTAAGGTGTTAGGTACTCTGGTATGCATCAGTGGCGCTTTGTTATTAACCCTTTACAAAGGAATGCCCTTAAGCAACACTCATTCACAAGCCTCAACTCACATAACAAACCATGGCATGTTGATTCCAGCTACAAGAGAGAGGTGGGCCATTGGTTCAATATTTTTGGTTGCGGGCTCCCTTATGTGGTCTTCATGGTTCCTCATACAAGCAAGGATTGGCAAAAGATATCCATGCCAATATTCAAGCACAGCAATTTTGAACTTCTTTGGTGCCATTCAGTCATGCATCTTGAGTTTGATCATCAAGAGGAACCTGGCCATGTGGTTTTTGAAAGGGAGTTTAGAGATACTAAGTGTCGTGTATGCTGTAAGTACTCTCTTTAAGATTCAAACGTTGCAAAGCACACAATCAAAATGGCTTGTCTTTTAATTTTGTAGAAACATTCTTTTCAAATTTCAAATTCATATCTCTTATTAGTTATTCTTTGAGTAATATTTAATCTAAACTTAGGATGTATACTCCATAAACCTAGTTCAATTTTGGATACAGGGGATGGTGGGATCAGGCTTGTGCTATGTGGCAATGTCATGGTGTCTCAAACAAAGAGGTCCAGTCTTCACATCAGCATTTACCCCCTTCATACAGATATTTGTAGCCATCTTTGATTTCTCTGTCTTGCATGAACAAATGTACCTTGGAAGGTTAACACTTTCGATCACTTTTCATTAGTTTCTTGTTTATCAGATAATTAAACTGTCCTTGACTTAATTTCTTCATTGGTATTAACAGTATCTTGGGATCTATCCTAGTTATAAGTGGCATGTATGTTCTTCTATTGGGTAAAAGCAGTGAGGGAGCAGAATGTGCGAAGCAAGGCCAAGCAGCTGAAGAAGATCCAAAATGTAATCCAGTGTTACCTGTCACAAATCAACCCAAAGGTGTCGTTGACCAGTTATGATTAATTGTAGTCTAATTCACCCACCTATAATTTGCAATCTCACCTGAGTGAGTATTTAACATCTTGTGCTACTGTAAACCATTCCGCTTAGTAATATGATTGAATGCTAAATGAGAACACTGTTGTGTTAGACAACTTTTTGTATTGCAGGCAAGGACTATAGCCAGCATTTTTTTTTTAACAGAACAACAAATAAAAAAGAGGAATGGTTCCTTGTCTACCAATTATGCATCTCATTTGATATATTCAATATTAACAATTGAAATCGCATATGTGTCCTCAACTCATGATTTTGGTTGTTTTTGCACCAGTGTACAGACGGACATGTGTGCAAGTTGGTGATATTTGATACTATTTGCTATAAACACGACAATTGAATGATTATATAAATTCTTTTTTTTTTTACTAAATAATTAAGAAAGAGATGAGTAGATAAAGGCCTATAGGCATAATTGCGGCCACGTGGCCCATGCCAAAACTCCCAAGGTAGCTTAAGCACATATATCTTTCTCAAAAAAAAGCCTAAGCACATATAAAGCCATCATCCAATTCCAATATATATGCGACTCTCATGTAGGATAAGTATATATAGCACTTGTTAAGTCAGTCGATTGATGTGAGATTTCTTAACAGTAAGATATGTACCTAAATATACAAATTAGAGTATCAGTGGGGGCTGGGGGTATCATTTTGAATGGACGTAAGATGACAATTGAATGGTTATATAAATTCCTTTTTTTTTTTTTTGGCTAAATAATCAAGAAAGAGATGAGTAGATAAAGGTCTGATAGGCATAACTGTGTAAGCCCTAGGGCCACACGGCCCATGCCAAAACTCCCAAGGTAGCATAAGCACATATATCTTTCTAAAAAAAAAAAAAAAAGCCTAAGCACATATAAAGCCATCATCTAATTCCAATATGCGACTCTCATGTGGGATAAGTATATATAGCACTTGTTAAGTCAGTCGATTGATGTGAGATTTCTTAACAGTAAGATATGTACCCAAATATACAATTTAGAGTATTAGTTGGGGTCGGGGGTATCATTTTGAATGAATGGTTATATAAATTCCTTTTTTTTTGGCTAAATAATCAAGAAAGAGATGAGTAGATAAAGGTCTGATAGACGTAACTGCGTAAGCCCTAGGGCCACGTGGCCCATGCCAAAACTCCCAAGGTAGCTTAAGCACATATATCTTTCTCAAAAAAAAAGCCTAAGCACATATAAAGCCATCATCCAATTCCAATATGCGACTCTCATGTGGGATAAATATATATAGCATTTGCTAAGTCAATCGATTGATGTGAGATTTCTTAATAGTAAGATATGTACCCAAATATACAATTTAAAGTATCAGTAGGGGCCGAGGGTATCATTTTGAATGGACGTAAGACGACAATTGAATGGTTATATAAATTCCTTTTTCTTTTTGTTTTTGCTAAATAATTAAGAAAGAGATGAGTAGGTAAAGGTCTGATAGGCGTAACTGCATAAGCCCTAGGGCCACATGGCCCATGCCAAACTCCCAAGGTAGCTTAAGCACATATATTTTTCTAAAAAAAAAAGCCTAAGCACATATAAAGCCATCATCCAATTCCAATATGTGGGATAAGTATATATAGCATTTGTTAAGTCAATCGATTGATGTGAGATTTCTTAATAGTAAGATATGTACCCAAATATACAATTTAGAGTATCAGTAGGGCCGGGTATCATTTTGAATAGACATAAGACGAATGCAGTCCAAAGCTTTGCAGAGTGGGCAAGTTGAGTGGCTCTGTGGTGCATGTGCATCTATTCTTTTTCATGAACAGGGAAAAAAATACACAACAAATACAAAGGTGATAGTCCGAATCTGGTTAGATGCGATGATATATATAGTTGATTGATACGGTACATAGAGGACGTGGCCTTGCTTGTTGCTATTCGAGAGAAGTGGAGGAATGTGGTTGCTGTCAAAGGTTGTCTGCAGCAGTAGAGCCCGTTAAGTATCCAAAACTGTTAGAAATATTTGGTTAAATAATTAAATTTATTATTTTCCAATAATTTAAACTTTATAATTGGTAATTTAACAGGGTCTTTCAAAATCTATATCAGTTTTTTCTTTTAAGTTTATTATATTCATATGCTAAAATTTTTAAATATATATGTGCATGTGAAATTGCTTAGAGTTCTTTTTTGAATATATAACACAATTAAGTTAATTTGCTAGGTAATAATTTTATGAACAATTGTCTACTAAATTGCCACTCTAAATCTTTTATTTATTTATTTTAAAATAATGGTTCACAGCTCACAATTTTGTTACCGTCCAACTAATAAAAATAAAATAAAATAAGACTAGAATGACCTAGTTCTCTTATGACTTGACCAAAAAGTTGAATAAATTTATGTTTTTCTATCATGCTATGCTTAGGAGATTAAATCAAGATAGTTCACTTTTTTATTTTACACTTTGATTTTAGATAAAAAAGAGGGGTAAAAACTAAAAAGTATAATATTTTTCTTAATTTTAGCACATATTTATCAAGCTTGTTGACACGTTTTTTTTATGCATCTGTTATTTTATAAAATATTTCGTTTCCATGTTGAAAATGTTTATAATTTGACATTACTATTTTTATTTATTTATTTTTATTATTGCGGATGTCCAAAGCTATTTGAGAAACTGAGTATTCTCTGAGTATGTGTAGTTCCCTCTCCCGCGTACATTAGTTAATTACAAAAAAAAAATATCTTCAAGTAATCCTAAGATGTTGGTTAGGAGTTTTGAACTCAAGACTTCATGGATTTTATGTGGCCATAGAAATCACTAGACCAACACTTTGTGATTTTTTTACGCTAATATAATATAATATAATATAATATAATATGTGTGTATGTAATTTAATCATCACATTTTAACTTGACCCCATAGATAAATTCATGATTTTGCCACTGGATGTATGATACCACTACAAAGGAGTTGTATTATGTGAAGAAAATTTTTAAAGCTATTACAAAATTACAAATTTATGTGGTAATGAATCCGATTGGTAGATTTCAACAACATAATAAATAAGTATCAAAATTGCTTTTTTTTTTTTTATAATTATTATTAGTGTGATATCAATTTGTAAGACATACATGTAACATTGATATTTAACATTTCACTCACACGAGAGAGGAATAAGCCATTGGCCTTAGTAGCCTATTGGCACCCAGGTACCCGAGTGACCTGATGCTCAGGGGTTCTAGCCCCTGCAATCACCTAGCAAAAAAAAAAAAAAAAAAAAAAAGGAATAAAGAATAATACATATCACGATCATATTAACTAAAAATTCCCGTAAAGGAGTTTTAAGTTAAAAGAAATTCTAACATTAATATAAAATTTTACTACAAAATTCTTTGCAATCTAATAAAACAAACGTTAGTATTTCCCTTGTTTGCATGCCCAGATCCAATGGGAAAATGTTACTACAGTAGCCGCCGGTAGGAAAGCCACTTTCATAAAGAAAAAAAAAAAAAAAAAAAAAAAAAAAAAACTTTTTTTTAATAAGACAAACGTGGCATGGTGTCACATTAGCTATTAAAAACAAATTGATTTTATCTTCGTCGGCGGACATCAGTGGTTCTTAACTTTTCAATCTGATGATGTTTGGGGAGAAGAGACTAGAGAGACAGCCAGATAGAAACATTGATTTTCCTGAGAATAATAATACGAAAAGCGGTTGCTTTTATTACAAAAAAAATGCTACTAGGAACAGAAAATGAAGAATAAAAAACAACTTTAGAGAGATTTTCTATTTTGCACAGTGATTTAGAAGACAAAAAACCAAAAATGTTTTGGGAAAATAGCTTGCCAAACAATTTAGTGGGACCAACCAATTTCTAAATTTAAAACAAGTTTTTATTTATTTTTTTAAATTTGGCTACAAAATTCATAATTTATTTTTTGCTGAAAAATAAAATTTGGTAGGGGTGATTTGAGTTGCCATCTTCCACTTGGGTGTGACCATAATGCTGCTGAGCCTAGACTTGCAAGAGCAATAGATCTGAATGAACCATAAATGTACATCTAGCCCTATTGAAGAGACTAGTGAGCAAAATCGATAATTGTAACAATGAAGTCCTTGATTTTGAGCGCACGTGTGTGTATATATATATATATATATATATGTATATTTCAGAAGTGCAATACGATTATAATTTATAAGGTTAAGCACTAAGCTGTGAAAATTAAGAATGGGGAAAAGAGAAAGAATAGCAAAGCCGAATAAGTCAAACATGCAATTTTATTATTAATGCATGAAATTTTCTTGTTCACTTATATAATATATATTTATATATATAGTTTTTTTTCTCTCAGGATATTATTATTCTTCAATCTTTGAAATTTTAGAATATCAATAAAAAAAAAAAAGTGAATTTATATATTCTTTTTTGTATATATATTTTTTTACTGTTAGCTTTTCCGGTTGTCTTGTAGACGCTCGCCTAATCATCAGTTGAGGTATGTTTTGCGCAAGTGTATTAAGGTTTGTTTGGTTGAAAGAGTGGAAAAGTGAGAAGATAGAAAATGGGGAGGGAATAGAAAAGTGGGAGGATAAAAAAGATTTAGTTTTCTCTCATGTTTGTTTGGTTGGGAAAATGAAAAAGTGGAGAGATAGAAAATTTATTTGTTTAGTTGAGAAGAAAAATGAGAGGATAAAAAATAAAATTGGTATAAATTTATAATTATGTCTCCATTAAATAGAACAAAAAAGTAACACATTTTTTTATTAAAAAAATTGTGTATGGAATCTTCAAAAAAAAATTTTAATAAAAAAATAGAACAAGCCAAAGGAAGACAAGGGCGGACCTACGGTAGGGCTAATATATATATATATATATGTTGAAATTTTAAATTTTGGTCCTAGTAGCCCTCCAATTAAATAAATAAATAAATAAAAACTGGTATACATATGTAATTTGAAAAATTAAGATTTGCCCTTAAATATATATATATTTTTGGATCTTCTTTGAAATAGCGTCGAGTTCCATTTTGATAAATGTGTTGAAATGTTTAAGAAACACTTATTTTATATGTTATATTTTGTTGACATTTTTATAATATCAAACATTTAAGAAACACTTATTTTATATGTAGTAATTTGTTGAATATAAAATAGATGTTAATTTTTATTTTTATATAAAAAAAATTTTGTTTTAAGCTTTAGCCTCCCTCATGTTCAAATTCTAGTTCTGTTCTGAAGGAAAATGAGCACACAAAAAAAAAAAAAAAAAAAAAACTAAACTAAACTACCGAGAAAAACGAGAAAATCCAAAAAAGAAAAACAAACAAATAGTACACTGAGGAGACAGAGTCACAGAAACAAAAATCAAAGGAAAAAGGGGAAAAAAAAAAGGCAACTAATAAAGAAAAGACAAAACTCATGTGTAAGTGGAGGGCATTTTCGTTAGCTCAATATGTTGAGCATTTTCTCGGGCCCACCATTTTTTTTCCTCTCCTCTCCCAATCAAAACACCCACTAAAAATACTTTCAACTCAATTCTCCATCCTCTTTACAATCCTCCAAACAATCATAACCTTAAGGTTTGTTGCTGAAGCTTTGAATGAGAAATATGACTATATTAAGCTATAGCCACTCTTCTTTTTTTCTTTTTGTTTTTTTCTTTTTAAAAAAAAAAAATTTGAGATGAAAGTTATAGTTACTCTTAGAATCACATGCATTCTTAACAGTGTGGAATCATGGGGTTTTTTTTTTGTTTTTGTTTTTTGGCTTTGCTTTAGTAAGTAGGAATAACCGATTAAACCTTGTTTTTCAAGTTGCTCTTAAGACGTGGGCTATGAAAGGTCAATCTTCCATTGTATTTATTATTTTATTCAACCAGTCACAAGCAAGCTTGTGTTTACTAACAACACTGATATTTGATATTTGTTTTGTTACATTGACCGTAACTGTGAAATGGAAATTTTGAGAGAAACATGAAAGTGAACTAGGAATTGATTAAAGACTGGCTGGGTGTGTGTGTGAAAAAGAAAGTACTTCCTCCGTCCCACTTTTTTTGTCCTCTATTCCATTTTGAGATGTCCCAAAATATTGTCCTGTTTCTAAAAATAAAAGCCATTAATGTATTAATGTTCCTATTATATCCCTATCAATTTACTAATTTAATTTTTTGATAATTTTTTTAAGGGTAGTTTTGGAAACTTATATATTTTTAAAAGGTAGACAAGATAATAAATGATGTTCCCTTAAAAAGTTTGACTTTTCAAACAGGACAAAAAAAATGGGACGGAGGGAGTATATATCTGTTATAAAAGTTAGATCTCACTAATCGGAAGATGAATACAATGATGACATGTGTCTGTTTATTTAAACATAGAATAATGACACACGTCAAAACTCTCGTATTAATCTCTTATTTATGAAGACAATTAATTCCCCATCAACACTTTTTGGTAGTCCAATGGCCATGAAAATACCCATTTACTTTGTACAAGTCATAATTCACATTGAGGAAAATAAAAAGAGTGATTGTTATAAATACCAAAAAAAAAAAAAAAAACAAATGTAGGATTTAATGGTGAGAATTGTAAATTTGCAAGTAATGATAAAGGGGTAGTTACAATAAATCCACCTATAATTTGGCTTGAAATTACTTTATCTATTCATAGTTTGAAAAATGTCACTTTGCCTACTCGTGGTTTGAAAAATGTCACTTTACCCACATATGGTAACCTCCGTTTGTTTTCCGTAATCCACATTTGTTAAAAATAGGGGTAAACATGTATTTTTACTTTCTTTTTATGTCTCTCTCCTCCCAAACATTAAAATTAAAAAAAAAAAAAAAAAAAAGAGAAAAAATGATCTAAAATCTAGATTTTGTAGAATAAGAACCAACATAATATTGCTCAAGAACCCTAAATGTCTGTGTAACGATAAGAAGAAAATATCATTAAAGGAAAAAATCACTTACTACTCTTTCCATTACTTCTTATTGGATTTTATTTCTTTCACACTCTCACACACACACACACACACACACACACACTCTCTCTCTCTCTCTCTCTCTCTCTCTCTCTCTCTCTCTCTCTCTCTCTCTCTCTCTCTCTCTCTCTCTCTCTCTCTCTCTCTCTCCACACTTTGGTTTAGATAGGCGGTATCTTTGGGTCATGGTTGCGACAATGGAAGAGCCAAGGGCAAGAGAGTCAATCTCATATCGGAGGTTGTACCAGTTTAACTAATGGAATGATATATTTCAATACCGGTCAATACCGATGTACTGTTTCAGGTTTACCGCTATTATATATATATATATTATAATAAATATAAAAGTTTACCATAAAATATTACCTCAATTCAAAATAAATTATTTATGGTTTTAGACTTTAGCATCAACAAAAAGAAAAAAAAAAAAAAAAAAAACACAATATAAAAAACAGAAAGCTTAATTGTTCATTGTATACTAAGAAAACAAATAATACTAATAAGGTAATGCAAATAAGTTACCATTTTGCCCTTACAAAAATTCAAAAATTACAAAACAAAATTATTATTATTATTTATTTTTTTTTTTTGTATCGGTCGGTACGCCCAGTACATGGTCGATATGTCCGATATTTAAACCAGTATTAAATGTTGGCATTTCGATACCAGTACATGTACCGGAACGGTATACACTACCTTGGCCGAGGGTGGCTATATGGGTTTGGGTTTTGATTTGTGGAGGAGGAGCATGACTGATTTGGGTTTGGGTTTTGAGGAGCGTGATGTGTAGGTTGCGATTTGGGTTTTGGTGGTGGTCAATCTGAGATTTTGGGTTGTTACGGTGGACGCGGCTTGGTTGCGGTGTCATCGTGGGTGTGGTGGATCGTCAATGTTGCTAGTGGTGGCTCCATTCCTTTGCTCAAACCCAGATCCATGATAGGCATATCATTTTCTTAGAAATGAAGTGAGCGACACCCATGAACCCATTCAACGGATCAACCATTGAAGATCATGTCTTCTTACATCTAGTTTCCACGCTGCTAGGAACAAAATTTGATGTCATTTGCCATCATTTATGGTTTGTCTGTATGTATTAAATATCAATGAGTCAATGATGGTGGAAGTCTTGGATTGGGTCACGGATGATTGAATTTCTTGGTTTGAGTTTTGCATTTGATTCAAGCCTATTGTTATGGGAATTTGAAAGTTAGAATGACGGGTGGAATCACCATGGTGCTTGGATTTTTTTGTGGGTTTTTGATTTGCCTTTTTATATGAATTTTTTTTATTTATTTTATAGGTATAAAGATCTGATTCTATTGCTAAGTCCTAAGATTTATTGTAGGTTTTTGTTTGATTTTACAAAACCATCACTATTTAATCTTGTCTTTTTATGTCTTTTTCTGTTTTGAGATGAGAGAGATATAAAATAGGAGCAAAAATTCATATTTACCCATGTTTTTAACTGAGGTGGATTATAGAAAACAAACAGAATATACCTCAAGTGGGTAAAGTGACACTTTTCAAACCACGGATAGGCAAAGTGATTTCAGGTCAAATCACAAGTGGGTTTAATGTAAGAGAGAACGTGGTGTAAAACCCATGTTTTACGCCTCCAATTCTAACATGCCACATCATCTTATCATATATTTAAAAATAAACACAATCACATTCAATCAATTCTAATACCCAGGAATTTATCGAGATGCTATTAGATGTAGTAAGATGTATTGAATTTTAAGTAAAATGCTAGTGTAACAATCACTTATTGGATAGTGTAAAACATGAGTTTTACACCCCATCCTTATAGAATTAATCTCTTAATATAATTACCCCTAATGATCATTTGTAAATATAAGCAGTTTTAGCTTTTTCATATTCTAGCTATTGACCATATTCAAAAATGAAAAGATGGATCTAACTTTCGGTCTCTCTGTCAACTCTTCATCTCCCCCTTCAGTTTAAGGCACTTCACCCAGCTTTTTATATACTGAGTAAAAAAAAGTGGAGTCCTCAAGGCGTTAGCTCTGATTAACATTAATGAAGATGTAAATCTATTATGAACCTAATAAAGGTCATAGCTTGACCAACTTGAGATAGATATTGGCGGTGGTTGGTAATATAAATAATGCATTGAGTTTGTTCGATAGGACCACTGTCTTTCATTGTGTGTTTCGTGATTACCTAAATGCATCAATATAGACTGTGATTTCTTTGTTTGAACAATGGGTCTATATATTTGGAATTGTGCATGATGTTAACACTCAATATTGTGATGAATTGTACCAAGTGAACCTAATGAAATGTGGTTTCCAAAGAAGATTTATTGGGTAGTTGATAAATGCTTTTGATTAAATGATATTTATTGTCTTTGCATTCCTCTAAAACATTGTACAGAGATTTTTTTTTTTGCTGAACATTGTACGGAGAATTTGAAAAGTGAATTTTGTGTTGATTTATATATATATATATATATATATAGCCATAACTTAGAGAAAATTCAATTAAATTTCAATTGGATTCTCAATTTTATGCCACGTGTCTAATCTTAATTTTTACTTTTTGTGTCTTGTGAGATGAGAGAAAATTCAATTAGATTTTAAATGAGATGTCTAATTTCCTGGCACTTGTCCCATTCAACTTTCTTGATTTTGTTGCCCAATGTTATAAACAAGGATACCGCAATAATATCACTCCTAAGTAACCTCCCCTTCCGTTTTCTAGATTCAATGAAACTCATGTTCTGTTCCTTGAAAAAAGAAAAAAGAAAAAAGAAAATCCTCATTTTGTCTCTTAGATCGATCCTTTTAACTCTTCCACTTCCACCTCTTCTCCACTACACAGAAACTATATACATCTACCAAATTTGGTGACCCTTAGTCTTCAGCGGTCAACACTCTTCAATTGATTGCACACTTAGTTCCCTTCTCCAAATGCCAAGCCCTTACGAAGGAGTGGAGAAACACTAAGATCCAGTTGATGCCCAATATACCTATTGAGGGGGAAATTGATGTCCTCAAATGAAATATGGAAAGGCCAAGCCGAAGCTCAACGTTGGGCTCTAAAATGATACCCAAAGGCTATCGGTGTAGAGATAAAACTATCCAAACAAGAAATAAAGGCTATACCTTAGCAAGAACAACATTAAGGCCAAATAAAACACTTCATAATAGTTAATTAATAGATTAGTGGTCTTGTTACAGCAATACAAGAAAATAAAATTCTCCAGCGGTAGGGTAAAATTATACTTATAGTCCAACTGTCAATTATTGAACAAATTTAAGAAGGTGTTCTCTTCAGGCAGTCCTTGTGTGTCTTGGTCAAAATGGTTTAGAGTACTTTCTACTATTACTACATCAATATGAGGTAAAAATTTCATTCTTACAAACATATTATATCCTTCAATAAAAAAACAAAAAGTAAAGATCAGTGGCTCCATGGTGGAAGAAAGGGGTTATTTGGCATGGTGTGAAGGGAGAGAAAAACTCCAGTTCAGTGCAGCAGATATTGAACCAAGATTCTTGTCGAACATGTATGTGGGGTATGAGTGGAGTAGTAGGGGTTGTTTTGAGTTAGTATGTGTGTAAGCTTGCAATGGGATGGTGAAAATAATGCTAAAACTAAGTCTTTAATGGGGAAGTGGGTTGTTTATAATTGATTAGGAAGCATTTATGAACTTAAGATATGCAGAAAAGGGAAATGGAATGTTTGAGGCCAAGTGAGTGTGGGCTAAGAAGGATGATTTATGAGCTGGGGAGAGCTAAACTACAAGCTAAAATATGGCCAAGTAATAAGAATAACAAAATCTTCAGAGGGGTTGGTGTGTGTGTTTTTGGGGCTAATGTGATTACCCTTTTATAGTGGAGCTTGGGGGGGGGGGGGGGGGATGATTAGCAAAAATCCAAAAACGTAGGGCTAGTCAAGAGGCATAATGACAGACTGTTCATCCTAGGATTTGGCTATAAATAGCTGATCTTCTTTTGGGGCTGCCTTGCTTCTTTGGGGAATATGACACATGGGTGAATATTTGGGTAATCTTACATTAAATGTCGAGAATTCTAAGACTGTGTTCAACCAATAGGATTAAGGCAGGTATTAAGAAAGAATCTTAGTGCTGCAACTGAGATTTGGACCCTAGGAATTAGGATTCAACACCCCAAGCCATGTGTCAAATTTTAAACCCACTTTAGAGGGTTTCGCTGGAGATCCCTTTATACCTTCCAAACCACATTTCCCCAAATTTCCCCTTTAGGATTCATGGGCTTGGCACATGAACCAGTTCTTGAACATTTTTGGCATTTATAGAATTGATTTGTTGAGATTTGAGTAACTTAGTTATGGCTTCCTTTCACTGGAGATAGAGCCTTGAGGAAAATGTGAAATCCCATTACCCATTAGACTTTAGCTGCTAGTACAACCTTTGGGCATTGTTCACGTCAGGGAAAGAGTGACAGAAAGTTGATGGCTACCCTAGTTCATTCTTAAAGATTTGGTTCCTTTGTGGAGGTCTCCAGCTAGACCTTGGTCAAGGATGAACAAAAAGGAAGCTGGTTGTCTATTTTAGTCCTCTGCATTTGCTGGAATTTTTTGGATTGGGCTTGTTCATACGGGCTAGACCCTTTGGCTGGGCTGTGCTCATCCCCTTTTCACTTGGGCTTGTTCTCCTTTAGAAACATATTTGGACCTATAAAATGGACATCAATGACACAAATTGCCATGGGTTTTCATCCCTCATGGACTCTTATTGTTAGTGGATATTTTGGGTTTTGATAGATATTTGGACAATGAGTTGTAATATTTAAAATAATAGCATAAGCTTAATTATTTCAAAATGCTTTTATAAATAATATTTACTATTTTTGAAATGATGAATTCCATATCGTAAGTAATGCTTATGGTTCCCAATAATCATGTCATAATTTAAATGGTGAGCTTGTAGGACGAATAATTATCATAGAATTATGAATAATGATTGTAGAATAATCATGATTTCCCATGAATTTAGAAACATATGAGCATTCAAACTTTTTCAAAACAATTGTGGTTATGGGCATAGGTAATTCAATCATATGGTATTTCCCAAGTATTAACAATATTGGGTTTTTCACTAAATAGTATTAATATGAGTTAAGCTTTTTGATATTGCTAGTGAGAATTGAGTTTTTAATGCTACCAATGAAAATTAGGTTTTTTGATGTTACCAGTGAGAACTGGGTTTTTTGATATTGTCAATGAGAACTGAATTTTTTGATATTGCCAGTGAGAACCGAGCTTTTTGATATTACTACTGAGAACTGAGTTTTTTGATGTTATCAGTGAGAATTGCGCTTTTAATGTTGCTAATGAGAATTGAGCTTTTTGATATTGCTAGTGAGAACTGAGCTTTTTGATATTGCTAGTGAGAACTAGGCTTTTGATGTTGCCAATAAAAATTAGGCTTTTTGATGTTGCTAGTGAGACTTGGGTTTTTTGATGTTGCCAGGGAGAACTGAGCTTCTTGATGTTGCCAGGGAAAACTGAGCTTTTTGATATTGCCAGTGAGAATTGTGCTTTTTGATAAATAATTTGCCATGAGATTGGAACACAGGCTTTGATTATGAATTTGAATTCTATTGATCAAATTGTTTTGCCATGGATTTGAATCATGTGTTTTGATTATGGATTTAAATTCCATTAATAAAATTGTTTTGCCATGGATTTGAATCATGGGCTTTTCAAATATTACTAAGCATAAGTATTCTTGGGCTTTAAAAAGAATGAGATTTTAACTTGCTCAATAAAATAAATAATTTGGGGATAAGTCTAAATTATAGGCTTTACAAAAATATTGGGTCTTATAATGTTTTGTATTTGTAGCCCAATTTTGTGGTGGAAAGAAGAATAATTGTGGGCTAGCATAATAATAGGCAAAAATATTTAGAGAAACCCAATAATTTGTTGGTGATGTTTGAAAATAAATATGTGGTATTTAAACAAGAATAGGTGCAAAAAAAAAAATGTATCCTAACAATACCTATGCGCATTTGGAAGACTGAAGATATCTTCTAATTTTTTAATCCTATCAAATAAGATAGTTTGTTTATTTACTAGGCATTTTTATTTATTTATTTTTCACATTCTTTGAATTTGTTGGTCTCTGTTGAGAGCATTAATTAGTATGTTTGTTGAGCAATTCAATTAAAAAAAATAGAATATGTATATGTATCTCTAATAGTTTTGGAATTTGGGATATTTTTTTAACGATAGTTTGTTGGGTTTTTGAAAAATGGAAAGCAATGGGGCACCGATAACATTGCTTGATTGATATACTTTTTGTTCTTTTAGTTCATTCTTGACTTTGATATGAATGCACGAATCTTTAATTTCTTCTGAAGATTTTGTTATGACAATTTGATTAACAAAAAAACACAAAAGAAACAATGGACTATCTCACTCCACCAGGAGTTGGAGCTTGAAAACCCTTACACTGTAGTCTGCCTCAATCAAATTATCATTCTCTTTTCTTGGTTTATTGCCCAATTATAATGGCCATTTGTTGAGGAAAGAAAACGATTAACAAAAGTCATATTCTTTATCCTTAAAAAAAGTCATATTCTTTGATATGTTCAATTTCTTGGTGTCTATATGGTATTATTATGAGACTTATTATTATGGTATTATTATTATTATTTTTTGATTCTCAAAAAAAAAAAAAAAAAAAAAAAAAAAAACGAGACTTATATTTTTCAAATCTATTCACCTTCTAATTTAGAGTAACAAAAAAGTTTGCAATATTCTATATATGTTCATTCGGTGTTGCATGCCATGTGTTCGATAGAATTCCTTTTAAACTTAAGATGTGATCTTTTCATTAGATTATTTTTTTCCTCACTATAATATTGTTTCTTGATGAAAGCTACATATATTGGGTATATCAAATTTCTCTAGATCTTTTAAACTGTGTGTGTGTTTGCGAAGTAACCTTGATAATGGTAATATACCAACGTAAATATCAATCTTTAATATATGCTTAACATATCTTAAACGGGAGAGGCAATGTTAGTATTACCTTAGATTGAATCCTTAGTATATATAGATTTCTTCCCCCACATATTGAATGCAACATGTTCCATTTTGATTGATAGATTAATGGGATTTTAGAATTGAAAAAAACTATTGATGTGTGTTTTATTGGATTGACACTTTTTCTTAATTATTAATTAAGAATAATGATATATTAAGAGGAAAGGGCGAGGGTCCAGCCCATCTCCAACTTCGGGAGAAAGGACCCGATCCAAAAGAGAGGAAATGGAGGTGGTCCCAATTACAAAAGGCAGCCCAACTTGCCACATTGTGTAACAAAAAGCTTACAGTTCTGGGAACAAAAATGAAATCCCAACAAAGAAAGGGACTTTGTAGCCACATTGGATTTACTAGCAATTATGAAGGTAAAATTATTATTTCAACGATATGGGAGTGGAATTGTCAAATTAAAATAGGCTTCTACCTTTTGCATATTGTTGATACCTATTTTCACGACATATTCTCTATAAACCCAACACAATTGAGCCCGACCTCATTATGGGCTCAATTCATATATTATATTATTTTTTATTCTTTTAGGCATGACCCAAGCTTATGCGACATATTGGGGAAAATTGAGGAAGTGTGATTTGGAGGGTATGAGTCAGTTTCTTTTGGACCTTTGCATGAGCCCAGCTCATGCGTGCTACTAAGTGGGCAAGAGACATTGGTAGCACTTTTGGCTCATGAAGGAAGTCTTTTACCCGAAATTTCCACCCCAAAAAGAGCTTTTATGCTCTGGCTGACTGTGGCCCAAAGTTTCTGCTCTAACCTAATTTTGCTACCATATTTTCTTTTCCACCCAAAATACACAGTTGACCCTAAACTAAGTAGCTAGCCTATTGTAGCCAAATGCAGCTGTCAAAAGCTTACAATGACAAGGAGTCAGCCACTTTATTTCCAAAATCATGCTAAAAGCATGCCAAACTCTTCCCTAAATAAAAGCAACCCAAGCCAAAATACCAAATTAGTATCATAGGGATAAAAGCCTCTTCCACTACTCAAAAACTAGTAATTAGCAACATCCCAAATTATATATAAAACTCTCTCTTCAGTTCAAAACAAAACAAAAACCATGTTTTCCCCATAGAGCTAAACCTTGAGAGCAAAAGTCCACTAAGCAAGGACACATTCTCTCAATTCTAAACCTTAGGGGTGGAAATATGGGTACAGGAGAACCTTCCTTTCTTCCTCACAACCTCTCTCAATTTCCTGTTCTCGCTGACTGTAGGTCAAACTCTCAGACTTGTTATGTTTTTATGTTTTTTCTGCACTTTTGTTAAGCCCATTCAGCCAACTAGCATTCTCGCAATTCTGAGGCATAGGGGGGGGGGGGGAATATGGGTATAGGAGAACCTTCCCTCTTTTTCTCACAACCTCTCTCAATTTCCTCTTCTTGCTGACTGTGGGTCGAACTTTTGACCTGTTATGTTTTTATGCTTTTTTTGCACATTTGTTATTAGCACTTTGATTCTCTCTTGTCAAAGCACCATTAGCCTTTTGTTCATTATACTTTTGGAATTTTGGGCTTGATTCTCCACAATAAACACTTCTAAAGAACCCAAGGAGAGATTTGGGCCGTTCTCGCATTTTTGGCCCTTGTCACAAAAACGTCCTCGACACACATCATTCTTTGTCTAATTGTTATGATACACTATATTTTATGGGTTTAATTTTTTTTTCTTTGTTGATGAGATTTTTAGTGTCGATGTAATTCTTCAATTTTTTCCCTTTTCATCATGTATGATTGAATGTTTCCGTGCATAAGCACGGGTTACATGCTAGTAGAAAATAACGGCAAGTAAAATAAACACAAAATAATGATTTTTGGAAATTGCACATATTTGTTTAAACGTTAGGGCTTATATATATATATATATATTAGAAATGCGTAAATAATGAAAGAATAAAATCGATTTAAAGTTCAATGCTTGCATTTCTTATTTTTAGGGTGCAAGTTTAAGGATTGAGTTCTTTGAGAAAATAATGGTGTAAGGTAGGTAAAAGTTTATTAATTTTAAACCAAATATCTAATAAAAACCCGTGCCGGTCAACAACTAGTAAGTGCTTATTTTAACTATCATTATAATCTTGTTACCGTATTATCATTGTAGGCAACAATTTGAGTCAGGTATTCGATTTATTTATTTATTTTGAATTTGAGATAGAAATCATACTTTAACCTAATCTCAATGCATATATGTGAAGTTTCCTCCTTACCAAATTATTATTATACTTTAACCTAATCTAAGTGTATATGTCATGTAGGGCTGTAAATGAACCAACTTGTTTATGAACAACTCGAGCTTGGCTCAATAAAAAGCTCGTTTATGTTTGTTTGTTTATAAATAAGCCAAACTTGAGCTTTAATTTTAGGCTTGTTTGATAAACAAGTTGAGCTCAAGTAAAAAAAATTGTTCATGAACAAGCTTGTGAACAATAGGGCTCGATACAGAACATGCCGAGCTTAGGCTCGTTTATAATTTGATATATGTTTATTAAATAAACTCATTATTATGATATTACACATATGTTTTGGAATGTTAATTTATAGCTTGTTTATTCATATATGTTTTGGAATGTTAATTTATTTAGATTTGTGAAGATTATAGTTGCACAAATGACAAATATGAATGTAAAAATTGTATTTTGAACAATTACTCAAGCTATAGACAATGAATAATGAATGGATGGATTTAATTACATAAAGTTGTAATTTGAACAATTTATAATTACCAGTGGAATTAGAAGCATGATAAAATGAGTATATTATATATATATATATTGTTTACTTGATTTTTGGGGCCAAAATGGGCATTTGCCCTTTTCGCCAATACTTTCCAGCAAAATGCCCATTGTTTGAAACTATTTAGGGGAATGCCTCTATTTTGAAACTCGATTTTCTAAAAATCGAGTTTCAATTTAAAACTCGATTTTTGGACAAACAAGTTATAGCGAATTGAAAATTAAAAAAAAAAGAAAAAAAATTGTGGAACTCAAGTTCCTTGAAAATATTCCCCTCCACGGGCATGCTGCCATTGGCACGTTGCTGCTAAGGCCAATACATGCAACCTAAGGCCAAGGCAGCCCCATGGGCACACAACCAAGGCTGGTATGGCTAAGGCAGCCCCCCGTGGGCACGCTGGCAAGGCCAGGGCATGCTGGCAAGGCCAAGGCATCCTCTATGGGCACGTAGCCAAGGCTAAGGCATACAGCCAAGGCCAGGCAGCCCCCCATGGGCATGCAGCTAAGGTCAAGGCAGTCCCATGCGCATGCAGCCAAGGCCAAGGTAGCCCCCTGTGGGCATGCTGCCAAGGCCAGGACATGTTGGCAAGGCCAAGGCAGCCCTCATGGGCACACAGCAAAGGCCAAGGCCAAGGCTGGCCCCTATGGGCATGCTGCTAAGGCTAGGGCACGCAGCAAAGGCTAAGGCAGCCCCCATAGGCAAGTAGCCAAGGCTAAGGCAGCCCCCTATAGGCATGCTACCAAGGCTAAGGATGCCTCTCATGGGCAAGGGGCACGCAACCAAGGCCAAGCAGCCAAGGCCACCATGTGGGGGGTTAGCCTCCGAAGGGAACGAGACAAAGAGTTTTTTTTTTAGGAGGGATATAAAGGAGGGGAGGGGGGGCGGGACGAATCGAAGTAACACAGGGCTGAATCTCAGTGGATCATGGCAGCAAGGCCACTCTGCCACTTACAATACCTCGTCGTGTATTTAAGTCGTCTGTAAAGGATTCTACCCGCCGCTTAGTGGGAATTATACTTCATAGGGGCCCACGCGGCTCGTCCGCCATGGGGGCTTGGCCAAAGACATGTGCCTCTAGGGGCCCCAAGACCCCTACTGCAGGTCGGCAATCAGGCGGCGAGCGCACGCGTCGCTTGTAGCCCAGATTCTGACTTAGAGGTGTTTAGTCATAATCCAGCGCACGGTAGCTTCGCACCACTAGCTTTTCAACCAAGCGTGATGACCAATTGTGCGAATCAATGATTCCTCAATTTAATTTCCACTACATTTAGTTATTTGGTATTTTGTTTGTGCTACCATGCTTATTGCATGCAAATTGAATTAATTAATTAACTTGGTTAATTAATTGGTTAATTCATCACAAGTGGTCAATACATTCTTGGCCTATCAAGTGGTATTATAGTAGGCACACTCTGATTAGGTTTTAATCTTTGCTGTGTGATTCATCAACTCCTGTTGTCATGGCTGCAATCGGCTTGAAGAGATCTTTGTTTTCAAATACATCTTGTTTTTCTAATCTCTACTTGTTTGAGTGTATCAGAAAATGCAAGTCTAAAAGTTATTTAAATTCTATTATGATGACTATTGGAAAAAATCTCAGCTTGACAAAGAAGAAACTAGACTATCTTAGAATGAAAATGTGCAAAGGAGTTCGTTTGAGAAGAGTGAAAGTTAAAGGCTTTGTTCATAAAAGGCAGATGAAAGAAAACACCATTCCCACTGATTTGTCATCTAAGCATGAAGTGTGCTTCATGATGAAGTTCACATTTAAGGTTATGGACACGTGTTTGTGGTACCTTGACAGCGGCTGCTCAAGACACATAACTGGAGACCGATCTCTCTTCAAGTTTTTCGAGTCTAAGAAAGGTGGTAATGTCACTTTTGGTGATGGGAGCAAATCACATATTAAAGGAAAGGGAATCATCTCTCTACTTGGATTGTCAGACATTGCAAATGTTCTATATGTAGAAGGTCTGAGAGTGAACCTGTTGAGCATAAGTCAGATATGTGATCAAGACTTCATGGTACTATTCTTAAAAGGGAAATGCCTTGTCATTGATAAGTCTGGGAAGAAACTTATAAGTAGTGTTTGCACTCTAGACAATTGTTATGGCTTGGTTCCTGATGCTGATATTGTATGCAATAGCATTTGTTTACCAAATGAAGATCTATGGCACCAAACGATGGGACATGCTAGTTACAAACATCTTTCAATTGTATCTAAGCATGAGTCAGTCTTAGGGATACCAAAGCTTAATAGAGTGAACAATGTGGTGTGTGGATCATGTTAGCTTAGAAAACAGACAAAAGCTAAACATCCGGGCACTCAGACATCCATTACATCTAGACCATTGGAGCTACTGCATCTAGATCTCATGGGTCTAACCAGAATCTAATCTCTTGGTGGAAAGAGATACATCATGGTTGTGGTAGATGACTTCATTAGGTACACTTGGGTTATCCTCCTACAATCCAAGTCTGATGCTCCTGAGCACATTAAAGCCTTATGCACAATATTACAGAATGAGAAGTGTTTGAAGATTGATCGAATTTGAAGTGATCATGGTAAAGAATTCGAGAACTCATACATGGAGTCCTTTTGTACTAGATCAGGAATATCTCAAGAATTCTTTGCTCCTATTATTCCTCAGCAGAATGGTGTAGTAGAAAGAAAGAACAAGGTTATTCAAGAGATGGCTAGGGCTATGTTGCACAACAAGGATGTAGCTAGAAACTTGTAGGGAGAAGTCGTTAACACTGCATGTCATACGGTTAACAGAGTGTACTTTAGACCCGGTACTAAGGAGACTCCCTATGAGCCATGGAAGGGAAGGAAGCCAAATGTTAAGTATTTCAGAATTTTTGGAAGTACTTGTTTCATTTTCAAGGATAGAAAGAATGTGGGAAAATTTGACTCCCGAAGTGATGAAAGAATATTTCTAGGATACTCCTTTACAAGCAAGGCTTATCGAGTATACAATAAAAGAACCAAGAAGGTAATGGAAACTGTGAATGTTATTATTGATGAATCTTCAGAGTCCGGTTATGAGAAATTAGGTGAGGAAATCCCCAAAGAAATTCTTCCTTTTGAGCCCATAAACGTTTAAGAAATTGTTGATCAAGAGCCAGCATCTCCAAGTACTCTTGGCACTCCAAGTGTTGTAGAAGGTTCAGCAGACATACCTACTTCACTTGATTCAGAATCCTATGAAGAAAAAGGACCTTCCTCAAGGATCAAATTGAATCATCCTCTTGAAGTTATTGTGGAAAACATGAATGAACTTACACTAAAGAAGCGTATAGTTGATAAATGTGTTGCTAACTTTGTGTCTTATTCTTGTTATTTATTGCAGGTTGAACTTACTAAAGTCGAGGAAGCTCTTTAGGATGAAAGTTGGGTTGAAGCTATGCATGATGAATTGCTTCAGTTTCAAAGGAATGATGTTTGGACTCTAGTACCTAGACTAGAGGGTGAGCACATCATTGGCACAAAGTAGATATTCCGCAATAAGACTGATGAGGAGAACAATGTGATTCGTAACAAAGCTCGTCTTGTAGCTCAAGGATACTCTCAAATGGAAAGAGTAGACTATGATGAGACATTTCCTCCAGTAGCCTGTATGGTGTCTATTAGAATTCTCCTAGTCTTGGCATGTCACTTGAAGTTCAAGCTTTACCAAATGGATGTAAAGACTACTTTCTTGAATGGGTTCTGTAGGGGCCCGAATTGTAATGAACCCTTAACAATAAAATTTGTAGAGAAGTGGGTACATGGATTTGGCATCACCGAAGTGAATAACGGTTAATTTGGTATTTACAATAAGTAATAGATGACAAGAAATTAATAAGAATCTCATCAAATGAATTTAGTTAAGTATTTTTGTAGGGAATGATCATCACTTTGGTTATGTAACTAAAGTGCCTGTTTGTCCTCGGACCAGGCCGAGGATCTATTTTTCTTAGAGTTTTTCCTCTTCCCTTTTTGGTGGGAGTCCTCTTGGTTATATAGTATTGCTTTAGTTAATCTCAGTCGTCCATCTGTCGGTTATTCGGTCACTCTAGATGAGAGTTTGTCCCATCATCTGTTTTTGTAGACTTTACGTTAGTTCTCAGCCGTCTTTGCAGGCTTTTTTATTAGTCGGAGTAATCGAGGCAATTGGGTTCGTTGGTCACATCATCATTAAAGCGGTCAGAATGTTGGTGGGATATTTTCGATGGATGGAGGATATTTCCCTTTAGTGATGCCGGTGTGCCGAGGACAGGTCATCCTCGGTTTAGGCCTTAGATGTTGTGGGCTCTTTCCCGTTGTCCTCGGCCTCAGCACTATCCTCGGCACGGGCCTTGGGCCGCGCGTAGTGGGCCAGCGTGGTTAATGTAATAGGGCCCCACAGGTTCCTTAAGGAAGATGTCTATGTGGCTCAACTAAAAGGATTCATTGATCCACACTTTCCAAATCATGTGTTGTACCTCAAAAAGGCACTTTATGATTTAAAGCAAGCCGCTAGATCTTGGTATGATCGGCTCACACAATACTTGGTGTCACATGGGTTCACAAGAGGAAAAACTGATTAAATTCTCTTCATCAAAAGGGAAGATGGCAAGTTGATAGTTGCTTAAGTCTATATTAATGATATCATCTTAGGGTTGACTAAGGATGAACTTGCTCATAGTTTCTCAAAACTTATGCAGGTCGAGTTCGAGATGAGCATGATTGGAGAGTTAACTCACTTCCTTGGTTTGCAGATCCGTCAACAAGATTCAGGTATACTCCTATCTCAATCTAAATATGCTAAAAATCTTGTGAAAAAGTTTAGTTTGGAATCTATTAGTTTTGTTAGAACCTTTATGAGCCTAAATGTTAAATTCACTGTTGATTTGTTAGATAAAAGTATTGATCCATCTCTTTATAGAAGCATGATAGGTAGTCTTCTTTACCTTACTACTAGTAGACCTGACATTAGTTACAGTGTGGGAATATGTGCTAGATATCAGGCTAATCCCAAAGAGTCTCATATGATTGCTTTGAAAAGAATCATAAAGTATGTCAAAACCACTGCCGACTTTGGTGTGTGGTACAACTAGGACACAAATGATGTCTTAACTGGGTATTCTAACATAGACTGGGCTGGGAATGCTGATGATAGAAAGAGTACATCGGGGGGTTGTTTCTATGTGGGTAATAATCTTGTCTCCTAGATGAGCAAAAAGCAAAATTTCATCTCATTATCCATTGCAGAAGCTGAGTACATTGTTGTCGGTAACTGTTGCACCCAACTTCTATAGATGCAAAAACTTCTCCTTGATTACGGTATTTGTCAAGAGCATCTCACTATCTACTGTGACAATACCAGCTGGGTATTCTAACACAGACTGGGTTGGGAATGTTGATGATAGAAAGAGTACATCGAGGGGTTGTTTCTATGTGGGTAATAATCTTTTCTCTTTGATGAGCAAAAAGAAAAATTTCATCTCATTATCCACTGCAGAAACTGAGTACATTGTTGTCGGTAGCTGTTGCACCCAACTTCTATAGATGCAAAAACTTCTCCTTGATTATGGTATTTGTCAAGAGCATCTCATTATCTACTGTGACAATACCAGCACCATTAACATCTCTAAGAACCCGATTCAATATTCTCGAACTAAACACATAGAGATTCGACATCACTTCATTCGAGAGTTTGTCGAATATGGTACTTTTACTCTTAAGTTCATTTACACTAATGATCAGAAAGTTGATTTGTTCACAAAATCTCTTGATAGCAAACGGTTTGAATTCATTCGCCAAAACATTGGTGTTATCTCCATGGATTGATCTCTTTTTCTCCTCCTCCTTCCTCATGCATTTGCATCTAGTTTTATGCATTGCTTTGTCTAACATGTTTTTGTTTGTTTATTTTCAGTTTTGATTTATTTTGTTTTTCAACAAAATAAAAAAAATTAAAAAATCAGAAAAATACAAAAATAGTGTGTTTGTGTACATTGGTACTTATGTACCTTATATGGCCATTGAAACAAAATTTTCTAAACTTTGTATCTCTTTTAGCTTAGATGAACATCTCTATGCATAACTAAGTAAGTGAGATTTGTGGCTCGTGTTTGTGATGAGTAAGATTAAGTAATCTCTTATACTCAACACTCGTATCACTCTTTTTGACGGGAAGGACTAGAAAATCTTAAAAGAAAGGCATAAATAACTATCTCACCACTGTTGCCCACCAATCATGAAATGACATTTGCATGTTTCGGCATAGTAAAAGCGGAATGTCAAATGCTTAACATCATTAGGTATTTCTTTTTTATCTTTTATATGCCCACACATGGCTTGCTTAAAAGAAAAATTTGCAAAGAAAAATAAAAAGCAAAAAGAATCAAAATGCTTTATATATGATTGCAAGCGTATCTTCTAGGAGATGTGAGAGTTATACGATGTACCTCGAAGGTGATAGTCCCCATCAAACAGTTATGATTGTGTGTGAGTTAAAGTGATTTTCTCATATTTCAAATCGTCATAACATGTAGACACTTATGCAATCTTGTGAAGTTTTTCACACATAACATGCAATATTCTTTGCTACTTTTGATACATGTGCAGGTACAATATGATTTGGCCATCACAAGGAATACATGTGTTAATGTATGCTCACTAAACTGTCTTAACTTGTTTTTGAAATATACAATTGGTTAGACTTGTTTAGTGTGTGTGTGTGTGTGTGTGTGTGTGTGTGTGTTTTGGATTTATGTGCTTGACATTTTTCATGTTGAGAGATGATTTTAAGAGCTTAAAATGTTGCTTGGATCTTTGGTTGTATAGCATACTTGATTACATTCATATATGTGTTTTTCTCTTCTTGAAAAACTATTTTTAAGCAATCTCGACAGTTGCTAGACACCTCTCGATAGCTAGGCTATCTATCGAGCCCTTTCAACTTCTTTTTATCGCATTCTCGATAACTTCTCGACAACTACTTGATCTATCGAGGAACTTTCTGGATGCTCGATAGATGCTTGATCTATTAAGCCCCTTTTTCTATGGACACCTCTCGACAGCTGCTAGATAGCTATTTCTCACGTTTTTATTCTCAACAAATCTTGATATTGCTCAATCCATCGAGAAACTGGAGTTCCTATAATTAGGGTCCGCGCAAATTTTTTCTTCATTTCTCCCCGATCTCTCTCGACAGAAAACGTCTCCTCACCTTCCTTATCACCTCTTTCTTACTCCAAACCTCATTCCCAAGAGATCTTCAGCCTTTAGATCATTTTTCTTCTCTGGTATGATGCTTTCTCACTCATTAATCATGCATTTCATATCTTTTTACCTAACTTTTGGGGTTTTTGAAAATGTTTGGGATTTTTTCAAAATTGTTGGAGTAATTTTTGGGATGGGTTTTTGTTTGAATGATTTTAAATCATCATGCATTGCATAACATTTGCATTTTAACTATATTTTCATGCATTATAGATATGTGCTATATATGTTGAATTGTTGTGTGCTGTTAGGTTTAGATTGGGCTGAGCCCATGATATTTTTAAGTTTGCATGTCATATGTTCATGCATTTTCATGCATATGTACCAATTTTGTTTCTTTCATTTGATACTAAATTGTTTGATACTTTTTGTGTGTGTGTGTGTGTGTGTATGTGTATGTGTGTGTGTCTCTCTCTCCTTCTTGTGTTAGTCTGCTTTATTTCACATAAACGCAAATCTACTCTGTCCCAGAACCCTCTTTGTTCTGGGGCATCTTCCTCTGATCCTACCCCCTCCCATGTCAAGTTTCGTGATAAGAAGGCCAAGTCGGACTTCTCGGAGAACTTTTCACGAAGCTGTATTCATTTGGAATGCTAAGTCGTTCTATCAGATTTTTTCGATATTAACCTTTCCACTGTCATCTATAGTTGGGGTTGGGAGTCACTATGTGACATCTCAATCATTTGTCCCTCCGTGATCATATAGGAGTTTTTTTTTTTTTTTTTTTTTTTTTTTTTTTTTTTTTTTTTTTTTGAGAAGTTGATCATATAGGAGTTTTATCCAATATGCATGGATTCGATACTTTAGTACCTCATTTTATTACTCGCGTTCGACATACGCACATCGTAGTTACTTCGGATATTGTATCCGAGGTGCTACACATTCTTAGGGTAGCGCATCCTGATTACCCTAGCTATGATCATCTGAGAACTGCAAAGATGAACTCTTGTCTCTATTTTGTGAGACACCTTCATCTTGGAGTAATCGTCAAAACACCCCTTGCTCAGGCTTTGCAAAAGGTCCGAGATTCCTTAACATGGTGATGACATTCGTTCTCCATCCATTGTCTCACTATAACTTTATCACAGAGCCTCATGCTCTATTTTTGTTATCCCTTCTTAAGGGACTTTCTATTGATTTTCCCTCTCACTTCATCTTATCCTTTATAGATGTCTATAGGGATACGACAACCTGTGATAAGCTCATTTTTCCTTTAGCTATCACGCGGATCCTTCGCCATTTTTCTATCTCTTATCCTGTGTCTCCTCATTTCTCAGTCATATGTGCCATAGATGCGGCTATCGTCAGACGGAGTGAGGCCTAGCTTTGACTGAGGCGTCCACAAACAGAGATAGCAATTCCTCCAGCTTTTTCTGCTCCTTCCACATCTGCACCTTCTTCATCAGCGGGTGGTGTGACCCTCGAGGTGGTTATGGTGCAGCTGCAGCGCATGGATGCTCGCCTTGACACACTCAGTGATGAGTTGTGTCAGGTGAACACCTGTATCGGCCGTATTGCTAGATGGCAGGCTCGCCTTAGTGGCTTCATGGAGTCTCCCTTTCCTTCTCTAGAGGCATCTGAGGACAAGGACAATAACGGTGACTCCGATGATGATGATGATGATGAGGATGAGGATGTTAGCTCGCCTAGTGATGATGAGATGTCTACTTGATTTACTTACCCTTTGTCACTTGTGACAAAAAGGGGGAGTAGTTTTGATATGAGAGTAGTTATATACATAGGGGGATAGTTAGTATATAGGAGATTTTTGTTGGGGGGAGTGTCTATATTTTTTAGGAATGTAGTAAGGACTTATGTATTTTATTCTTTTCTTCTTTTAGAGATACATTGTTCTTACATTGTAATAGCAAACCTTGTACTTATGATGTTATATATATGACGAGGTTGTTATTACAGTTCTTTCACCTATTTTTACATATGTTGTTTCTTTTCTCTCTTTATGCACATGATTCTTATATATTGTATGCAATCTTTTATTTCTGTTTCACATTAAGATGCCGTGATGAGTTTTGTTTAAAGTGTTTCTAAAATTCAAGTTGTCAAAGTCTTCTTGCCATGAACTCTCTTCTTGCAAAGTTTTTCAAGAGTTTATGTTAGGATAGATTTTATTGTATTCAATAAGTGAGTATAAGTTAAGTGATTTTTGACTTCTCTTATATGTTCATTTGTTTGTTGTGGTTTTGTCACGGATTGCCAAAGGGAGAGATTATCAGGACATATGTGAATCATTGTTAGGAACATGTGTCAATATAGAATTAACTAATCCTTTGAAAAAATGCACTTTACTTATAATTGGGTAGATCTAGGATGTGTTTAATACTTCAAGGAATAAGGTTTCAAGTTCAAGTGTTAAAGTCATGCAAATCTGTCCAAGAAACAAATGAAGAAGTGCTAGATTTTAAAGTTTGACAGCTAGTATCTATCGAGGTTTAAAAAGTTGTTTTAGCCCAATGCTCGACAAATAGGGTATCAATTGAGGTTTATGAAATTTAGTTTTTCAGAGTTGATTTCGCTCCAATCTGTGAATAGATGTTTGAGCTATCTTTTCTCACAACTTTAAACATATATAAGGATTGTTTTAAAGGCCATCACAGCTGATGCAACTCAATGCAAAAGTTTTTTACAAGCATATTGTGAACCGGAGACATATGTCCTAGTTCATCTTTCAATTCAAGAAGCTACTGTATTTGTACACCGTAAGGTTTTGTAATCAAGGAGTTTTGTGAACTTAATTGTGTTGATGAACTAAAAAACTTTGCAGCCAACATCTTTTTCAAGTTAGTGAGTAAGCTGCGTACTGGGATCCGCGCATCGAATTGGTTAGTCACGTACTAGGAGCCGTGCATTAAAAGGAGAGATTATCACTACAGAACAATTTCAATTGGGTATTGTTGTAAGGGTTCAATTGTAGGTTGTTATAAGGTACTAGGATTCCTTTACTTTTAACCGCTTGTTGTGGTAATAGTGAATTCTTGAGAGTGGCGACCTTAAAATCACTCGGTGAGGTTTTTGCTATGTAGGTTTTCCCCATTCGTAAACAAATTACCGTGTCAATTTAATTTTCACTGCATTTAGTTATTTGGTGATTTGTTTGTACTACCACGCTTATTGCTTGTAAATTGAATTAATTAATTAATTTAGTTAATTCATCATAAGAGGTCAATACATTCTTGGCCTATTAGAGACAGCTCAAGGTAGCTTACCCATGAACACAAAGAACAAGAGCACATATGTCCTATCAGCCACCCAAGGGGCAGAAAAATGGCAGATGACCTGGGAACCAGCATTTCATGAAAAGAAGTCTGGTACCTCGGGGAATGCAGGGAGATGGACCATGAAGGAAGGTGGCTAGGGATCTTTCAGCTTGATAGAGAGGAATCTGCCCATTTAGAGAAAATGACAAAAGGTAAAGCAGCCAAAAAATGGGTCTGAAAAGTAGTATCTAGAAGCTTTTTATATAGTCCATGTTTTGGTGGATAAGAATAGATATTAGTACGAACAGATTTTATATCATATATGCACTAAGACTAAGGTCGTCTATACCGCGTAGACCATGATTTATTTATTTATTTTAATTAAAAAGTTTCAAGTACAAACAGACCAAGAGCGACTTTTACCGTTTTCTTTTATAAAAGTTAATTTTATCTTAAAAAAATGTTTCCAGCACTAAGACTAAGGTCGTCTATACCGCGTAGATTACAGTGGTTTTTTTTTTTTTTTTTGGGAAGTTTCAAGTATGAAAAAAAAAAAAAAAGAAAAAAAAGAAAAAAGAAGAAGAGTGACTTTTATCGTTTTCTTTTATAAACCTCCAAAAAATTAAAAAAAAAAGTTTCAAGCACTAAAAGTGACTTTTATTAAAGTTAATTAGTCAGATGTCTCCATTTCCTAATCGCCAAATAAACAGTCCCAACACCAACTACTAGTCAATATATAAGTCAAAAATCCAAGCCTCACGGTTTTTTTATTGCAAAACAAAATTATATATATATATATATATATTACATATTTACATGTCTATTTGAGAATAATTTATGCCAAAGAAGCTAATAGTAAGTATTCATCGACACAAAATCTGAGAAGATCCGTAACTTCCTGCTTCAACGGTGTCCAACTCTAGTGGGACAGGAGAGAGCTATTGCATTATTATAATAATAATTATTATTATAAATTCCTTTTCTTAATTTTATGAGTAGGAAGTGAATGGAATTGACCAATTCAAATGGTAATCTGGTCCATTTCTCAATATGATAGATATCCCTCGAGAGACTCAAGACTACACAGTTGCTTTGACCAAATCAAGATTTCTCAATTCTAATACATAATAGTTCGTTTACATACAATTTATTGTTGCTAAAAATATTATAATAAAATAATTTTTAAATATATAAATAGTATCACGAGATCTATTTTTAATATTTTTTTTAATAAAGCGACTGTGAGTTTCATAAACAGTGCGTAAACAGTATTTTTTGTCTCTACACAATAACTTCTGTCTCCAACCGTGTGAAAGTCACTTTTTTTTTTTTTTTTTTTTTTATACGTTTAGAGACAAAATTTACTGTTCATGAGACAACCATCACAGTTCACACACTATTTTTGTACTATTTACATATTGTTTATGACACTCTCAGTCACTTTATTAAAAAAAATATTAAAAATATTATACATTTAAAAATTATTTTATTATAATATTTTTAATAATAATTAATTTTCAATAACAATAAATTGTATGTAAATAGACCCATATTGACGTGTAAATTCACGACAGCTTTTAGATTAAATCGATGTTGGCTTTTTATAATAGAAATATTGCAACTTATTAGGATTTTGAATCCCATAATATGGATTTGACTGAGTAATCTCGGCCAGAAGATCACATCTTATCTTAACATTACCACGACTGGCCAGCTGGCCTGGACTTGTTGATTATATATTATATTATTAGATGACCAAAGTTGACACAATCCATGAAACTGATGGTACTGCAGAAGCCAAAAGGTCACGTCGTTGGCGTCGAAACATTTAAAGACACTGACAGAATTCATCAAAGTAGGTGTATATATATATATATATATATATGTATATGGACTATGACTCTATGACTCTATGATTCTATGCCTATTGACCATGACTGTCTTCACCTCTAATCAAATAACAAGTCTCCACTCACTATAAAAATTTCTATGCAAAAATGATTAATATTATTAGTAGGTTAAAAAATTGCACTACATTTATATATAGTATATACTCATTTTAGTTAACCCAATTATATATATATTAACGCACAGGATCTATATTTTATATTTATTGTATTAGGTTATAATGTGTTAAAATAAAAAGAATGCAGAAAGAGATAAAATAAAATAAAATAAAAATACAAAAAGCAGAAGCAAAAAAGAAAAGAAAGAAAGAATGCTCTGAGAATTATCGTGATTTGCTTAATAACCTATGTTCTCAACCAAAAGTTCGGAGTGTTTGGTTTATTGTAATGTATCATTGATGTGATGTACATTACGATGATGTAACATTTAGATTTTGATTTATTTTATTTTTTAACATTACCATAATTTAAAATTAAAAAATACATCACATCATTTTAATCTCATCGTCTTCTTAAATAATATAATATTGTATTCTTATATTGAGATTACATTAATGTAAGATTACAATTAACGTAATATTATAGCGTAATGTAATAACACATCATCTACATCTTTGCTATTATATGAATTATGTTTTACAATAAACCTAAAGTGGGGCTACTTCTCGATTAACTCTGAGATTGTAGTATTTACAATATGGCTCACTCATACATCATCCGGGCATTTTTTAGGCCAAAGGGCATTATCTTGTAACAAAATGTGCCCCCCTATTAGTAAAGACGCCTTAGCATATCTAAATGTAAGGGGTCTCTCGTTAGCGCTTGCTTACTGCTACGTCTTTTTTAAATAACAATGATGGCTTTCTCAACAATTGCAAGAACCCAACCAATTATAATTTAGCTTTGTGTATTATTTCTAGAGAAATAAGTAGTGTAATAACTTTCAACCACACTGAATCATGGGTTTAAAGATAATTTTATGTCCTCATTAATCATTTATGTGGCAGATATTATTTTGATAATCTGTCCATTGACTTGTATCAAGTACATAAGACTCTTGGTCCTTATATGCATATACATACATACATATATATATATATATATATTTCCCTACCAATTAAAATCAAGCAATATGTGATCATAACCGATGAATTGTTCTGCATTGCAATATATGCGATAATGCCAGCAGAGAAGTTCCTTGCAAGTTCTTATATACTCATGTAGTAATACTATTTAATATATAAGAATCAGTTGGTTACAAATTTAAACAAACCTTACTAGCTATTGAGTTTTGTCCAATGATAGCTTCACTCTGCTTAATATATTAAATATATGGGTGATCTCAGTTTCTGAAAGATTTTGTTATCCAACTTGATAAAGTCCTCAGAGTAATAACTACGGTTTGTTTAGTAATGGTTCAAAGAAGTCTGCTGTTTCTACTGCTTGCTTTCATCATATTTTCGGCTATAGCAGCCGAGACAGAAAATCAGGACTGTAAGTTCAGTTCATTTCTGTCTTCTTGTTAGTTTGTGTAACTGTTATATTATTAGTTTGCTTCGAATATGAGAGAAAAAGCTTTTGTACTTTGAACAACGATTTGTTTTACTCAAGATTCATGTCAGTTTCTGGAATATGAGCAGTACAAATCGTATGGTTAGTTATTCGGCAGCACTTGACACTAGGAAATACTTAGTCAACACTGAGATGCATCACCAATAAAGAGGTTCTTTATTAATTTTGGCTATTGGGATTGCTGAAGTAACATAGATCTTGGTATCAAATTTTTTTTTTGCCACGTTATGTACATTTTTTTTCCCATAATTCCATCACAGGGCCTTAGCTAATGTTACATGTCCTTCCAATTTACGTGAATCTTCAATCTATTTTGAACCGTATATTAGATAGTCTTGTTTGATAATTTGGAGATTGAGTTATGATGTTTTTAATATCCGTCTGCAGATGTTGCTTTGCTTTCTCTCAAGAGTATGTGGCAGAATACACCACCCAGTTGGGTGGGTCCGGATCCTTGTGGCAAGGGATGGGAAGGAATTGGGTGCACAAATTCACGTGTGACCTCCATGTAAGCTTTCTGCGTGGTTTTCGCTTTCTAGTTTTTGTTGGCACGTTTGCTTGTTCGTGACAATTCCAAATTTTGGTATAAAGCTGACTTTGTATCATTTCAGGATGTTATCAAGCATTGGTTTGACAGGCTCGCTGTCTGGAGATTTCGTAATGTTATCTGAATTACAGACTCTGTATGTTTTCTATGTTCACTTTGCCTTTGTTATTTAAGTCTTCAGATTCAATTTCCAACTGATATCCCTGAACCACCATTCAGCTACAAGAAACAGCAGTGCTCAAAAATATAAAAATTCGCTGCTTAATGTTTGTGGAAGTTATGGGGAGTATTACTCATGCCTCCAGCCTCATGATCATTGAGATGTGGATCTCACTGTGGCCGATTTAGGCAATTATATCACAAAAACAATGATTGGAGATTTTACTTTCTTTTAAAATGACCTAACTAAATCAAATGAAAATCTCAATTCCTCATGCTTATTTGGTAGTAACTTGATCAGTAAGTTTAGTAATGCATTCCTGACTAGCTTCTTTCATATAGGGATCTATCTTACAACAAGGACCTGACAGGACCAATCCCACGATCAATTGGGAATTTGAAGAAACTATTGAACTTGTAAGAAAATATTGATTGTTATTAACAGCCTGTGCTGGAACTCAAGTTGGATGGTAAAGATCTTCCTAATTTACTATGTTTCTTTCTTATTTGCATATCAGAATCCTAGTTGGTTGCAGCTTCTCAGGTCCTATTCCTGACACAATAGGATCTCTACAGCAGCTACTCTATCTGTAAGGATTCTGACTCTGTAATTTCTTCAGTAATTCAAATGTTTTACTGCAAAGGACAATATGAATCAAATTCCTTATGGATGCTATCTTCCATGTAATAAATGACACAACTTTAGATGAAGGGTCTACTAGTAAGTCCTGAAAATTTACCATCTCTGTCTGTAATATATGTTTGTGTATGTATATACACATAATTCACTCTGAGTTTCTACTTTTAGTACAGTAAAATGAAAGGGCTAACATACTGTGAAATTTGAAACACTTTGTTGCTTTCATCTGCAGATCTCTGAATTCTAATCACTTTAGTGGACAGATTCCGCCTTCCATTGGTAATCTATCCAGTCTTCTTTGGCTTGATCTAACTGACAACCAGCTTAACGGACCCATTCCAATCTCTGATGGGATCACACCTGGTCTTGATATGCTACTTAATGCCAGGCACTTGTATGTCAACTCTTTTTGTGAAATGAGCTTGATAGAATAACAATTAAGTTATTAAATTCACCATTTCCTAATGGCTTAAATTTTTGAAAGAATCATTAATTTATTATAGTATCAAAGCAAAAGATATTCAATTTGAACTCCATCTCTACTCTACCTCTCATTTAAAAAGTTAAAAACCCCACGTGGGGCTCCACTCATAAAAGGGGAGTTAGGGCCCACACGCGTAGGGAGTGTTAGAACGATGGTTAAATGATTGAATTCACTATTATATAACAGTTTTAAGCTTTGGGGACGATCAATAATTTATCAAATTTGATTTAATTTTTTTCATCCTATGACTTTATTTTTTCCAACTATAACAACCATCTAAGATTCTGTCTACTATCATCAGTCATCTTGGACAGAATAATCTTTCAGGAACGATCCCACCTCGGCTTTTCAGCTCAGAAATGACCTTGATACATGTGTAAGATTAGTTATACTTCTAATATTTGGAATATCTTGGTATAATCAAGTTACATGAGAAGATCTATGCATTATTCGATTACTTCAATATTGTTAAAATGCATATGTATATAGATAATATATATATCTAATAGCCCCACTAAACTTACATTATTTTTCTGTTTCATGTTTAATCATTATTCATTAATAGCTTCTTTCACATGTTACACTTTGTTTTTTTCTTTTTTAATTTTTTAGTGAGTAGGTATTGTCTACTAAAATTGCATCTTGATATATTGTGGTAATGTTAACCATGACTTTCTTTATTTGCAGTAGTCTCCTTTAGATGGAGAGAACACACACGCGCATGCATGCAGAGTAGATATTTTGCATTATCTTTTTCTTTTCAACAAAAAATATCTTGGAATTTCTACATTACTTTCTATCAACTCATTGATTCTTTGGCAGGCTTTTGGATGGCAACAAACTGACTGGCAGCATTCCTTCCACCCTTGGACTTTTGCAAGCCTTGGAGGTGCTGTGAGTATCTGTCACACACTCCATAAAAATCACCAAGATTTCTATTGGCTATGGATTTCTAATAAGTTATTGTTGTTTAATATTTGTTTTTGGCTATAGGCGCATTGATGGGAATGCATTAAGTGGACCTGTGCCTTCAAACTTCAACAATCTTACAAATCTTATTCAGATGTAAGAAGGAAAAAGAGACATGTCAAATTAAGCTATATATTTGCTTGAGAAAGGTTATTATGACCTGGTGTGGAAACTTTATAAGGCTTGCTTTTTGATGATATATAGTTTTTTTTTTCAGGTTCTTGTCCAACAATAAACTGACTGGTCCTCTGCCTAACCTTACTGGCATGATCTTCCTCAGCTACGTGTAAGTAATAATGACATTACTAACATATATATATATCAATGTTAGTGTGGGCTTAAGTAAATCATTTGTTAGACTTATCATAAAAATGATCATTTAAGTCTTTATAGCCCACCAAAGAAGATGCTCAGTTGCCTAGCAATATCTAGTTCTCTTGGTTTTGAGTTTCATTTGTTGACTGAAATGATTTTGGCAGGGATATCAGCAATAATACCTTTGATGGATCAAACGCTCCTCCATGGTTCCCAACCTTACAGTCTTTGACAACATTGTATTCTCCTCCTCCTCCTCTCTCTCTCTCTCTCTCAATGTGTTTGTCTCTACTTAAACATGCATTTGTGTGAAACAAAGGTGTTTATTTTTCAAGGATATGAGGAGAAATGTGCTTTTCTTTTTGGCCTCATTTTTAAATTATTCAGTACTGATGTAAAACCTGTCTACCTTGCATGGCAGAATAATGGAAAACACACAACTTCAAGGACAATTTCCAGTTGCCCTATTCAGCTTACCCCTTCTACAGACTGTGTGAGTATCAGGCTATCAGCTTGTCTAAAGTAGCATTACACTCATTGCAATGGATGTTGAGAAATCCAAATTGAATAAATTAGTAATTCCTTTGTATGAAGCCTAAGGAGGGTAGTTACACACTTACACTTATTGCAATGGATGATGATTATAAGGAAATTATTCTGACATGTCGTAACAGGGTACTAAAGAAAAACCAGCTCAATGGCTCCTTGGTTATTGGCACCACATATAGCAACCAACTTAAACTCATCGATTTGCAGTTCAATTTTATTTCTCACATAGAAGGAAAGGAAGCATACAGTGGTACATTGAAGTAAGATGAATTTCCTAGTAACTTTGGCCTATTCTATTTTAGAGTATTAAATGGACCAACTATTTTTTTTGGAAGTTAAATTTCTAGGATAATATACTCATTGTTTTATAGCCTATAATAGTTATGTCTCATTATTGTGGTAACACTATATTATCTTCTATAGACTGGAGGACAACCCAATCTGTGGGGTAACAGGAAATCTAAAGAGTTATTGCACAGTTTCCCTCTCCAATGTCTCATATTTGACACAAAAGGTTGATTGCGAGCCTGCTCCTTGTAGTTCAGATCAGATTTCAAGCCCCTACTGTAGGTGTGCATATCCATACACAGGAACCCTCTTCTTCGAAGCTTTGTCCTTCTCAGACTTGGGGAACAATACTTACTACAACATACTTGAGGAATCTCTCATGCATTCTTTTCGCTCCCATCAACTTCCTGTGGATTCAGTCTCTCTAACTCTAAGTAATCCCATTACGGCTTCATCTGAGTACCTTGAAGTGAAGCTAAAAGTCTTTCCTTATGGCGAAGTTTGTTTCAATCTAACGGGAATTTCTAGTATTGGGTTCATGCTTAGCAACCAGACTTTCAAGCCACCACCACCTTTTGGACCTTTCTATTTTATTGGTGATAAGTATGAGAAATATAAAGGTAATTTTGTGTTTAAATGATAATAATTTCTGTGTTTTTTAATAATTATCTTGATGCATCTCTCTTCCTGCCAACAGAATCAAAAAAGTCATTAAGAAGTAGTATTGTGATTGAAGTTGTAGTTGGCGGTTCCATTCTACTACTGGTAATACTCTTTGCAGGGGTTTATGTTCTCCACACAAAGAAAAGAGCAAAAAGAGCAATTGAACACACCAGTCACTTTTGTAAGATGGGTTTTTGTTTATATCTTGCACTTTTTAGCTAATCATATGGGATTTGTAGGGTTATTTTTCTAATTCATGTCAAATAAAGCAGCACAAATGGACCAGAGCAATAAGGGTGGTGGTGTTATGAAGGTAAAAGGTGTGGGATGGTTTTCCCTTAAAGAACTTGAGAAATACACCAATCATTTTTCAGTAGCCAATGAGATTGGATATGGCGGCTATGGGAAGGTCAGTTTTGATTATCCTTCAATAGTATATCATATAAATGTATGTTAATATGCATGACCAATCTTTTATATTCTAGGGGTAAAAATATGAAAATTGTTCAAAATTTGTATTGCTTTTTGCCACTTGTAATCCTTCCATTATTTTTAAATTTTTAATTTTAACTTTTTAATTTTATTTAAGACTAGCTTTTGAACCTTGTTGCTAATTTTCCAAACAATTGTTGTCACTAAATGTCTTGTTTGTCAACATTTATACAGGTTTATCGAGGTTCTCTTCCTACTGGGCAGCTAATTGCCATTAAACGTGCTAAAAAAGAATCTATGCAGGGAGGGCTTGAGTTCAAAACTGAGATTGAACTTTTATCAAGGGTCCATCATAAGAATCTTGTCAGCCTTATGGGGTTTTGTTTTGAGAAAGGTGAACAAATTGTGGTGTATGAGTATGTTTCAAATGGTAGTCTAAAGGATAGTCTTTCAGGTACTTCCACCCACTTTCCTCCTTCAGTCAATAAGAATTACAATATTTGTTGACACTTCAATTTCTCACGTAATTGATAATCACATGGAATTATTCAATTCACTGGCATTTGTAGTAATTACCATTAAGTCAATAATTGTTAGGCCATACACCTTGCATCTACCTACAAAAGTAATAGAAAAATCTGATAGTAGCACAACCATAAGAATTCTATAGTCTACCAGTAATGCTCTCATCCAAAGATGACATGAGAGGAATTAAATAACTTGGCAAATACTGAAATTTGTGTTTAGCCTGACCCTGATCAAGAGAATAAAATGAGTTCTGGTAGACAATCCAGATAAAATTGTGCCCAAAGGATTTGATGACTATATACTGGGAATTCTGCCACTCAAAACCCTTTTCCTTTGTAACAATATCCATGCATCAGAATTCCACTTGCTAGTCAATATAAGGGTTTAAATATTTTAAGTTTACCTCATTGTCCAATTACAAAATTGACATGTTGTCATCTAGCTTGACATGCACCAATGAAGTATTTGTTAGATTCTCACTCCTGTGTCAATACATAATGAACCACCCTAAAACCTCGAACAAAGTTTTTGAAGTCAAAAGTTACTGAATCCTAATTCATTTTTTTCTCTCAGTTGAAAACTAACATATTGTCTGCAGGGAAGTCAGGGATTAGGTTAGATTGGATGAGGAGACTTAGAGTGGCCCTTGGTGCAGCCAGAGGTCTGGCCTATCTTCATGAATTTGCCAATCCACCTATTATACATAGGGACATAAAATCAAATAACATCCTCCTGGATGAGTCATTAAATGCTAAAGTTTCTGATTTTGGACTCTCCAAGCCAATTGTTGACAGTGAAGGAAGTCATGTTATCACTCAAGTTAAAGGGACAATGGTTAGTTCAGAATCTTTTTACCTCTACTTCAACAAAAATACTGCATTTGTTATGTTCTTTAATTAATAATATAAGCATCAAAATCTGGTCAGTCCAGAAGCATCTGACAATGAAATTACTGGATCAGGATTTAGACATAAACTCAACCCAATGCTCTCTGGCCTTGTATAAAAGTATTATTGGATTGTACCAAATTTAGAAATGATTCTCATTCTTTAGCTAGGAATCTATTCTAATAGTATATGGCTCACCTTCAATGGATTGTCCTTGTGGAAAACATATAAAATAACAAAAGGAAAGCAAAGCAATATATAAAATGTGACATGATTTGGCAAACTCTATGTCTACATCCATAAGCAACACCAACCAAAAATATCCACTATCAATGATATTTACAAACACAATCCAAACTCTCATAAACCTCACAAATATAAACTAACCTAAATCCTCAATACACCTAAAGGTTCTCTCACACTAATGTACTAGACAAATCTTAGTCTCCAACTCTCTCTAGGAAAACTGTCTTCTAATTAACTCTTATGCACACAAAAAAAAGGCTACGCCACAGCTCTATTTATAAGGACTATTGCACCTCCTTATTATTCTTCTAGCTAACATAGGATTCCAAAACCAATTTGGAAACCTCCAAAATTTTTCTTTCATCGGCTGGACTTGAAAGTCCCAAATTTTGTGAACCCAACAACAACAAAAGAGAGATCCCAAAAATATAAAATGAAAATCGACTTTAGTAAAGCATCGTTTCTAAAGTAAAAGTAATAGCAAGATAAACATGGTTAAAGGAACATTTTTTAAGATTTTTTGGGAATGATCAAGTCTAGTTTTCTGAAATATGAAGTTTTAGACCCAGCCATTGGCAAGGGATTTTTTAAACTCACACACACATACTTCTACTAGTACCTGAAGGCCTTAAACTAATTAGGAAAACAAAGCAGCCGGTAGGAGCTGTTGACCATGCCAACTATATACTACACAAAAATTTATGTAAGTGTTATAGGCAGGGCAAGCATTTCTTGCTACCTACTATTACTGCCTAAACCACCATAAATTTGGAGGGGAAGATATTTTCATTTAATGATCCCACAATCTGCCATTGCAGAGTAGGGGTGGTTTCTGTTGGACCATAAGAGTACTAGTATGAGTTTGTGGTAGTTTAGGCATTCTTGATTTCCAATTACTTGAAGAAGAAAAGCTTAAGTTTCAAAAATTTTGTCTTAATGTTATCTAAATTTCACAAAAATACGTCAAAATCTAGGACTAAGAATGGATTTGCTCAACTGCAGGGCTACGTGGATCCAGAATATTACACGACCAATAAGTTGACTGAGAAAAGTGATGTATATAGCTTTGGAGTGCTAATGTTGGAGTTGTTAACAGCAAGAAAGCCAATAGAGCATGGGAAATATATTGTGAGAGAGGTTCAGGAGACAATGGATAAGACTAAAGATTTATACAGCCTTCATGAATTTCTTGACCCAGCCATTGGTTTGGGAACAACCCTGAAAGGTTTAAAAAATTTTGTGGATTTGGCAATGAGGTGTGTGAAAGAACCTGGATCCGACAGGCCTATGATGGTTGAGGTGGTTAAAGAGATTGAAAATATTATGGAGCTTGCTGGTGTAAATCCCAATACTAATTCCACATCCACTTCTGCAAGTTACGAGGAGACAAGTAAAGGGAATTCCCCCTATCCAGGCTATCCTTATAGTTAAGGCACTTGCTTTATAGTGGATTATACCTTCCAATATAAAGCCCTATTCCAAATTTCATTCCAATCAAATGATCCACAACTGCCAATATAAAGAAATGAAATGGGGTTTTTCCAAACATCGTAAAAGTGGGATTTACTTTTTTCATTTATTCGAATAAAATATTATAATCTACTTTGTGTAGAATATCCAGTTAGTATTGCACATCCTAATGCTTGTGTTCATGTAGTAAGTTACCAGAACCGTATTTATGATGGTACTTTTTTATTTGTGTGTGGAGAGTGGGGGGGTTGAAACAGAATCTTAGGCTGTCAACCTTGCACAGATTCGAAGGCAAGAGCAAAAAAGACGAGAATTTAAAATATTTTGCAAAATTCCATGTGTCATCTTATACTGCACTTTTGATTTCTATTCTATGTATGCAATTCTACAATACTTTTGCGAAGAGAAAATATGTACAATTTCCTATTTCAGTTGAGATAATTGTAGAGATTTTTTTTGCTGTCTTAATTAGCCCTTTTTGTTTTGGTTGTGTAGTGGACGGAATCTTTGAAGGTCATGTATTGAAACTATTGCTTTGTTTTTTGCTCAATAGCATGGTTGCTAAATTGATTGAACCTTGTAATCCTCTTTTTTTTTTTTTTTTTTTTTTTTTTGGTCGATGGGAGAACCTTGTAATCCTTTGGTCATGGTTATGGTTGACTTTCCCTAAAACTTATTCATCAATCTTCTAAATCTGCATCCTTGCTTCATCACAACTCTACATAATTTACAAGAGCAACAAAATTGGCCACAAATTGCAACCTCAGTCATATCAATTGTTATGGTGCTTCTCTATACTCTTTTGTTTAATTAATCTATTTATATTTCTCACCTCCTAAAGTAAGACTTTAAATCTATTTAGATTTTCACTTGCCAAACCAGTCAAGATTATAAATTAAAAAAAAAAAACATGATTATCATACAAAATGTGTTGGCAGAGCAAATAGATTATACATGTAACTTAGGTGCAAGTTCACTTCATTGGTTTCTCCAACAGAGCTAAAATATACCACTCATTCTTATGAATTCCACGATCAAGCTTCCTGCTAGCATTCCATCTTAGTTTCTTGAAATCCAATTCGATCCAACATTGGAATGTAAGTGGTGTTGAGTTTAGACCCCATGCAGAAGAAGTGGTCAAGCCAGAATAGCCCTCCTGGCCTCAACACCCTGTATATGTCATAGAGTGTGAACTCAAACATGGTTTCCAAAATCCAGTTGCTTAGAATATGCATGGAATGCACAATATCAAGTGTGTTCTCAAAGAAAGGAAGCCTTTGGGAGACACTAACATGGATTGGAATCAATCCTCATGAGGCAATGAAGCTGTTGAATGGACCATCCAAATTCAATGTGCTAGTGATGATTGTGACATTCCGTTCTCTCATTTTGGCAACAAATGTGGCAATCCCACCTCCAATATCAAGTCCTATACAGATTGTCCCATGAGATTTTGTGTTGAGAACATGATCAATCCCATAATCAAGCCCTCCATTGTCAAAGAGCCACTGACTTGTCTCTCTGCCCTTCAAGGAGAAGCAATCTTTGCAGTCAAAGTACCCTAGTGCATTCTTGCGCTTTATGAGGCACTGGTAACTTTTACAAGTTTAGGGATCCCAAATGATGTTGGTGTTAGGTGGGGTTGCCTAGAGGCTATTCGAAAATTGTGTTGGCTCTACATAATTGGCAGGGGACTTGGGACGGCATCTCCGGCGTGGAAGTGGTTCACACCCTTTAAGCATGAGCCTTTGGTCTAAAACGTCATCTACTGGACATTGGTCTCCAATTTCATATGTCATATATTGCACCAACTCCTCTGGAAACTTAAAGCAGCCTACTCCAACTAGCGGGTAAGCCTCATCAGACCCCATTTGTGGTGAGTACCCCAGCAGAAGCTTGTGAGGGCCAATTGCAAGCATAAGCTCATCAGGTATGTTTGAATCAATATCATAACCAAGTTTGATGGACTCGTGTGATTAGTACTAGATAACTGGTTATGTTGGCATGTAAGCTCGATGAGTAAGGCCTGGCTGAGTAAGTTAGTGGAACTGAGTTTTGGTGTAGCTCAACAATTAGAGAGTGACTGGCAACAAGCTGGGATTTGGTGGAGTTAAGGTCGTGCAAGAGAGAGGTGCAAGAGTAGACAGATAAGTTGAAGTAGAAAGGAGTAGTGAAGATGTATATGGTGAGGAGATTGGTGATTATAACAAGCAAAAGCATCTTGAGCTTGTACTTTTTGTCATGGGACTGTTGTTGTTGATGTGCCTACTTTCTTTGTCTTTGGTAGTCTTGATCAACTCCACTTCCCATTTTCTATTCTCTCTGAACTCGTTGAGTTTAGTTCAGAGAGTAAAAAACAAACCGTTGAGAGAGAGAGAGAGAGAGAGAGAGAAGTAAGAACAACAGTGAGGGAATTTATGACAATGAAGAAAGTTGCCTTGCTTAGAACAGAAGGTTCTCCCTATGGATACTTCGTTCAGTTTTGGACACTAAAGATTTTACAATAATCTAATTAACATGCAAAGTAGACAATTTCAATGTCAACTTGCACTTTCTCTGGATCTTGACCACGTGGATCTTAATTATATTTTTTACCATGCCATCCCCACGTCAAATTTTTAATTAAGAATGAGCATTGATAATGTGGTTCATATCATATGGTTCTTTCATAATTTTTTTTTGTTGTTGGTCTTTTTCATAAATTACAAGCAGATTGCTTCACTTCCAAAGGTTTTGTTATTCTGTTAAAAGAAATTGATTGAAAACAAAAGGGTTTATATCAATCAAGTAGAAGATTCTCACATTCAGACCTCTCATTTCCATGTTGTAGGGTAGTAAAAGGGCATTTGATTCTTTTTTTTTTTTTTTTTTTTTTTTTTTTTTTTTTTTTTTTTGGGATAGAGCCTTTGATTCTGTTGATTATGTTTATTGGTAGTGCAATCAATCTACTAACTTGATGAATCCGATCCAACCTAACTCAACACCTCAAGTTAATTGTTTATGAATTGATAAGTTTAGTTGATTTTTATTTTTTAATTTTTGCTTTATAATGATCAAATTGGGTTGTGTTTGAGTTGGCAAGATTTTCATTTTGAACAACCAAACTCAACTCACATTATTAATAGTTTAAAAAATATATGCATCTAAAATTTATTAATTTGACTTATTTTGGATTTTGCAACTTGGTTTAAATTAGTTAATTAGTTTGATTAATTTTGATACTTCTAATAAGTTATGATATTAGACCCAATTATGTAAATTGTAATCATATGTTGAATAATAAGTTAAAATAAAAGCCCAATATTTTTTTTTTATGAAGCATAACTAAATTTTTCCATCCTAATTACTACGAATTGGATTGATTTGATTTTATAACTACATGAGAAAGTCAAGTTGGGTTGAAAAATACCCTAGCCTAACTCAACCTAACCTATATACAACATTAATTGATGGGTTTCAATTATGTGTTTGGAAGTGTGTTTGATGGATCTGCGTGTTGCACGTAATAATTTTTTTAGAGTGGTCTCGATAAATATATAATATATTTTTGTTGTAATTTGGACTAATTTAATAAAGAGTAATGTATTTCATTTTCATATTTTTATTTATTATAGGAACAATTACAAATGTAATATTTATAATTTTTGTTGTACACAAATGAAAACAATATAATTTTTCTTAAGGAATTCAAAAGGTAAGTTAGCAAACATATTCTTCTTTTAATAAAATTTATTTGTAGCATTTTTTATATCATTAAAAAGTATATAAAATTGAAAATTATTCTTTTATTTTTAAACAAACTTTCTCAAGCCTAATTTTTTTCTACCTTACAATCCAAAATATCGAAAAACATATATCTCAAAAATTAATAAAACTATACAATACTACAATTCAAAATAAAAAAGAAAGGGAAAAATAGAATTCATATCAAAGTCAAACCCATTCTCCCAAATATGTAAAACATATCAAATATGATGTGATCAAGCCAAATATCCAATGCATAATCAAATTCAAAGCAAAAGAGATGATTATAGCTTTATACATGATGACTATAATCTAATCTAAGTGTACAATTACAAAGAGGAAAAAAGTAGAGAAAATTTGTATTGTGTAAATACTTTCATAATCTAATCTAACATGTGAATAATGAATAGATAAATAAATAATTTTAAACATAAAATTGAATTTGTTTTCTTAAAAACCTCAAATAATACACTAATGAGATAAGAAAGATGAAGAGTAACATAAAATACTCCTAAATGTTTAAAACAATTACTTAAGTATCTAGGAACATCACATAACAAAAACATAACAATTTGCTGCTAGTTTATTAAAAACAATATTTACAAATGGTGAAAGAAACTGGCACAAAAACCATCTTCATCAATTGCAAAACTATTATTCATCATATTGTCCAGATTATCCTATTATTTTCCAAATATACTAACACCTAACAACAACACAAAATATAACATATTATAATATGATTTTCCCCCAACTTAGGTTAACAACAAACACCATTTATTAATAACTTTTAGTGTTGTAAATAAAATGATTAAAAAAATACTTGCATCAAGGAACACATATGAATTAGTCAATAATATGACAATGGAGATACAAACATCTAGTAGGAGATCTATAACACGCTTGCTTTGGACTCCTCCTACATGTCAATTGTTGGGTTGTATCTTTTCTGCCATCAACGATTAAGCAAGATTTGTGAATACCTTTTTATAGGCAATTTTTTATTAAGAAAATTGAGATTTTGTATTCATCATTTATTTCATTTTTCATTTATACACATTGTTGGGGTCCAAAATATCACAATATTGTATCAAGGTCCAAAACAATACAAAGCCGAAATTTAAGAACCATTTTGGGCTTTCAAGGAAGGGGTAAGGCCCAAACTCACCAATTGAGGACTATTTAAAATAAGTAGAAAGGGGCCCAAACACATGAATGGTAAGTTTTGGGCCTTATGAAACAAAGAAAAAAGGAAGCTCAGCCCAGCCCTTAAGAGAGAGAATTGCTAGGGAACTTAGAAAGAAAGCTGAACTAGGATATTTGGGGATTCCTAGAAACCTGGGATCCTCGGGATATGCAGCAGAAGACCAGTTGGGATTGAGACAACTCAATGGAGCTAGCCCATGAACACAAAGAACGAGAGCAGATATGTCCCATCTGCCACTAAATGATGCAAAAAAAAGGCAGATGGCTTGGGAACTAGCACTTCACGAAAAGAAGTCTGGTATCTCGAGGAATGCAGGGAGATGGACCATGAAGGAAGGTGGCTAAAGATCTTTTAGCTTGATAGAGAGGAATCTACCCATTTAGAGAAAATGACAAAAGGTAAAGTAGCCAAAAAATGGGTCTGAAAAGTAGTATCTAAAAGCTTATTATATAGTCCATGTTCAACCACCAAACACAGTCATACATTTTTAATATATGCATCTATCAACCTTTTGAAAAAATTATCAAATTACTCTTCAAATTAAGAAACTTATTTTATGTTGTAAAATTACAAATAATCCTAGCCTGGTCACAGTCACAAATTCTAGTTTACTATTGAAAGCTCAATTAGTGTAGAAACACTAATGCTTGTTTAGATCCCCAATTTTAAATTACAGCTTAATTGCTTTTACTCTAATTTAACTAAGTGTCGAACAAGAGTAAAAGATGCGCAATAAACTGGAACACCACTTTAATGCATAACAAAGTACAATAAGTGATAAATGTAAAACTTAAAGAGTAGTGAAGAGAGATGCAAATATAAGATAATACTGAGACGTGTTATCAAAAAGGAAACCGAAGTACTAGGCGAAAAACCTCTCGCGGTCCTCCAAGCCGAAATCGATCCATTAGTAAATAAGGTGGAGTACACGAATATCAAAAAGATCCTCCAAGTCTAATCTACCCAATGTACTTGAGCCCTCCAAGCTTCAGCTACCAACAGACTTCTTTGAGTCTTGTCTTCATTAGTTATCCGAATCCTGCAATTCCGCCTGATTGCATCTGCCACTCAATGGCTTTTTCTAATGCTTCCCATAGGCACCAAAACTTCTCTTAACACTCAAAATGGGTGAGGTAAATGTTTGGGCTAAGAACCTCTCAAGGATGTGTAGATAGAGAGGTAGGAGTAAATGGAAACTCTAGAGAAATGATGTAGAGGATTGTGGGTAAATAATCTCTAACTCTCAAGTGTTTGACTAGGGTTTTTTCTCTCAAAAGTTTCTTGTGAATACTCCTTGTTCTTCTTACATTTCATGGGTAATGAAGGTTTATATAGTATTGGTAAATGTATGAGAAAAGGCACACTCAAAAGTAATCAGGCAAAGAGTTTCACAGGTCACTCGTGACTTAGCCTGAGTCATGAATGACCCACAAAATCCAGCCTGTCAAAGACTCTTCAAATTCTAGCATGTGCTTCTCACGTGGCCTATTTTGCAGGTTGGCACTCACGAGCCAATCGCAAGCTAGTCGCGAAATTATAATTTTCACAGAATCTTCACCAAATTCTCACACACAACCCTTACATTAAATCCCACAAAAATATAGAGTAATGATTGAATAAAATTACAATAAAATTTGACATGGAATTAAAGCTAACATAAAACATAATTGTAAATCACAACTTTATAACTATGTAATTAATTACATCTCCCATATATATATATATATATATATATATTATATTCCATCTCTCTTAATTTCTTGATTGGCAACTGCCACTAATTGGAGGAATAAGTATAGAATTAGACTATATATATTTAATACCTCCTCCTTGTCCGTAACTTTCTATGAGTGCGAGAAAGTCTTTGGGAGGAATAAGTTTTGGTGGTGAGTAGTGAGTGATTACATGCATGCAATGCATGGTAGTAAGCAAGGTTCTCAAATCTGGACCGGACCATACGGTCTTACCGGATTAACTGTGAACCACCTATTATCACGGTTCTTTTAGCTCTAAGAACCCCTCTATGTGAAAAAAGCATGAAACCACTCGAACCGCGGTTGGACCGTACGGTTCTAAGAACCGTAGCCGGTTTTCAAGGTTCACACGGTTCCCTTAAAAAAAAAGTTAACGGCGTTGTTCCGGGATACATACCGTATTTAGGTTTGAAAACAGATATCGCTCGACGAAGAATTTGAATAAAAATATTAAGAGAAATAAAAAAGAAAAACAGAGAGCCACATTTTACATTATAAACAATTTTCGGCTGAATGAACTCATCTTGTCGCAGCATGTTGTTGGTCGAATTGAAGCAACCCACAGTGTTCACTTCTTTCTTCTTCTTCTTCTACGTTTCACATCCTCTGCTTTGCTTCTTCTTTTTTAGTTTTTTGTGTGTTGTAATGTCCGTTCCTTCAATGCCTTGTTCTTTGTTTTATGTATAATTTCTTAGATTTGCGAGCCTTCACGTGACTATTTCAACCTTTTGGTCATTCAGCCATTCTGGTTAACAAAGGGCCTGTTTGGATTACCCCTGTTTTGAGTCATATGACTCAGTTCTCATCACTCAAACTGAGAATTTCGTGGGACCCACTGAAAATATTGTGTTTGGCTTGATTTCCTCTCCTTGTTTTCATCACTCAAACTCAGTTTAAGTTGAGCTACAATGCAGAAAACTGGAAACACCAAATTGGTGTTTTCAGTTTTTGAGTTACATAACTCAGTGGCAAAATTGTAATATTCTTGACCTCGTGGAGCCCACAACCTTCTGGTATTTCTTTGTCTGTTGCATTTTTCTTTGTCCGTTGCAAAGACCATTTGAACTGAAGTGGGTATTGGTAAGTGTGTTGAAGTGGGTTTTTCTCCATGGACTTATCTTCAATCTTTCTTTCTTTTTATAATTTCTGTTTTACTGATCTGCACCTAGGTCTTTCATTTCTGCTGCCGAAAGCCATGCTTCGTTAAACACTCTTACAACTTCTTGGTGTACCACTGCATTGCCCTCTGATGTCAGATGCAACCCATCACTGTAAAGGGAGGAAAAGAATTAGAACATATTCTCCATTGTTACTAAAAAATTATTCAACAATTTTCTCAAAAGGGTTTCTATTTTTAAATTATAGTATATCATCCGTATCTAATTTGTCCCTAAATATAACACATCCACACAAAAGGCACATGAATCAGAGGTTTACCAAAGTCGCACCCCCTTTTTTATTTTTCTTTCTTCTTATGAACACAATCAGATTATTGTCCCCATCTCTAAAATAGTCATAAATCAATAGGAATACTTCTTCCCAAGGAAAATCTAGTAGGACCCATTTTTTCCATTAGAGGTGAAATTCTAGAAGTAGAAAGTCAAATGAATATCATTTCTGCCAAATAGATCAGGAACTTGTTGAAGGTTTCAATCATAACAAACCTTAGGAATTTCCTGTGCCACCCCTCTATTTCTTGCATTTTTTACCAAAGATCAAAAGAGCGAAGACCCATTTCCTTAGCCAGTTCAACGCACTGCTCTGCATAAAGTCTTGTCACTTCATTTGTCATTTCTGGTAGTTCCATTGCTTTCTCTCCATATACAGATCTGCATAATCCATTTACAAGCTTACTTCCAACACAGTGAAGTGATAAACAAACAATAATTTCAAAAATAAAATTATATTAAGCATTCAAACATTCTCTGAGGCAGAACACGGTGAACCCACCAACCCAGCGCTGATCCACAACAAACCGCCGTAACCCAGCCCCAAAAACCCAATCTCAAACCCGATCTCCTCCGTGAAACCCAGCCAACACCCAAATATAGATTGAAGAGGGGAGAGACAAAGAAATCTGAGAAAGAAAGAGAGAAAAGTGAAAAAATTTGATAGAAAAGAGGGAGAGTCAGAGAAATGAAAGGTGAGAGAACGCAGTGGAAGATTTTTTTTGTTAATAAGCCACGGGTAGCAGCAGTGTTGTACTGGGTAGTGTCAGTGGTGGGGTCCATGGGTTTGGAGAAAAGTGGTAGAGATATATAATTGAGAACTCAACCCAAACATGTGTTTTGTAATTTTTGAGTAAAACTGAGTTTGAGAATTGAGTTATGAGTTTTGGGTTTGAGTTATGGGAATTGAAAACTGAGAACTGAGAATTGAGTCCGCTCTAAATCAAACGAGGCCTAAGACTTCCTCCACTTTACATTAATATCTAGGTTTACTCTTTCTTTTTTTTTCTTTCTTTTTTGTGCATTTGTTTTATGATTACTCTTACTAAAATTTAAAAACTATTATTAATTTGTCATTTATATTAGTATTATTAAACTGATACGTGGGATTAAATAAATTGACATATTAGTGGAAATATGAACTTATTACAAAAGTTTTTTGTTTTTGTGTTTTTTTTAAAACTTATATTATTATTCATTATTGTTAGTATTATCGCAAGTTTTACTAAATAAAGAAATACTATATCTATATTTGCTTAGGATTTGATATTTCTTATTTGTTTATAAAAGCTATGATATGAAAAATATATTTGAAAGATAAATCTCATATTTATTTGGAGACTATTTTAGCTAATTTTTCTATTTTTACTAATTTAATGTATTTATTTATATTTAAAATAATTATTAAATTAATTATGACGTCATCACTGTTCGACCCTGGTTCAACCTCAAAAACCTTGAACATCTCCCTTTTACAGTTCAATGAACGGTCTGGGTTTCAAAACCTTGGTAGTAAGTAGTAACAACAACTATCTTAATTTCTTGATTGGCAACTGCCACTAATTTGGAGGAATAAGTATAGAATTAGACTATATATATATATTTAATACCTCCTCCTTGTTTGTAACTTTCTATGAATGCGAGAAAGTCTTTGGGAGGAATAAGTTTTGGTGGTGAGTAGTGAGTGATTACATGCATGCAATGCATGGTAGTAAGTAGTAAAAATGAGATATATATATATATATATATATAATATGATGACCCTGTTGCTTGAAAACCAAACGATTACTAAACTATTATAATTCCTAGTCGTTGACAAACTGGACTACACGTCCGCACTTAATTATTCTAATATTTGTAATCGGGTCATGTTAACAAGTGTTCTTAGGTAATTCTTACTAAACCATATTAAGAAAGTTTTGACATTATTTTTATGAAAAGAGAAATGTTAATGGTTTAGGAACCATTTTTCAAAACATTTTATTGGGAGAATGATAAAATAATAAATGTTGTTAATAACTTTTTATATTTTCAATAAAAATGATGTCAAAACTTTCCTATTATGTGGCGTTTAGTATGGGGGAATTCACATTACTCTTGGCATCTAGATTCCTTGAAATGTGATGCTTTGCAATCTGGATGCCTAGGAATGTAATTATTCTTATGTTTGGGTTTAATTGGGAATCTAATAAGATTCCTAAGAATGTGAGATTATAATGTTTGGTTTATTCTTAGAAATCTTATCTGAATTATTTATTTTTCCCATTCTATCTTTAGATTCGTAAATCCAATATAGGTCTTTTTTTTTTTTTAATCTTCCTCTAAATAAATAATGAAAAAAAATTATGAATTATAAATTATGACAAATTCATTAAAACTATAGTTTAAAAGAAGAAAAGATGAATATATCAATAAAGTTGTCTATCCTATTTATGTTGTTTTGGCGGGAAGAGATAAAGAGAAAGGAAAAGGAAAAGATATTGATGATTTGTTGTATATTTTATTTCAATTGTTTAAATGATAAGAAAAAATGGTTAAAATTATCAATTTATAAAAAATGCAATTTCTTTTAAGCTTGGTAATTTGGATACCCACCTATTTTAAAGGGAATATACATTCTTACTGAAATGTGGCTAAAGAGGGATCTAAATTCTCTTGGCATCTGATTTCCTAGTATAATTTGCAACCAAATATGAGAATCTTTAAACATTCCTGAAAATACTAAAACATTTCCCTGTATCAAACGCCACATTATGGTTTATTAACAATTGCCTTAAGGGCATCCACTAACATGACCCTTACGAAAAATATAAAAAACTGATAACAAAATTAATTGCTTTCTCATTTTTTCATAAAATGTTTCTAAAAATAGTTTCTAAACCAATGCCCTTAACATTTCTCTTCTTTTTTTTGGATACCAAATAAAAACATTTCATTAAACAAACAAAGACAAAGTTTCACAAGAAGTTGGGATTTAGTCTAGATAAGTGAACAGGAAAGCAAGTAGTAATAAAGGCTAAGTCAGTTACACGATAAAGCACTAAGTTAGGTACAACAAAGGAAAATGTTATAAGCCCTTGCTGTTGAAACTGGTTCAACAGCCAAGTTGGTGTCTAAGCTTTATTGCATATTTGTTCCAGTCTTCTGCTATTACTGAGGATGATGACTTCATTAAAGCCCAAATTCTTTGCTCTATATATCGCCTCACTCACTACTTCCAAAAGAGCTAGGTAAGGGATCTGTCTTCCTTTGCTGGCTCCTACTGTGAAGATGACTTTGCCCTCCATGTCCCTAGCTTCATACGCATACCCACACCTCCTTGATCTCCTGTTTTGGTGAGCTGCTACCTTGATAATGATCTGCCAATCACGATTTAAGGGCCATTGAGGTTGTTGTTTTGGTTTGTGATCTTGGTATTGGCAGTCTTTGAAGGCTTCCTAATACTTGTTGTTAAATATTAGCATTGATACACCATGTTGAATATGCTAGTATGGATGCGAAAGTGAAAACATAAAGTATAGAACACAATAACACATGAGGGTTACGTGGTTCAGCCTAACGGCCTATATCCATGGAGGAAACCCTAAAGGGCTACATCAATAATATATTATAGTGTAGTACAAATCCTGTATTACAATGAATCATAACATGTGTATATATAGTAGACAAAACCCTAGACTAATAGACTTCTAGTACAAGTAAGAGACTTGGTTTGCACACAAAGTAAAATTAGGCTTGGGCTTATGCTAATGGACTAATATATCTCTAACATCCCATCTCAAACTCAAGATGGAAGTTGTGATGAAATCTTGAGATTTGATAAGGTTGAGAAGATCCCTGAATGAAGTTTGGCTCTGTTACAGTAGTTTGAGGAAGGCAATGGTCTTGCAGTGTTGATGCGACTTCTACAGTAGCATGACTATATCAAAGAGTTTTAATGGTAGCAGTAGGAAGCCAAAGAAGATGAACGCAGAGAAAAAAAAATATCGAGGAAGACAAAGATTGCTCTTAAATATACTGTAAGGACAGAAAACCATGGCCACAAGAAGGTGGCTTTGATACCATGTTAAATATTAGCATTGATACACCATGTTGAATATGCTAGTATGGATGCGGAAGTGAAAGCATAAAGTATAGAACACAATAACACACGAGGGTTACGTGGTTCAGCTTAACGGCCTATATCCAAGGAGGAAACCCTAAATGGCTACATCAATAATATATTATAGTGTAGTACAAATCCTATGTTACAATGAATCATAACATGTGTATATATAGTAGACAAAACCCTAGACTAATAGACTTCTAGTACAAGTAAGAGACTTCGCTTGCACATAAAGTAAAATTAGGCTTGGGCTTATGCTAATGGGCTAATATATCTCTAACACTTGCAAATGAGGGAATGGGAGGTTAAAACAACTTCAATAGGGTTAGAGGTTTTGTCTTGGTAAAGGACTAAATTTCTATGGCTCCATAGGGACCATAGGATGGTGAAGAAGGACTGGAGGAAATCCATCTTGCTCTGCTCCCACGGGTAAGTAGAGGACATGTATCCAACAATCCATTGCTTTAAAGAAACATCAGCTAAAAAGGAGGTTTTGATTTCCAAATTAGATCCATGCCATACAGCTCTGGTGAAAGAACAATGAAGAAAGAGGTGGTTGATAGTTTCATCATATTCATCATACATAAGGCAGCATGTAGGAGTAACAATTCCCCTACTATTCAAAACTATAAGCATAGGAAGACTGTCATGAAGAAGTTTCCAGGTGAAGTTCAAAATTTTCATAGGGAGTTTAACTTTCCAAATAATTTTCCAGCAATGATGGGGAATACCAAAAGGTCTCTCAGATGAAATTACAAAGGAGCAGTCGTTTTGTTGTATAATTTGGTAAGCTTTCTTAACTTTGTACTCTCCAGATCTGGAATGTTTCCATAACAGTCTATCCTGGTTCCCATCAGTTCTGGGTAATGGCATTTGACAGATTTCCATACAAAAAGGAAAAGGATACAATTTCTTAACCAAATCATATCTCCATGTTCTTGAATTTGGATCAATTAGATCAACAACTGTTCCTTTAAGGAGGTGATTTTCTACTAAGGTTTGTTGTGGACAATGAAACCAATTAGGGTGTGTGAGGGGTATAGGTGACCATTGCCTACTAACCAACTACACTGTAGTAGGGTAGAGTGATGAGAGGTAGCAATGTTCCTCCAAGTCCAAGAATGGTGAGGTTTAGGTTTGTAGTTTTGAAGACTTGAGTTAGGGAAGTATTTGGCTTTGAAGGCTTTAGCCATGAGAGAGTTTGGGTAGTTTTGGACTCTCCAATATTGTTTAGAAATCATAGCTTGATTCACAAGACTGAATTTCTTGAGTCCTAGCCCACCCCTGGCTTTTGGTTGACAGAGAGTATCCTAATTTATCAAATGTAGCTTCCTTACTTCAGGATCATGACCCCACCAAAAAGCTCTGGTGATGGCATCTAGTTTATTGCACACAGCCTTAGGAATTTTAAAGCAAGAGAAAGAGTATAAAGGCATGGATTGCAAAATAGAGGAGATTAGTATATATCTGCCAGCTTGAGAAAGGAGTTTGGCTTTCTAGCCTTGTAGTTTATTTTGTACTCTATTTATTAGATCCTGGAAATCAGCTATCCTTTTCCCTCTAAGCTTAAAGTTTAACCCTAAATACTTGCTGGGCTCCTGTACTAGATTAACCTGAAGGGAAGAGGCTATGGATTCCTGTACGCTTGGATCAATATTAGGCGATCAATACAACTCAGATTTTCTATGATTGATGGTTTGTCCAGACAAAGAACAGTACCACAATAAAGTGGTTTTAAGGGCTTGAAAGGAAGTTTTATCATTTTGGAAGAAAAAGAAAGAGTCATCAGCAAAAAAGATATGAGTAAAAGACACTACATATCTTCCAATCTTAACACCTTTGATTTTCTTATGGTTCTCTTCTTCGATTAGAGCGTTAGAATATTTGCACAGAAAAGGAAGAGGTAGGGAGAGATAGGGTCACCTTGTCTAAGTCCTCTTGAGGGGTGGAAAGGTTGTGTGGGGTTACCATTAACAAGCAGGGTGTATTGCACTGATGTTACACATTCCATGACCCAATTAACCCAAGTGATCCCAAAATTCATGGACAGTAAAAAAGCTTTAAGAAAGTTCCAATTAACCCTATCATAGACCTTACTCATATCTATTTTTAAAGCACCATATCCCTTTTTCCTTCCTTTCTTTTTCCTTAGAGTGTCAAAAATTTCATGAGCCAACAAAATGTTGTCTATGATATTTCTGCCTTGAATGAAAGCATTTTGGTATGGTGTGATGAGTTTATCCATTAGGGCTTTTAGCCTATCTACCAAGATTTTTGAAATGGTTTTATATACAACATTGTAAAGGCTGATAGGTCTAAACTGAGAAACATCATCAGGGAATTGCACTTTAGGAATAAGAGTAAGAAAGGTTTGGTTAAGGGATTTGAGAAGAGAACCTGAATGGAAGAAAGCATGTGTGGAGTTGAGAATATCCTGCTTGACAGTGCTCCAAAATTCCTGGTAAAAGAAGGCAGGAATCCCATCTGGCCCGGGTGCTTTATGAGGACCTAACTGGTGAACAGTCCATTCAATTTCTGAATCTGTCACTGGACTTTCAAGGAGATCCTTTTGCTGTTGATCAATCTTAGGAATGGGGATAGTATTTAGGTCCTCCAGCAGTTGATCAACTAATTTGCTATTGGTTTCGAAGCACTGCTCCTTAAAATATGTGACTAGCATACTTTCTATTTCAGTTAAGTCTTCAGTCAAGTTACCATTAGCTGTCCTAAGCTGTAAAATTCTATTCCGAGCTCTTCTTTGGTTGACTACAGTTTGGAAATACTTGGTGTTCCTGTCTCCTTGGATGATCCAATTGCTTCTAGCCTTCTGTGCCCACATAATCTCTTCCCTTTCCATAAGATTTTCTATTTCAATTCTGAGATCTCTTTCCTTCTTGACATCCTCCACTGTATGAATAGAACTCTGTAAGTGTTGAAGCTCTAATTGCTTGTCCTTGATCTCCTTATTAATTTTCCCAAAAACTGTTTTGTTCCACACTATGAGCTGCTTCTTTACATTTTTAAGTTTCTGCTATAGTTTGAAAGCTGTGGATCCCATAGAATGAGTCCTCCAAGCTCTTTCCATGATTTTCTTACAATCTATGTGGGTGAGCCACATTCTTTCAAAACGAAGTGGAACTCGAGTTCTAGAAAAAAAAAAAAAAAAAAAATTCTAAATCCAAGTTCACTATAACTCGATTCCAAAAATCGAGTTTTACATTTGAAACTCGTTTTTCTAAAAATCAAGTTTCAAAACAGGGGCATATCCCTAAATAGTTTTAGACATGAGACATTTTGTTAGAAAGTTTGTGAGAAAGGGGTAAAACCCCATTTTGGCCTGATTTTTGGTGACATATGCATTTGATAATGCAATTTTTTTTTGGATCTCAAGCTAAAAATCTTAACTTGAGCTCAAGTTTGAGCTTAATATTAACCTTGAGCTTAATTTGATTAATTAATCAAACTAAGCCAAGTCGAGTTCAAGATTTTTGGTATTCTCACAAGCTTGAGTTTAAACATTATTTTTAGACTTATTTCAAGCTCGAGCCAAGCTTGAGAGTTTAATTTTTATTGATAAGTCAGACTCAAACATACACTACTCAACAAAACTCAACTCTTTACAACCCTAAATATTTAGGTGAAACTTCTTGTTGAGGACTTGAATTTAGCCTCAGTAAGCTGGCCGCTCACTCTAGGTGAACTGATTCTTGTTAGTAAGTTAGTAACCACTGACCTTGATCACGTCAAGGATATGCCGTAAATAATAAATAATTCAAGACAATGGACGATTCACATGCCTCCCACACCGGATGCTATGTGCTGTCCATCCAAAATAAGATTTTAGACACGGGCGTTCTTATCCACATTGCCAATCTTCCAATCACATTCTTACACGCTCCACGTAATCACAGGAAAAAGAATCTCTCAACAGCGCCCTATATAAAACCAACGAAACCACAGATCCACAAATCCAGTCCATACCCATCACCGTCAGTCGCCGAGTGAGGGAGTGAGAGAGAGAAAATGAAGAAGACAGGGAAGAGTTACAAGCCCAATGGAAAATCAGAGGAGAGAAAAGATCGGAAATCAGGGACGGGCATGAATGGATCGCCGAAGAAGAGGGGCCACGGAGGCAAGTTCACCTGGGTTGGTGATGGCTACTCTCAGCCTGAGATTGGGTTCGAATCTGGAGGAGTTTTTGATGTCAAGGACCCCAACTTTGAAGACCCAGATGAGACCTTCACTGTCTGATCGATTATGATAATCATGTGTTTGTCTGTCTTTTATTTTTACTAGATCGTGAGACTTATGAGATGTAAATATTTCGTTTGAATAAAAATATTTCCAGGCATTTTGTACTGTTCTAGTGTACTTTTAAAAAAGAATTAATGAAGCTATAACATAATCATATGATGCTTGGACTGTTCCGAAAGGTTATTCCGTTATTGCTTATTAAGAAAGTATGTGTGTGAGCCATAAAGTGATCACGGGGTAGCTTCAGAGTTTGAAATGTTCAAGTCAACACAGATTTATACTGGTTTAGATCACATGATTGCACAACGTAGTTTGCTGAAATGAAATTGAAACTGTGGTAACACTGCTATGGCCCCTTTGTATCAGATTACTATGGAATTTCATTAAATCATTCCAATAACTAATTCCTATAATGAGTTATGCATGTAAACTTGCAAGAATGTGGCCCTTGTTTCACACTGAAGGCTGATCAGTCTGCAGCTTGGAACATTTGATACTAAAGGCATGGAATATGAATGGGTTCAAAATGTAGTCAACCTACCAACCAATTCAGGCTGCTACTATTTAGATCTGATTATTTGTCTTGCTTTTTGTTAAAAAAAAAAAAAAAAATACCCTTTATCTCTTTCACACTTTATTTGCTTTGTTCTCCCATTTGAGTTTTAGTCGGAAATGGAAACGAGCCAAAGGAGGTTTTTTTTTGTGACTTGCATTGGGGTATTGCTTTCAAGTTCCCTTGTTGTTGGTTAGAAGCATTTTTTGGTGAATAGGCTTGGTACTTTGATGATTTTGGAAGTTATCCCAATCATCTCCCTTAATATGCTGGAACATTTTGATTTATAGGTTTTATATGTTCTGATGCATGATACATTCTTATGATCATTTTGGCAAATTGTGTATTTCATAGATCAGAAAAAGGGGGAGAAAAAGACTATTTACACATTTACATTGTTGTTTCCTCTCATTCTTGTAAATTTATGTCTCTTCTGATCATTATACTTTTCTATCCTCCATATGATATTTGACTAATTTTTTCTGCACAATGCCACTTTGTTATCAGAGTGCATGCACTTTTGAGTACATGAAGACAAATCAAAACAAATACACCCCCAAAAGCAGCGACTCTCAATATTGTCATTCCTGGCGGGGAGTTTGTTGCTAGATAAACACAGTCCATTGATATCAAGATCCAAGCTACGCATTCCAGCCATGGCCTAATTAGTGCGGTAGCTCCTGTTTTCTCTCCAGACAATCTGCAGATAATCCTTAAGCAGAGAGCACCCACAACTGAAAATGTGGTTATTGACCACCCCTTGTATGACACTAAGATCCCTCCCACAATCAAAACCTCTTTCCTGCATACGCAAGATGCACACTCACCTGAAAAGTTTGACAACACTAGAGCATCAAAACCTGTATAATACGGTAAGATAATAGCATCCAGATATAGGCTTGCATGTAAAAGTCCAGAAATTGTTGATGCCTCAAAAAAAGCATATTTGATGTCTCTATTAGCCTCATGATCAAAGGTCAGGGCAGAAACATGAACCAGTAGGAGGATTGCAGGACCAATGCTTGAGAGAGGAAATATGGTGTTGATTCGGTGGCCTTTTGCCAGTGTCAAGAGGATTACTGGGAGTGAAATTGGACCAGATGGTAATAAGTACCTCTTTGAACGACTAAGGCAGGTTTGCCCTCTTCTTGATATATCTGTCACCATAAAGATGAGGGTTGTCAAGTATGAAGCTGCAGTAAAGAGAAATACCAGTATGTCCACAGCAGGTGGATAATTGCCAGGATAAGTGCTATCACAGAAATAGTGATAAGGGCAGTCAATTGCGTCCAATGTTTCTTCTAGCTGCCATCTGACACATTTGAAGAATGTTACACGGACATCTTCCGTGGCCCGTTCAAGTTGGAATGCTGAATATTCTGGATGCAGGAGTTGGCTATTCATTTTGTGTTGGCTAATGATTTCTTCTTTCAGGAACTTTCATTGGTATGTTTTTAAGGAGTCTATGATGGTATTTTATCTAACAAATAGAAAACAATGGTTTTTGTTAGTTGAGATGTTTCATTTGAAGGTGAATTGGATAAAGAGAGCTGAACTGATTACACTATTATTTTCTTGTCCAAAATAAAATGATGTTTTTTCCTTTTTGGGAGGAAAAAATCAGTTATTTTGAAGTTTTGTTTTGTGATTGGTGGTATGATGGTCTTCAATTGATACGTCAATATGTCTTCTCCTACACATTTAAATTTGCTTGTTTGATTTTATTTATTATATGCTTTAAAGACATGTAATTGCATTTTTTGCAATGGAATAATAAGAAGCATGTTGAATTGTTATTATGAAGCAATCTCCAGGTGGGTAGGTGCAATACAAATGAGTCAGGGCATGGAGGTTGAGGCGACTTGATTTCAAAGCGATGCTGTTTGGTAGTTGATTGCAACTGGTTCTAGTTGATGATAGATTAGCAAACTGATGTATCATGTATTTCTGAGACTAGTTTGTATGGTTTAGATGCTGACAATGCAGAGGCAGAAAGTCTCACAAAAGAGCCTTGTTGTAGAGGAAAATGAGTGAAACTTGTCCGGATACTCTACCGACTTTTACAGGTTTGGACTCATGCTGGGTAGTGAGAGGCTTCTTCTCCGAAGATCGTACTTTAGACTGCTTTGGGTATGGCCAAAAAAAACATAAGACTACTTCCCATTGGTGCCATAGTCCATGACTTGAAAAGAAAATGCCCTTGTAGCTGAACCAGTGAGAGTTAGATTACTGAAAAAGAGAGATTGAAAAGTTGGATTAGAGTTTGTGCCCATCAGAGACTCATTTGTTGAAACAAACACAGACCAAAAAAAGGAATCTTCTCCCTTAAAAATCCGGTTAACCCGTGTCACTTGAAGTCAATTCAATTCAGGTTGACCTGTTTTCGATAAGTTCAAAAACATTTTACCTATATTCTTCCATGAAAGTTTATAGACACTACTTGTGTGTCACAATTCTAATATGGTTAAAATTGTAATGGGTTGGATGCAAAATATTTTGTGAGCATAAAATATTTTTAGGTGAAAATATTATTTGGAAAATAAATTATTTTCAAGAGTTTGATTGCATTATATTTTCTAGTGTTTGGTTGTGTTCTTGAAAATGTTATAGAAAATATATTTCCTACTACTTTCTTACATTTTCTCATCTTCTATGCATGTATATAATAAATAAATAAATAATTTGATATTAAAAAAATTGTGATTAGGGATTGGCAGTAGTGATTGGCCACTAGAGACGGGATACGTTAGTGGGGTGGTAATGGTTGGATGGCAGATAGTAGGGGTAGAGGGTCGAGATTTGGCTAATAAGTTTTGGGCGACGAGAAAAATGGTTTACCAAAAATGAAAGTGTAAATCAAATTTTCTATAAGTGTCTTTATTTTATAGTCAATTTGAAAATAATTTTCATTTAACCAAAATTTTGCGTGATCCTAAATACTTGTAAAAGAGAAAAATATATTCCGAAAATCAATTTCCGTGGAATACAACCTGATCGTACACTTTTTTTTTTTTTTTTTTCTCATCATCCATTATATCTTCTCATATTTGGGCGAGTTGACAGATCCTAGTCCAATTTATCAAGTCTATTTATAGTTATAGGTAGGTGATGTCTTGTGAATGAATGCACAACATAATTTAAGGCTTGGGCGGCAAGTAATGTGCCGTATGTATAGGTTCCATTCAATCCTAAACTAGTGTCATAGAAGTATCTAGTACAGTACACCCCATTAATGGGGGTGGGCAGTGTCACCAAAAATCTGTAGATTTGGGCCACCAAAGGCAGACAGGCACCGACACACGGTTTTTCCACGTAACTACTTTTTTTTTTGAGAAAGTTCAACGTAACTACTTTACAAATACAAATTATTATTTTATTTTTATGAAACTACTTTACAATACGAGGATGATGAGTGGTTGAGATGAGATATATGACAAAATTTAAGTGTAATATTTTAGGTATTACTTTTTAAATTTTTTCTTTAAGATTTAGTTATGTGGTTACTTAAATTAAAAATATATTTTTATCTAATGAGAAAAAATTTATATGACAAAATCTTAAAAGGAAAACTTAAAAAATAACATCTAAGTACTGTAACTAATTTATGCTCTTGTCATATTATTCTTGCTAACCACCATCATATATTGGTCCTTCCCATTTCGGCGTGACACCTGTAATCTGTTCTTTGTTTTCTGTGCCTTTATTAATTAAAAAAAAAAGAAATGCTATGATTAGTATTAAACTATCACTTTAATCCTAAATTCTAATTAAATTTGGAGCATGAAAAAAAATGGAACAATATAGACACTCCAAAGACACGGAGATTACAATTAAATGAAACACCCGAGAAAAAAAAAGGTGAAAAGAGAAGGAAATGGCTATGTGGAAAAAAAAGTTAAGTTATTGAAATAAGTAATGAATACAACAATATGCCATAACAACTTCACAAAACTTCAATTAAAACGATAATATTATTGCATTGAAATATCTATGGTAAATGTAATGTAATTATTTTTAAGCTAAAACTTAAAAGCGACAGAAAATTAGTATGGCTAAATTTAGGGTCCTCTAACTAAATTGTCATAGTTAATATTGCTTAAAAGTCTACTTAGGATGACCCATCTAAAACGTGAATCTTTAAAAAACTATATAAAGAATGATATGAAAATAACTTTTGAATCTTATCCCAATATATATAGACTTTAGCTTACCTCTCCAATTCAGTTTGAATATAAACGAAAGAGATGACTAGCATTGTCACCAGTGACTAGGATTGAAAGATTGATTAGTATCGAACTATCACTTTAATCCAAAATCTTACATAATTTTGGAACATGAAAAAAAATGGAACAATATAGACACTCCAAAGACATGGAGGTTACCATTAGATAAAAAACTGGAAAAAAAAAATCCAAAAAGAGAAGCGAAAGGCCATATAGAAAAAGAAGCTATGTTTTTTAAAAGAGTAATAAACACAACAAAATACCACAATAATTTCACAACATTCATCAATTAAAAAGCATTACACTATTGAAAAATGTTTTTTTTTTTTTTTATAGCTAAAGCTTAAATCAATAGAAAATTAGAAATGTAAGGTTTTAGTATGGCTAAATTTAGGGTCCTCTTCAAATAACTAAATTGTCATAGTCAATGTTGCTTTAGAAGCCGACTTAGAATGACCTGTCTAAAACGTGAATCTTTAAAAAAAAAAAAAAAACTGTATAAACTATAAAGAGTGATATGAAAATAAGTTTTGAAGCTTATCCCAATATATATAGAAATTTAGCGTACCTCCCCAATTCGGTTTGGATATAAACGAATGAGATGACTAATAAGTTTCTCTTTGAGGATAACAACAAGTGACTAGGATTGAAAGTGAAACATTACATATGCAGGCTGGTGACCAGAAACAAAAACAACCCACAAAAACCACAAACACAGGAGATAACCTACTGGTAGGCTTAGTGGTAGGAAGTGGCTGCTTGTTGCATGTTCATAAGTTGTGGGTTTGAATAATGATAGACTCTATTATTACCCAAGTTGTCTCACTCCATAACACAACAGGAAGTTTAAATGGTGTGGGTGTGGAGAGTTCACCACTCTTAAGTAATAAGTTTTGGCAAAAATAATAAACCTAAATAAGAAGCACTAAGAATTTATCACATTAATAATTAGTAAAAATATTATAAAATGATTCTCAACTGTTCCATCAAAGTGTGAAAATCTAGTAAGTATGGGGACCACAAACGATAAAAAGGAGGCAAGATTTTCGTACAATTTTAGGATTAACCCATAGAATCAAATATGAAATATCTCCCTCACTTACTCTCAGCTCTCCGCCGCTATCTCAATACGGAAACCGTGTGCGAGTCCTTCTGCTTTTTTTGATGAGTGTGTGTGTGCGAGTCTTATATATACACAGACATCATACGTGCATTTAAAGCTGCAAAAACTAAGAGCCATTTTCAAACTCATAAACCATCACACATCCCATTTGCAAAAAAACAAATCAGACTTCCCAGACACAACCACCAATCTCTAGCTTTCTTTTCCTTTTAAGCCTTCTTTTCATTCTCTTGCCAAGTAATCCATCCGCGCCAAAGGGATCTTTTGAAAAAAGAAAAAAAAAAGGGTCTTGAATTAGCACCCAACTACATGTCTTTGTTGTCAATGCCAGAGACAGAACAAGAACAAGAACAAGAAAAGGGTTGCTTATCATGCACCACTTTCAATATCCTGGCTCCCATTTACAAACGACTTGATCAACAGGTCTGAAAATTACTCACTCACTACTACTACATCATCATCAATCAGTATCCCTCTTCTTGTAACAAGCTTCACTGACTTTTTTTTTTTTTTGGGTGGGTGTGGAACAGAATCAAGGTCTTCGAGAAAGTGAGTACAGGGCCATGTGGGTGAGCAGGAACCAAAGGATTTTGGATTGGTTGCTCTATAAATCTTCCTCCATCATCTGTCTTCAGGTGGGTATTCAATTCAGTATTCAACATTCACACACACCCATTTGCTAGATTTCTTGTTGACCTTAAGTCCATTTGCTAGATTTCTTGTTGACCTTAAGTGGACTAATTCAAGCCTAATTTTAGATTGTGGTGGTTTTGCTTTATTGAGTAGGAGTTCTGGGTTGGAAGTGAAGAACTTGTGCATATGTACCAGGAGAGGCTAGGAGATGCAGGCTATATCACTTTCAATCTTGCAAGAACTAACAACCGTGGAGATGGTATTTCATTATTTTTTTATAGCCTATATTATAAGTTCGACTTTGTCCTGCACCATTCTACCTTGTGCAATATCTAATTTACTTTAATCAAAGTAGTTTTTTTTTTTTTTTTTTTTTGGTGTGGCTTGAATACACTATTGACTCCCAAACTTGAATGATTTTAGTCCTTTTGATGACATGACCGACCTAAAGACTAACTCGTTTCACTTCTTAGTGATTAAAACCAATCCCTTTAAGTTTGTTAGGAACTAAAATTGATCACTTTAAAGTTTTTTAGGGACTAAAAACAATGACTTTGTTTGTTGGGGTTTAAAAATGATTGTTTTATACTTCAGGAACTAAAATTGCTCATTGGCTAGAGTTTAGGGATCAACAGTGTATTTTGGCCTAGTTTTTTCCTGGGTATAATCTTTGGTTCTTTCGATTTTGTTGATTAATTCAAACTTAAATTGATTTCTAACAAATAATTGTAGTATATCTTTTTAGTTTCAGATTCTGCATGTTACTTGCAAAATGATTAGATAGTTCAGTTAGTGGTTTTAGATTTTGGACTCATCCTTGTTGCACTTTTATCCGAGAATTTTAAGTGCATCTATCACAATTTTTTGAGTTATATTGGTGGTTTTATAGCTCCCAAGTTTCCTTTCTCTTCCCCTTCATTCTCATTAGCCGAACACAGACAACATTAATTGTCACTATGTGGTCATATATATAAGATGTTTCAAATGTTTCTACTTTAAGAATTGCTTGGGAGCATTCATAGGCTGATCATCAAGCTTTAAATTTAATTACACAAGTTCTAACCATTCTGAGTTCCACTTAATTGATGAGATTGTTATTATGATTTTAGTGAGCTTTTGTAAGTACTCCTTGTTGCTCAATGAATTGAGATATTGTATTCGCTCTGTACAGGTCTGCTGACTGCCATACATAAGGACTACTTAAAAGTTCTGAATTATCGAGAGTTGCTTTTTAATGACTTTGGAGACCGAGTTGCTCAGCTGCTTCATGTTCAGTCAGTTGTGCCTTTTCTCCCAAACCGAAAGGGAAACATTGGACAAGAAATGCTTATTGTGAACACCCACTTGCTATTTCCTCATGATTCAAGTCTCTCTCTAGTAAGATTGCATCAGGTATATATATTTCCCTTATTAACAAATATGTTCCTGACACCATGGATTTTCTAGCCAAACTAACTGTGCCATTGCTTATCTTGGGGTTTCATATTTGTCTTCAAATAGGTTTACAAAATACTTCAATATGTGGAATCATATCAGAGAGAAAACAAGCTCAAACGAATTCCCATCATACTATGTGGGTGAGTATCTGTTTGCTTCTTTTTACAATTTTCCCCCTTACATTGGATGCTCCATGAGAAAGCTCTCTTACTCTTATATGACCTCCAAGATGCATATCTTAAATTATGTACTCTTCGTTCTGTTTTTGTAGTGATTGGAATGGAAGCAAGCGGGGGCACGTTTACAAGTTTCTTAGGTCACAGGGATTTGTATCATCATATGATGATGCCCATAAATATACTGACAGTGATGCAGATGCTCACAAGGTTTGTTGCCTTCAAGTTACAATTTTATTTTACTATTTTAGTGCCCTGGTATTTACTTGGCCACTCATTTCCCAACAAATAAAGCTAATCAATTACTATATTTTTTGTCTATTTCTTTTTTAATGTCCTGCAGTGGGTTAGCCACCGCAATCATAGGGGAAACATCTGTGGTGTTGATTTCATTTGGCTTTGTAATCCTAACAAGTCACGCAAACCATTAAGAACAAGTTGGGCTGAAGCAGTTTTCAGTATAATAAAGGTGAGTAATATTTATTATTTAGTAAAATATTGTTACATTTTCACTTCCCATTAATTGACAGTAGGGTAAATATGTATATTCTAAATGTTTCTTATGCCTATTTCCTGCCTGAAAGACGAATAACTTTAGATTGGGGAACAAAAAAGAAAGAAAAGGAAAAGATGTATAGAGTGAACATTTAACTTTCTCCACGATACCATATTTATGATTTTGAAACACTTAATTAAAGTAATTTCAGAATGGTATCTGCTGACTACAGATTTCCTATTTGCCATCCATCCACCAATAAGATCTAAAACTTATGCATGGTATTGATTTCTGAGTAATAATAATTTTTTGTGGTCTCGACCTCATTTTTCTCTTAAAGGCTTATCGATTCCCTGCCTTCAGTTGTGACATGTAAGTGGTATTGTTCTTGAAAACTGGTTGCATCTTCTATCTTTACCAGCCCTTGCCCCACTCCTTTTTCCTGTTCTTTGCCAATTCAGCTTTACATGAGTAAATTTTGCCATAAAAGCTGTTTCTAAGGCCTGTAGAATATTTGCTCTAGTCTTGGTTGGATTGAGCTGGTTTAGCTCCCCTGTTTGACTTGTAGATTTGGTAGAGTGGTACTTATTGTACAGCTCATTAGTGAATGTGCAATAAGTGATCAATGCAACAAATATTATATATAACATGTATTTTGGTCATGACCATAGCCCAATATGTTTATGTCCAATTGTCCACGAGAATTGTGTGTGGAACATCAGCCCTGCTTGTTGTTGTTGAGAAGAGTCAAGTGATTGAATAAATACTCTCCAGTTTACAATTTTTGGACTTTTGTCACTCAGATGTGATTTAAACTAAGGGACGGAGAGTACACATGATATGGTTATCTTTGTTTGGCAAATACAGTTATAGAGCTTTCATCGTCTAATATGCAAAAATTTTCTTTTTTTTTTTGGTTTCCAGTATCTGCTTCGAAAAGCTTCACTGGCTGAAGATGATGCATTTGCCTTTCTCAAGGGTGACAACCAGGGTGATTTTATTACATTTTCTGCTCTCCATGAAGCATTGCGCCAGGTACTTTATTTTATTAACTTTGCCATACGAGATGTAAATTTTAGTTATAAGATAAACTCACTATGATCAAATGTTATACAGTTTGAATTAATTGGTCGTCCTTATGGACTGAGTTTCCAAGAGATGAAAAAGCTATGGGCCCAAGCAGACATCAACGGAGATGATGTTATTGATTATGAAGAATTCAAGGTATCTTCAAGTCCTAAATTGTTGAATATGACCTAAATTTTCAGTCATTTAATTGCGGAAGCCATGTCCAGTCAAGAATCAGGCCTTTCCAATCTATCGTTATCTGAAATCTGGATATAGGAATCTGGTTTTGTGAATTATATTAGATTACATCATTAATTCCAGATAGATACACTAAATAAGAAAAAGAAATGGTGAAACTTGTCTATTTTTTTTAAATTGTTAGGTTTTTGGCCAAGCTTGGACTTGTATCTAGACTCTGGCACATTTTGACTCTCTCTCTCTCTCTCTCTCCCTCTCTCTCTCTCTTTCAAACACACACACACACACTCACTTAACTGGCTAATTATATGATGTTCTTAGCTGATTCCTTAGCATGTAATAGCATCATACTTGTTTACTTAAGTATGCAATATATTGCACAATGGCATGCTCTTTACTGCCTTTGATTTTGAATAAAATAATAACAAATTACACTGCAGCAGAAGATTTGGAATCCTAAATGGTCGGAGCAAACGGAGGAGTATCTTGAGACAATGATGGAAAAGCCTATACAGGGCACCAACGAGGAAGCCATTGGTTTCAGGGTGAAGAATGCACTTCTCTTCCCCCGAGAAGCGGAGAAAGCAATGTGGCCTGAAAACTACTCTCTTTCTGATCATGCTTCGTTAAATGTTGTCTTTTCACCGCTAAGTCTTCAGTGTTTTTCAGCCCAATAATCATACCTAGGCACACATCTGTAGATACGGCACTAGTGAAACCTAAGAACCTAGCAGTGAAGAGCACAATTAGAACACTGTAAATTGTAGAGGAACTTGTATCTACAGCCTATAGAAAATCTGCTGCTGGCTGCTCGTGTTCAGGTAGACCAAATGCTCTGGAAGGTTCTCTGTAACCAGTTTTGGTCGGCCTCAGCTAGTATTTTCAGCCAGGACAGAAATTATGTAATATAACTTTTGATTTATAATGTGAAATGCTTATCCAGAAACAACTAATTCAATGGATTAGATGAAAATGCTGACTTTTTAAGTTAATTCATATTAGTATAATATTGTATGATCCTTTTTTTGATGTGATTGAGTGTTAAGTCCTTTCATTACCTGCATGACTTTGGGCCTATTGGTGGCAGGTAATTTTGAAACTACGTTAAAAGATAGATAGGGTGTAAAGAATGTTAAGAAAGAATTGAAGTTGCAGGCATTGATTAACTCTGCTGCATTTCTTGAAACTGCTCCAAGGTTTGTTAAATGTCTTTTAAAAGTTTGGGCCAACCTTAAAAGATTTCAAAGGGGCTGCCTGTTAATATGGTACAAGTATACTTTAACATTACTTTTACCTGCATTTGGATTAGCTTTTTACTAAAAAACAAATAAGCTAATAAGTTAACGGAAAGAAAGTTCATCCAAACATATTTTGTTCTAGTAATAATCTACCAAATTTCTAGCTTAAATCCACTGAGCTTAGTTGTAATAATTATCTAGCTCATCTTTTGTGGCAGATTGGGAACTCCAAAATAATGGAGTAGATCCTCCCAATGACAGAATTAATTTTTAGTAACAACTAACATGGTAATGTATTTCTTGTCTCCCATATTATTGGTCCTTTATTTTATTTTGGGACATCCCAAAAAAAATCATTTTTTATCAATAAGCATAATATTAATAATTTTCTTAAACTTTTTTTTTTTTTTTAACGATTCATTTGTTTCAATGGAAAATTGAGATTTGAATTTGGACATTTTTGTTTAAAATACTAGGATGTGTTAATTGAGTAACAAAACTATTGGCATAATTTTATCAACTTATCATTTGATTTATTGGAAAAATCAATACTCTTTTTTACTTGAGTTTCAATTAAATATGATAGTTTTGAAAATTTAAATTTATTTTGTTTTAATTTTTTTTTTTAAAGTGCATAAACAATGTTCTCTTAAAAAGTTGGTTGGTTTTCTTGAATATAACTAACAATGTAGGATAGAAGGAGTATATATTTCATTAAAATATTACCTCAAATTTATTTAGAAACTAATGTTGTCCCTATTTTTTTCCAAGAAGGAGATGAATATCTTTTTTCTTTTTTTTTTTTCTTTTTTTTTTTTTTTTTTTTGTGAGGGAGAGAGAGAGAGATGAATATCTTTTAAGCGTTCTTTTTTTATGCATCATAAATTAAGCTACCTTAAGAAAATGATGATAAATGAGACTTATTTAGGATAAAGTACTAATTAAGTTTACCATAAAATAAATATCTACTCTTATACGTAACTTAGACACTTAATAAAGTAAGTATCTAGTCATTATTATATTCTTAATGATATGGGACAACATTTATAGGAGTTTTTTTTTTTTTTTTTTTTTTTTTTTTTTAAATTTCTTTATTTCCTAGCTAATTGATTAAATGAGAAAGGATAAGACATTTTTTTTTTATTTTTTTTTATTTTAAGGAACTGGAAGGATAAGAGTTGAATGAGTGGTTTTGATTGTTCGGTATATCTTTTGAAGAGAATATTTGCTAGTGGGGAACGTAACAAACCACCAAAGGGGAGAAAGTTTATAAAACACAAAAAAAATTCATAATAATTGATGTAGCAAATTATAAGTGATAAATAAAAAAGTGATATGTGTGATTGGTCAAATGAGGGACTTGGTTTAGGTTCAGTGCATCCAGTGTACTGGTCAATTAGATGGTGACATGTATCTAAAAGTAAATACATGTAATCATCTCAACGGGTCTAGTATTACTGGACACTAGATCTAAGTCTGACTCTCAAATGAGAATTAATATAAACATGTGAACTCAATTGCTATATATATATATATATATATATTATAAAATTTTTTGTGTTCTAGGCGAAAAGATCATTGAACATAGGCAGATTGGTTTCGAGATGGAAAATGAGGGGCAATGAGATAATGGGGTCAAAGCTTAGGCAGCAAGTTAAGGTCCCACCGAATATTTCCAAGAAAAATTCAAAGGAAATTATTATCACTACTTGTTAACGAAGATAAGAATGTTGACCGACTAACACCTCATCCAAAATAGGAGCCCAACCAAATTTATTATTTTAGAGGGGCCATAGTAAAAGGCATATTGAGCGGTCACTATTAGAATGTTATGGGCAAGTCGGTAGGCAAATTTTGTTACATACTCTTTGTTATATTCTCGTATACATTCTCGGTAAAATCGTATTTTAAAAGCACTATTTCAATTATAATCAAAGTTTAAAACATAATTTTCCAATTATACCCGAAATCGTGTTGTAAACACAATTTCAACTGATGTAGCATGTGTTTCAAAAAAAAAAAACTAATGTAGCATGGGGTGCCCTGTAAAAGATGTATGAACTACTGACAGCTAATACATGGTTAAAGAAAAATGTTCTTTCACTACGGCCGATCCAAAACTGTCTAACTCTCAAGTCAATGCAATAATTACTAATATTTCATTTCTCTTTCAAAACACCATCTCTTCTCTGCCAACTCCTGCTTCTTCTAAACTATAAATTTTCACATCCAACCAGACATAACACATAAGCCATAGCTCTTTATTACTTGCTACTACTCTCTTTGCTTTCTTTTTATATTTTCTCTTCTTTTTAATGAAAGTTGAAGTTTACTAGAGATGACAAACATGACATGAATGAAATCAATGCCGGTGGGATTTATGATAGCAGTATTGCCAAACAAAGTTAACCATATCATGTTCATATGTATATGAAATGGTTAACTTTGTTTGGCAAATTCTGCAATCATAAATCCCACCGGCATTGATTTCATCCTGTCGTGCTTGTCACCTCTCGTAAACTTCAACTTTCATTAAAAAGAAAGAAAATATAAAAAGGAAACAAAGAACCCCAACAACAAGAGTAAGGAACAGCAATAGTTAGCAAAGAGTGTAGAAAGTAATAAAGAGCTATGTGTTGTGTCTGGTTGGATGTGAAAATTTTAGCTACTTAGCCTGCTATGTGAGATGTAAATTTCAGTTAAAAGATAGATTCACTATGATCAGATGATCTCATACAGGCTAATCTATTTGGTCTTCCTTATGGACTGAGTTTCCAAGGGATGAAAAATCTATTGGCCCAAGCAGACATCAATGGAGATGGTGTTGTTGATTATGAAGAATTCAAGGTATCTTCAAGCCTTAAGTTGTTGAATATGCCCTTAAATTTTCAGTCATTTAATTGCAGAAGCCTTGTCCAGTCAAGAATCTGGCCTTCCAAATATGTTATTCTCTGAAATCTGGATACAAGAATCTGGTTGTGTGAAATTATATTAGATTACATCATTAGTTCAAGATAGATAACACTAAATAAGAAAAATAAGTGGTGAAACTTGTTAGTTGTTAACAACATAACAAATTTTGGGATCTTATTATTATTATTATTTAACTTGTCTATTTCTTAAAGATTGTTATGTGATTTTACACATCAGTGTTAACTAGGAGTATTGTTAGTGTTTTGGCCAAGCTTGGGCAAGTATCTAGACTCTGGCACATCTGAATTCTCTTTAAGTTTTTAACTCACAAACACACACACACACAGGCTATTATATGATGTTCTTAGCTGATTCCTTAGCAATTAATAGCATCATATTTGTTTATCAGTATGCAATGACATGCTCTTTACGGCCTTTGATTTTGAATAAAATAATAACAACATACTTTGCAGCAGAAGATTTGGAATCCTACATGGCCAGAGCAAATAGAGGAGTATTATGAGACAACTATAGAAGACCCTAAACAGGGCACCAACGAAGAAAACATTGGTTTCAGGGTGAAGAATGCAGTTCTCTTCCCCTGGGAAGTGGAGAAAGGACTGTGGCCTGAAAACTACTCTCTTTCTGATTATGCTCCACAAATTGCTATCTTTTTGCCTTTATTCGGTATTTTTCAGTCCAATAATCATACCTTAACATACAACTGTAGATAGAACAATGAAGAGCATAATTAAAACAATGTAAATCTTTGAGGAACTTATATCTACAGCCTATTATAAATCCTCTGGCTGCTCGTGTGTGGGTAGACCAAAGTCCTGTAACCAGTTTTGGTCAGCCTCTGCCAATCTTTCAGGCCAACACAGTAATTATGTATCAGATTTGATTTATAATGTAAAATGTTTAACCAGAAACAACTAATTCAAGGGATTTGAAAATGCTGACTTTTAAGTATGACTTAATTCATATTAGTATAATGTACGATCCTTGTGTGATGAGTGTTAAGTCCATTTCATTACCTGCGTGATTTTGGACCTATTTGTGGCAGGTGGTTTTGAAACTTTGTTAAAAAATAGATAGGGTGTAAAGAATGTTGAGAAGGAGTTAGAATAGCAGGCATTGATCAAGTCTTCTGCATTTCTTGAAACTGCTCTAGGGTTTGTTAAATATGTCTTTTGAGATATGGCCTAGCTTAAAAGATTTTGAAGGGAAGCCTGGTTGGTAAACATTTTACATGCATTTGGATTAGTTTTTTTTTTTTTGGTTGAAAGTTGGTAAAAGCACAATTGTGTTTAAAAAGAAAGAAAAAATGTAAAACTTTAAAGCTATACATAAGAAAATAAGTTAATTTCATAAAATAAAATAAAACTAGTTATTTAACAGGAAAATTTTAATCTGAACATATTTTGGTGCAGTTATCATCTAGGAATTATAACTAACTTAAATCCACTTAACTTAGTCGTTGTAATTATCTAGCTCATCTTTTGTGGCAGATTGGAAACTCCAAAAAAATGCAGAAGGTACTCCAAATGGTATAGATAATTTTTAGTAACAAATAACATGATCGTGTATTCATTGTCTCCCCATATTTGTGTTCTTATATTTTGTTGTGGGATGTCCCAAAATATTATTCTCTTTTTAGGAAACCAATGATTACACTATTAATAATTTTCTCGACTTATCATTTACGTTATCAAAAAGTTATTACTCTTTTTTATTTGAGTTTAAATTTAAGATGTAGTTTTGAAATTTTAGACTTTTTTGTTTTAAAAAAATGCATTAATTAATCAATATAAGCGTAGTATTTCAGTTCATTTGGTCCTTTTCTGTCCACCTCAAACTCCTTACAAACGGTTCATCCTCTAAAACAGTTCGAACTGTATTGAATGGATGGAAGTGGACCAATTCAATCCATTTAGTCTACTTCGGTTCATTTTGGTCTAATTCTGTCCATATTGGTCCATTTTGGACCATTTTAGTATATTCAGTTCAATTCAATCCATGTTAGTCCATTTCGGTCTACTAAGGTCTTTTCAGTCCATTTGGTCCACTTTGACCCACCTTAGTCCATTTGGGTCCACTTAACTCCTTTAGGTTCATTTTAGTCCACCTCGGTCCATCCAAGATAACAAAAATTAAAATTATTATTTTTCGGTCCATTGGTATTATCTTTCTTTATGTTCTTTCCCTCTCCCCCCCTTAGTTAATATTAATATATTAGTTTTTGAGTGAATTATTTAATTTTAATGTTTTGATGTGATAGAATTTGTATTTAAAGTATAATTGAGGTTTTTTTCCCCCTAAAGGAGTAAGAAATTTGAAGATTTATGATATTAAGTTTAGTGTCATAATTTAAAATTTTGCAATGTCTAAGTTATTCAACAAATAATGACAGAAATAATCATATATATTTTCATACAAGTTCTCAAAATAGTTAATATAACAAACCAATGTCGCACAAAACAAGCTCTTTATGTTGATGACTCTTTTGTATAGTTGGTAGAAGTACTCAAACTGTCCCATTTATTGCGCGAACCGGAAAGAATATTTATTTTATTTAAAGATTGTCTCAAATTGATTGTAGAAACCAATGTTGTCCTAATACTTTTCCAAGAAGGAGATGAAAATCTTTATCGGATGAATTTTTCAAAATTGATCATGGATTCATTAAGCTAGTTTAAGAAAATGATAAACAAGATCCATTTAGGAAAAGTCTTAAGTTTACCTCAAAAGAAATATTATAAACTCTTATAGGTAGTTTAGATACTCAATAAAGTTATTATCTAATTATATTCTTTATTATAAAGCCATAAAGGACAACATTTATAGGAGATATTTTTCTAAGTTTCTTTTCTTTTTATTTTTATTTTTTATTTTTATTCCTAGTAAATTGATGATTTGAGGAAGGATAAGAATCGAATAAGTGGTTTTGATGGTTTAATACATCTTTTGAAGAGAATACATGGAAGTGGGGAACATAAACAAACCACTAAAAAGAAGGCCAAAAGATCATTGGACATAGGTTTGTTTGGTTTCGTAAAGGTAAAATGAGTGGCTATGAGACGGGCTCAAAGCTTAGGCAGCAAGTTAAGGTCCCACCGAATATTTCTAAGACAAATTCAAAGGAAATTATTACAATTACTTGTTAAAGAAAGAGATGTTATTCATTTAAAAAAAAAAAAAAAATTAGTAAGAGTTAAGAAAGAGATGTTATTGAAAGTCTGACACATCATCCATAAACAAAGAGCCCAACCAAAAATTTTATTTTAGGCCGGTCACAGTAAAAAGCATAAATTGATATAAATTTTGGGAGGTCGCTACAAGAATTGTATAAAACTAATCTTATTTAAAGTTTAGTTGGCAGAAACTTTAAGTTTTTAGCTTATAAATTTAACGAAACTACCTTTTTAAAAATATATATGTTATTTGTTAGCTTATTTTAATATTCTAAATTAAAATTACTAAAAACTATAATTTTTTTATATTATATTTAGCAAATAAATTACCAAAAAAGAAACCCAAATAGACATTTATAAATGCTGAAAATCAATTTTACCCAAAACATCAAACTTTGCTCATAGTAATAAAATTATTGCTTTGTTTGGACATCATGAGCAATATATATTATCCATTGTCATCATGTGGGGTGAGGTCGATGAACCCATACTGGAAACCCTAATTTTTATTCAGAAAAAAAAGAGCAATTGATAGTATTTGTAAAATTTGTAAAATGACATTTCAATTTGTAAAATTTATACATTAAAATTGATAGTATTTTTCACTTTTTTTCCCCCAAAACAAAAAGTGAGTAGAAATATACTCTGTCCTACTCTTTTTGTTTCACTTTATATGTCAAGTTGTTTTTTCTTCCATGGTTCTACCCTATTTTAGAATATAGTTATTTTATAATAAAAAAAGAGGAAAAAAGAGGTAAGTTATTATTGTATTCTAAAGCATTGTTATTTTTATAAGAGAAAAAGAAAAAAGAAAAAATAATTTGTGACAACATGTGATTGTTAGTGTGTTTTTGGCAATCGATTAAAAACTAATTTTTTGCTTAAATTATTTATTGTTTACAAGTTTTATATTATTTTTTGTTTTAATTTTATTTTAAATAATTTAACTTTTAGTATTTAGAAAAAAAAATTATTAACTTTACTTTATTTATTTATTTTGCATTATGCAATAAACTATCAAAAAGAAACAATTACCCAAACAAATGTACACAATAAACTGAACCAAATATAGTCCAGCACCCTTGACCAAATGTATCTGTACAATTATTATACACTCCACAAAACACGAAGAAATCTAGAGCATTAGGAAAGGCAAGTGCAGATTCCATACGAGGTATCTGGTATGTACGGAAGGACAATGGAGAAGTAAGACACGGCTAAGAAAATAGAAATGGGATCCACACCCGCACAGTACAGGAGCACTGCGTGTCAACGTGTCATAGACCAATCCAAAACTGTCTCAATCTTTGTCAGACTCAGAGTTTGGTAATAGCTTCTAAACTAAGCTGAAGACTTACTCTCAAGTCAGTCAATGGCCCTCACTCTAATTATTTCGTTACTCTCAAAACACAGCCTCTTCTCTGCTCACTCCTGCTTCTTCTAATCTAAATTTTTCCAGTTCAAACCAGACAATAACACATAGCTCTTTATTACTTGTTACTATCTTTTGCTTAATTTTGTTGTTGTTGTTGTTGTTGGGGTTCTTTGTTTCCTTTTTATAGTTTCTTTGCTTTAACGAAAGTTGAAGTTTACGAGAGATGACAAGCATGACATATTCTGAAACTGGATTGGGTTCAATACCGGTGGGATATAGATTCCACCCAACCGATGAAGAATTGGTTAGCTACTATCTGAAGCTCAAAATGCAAGGCGACAAGGACTACGAAGTCCGAGCCATCGGTGAAGTTAATATCTGCAAATACGAGCCTTGGGATTTACCCGGTACTCACTTATCTTACTGACCCAAGTGCCAAAAATTAATTTCTTTTACTTAACTTGTTTCAATCCACTCTGTTCTTGCTAAGCTCAGTAGTATTAGTTATTCAATTTTCAAGTTAAGAATTGGTCTTAATGTGTTTCATCAAAGTTTGAGGTTTTGTAATGAATTAAAGGTCTTGTCTCTTGTGCGTGGTTGTGCAGAGTTATCAGTGGTCCAGTCAGATGACCATGAATGGTTCTTCTTTTGTGCCCGGGAAATCAAGTCCTTTAGCGGTAGCCGATCCCGTGCGAACAGGGCGACCAGGAGAGGCTACTGGAAATCCACCGGGAGGGATAGGAATATCAGGGTTAAAGGAACCAACTATGTGATTGGTACAAAGAAGACTTTGGTGTTCCATGAAGGTCGTGTTCCAAATGGGCGCAGGACCTCTTGGGTTATACATGAGTATCAGCCAGCTACCTTTCCTCCTCACCAGGTTAATCTTCATGTTATGCTCTTATCCAATTTTTTTTTTTCACTAATTGCTATACATCTCTCTCTTTGGATGAAGATTGATGCTGTTGAATTTATGAATTTGTATTAAGATTATGGTAGGAATACATTTCCTTGCTTTTATACACGTTTGATTGTGTTTGGACTATGCTGCAATTAATGTCATTGTACCTATGAATATCATTCATATTTTGCTGGTATCCATTCAGTCTCCATTTTTTTTCAAATTTGATTGAGGCAATCTGATTTGACCTTGAGTAATTGTGTCCGTGAATTGTGCTTTAAGCATTTAATGAATTACGCCTAAATTAGAATCTTGGTTTTAGTTAAGACTTGTTTGTTTAGCCAAGAAAAAATTAGTAAGCATTGCAAGAAAAATTTGTTAAACTGGTGGAATCGCATGCTCTGGACCTGTATGCAGCTAGAACTAGAATATTGCTCTATCTATGAAAAATAATTGGTGAAGTTGTGTTTTCACATCAGGCACTTGCTAATCACGTTCATACACTTGCCTTTGCATAACTACTGTGCATTACCATGAAGTTCAACGCCTCTTTGCTAAGATTTTCTCATTGAAACCAACTTACTTTGTTTCATCATTATTGTTTGCAAGAAAAAATTGCAAACTTTGTTTTTATCTCTGAAAGCTAGCCTTTCTTAAACAGATAAAGTATATTTCTAGTACTTGATGCCTAATGTCATCCTAGACAGTCATTGACACAATTAGAAGAGTATAGCTTACATGCTTATGATGTTGATGTTTGAAATTTTTATTGTACTTTTTTTTTTTTTCCTGAAACTTCTGTTATTTACCACCACCAAGTGATATCAGTTCATTCTCCAACTTGTGCAGAAACCTTTTGTCCTCTGCCGCTTATTTAAAAAAGCAGATGTGAGGACTAATGAGGCTCCCTGTGATGATGGTGATGTAAGCAGCTATGCTGCTTCTGATTTTGAAGGTCAGGTGCCAGGGCATACAATTCCAGAGGTAAGAAGGAGCTTGCCTTATGCTGAAATTATTTCATACTTCCAATATCAACTTCTTCATGTAAACCTTGGGAAGCATTTTTGGAACTGATGCCTTCTTGTTTATTATTTTAGATTCACGAATTCAATCAGGTAGATGCAGGCCTGGCATCAGTCCATCAACATCAGCAACAGGATTATGACATCGCTGCCGCATTGCAGTCAGAAGAATACAGTCTGCAAGAACCTCTAGATCTGGATCCCACATTACCTGATGACTTTGATTATGATGTAAGGCAATATCTGTCTGATGATAATGAACAGGAAGAGTATACCTTAGAAGCAGTCAGGCAATCCAATGATTCCAGGGCACCAGATTCACCGATAACGATATACTATGATGGTGGTGGACTAAGCAGTGATTCGGACACTGACACAGCCCAAGCACCGGTAAATATATATTCTCCAATACCTGCTGTTGAAGGATATATCTTTAATAGCTTGTGAATCACAAATCTCTATAGCAGAATATTACTAGGAGCGTTGTAATAATATGAATCTCATATTGCTACAATGTTATGTAATATTCTCCTATAGATCTTTGAGTCTTCGGGTAGAACGAAAATTTTGAGCTCTGTTGATATTTTGCACCAGTCAGTACCTATACTTTGCCACATTTCTGGCAGTGTAGTCTTTCAGAACAACTTTTTTGGACCTTCTTGTTTAGGATGCTTGGAAATTTAAATTTTGTGTTCATTTCTATATGTTACAGCACCAGCGAATGCATATGATTAACAGTGGAACTGCATCCTCGTCTAACCGTGGCCAGTACAAAGAAAAAAGAAATGGTGTCATTCTTGATGATTTCTTGGGACTTGATTCTTCTCATGTCAACTCAGCTGCAAATATCCCTCGTGTGCACAGCACTCAATCACAGGGTCTACGATCTCCTCCAAGCATAGGAGCCTTCAGTCTTCAATATCAACAAAGTTCCCACCACTCTGAAGTACAGAGAGCTGCTCCTAGAAAATTCCAACAGCAGAGTAGCAGTCTTAAAGTAGTATCCCTTGAGAAGGTAAGAGAATTGAGCTGCAGCAGAACATGAATGGATTATTGTCTCTACTGAGATTGTCTTAAATGGAAGAAAAAAATTCAGGACGTATATGATATTATGTTTTGACTCCATAGGATTTCTTTTTGCAGGCCAAAGATGCTTCAAGGCTCAGTATTACTACTAATCTGCCCCAGAAAGAAAGATCCATTATGGAATCTGACAAAGAGCAGAAAATGGCTCAAGGCACCAATGCAGATAATAGTCCTAAGTCGAAAAAGGTTAGGTCAGCGGGCAGTGATTGGAAGGGTTCCCTCATTTTCCAAGAGACATCTCTACAAGGCCATGAATCTAGTCCGCCCTCAGTGTATTTTGCCAAATTTCTAATGGGTATAATTTTGTTTGTGGTCTTTATTCGGGAAATGCTGCTATATGGGAACTGGTACTAAACTTCGTAAAAAAAAAAAAAAAAAACAAACATTTCAGTCCTTCGGAGCTCACTTATAAAAAAATTGAAAGAATAAGATAAAATCATTGTCCATTTCACCTATATATTACAATTCTGACGGGTTATGTTTTGCTACATTTCATCACAAGAAGACACATGCAGTGCCCAGATGTATGCATATATCTCATAGCATGTGTATAGTGTCACAGCAATAAATTTTTCATTATGTAAATAAGGCTTGATTTGTTGTCAACATGTACTAATGTCATATTTTTACTTGAGGTTTGAGGATTTTATGAACATTAATGTTGAATGGAGAATTTTATATATGCTTTTTGTCATGATTAGATTTGGATTTTAGAAATTATTGCTGCAATTTTTCACTTCATGTTTGTGCTAAATTGGTTTCTAAATCTAATGGCTCAAAATCAGAATAGGGATATGCTATTGAACAGTAGAGACATTTGATTGACTTGGCAGTATTTTCTGTTTCATGATCATTTTGTTGATTAGCAATTGATGCCACATTCTACCTAAAGCTTCCATGGCCAGGATAAAGGCTTTCAGCTACTCCCACCCTTTCCAAATTTTTGTTAACTAACAATCAGAAATTGGTCTCCGTGAGTCTTGCTTCCATTCCAAGATTTCACATGGTTCCCTACACCTATAGTTTTACTATGGTTTGCCAACTTTGTAGCTGGTTGTGGGGTTCAGTCAGTGTGCTAAAAGTCTAAAACTCTCTCTCTCTCTCTCACATATTTTGGTGACTGAATGAAGCTATTGGACAACTCTCCTAGTGAAGGATTCAGCTATAAGATGCATCTAGCTGTCACCTAACCAGAGCCTTCTAAACAAGGTGGTGCTCCTTCTTAAGAAGGAAAATTCCCGGCTAGTTTTCCCTAAACTCGTGATTTCTGTTTCCTGCTTATCTACAATATATCTAATATCTAATATTTTAACATATTAAAGCGAAAGCTAAGAGATTGTTCAATTTTGAATGAAAAATACTAAAATTATTACAAATTAGTTTGCAATGACAATGAATGTTATACGCTTTAAGCCCCTGAATCTACCTCCCACCTTGGGCAATTTGGTTTGGCAGACACAAACCACACATTGTGTTAAGTATTTCGTTTGACTGTGTCTTCATAACAATGCTCCTGTTTATTACTACTACTTGTTAAAGAAGGAGATGTTATTCATTAGAATTTTAAGAAAAAAGAAAAAGAAAAAAAGAGTTTAAGAAAGAGATGTTATCGAAAGTCTGACACATCATCCATAAACAAAGAGCCCAACCAAAAATTTTATTTAGGCTGGCCATAGTATAAAAAGAATAAATTGATATGAATTTATAATTGGGGGCATATTCGATGTGCAATTTAATTTTGGGAGGCCGTTACAAGAATTTTATAAAACTAATCTTATTTAAAGTTTAAGTTGGCAAAAACTTTTAACTTTTAGCTTTTAAATTTTTTGTCTCAGTTTAAAAAAAAAAAAAAAAACTACATTTTTAAAAATATATATTATTTTTTAGCTTTTTGTCATACATTTTAATACTCTAAAGGTTACTAAAAAGTAAAAACTATAATTTTTTTTTTTTAATCATATTTCGTAAATAAAGTACCTGAAAATACCCAAACAGACATTTATAAAGGCTGAAAATCAATTTTTACCTAAAACCACACCCAGCTTAACCTAATTATACTCTAATCAAATATCATGACAAACTTTGCTCACCGTATTAAAATTGTCACTTTGTTTGGACATCGAGAGCAAAATATAATTACTTTATTTTATTAAATTATATTTATTTTGAGTGAATTATGACATATCGATTCTCAAAAAAAAAAAATTGTAAAATTTATATAATAAAATTGATAGTAAATTTATCTTTGTTCATGATATTCTTGAATCTATATATAACTACTTAAATATAAATAAAGTGCATTTTATCATAAGATATACTAACTGTGGGGGTAAAGAATTTGGCAATCGTGGCCCACTTTATGTTAAGTCCAAGGCCCACACCGAGGAGGAAGAAATGTCCGAAGATGAAAGAAGCGATTCTGAGGTGCCCTAGAACATCGCCGAGGATAATCTTGTCCTCGGTAAACCAAGATCACTAAGGGGAAGAGCAGCGTGCCATCAAAGGTAGCCTCTCAAAACATCCCAAGGAAAAGGACAAGTACCATGGATCAGCTATGGGAGCACGGTGGAAAAGTAATTCAAGGAGAAACTGTCACCTTCATATTAAATGCCCGCAACTAACATTCTGCCCACATTAATGAGGAAATGACTTCTGAACAGTGCTGGCTTGGTTGCTGCAACTCACAGGAGGTTTGGAAAAGCGGCTAATGGGACAGGCACTCAGGTATAGGCTTGGATGATCAACAAGTGGAAGGCAGAGATCAATGAAAGAGGACTATATAATAGGAGAAACCCCCCATAGAGTGGGGGCGGGAGAATTCCTGTAACCACTCTTATTCATTAATTATTAGAGCAAAACTCCTCAGATTGTTCCGAAAACAAACTTTCTTAATTTCAGTTCATCTCTGTTTGATTGCTATGAACGCCATATTGACTATTGTCTATGCGCTAAAGTCTAGTTTTTTGACCCACTTTCTACAAATTCATTGTATTGGGCTAATTGGATTTGAGTCCACTCATCCAAAACCAGAAGTGCTCAAACCCAGTCCCTACACTAACTATAAAAAAATATGATCCTAACTCTTTTTTTCTTAATTTTATTTCAGATAATTTAACTTTTAGTATTTAGAAGGAAAAAAAAAGCTATTAACTTTTACCTTTTTAATTTTTGTTACAAAAAGAGAAATGTTAAGGAGTACTGTAAGGTTTTTGTTAAGGGTGTTTTATTATGGGGTCCACCTAACAAAAAATTAGTATAAATTGATGAAATGATAGAAAATAATACTTAAGTGACAAATGATGATTTTAGTTAGCTCAACTGGTAAAATCTCTAATGATTGAATAAGAAATTTACACTAAAAATTAATTGATGTCTTGGTCTGATAATAAAGAGCTATTATCAAAAGCGGACGTCATAAATTAAAAAAAAAAAAAATAATACTAAAGTGACAACTGAAATTCAAAAAGTTTATTTTATTGACTCCACACCTTATAAAATTAGTCAAAAATTTAACAAAAAGTTGACTTTATTAACATGAAATTGCTTCGAGCACTTGCACATCGTTAACACTACCCTTATAAAAATAAACTACGGAAAACAAACAATTACCTATGTAAAGTTGTAATTTACAACTATGTTTTGTTGGCTTTTATTCCGTGCCAAATTTGATTGTATTTGAGTTCAATCGTTTAAAACCCTGTATTTGTTGTGGGACTTGTTGTAAGGGTTGTGTGTTAGAGAGAGTGTTTGAAGACTCAAGCATCTGAAGAACTGAAGATTCTCGCGGGTATCTCGCGACCTAGCATCCCGCGAAGTGACCCATGTGCCAGGCACATGCTGGAATGCGAAGAGTCAGGCCAGGTGGAGACAGTTGTGTCTCGCGAGTATCTCGCGGGTAAGGCCTTCCCGCGAGACGCCCGCGAGACTAGCTGTTCTGCCAGCCTGTACTTTTTGAGTCACACCTTTTGCACCTCTCCTATATATATCATCATTACCCACAATTGTTGAGAAATGCTTCAGAGAGAAAACCCTAGCCAAACACATTGGGAATTAGAGATTGTCTTCCCCACCTTTCTCTATACATTTGTTTGTGGTATTTCCTCAACCTTTCCCTCTCCATTATCCATATCTTTGAGAGGTTGATAGCCCAAACACTTACCACACCTTGTGAGTGCTGTGTGACGTCTTGGTGCTGCTGGGAAGCATTGGAAGAAGCCTTGAATGGCAGATGCAACATGGAGCTTGTTGCGGGATCCGGATAACTAGGACAAGACACGGTTCCGAGAAGCCTTGTTGGAGTAGGAGCTTGGAGGGCTTAGGTACAGCGGGTAGACTAGGCTTGGAGGGTCTTTTGCTAACCCATGTATCCCAACTGATTGTCTAGTGGATCGATTTCCGCTTGGAGGGCGGCGGAGAGGTTTTTCGCCGAGTTCTTCGGTTTCCTCTTCGAGAACACGTCTCGGTGTTTACTGTGTTTGCATACTTCTTCCCTACTCTTGTTTAATTCCATTATACTGCTGTGTTGCTTAGTTTATGGATTAGAGTAGCTTACTTGTTCATCCGCTCGCTTTTACACTATTCCGCACTTTGTATTAAAAGTTGTGTAAAATCTATTGAGCCGTAATTTTAATTTGGGGGTCTAAACAGCTCTTGTGTTTTTCAACACATTTTCGAGCTTTCAATTGGTATCAGAGCGGGTACACTTGCTGAGGTTTAACTACCTAAGTGTGATCCTTGACCCTTGTTGAGATGGACCGGTCTCAATCGCTCAATGTTCCACCATTTTTTGATGGAAATAATTATGCATTCTGGAAAGTTAGGATGAGAGCATTTTTATGCTCTATTGATGATACCGTTTGGGATGCGGTTGAGATAGGTTGGACTAAGCCGGAGGCTCCTAAGTCCACTTGGGATAAGGCTGCTCTAGCAGCGGCCAATGCTAATAGTAAGGCCTTAAATGCTATTTTTTGTGGTGTGTCCCCTGATGAATTCCACAGGATTTCTCATATGACAGTAGCCAAGGAAGCATGGGAGATTTTGGAGACTACCTATGAGGGGACAAAGAAAGTTAAGGACACGAAGCTTCAGATGCTTACCACCAAATTTGAAGAACTCAAGATGGGTGATGATGAACCATTTGATTCATTCTATGGGAAGCTCAATGAAATTGTCATTGCTAAACTCAATCTTGGGGAGAAGATTGGAGACAATAAGGTGGTGAGAAAAATTTTGAGGTCCCTACCTGAAAGTTTTAGAGCAAAGGTTACAGCCATAGAAGAAAGCAAAGACTTGGATGAGATTAAGATTCAAGAGCTGATTGGGTCTCTCCAAACGTATGAATTGGGACTGCCTTCCCATAAGACAAGCAAATCGCTTGCTCTTAAGACCATCACCGAAAGGATAAATGATTCCTCCGAAGAAGATGGAGTGGAGAAGGAAGTAGCATATCTTGCCAAGAACTTCCGCAAATTCTTGAAAATGAAAAATAGCGGGAAACCTTTCAATAGAGGAAAGTTCTCTTCATCAAGAGGTGATAAGAAAGAGTTTAATAGAAAAGAAGGGAAGGACTCTCAACCCTCTTCAGATATTGTATGCTACGAGTGCAATGGGCATGGACATTTAAAGAAGGAGTGTCCGAACTTTCTGAGGGGAAAAGGGAAGGCTTATGCTACAACACTCAGTGATTCTGACTCTTCTGGTTCTGACTCGGAAGAGAGCTGTGACGGAGAGGGAAACTACTCCGCCTTCATGACTATTGATCATGTAGATTCTTCGGATGACCTGGAAGCACTTGTGAAGGAACTTGGTGAGCATTCTGATTCAGAGTCCATTGGAATTGCAGAAGAATCAGATGAGGAAAAGGATGAGAATACCTCTAACCTTCAAGAAAACTACTCATTACTCCTTGAGAAGTCGGGAGAATATGCAAGGGTAGCCAAGGCGGCTGTCAGAAAAATGAAGAAGGCAGAGGAAGATTACCGGAGCCTTATGGTCAGACATAGGGAGGCAAAATGTGAGATAGAAAAGATGAATGGTGAGCTGTCAGAAGCTTACTTAAAGATCAGATTTCTTGAACAAGAGGTGGTTCAAGCGCAAGCCAAGGTAGATAGGGTCTCCTCCAAAAAGTTGAATGATGTTATCTCATCCCAAAAACATTCTTCAGACAAGTCCGGATTGGGATATGCCGGAGTGAGTAGCTCATCAGTTAAGGCTACCAAAGAAGTAAAATTTGTGAAGGCCGTAGAGCAAATTGTAGAGGAGGCCGTTCCTGAGAATGTTAAGGTTGAAAAGAAGAATGAAATCGAGCAACGGATGGTGAATAAGCCCCGAAATCAACCTGGAGGAAGACATGAAAACAGAGCAAGATCTCTTTCAAGACCTCGGTGGGGTCCTAGAACAGATTATGTGTGTCACTATTGCGGACTGCGAGGACATACCAGACCAAACTGCCAAAAGCTGAGAGCAGACAACAATGCAAGCGCGCCGCGGTCACGAGGAAGAAGGAATGACAATAGAGCTTGGGGTGGTGAGAACTCAAGAAGTCAAAATCGTGATCCCGAAGTGACAGACGTGATGAAGATGATTGGTGCCTTCACCACTTGCCTGGAGAGTTTTTCAAGGAGGTTTGAAAGTCCCAACTCTCGTACCCAATCCGTCAAGGATATCACCCCAAACGCACGTGACGTGTGGGTGAAGAGGGGTACCCATGCATAAGCATTATAATATGTCCATGCATCAATTCTTTCCATGTGTAGGGACATTTGTAGATGCATCATTTCATGCATTAATTTCATTTTTTTTTGTTTAAACCTGTTTTTGTTGATCTTGCTTTTCCTGTTCTGTTTTGGGTGTGTTTCAAAAAATTCAAAAACCCATAAAAATTGAAAAATCTCAAAAGTTTGATCACTTGTTTTGTGCATATCTCATGTGAGTTTGGCCTAGTACCTTCGTACTTATGGCATAGTGCATTTACGATCTTTGCTTGTTCATATGCACCCTTTTCTATGTGGAAGAAACCCTGAAAATTATGAGTGACTGTTGTAAATAGATCTTCACACCTGTCATGAATGATTAGTCAATAGTCTTGTTGGTCTTGATACTTGCATAGACTTGTGTCTATATCTCTTCCCACTTTATTTTTATGTTTTTGCAAAAAGAGCTCACAAATTGTAAATCTCCAAATGAAAAGAGATATTGAGCTGCAAAAGCCTGTCGCACACACTAGTATTTGACTAGGAAAAAGGGAAAGCGACTCCTTTTAAAGTAAATGTTATGGTGCTCAAAAAGCCAAAGGCTTCTCATCAATGTTGAAATATCATAAATTTCAGGCACCTTCCTCAAAATGAGATGTATTTGTCCAATCAAAATGAAAAAGGACCAATTGTTATGAGTTATAAGAAGCCAAATGAAAAGCTTCTATGTTTTCAATGTGTGGGAGGTCATATATACTCATTTCTATAATGGAGATAGTCCACATGATTTCGTATCAGTTGTGTATGACTCGCGTGAATTGATCATTGAAGCTTCGCTCTGGTCTAAGGACTATTTCACATTTGATACTCACCCACAACACACAAGTCTTTGATTCAATCAATGCCTATCTCATTTGTGTGATTGTATATGTCCAAATGTGATGTGTATGCCCATGAACTTGTTGATCAAATCCAAAAAGATTTTTGTGAGTTTTATTAGTTTTTGAAAGTGATTTTATACTTTCTTGTGTTTCTTTTTGGTCAAAATGCTTTGTGTGTGTTTTTCATCAAAAAATTGGTTCAGGGGTTATTTCGCGAGAAGCTCGCGACTAAGCTGCTTCCTGCGAAAAGATTTGAGGGAAAAATTTTCATCATCCTGTCACACAGAGAATGTCGCGACTGTCTCGCGACTGTATCGCGACTAACAGCTTCTCGCGAAATGCTGTTTGGCCAAAACTGGAGTTTTCTTAAAATCAGACAGAGAATCTCGCGACTGTATCGCGACTTTTTCGCGACTTAGCGCTTCTCGCGAAAATTTTGTGCTTCAGTGGCACCTTTCGCGACTGTCTCGCGACTGTATCGCGGCTCCCTATCCCGCGAAAAACGCGTGTTTTCAGTTTTTATAAGGCTGATGTGACAGTTTTTCAAAACATAAAACTTCCCTCTTTTCTTTTCTTCGAAACTCTCTCTACCCAAAAACACTATTTCATCAAATCCCTCTCCAAATCAAGTCTTTTTCTGCATTTTCTTCTTCAAGGTATGTTGATCATTCACTTCTTTTTAAGTTTTTACTTAGATTATGCAGAATTTTTAGTTAGGGTTGTGATAATTGGGGTTTTTCGAAATTTTGGGTTGGTTTTCTAAATTGGGCAATGTTTGTGTTAAATCTTTGATTGGGTTATGTTTCTTTTGATCTTATTGCATCTGTGTTGGCCCCTTGTGGTTTTTTAAAGTGTATTTAGGCATATTTTCACCATGTTCATGCATTGTTCATTCTTAAAGTGTTGTTATGCACATTAGGTGTTTGATTGAATGTCTAAATGACATTGTTGTGCCTAATTGGTCTCAAGTGAGTCCCAATTTCAAGGTTTTCATATACCTTACCATGTTTTGGTCTAAATTTGATCTTAAATCTTGTGTGTATTACACTTTGCACATGTTGCACTCAATTGGCAAACACCTAGGCACACACTTAGGCACACACTCATGCATTTCATGTTTCACATACATATGCATTCACACAAACACACACTTGCACAGTGATTTAAATTTCATACAAAATGTCTTGTTTTTCATTGCATTTGTGTTATAGGTTAATGAAGTTTGTGATATAGCTTGCTCTGTTGTGTTGGAAATGCTCTGTTTTTGAGTGTTACTCTGTTTTTGGAAGAATCTCATTTAATGTAAACTAACTTGAATCTAATCAAGTTTTGTTCTTGTGCTCTTGTGCTCTTTGTTGTTGTGCTCTTGTGCAGATGTCTCCCACCAAGCATGCCGGTACCAAGAAGAAGGGTCCCAAGCGTGCTCGTACTGACTCCGATAACTTCAAATCTGCAGAGGCAGATATGAAGTACAATGATTGCTACAAGAGAGCAACCATTGTCATGGAAAGGGTGGTTCAATTAGAGGAGCTTGAGCATACAAGCATTCCAGATGCTCTCAAGGAACGAACCTGGACCAAGCTGTTGAATCCAATTGGAACGGTGTACTCGGAGATAATCAGAGAGTTCTTCTCCAATGCTGCTGTGGAAGAGGACAAGATAGTTTGCTGGGTGAGGCACAAAGAATTTGAGATCACAAGGAATAGCATTCAAGACTTTCTGGAGATCCGTCCTCCCTCACAGCCAATGACAGTTCAGTATGATGAGCGATTGGGGCATATCACGGAGATGATATCAGCACTTGGTGGAGTTCCAAAGAAATCGTCAATGGATACTCTCAAGTTTTCTCCAGAAATGAGGACTCTGAGCTACGTTATGATACATAATTTGTATCCGGTCACCAACCTCACCACACTATCGGCTCCGAGGACGAGGTTTCTCTATGATCTCTTCACTCACAAGGAAATTGATATCTGCAGCCACATCTTCCACATTCTGAAAAAGAGCATCACAAAGCAAAATTCCCGAACCATAATGCCCTTTCCCTCACTGATCATGGGGCTCATTGCCAAGACAAAGCTGAAATTCCCTAGTGGCCTCACTGTTGTTCAGAGGGATTACCCCATTGGTGCAAACACTCTAACTCGGAGCACAGCACACATCAAAGGCCCCAAGACTGGTCCTCATCTCATTCCACCGCCTCGGGGCGTGCCTCAGGATACACCAGATGAGGGTGGGGATACAGAAGAGGAGATTGACAGGTTCACTTCTGACCCAGGGACTGCACAGCCATCGTCTTCTGCTCCAGCACAAACACCAGGTCTCAGCAAGCTTGATCAGATCCTAGCTAAGATGGATCACATGTCCACAGTGCTTGACACTCATGTACAGCACACAGCGGATCAGTTTGCCTACCTCCAGGAGCAGATCACCACATTGTCAGCCCAGATTCAGAGCCTATCTCCTACACACGGGTCAGACTCCGACTCCGACCAGTTCTAGTCCTTTGGCCATTCCGGTCAAAAAGGGGGAGAAAATTTTGAGGGGGAGCTGCTGAACAAGAGCTTGCACAGCCTTAGGGAGAGCATGGAGCATAGCCTAGACACATAACTATAGTTGATATTGGTTATTGGTTTTACAGACGGGTTTATACAGTTTCTTTTAGTTTTTTTTCTGGTTTATGATTACTGTCTTACTGTTTTAGTTTAAAGCTTTGACACTTAATGCTTTAACTTCTATATTAATTTCAGTATATTTGCAGTAGTTTGTGCTTTATTTCTATGCTTTGTGGCATATATGCTATGTGGCTCTTTTTGTTTGTACCCATGTTGCTTTTGTAAGCTTTAAGGGTTTGTTTCATGCATTGTTTGTAGGTCTTTGTGGTTTGTGCCATGCATTTGCAATACCTTGCCTATGCAACCTTCATGCATGTTTGCTTGTTGTTCAATGTCATGCATTTTACTTCAAGTACATCACTCTTGTGCCCATGTAGGATTGTTCCTAAATGCATACACGTACTATGCATTGGTTGAGTGATGAACACTCGTGTGCCCTAGTAGGATTGTTCCTAGATGCAAATACTTCGTGTATTTCGCATTGGTTGAGTGTTGGAGTTGCAAGTGACTCTCTTCAATTGAGCGTATCTTCTTGCAAATCCGGATGTTCGTTCCATGTGTGAATGAGCATAGTAATTTCTTCTGTATAGTGATTACTTGCTTGATCTTGCCATGATCTAGTGTTTCTATTTCGTTTGCTCGATCATGCTATTATTGCTCCATATGTTTTCAAGTTTTCTGCATACAATGATGTTATTGTGTTGTTGTGTTTCAGGAGTTACTTGTTCATATGTCTCAAGAGCTTATCAGAATCTAGAATTAGGTGTGAGTGAGTTTTGCCTTTGTTCCCAAACTCACGGTTAAGTCTAGAGTCTGTTTTAGGGTTTTGTCACGGAATAGCCAAAGGGGGAGATTGTAAAGTTGTAATTTACAACTATGTTTTGTTGGCTTTTATTCCGTGCCAAATTTGATTGTATTTGAGTTCAATCGTTTAAAACCCTGTATTTGTTGTGGGACTTGTTGTAAGGGTTGTGTGTTAGAGAGAGTGTTTGAAGACTCAAGCATCTGAAGAACTGAAGATTCTCGCGGGTATCTCGCGACCTAGCATCCCGCGAAGTGACCCATGTGCCAGGCACATGCTGGAATGCGAAGAGTCAGGCCAGGTGGAGACAGTTGTGTCTCGCGAGTATCTCGCGGGTAAGGCCTTCCCGCGAGACACCCGCGAGACTAGCTGTTCTGCCAGCCTGTACTTTTTGAGTCACACCTTTTGCACCTCTCCTATATATATCATCATTACCCACAATTGTTGAGAAATGCTTCAGAGAGAAAACCCTAGCCAAACACATTGGGAATTAGAGATTGTCTTCCCCACCTTTCTCTATACATTTGTTTGTGGTATTTCCTCAACCTTTCCCTCTCCATTATCCATATCTTTGAGAGGTTGATAGCCCAAACACTTACCACACCTTGTGAGTGCTGTGTGACGTCTTGGTGCTGCTGGGAAGCATTGGAAGAAGCCTTGAATGGCAGATGCAACATGGAGCTTGTTGCGGGATCCGGATAACTAGGACAAGACACGGTTCCGAGAAGCCTTGTTGGAGTAGGAGCTTGGAGGGCTTAGGTACAGCGGGTAGACTAGGCTTGGAGGGTCTTTTGCTAACCCATGTATCCCAACTGATTGTCTAGTGGATCGATTTCCGCTTGGAGGGCGGCGGAGAGGTTTTTCGCCGAGTTCTTCGGTTTCCTCTTCGAGAACACGTCTCGGTGTTTACTGTGTTTGCATACTTCTTCCCTACTCTTGTTTAATTCCATTATACTGCTGTGTTGCTTAGTTTATGGATTAGAGTAGCTTACTTGTTCATCCGCTCGCTTTTACACTATTCCGCACTTTGTATTAAAAGTTGTGTAAAATCTATTGAGCCGTAATTTTAATTTGGGGGTCTAAACAGCTCTTGTGTTTTTCAACACATTTTCGAGCTTTCAACCTAAACAAATGGACATAATGAAATGAACCAAACATAACAGCACCCTTGACCAAATGTACCTGTACAATTATTATATACTCCACAAAACACGAAGAAATCTAGAACATTCGGAAAGGCAAGTCCAGATTCATACGCGGTATGTACGGACGGACAATGGAGAAGTAAGACACGGCTAAGAAAATAGAAATGGGATCCACACCCCCACAGTACAGAGCACTTCGTGTCAACCTGTCATAGACCAATCCAAAACTGTCTCAATCTTTGTCAGAGAGCTCAGAGACTCAGCTTCTAAACGAAGCTGAAGACTTACTCTCAACTCGAGTCAATGGCCCTCCCTATAATTATTTCGTTACTCTCAAAACACACTGCCTTCTCTGCTCACTCCTGCTTCTTCTAATATAAAACTTTCCAGTTCAAACCAGACATAACACATAGCTCTTTATTACTTGTTACTATCTTTTGCTTACTATTGTTGTTGTTGATGTTGTTGGGGTTCTTTGTTTCGTTATTTATAGTTTCTTTGCTTTAACGAAAGTTGAAGTTTACGAGAGTTAACAAGCATGACATTGACATCTTCTGGAACTGGATTAGAGGTACCGGTGGGATATAGATTCCGCCCAACCGATGAAGAATTGGTCAGCTACTATCTGAGGCTCAAAATGCAAGGCGGCAAGGACTTCGAAGTCCAAGCCATTGGTGAAGTTAATATCTACAAACATGAGCCTTGGGATTTACCCGGTACATACTTATCTTACTGACCCAAGTGCCAAAAATTAATCTTTTTTACTTCAATTTCAAGAACTTGTTTTCAATCCATTCTGTTCTTGCTAAGCTCTCAATAGTATTAGTTATTCAATTTTCAAGTTAAGAATTGGTCTTAATGTGTTTATTCTACTGGATCCTTAAATAAAATTCATCAAAGTTTGAGGTTTTGTAATGAATTAAAGGTCTTGTCTCTTGTGCATGGTTGTGCAGGGTTATCAGTGATCCAGTCAGATGACCAAGAATGGTTCTTCTTTTCTGCCTGGGAAATCAAGTACGCTAACAGTAACCGATTGAGCAGGTTGACCGAGAAAGGCTACTGGAAATCCACCGGTAAGGATAGGGACATCAAGGCTAGAGGAACCAACAATGTGATTGGTAAAAAGAAGACTTTGGTGTTCTATGTAGGTCGTGGTCGAAATGGGGTCTGGACCCCTTGGGTTATACATGAGTATAAGCCAGCTACCTTTCTTCGTCACGAGGTTAATCTTCATGTTATGCTCATATCCATTTTTTCACTAATTGCTGTCTCTCTTTGGATGAAGATTGATGCTGTTGAATTTATGCATTTGTATTAGGATTATGGTAGGAATACATTTCCTTGTTTTTATACGCGTTTGATTGTGTATGGACTATGCTGCAATTAATGTGATTGTACCTCTGGTCAATATCATTCATATTTTGCCAGTATCCATTCAGCCTCCATTTTTGTTCATATTTGATTGAGGCAGTCGGATCTGACCTTGAGTAATTGTGTCCTTGAATTGTGCTTTATGCATTAAATGAATCACGCCTTAATCTCTATCTATGAAAAATAATTTGTGAAGTAGTATTTTTACATCAGGCACTTGCTAATCACATTCATACACTTGCTTTTGCATAACTATTGTACATTACCATGAAGTTCAATGCCTCTTTGCTAAGATTTTCTCATTGAAACCAACTTACTTTGTTTCATCATTATTGTTTGCAAGAAGAAATTGCAAACTTCGTTTTTATCTCTCAAAACTGGCCTTTCTTAAACAGATAAAGTATATTTCTAGTACTTGATGCCTAATGTCATCCTAGACAGTCATTGACACGATTAGAAGAGTATAGCTTATAGCTTTATTGTACTTTTTTTTTTTCCCTGAAACTTCTGTTATTTACTATCACCAAGTGATATCAGTTCATTCTCCAACTTGTGCAGAAAGCTTTTGTCATCTGCCGCTTATTTAAAAAAGCAGATGTGACGACTAATGAGGCTCCCTGTGATGATGGTGATGTAAGCAGCTATGCTGCTTCTGATTTTGAAGGTCAGGTGCCAGGGCATACAATTCCAGAGGTAAGAAGGAGCATGCCTTATGCTGAAATTATTTCATACTTCCAATATCAACTTCTTCATATAAACCTTGGGAAGCATTTTCGGAACTGATGCCTTCTTGTTTATGATTTTAGATTCATGAATTCAATCGAGTAGATGCAGACCTGGAATCACTCCTTCAATCTCAGCATCAGGATTATAACATCGCTTCCTCATTGCAGTTAGAAGAATACAATCAGCAAGAACCTCTAGATCTGGATCCCACATTTACTGATGACTTTGATTTTGATGTAAGGCAATATCTGTGTGATGATAATGAACAGGAAGAGGATCAGTTTGTCAATTCACTTTTCAACCAGCAGGATGAATATACCTTTGAAGAATTCAGGCAATCCAATGATTCCAGGGCACCAGAGTCGTCGATAAAGATATACTATAATGGTGGTGGACTAAGCAGTGATTCGGACACTGACACAGCCCAAGCACAGGTAAATATATGTTTTCCAATACCTGCTATTGAAGGATATATCTTTAATAGCTTGTGAATCACAAATCTCTGTAGCAGAATATTACTAGGAGCGTTGTAATAATTTGAATCTCATATTGCTACAATGTTATATAATATTCTCCTATAGATCTTTGAGTCTTCGGGTGGAATGAAAATTTTGAGCTCTGTTGATGTTTTGCACCAGTCAAGTACCTCTACTTTGCCACATTTCTGGCAGTGTAGTCTTTCAGAACAACTTTTTTGGACTTTCTTGTTTAGGATGCTTGGAAATTTAAATTTCGTGTTCATTTCTGTATGTTACAGCACCAGCAAATGCATATCATTAACGGTGGAACTGCATCCTCGTCTAACCGTGGCCAGTACAAAGAAAAAAGAAATGGTGTCGTTCTTGATGCTTCTTCTGTCGACTCAGCTGCAGATATCCGTCATGTGCTCCGCACTCAATCACAGGGTCAACGATCTCCTCAAAGCATAGGAACCTTGAAGCTTCAATATCAACCAAGATCCCACCGCTCTGTAGAACAGAGAGCTGCTCCTAGAAAATTCCACCTGAAGAATAGCAGTCTTAAAGTTGTATCCATTGACAAGGTGAGAGGATTTAGCTGCAGCAGAACACGAATGGTTTATTGTCTCTACTGAGATTGTCTTAAATGGAAGAAAAAATTCGGGATGTATATGCTATTATGTTTTGACTCCATAGGATTTCTATTTGCAGGCCAAAGATGCTTCAAGACTCAGTATTTCTACTAATCTGCCCCAGAAAGAAAGAACCATTACGGAATCTGACAAAGAGCAGAAAATGGCTCAAGGCACAACTGCAGATAATAGTCCTAAGTTGAAAAAGGTTAGGTCAGCGGGCAGTGATCGGAAGGGTTCCCTCATTTTCCAAGAAACATCTCAAAAAGGCCATGAATCTAGTCCGCCCTTGGTGTATATTTTCAAAATACTCATAGGTATATTTTTGTTTGTGGTCTTTATTCGGAAAATGCTGCTATATGGGAACTGGTGCTAAACTTCGTAAAAAAAAAAAAAAAAAATCGGTCCTATGGAGCCCACTTATCAAAAAATTGAAAAAATAAAATAAAATCAGTCCATTTCACCCAAGTATTGCAATTCTTACGGGTTATGTTTTGCTACATTTCGTTACAAGAAGACATACAGTGCCCAGATGTATGTGTATATCTCATAGCATGTGTACAGTGTCAGTGTTCATTTTTCATTTTGTAAATATGGCTTGATTGTACAAATGTTATATTTTTACTTGAGGTTTGAGGATTTTGTGAACATTAATGTTGAATGGAAAAGTTTATAAATGGTTTTTGTCATGATTAGATTTGCATTTATATATGTGGTTTGGAAATTATTGCTGCAATTTTTCACTTCATGTTTGTGCATTGGTTTCTAAATCTAATGGCTTAACATCAGAACAGGGATATGCTATTGAACAGTAGAGACATTTGATTGACTTGGCTGTATTTTCTGTTTCATGATCATTTTGTTGATTAGCAATTGATGCCACATTCTACCTAAAGCTTCCATGGCCAGGATAAAGGCTTTCAGCTGCTCCTACCCTTTCCAAATTTTTGTTAGCTAACAATCAGAAATTGGTCTGTGTGTGAGTCTTGCTTCCATTCCAGGATTTCACGTGGTTCCCTACGCCTATAGTTTTCTATGGTTTGCCAACTTTGTAGGTGGTTGTGGGGTTCAGTCAGCGTGCTAAAAGTCTAAAACTAACTCTCTCTCTCTCTCTCTCTCTCTCTCTCTCTCATTTTGGTGACTGAATGAAGCTATTGGACAACTCTCCTAGTGAAGGATTCAGCTATAAGATGCATCTATCTGTCACCTAACCAAAGCCTTCTAAACAAGGCGGTGCTCCTCCCTAAGAAGGAAAATTCCCAGCTAGTTCTCCCTAAAATCGTGATTTCTGTTTCCTGCTTATCTACAATATATCTAATATCTAATATTTTAACATATTAAAGCGAAAGCTAAGAGATTGTTCGATTTTGAAAGAAAAATACTAAAATTATTACAAATTAGTTTGCAAAAACGAGTGTAATAGGCTTTATGCCCCTGAATCTACCTCCCACCTTGGACAATTGGGTTTGGTAGACACAAACCACACATTGTGTTAAGTATTTCGTTTGGCCTCTGTCTTCTTAACAATGCCCCTGTTTATGAAATACTGAGCTCCAGAGGTAGTATCACCCGTATGCACCATTTGCAATAACAAAATAGAATCTATAGGACATGTCCTTAGTGACTGTCCATTTGCAACAGACTTCTAGGAAAAGATGACTATTCCACTTACTACTTTTTGCTCTTTTTCTTTACATTGGGTTGGAGGGACTGGCTCAAATTTTATTGCACTAAATCTGTGCATGTTATGAAGACAGGTATTTGGAATTTATGGTTACATAGGAATCTCTAACCCTTTCAAACAAGAAATTGTCTACAAAAAGGAATGGAATTTTTAAAAATAACCATCAATCCTTCTACTAGGTTTAATTGTTCCTCTATAGCAGTTAATTGGGCTAAACCCACTCCTAGGTGGGTTAAGCTCAAGATCTATGGTTCCTCATTTGGAATTTGGGTAAAAAGCTTTACATGATCTTTGGGACATAAAACTAGTGTGTTGCCAGAATTGAGTGCATTGAAGGATGGCCTTTTGCTTGCTCTGAATTTAGGCCTATCCTCCCTACACATTGATGCTAAATGCATTGTTACCAAGTGAGCAACCAATTGAACTTGATGTTAAATGCATTGTTAATATGCCTAGAAATAACCAAGCAAAAAGTCTCTTAATGGAACCTATGTTTCTTCATTTTAGGAACCTACTGAAAATGATCCCAAACAAAACCAAATTAAGCATGTTTTATCGGGAAGCCAAGCAATGTACACACTTGTTTCTTTATTCTGTATGATAGCCTGTGGTGGGAGCTTGCTAAAATTTTATATATATATATATATATATATATATATTTTTTTTTTTGTCAGCTCAAAAACAAAAATGGGGTGAGAGAGGCTCGAACTCTCGACCTCAGGATAACTCGATATAGCTATGAGACCTACGCGCTAGCCAACTGCGCCACCACCCCATGTGGTTTCAACGTCTATCGTTTGTTTTATTATATTAATGTCTTTACATGAGCAAACGCCGAATAATGCAGCCCATGGCCATACATTTATAAGAGTGGATTAAGCCCAAATCTAGAATTGGGAGACCAAATTAAAAAGGAGATTATTTGTAATTATTACAACAAGGCCATATGTGTAATAGTGGAAATAAATTTTTTAAAGGTCCTCCATCTAATTTCATAAAAAAAAAATCGCTCAAATGCAAAGAGAACTTATAGCATTTCAAAATTTTAAGAGGTCTATATGAGTCACAACTCCAAGCTTCGTCCTGACAAGAAGAAAGTTTATCATACTTAATATAAACTCGTACTGTATAAAGATAGATAGAGTTAGAGGTTCCAATCTACAATATTATCTTCCTAAATATCAATTACATATAAACATCAATTTCATGTGTATATATTATATATAAGTATTTCATTTCTTGTTGCTCTAAGGTTTCTTATAAGTTTTGAAAGTCCATATTTTTCGGTATCGTCATTCTACTATTTATGCACATTTTTTAATTTTGGTTTTGGAATAAACTTGATGACCTCTACTTAGTAATTCATACTTGGACAAAACTGCTTTTTGTCCATTTCAAAAAAAAAATCCAGCATTTTGCCATCTTTTTCAAACTAATTAGGGAAATGTCCCTCTTTTAAAAATCAGGTTTCTCAAAATCGATTTAGACCCTATAATGGCGTTTTTAATGACCTTATAGTGACGTTTTAAGGATCTATAGTGGTGTTTTGTAACTCGATATACATGAAATCGAGTTATAGGTAAAAAAAAGAAAAAAAATTGCATGTAACTCGACATTATGGAAATTGAGTTACAAAACGTCACTATAGGTCCTTAAAACATCACTATAGGGTCTTTAAAAACGCCGCTATAGGGCCTAAATCGATTTTGAGAAACTTGATTTTCAAAACAGAGGCATTTCCCTAATTAGTTTGAGAAAGATGGCAAAATACTGGATTTTTTTTTTTTTTTTAAAAGGGGCATTTGCCCATTTTCTCCATTCATACTTCAACCATCTATTCTCCACTTTTTGAGACTAGCTTTATTTCTCTTCTCCTTAATATGACTTGAAAATAGATATATGTACGAAAGTTTGCAGCCACTTGATCTTGACCATCTTAAGAAGATCATAGGATTGTTTTTAGAGGGAAGGAGTGGATTATGTGGTTAGGTTTACGTTCACATAAGAATACCCTTAATAGTTACATCTTTACTATACTGAATACAAATTTATAATGAACTCAATGTGATATATTTATAGGATACTAAATCCTAAACTAACCATACATTTTATATAGTATATAAATTTGTTGTACAAATAAAATACTCTGTTAATAAATTTGTGGTACAAGTAAGATACTTTGCTTACAAACTAAGGATGGTCTTGTGCTTTTATTAGGAACTAGTCGCAAACCCGTGCGATGCACAGGAAAATATGATATAATTATTTTTTATTGGATAATTATTGAATTAATATATTAGATTGTATATTATTAAAAATTCAATGTGTTATTTGAAATTATGTTTTAAATTCAAATTTTTTTGTAATGTAACAAAATATATTTTGTAGTCAGGTATTATATACAGTAAGATATGTATGAAAACACAATACAATAATTTAATTTTTTTTTAAAAATTGATAGTGTAAGAACTATTAGACTAAGTTGAAACTATGTATACTTTGTTTATTACTATACAGATATATGCGATTTAACTCTTATAGATATATTTTCTCAAAAACATAAATTCATGTATCTTTCTTCCTCACAATTGAAACTAAGTGAAAAATTAAATAAAGATAACTATGCAATAGATCATTATCAATAAATCATATATTATAAAGTGGAAATATAAAATAAAATAAAACGCAAAAAGAATAAGTTCCTTAAGTATCTATACATAAAAACATTAATAGCATAATGATGCTATAAAGTAAATTATATTTAATGTTATTCTCTTTTTGGCATTTTTAGTAAAGATGATCAACTTAGCAAAGTAAAAACTTATCAAGAAAATTCAGATTAACTAAAAATTTGATTGTGGAGATGCTAATTATTTGTAATAAAATGACCAAAATAAAAATAACAAATAGATTTGAGAAAAACATATAAGATTTCTAAAAGAAATTTTACCGAACACATGGGATGCAACAATACAAAATTACTATCATGGATATTTTTTTTACTTTTTTGATACTCTACAAATAATAAAAAAACTTTATTCACTTTTGTCATAGTATAAACTATAGAGCGATTACAAAATAACAAAAAGTCAAGGAACTTATAGGAAAAAACTTTCTATACAAAATTCCAGTAGAAGGAAGAATAATAGGCCCTCCACTTTCTTCAAGACATAGGAGATTATGAAAGATCATACATTCTTTGCCTACCCTTTTTTCTTTCTCAAATTCACATTACCAAAAAAGTATTTGAAGCTAAAAACATTGTGAATACATCTCTATTCAGTGGAAGTCCATTGATAGGCACATTCAAATTCGTAGCCTTGTATATTTTATTTTGATATAAACTCAAATTTCTATTTTAAAAAAAAAATTACATATTAACCCAAACCAAAATTCAACAAAAGCTATAAGAGTGATTTGTGATAGGAAATTTAAAAAATACAACACAAAAAAATTAAATAAAAAAACCATCAACTTAAATTAGAGTTATAAGAAAGAACAAAAATCAAGTAAGAGAGAGAGATAGAAAGAGTACTTACAGTTTTTGTGTGGAAAAAAATATGGATTGAATCAAATAAATGATATCAAATTTATACAAAATAAGATGGGAAGAAGAAGAGTTAAAATATAAGAAAGAGGAAATGATAAAAAAAGTTTAACGGTAAAGTAAAGAGTACTAGGGAGATAAAGAGGCAAAAAGTGAGGGGATAGGTTGGAGGAAGAGAAGAAGTGTTTTTTTTTAGAATAGGAAGATGAAAAGTTTAAATATTCAACTACTTGAAATTAGAAAGAAGAAAACGAAAAGTTGAAATCAATTTGGATAGCTAAATATAGTTAAACATTTGCATATAATGAATAGTAAATGTAAGGGCATAATTTGTAATGGACCCTAAACAATGAAACTTGTAGAGAAGTGGGTATACGGGCTAGGCATTAACGATATGAACAACGAGTGATGTGAGACCAACGTGGGTAATAACAGAATGACTATATTGAATAATTTCCATTAGGATAAAGGCCATGAATCCGGTTAAATGTTGGTAAGAGGCTTTGTAGTGACTTTGGATAGGTGTTTATGGAATATATTTGTTCTCGGCTTCCCTTGAGGATCTATTTTTCTTACTGTTCATATACCTGTCTCCTCCCTCCTCTTTTCCGGAGAGCCCCCTTTTTTCCTTTCATGTAGGGAAATCCCTTGGTTATATAGTATTTTCTCTAGTTAATCTCAGCCATTCATTTGTCAATTATCTGAACTCTGTGTACAGGGATTTGTCCCATCATTTGCGATTGCAGGCTTTATGTTAGTTCCAAGCCGCCTTTGCAGACTTTCTAACAGTTGAAGTGACCGAAGCATTAGGGCTTGTAGATCACCTCACCATTAAGGCAGTCAGAATGTTGGTAGCATTTATTTAATAGACGCAGGATATTTTTCCCTTTGTCGAAGTCGGTGTGCCGAGGATGGTAGTCATCCTCGGCGAGGCCTTTGGATAACTTGGGCTTTTTCCCATTATCCTCGGTCTTTGCATTATCCTTGGCGCGGGCCTTGGGCCGTATGTAATGGGCCAGTGTGGTTAATGTACTAGGGCCCCACAGTAAACATGTGCATACATCCATTAAATGAAAATTAAATTATTTAATTTTAACAATTAATTGAAATTAGAAAGAAGAAAATGAAAAGTTGAAATCAATTTGGATAGCTGAATAGTCAAATATTTGCATTTAAAACAAATGAATAGTAACATGTTGAATAGTAATGGAGTACATTAACAAGTTTTTCCATTAACTATATTTAATTATTGTAGGGAGTGGAACAGTCACCTCTCGGGCCTGAAGCCCAAGGAGCAATTAGGCCACAGGAAAGAGTTGGGCCTAACCTATGTTCTAAAAGGAAAGCTCAGTGGATAACGAACCACGAAAGGAGAATAGTAGAGTCATCCCAAGTGTCATGGAAAAAATGAGTGACGCAAAAGATTAGTTCCCGTGGAGATGGAAAGGTGCCACCTTATCTGAGGCATGGGGCGTGAACGGTCCACGTGTGATTACCAGAAGATTCCTGGAACCACGAGAAGGTTTAGGAACATACAAGAAGGTTGAAGATCTTTACCTCCGCATCAGTGATGAGGTTCTTACCTCACTCCTGCCACATTAAATGCAAGTTAGATAGCTTGAATAGTAACAGCAACCCCCCCCAAAAGTTAGAGTTCTAGGATAAGGGAGAGGAAGAATCTGATAAAGTTAAGAAAAATATTCCTAAGGCTCTAGTAGGCAACCAAGACAGCTATGGTGATAAAAGCAAGGATTGAAGCTATAAAAGGTAAAGGAGAGGTAAAGTATGGGGGGATCAGAAAAATCTTCTTAGGGAGAGAAATAGAAAGAGAGAAAGAGAGAGAAACACTAAGGTTGTCACCACGGGAACAAGAAAGTTTCCTATGTTAACATCTATAATTGTAATTGTTATATGAATGGTCAAAGAAATCCACTGTTTGTGTTTCCCATTGTGGAGTGTTTATTCTTATTGTTTATCTGTATTTAAGTTGTGTAAACTGTTATAGTAGAATTCTGAGGTGAGTACCTCGGGGACCAAATTTTGTTTCCCTACAATTATTTTATATAAAATAAAATAGAAAAATCATAAAGAAATTAAAAAAAAAAGTATAACGTGGTTGATGAAGTGACTCAACAGGAATACAACAACATTAAATTCTACGTCTCAGCGTTTAGATATATATAGATTTAGGATTAGGCTTGTCATCTTAAACATGTAGATAGGATTAGGTTGTCATCTTAAACATGTAGATAAGATTTGTGATCTAATTAGACGCAAAGTTTGGTTTAATACCAGGACCTTTCTTTTCAGATGCCTAAGTTTAGATGCTTCATAATTTGAGAAGTGTTACGTTTACAATATTTTCACAACAAAAATCCTAGCTAATTGATAAGTTATTATTAGTTCCAATTTGAATCCACCACTAAAATTACTTTTCGTCCACTAGAAATGACCAATAACAACATAACACTTAAATATTTGTTTGAAAATATTGTGGACGTAACATTTCTCTTATAATTTTGACAAACAATTTAAAATTGATTTATACTCTTTAGAATGACCTTAAATTAATCTGAATAAGACATCAGCTGTTTCAGCTGTCTTTTTCGATATGGCATAAAATTTCAGATGCTAAAATTAGTTGAAAGTAATTTATTTTTGTATCACCATTCTTGCCACCTCTCCATCCTAGACCCCAGCCTCTCACAGTCTACACACCATCTCTCTCTATAAAGTATCTATGAACAATGAAGGGGACATTCACGAACATAACTCACATCTTCAATTTGGCAAAGATTTCCCATCAATTTATAAAAATAAAAATAAATAAATAAATAAAAGATGAATGCTAATTCTTCAGCAACTCCCATCACCAAAAGGTATTATTATAACAACATTTTATAAAATTTGTATTCTCTAATTCACATTCTTTATATCATTTATGTTATATTAAGAACTAGCTAAGAGTTTTGCTCAAAAAAAAAAAAAAAAAACTAGCTAAGAGTTTAGACTAATAAATGTTAGTTTCCTCATTTCTTTGTCCTTGAAGATTAGAAGGTAAGGTAGCGTTAATAACCAGTGGTGCCAGTGGCATAGGTGAGACCACTACAAGGCTTTTTGTTCGACATGGTGCTAAGGTCCTTATAGCAGATGTCCAAGATGAGCTTGGCCACTCAGTCTGCAAAGACATTAGCTCTGAATCCATCTCTTACATCCATTGTGATGTAACAAATGAATATGATGTTGAAAAGGCCATGGACAAGGCTGTATCCAAGTATGGAAAGCTGGACATCATGTTCAACAACGCTAGCATTTCAGGCAAAGCAGAATCACGAATTTTAGAATCAGAAAACGATAATTTCGAAAGGGTTTTAGATGTCAACGTTTTCGGTGCTTTCTTAGGTGCCAAGCATGCTGCTAGGGTTATGATTCCAGCAAAGAAAGGAAGCATTCTCTTCACCTCAAGCCTGGCTTCAATACTGGCCGATGATATTTCACATTCATATGTGGCATCAAAGCATGCTATGGTGGGAATGGCTAAGAACTTGAGTGTGGAGTTGGGACAGTATGGAATAAGAGTTAATTGTGTGACTCCTTTTGCAACTGCAACTCCTTTGCTAACGAATGCATTGGGGAAGATGGAGAAGAATAAGGTGGAGGATGTGGTTTCATCAGCTGCAAACTTGAAGGGAGTGGTATAGGAGCCTGAAGATATTGCTAAGGCAGTGCTATACTTGGGGAGTGATGAATCTAAGTATGTGAGTGGATTGAACTTGGTTGTTGATGGGGGTTATAGTCTTACCAATCTAGCTTTCTCAAATGCAGTAAAATTCCTTTATTCTTGATATGTATCAATGTATGTGTTGCAAGTTTCAACTATCCTATCACCTCCATTTCTCTATTTTAAAATACTAATATTCCTTTATTCTTAATTCACATTCTTTATATCATTTATGTTTTTTTAAATGCTATCTTAAGAGTGATGTTAAAGTCAAGTACCATAATTTAATGGCATTGACATTAACTATTCTCCTTAACAAAAAGAATCAAGATTCAAAATTCCCCTCATCTTTGTTGTATCTATCAAAAATAAAATACTAATATTGAAGATATGGAAAAGTTAACAGATGTTTTAAGGGCTTTGGTTTATGAAACATTTTTAGAAACTTTATATAGGAAAAGAAAAAGTAACTAATTTTTTTTTTCAGCTTTTTATATTTCTCATAAAAGTAATATCAAAACATTCCTAAAATAGCCCATTAACAAATGTCATAAGAGCACCTAGAGGTGTCCGCAGTGCGGTTTTAAGCCATTTTTAGCATCGCGCTTTGCAGTGCGGTTTAGCCAAAATCATAACAGCACCACGTCTCATTTTTGTGGTCACATGTACAGTGTAGTGCGGTGTGGTTTAGAGTTTAGCTAAAACCATAACTGCACCGCACCTCATTTTAGTGATCACATATGCGATGCGGCGTATAAGATGTAGTTTGAAGTCGGTATATTTTTCAAATTTTGGGTTTTTCCTACCTAGCCTAAAACTGATTTTTCTCTTTGTTTTGGGCCAAGTTTTAAACTATTGAACTAATTTTTCTTTATTTTGGGCTGGCTTTCCTAATCAACACTTGTTAGGGTTATTAAACTTTTTTTTTTTGAAAACTAGGGTTATTAAAATATTAATAATATATTTAATATCAAAAAAATAAATATATTAAACTATAGTGAGAGTGCGGTGCGGTGCACTGTTACTTGCGGTGCGTTGCAATTATGCCATTTTGTGGGCAGTTTTGGTGCGATTTTTGCGGTTTGATGAACACCCCTAAGAGCACCCGTTAACTACATGCTTAGAGCATCAGTATTAGGGGAGACATATTGCTAAAATACTATATTTACCACCACAAACTACAAAATGTTGTGCTACATTAGTAGTGCAATAGTTTAAAAAATTTGGCAACTTGCTATAGTAAACTGTTACTAGTACCAGTTTACTGTAGTAAGTTGCTACTTGCTTTTAATACTTTTTTAATTCTTTTTTCCCATTGCTCTTCTTTTTTTTATTCTTTTTTCTTTCATCTCATCTCTCTCTCTCTTTCAAGCCACATCGTTCCTCACTAGCAGCCCCTCGCTTCCTACAGCTTCAGCTCCCTCTGTAACCGCACTAGGGACATCTTGAGTGTTGTCGTGGCTCTCCACTTTGGCATTGGCTGCAGAGCCCTCACCACTGCCACCAATTAAGATTCCCGCTGCCACTAATTCTCTGCATGCTCCGGCTCTGGCTAAGTGAACGGTTGGGATGGGTTGGTGTGGCTTGTAGCTCTATGAAATGGTAAGTTAAAATAAATAAAGTGGCTTTTTTAAGTATTAAAAGCTAAAAAAAATTAGCACCACAAATGCGGATGCTCTTAAAGATATTACAAATCTTATAATTTGATACTAGCCTCGTCACACATGCTTCGCACGTGCGACAAGCCTCTTTTTTTATTTTGAGTTTAATATAATTTTTCAATTTGAATTTTATCTATTATTAGTGAGGTTACACAAGAATTTATCTATTATTAGTGAGCTAAAGGAATTTTTAACAAACTAAAATTTATGATTTGAAATGGAGTAAACTACTAGGTTTAGTGTGTGCTAGTTTTCAAAAAAAAAATTTGTATCAAACGTACGTGAGATATATTTAAATAGACAGTGTGCTAATTTTTAGGAAAAAAGTTTCTCTGGTAGTTTTTTTTAATTTTTTTAATTTTGTTAAAATACAATTTTAACCCCATTTTTTATTTTTGAAGTATAAGGATTATCTAATTAGATTAAGGGTATTTTTGACTTTTTTTGAAGTCATGACTAACTTTCTAAACCCTCCTAATATATAGAGATATCAATTTTTAAATATTAATTAAAATTCAATTTTTGATAATATTTTTGTAATAAAATTGAAAGTAATTTTAATATTAATTCAATTTTGAGCCATTGTGTGTATGCATGGCACATATACATTTTACCTATAAGGTTTACATTTTTCCATAGACTTTTGTACGTGCCCATGAGAACTTAATAAAATAATGAGAAATTGATGAGCGAAAGATGATTTTCACCTCAATATGAAATTAAGTTAAAAAGATTGCGATGCAAATTTATGTATATTAATAAGACTGTTATTCAAAATAAACTTGATGACCTCCATTTATTAATTCATACTCTAACCATTTGTTCTCCACTTGTTGAGACTAGCCTTTTTTTTTTTTTTTTTTTTTCTCCTTAATATAGCTTGAAGATAGATATATGTATGAAAGTTTGTTGCCACTTGATCTTGACCATCTTAAGAAGATCTTTATAGAGGGAAGGTGTGGATTACGTGGTTCATCCTATGTTCACATAAAAAAGCCCTTAATAGTTATATCTTTATTATACTAAATACAATTTTATAATGAAATCAATGTGAGATGTTTTTAGGATACTAAATCCTAAACTAATCTTCCCCCTCAAAAAAAAAAAAAAAAAAAAAAAATCCTAAACTAACCATACATTGTATATGGCTAATAAATTTGTTGTACACGTAAAATACTTTATTAATATATTTATTATGGCACAAGCTAAATACTTGATTTGCAAACTAGGGATGGTCTTTTACCTTTATTAGGTTTAGGCTTGTCATCTTAAACACGTAGTTAGCTTTAGTTATCATTTTTCTTAAATCATGCCAGTTTAAATCGTTAACTTGACTATCTATAAGATTTGAGAAGTACTGCTATGTTTACAATATTTTCACAACAAATCGTAATTGAAAAGTTATTATTGGTTCTAATTTGAATCCACTACTAAAATTACTTTTTGTCCATTAGTAACGGCCAATAACAATGTAACACTTAAAGATTTGTTGTGAAAATATTATGGACATAACATTTCTCTCATAATTTAGTCAAACAATTTAAAATTGATTTATACTCTTTAGAATGACCTTAAATTAATTTGAATAAAACATTTTTGGCTATCTTTTACGATGATAGAAAACTTCAAATGCTAAAATTAGTTGAAAGTAACTTATTTTTTGTATAACCAACCCTGCCACCTTTCTGTCATCGACCCCGACTTCTCTCTCTCTCTCTCTCTCTCTCTCTCTCTCTCTCTCTCTCTCTCCAATAAACTAATAATATCATAGTAGGCAAATGTATCTGGCTTTTCTTATTCATTTCCTAATGTGGTAAGTACAGTACTCTATATGGTTTATTTTCTTTAACAATTTGTTTGTTAATTTTTCAAAAATCTATCTTGTTTGTTCTGTTTAGAACCCTTTTAAAACAAATTAGTTTAACCTAATGAATTAGCCAAGTAATTACTTGGGTTAATTATAAGATCTAGGTTAAACACATGCAAACATATTATTTAGTGCGAAAAAGTAAAGAAGACAGCAATATGATGACCCAGAAAAATTAATAAAACCAACCATTTCAAGGTAAAAACTTGGAGAGTATTTAACCTAACTATCCTCAAGGTAAACAAATCCACTATATTAGAATGGAAGTTTACAATAGATTTAAACTCTAAATCTAAAACTACCTCTTTTAGAACTTACTAACATGACCACATGTAGCTCCGACTCTACAGAGTCTTCTATCTTGAATTTGTTGAACACAAACTCCCACGTCTGTGACTTGAGATCCCATTCAAAGGTTTTAGATCATCATAAATAGTAGATCTTTATGTAGCAACTTGTTTCCATCAGTTCTTGATTGTAGATCTCGTTCCAGTAGACGCTTGTAGAGTTAGAAGGTTACAAAAACCTCAAAAGTCTCACAGGAGTAACTCATAAGTCTTCCAAGAGCTTCTAAAACGTAATTAGGGTTTTCCTGTTGATAGGCCAAAAACGAATTAACCCCTTGTGATGAATTAATTGATTAATTAGCCAAGTTTATTAATTAATCAAGTTTATTAATTAATCAAATTAACATGCAAAATGCGTGGAAGCACAAAAAAAATCACCAAATAACTAAGTATGTAGCAGAAATTAAATTGACATGGTGATTTGTTTACAAATGGGGAAAACCTATATGGCAAAAACGCCACCGAGTAATTTTAAGGTCACCACTCCCGAGAATCCACTATTATCACAACAAGCGGTTACAAGTAAAGGAATCCCAGTACCTTATACCAACCTACAGTTAAACCCTTACCCCAATACCCAATTGGACTTGTTCTGTAGTGACAATCTCTCTTTTTATTGCATGGCTCCCAGTACATGACTAATTAATTGCGTGGATCCCAGTACACGACTTGATCACCAACTTGAGAAGGATGTTGGCTGTAAAGTTTTTCAATTCATCACACGATGAAGATCCAAAAGATGCTTGGTTACAAAACCCTACAATGTACAAACACAGCAACTTCTTTACAAGAAAGATGAACTAGGGCAAATTCTGTCTCCGGTCACAATTTGCTTGAACAAACTTTGTTCAACACTTATGCAACTTGTTCCACCTTTGAAGGCCCTTAAAATAATCCTTTTATATGTCTAGGGTTGTGAGAAAAGAAAGCCCAAACATACAATCACGGATTGGATGAAAAACAATCCTGAAAAATTGAACTTCATAAACCTCGACAGATGCCCTATCTGTCGAGCTGCTGTAGAGCCACGGGCTTCAACCGCTCTTCAAGGCTCAATAGATGCTAGTTGTCGAGCTTTAATGAACAGTACTTTTCACACTTGAATCTTGGATAGACTTGCATGCCTTCAACACTTGAACTTAAAACAAGATTTCTTGAAGTATTAAACACATCCTAGATCTACCTAATTACAAGTAAAGTGTGTTTTGTCAAAGGATTAGCCAATTACATAAAATAGAGACATATGTTTTTAACAAGTGAATCACATATGTCCTAACAATCTCCCCCTTTTGGCAATCCGTCACAAAACCACAACTAACAAATGAACATATAAGAGAAGTCATAAATCACTTAACTCATACTCACTTGTTAAATACAATAAAATCTATCCTAACACAAACTCTTGAAAAACTTTGCAAGAAGAGAGTCTATGGCAACAAAGACTTTGACAACCTGCATTTTTGAAACACTTGAAACAAAACTCATCAAGGCATCTTTGTGTGAAACAGAAATAATAGATTGCGTACAAGAAGCAAGAAGCATGTGCATAAAGAGAGAAAAGAAACAACACATGTAAGGATAGGTAAAAAACAACATACATCACTATGTAAAAAATATAAGTACAATGTATGTCAATAATGGTCACAAGACCCATGTACAAGAAATAAATGTATCTAAAATGGAGAAAAGAAAAATATTCAAATAATCCTCACTACATCCCTCAATAAGAACACTCCCCCTGTCAAAAATCTCCTATGCTAACTCTCCCCCTAAGTATGACTACTCTCATAACCAAAACTACTCCCTGTTTTTGTCACGAGTGACAAAGGGTAAGAGTGTCAAGTAGACATCTCGTCAGTGCCATAAGAGCTAGCATCTCCATCCTCATCATCATCATCGTCGTTGAAATCGTCGTCCTCGGATGTCTCAGAGGCCTTGGAAGGAGAAAAGAGAGACTCCACAAAGCCACCAAGGCAAGCTTGTCGTCTAGCAATACGGTCGACATGGGTGTTCACCTGACACAACTCATCAATGAGAGTGTCAAGGTGAGCATCCATGCGCTGAAGTTGCGCCATGATCGCATCAAGGGTCACCCTACCTGCTAAGGAAGAAGAAGCGGAGGTGGATGGAGCTGAAGGAGTTAGAGTGGCTGTCGATCCGAACCGTCTCAAACAAAACTGTGCCTCACTGTGTTTAACGGTACCAACATCTATAGCACCCATGACAAGAAAGGGATTGGAAGAGGGAAAACGAACATCAAAATGGAGTAAAAGCCTCATAATAGCTGAAGGAAAGATGAGCTTATCACGGGTCGCCGTATCCCCATAGACATCTATGATAGAAAGAATGAAGTGAGAAAGAAAATCTATAGTAAGACCCTCAATAAGGGAAAGCGAAAACTGAGCACAAGGCTCTGTGATGGAGTTATAGTGAGAGAGAGGATGTAAAACAAAAGTCATGACCATGTTCAAAAACCAAGGGCCTTTTGCAAAGCCTGAATAGTAAGTGAACTGGCGTTCACCCCAATCAGATGGACGCTTACAGAAAGTAGCAATGAGCTCGTCTTTAGACACTGTCTTAAGACGATCACAACCAGGGTAGTCAGGAAACTCAACCCTGGGGACACGGAGCACATCCGCAACAACCTGCTGTGTAACAACTATGCACATACCTCGAATGCTAGTAATGAAATGAGGTACTAAAAAATTGAATCCTGATAGGCCACAAACTGAATGACCCCTTGTGATTTAAACTAATTAATTAATTAAGTCAAGTTATTAATTAATCAATTTAACATGCAAATACGTGGCAGCACAAACAAATCACCGAATAACAAAATATGCAGCGGAAAATAAATAACACGGTGATTTGTTCACGAATGGGGAAAACCCTAACGGCAAAAACCCCACCGGGTGATTTTCAGGTCACCACTCCCGAAACTCCACTATTATCAAATCAAGCAGTTACAAATAAGGAATCCCAAGTACCTTATCAACCTACAGTTGAACTCTTACCCCAATACCCAATTGGACTTGATCTGTAGCGACAATTTCCCCTTTTGACGCACGGCTCCCAAGTACGTGACTAACCAGATGCGCGGATCCCAGTACGCGACTTCAATCACCAACTTTAGAATGAGAGGTTGGCTGCAGAGTTCTTCAGATCATCCTATGCATGAAGATCAGGAAGATGCTTGGTCACAAAACCCTAAGGTGCACAATACACAGTAACTTCTTGAAGAAGATGATCCTAGGTTAAGAACTTCGTCTTAGAGCACAATTTGCTTGAACAAGGATTGCTCAATGCTTCTGCAACTTGTGTCTATGTTGACGGCTCTTAAAATAATCCTTTTATATGTTTAGGGTTAGAAGAAAAGAAGGCCCAAAAACACATTCACGGATCCCAAGAAAATCAGTTTAGAATTCTGACTTTTGTAATTCTCGACAGCTAGCAGGTGTCGAGGTAGGTGTCGAGGTAGGTGTCGAGATTTATAAAATCTGCACTTCGATTGCTTTTTCTTGGACAGACTTGATGACTTCAACACTTGATCTTGAAACATAGTTTCTTGAAGTATTAAAAACACCTAGAACTACCCAATTACAAGTAGAGTGCGTTTTGTCAAAGGATTAGCCAATTTACATAAAATATGACATATGTTCTTAACATGTGAACACATATGTCCTAACAAATCCATGCATGTTGGAGTAGAACTCCTGGATCAGCACGGATGGACAAGTGACCAGGACGTCACACAGTGACTCCTATCCCCTACTGTAGATGATAGTGGGTAGCTCGGTGTCGGAGAAGTCCGACAAGATGATTTGGCTTTCAGAATGAATGCCTCGTCAAGAAAAGTTCTCAAAGAAGTCTGATTTGGCCTTCTCATCACGGAACCGGGCAGAGAAAGGAGTAGGGTCAGCAAAAGAGGATGCCCCAGAATGAAGAGGGTTCCAGGATGGAGCAAATTTACGTTTGGGTGCCATAGAAGCAGACTAACGTAAACGGAGAGAGGGAGAGAGAGAAGACAATCAGAAAAGTCCCAAAACAGTTCAAAATATATCAAGAATATATTGAACGGAAAGAACGTATGCATGGGAATGCATGAACATGTGACATGCAAAAGAAATTGCATCATGGGCTCAACCCAATCCAAACCTATTAGCACGTAATCAGTTGCACACATCTAAATGCATGACAATACTATTATAATGCTCATGAGATGCAATGCATGAAGTTTTTAAGATCAAATCCTCAAAACCTATCCCAAAAATTTCACAAAAACCTCTTTGATTTTGAAAAACCCCACATTTTGCAAAAATCCCAAAAACTTAGTTTTCAAAGCATGAAATGCATGAAAATGAGGGATTTGAAACTTACCAAGTGAAGAAAAACTTGAATAAGCTTCAAGAAACCTTGAGGATGAGGTTGAAGGTGAGTGAAAGAGGTTTTGGGAGGTGAAAAGGCTAGATAGATCGAGAGAGATCAAGAGAAATGAGTTCAGATTCATGAATGCCCCTTATATAGCCCATCAGTAAATCTCGACAGATCGAGAGGTGTCAAGGATCTATAGAGCTTTAAAGGGGTTCGACAAAAGTATCTATCGAGCATGTGTTCAAGGCAAAAGGAAGCTCGATGAATCGAGGATCTGTCAAGGAGCTATCGAAGAGACAGAAACTTTCTCGATCGATCCACCTAGCTATCAAGAGGTGTCGAGATTGCGATAAAAATCAACTAAAGAGCTCGACAGATAAGCCATGTGTCGAGAGGTGTCGAGGATCTGTCGAGGTTGCTTTAAAACAGTTTTTCAAGAAGGGAAAAACATAGATATGAATGCAATCAGGCATACAACACAACCAAAGATCCAAGCGACATTTTAAACTCTCAAAAACATCTCTCAATCAATAGAAAAGATAAGCACATAGATCCCAAAAACACACACACACACTAAACAAGTCTAACCAATTTTATATTTCAAAAACAAGTCAAGACAGTTTAGTGAGCATACATTAACACATGTAAATCTTATTATGGCCAAATCACATTGTAACGGCACATGTATCAATAGTAGCAAAGAATATTGCGTGTTATGTGTGAAAAATATCGCAAGATTGCATAAGTGTATACATGTTATGACAATTTGAGATTTGAGAAAATCACTTTAACTCACACACAATTATAACTGTTTGATGGGGACTATCACCTTTGAGGTACATCTTATAACTCCCACATCTTCTAGAATACACGCTTACAATCATATTGCAATCATATACAAAGCATTTTGATCTTTTTTGCTTTTATTTTTCTTTGCATATTTTTCTTTTAATAAGCATATCATGCATGGGCATATAAGAGAGAGAAAAGAAATACCCAATAATGTTAAGCATTTGACATTCCAATTTTGCTATGTCGAAGCACATAAATGTCATTTTATGATTGGCGAGCAACAGTGGTGAGATGGTTATTTATGCCTTTCTCTTAGGATTTTCTAGTCATTCCCGTCAAAAAGAGTGATACAAGTGTTAAGTACAAGAGATTACTTAATCTTACTCATCACAAACACGAGTCACAAAGCTCACTTGCTTAGTTGTGCATAGAGATGCTCATCTAAGCTACAAAAGATACAAAGTTTAGAAAATTTGGTTTCAATGGCCATCCAAGGCACATAAGTACCAATGTACACAAGCACACACTGTTTTTGTATTTTTTTTTATTTTTCAATTTGTTTTATTTTTATATGAAAAAAAAAATAAACAAAACTGAAAACAAACAAAAACATGTTAAATAAAGCAAAGCATAAAAACTAGATGCAAATGCATGAGGAGAAAAAGGAGAGAAGGAGATCAATCCATGGAGATGACACCAATGTTTTGGTGAAGGAATTCAAACTGTTTGCTATCAAGAGGTTTGGTAAACAAATCAGCCTTTTGATTATCAGTGTGAATAAACTCAAAAGTGAGAGTTCCATCTTCAACAAGCTCCCTAATGAAGTGATGTCGAATCTCAATATGTTTAGTTCGAGAATGTTGAACCGGATTCTTAGAGATGTTAATGGCACTGGTATTATCACAATAGATGGTAAGATGCTCTTGACAAATACCATAATCATGGTGGAGTTTTTGCATCCATAGGAGTTGGGTGCAATAGCTACCGGCAGCAATGTACTCAGCTTCTACAGTGGATAATGAGATGGAATTCTACTTTTTGCTCATCCAGGAGACAAGATTATTACCCATATAAAAACATCCCCTTGATGTACTCTTTCTATCATCAGCATTCCCAGCCCAATCAGTATCAGAATACCCAGCTAAGACATCATTTGTGTCCTTGCTGTACCACACACCAAAGTCGGCATTGGTTTTGACATACTTTATGATTCTTTTTAAAGCAGTCATATGAGATTCTTTGGAATTAGCCTGATATCTAGCACACACTCCCACATTGTAACTAAAGTCAAGTCTACTAGCAGTAAGGTAAAGAAGACTACCTATCATGCTTCTATAGAGAGATGGATCAACACTTTTTCCTAATAAGTCAACAATGAGTTTAACATTTGGGCTCATAAGAGTTCTAACAGAACTAGCAGATTCCAAACCAAACTTTTTTACAAGATTCTTAGCATATTTAGACTGAGATAGGAATATACCTGAATCTTGTTGACGAATCTGCAATCCAAGGAAGTGAGTTAGCTCTCCAATCATGCTCATCTCGAACTCGGCCTGCATAAGTTTTGAGAAGCTATAAGCAAGTTCATCCTTCGTAGACCAAAAGATGATATCATCAACATAGACTTGAGCCTCGATTAACTCGCCATCTTCCCTTTTGATGAAGAGAGTCTATCAGTCTTTCCTATTGTGAACCTATGTGACACCAAGTATTGTGTGAGCCTATCATACCAAGCTCTAAAGGCTTGTTTCAACCCATAAAGTGTCTTCTTGAGGTACAACACATGGTCCGGGAAGTGTGGATCAATGAATCCTTTTGGTTGAGCCACATAAACATCTTCTTTAAGTAGCCCATTCAAGAAAGCAGTCTTTACATTCATTTGGTAAAGTTTGAATTTTAGGTGATAAGCTAGGGCAAGGAGAATTCTGATGGACTCCATATGGGCAACTGGGGCAAATGTCTCATCATAGTCTACTCCTTCCATTTGTGAGTATCCTTGAGCTGGTCTAGGTACTAGAGTCCAGACATCATTCCTCTGAAACTAAAGTAGTTCATCATGCATTGCTTCAACCCAGCTTTCATCCTAAAGAGCTTCCTCAACTTTAGTGGGTTCAACCTGTGACAAATAATAAGAATAAGACACAAAGTTAGTAACACATTTATCAACTGTTCACTTTCTTAATGTGAGTTCATTCATGTTTCCCACAATAACTTCAGGATGATGATTTAATTTAATCCTGGAAAAAGGTCCTTTCTCTTCATGGGATTCAGAATCTGGTGAAATGGGTATATCTGCAAAATCTTCCACAACACTAGGAGTACCAGGAGTACTTGGAAATGCAGGCTCTTGTTCAACAATTTCTGGAACTTCCTTTGGCTCAGGAGGAAGAATTTCTTTGGGGAATTCCTCACTAACCTTCTCAAAACCAGAATTTGAAGACTCATCAATAACAATATTCACTGTTTCCATTACCTTCATGGTTCTTTTGTTGTATAACCGATAAGCCTTGCTTGTAAAGGAGTATCCTAGAAATGTTAACGGCAATGTAAACGTTTGATTCCATAACATTTGACATGCAATGTTAACGACTTCTCCCCACAAGTTTCTAGCCACATCCTTATTGTGCAACATGGCTCTAGCCATCTTCTGAATAATCCTGTTCTTTCTTTCTACTACACCATTCTGCTAAGGAGTAATAGGAGAAGAGAATTCTTGAGATATACCTAATTTTATGCAAAAGAACTCCATATATGAGTTCTCGAATTCTTTACCATGATCACTTCGAATTCGATCAATCTTCAGGCTCTTTTCATTCTGCAATCTTGTGCACAAGGCTTCAATGTGCTCAAGAGCATCTGACTTGGATCATAAGAGGATAACCCAAGTGTACCGAGTGAAGTCGTCTACCACAACCATGATGTATCTCTTACCACCAAGAGACTCGGTTCTAGTTGGACCCATAAGATCTAGATGTAGAAGCTCCAATGGTTTAGATGTAGCAGATGTTTGAGTGCTCAGATGCTTAGCTTTCGTCTATTTCCCAAGCTGACATAGTCCACACACCACATTCCTCACTCTACTAAGCTTTGGTATCCCCAAGACTGATTCATGCTTAAATACAATAGAGAGATGTTTGTAACTAGCATGTCCCATCTGTTGGTGCCATAGATTTTCATTTGGTAAACGAATGCTATTGCACATAATATTAGCATCAAGAACCAATCCATGACAATTGTCTAAAGTGCGAACACTACTTATGAGTTTCTTTCTAGACTCATCCATGACAAGACACTTTCCTTTTGAGAAAAACACCATGAAGTCTTGATCACATATCTGACATATGCTCAACAGGTTCACTCTCAGACCTTCTACATATAGAACATTTGCAATGTTCGATAGTCTAGTTAGAGAAATGATTCATTTTCCTTTAATTTGTGATTTGCTCCCATCACCAAAAGTGACATTGCCACCTTTCTTAGACTTGAAAATCTTGAAGAGAGATCAGTCTCTAGTCATGAGTCTTGAGTAACCGCTGTCAAGGTACCACAAATACGTGTCCATAACCTTAAATGTGGACTTTATCCTAAAGCATACTTTGTGCTTAGATGACAGATCAGTAGGAATGGTTCTTTCTCTCATCTACCTTTTACAAGCTAAACCTTTAATTTTCACTCTTTTCAAATGAACTCCTTTGCACATTTTCATTCTGAGACAGTCTAGTTTCGTTTTAGTCAAACTGAGATCTTTTCCAATTGTCATCATAATAGAATTCAAATAACTTTTAGACTTGCATTTTTTGATACACTCAAACAAGTAGAGATTAAAAAAACAAGATGTATTTGAAAACAAAGATCTCTTCAAGCTGGTTGCAGCCATGACAACAGGGGTCAATAGATCACACAGCAAAGATTAACCCTAATCAGAGTGTGCTTGCTCTAATACCACTTGATATGTCAAAAATGAATTAATCTCTTGTGATGAATTAATTGATTAATTAGTCAAGTTTATTAATTAATCAAATTAACATGCAAAGCGCGTGGTAGCATAAAAAAATCACCAAATAACTAAGTATGCAGCGGAAAATAAATTGACATGGTGATTTGTTTAAGAATGGGAAAAACCTACACGGCAAAACTCCCACCGAGAATATACTATTATCATAACAAGTAGTTACAAATAAAGAAATCCCAGTACCTTATACCAACCTACAGTTGAACCCTTACCCCAATATCCAATTGGACTTGTTTTTTAGTGACAATCTCTCCTTTTATTGCACGGCTATCAGTACGTGACTAACCAATTCCGTGGATCCCAGTACGCGACTTGATCACCAACTTGAGAAGGATGTTGGCTGCAAAGTTCTTCAGTTCATCACACGATGAAAATCCAGAAGATACTTGGTTACAAAACCCTACGATGTACAAACACAGCAACTTCTTCACAAGACTTCTTCACAAGAAAGATGAATTAAGGCAAATTCTATCTCCGGTTACAATTTGCTTAAACAAACTTTGCTCAACACTTGTGCAACTTGTTCCACCTTTGACGGCCCTTAAAATAATCATTTTATATGTCTAGGGTTGTGAGAAAAGAAAACCCAAACATACAATCATGAATTGAATGAAAAACAATCCTGAAAAACTGAACTTTATAAACCTCGACAGATGCCCTATCTGTTGAGCTACTATCGAGCCACGAGCTTCAACAACTCTTCAAGGCACGATAGATGCTAATTGTCGAGTTTTAATGAACAACACTTTTCACACTTGAATCTTGGATAGACTTGCATGCCTTCAACACTTGAACTTGAAACAAGGTTTCTTGAAGTATTAAACACATCCTAGATCTACCCAATTACAAATAAAGTGCGTTGTGTCAAAAAATTAGCCAATTACATAAAATAGTAACATATGTTCCTAAAAAATGAATCACATATGTCCTAATACCTTTTATACCTAGTAGTGTTGGACTAAAACCCTAAACGGTTTTCGTGGGCTTGGGCCTGATTTAAAATCTACAGAACACGATTTTCGATCGGTCGAACTTATCTTTTGATCAGTCGAGCTTCACAATAGCTTGCTTCTTCTTTCTGCAACTTGACAGTTCTTGAATCTTGACTTAAACAAACTCGAGCAATGTCTAACACCTAATCGAGACATGTTTTTGTTCTTAATTTGCCAAAATACATAAATTTGGAAACTAAACATTTAATCCTAAATATTTAGAACCTAACAATCTACCCCTCTAGCAATTTGTGGCCAAACACACATAATCATGAATTGCTCAATTCAAGAACTAACCCAATTACAAGGTATTGCCCTAATATAATTCTATCATAATCTACTATCTATCAGTTGCTAAAATAGGTAGTAGTTGATGAAAGAGTGAACCTGTAAATTCCTGAAACACTGAAATCAAACCATAAACACATGTGTGGAAAATACAATATAAGCCGAAAACTAAAAACTGAACTTGAATTCACAAAACATAAAAAAGGATCATATATCAAATGAAGAACATCATCAATACCATCAATATAATCAATGTATCAACAAAACATATCATGTTTGTGAAACAAGAACAAAAGATAAAAACAAATATACATAAAAAAAAAAAAATATATCATATATTCTCCCCCTAGCTACAAAAACTACAAAATTTGCTCTCCCCTTATGTATAAGAGCTATCTACTCTCCCCATTCTTGTTACCTATTACCAAAGGCAACCATTTAGGATCAGAGGGTGAAGAAGGTGGAAAAGCACTCCTATACTAAAAAAAATCAACTCTCAAAACAGCAACCTCAGAAATAAGCTCATTTAGAAGCTGTCCATGAGCTGCTTAAGTCATCATAAACATCTCCATCATAGCACAAAGAGTGAGAAGGGGAGGAACAATAGGCTCAGCATCTCTAGTATCAACATCTACCTCATCAACACCATCCTTAGCAACAGCAGCTATAGGATCAAAAGGAATCTCCTTAGCAGGCATATCTCCAACGATAGACTCTACTTGAGGTCTCAGTGATGAACCAACACTTAGCTTAATGGTCTTCTTTTGTGCACTCCACTGTCTAAGAAAGGTGGCTCCTATAGGGGCAATGATATGGATCAACTCTAGGGAAGGAAAGTTTTCCAACTCTAAGAAGTTTAGAATCCTAAGGATAAAGACTGGAAAGTATAGATTTTGTTTCCTAGCTTGCTCCTATGCACCTCAACAATGCTTTAAATGAAAAGATAAGGAAAACAAATGAGACCATCAATGATGAGGGCATACAAAAAGATACACCTATCTATAGGAATAGTATGCACATAGGGGATAAAGATGTTGTGACACGTTATCCTAAAGAGAATATAATTTAGCTCAGTTAACTCATGAGATTTAAGTCTTGGTTTTGTTCCACAAGTGACAGTTCTTCTACAAAAAAGTGTCATGACATCATCAATAGGAAGAGACTCAGTGTATAGATAGGTAGGTCAACAAACAAGAGGCACACGAAGAGCTTCTGACACTATTTGCTTAGTTATTTGAAATTCTTCACCTCGAATCTAAGTAGCCAAGTAATGACCATCGGATGAGTCAGAATGAGTAAAGAGACTCGAATAGAATTCTCTAATCAAAGCAACAAGAGGAGGTACAAGGTCAAAACACAAAGGCAACAATTTCCTAGACTCTAGATTTTGCTATACAAAACAATCTAACTCTCTAGATTGACCTGTCGCTCACCCCAAATAGACCTATACTTAACCAAGGATTCAAATTTTTGAGCATTTTGAAACACATGAAACCTAGTGTGGTCAAATTCCTCAACAGGTGTAGAAGAGGACTCAGAGACTCTTTTGGCATTGGTCTTAATGTTTCTATATTTCTTAGGAGCCATGACAAGGATCTAAAGAAAGAAAGGAAACAAAAAACAAAACACAAAAACCAAGGGCAGACTGCATTAGAGAGAGACACAATATTTATATATGCAATCTTGAAAAACTACATCATGCATGATGCATAGACACAAATGATGCATGAACTAATGCATTAAAAAGTTCAATTTTCTCATAATTTTGAAAAATTGACCCAAAAATTCAAGTTTTATGAAAAAAATCCCAATTTTTGAAGAATAAAAACCCTAATTTTTCAAAAACACGCAATTTGAGTAATTGGTCATCACAACAGGTATAAACATGTTATAAACAAACAATCAATCATCAACAATGGTCAATTTTAGCCAATTTTGCTTAATTGAAATAAATCCCCAAATTCCTCAAGAACACATGAACCCTAATTTTGAAAATTTTCACAATCCAAGAAAATTTTAAAATTAAAGAAGATGAATCATGTATATATTATGCATAGACAAAAACTCATTAACCATTTCAAATCAGAACACAAAAAATCATCAAAATCCACAAATTCTTTAAGTTTGAAATTTTTGAGAAAATGACAAATTTATGCATGAATGTATCAAATTTTAATGAAAAGAAAGGATAAAAGAGTCTTACTTGATATGAGAGAGAAAGCCTTTGAAGCTTTGACTTGTAAAATGACGAAAAAAAATTCTAAGAAAAGGGTCAAGAGCAATCGAAGAGATTAGATGAAAAGGACAAAACTAATCTGTCAAACCCTCAAAAATTCTAATTTCAATTAGTCAAGAGGAATTGAACAGTGATCGAAGGGACAGTTAAACAGATTTCAACTGATCGAGGAGGAATCGAACAGGAATCAAAAAAGGCAAAGAGTTTTGGCCTAAAAATTCAACTTTTTCAATTAGTCAAGATTTAGGTTTGATCGATTGAAAACTTGAAAAACCAGAATTTTGAAAATCTTGAAAAAAAAATTGCAGAAAAACAACTAAAAACCAAGTTTTTGGAAATTTTCTCTTCAAAATCTACCCAACCCAAAGAAAATGTATTAAACATCACATAATGAGTAATTTTAGATGGCCATATTAGTAAACACACAATCATATGTACTAAGTTTAGTTTGCGTGTAGTGTGTGCAACTAGTAAGTTTATAGAGTACAGAAAAGATGATATGTGGATAGTAATCAAACAAATTTTCTACATCATCAGTCACATTGGTTTGAAAGTGACTATCACCTAAAGAGTTACATCATATAACTTTCACATTTCCTAGAAAACATGCTTGCAATCATGTAAAGCCATTTTGTTTCTTTTTGCTTTTTCTTTTTCTTTTTCTTTTTAAAAAAAAAATTCTTTTGAACACAATCAAAGATATCATGCTTGGGCATATAGGAGATAGAAAAGAAAATACCCTTGTCCTCATCTCTAGAGGATGACAACCTCTGTTTACTTTCCTGCACTTATATTTTAGGCCATGCTCTAGGGATTTAGGCATTTACTTTCCTACTCTGTGTGCTAGCATTGTGCATGATACATGTATATATATACTTGCTTGCCCCTTTTTGGTGTGACTGTCGCGATCCGTGTCACTTAAGGCTAGCAATGCCTAATTTCCACCTCGAAAGTAAGGTGAGTTCTCACCAAGTTTTCGCGGTGGAAATCTAGCATTTTGCTTGAATGCCTTAGGAAATCATAGATTGAGACCACTTCCATTCAAAAGCCAAAACCTCAAAGCCCCCATGCATGCAAAGCCTCAAAAGCCAATGCCGAAATCGTGTTTTTACTACCAATCTCCAAAAATTAAGGTTTTATTAAAATAAAGGACTATCATTGGACAGGCGTTGTGGGGTGCCTAACACCTTCCCCATACGTAACCAAACTTCCGGACCTAAGAATCAAGATTTTTTGCCATCCACATTAGATTAGGAAAAATGACTTTTTTCTTAACCTAGGATTGGTAATAAAATCAACTAAAAATAGGTGACCGATAACACCTTAGAAAAACCCAATGATTGGTGGCGACTTCACTTTACCTTAGGTAATCGCCTAAAATTTGGCCCAGATTCCTGCCATAAAACCAAAGGTAGACCTACCTTCCTCCACCGAGAAAAAGAGCACCCTAAGCTCTGCGCAAACCATACACATTCACATCGAGAGGGGCCTCTAACAAGCCCCGCGCTCGCGCAAACTGTTGCCATAGCAGGTGGTCGAATGAAGGCCCAAGGCGGCGACCATTTTTTTCGTTACTCAACTTCGACAAGCACTACATAGCACAAACTACCAAGTGCAGAAAATAGCTCATCAAAACTAAACAAGGTACATAGTCATGAAATGCAAATTTCATTAGCCAACCTTAATTACAGACTTAGTGGTGTGCAATATATATATATATATTTGAATATTTCTTTTTTCTTTTTTTTTTCTTTTCTTTTCATTTTTTTTTTTTAAAAAAACTTAAAAACATTCTAATCAACCATAGAATGAAATGCATGAATGAAATGCAAAAAATAAAACCCTAAACAAAACATTTTGGTCCAAAGAATTGAGAGATTAAGCACAAGGACCATGAGGACTAGAAAAATCTAGGGGCATGTGATAACACCAATCGCTTGACGAAGGGACTCAAATCTACTTCTATCAAGAGGTTTGGTAAAGATGTCAGCATTCTGATGTTTAGTAGGGATATACTCAAGAGCAGCAATTTTTCTTTCCACAAGATCCCTAATCTCTATGTGTTTATTCCTAGAGTGTTGAACCGAAATCTTAGAGATATCAATAGCACTAGAGTTATCACAATATACAACCATAGTTTCTTGTGATATGCCATAATAACTTAAAAGCTTTTTCATCCATTAAAGCTATGAGCAACAACTTTCTGCAGCAATATATTCCTTCTGCAGTAGACAAAGAAACAAAATCTTGCTTCTTTCTCATCCAAGCAACTAAATTTGTTCCAACATAAAAACACCATTCAGTAATGCTTTTTCTATCATCGGCATTTCCAGCCCAATCAGCATCAAAATATCCAGCAAGGGATACATTTGACTCTTTGTTATAGAACAAACCTAAATCACTAGTCCCATTCACATATTTGATTATTCTTTTAACAACAGTTAAATGTGACATTTTAGGATTAGCTTGAAATCTATCATACATACCAACACTAAAAGATATATCAGGACGACTAGCAGTAAGATACAACAAATAACCAACCATACTTCTATATAAAGTGATGTCAACAGGCCGACCTGACGGATCAATCCCCAATTTTGTGCTAGCAGCCATTGGTGTTCTAGCATGAGCTACATTTTCCAATCCAAAATTCTTTACGAGACTTTTGGTATATTTTGCTTAGTTGATGTAGATTCCTTTGTCAATTCGCTTCACTTGAAGTCCTAAGAAGTAGTTGAGTTCGCTCACCATGCTCATCTCAAACATTTTCTTCATTTCATTAGCAAAAGACTTAGCAAGATTCTCATCAGTATAGCCAAAAACAGTATCATCCATATAGACTTGTGCCACAACAAATTGTTTCTTATCCTTCCAAATAAAAAGAGTACTATCTGCATTTCCTCTTTTAAATTCATTCTTCATAAGATAAGAAGTCAGTTTTTCATACCAAGCTCGAAGAGCTTGTTTAAAACCATACAGTGCTCTTTTTAGTTTGTAGACATCATTTGATCTGTGTGGATTCACAAATCCTTTAGGCTGCTCCACATACACTTCTTCTTGTGAAGAGTTTGAAGTTCAAGTGACATGCAATGGCCAAGAGAATTCGGATAGACTCAAGTCTAGCTACAGGTGCAAAAGTCTCATCAAAGTCTACTGCTTCTACTTGGGAGTACCCTTAAGCAACAAATCTCAATTTATTTCTTATAACTGTTCCATGTTCATTAGACTTGTTTTTAAAAATCCATTTAGTGCCAATTACATTAATTCCTTGTGGTCTAGGAACTAATTCCCACACATCATTTCGAATGAATTGATGATGTTCTTCATGCATGGAGTTTATCCAATCAGTATCTTTAAGAGCTTTATCTACCTTCTTGGGTTCTATTTGGGACAAATAACAGGAGTGAGTGATTACGTTCAGCGCTTTTGATCTTAGTCGCATATTGTCATTTAAGCTTCCCAAGATGTTGGTAATAGGGTGATTTAACTTTACCCTTGTAGATGGTCCTTTTACCAAAGATGTTGATGTGCTATTCTACCCAGTAGAAATACTTCCCTTGCCTTGTTCTTGTATCCTTTCTCGAACATGTGTTGTTGGTTCTAACACTGCATCATTCAGAATTTGTAATTCTTGATCATTAGGCCTACTTTCATACTCCTTGGGTAAAGTGTCTTCAATTTTAGTGGGATTTTCTTAGGTTCCTTGAATCACTTCAGAATGATCTTTAGTACATTATTGTAGACATCGCATTTTGTACCTCTTACGACTTGGACCCCAGTTCCCCAATAATGCTGAATTCTAAGACCTAAGGTTCGTTTAGAGCTCAATCAGATGTTAAATTGACTTGAGAAATGTTAAAATGAAAAATATAACTTTTAATGAGCAAATAAATCTATTTTTGGAAAAGTAAAACTAAGGAAACCCTAGCTATGCGCACGCAAGAATCAGCCTGCGCACTCAGGCACAATCTTGCGCATGCATAGCGGATTCCAGAAACATAAATAAGACAAGTTTTCTGCATTAATTCTGAGATTTGGAACGAATCCCACATCGTCTAGGAGTCATTCCAAACCCCTATTTTCACACTATAATTAGTCTTACATGGTATATTTTCAAAAGAGACAGAAATCTCATGGAAAAACACTAAGATTCACTAGAAATAGTAAATCAAAGAGGGCGTTTTTCACAAAACATCCTCAAGTCAATTTTATTTTGATTTGGGCCTTTTCTAGCCTTGATCTTTGAGTATAAGATTACTAATCGCCTTTTTATTGAATTGTGAATAGATTTGATTGAGAGGAATGGTCAAAAATCAAGCTTGAAGAGCTTTTGTTCGGGTATCTAATCTAAACTTTGCCTTTTCTTTTCTTTTCTTTTTGCACTTTAATCTTCCTGTTTGCTTTAGTTTCTTTGTTGTAATATGTTTTAATATGTTTATAAAGCTTAGGTTTATGTAGTTGTATGTTTTAAAAGCATGTTAGGTTATTAGAATTCGTGTTTCAAAACCCTGCCCTGTCTGTTGAGTTTCTAGGGTTTCTGGGTAGAAATTCACATGCGCATAATCTTGCCTACGCACATAGGGTTATTCATGCGTTACGCATAAACTAGTCCAGAAACCCTAATTTTATTTTATCTGTTTTTGCTTCTATTTTCACATTCAATACTTCCGTTTCGACCCTTTTTCAAGTTTTCATGCTTTTGAGCTTCTATTTTACATGTTTAATTATTGGCAAAAATGCACTTTTGATCCCTACATTTTGGGTCAATTCTCATTTTGGTCCCTAAATTGACTTTGCTACTAATGTAGTCCCTAAAAAAAGAAAATTGATTCTATTTTAGTCCCTACCGTCAACCTACTAACGGAAACCTCTTACGTGACAGATGGAGTACCCTGCTTACTGACGTGGCCATTAAAATATTATTAAAAAAATTATTTGGCATTCTTTAAATGCCACGTCAGTATTTTAATTAATAAAAAATTAAAACAAAAATATTTTAATTCCTCAATTGTTATTTTAATTTTAATTTTAAAAAAATTAAAAACAAAAAAAATTACTTTTTTTAGTTTTAAATGATTTTTTTTATTAATCTAAATAAATTAGTTAGAAATTTCAAAAAAAAATTTATCATTAGACCATTTTAGTTTTAAGTGTATTTACTTTTTTTTTAAGTGTGTTAATCAAAAGTGTATTTACTTTAAAAATCATCAAACCATTTATTATTATTATTATTATCATTAGACCATTTTAAACCATGATTTGAGTTTAGAGAGAGAGAGAGAGAGAGAGAGAGAGAGAGGGGGGGAGGGAGAGAGAATGAGATGAGGCCAGCGGTTGGAGCAAATCCAGAGGAAGGGGACCGACGGTGGTTTAGAGAGAATGAAGCTTAAAGTGCGATTTTAGATAGAATGGTTTAGAGAGAGCAAATCCAGATTGCTCGATCTCGGCCTCCGTCCCGGTCTCAGCCTCCATCTTAGCCACTGTCTCGGCCACAATGAAGATCGATCTTGGCCTCTATCCCAGTCCATTGACGATTGGGAAATCGCTTTTCCTCTCTCTTGTTTGATCAAAGATGGTGGTAGTGGGTTTGGTGACTTTGTTGGCATGGGTTTGTTGACTAATTCGATGGGTTTAGAGATTGATCGGTGGGGTGGATCTTTGGTTTGGTGACTAATCTATGGCAATGGTGGTCATGTTCTGGAATTTTTGTGGGTTTTTGAGCTGCGGTTCATGTTCTAGAGAAATGTTTTTGATCGACGGGGTGGTGGTGGTTTGATTGTGTTGGTCAATAGTGGTGGGATTTGGGTTTGATTGTGTTGATCTGGGTTTGTTGCGATTGGTTTTTTCTTCTTGTTTTCATTTAAGTCCTAGTGATCTGGGTTTGAGTTCTTGGGTTACTGGGTTTGTGTTCTTGTGATGGGTTTGAGTTCTTAGTTGCTGGGTTTGATTTGAGAAGAATATGAAAAACAAGTTGTAAAATGAAGAACAAGTTAAAGAACAGGAAGAACATTAAGGATTGTTTTTTAATTAAATTATATTTAAGGTTTTTTTAATTTAGTTTATTTTTTTAAAATTTTCTAACATGGCTTTTTTTAAAAAATTAAAATGCTGACGTGGCATTTAAAAAATGCCAAATAATTTTTTTAATAATATTTTAATGGCCATGTTAGTGCCACATCAGCAAGCAGGTGCTTCATCTGCCACATAGGAGGTTTCCATTAGTGGGTTGACGGCAGGGACCAAAATAGAATCGATTTTCTTTTTTTAGGGACTACATTTGTAGCAAAATCAATTTATGGACCAAAATGAGAATTGGCCCAAAATGTAGGGCCTAAAAGTGCATTTTCACCTTAATTATTTGTTTGTCCCTCACATGTTAGAATTAGGGTTTATCTTGTGTTGTCTTATTTTGATGCCATAAACACGCATTCACATGCTCATACATATTGCCATAGGTGCTGAGTTGCTACAAGATAAGTGAGGTAAGTCATGCATTTTTGTGTATTTTGATGCTTGATCTCACGTTTAAGAGTTGGAATACATGTTATGACCCATGTTTGATTGCAATGCCTATCTTTCTGCCTTGTTTTTATTGTTGTGTTTGAGATGATATGTTATGCCATGATTAGATGAATGCTAGGATGATGTGATATGTATGCTAGATGAATGTTAGGGTCTATTATGTGATGATATGCATGATTAGATGAATGTCAGGCTTTGGTTGATAAGCATGATAGATGTATGGTTAGGGATGATTGATGCCATGTTGTGTGCTTATATGTATGCTAGTGTGTGTGTAAGTTAGATAACAATATTGAGTGTGCCTTTAATAGAGTTAAGACATAAGACACAATGATAGGAAGCCATAGGTTGGGCGGTTTTGGGTGCCTAACACCTTTCCAAGACTGTACCTTAACTCTGAACCCATATCTTTGGTAGTAAGATCAATGGTCTTTCCTCGAGAGGATGCTATATATATGGTTCCTAGACCATTGCAAAAACTAGGTGGCAACTCCCATCCGTTGTGTCCACAACTGTTCATCATTTATCACCACATTTGCTAATTCCATTATTGTTTTGGTTCTGAGATTGTACACCTTGTAGGCTTTGCTTGATATAAAGTATCCAAGAAAGATCCATTTATCACTTTTAGCATCAAAATTTTCAAGATTATCACGATCTCGAAGAATTTAGTACTCACTACCAAATATTTTGAAGTATTTCACTATAGGTTTTTTCCCTTTCCAGAGTTCATATAGAGTTTTCTTGGTATCAGGTCGAAAATATACTCTGTTTAGTATATGACATGCAGTATTCACAGCTTCTCCCCAAAATGACATGGCCATACTTTTGTTATTCAACATGACTCTAGCCATTTCTTGAATCACTTTATTCTTCCTTTCCACAACTCCATTTTGCTGAGGTGTCTTGGGTGCAGAGAATTCTTGCTTAGTTTCTTGATCATCACAAAATTATCCGAGCTTAGAGTTTTCAAACTCTCTTCCATGATGACTCCTAATGCAAGCAACCATAGCATTCTTCTCAGTTTGAAGTTTCTTGCATAGATGTATCATATTTTCAGGTGCTTCATATTTATCTCTTAGAAGAATAACCCAAGTATGTTAAGTGAAGTCATCTACCACAACTAGTATGTACTTCATTCCTCTTAGACTTTGAACTCTAGCTAGACCCATCAGATCAATGTGAAGTAACTCTAATGGTCTAGATGTCTAAACCTCATTTATTGATGGATATAGAGATTTCACTTGTTTACCAATCTGACATGGTCCACAGATACAATTCTCTGTCTTCTCAAATTTTGGTAAACTTACAACAGCATCATACTTAGAGATCTTTTCAATTTTTTTGTGACTAGCATGTCCTAACTGTTGATGCCATAAATTTACCAGATTAATTTTCACATTGTAACACTCGTGATTGATGCTTGGTGTTATGCCATAGCAGTTATCAGTTCTTACTCCAATACAGATGTAGTAATCTCCGTCATTAAGTGTCTCACTTTCATACTTGGTGAATAACACATTCAGTCCATTATCACAAATTTGACTGATACTCAGTAGATTTGCCTTTAATCCATCCACATACCACACATCTTCAAAGTCTGGTAACCCTAGTATGTCTATTGTGTCAATACCACGAATGATTGATTTGCTTTCATCTCTAAAAGGGGGTCTTGAACAAAGCTTTGTTACCTTTCACATGCCTGGAACAACCACTATCCAAATACCACAAACAAGTATCATGTATTTTTAAGGCAATTAGAGCAGTATAACAAACATAATTATTGCAGCTTGTAGTTATACCAAGGTATTTGAGAATAGGATTAGCATAGTTCATTAGCCACACAGTCCAAGATGAAAAAGATTCAATTTTCAATCTAATTGAATTTAAAGGAAAGACAAGAGAATCCATGACAACAGGGGTCAAGGATTAACTCAAGGTAAAACTACCTAATCAAGATCTAACTTGCTTTGATACCACTTGTTTGTTCTGTTTAGACCCCTTTTAAAACAAATTAGTTTAACCTAACGAATTAGCCAAGTAGATACTTAGGTTAATTATGAGATCTAGGTTAAACACATGCAAACAAATTACCTAGTGAGGAAAAGTCAAGAAGACAGTAATATGATAACTTAGGAAAACTAATAAAACCAACCGTTTTAAGGTAAAAACCTGGAGAGGATTTAACCTAACTATCCTCAAGGTAAAAAAATCCACTATGATAGAATGGAAGTTTACAATAGATTTAAATCCTAAATCTAAAACTACCTCTTGTAGAACTTACTAACACGACCACGTGCAGCTCCGACTCCACGGACTCTTCTATGTTGAATTTGCTGAACACAAACTCCCACATTTGTGACTTTGAGATCTCACTCAAAGGTTTCAAATCACCATTAGGAGTTGATCTTTATGCAGTAACTTGTTTCCACTAGTTCTTGATTGTAAATCTTGTTTCGGTAGATGCTTGTAAAGTTAGAATGTTACAGAAATCTCACAAGAATAACTCACAAGTTTTTCAAGAGCTTCTAAAACGTAATTAGGGTTTTCCTTTTATACATAGTAGTGTTGGACTGAAAGCCTAAACACTTTTCATGAGCTTGGGTCTGATTTAAAATTTTAGAACACAATTTTTGATTAGTCAAACCTATCTTTCGATCAGTGGAGCTTCATAGTAGCTTGCTTCTTCTTTCTATGGCTTGACAATTCTTGAATCTTGACTTGAACAAACTTGAGCAATGTCTAACATCTAATCTATACATGTTTTTGTTCTCGGTTTGCCAATATATATAAATTTGGTAACTAAACATTTAATCCTATATATTTAGAACCTAACATATCTGGATTTACTTCTCCATCTTAACCACAATGAAGAACATTTGCGTTGCTGCCATCTCTTATCACCGTGGGCAATCAATTCATTTACTTTTGCATATAAACGCTATGCAAGCACAAGCACTGAATCAATGCACTTTTTTTTCATTTTCATAGTCAATCTTTTATTAGTTTTACATTCATCCCCTCTAGTGATATTACTGGTTCTAATCAATTTTGTTAGATTCTAAGACTTTAGGATCTTAATGTACTAGAACTTCAATATGTATATGTTGGCAAACCATGATCAAAACATTTAGTCTAGATTTAGGCTGCTCAAAGTGTGTGTATGTGTAAAGTTGGAATCGAGTAATTGCAAAAAATTACTGTTCAATTTTTGCAAGGCTTAGTCGATCAAAAATTAGACTCGATCGATCGAAGCTCATGCAGATTGTTTTTTTGCAGAATTTTCCAACTCAGCCCAAGTCCATATAACGTGTAGGGTTTTATGTTTTGCTTCAAGTATAAAAGGAAAAACCCTAGCCACATTTTTTAGGTTATTGATATGCTATGTGTATGAATCTCTTGTGAGATCTAGAGATGTTTGCCTTCATATATACTTAGGGTTATCAAGATCAAGATTGATGTGGAGAGCTTGGTGATCGCTTCAGTTGCTGTTTCAAAGAGCTTAAAAAAAAACACAAGTGGGAGTACTTGTGGTTGTTGTGGATCAAGAAAGAAGTAGTCCATGAACTCGGAGTTGTCACGTGGTCATGGTAGTAAGTTTTCTACTCGAAGTAGCAATAGGATGTTAGTGGTTTAAGTTGCTATTGTAAAATTTCAATTCTTTCATAGTGGATCTGTTTTACCTTGAGGATAGTTAGGTAAAATCCTCCCCAAGTTTTTTACCAGTTTGGTTTTTCTGAGTTATCATATCGTTCTGTTCTTTATTTTCCGTATTATTTACTTGATTTGATTTACTTGTGTTAACCTAGATTTGCATAATTTACCTAAGTAATCATTTAGTTAAATAACTAGGTTAAACAACTTGTGTTTTAAGAGGTCTAAAAACCTACAAATTTGAATGCCCCTGAAAGCAAAAACAAAACATTCATCAAGAGGTACAGACAATAAAGCCTCAATTCCAGAACATATGGATCTTCACTAAAGTAATCAGGTCATTCACATGTATTTTTCTTCAAATTCTATGATATCTAAAATCGTTTTAATTTTATTACCTCCTAAATTAATTAACATGTCATTTTTATTAATTCTATTAGGTTTTTATTTTTTTGTTAATTCTATGTTAGTTTAAACTAATTAAAACTCGCATTCTTTTTGGATAAAGTAATCCAACAGTAAACAAATTATAATTAAATTAGATTTGATCTTTTCTAAATAGATTATAATTAAATCAGACATTTTCTTTTCTTTTCTTTTCTTTTCTTTTCTTTTTTTTTAATATCTTTAATTTGAATTTTTATTTATTGGCACTTATTAATTAAATATATATGATATATAATTTTTTTTTGTTAAACTTTCTTATGTATTGCACAGTTATCAACTAGTGTATACACACACACACCAGTTTTAAGAGAGACTAAACTCAAATTTCTATTCTTATATGAAATCAGTGGCTCCTATTCCCTATATCCAGGGGCGTAACCAGGATATTTTGCTTGGGGAGGCCGAATTATATATTCCTATGTTCAATTTATGAATATATGGATACAAAATGATCAAATTTAAAATATAATAATATTATTTCTAAACTCAAATCAATGCTTCTAAAACTAAAATTAAAAGATAAAATTAGCTAGGGAAAATATGAGATGATGATGAAAATATCAAATTTGTGAAGAAAAAAAATCATAAGTTTGTGTTGCCAATGCACAAAATATACAAAGGAACACAGTGCACTTTTTTTTTTTTTTTTGTAACAATGCACTGCACTTTTGTATGCTTATAAAAAAAGAAAGGACACATGGCATCTAGGCATTTGTTAGGCTTTGGTAAAAGTTTATGCTTTAATTGGGTGGGGTCTACTTGATAAACTAATATTGGGGCAAACTAACTAAAGGGGTCATCGTTTGATTTTAAAGGAAAGAATAGGTAAACTCACGTAGACTGAGATCTATGAAATTTTTGTGGGGGTCAATCATTACAATTTTAAGAACCTAGCCTATTTTAATATATTATTATAAAGGGATTTCAAAGTTTTTTTTTGGGGGGGGGGGGGGGGGGAGGGGCCATTAGGGATGGCAATTTTTGCCCAACCCGCGGGTACCTGGCCTAGCCCGACCCTAATGGGCCGGGTTTTACCCGGTCCAATTACGAATAGGGTCGGGTATGGGTTTAAAAAAAACCTGAAGCAGGTCCGGGTTTTATTAAAAAAAAACCCAAGACCCGACCCGAAACCTAGCCTGGTAAAAACCCAGTACCCTGAAATTACTAAAATACCCTATATATATATATATATATACCTAAAATCTAACCCTAATCCCCCCTTTCTTCACCCTTCACTCTTTAGCAGCCTCCTTCCCTCTCAATCCGACAATCCCTCTCCCTCAGTCCCACACTCCCTCACCCTCACTCTATCTCAAACCACCATCGTGAACACCACCAAAACTCAGACGGCGAGACACCCAACCACCAAATCACAACACTACAGGTTCACAACCCACATACGTCGCCGATTCACGACAAGTCCGAACATACCCAAAAGAAAAAAAAAAAACACCACAACCCACAAATCCACTCGTTGAGATACCAAAACCACCGCCTCACCACCATCATCACAAAGCCCACCACCACAAACCAAAACCATAAATAGGAGCCCAACCACCACATATTTATAGTCATAGCCACCCAAATCAAACCAATTCAAAAATCCACAGCCAAACCAAACCCACGCCCAAACCACTAAACCCACGCACCCCGGTTCACATACACAGAAAATACCCACAAACCCAAACTCAAGGTTCACAAACCCCACCCTCACTCCAACCCTCAGTCCCTCTCCCTCAGCTCACGCCGTTGACTCTTCACGTCGAGCTGTCGCCGTTTTTCTTCAGGTTTGAGAAAGTGAAAACCGACTTGACCAAATCAGAGAGGATCATCTATTCAGCTTCAGCCTTAATGAATTATAGACTTAATGCAGGCTTAATGATTTGGACTGATTTGGTTATTTTAGCTAGGTAATATGTAGGCTTAATGTAGGCAAAAAAAATTTGGGCTTAATTTTTTTTTTTTTTTTTTTTTTTTTTTTTTTGTGGTTGGGCCACGAATTGGGCCCAATCCTAAACGGGGCCCGTGGGGCCCGACTGGGGTGGGTCCGGGCCCCCAAAAAAAACTCGGTACCCTAAACGGGCTGGGTTCGAGTTACGGGTCTTGCCCCGCAGGTCGGGTTCGAGTATGGAAAAACTCGGCCTGAATCTGACCCGTTGCCATTCCTAGGGGCCATGGCCCCCCTGACGTTACATGTGCCTTCGCCCCTGCCTATTACCTCTTCAAAATCTCATTTTTTTAGAAAAAGTGAAAAATTGAACTATAAAATTTATCATTTCCAAAAGATCCTTTTCTCCCTTATTTAATGGCGTTGTTGGTAAAACATTCTTACCCTCCTATGAATAGACATGGTAAAATAGGACAGAATTCACTGACATGACCTGAATTTGAATTTTTTGACCTGATCTGGACTTGATTTTTTTACTTAAATAAAAAATAGGTCAAACCTATGACTCAACCCATTTATTTTTTGGTAACAAAATAATAAAATTAAGACATAGTTTTACTTATTTGTTATGCGCTTTACATTGTACAACCCAAACTCCATTGACAAATACAATGCACGCAATTTTTTTCTAATAAACATCAAATTTTTAAAAAAAAAAATTTGGATGACACCATTAAAATAAAAGAAAACATGTATTTATATTTAACATCATTCAAATACAATGGTCTAAAAAAATTCAGACTTTTATCTAGTTGCATGCAAACGAATTGAAATATGATGGTTGAGGCATTCTTCTTGCTTGAATAGCACTGTAAGTAAAGATTTTTAAATATCAAATGACAAAATTACATACCAAGAAAATCTAGTTGTAATAGACTTAAAAATATTTATTTGAAATTATAAACATGTATGAGAATTGCATAAATTATAGATGCTTAGGCCTATTTTTTAACATTCCCTAGTCAGAATAAAAAGGCTTTTAAAAATAAAAGATGATTTTTTTGGAGTGAATATTGCTTATCAATAACATGATATTTAAAAAAGATACCATATATAAATAAGTAAATAATCAAACTTTGATGTATATGCAAATTGAAATAGAGTGTCAACCATAATGCATCTAAAATTAAAACTATTAGATTATTTTTCAACTTATTAGATTATGAAATTAGTTTTTAACGTTTTAAATTTTTAATAAGTTTTTATTCTTTGTCAAATTAGCTATCCAATTGGGCATTTGTAATTTTGTTTTATAGTTTGGGATGTTGATATTATGTAGTCTCCTTTGTGTTTGTGTTTTTTATTTTGATTAATAATGTTGGGATCTCTATTGAACAAGTATCAATTTGTTGAGCTGAGCTTTTTCTTGATATGGATGGTGAATTCAAAGTAATGTATTTCACACAAAATAATTTGCTACATGGCATACCAAGTGACAAATACATATTTTTTTTAAATAAATAAAAAAATTCATGTGAAAAATAAAACTCAACCCAACCCGACCAATTTCTAACCTAATTAAAATGACTAATTTTTTTACCCAAACCCGTTTTCAACCCAAACTCGTTTGACCTAACCCGCCTACTTGCCATGTCTACCTATGATGTTGGTGATCTTTACTATTCTAACAATGCGCACATTTTCATGTGCCATAAACTAAATTTGTAATTTTCATCAAACTTTTATGTTTCAAGTTTTGATGTTCATGTACCATAACAGACACAAAAAAAGACCAAATCAAATAAACAATTGTACAAACATAATGAATTTAAAAACCATTGAAACAACCATATACTCAAACAAATAGCTTAAATTTAAAATTGAAATAATCCAAAATCCAAAGAAATGACACATTTCTTCAACACCGGTTTTTTTTTTTTTTTTTTTTAATTAGCAGTGGCGAAACCACATATATTTATGTGGATTCAATTGCACACATATATTTATATTATTATAAAGAGAAGTATTATGCCTGCAACATTTTCACAACACTTCAACAACAAATCATGGATGGTAAATTGTTATTAGTTTTAATTTGAACCTAATACTAAAATTAATTTTTTGCCCACTAATAACAACCCATAACAACTTGCCATTTAGAATTTGTTGTGAAAATGTTATAGACACAATATATATTTCTCTATTTTAAATGATGGTATATATAGAATATTAAAAAGGTTGGGAAATTTTTTATATTGCATCTATTCGATTTATTATTATTATTGTTGTTGTTGTGTGGAGTCAATTGTGAAACCTTTTTATACTACAATTTATGGGTATATTAAAATATAAAAATAATGAAAAGCATTCCCTGTATATCAGTATAAGTACGGTCCTAATTCTCCTAAAACAAAACAACAACAAAATTTCTCAAAATGGTCCTAAAAGATAAAATGTTGGTCATTCATCCAATATTGTCTATAAAACTGTTGCTAATTTTTGTGGCATTTTAATATTAAATAATTAAAATGAATAAAAGTTGGTAAGCTAAATGTATTGATATGAGAGTTAATGACTTAATGTGGAAATAAGGAGTCAGTAGCATGTAGAATCCCACGTTCATAAGGAAATAGACTTATTTATTATCAATAATTGTGATGATATGAATTAAAATCAAAGTTGGGTCAAATACATGCACCGGAAGAGGTGTCCATCATATCAAATATTTCCAACTACTAAACATAACGATGATGGATGGAAGAATTGATTTTTCATAATATTAAATTTTAAGGATTAAAATGACCACAAATTTTTTTTTTAAGGATTTTAGATTAAATCCTATTACTCAACTTTTCCCTTCCCCTGTGCTGTGTAGCCAAACAACACAATGTCTCAATGAGAGAGAGAGAGAGAGAGAGAGAGAGAGAGAGAGAGAGAGGGAGAGGGTTGTAGTTATTAGATTGTTAGATTGTTTGAAGTGAATTTGATTATGTTAGAGCGTTCATTATTTAAATTTTTTAATAATGAATGTTAGAATTTAATATCATATTTGTTAAGTATTGGCAAGTTTAGTTAAATTCTTTAATGATTAATTAGTTTACAATTACCAATTGCTTTATAGCTCAATCAATACTTAATAATATTTCCAACTGAGATATTCTCAAGTTTTTCCACCCATTGTAAATGTGGGAGTGGGAAGCTTAAAGAATGAAGATTATCAAATAGGCTTGACCCTAGGGGTAGTTGGGCCCGACTACTCATCAGTTTAGGCCCTTCACAATAAGGATAATCCAGATAATAAAACTGAGGAAATTGGCCCGCCCGACCCGAGGAGCCTAAGGAGCATACACTCCTCGGGAGGCTATAGACAAATCACCAAAGCCATAGGACTGAAGGCCGAGAAAGGAAGTAGAGATGTGCAAGCAATGAGAGGAGGACACTTCTAGATAAAACACCTATCACTTCCACATTTAATGCACTATACCAACTCAGTCTGTTGCATTAATGGCATAATGACCCCTGAACAATGTCCTCATAGCCTGCATCATACTCTACCACCATCAACAAAGTAACGATGGAACAAGCATCCAAGAAATGATTAACAACCATCCAAGTGGAAGTAGGATGCAAACCCAGTAACTATATATAGTAAGGAAGATCCTCCTAGAATAAGGAGAAAAAGAAGGGAGAGGGAGAAAAGAGAGAGGAATTAAGAATTATATAACCAAGAAGTGTATAATTCCAAGAACCATTGCTCCTCAGTCAGCCTGAGGAAGAACTTGAACAAGAATCCTTGTTTTTCTCTCTACCATTCTCTTCTTAAACTATTGTCTTAGACTATTTCCTTTCTTTAAATCACTAAGTGAAGCTATTAAGGCTTGAAGGGTTAGCCTTGATAACCCACCTCTACAAATTTATTGCAACGGACCTGCTTTTCGGCCCGATCCTCTTTTGATTAGGCCTGATCATTGGTTACGTCCCTTACTGAATTTTTTTAAATATATATATATATATATATATATTTTAATTGTTTGAATCGAAATTGATTATTAAGAATTTTAATAGGTGGATGGGCAAGTGTCTTATCTCATTTCTCTATTTGAAAGAGATGGTTTCGATGGTACTAATAATTGTTATAGTTGTGTAGATTCTTTGAATTGGAATTGATTATGTCACGGCTTTTATTATTTATTATATTTTTAATAAAGATTTTCATAATTTAGTATAATATAGATTACGTATTTGACAAGTTTAATTAGTTAAATTCGTCATTAGTTAGTAGAAAATTTAAATTACGTTGTTAGATTGTTTGTATTAAAATTGATTATAAGTTTTTTATTAGTTGAATGGAGTATTGTCTTATCCCATATTGAAAGAGATGTTTGATGAGGATCATTTGCATTAGTTCGTTCAAAAAATTCAATCTATTTTAGTACAAGAATCTACTTTTTCTATTTTACATACTCACTTTTTAAAAACGCCTTACATTAGATTATTTATTTTACACTACATTTCATTAAAATATCAATTTTTCTTGATTTTTTAAAGTGTTTTTCTTTTTTCACACACAATACAACCACCATCTACTTTCTTCCTTCATCCTCGAGATGTGTAAAGAAATAATAAACAACTAAATACAAAATGAATAGTATCTGTTGGGTTAAGATAGCTTGACCCCAATTAATTGATTCAATTACCCAAGTTGATTAATTAGGTTTAATTGCATGCAAATCGTGAAGGTACCAACAAATCACCAAATAAACTAAATACAGCAGAAATTAAATTAACACAGTAATTTGTTAACAGATGGGAAAAACCTCTCGCAATATAAAAATCTCACTGGGTGATTTTAAGGTCGTCACTCTCAAGAATCCACTAATCAACAATCAAGTGGATACAAATATAAGGAATCTTACCAACTACCATGGCCTATCCCGAAATACCAACCTATAGTTGAAGTTTCGCTCCAATACCTAATTGGACTTGATCTTGTAGTAGTCTTTTTTCCTTTGATGCACAAATCTCTAATCTGTGACTAACCCTTTGCACAGATCCCAGTACGTGACTAACTCCAGCAACTTGAACAATGTTGTTGGTTATAAAGTTCTTCATTTTATCAACAATGAAGATCAAGAAACACTTGGTTACAAAACCCTATGGCGTACAAATGCAGTAGCTTCTCACAGAGAAAATAAATCTCTTGGTCTCTGTATTCGTGTGTTAACGGCTTTTAAAATAAGCTTTACATATGTCTAGGGTTGTGAAAAAAGAAAGTCTAAACAAATATATCAGCCTGGGCCGAAATTTAGATCTGGAAAACTGAAAATTGTAGTTATCAATAGATCGAGCTGCTGTTGAGCTATTTATCGAGCTTCACATTAAGTCTCGATAGCAGGCATCTGTCGAGCTATCTGTCGAGATTTAATGAATAACTTTTCTTCACTTCTTTCTTGGACCAATCTTCATGACTTTTAATACGAACACTTGATATGCTTTGAACAGCATAATTCTTGATGTATTAAACCTATCTTAGATCTATCAAATTACAAGTAAAATGCATTTTGTCAAAAGATTAGCCAATTACATAAAATATGACCTAACAGTATGTTTTATGATCCTAACAGTATCAGTGTAAATTTACAAATTTGTTACAGTAATTGTGTAAATTTTATATTAACAAACTTGTAAATTTATACAATTATACACGGACTGATGTGGATTATTTTTAGGTAAAACTATATAAATTTTACATATTTTTTTATTATACACGGATTGCTGTGAATGTTGAGCAATGCTTTTGGAATGTGGAAACTCATCTGAGGACAATTGTGATGAGTTATTGATTTTTACATAGAACAATATCAATTTCTTGTACTTGATACTAGTTTTCCTTTATTAGAATGTATCCTAATTCCGCTGGTGATTGTGAATACAATAAATTATAGTAGCTAGATAGGCCAAATCAGAATAGAAAAATAGAGCAAAAGAATCACAAAGATAGAGACTAAGATTTGCTCGTACTTTGGCATAAAATTTAAGCTCAGAGGCCATGATAAGACGAAAAAATAACTAGCTAATAAAATAGAGAACTTAAAAAAAATCAAACCCTAAAGGCTAAACACAAAGCTTTTTTCTTTTTCTTTTTTTTTTAGAGTCTGAAAGCTGACTGACAAAGAGAAATTCTTTCTCTTTTTAATCTATTACTCCGGAGTTGGTTGAAGTACTGACTGACATTACCGAAGGGGTAGATAATATGGTGTGCGGTGCATCCTTATTAATTAATTTGTTCCTTAGCCCAATTTTTATGCCACTTCAACACTCTGTAACCTCTCACTGCATTATGTAAATTAAAATTACTTTGATTCACATTGTGGTCCTTACCCCAGTCTTTTTCACATTGTGCTCACATCAAGAAAAATAATATTATACCAATATCGATCGGTATATGTTGTAGGTATTTTTTTTTAGAGAGTTTCAATTTATGGCGTCCGCTCTTGATGATAGCTCTTTTTCATCAAACTAAGACACCAATCAGTTTTTGGTGTAGGTGGGGATTGAACCCCAGATCTCTTATAAAATCATCAGAGACTTTACCAGTTGAGCTAACTAAAACCCACATATATTGTAGGTACTCTAAAAATGTACCGAATAAAATATCATAAGAAAATACCATATTATATTGGTTTATTCTTCAAATACTTTGGATGTTTTGACTAGTAAATTAAAAAATAGTAAAAAGTTTTAATTTTAAAAAAAATGTTATTTAGGTTGATATATTGGGTTCATGTATTTGGGCTAAGGACATAATTTAAGACTTCAACCAACAATAAGAAAATAACATGTATCTCTGTCATGTGCAATGTACATATATGACTCACTTAAAATAATTATATACAATTACTTAAGTGTGGTTTAGTAAGTGAACACATGTATCTTCCTATTTCATTCTCCTACTTAAATCATAATAGTCTCCGGTACAAAATTATTGACTCCCTTGGTTTTTATTTTTTTAGTAAATTTGGATATTCTTTATACTGATTATTCTTATCATCAAGCTAATTAAGATATCAAGCTAATTAAAATCCCTTATTCGACAATAAAAAACTTTACCAGTTAAACTAACTAGATCCATAAATATGAATATTCTTGTAGATAGTGTAAACATTGTCTAAAGCATCAATAGTTACCCTTACCCTATTTACTTGCTGCCATATCCCTTCAATATATTGAAGGCAGCAGACCATAATTAGCCATACTGGGATGAAATTAAAGCTGTAGATCAGAGGTAGCCTCTATCTGGAGTAGGAAAAGCTAGTGGATGGAGAGAAAGCAGTAATAATAACTTCAACAGGTATTTGTTCAATGGTACGTACACTCCATTACCTGCACTGTTCAGATATTGGGTGCAAGTTTAACATTAGGGCCAACTGCACCAAATATTGTCACCTTTTTTTTTTTTTTTTTTTATGGAAATATTGTCACCTTTAATTATTAGGGTTTCAAAGAATATTACAACAATTCTAGCCATATATACAGGTCTACACTCCTTAGATTTCAGCCATAAAACCACACAGAGATAGTCAGATAGAAATGTAATTGAGGAACACTCTTTTACTTCAGTAAGGTTAAACATTAAGTTAAGCATGTGTTTGATTTTTAACTTTTTTCTGAAAAATTTATTTGCTTATCTCTTAAAAATTGACAAAAAGATCTACATAAATATATAAGTAAATAAGAAAAATAATAATCTAAACACACTACAAAATTACCACTATTTATTTACTAGTAAAGATCTCTCTCTCTCTCTCTCTCTAAAGTCTTTTTTAATCCATTAGAGAGAGAGAGAGAGCTCCTAGAGTCGTACGTTAAGGTGGTCCATGCAATTTTTAGCTTAGCCGTAGGGGTGACCAGTGATTTTCATTGCACGCGTCCTACAAGTTTAACTGAATACAACAATTTATAAGAATTTTGAGACAACATCAGTACATCACCAAAGAAAAAATTAAAAAGATTTTTTTTTTTTTTTTTTAATAATTTGTACCTCGTATCTGTGGCTTATTTAATTATTATCATCGTGGATTAATATATGCACCTTGAGCCTGAGGCTAAACCTAAACCTATATTGTTTGTTTCTACTAGCTAGGTGGACACTTCAAATTTCAGGGCCTTGAGTGTAGGAATCTTTGTGAATTTATTAATATTATCATTTACGTACCTATAATTATTATGAAGACAGTAGTGGCACAATTTTCGACCTCTATTAATCTATTCGTTTCAATATATATACATTTTACCAACATCCACTATACCATACGTCATCAAGTCTATCAAACCGTTCTAAATGTTTTTTAGTACTTGATTATTAGTTTTATGAGTTTAAGTGATGGTTTGGTAATGTTATTTTAGTGACGTAATTTGTATTTTTTTTAAAATATATATAGGTGAGAAAATATATAAAAATTTGTGTAATATTGTTTAAAAATTAAAAATATGTTGTTAAACTATTATACTAAACGGAGTCTAAAGTCCTTCCAATTGTGTGTCATCTATAATTCAGGATTTTTTTTTTTTTTTTATAGGAGAATTCAAGATATTACTTATTCTTATTTTTTAAGAAGAACTCAAGATATTACTTAGAAGTGGAGCAAAGAATAAGTTCAGTTGAATGGACCAAATTATAATATTGATTGGACAAGGTTTTCCTAAACCAATTTGAAAATATTTATTCCAATCCATTGCTATTTGTTGGTTTATAAAATCACTCACATATATTAAATCATATCATTCATTAATAAATCATTTAAACAATATACATAAATATTTAAACAGATTATATAATTAAAAGTACAAGTAAATAATCTTTGATTTGTCAAGTAGTGGATTGGAGGAATTTTCCTCCAAAAATTTTATTTAAAATAATATATTAGACAAATTCAAAGTGTGTATTTGTACGTAGTATATATGCCAACTTTTTAATGTTATAGTAAATCATTTATATATATATATATATACATATATATAATTCCTAAACTCTAATAGTAATACAAGTGTTATCTAATTTGCTGTAGACATATAAAATAATATCCAAAAAAAAGTTAGCATCTCTCATCAATGGCATAAAATCTTTAAAGAATAAAATATTTTATCTCTATATTAATTATTATCTCCCTGTGATTCTTACAAATTTCCTCTTCAATCTAATTTACCAAACTATCTGCCAAAAGCAATTATAAAAAAATAAAAATAAAATAAAAATCCAATGAAATCAATGAAGCCCTTAAAGCCACGAGTAATCAATAACTTAAGAATGCAAGAGAAAATATTACCATCAAAGGGGATATCTAAAAAAATTACCTTATATATATCTCTGTCATTGGGCCAACTTAAACTCAAATTCTTTTTTTTTTTTGGAGGGGGCGGGGGCACACACTATGGGGCCCACCTCTATGTGAGCTACCCGGCATATATGCCAGGTACAGGATATACAAAATCGTGGAGGGGATGGAGAGTTCCTTAATTATTTTGAGGTTCCAACCTTGCTTGAGGGGAGGGGGCAAGAGAGAGGAACTCTTATTTTTGAGTGTCTAAATATATATATTATGAAATTTTTAAGGGAGGCACAAAATTTCTCACAACTATTAAGTTAACAAGTTATTATTGATTTTTATATAGGTTCACTACCAGCACCAATAAGTTGTAATTTTTGTGAATGTACTAGTTCAATTAGACACATTTTTTTTTTTTAATTTAATAAAGAAAAAGAAAAAGAAGAAGACATCTCATATTATTTCTTTATTATCTCAATGCCTTTTCATTGGAATTTAAATCAACAGATCATTGTCTTACAAATTTTCATGAATCTCGAGAGCCCCTGCATAAGTAAAGCCCAAATAGTATTTCTACAAGCTAGCATGCAAAGAATTATATAAGTTACTATCTTAAGGTCACATGCAGCTATGGAGAATGACAAACACAATCTACCGTTTAGTCAAAGTAATGACTCATTTCAATTGCAACACGCCAAAGAATATTAGTCAATATAGTGAACAACTTATGTTAGGTAGATATATATATCCACTATTATATAAAATCTTGTATAAATCCCTATTGTTCCATGGACCATAATTAGAGAGAATGACCAACTGGAATTGTTTAATTTCCTATTATTTTATGTTATGTTGATCGCATATTCCACAGTTTTTTTCTGCACCTAGCCTCTTAAAATTTTGCGAAATCTTTCTGCACCTAGCCTTGTGAATGAAAACAATTAATTTTCAATACATAATAGAAAGATCACATGCAGTACTACTGTATGAAGCACACAGTACCTTAGTCACTGTATGAAGCAAAAGTACTTTCGTGAAGAGATTAAATTAACATGCATATTAGGGTTCTGTAGAGTTGACCTTGACAACCTCCATACAAGACAATCATTCAATGCAAAGCAACCTTGAATGCATTTCACAAAATTAATATTTTCCTTCTGCTTGTCAGTTGAAAAGCTTCATAAAATAATCATGCTATTTTTTATAATCCCAAATGTCATGTGCTGATGTTAAGTGGATGATATTTCTATATTTCATATTCGGTGCATTGCATTACTGTTGTTCTCTTTATCTCTGGGATAAATTTGTTTCTTTAAAAAATGAACAGGATTTTGCCTGACTCAAGTACATTATAGCATATTTTGTAGAGTGCAACTGTATTATAATTTGTGTTTTCATTTGATTTCTTGGGCATTATTCAGAAATTCTGATCAACCACATAATTTCTTTATTTTATTAGCTTCATCAAGATGTAGGGTGCTTAGCTAAATGACTTGTAGGTAATTATAACAACTAATATAGCTGAATGCATCCATTTGACTTGAAATTTCCCTATAGATAGAGATAATGTTCAAAATACATGGAACTCAAAACTCAAAAACACAACTTACAAAGTTTGGGGAGATGATTCAATCTTTCATTATCCATGTCAAATAATAATTTTGATAGCATTGACGGGGCAGTAAGGATGAGTATAATATAGGATGCTAGCTTTAGTACTTGGTTTTAAACTATCTCTGCAATGCGAGGGCAAGTTTAAGCACTAAAATATCAAATCCTTTTTTAATATCAGTTGATATTTTAGTGTTACATCAGTTTGTTTTTGAACTTACAAATAGTAAAAATATGGTACTTAGCACAAAATTTTCATATTTACGAAGTATGAGAAACTAAGATTATTGATAAGTCCTAATTTTTTTTTTAAGAGATTGCTTTTAGACTCAAACTTACAACTTCTTGTTTTTAATAAAAGACACTTGTCATCTCTCCAAAACCCACCCTCTAAACTTACAAATATTACTTGAAAAAAAAAATTAAGAAAAAAAAAAAAACTAGTTCCCCTTTCTCATTAGAACCATAGATAAGTTTTGGAACCATAGTTAAAGAAATTTGTTGTCCACTCATTTGAGAAACCTGACAGCACAAAAAACAAGAGGCATATATGATAAGAAGACTCTACTCAAATAAGTTAATCATTGTATATGCGGCTGAGAGATGGCATGCTTATGTCTTCTTAGTTCTAATAATTTGTTGTGAATCTTAAACTTCTTCCCAAAAATATTTGTAAACCTTTCAGAACTGGGGAACTTTTTTGAGACTTAGGTGGAATTCTATGTATGTTTTTATTTGTTTAAGCTTATATTTGTAGATTTACTATTTTTCATTAGGTTTGCTTTAATTTGGGCGCATTTATATATACTTTCTTTAAACTGTTCTTTTATTTTACTTTTCCATCTTATTTTCTGTATTTTCTTCTTGCATCTTTTCCCCCACATCATAAAGACATCAGGTTCTAACTTATTTCAATGAAACTTCTTAACAAATTAATATATGCTTTGAGTAATACCTACGCTAAAAGCATAAAATCAAGCTTTGGCAATTGGCATGACATAATATATTAAAGAAATAAAGGAGAATATGAATGCAATAGGAACTAATACAGATATGTGCTATTTCATGAATGTTAATTTATCATAGACAACATGAACACTTTCCCTGTGGTTATAACTACGGCTACAGACTGTTTGGGTTCACTAATCAATCAAATCAAGTTTCTTGAATAAAAAAAATAAAAAAAAATAAAAAAAAAAACAGACATGTACATAAAAGAACTAGGTTCCTTGATTGCTACATATTTATCCAGAATGAGACAGAAATTAACTACATTGATTAAGAAAAGTATTTTCTGCTTCATACGCTTAGATAATTATAGACTATAGTGTCCTCAGTAAAAGTGGGAAACCATAAATTAAACAGCACAGTGAAGATAGAGTATTGAGAAGATTGTGATTCAATGTGGCATTTATGAAGGTGTTTGAGCTACTATATGTTGAATCTTCACAATCATATTAACATATGATACAAATTGGGATTTGAAGGATATATAAATATAAAACAGAAAAATTGTGATGCACAAATTTTGATAGAATGGTGCTCAAAAATAAGGATACGATATGGAGGCTTACTATTTTGGGGAACATCCACTTTATTCTGTATGAAGGATCTTTTTGCGTCAAGAGCCAGAGAACAAGGCGGCTGTTTAAAGAATACTTGAATATATTACCAAGGTAAAAAGAATGGTAATTATTGTTACTATGCAATTATAATTTTTTTTTTTTAAAAAGTTAATTTAATCCAAAGAGTTGTTTTACAAAAATACATTTATTACCTTTTTACAGTGCTGCAACTTTCGGCGCATCACTGCAAAGCGTGCCTAACTAATTAAGCAGCAGCAGCAGCAGAAGTAATATTAACCTAGCAATAGTATTAGAAGAAATAGAAAGAGAGAAAGAAAATAAATGGCAACTATTAAATTACTCATATCAGATATGTGTGTATGTGTGTATATATGTGTATATATACATATATGTACTTTAAAAATTGTCAGTGGCAGAAGAGAAAGAGCACAGAGCTCCATTATGTAAATAACAAAATTAAAGCCAAAATAAAGTGAATGATGATTTGGTGACCATGGCAAGGACAGAATTTAAGAAGTACAACCCTAACAAAAGGAATACATGAAGTTATACACTTGATAGGAACCATACTTAGATAATATTGGTATATTGTATTATACACAATTGAAAGATTTCGACTTGATGTCACTATATAGACCACTTCCTCTTCAAAACCCCCAATGCTCAACTACTCTATTAAATAAGGCTGGGAAAAAAAACTGAAATACTAAAGATCGACTTAATTAATTATCTTCAACATTTTTGAAAGTTGAAGATAAATGAAAGTTGTGGACTTTGAAAGCCCTTTAATTCGTAGCTGAGATAAAAGAAAACCCCATTCAATACTGTATTCTTCACTTGGTTTTACCATGTATATCCACAGCAAATGCAAAATACAAACTCATCAAGGCTCTGCATCAAAAGTCAATGAACTTTTTCCTTTGTTTGAAAACTCAGATGGAATTGTCGGCAATACTGTGGTGGCATTGGGCAGTCTTAATAGTTGAGGAGCCATAGAGACCGAAGGGCATTCTGGTTCTTCTGGTATAGAACATTCCATGTTTACACCAAATAGTCTAAGGCGTTTAGCCACAGTTTTACCACGGTGCACAACTGGCTGCACTGAATCAATTGCCATAGGAACAATATCCCCACCTTGTGGCAGTGCTGCCCCATTAATAATTTGATCACCATGTGACCCTGATGACCTTAAATAATAAAGGGAGCTACCGGACCCAGAATTCACTGCATTGTAATTGTACAAGTCATGAGTGCCACTTTGAAGGTACTGGTTGTGGTTGTGGTGGTGATGATGATGATGATGATGATAATGTTGATAAGGATGAATGTTATAGTTCATCTGTTGCAAATGTTCGTAGTGTCGAGACACTGATGAGGGCTGTGGTGTTGAGTATAGTCTGCTAGGCCATCGGAGTGAGCGATCGAAGTGTGGGTAATTTGTAAGATTTGGTGCATCAGGGCGGCGCCTCCAATCTATGTATAATCGGTCTTTACCTGACTCTCCAACACCCCGCTCGAAGGAGACTATGTCACCGGCATCGAGCTTCTTCTCCTTCACGAATCGGCTCCACCCTTTAGTCATCACATAGCTTTGGCTACTGTTCCAGTACAAGTATCTGAACCGCCACGGCTTCCCATTTCGATCTTCAAAGCTCAACAATAGGCCCTTCTCGTTGGTGGAGTCCAGAGGGAAGTGCTTCTCCGCATGTTGTTTTGGAATGACCAGGCGGTTTAGCTTGCCCACATCACTTGGTGTCACAACCTTATCAAACATATGCTCTTTCTCAATAGACTCATGATGAGTACTAACACCAACACCACCACCACCACCAGTTGCTTCAGCTGCTTCATCATAATTATCATTTCCTAGCGACAACTCCATTAGTTGTAGCTTGCTGTTGAAATTTATAGCTTCAGCTGGAGCTAAAGCTTGATCATAAGATCTAGCCACAGCTTCTTCTTGAACATGATAGTCAGATTTCCCTAGCCATAGGTTTCGGTGATGGTGAGGAAGAAAAGCTTTGGACTTGGAAGAAGCAGAAGATGAAGAAGAAGAAAGAAAAGACAACTTACTTGTTTCTCTCATATTCTCTTCCTCCTCCTCTTCTTCTCTGTCAGAAAACCCTTTTTCTTCTTGCAAAAACTCCATGATAATTGACGACCCACTTCCAATTTAACCTGATTTGCACTGGATCTTCGGAATAAAATGACAAGCCAACCTTAAGGCAATGATTAAAAAGAAAAATTAGAAGGTGGGTCTAATTAAACTCTCATGGTCAAATAGGTACTCCATCTATATATATACATATATACACAAGCTAAGTTAGACCTCACTCACCTGGCAAATATATTTGGTTTTTCTAGAACAAAAGAATCGTTTACCAGATTTCTGAGGCCCCAGAGATCCAGAACGAAGCTCAGCTTATAAATGGTCGGCGCCTTCTTCTTTGACCAAGAATTGGTGAACCCTAAACAAGACAATTGCCATGGCCGAATTAACAAGGTCAAGTTGCAATTGTTGCTATTGTTGACCTCTCTCCCTAGCTCGAAAAACTTCTTTTCAACTACAGGAGAAGTAGAAATTTATGTTCATACAATTTGTTGTTTAAAAGAGAAGAAGAGAAAGGAGCCAAGAAATTAGGGAGAGAGTGTACGTAGGGGCCCATGAATAATTGGTTAAGTTTGGGTCATGTGAGCTTGTCCTTTTCTTTTTTTTCTTTTTTTTCTTTTTCTTTATCTGTGTTATTAAGCTGTACATCTCTTCTGCTCTATTTTAAGACCCAACAGTCCAGCACTTCCAGAAGAAAATGGTTTAATTGTGATAAATGTGCACTCCAAGTTACGCAGTTATTTTTATTTTTTTTTATCTTGAGTTTATATATAAGTATTAATTTAGGCCAGTAATAGAGAGGGCATGTTCTAGCTATAGTTAGGTTGTGTGTTTTTGACTTTTGGTGTCATTGATTGTGTGCTGGTCCTGCTAGTGGGAAAAGCTAGGCTAAGGGAATGAAGCAGACCGACCTGCAGGCGCGCCTTCCTTCTTATCCCTTTCTCCTAGTGGCAAAGATTCCTGTAATCACATTTCACAGAATATATGGAACCCCAAAGTCTCCAATCTAGATCAACTTCATCCATCACCCTCATCTCTATTCTCTATTATTGGTTGACACTTAAACCCTAAGTTAAATAATTCAAACAAACAAATATTAAAAAAAAAACCACCATTTTGAGCATTTGCATCCGACAATGCAAAGTAGAAAAATGATTCAATTTTATACATTTAAGCTCTAAAATCACCTACATCATCAGTCAAGTTAAAAATATACAAAGTAATTGTAACTTTGTATATTATTATTTTAATTTTTTTCTCTCTCATCTCTTATCTCATCAAACTCTCTCTCTCTCTCTCTCTCTCTCTCTCTCTCAAGATAATAATAAACAAATAATAAAAAATAATTATTTAAATAAAATAAAATGTAGAATAGACAATGCTCTAAGAGAGTCTTATGTTTAATTATGAAGAAATACTATGTCCACAACATTTTTATAACACTTTCACAATAAATCCTAAGTAGCAAGTTGTTATTGACCATTACTGGTGGGTAAAAGTACGTTCAATGATGGAATCAAATTAAAACCAATAACTACTTACCACTTAAGATTTGTTGTGAAAGTGTTATAAACGTATATGGCATTTTTCTAAAATTAATCAATTTCATGATTAAAATTAAGTATTACAATTTTTTTTTTTTTTTAGAAACAAAGTATTACATATTTAAATATGTATACAGTGTCATGTCACTTAAAATTATAAGATCCAAAAATATATATGGATATATAAGGGAAGACAATAAAATAATTATTTTTTTTTAAGAAAAAAAAACAATTTAAAATTTGAGAAAGGAAGAAAGACAGTAGGTTAATAGTGGAATAACTAATAGTCGTTTTGGAACAAGGAAAAAAATGGAAACACATAAAATAAAATAAAAGATCTTTAAAGCATATTCTGTCTATTCTCTTTTTCTCTTTTTTTTCGTTCTCTTTTTGGGTTGAAAATTAGAATATAATTAAAGACAAAACTAATAGCAACAAAGTCTAGGATAAATAACGCTCCCATGAGCATTGCTAATAATTGGCTTACAATAATAAAAGGATGGTCTAAATACAACACAAAAGATTCCCTACCGCTACACAGGGGCAGCACCTCATTGTATTTAGGAGAGTCATAATACCATCCTGACTTGGAAAAAAAATAATTATTATATATAAATTTTAAAATTTATGATTTTTTATCCTTAAAAAATTGTGACAAAAAAAAAAAAAAAAAAAACTTGATTGTAGTCTTCTAGACTAAGGTTATAACTCTACTCAATTTTTTTTTTTTTTTTTATTGAATGTGAATTTTGAAAATTTCACTATTGGATTTCATTTTTTTTCTTATATCCTATATACTTACAAAATTTTAAGAAAATCAAAGAGCAATAACTATGTTATCAATCAAATATTTAAATTTTGAATTTTGTACTCTAAAATTATACATAAAAAAATAAGTTTATAAATCAAATAGTAAATAACATCCAATTGGCATGAAATTTTACGTGTTTTAAGATTATAAAAACACGTGAAATTCAATTATTAGATTTTCAAATTATATAATCATGTTAATTTGTTTAATGAAAGTTATAGCCTTAAGCTACAACAAAATTTGTAACCAAATTTTTTTCCTTAAACTTTGATCCCCTTAATATATTAGGTTTTTACATGCAAAAACAAAATGCCCAAAAAAATTTATATTTAACTAAAATTTTGAAAGGGATGTAGGTTGTAATATTGATAATGAAATTATCATAAAACGATTTCAAAATAAAAAAAATTTGTAGAAGAAAATTATAAGACTTTATGTATTTACATTTTTTTTTTTTTTTGTCGATATATAAAGTTTTCTTTTTATTAAATTTTGTATAATTTAAGTTTTTTAATAAACATCTTGAAAAAAATTCTTTAAGCGGCTGCTGCTGCTACATATTGCCTATACCAAAAGATTTGCGCAACTATTACCTTCCTGGTGTGTATATTGGAGTTAAGCTACCTCAAAGGCTCAAACAACTGAAGATGTGACCTGCCTCCAAGATTAGAGCACTACATGTATGAAAATAAAGCATTGAGTTGTTGTATGTATTGAATAGTCTAACTAGTACGTGCTGATTTTGCATCTACTTATACGATGATTGTTCCGATATCCAAGCTGGAAGCCAACTGGGATCCATCTCTAAGTGCACAAAGTTTAGCTATCGTAATGTTGGTGTTGCCAATATTTCTAGAGAAGTCTATAATATATGAACCTTAGATATCTCAAATTAAAACTCTTACACTAGCCACACACATTTCTCATCTGTGTTGAGTTAATTTGAAGAATCCAGTTGGAGGTGAAATCCAATTACCACAGTTTACAGTTGTCCTTAAGTCTGCTTTCTACCATAGGACAGCCCCTCAAAATATGCAAGACTGTCTATAGGGTGCCATTAGAAATGGGACAATAGTAGTATGATTGCTGATCTCTTCTTGTTAGGAGTTCTTTTTTCCAAGCTTTCATGGTAGGCTAACCAGAGGAATTAAGGTGTGAATCCAGGGGATCTTGTTTAGTTTCCACAACCACTTCTAGTTAGGCTACTCTAAGTAAGAATGCTCTAATAATTCTAGGGAAATTTGATAAGCATAAATCTTTTCTAACTGTCCATTGTGACAACAAGGCCAATTAATCCCCTTAATTGGGGAACAAGGGTTTGGGCACAGTTCATTTGTCAACTAATTTGAACTTTACATCCTCCCTATTTTGGGTCCCAAAATTCGTCCCTGAAGTTGACTAAGGCTTGTCCAGTCGTCAAACTAGAAATTAATGAATTTACCGTCCTTGATTAGCTATCCCATCCCCTTTTCACATATTGAGTTTGCTTTGGATCTTCTTCTCAAAGAATTAAGGTTGAATTGGTATCTATTTTTGAGGGTTACTACCCACTTTTCAACTAAATCTATTTGAATGGCCCAAGGTCTCTTTGCTAGGAGGGATTTGTTCTGACATTTTCTTTTCTTGATCCTAAAGCCCTCTGGCATTAAGGCTTGGTGACAGTATCCCAGTAAACCAGGGGTAATTTATTTTTCATCTTAATGTATCCCTAGAGGAAGCTCCTATTCAGTTTATCAATCTCACTATGACTTTGTTTGGCAGCTAAACGATTGCATACTATCTGTGGCCATTACTAAAATAACTAAACTGATAAGAGTGAGGCGCCTTGCCATAGATAGCCTTCTTGCTTTTCTACTAGTGAGTATTGTTAAGTTGTGATTTTTCTTGTTTTATATTGACCATTTTCCATGCCAAATTTCTTTGTATATTAATGCATTGGGTTGGGTTAGAAATCAATGAAGAGCAGTTGGACATCAAAACTCGTGAGACGACTCATATGTGGAATTCGCGTGAGAGTTCAAATTTCAGTTACAATAGAGTAACTTCCAAGTGACACACAAGTAGGGCCAACTCTCAAGTGACTCGATACTATAGAGAAATTTGTTAGTTGGATACCTATTGAGCCATGCCCAGCCCTACTATATATATGCTTCTTTCCCACACTTTAACTCTGTGATAAAATAGATACACCCACTTCTTGAGAGAGCTACACATACCAAGAGAGAATTCATTTGTAGTCTCTACTCTCTGCCTTTCCAATTTACATATCCTTGAGAGTAGTTTTCATCCAAACATAACACACACACACACACACACACACACAATCTGAGTGTAGAAAGCATTTTGGAACTTGGAAAGCATTGAAGCTTAACCGCACATTCAACCAATAAGTTGTGGTGGTACAATTAAGCACACAATCTGAGTGTAGAAAGTATTTTGGAACTTGGAAAGCATTGAAGCTTAACTGCACATTCAACCAATAAGGTGTGGTGGTGCAATCAAGCGTTATTGTGGGATCTAGAAAGCAAGTGAAACAAGACTTCGTTAAGTCCGTTTGTAGCTAGAGCTTAGAGAGCTCAAATACTTTGAGTAGATTAGGCTTGAAGAATCTTCTTGATATCCTTGTACTCCAAATTATTTATTAGTGGATCATTTTTGGTTTGGAGGGCAGCGGAGAGATTTTTACGCCAAATTCTTCAATTTTCCTCTTTGACAACACATCGGGTGTTATCTTTGGTTTAATATTCTTTTCCCTACTACCCTTTACATTACAGCATTGCACTTTTATGTTCGTCCATGCAATTGTTTGGTGGTTCGGTTGATTAATCAGCTAATTAAATAAATTTTGCATTAATAATTAATTAGACTTAATTGATTAAGCCATAATTAAATGGGGTCTAAAACAATACCTAGTAATTTGGCTAGTATGAACTTTCAAGTATGTTTAGGATTTTCTTAATTATAAAACTATAGACTTTCTTATCTTTGCCATTTAGAATAAAAGGAATTACCAAGTTCCTATGAGGGTCTAAATCTCAATTCTCTTTCAACCAAAGTTACTCGTTTTGGGTTGGTATTGGGAGGTTAAAGCACATTGAATTTTTCAAATTTTATATATTTGTCCTGAGGCCTTACAAAAACTGTGTAAAACCCTAGTGATTGATTGACAGCATTGTTATTGATTCCGTTCCGTTCCGACCGGAACGGCCGGAATTTTTCGTACCGGTATGCAAACCGGTACCGGAATACTCACGTTCCACCTTGGGTCAAATTCCGGGTCATTCCGGTCCATTTCGGCCATTCCGGTCAATTCCGGCCGAGATGCAAATTCCGGCCGGTACCGGATTTGGCCTATTATTAAAAAAAAAAAAAAAAAGAGTAAAGGTCCAATGGGTGTTGGTAGTTCTTGGGAGTTCTTTTGATGATGAATTTGATCATTCTCTCATGGATGATGATGAGGAGGAGAAGTAAATCTTGTATTTTTTTATATTTAGTTATTGTCTTGTAAATTTTCTTATTGTGTGATGTTATATTGATGTTTAAGACTTAAGAGTTAAGACTAAATGATTTGTACTATTTGATATTTAGTTATTTATTTATTAGAATTGACAATTTTATGTTCAACAAGGATATATATAAATTATTTTTTAAGAACTCCGAAACACCCTGAAACGGTACGCCGAAATCGGCCGGTACCGAAATACTCCATTCCACTGGACAAACCAAAACGGGGTCCGAAACGGTATTAATAACAATGATTGACAGCACTTCTTTGTGGCCTTTGGAAATAGCAATTAGTATACAACAAAGCCAAAATTGAGTAAAGGTAGGACCCCCTCTAGGAGCTTTAACACATGTCTGATTCCCCGAAGAACCTTCTTCTGGATTAGCCAAGCTATGTATGTCAATTTGGAAATTTAGAAGGAAGGAATGCCAATTCCATTCCATTCTTTTGAAGCATGTTTTTGGAACACTTATTACTTGAACGAAGTGAAAGGTAAAATATTAATTGATTTTTTTTTTTTTCTGAAATTGAATTTCACTATAATTTAATTTAAATGTATATATGCGTGAAACTCTTTATTTCAAAATCAAATAAAAATATACTAGAAAAATTGTACATTTCGTAGAGAAGATCCAGACGGTTGCAATTTTTATGTAGCTTCGGGTATGGATTATTAACAAATTTATGGATGAACAAGTTTGTTACATCAACTTAGTAATATATGTTTCCCACCTCTGAGGCAGATTTGACTCTCTTTTTTCCCATGCAATAAGTTGAGTGGACTTAATTTGTCCATGGGGTTTGAACCTATGTTATCTCATAATTAGAATAAGTTAAAAGTGTCACTGAACCAAAAGATTCTTGATAGAAAATTTTGATTTACTTAAGTGACGACCCCATGTATATGTGAAAAATGTAATTGATTTACTAATTGACCCATAATTTGGTCTACCTTATCTTTGCATAAGGTAGACCAAATTAATGGATTTGTATCCGGACATCCCGTTAGGAAAAAAGAAAAAAAAAACACAATCATTCATATTTGTAATATATGAAAAGTAACTTGCACCTTAACAAGTTGCATCCTAAACGTGTGACAGCTTTAAATCGTGAAATCTCCTAGTAGTTCACAGCATGTATATATTAGTAAATGATGGCTATGTGTTGAAATAAATGTGATAATTGCTTTTCTCTTTTCTTTTTTAATTTCTGAAACGTGATATAGCAAGTTTTTTTTATTTGAGAAACACACACTGACACACATATATAAAGGAAGGTGGATGAGATAAGGAAATACACTTACACGCCAACACCAAAACTGCATGCGACAGTTAGTGTAAGTAAGCCATCACCGAGTCAAGATTAACTTTAATGGTTTGGTTGAACATCACATGGAAATCAAGTTGTCCATTATGTTCTATAAAACATTATCTTCTTCTTCTTCTTTTTCTTTAGTTTCTTTTCAGTTTTCTTGTTTTACTCCCATTTAAATTGTTATTAAGAAGAGGAATGGTGATGTCTAAGCCTAAGGGTGTGAAAAACCTCTACATGGCGCAATGAAACCCATCCATTTGTTGCTCATGTGGCACAAGAACGTATGGGTTAGTGTCTTCAATTACTAGTGGTTGAAAATAAATGCTGGGCTATATGCGGAAAGTTGGAAATCTTTTATGAGAATTATCTGTATTTCTGCATTCTTTAATAGAATAAGGCTGTGTTTGTTTCGGGTGAAAATGGATTTGGGAAAATATTTTACACCCTAATGTGTGTTTGGTTGGTAAAATTTGGTCAAATTGAAAACCATTTCATTGACTATAAAATTCGACCCCTAGACCCGTAAAATCAATTAGACAGGCGATTTACCTTCAAACTCAGTTTTACGGACTAAAAATCTAGAGAGAGAGAGAGAGAGAGAGAGATCTATAACGGAAAGCCACCATCTCCGACCACCCAAACCCAAATCTGGTCAAATCGTGCTGCTTCAACACTCTCCATACGCCGGTAAGTGCTAGCTGCGTCTACTGTCCCTCTGTCTTCAACCTTTCATCGCCTCTCTTCCTCCCTCTTTCCCTCTCTTTCCCTCTATCTTCTGCCTCTAATCGCCTCTCTTCCTATCCCTATTTCTCTCTCTTTCCCTCTATCTTTCGCCTCTCATCGTCACTGATCTATAACCTGCCACCCACCCTCGCCGTTGCTACCGCCTCTAGATCGAACCGCCCATCTTGTTGCCCAAAGTCTCAAGCTTGACACCGTTTCTCACAATCTTGCCACTACCGTTACCCATCTCTTTCTCTCAAGCTTTCTCTCTCCACCTCTCTGACGACTAGTGTCCCGTTTGAGGAAGGACAAAAAAAAATTTTGGTTCTAATTTTTGTTTCTTTTTGTGTTTATATATTGAGATTTTTTATAATAATATTTGTTTGGATCTTGGAAAAATGTGAGAAACCTGATAAAAATGTATTTTCTAGAGTATTTTCAAAAATACAACCAAACACTAGAAAATATTTTCCAAAGAATTTTTTGGAATACAACCAAACATTTGAAAATGTTTTCATTTTTGAAAAATATTTTCACCTGAAAATATTTTACACTCGGAAAACAGTTTACATTGAGCCAAACACAGCCTAAGTAGGAAGTTAATGGAAGCGAAAAAATGATGGGTGATCCCTATGTTCTCAGGGCAACTGAGGAGGAGATTGGTACCAACAGGGTCACTAGTTAATGATAGTTTTTCTTTATTATTATTGTGATTCTTGCAAACATCTCGGTTATAATAAAACTTTTTTTTTACTAAAGTTATTATAAAACATTAGAATATATATATATATATATAAATATATATAAACTCCCACCCATAAGTAGGCTATGCCAATTTTTTCATATGTTTTTTTTAAAAAAATTAATGATTCCCACGTAATGCAACTTTAATTTAAAATTTAACAGTAACTACATAAAGTTAATTTTTGAAAAAGAGTTCTTTATTTCATTCGGAAAATGTAATTATCAATATTTATGGGAACTTTTAGCATTTAAAAAAATTATATATAATGGTGAAAATGTATATAACTAATTAATAAACAATGTTATATGATATCTTTAAATATTATGTTTCTAAAATATACACATGATAATTCAAAGTATCGGCAGATTTACAAAATAATAATATCTAGCTACCATCAATTCTTGTAAATTTAACTCAATTTCTTCAAACAAAACAAAACAAAAAAACCTCAATAATTAAATTCTTAGCAATGAGGCACAATATATTCTTTTCTTATTCGAGTTTGAAGAAATGGCTGGCAATGTATTTAACTTACTGCAAGCAAATAATAATAATAATAATGGGACTTTCATCTGCCTTGTACTACTATTAGAAACACGAATTAAAATAAGTGTTCCACTTGCCCTACATGCAGGTGAGTTACCCTTACTATATATGGCTAGCATTGCCCTAAGGCTCTGTTAAGAACTCAACCTAATTAAAGGTCATTTAAAGAACAAAATCTTATTTAATTTACAGTTGAAATTAAGTCAGTTCATCATGTGGTAAAGAAGAGAGTCTCTACAAGAAAAACAAAACAAGTTTTTCTTTTTGTAGTTTCATATATATATATATATATATATATACCTGCAGAGTGCAGACCAATTTTGTGTGACCCACTTTCCCTATATATGTGTCTGGAAAAAAGGAGGATTAGATTAGAGGCCAACTTACTGTGTGTTTACTGTTGTGCTCACTAAAATTGCAAAAAAAGTCCATTGATGTATCATGTATGTGGTCCAATTTGATCCTATGCTTTATGGGTTGGACAGAACCTCCTGCCACTATATATATCTTCTTTGTTGTATCTGACGCAATTGACAATCAAAAATAGTGATGATAGTCACGGCGAAGTTGTTGAAGTAGAGAAGATTAATAATACAAGTTGTATACGTGGTGTAAGAGAGATAATATCTTTGTAATTGCATTAAAACGATGATAGTGTATATGGGAAAACAGTCTCCAAGTGCTCATAAATATGGCAATACCCAACTCGTAAAAGCACAGAGATTAAGGTTATACAAATTGTACAGTCAAACTATACGGGATAACAATAATTATAGAATTCATAACTTCAAACTCTATTTCCACCGTACTTCACAATTAGAAAATTCATACGTGTTAAGTCTCATTTAATAAAAATAGCTTTTTTTTTTTCAGTGGACAATTGGTAATTTATCAATTATATAATTACATGATAGATGGGTTAAATCTTTTTTTTTTTTTTTTTTTTTTTTTTGAGAAGGAGATGGGTTAAATCTTATATTCTTTTAAAATAAAATAAAAAATCTCATACCTATATCTTAATTATGTGCTCAGTGCTCATCCTGACATATCATCAAAACCATAATCTATTTAATGTTGCTTGTTATATTTCCGTAGGACTTTGCTGTATATGACCAAACTGTACAACACGCACGGCTTCAATGTAAGAATAGTTATGCCAACTTCCTTTAATTCACCACTTGCAACTCTAACCCTAATTAATAAACGAGCTAAACCATCACCCTCACCCTCACCCTCACTTAATTGTTTGAACATTAATAAGACCAATTTCAACTAAAAAATGTACTGTCTGTTTTCAATCCTGAAATCTTAGGAATATTCTTACTAATCACACTAGTAAATTTTTTGTTTTATTTATGTATTTTTGAGAATCAAGTTCAGCTTAGTAACGATTCAAGTACAATGTAATTATAATGTCTAGAAAATTAGGGGATCAAAACTAGTGCCCCTATAATAACAATGGGTTGTATTTAGATTTTAGATTTGAGGATTTGAGATCAATTAATTTGAAGAAAATTTTAGTGTAAATGATTTTATATAAATTTAGCAACACGTGATAATTGGAGCTTTAGAGAGTTTAAAGAAACAAAAAATATTTGTGATATTATATTTGTCATACATCTAATAATTTGAAATTGAGATATTAAAAATACTTAAAACCTATCCAAAAATGTCATTAATAATAAAAATATATATATCATTTAATACTTTATTCAAGTCAATTTAAATTTGAATTATTATTTTTAAATACTTTATATACTTTTTATTGGAAAATACTTTATATATCTAAAGATTAATGCTACAGAGCCACAAACTATTTTACACCACCGCGCATCCTTGGCATAATGATTACTTCACAAGTATAAGTACTTGTGGGGTGTAAAGGGGTAAGGGTCGAGGTTTAAGTCTCCAAGAAAGAACTTCACACACATTTACACTTAGACTAAGTTAGAGTAGAATTTCTATCTTGTATATATATAAAAAATAAAAAATAAAACATTTTTACAAATTGTTGCTATGTCAAATTTTTATTAGTTTTCATCCGGGCTCACCATTAATACCGTTTTTTTTCACTTACCAATAACTACTTATCATATCAACAATTTATAAAAATTAAAAAAAAAATGTAAAATAGTTTGTAACTCTAGCATTTTTCATATGTGGAGACTCAAAATTTTGGCATAGGGCAAAAAGTTTGGAAAATTATACAATATTCTAGGAGTATAATAACTAATGCCGTACTCTTAATTTCCTCTCATATAAATTATAAACCCTACCATGAATTTAATTAATGAGATCACCATTAATGTTAGGAAAGAAAGTATGATATTATACTCTGAAATATTTTATAATTACCTGAAAAGTTTGGAATTGGGTTAAAGACTTGTTTATAGTTAATTTGGCTAGAAGCAGTGATCTGTGAATAATACATTCGGATAAACAAATCCTTTTATCCCTTGATTTTCTTTGCATTTACTGTCCTTTCTAGCTAGGACAGACAACACAGTTCTATTGATATGAATGCAATTAGAATTTGTTATAAATTTCTTGATGGATCTTTGTCGAATACACCAAACAAGTTAGCCTTATAATTTACTCTTTGCCTTTTTACTTTCTTGCGTAGTAAATGGGAAACTATTGAGATCAATTAACAATAGCTTCTTCTTTTTTCTTGCCTGCAAGGCATAAATGATGATAACAAGATGGAGAGGAGAAGTCAAACTCAAATTCTCTTCTAGGAAAGAATCGGATAATATGAATGATATAAGCTACAATATAAAAGGGAAAGATTCTATTCTTGAAGGTACAAACATGTCATCACGTGAAGAAAAAAAATACTTGTTAAATTAAAGGATATGACATTTCTTTCTTTCTTTTTCTTTCTCTCTCTCTTTTTTTTTTTTTTGGCTAAATGATAAAAGGTTTGCGATAGTCAGCATTCGTACAAATTAATCAGAAATTCAAGAAGCATATGATGAGAGAGCTTGAAAAAACGAATTCCATACTAGGCATATATATATATATAAACAGTAAACACTAACAGATTAGCACAGTGGCAAAATTAATTGAAGAAACTAATGGCTCTCATCAGATATATTAATTATCTTTATAAACTCTCCATAAATAAAAAGTACAAGGCCATCACAGGGTGGCTAAGAAAGAATATTGAAAGCCAAAATCGAAAAAAGCTAGCACGTGTACGAGGCTTTAAACATGCTTACTGATTAGCTTCACGTTAATATATACGTTTAAGTACATATTTACAGGCAAAAAGTTATATATATATATATAAGTAATTAGTAGTAACATACAGTGATTAGCAAAAAACACAAAGTAAGTAACATTTACCGAGAATGTTCGAGGAAAATATCATTATTTCACGTAGAAGAGGTGTGGGGTGGTCAGTGGTGCCACCGTCCCTCTCCTTAAAGCTAAAGACTATAGGTATCAGAGGCCTATTGGGGACCTATATCCCTCTCTTTCATCATTTATTCAGATGATAGCATGCACTCCCTTTAATACTAGGGTCATTTATCTTAAGAGTAAATTTATATATAATTTTTTTTCTTTTTTTTTTTTGGGATTATATACAGGCTACTGTTGTGTACAGTATATATATGTAGATAAAGCCACAGTCTTAATAATCTAGGACCACAGCCCAACCCCCAGACTCTAGCACAACCAGACACACGATCCCAGTTGGCTAAATATCCTACTGCTTCATAATTCTTGATTTCTTGTGCTGGCTTTTTGTCACCTTCTGTCTCTCTCTCTCTCTCTCTGTCTCTTACAGAAATCAATGCCACATGATTTCCCTTGTTTACCATGCATGTCACTGTGTTGTAATAATTCTATTTTTTTAACAGATATATCCTATTATTTTGTGTACTTTATGCTATATACATCAAGCTTCACTTCAGAATTGTGCTCTCTAGTAAGACAAAATAAAAAGAAATAAGATTTAAAGCTTAATAAGCTTGTTCTTAACTTCTTATATCAACTATCAAGTGGTTAAGTTTGGTTGTAACTTGTAAAGGACACATGTTCCTCATTTGGGGTTGCCACACCAATTTCCAGGTTTGGTCGATGGTGTAATTGCATGCCATGCCATTAAAATAAATACAGCCCTAGCTAAAAGATGGTAGTCTTTCTTTAGATTTAAAAAATTCTTTTTTGTTTTTTTATTCCCTTTTTCAACATTATTAAAGAAGCATCATAGGTGATTTTTTTTTTTTTTTTTTTTTTCTGAAAAAGAAGCATCATAGCTTATTTTTTTTCTTTTATAAAGAAATAGAGATGAATCGCAACAACTATAAAGCTAGCTAGCATATATATTTATATATCCCTTTCATGATGATGATATATAGGCAACAATCTAGGACTTGGTGGCTAGCTATATTGCCAGTTAAGATGATATGAACTAATAAATTGCAAAAATGAGAGAGTACATTGGAATACTGGGTCCATATGTAAGGCAAGGAGGAAGCAAGAGAATCAAACAAATAGCTGAAAGGGAACTAGGTTCAATGGGGGCGTCATTACCAAAATAATTCCTTTATGAAATGTCTAGCTAGCAAGGGGGCTACAATTACTATTATTCAGAGCCACCATTCCTTCCATATCTCTCTCCCATCTCCTTCTACAAAAGTGAACCCCACACTAATAGTCTAATGTCTGCCCCCACACTGTGCACTGAGAAACCGTTGTGCCTCTCTGGCTGTTAAGTCGCTTTCCTCTTCATTATATCACACCCTACACCTATAGCTACCTCCCTCATTCATGTTTAATGGTACCATATGAAACTTTAATTTTCTTGCTTTTCTAGCTTTTCACTGCAAAATATATATATATATATATATGTGTGTGTGTGTGTGTGTGTGTACACAGTTGTTTTTACCATATCATATGCCAACCTGTATTCCCAATACGGCCTTGCCTAGACTTTCTTTCTTTAGACTTGCATGCTTTCCATATTTACAGTTTTTCTGAAAAGTCTTTCATATCAAACTTTTTTTTTTTTTGGGGTGTCAAGCTTATCTTGTAAATATTCTAAAATCGTAATCAAGAGCTTGTAGTTTAACTACTATTTTTTAGTGTTTTTAATGAATACAAACCTTTCAAGAAAATGATGTTCAAAACTAGTGGCAGGAAAAGATTGTCACAGCAGCTTATCTGTTGTGAGCGTGTCTGATTACATCAAATTTATTTATAAACTCAACTCGACCATATACTAATACTGTTATAGTGTACTTTATAGTTAATACACAAACAGACTCAGCAGTGCATGTAATTGGTAAAAATAAATTTCTCTTGACATGAGATAGAATAAGATGAACTGTATATAACAGACGATTTTCAACCAAACATGGAGACAAACCCTACCTCTAATGTTTGAGTGTTACAAATTAATCAATGGAACAACTAAGCAACTTCAAAGTGTCTATGAAAATGTGGCTATGCCTGGAGTAAAAAACAAAACCGACCACAGGCAGAGACGGCTGAGAAATTAGATAAGTGCCTCAAGTCTATCGTATATAATTAATATTCAATCCTAGCCTTAAAGTCATAGTCTCTTTCTCTCACTTTCACTCCGTACACAAGAGAAACGTAACAATGGATTATTCACTACTCATACCCCCATTATATAGCTGACAGCTCAAGTTGGGTATGAACAATCTATATCAGGCTGCAACTTACAAACCATACGTTTGAGTTAGATTCAAGAAAAACTGAAGTGCAGCTGTACTCTGATAAATCTTTCTCATAATCTCAGCTAGCTCTGAAATCAATTGCATTATATAATTTGAAAAAAGAAATTAATGACTGGGGCTCATGGTTAAGTAAAATTTTAATGCCAGATAAATTTAAGAATTTTTACAAATATCATCCTTAGATTTGATGTGAATGTCCATTTGGTCCTTGAAACAAATTGTATCTTATATTAGGCTTTTTTGTTGTTGTTAAAATTAACGTATTTAATCACAATATGTGTACATGATGATAATAATAATATTTTAAAATTAATAAATTATTGACGATATGAAAAATACTATGTATACATCATGAAATTAAATGCATTAATTTTCAATGGAAAATATTAGTAAAAGGTTTAATTTTTCTTCAAAAAAAGAAGTGCAGAAGTTAAATTTTCAAATAATAAGTTTAAGGACAAAATTGATAGAGACAGTCAATTCCAAGGATGATTAAAAAAAATAAAAAGAAGCCCATAAAATTTTCTTCCAAACTATTTCTTTAGAAACATTTACAAACCATACATTAATGTAGGGTTTGGTTCAAGATAATTTAGGATTTGTTTAAATACTGCTTATTGCTGAAAACACTGTAACAAAATAATTTTTAAATGTGTGAATAGTACTGTGGGACCCAGTTTTAACTTAAAATTTGCTAAATTCTGTATTTGTGGGTCTCATGAATAGTGCACGGGATCCACAAAAAAACATCAAACGCATTAAACTTTCAGTTTTCAGAAACATCCAAATTCACACTTAATAAGCTCTCAAAAATCTAGATTTCTAAAAATATGATGCCTAATAATATCATGAAATCTCTAGAATGAAATTATATTATCATTTGATTAGGTTTGGAGTTTAATAAGATTTCCAAGAATATGCTTAATTATGCAATTATATTGTAGAATTTTTTTGTTAAATATTGTTATTCAGCATAACTGAAAACCTCGTTCTTCCTCTCTTGTGTATGCATGTGCATGTGTGTGTGTTTGTGTTTGTTTCTTATACACACACACAAATATAAACATACACTTAAAGAAAAATAGTACTAATATGTCGAAATTGAATAAAATTGGAAAAGATAAGCAAAAATATATGTTTATTTACTAAAACTTGGGTTACATTCTATTTTAGTTCCTAATTATTTTTATTTTTTAAAGTCATTGAATAATTAAGCATACCAAGTTAGTCATTAATTGGATAGTTAGAGGAGGAAGGATTTAAATCCTAGATGTCTCAATTAAAAATACCAATTAATTGAGTTACAAAGATATTAGCACATCTTTATTATATACTACCTCCATCACAGTTTGTTTGTCCTCTATTCCATTTTGAGATGTCCTAAAATATTATCCTGTTTTCAAAAATAAAAATTATTAATTTACTAATGTTCTTATTATACCCCTACTTTATTTTCAAGACTATTTAAAAAGAAAACTAACTAATATTTAAAAAAATCAATTTGATTGGGGCACCTTTTTAGTTGCCTCATTAAGAATAACTCTTTTTAAAAAATTGGTAAATCTATTTAAGGATAGTTTTATAAATTTATACATTTTTATAAGACAAACAAGATAATAAATGATGTTCCCTTAAAAAGTTTGACTTTTCAAACAGGACAAATAAATTGGGACAGATGGAGTATATATATATATATATATATATTATACAAAATAGAATTCTACTCTAGTCTAATCTAAGTGTATATGTGTGTGAATCTCACTTCTGAATACTTGAACTCCAGTCCTCCACACTTCACAAGCACTTATACTTATGGAATGACCATCACACCAAAGATATGCGGTGGTCATCTTTATTATATGTAACTGTGATTAAATGTTACAACGAACCCAACATATAATGCGTATAAAATTAAATACATAAGTGTTAAAGGTCATTTTTGGAATCCGAATAGAAAGACGGAAGCCTAACCTAGCAATGCGAGCAGCAGAGGAATGGCAAGCAAAACCATTAAGTCCAAGCGGCAGGAATAATGAATCACAGGCCCATAATATAAACAATTGGGTCTTGAGGAAGCAAATGGGCCTAAAAGGCCCGAAAAGAGAGAAATGACACTTATGGGCAGTATATGGTATGAAAAAAAGAGAATGGACCACGGTAGGCCTAAAGCGATGTAAACAAAGAAAGTAAGGGATAATAGCAAGCCCATGAATCCCAAGGATGAGAATGAGGAAATCGGGCCGGAGAAGCCCAATTAAGTTAGTAAAAGCCCATGGGATGCAGAGTTAGTAAATGGGCCGAGGAAGTCCAAAGGAAGTAAATGGGTTGGAGAGGCCCAAGGGAAAAAAAGGGACACTAGAGTCCATAAGCAAGAACACCAGTGGCCATATTGGGCCACTGGGGGAAAGAATGGAACGACAGGCTTGAAAAGAGGCCTAACAGGAACAAATCGCCGCGGCAGGAAATGCCAAGTAATGTGGTAGGAGGACGAGGTAATTAAAGAATTGGGTTGAAAAGAATGCAAAGCCCAGTACTAAGTAAAGCCTAGACTCTAAGGGAGCGGAAAATCAAAGTAGCAACTCATGAAAAGCCAGAAACGGACGGCAGACAATACAGGCAAAGTCTCCAGTCCACGGTAGATGCATGAACAACAGGCAGATTTTAGATATATGCAAATAGAAGGCACGCGCAAAACCCAGGCATCACCAACCTATACTCAGCCAATATGGGACATGGTGATGTCATGGGTCAGAGGTAAAAGGGCATGGTTTGGCGGTGGGGAGAGGGTAAGACTTGTTTTGGAGTTCCTGCTCAAGCTCTTTTGGGGGATACGTCTTGCTGGAATGACATACCTCCCAAAAGAGGCAAGACTGAGTTGGAACCACTAGGTGCATGCCATGAGAGATAAAGAGAGAAAAAGATCACCACGATAGGAAGAAGAGCCACGACAGACTAACAGACAAAATAGTTGTCTTTGTCTGGTAATGGGAAGTGGCTCACAGACGAAATAGTAATGATCGGCGAGTACACCAGACCAGACAAAGGTGGTTAAGGGGTAGAATAGTAAAATCCGGTCACAACAGGCACTATAAAAATGAGTCATTTGCCGTGTACAGGGGACATAACAACAACAGGGGAGATATACAAGAAAACAGAGGAAACACAATACTGAAAAATCATGATTGTAGAAATCACTAAGAAAAGAATAAGGGAGAAAAACAAAAGGAAACCCGCGGAAAAGAAAGAAAGAAAAGAGAAGAGAGAGTAAGATAGAAAGAAAGAGACGAGAGTTAATGGTATGCACCGATAAGTCCCTTTCCTTCTCTCCCTCTCAAATCCCTGCTCTCTTCCGCAAATAATCATCCTAGGCATTATCCATTTAGGTCTGCCTTCCTCAAATCCATTAATTTCCATAAGCAGAATTTCCTTTTCCTCGGAAGTTAATTGTGTTAAGAAAAGGTGTTCTTCCTCTTTGGCATTGCTCCTGCAGACCAGATTGAACTTAATTTCTTTATATTTTGATTAGCTTATATTTTGATTAGCCTCTTTTACCATTTGCCCCTCTTAATTCACTTGTGAAAGTTGTCAATATTACTGCGATTATGGGTTATTTGGTCATTCCCTATTAAAGTGCTATCTGGTCATTCCAGAATATACGGCTTTGTTCTATTTATTAGATCTGTCTGCCACAAGCTTTTCTGAAACAACTCTGCCTGTCGTAAGCACTCTCCTGGCAGACGAAGCATAACTTGCGCACAAGCCGGTCAAATTGAGTTCTAGTTGGACCAGTCTCGACTCCCGCAACCCAGAACACTTGGGCCTACTATCACAAAGGGGCAACGCAACCCAACACAACACAACAAAAAAAGCCCCCACTATAGGTTTAGCATGATAAACCTAAATTGTAACTAATTCAAGTATTACAAAACCATGATAGCCCTTTAATTTTAGAAAACCTATTTGGTTTATGTATTTATGATAAAATATATTGATATTTAATATCCTACTATATTCTAATAAAATTTAAGCTTAGGTTTTTTTTTTAATTTAAAAAAAAAAAGAATTTTCTATTAGAGTTTTTTTTTTTTTTTTTTCTATTAGAGTTAATACTCAATAATATTGGCTTTTGGAGGGAATGATGCATTTATTATGTTTATCGTAAGAGACAAACAGTCCTTTTTTCTTTATCTTTTTTTTTTTTTTGGATCTGAACCTTTTTTCTTTATCAAACATTGGAGAAAGTGTTGGTTTCTTTTTTATTTTTATTATTATTATTCCTTTCTTTTTTATTTTCATGCCAGAGCAGCTTTTTGCCTGCTCAACCAATCGTTTCGAAAATGGTATGGACTATGGAGCATCGAGTGTTTATTTTACCAAAATGATTAATATGTAGTTTGGTCCCTGTCACATACAGATATAGTATCCTACTTATGTGGCCAACACAAATCAACCAATCCCCTTCAAGCTAGCTTTCTTCTACATCAAGTACAGGGTCTTATTTCCTTGTGGTTGAAATAGAAGAACCAGATTCGACTAATGTCTCAGAAAAAAGATTCGACTAATGTCTCAAATGTAATGAATAATAGCATATGCTTCTTTTTTCTGTTTTGGTCTTTTATTTACCATACATTGCGTGTCTTAAAGGCTTATAGTTTATTGACGAAGGCCCATGCGACTTCCGACAAGTATGTCAATCATGGTGTATGAAAAAGTTATAATTAACAGAATAATTAATTAATTAATTGGAGTAATATTCATACATAATGCATGATAGTATACATAACATTAGAAAATGCCCCTCTAGCTAGCTAAGTACCCCTACTATCTTCTTTCATTGTATTGACATATAATGCTTATTAGACGAAATGATCCAGCACTATTATGTGAAATATTGGCGGTGGTCCGTGGGCCAAGCAAATTGGTGTATAGCATAGCTTGGATCCACCAAAGGAAAAGAAATCCCAGAAAGGAGGGAAAAAGAGAAAGGAAAAGGTATTGCATTATTAAGGTAAGAGAACTTGAAGCAAGAAAAGAAATATCACTCTGTCACGATTGTTTTAGCTTAAAATCTAAGTTTATTTTTTTATATATATGATCAACTTATATATACTAGAACTTTTTAAAGTGTTATTATTTCAAAGATAAGCAAATGAAAAGTAAATTTGGAGGTCTCCTTTTTCCATTAGAACATCAATTTGTTCATTATGTTTTCCTCTATCTATGCTGACAAGGAACTATTAATGTAGGGTAAGCTAGGTAACCGAAAGTAAAACACAATGTACTTGCTAATTCAATAGACCACCGACCACCTGATAATCGACCTTTATTTCAATTCTGTGTAATCAAAGCATGATCCACATGCGCTTTGAAATGTGGGTGTGGGAGGAATGGCTGGGACAATTGATTCACAATTGACTAATGAGTTCAATGACTTAATTGCTTTGACATGGGCATGTGATCATATATATATATATATATATATGTTCACATATAAAAGACTCTTAACATACATGTTTTGAAGTCATAATCTCACCCTTTTTTATTGTGGGAGGAAAATAAAAGTCAGGCTATCTTTTACTTTTAAGTTTTCTTTGAAAATGTCAGTGGAAATTCCCCACCCTGCACTGACTGACTAAAAGGGCCCAAAGCATCACACTTTACAGGCCTAATGAACCAACTTCTTCGAAGAAACTTGTACTGATAAAGAATGGGTGAAACTATGAGCTTTTAAACCCAGCAAAATCGAACTAAGATCATCAAGGGCAAAGGTGTATATGCAATATGCTAGAGGGCTTTATTAGTTTCCTTTTATCACTACACAAATATGCGTGTTTAAGTCCAATTATCTATCAAACACCAGTAAGGCAGTAACTTGTTCAGGGTTCAGACAAGTCAGGAGCCCACTCAGCCCTGCAAAATAGTAAAAGGGATATCGAGTATAGTAGTATTTAGTTGGAATAAGCTTCGGGCCGTAGCAAATCCTTGCTTACAACAAACACGCAGGGCCGGTCCAAAAAAGAAGAACATACGGGACCAGACAGTCAGTCTGCCATAGGCCCTAACATAAAAAGTATGACCCGACTCACAGTGAAAAAGCGTACACTGGGCTGTATCACACAGATTTTTCCCACCCAACTGGTTTGGTTGGTCCTGTACTCTCTCTCTCTCTCTCTCTCATTGGTTAAGTAAAATGTTTCTTCTGTTTTTATAGACGAATTAAAATGTTATACTCCTATCATATACTAACAACGTTCTCAGATCTGACCTTCACTTGAGATAGCTTAGAGGGAAAATGTCATATCCCTAAACTTGAAGTTTAGACCAATTTTTTTAATAATATAATTGTTTATATATTTTTATTATTATTAATTAATATTTTTTAGATTAATTTTACTTCTAATCTTGTCTTTTAACCTTACTACATGAACTAAAATCCTGAGTGCTGACTTTGTCACCACTAGGTTTCCCACCTCCTGTTATATTTTTCACTTTCTCTCTGGCATTCTATGGGGAAGTGTATTGGTGAGATTAGACAAATGGCCCAAATCAATGTTTGTGGTCATGATTGATTTTTTTTTTTTTTTAAGAATAAAGAAACAATATTTATTTGGAGTTGTAATTTGTAAAAGGGAAAATAGAGTGAGAACACGGTTGGGTATATTTAAAAAAATAGTAAGCTAAATTTTAAATAAAAAAAGAGTATCTTTTAAAAACCCAATTTAGGTTAAAGAAATCAGCGGTCTTTGAGAAACTCTAAAGATACACCTAAATATATAAATAAATCCACAACACGTTTAACTATCGCATTATGATTGTGTACTTAAACAAGTACTAGTGGTGATCTTATGTGTAAGTGTTGTTATTCAAACACAAGTTGACACGTGGACGGACCTATTTCCAATTAAGGGGGGCTGGAGTATAAGTAAAAAAAATCATGAAATTTCACATAAGTATTTATTTAGTATTAACAAAAAATCAACAACAAAAAAATACACAAATTTTGTTTTGTAATACATTATAATGCAATTATCTACTAATAAAGGCAAAAACACAAAACTTCATTGTTTCTTACTACATTAGAGCATTTGCAACAACTCATGTAAAAATTTCTATCTATTTTAGCATAATAACCTACTTTTAAAAAAAAAAATTATATATTCATAATTATTTATTTTACACTACAGTTCATCATAATACTATTCCCTTGTTAATTTTTTATTATTATCTCAAATCATCTTTCTCTTCCTTAACCAAAAACTATTGTCCTCAATCTAAATAATTCCTAAAACATTCATTTGCATAGCAACAATAATTGTGTAAATTTTTCCAATAAACCTAAAATACACCCACATTAGTCTATGTATCATTGTACAAAAATACATTCGTGCTATTATAACTGTATAAATTTGCAAAAATACATTTGTGCTATAGTAATTGTGTAAATTTGCACAATTACCATAGCACATATGTATTTTTGCATAATGATGCATAAACTGATGTGGGTGTATTTTGGAGTTGATTGGACAAATTTGGGGTCTTATATTATTTTACAACTATTGCAAATGCTATTAGCCTATTACAATAAAGTCAATGTAAATTGTAAAGGAGGGGGGCCCGAAATTTTTGAAAGTGGGGGCCCAAATATAAAATTGTAAAAGATATACCTATATATATACTTTTTTTTTTTTTAATTTCTTAAGAACTAGGGGGCCTAGGCCTCACCTAGTTTCGTATGTATGTTATGAAATTGGATATGGTTTCAGTCCTTTCAGATATGTCTGTAAGCTAACTAATGGCTTGAGGGATAGAAAAGTCGAGAAATAGAAACTATTTTACTTTTTCTTAAGTGTGTTTGGTTAGGAATAGAAAAGTGAAAAAAAGAAAAAAAGAAAAAAAATTCTTTTATTTAGTTGAGGATAAAATTAAGAAGATGAAAAAGATAATTTATATCAATTAACTTTTATGTGCTTTATTACATAATATATAAAAAATAATTTATTTATATCCATTAAATAATAAAAATATTACCCAATCCCATTCCTTATTATGGTAGTCTAAGGCTAGTTAATTAAAATAAACAAAAACAGAAAAAACAAAAAACGTCTAGGTAGGAAGTAAGAACCCTGGTTAGTTTTTTTTCAACTAAAAGGTTAAAAGCAAGAGTTGATGTCACTCTTTTTTTTCCCTAGGGAAAGGAAAATCAAGCCCTCTGGGCCTATTCTTTCTTTTCTTTTTTTTACCTAGCAAAGCTAAGCTCACCTCTAAAGTCAAGTCCTCTGGGCCTATTTTCGTAACAGGTTGGGGCCCATGCCCATTTCAAATCGCCCCCACCCCCCTAGATTTGTGCTCTGTAGGCCGAGATGTACGGCCCCTTCTGTGCATTTTCGTAGTTAATAAATGAGCATTTAATCTTTTCTTTTTCTTTTTCTTTTTCTTTTTCTTTTTTTAATTTATATCAAGTTGGAATCATCACTAAGCCAAGAGGATTTCGCGTCTTTGACAGTTTTATTTGATGTCTTAGAACAAGAACAATGACAACACTGTAGCAACTTATTTTTAATCAACCCATAATATATGCCAATTCTTATCAAAAAGAAGTTATATATGCCGATCCTTGCACTTTAACAGAATTCGATTCACAAAAATAGTGCGTTTGGATTGTAGAAATTGGACACATGGATTTGAATTTAGGTTATTAAATTTAATATATCTTGTTTGGATAGTTTAAATCTTATCATTTCAAATCATCAGATATATGAAAAATTTTAAAATTTACAGGTTTAGAATCAAGGAATTTTAAATCCACTACTTTATAATAAATCCAAATTCAAGTATCCAAATACAACTTGAGATCATTTATTTGGTATGTTGGTTACTCATAATCTTTGAATTTTTATTATTCACACGCAACATGCATGTAGCAACAAACCCCTTTTAAAGTGAGAATATTGTGAGCTTAATTTCACCAATTTTTCATTGCATTTGTATCCAAGATCATAATGTGATGATGATGATGATTTGAAGTTTCTGTCCGTATATCAATCATGCAAATGTTCACATGTTACGGACCCCCTTCTTTCTGTTTTTAAGCCCCCACACGCTTGTCCTCCTTCTGTTTCTTGTAGTTGTAGATATATATATTTTTTTTTTGAAGAGATTGTAGTTGTAGATATTAATAGGGGCACAAAACACAATGTCAATGTATTGTTACATGGTTCATCAAAAAAAAAAAAAAAAAATGTATTGCTACATGGATAATGGGTTTCATAATTGCATTATACAACTTCTTCTAGCATTTAATTAAACTAGTTAATTAATTCAAGTTTTTCTTTTTTCTTTTTTCCTAGGCAATAATGTCCACCATGAAGATTCAGGACCTAGAGAATACCTTGATATTAACATGTTGAGGAAGAATGAAGATTGGCATCTGATTTTCCTGTTTCCTTTGACTTGCAAAATCAACTAAGCATCCTTTTTTCTTCTTTTTTTGTCAAAAAAGCTTTGGCTATGGTTTAAGTCTTTTTGGTTGACCCAATTTCAACTTGAGGACCATTTCTATAAAAGCTTTTTCTAATGATTCGAATATTAGTACATCCTTGCAAGTAGCTACAATATGGCATATATACATTATTAATAGGAACAAAGGTCCTTTTTTTTTTTGGTAAAAGGGGAAGTTGCTAGGAACAATTTATTGAATTTACTCATTTGACTTTGGTAGCAACAAAGAAGGCATATTAGACTCAAACAACTTTTTTTTTCCTCCTCTCAATTGACCCAACTTGATCTAGGAGTCATTCTGTGAATCTTCTTAGAAGTCTCTTTAATAAAGTAGGACAGCGTTAAGATTTTTTTTTTTTTTTTTTTTTTTTTTTGAGAATGAGTTAAGAATTTTTTAGTTGAATCAAAATTAAGATTTAAGGCTCTTTAGCACCAAAGTTAAAGTCGGAGCAAAAAAAAAAAAAAAATCTTTGTCAATCTTTTTATTAAATATTCAATTATATATGATGCTTTTTTTTTTTTTCTAGAAAAATATACACTTGTCAATAACTCTCTACCTGCATGTAGAAATTCAAAGTGGTTAATTTTTTATTTCAAATATTTTTTGTATGGTTTGACTATTTTTTTTAATGATGAATATTTTTGAAATATAGTAAAATTTTATTAGTAAGTATTAAATGTACCCTTGCCCTTGTCTTTTTATATATGTTTTTAAAAAAAAAAAAAAAAAACTAATGCAAGTGTCCAAAAGTCTTAAACCACTTCTTTTCTTAATCAATTCTCGAAGGACCTTGTTAAAAACCTTTTTAAGAAGTTATGCCATTATAAATTATTAAAATGCTAGAGCCCATTATATTCCAAAGCTACTTTCCTCCTTTTCCCCAAATCCCCTCCCAAAATAAAAGTTGCCTGAACTGTTAGCCCCTTAAAATATATATATATATATATATATATTTAAAAAAAAAAAAAAGATTTCCCCCTTTTTCCAACTCCGCACCTCAAATAAAAGTTGCCTCAAATCTAAGCCCCAATAATTGATATCAAACGTGTAGATTAAAAAATATTATTATTTAGAGAATATTATTTGTAAGCCAATTACAGTTTTGTTATCCAAAATTTCAAAAAATTATAAACAAAGTTTAATTTTTTATTGTAAAATAATCGAACCATCTAGAATAATTTTTTAGGAGTTACATCATGAATATATCATGTGGGACCCAAATATTTAGCAACCTCGGCCCATTTCATATCGGGCCCAAGGTTTATGCCGAGAAGAGTACAGAATTCGAGGATGAGTGGGAGAGGCCCAAGTCATCAAGGGACCTCGCCGAGGATGCCCACGTCCTCAGCAAACTGACATTGAAGGAAAAAAAGCTGTCACTCACCCATTAAATGCACGCCACCAACACTCTGGCTGCATCAATGGCGAATTGACTAGCAAACAGTGACGCTTTGGTTACTTCAACTAACAGAAAGCCTACAAAGGCGGCCGATGGGACAAGCCTTCAGATACAAGTTCAAATGGCCTACAAATGGACGGCAGGGATCAACTGAACAAGACTATATAATAGATAGAATCCCCAACGTAAAGGGGGCCTTTCGGTAGGGAAAGGGAAGGGTTTTCTTTCTTTTAGGGTGTTCAAGGACAACCCTTGTATTCATTGGTTCTAAGGAAAAGAGCTCCTCGGACTGGGCCGATGACGAACTTTCCTCAATAACACTTAGTCAAATTTTAGTTATTCTTCTTGGAAGCCCACGTCGACTGTTATCTTTCTTACTAGTGCCCAGCCCGTTTATCCACTCTCTACAAATTTATTGTACGGAAGTTGCCCGAAATGGGTCCCTACATATCATATGACTCATTAATTATTAAGACCTTTTTTTTAAGATCAAACTCCATTACAAAAGTTTGGAATAATTATTTAGGGACTACATCATGTGTTGATCATAGAATTCATTAATTATTGAGACAATTTGTTAGGTATCAAATTCCATTATAAAAGTTTGGAATAATTTAAAATATTAGTTCAATTATATGAAAAATGTGAAATGAACATAAGATATTTGTAGTCGCTAAATTATGACTTTGCGAAACTAACAAATGACCTAATGCGTCGTGCAAACATTTACAACATTGTGCACAAAAGTGCTTATCACTAGCCATTGTCATTGCCTCATTGGTATAGTAACAATAAGATAAGATAAAGTAAAGAGTTCCATGGCTCAGTGATATAATTCATTAATTTGGCCTCTCCTATGAGAAAATTTTGGGTATAAATCTCATCTTCCCCACTTTATTTATTTTTTTTTTTTTTGGGCGGGGGGAGGAGAACCTTGCAGTTTTGTCCTCGTGTCAAACACTGGGAAATTATGAAGCATTGATATGTTAAGTTTTCTTTGGCATAGTGATGAAAGTGTGTGTGTATATATATATATATATATATACACACATACGTGTGGATAAAAATAATATTGACTCATTTTTAAACGTTAATAAGTTCATTAGAACCATAAAGTCTTAATAATTTATGGATGAACTTGAAAATTTGATGCATAATTCAAAAATCAAAATCGTAGTTTGACTGATTAGGGGTTAAGAATTTTAAATCATATATATATATATATATATTAAAGAGTAGATTTTTTTTTTTTTTTTTGTAAATTTATAATATTTGAACTAAAGTTGGTTCTTTAAAAAAATAAAGACATACTAACAAGTATCACTATTTAGAGTACAGCGTATTTTTCTTCTCAAAAAAAAAAAAAACTCAAAGTATCAACTATGGTCTTAAATTTATGATGTGTCCTTCACTCCTTCCAAAACAAATTTATGATGTGAAGTAGCTGCAGGACAAAGGTCGTGTTGGCCGTTTCGTGCAGTTATTGAAGCGTAATTAATGCCATAATTATTGCTTCATATTTCATAGCCCACATGCAAGGGAAAAAAAGAAAAGAAAAGAAAGAATCATTGTACTGTCAATAATATTAACTGGGACATCATTATATACTTTTGGCGTGATAATTATTTTATAAGTATAAAATTTTTGTAAGGTGAGGAGGTAAGGGTTGACGTTTAAGTCTACAGGAGAAAACTTTACACGTATACATATTTAAATTAAGTTATAGTAGAATTTTTATTTTGTATAATATATATATATATATTAACTGACACATCACTACACACCCTTAAGGGGCGTTTAGTTTGTCATGATGTTACATTATACCGTAATATTACGTTATTGTAATTTTATATTAATGTAATATCAATACGAGAATATAACATTACATTGTTTAGGAATGTAATAAGATTAAGATGATGTGATATATTTTATAATTTTAAATTATGGTAATATTATAAAAAATAAAATAAAATATTTTTAATATCACATCATTGTAATGTGCATCACATCAAGAGCACATCAAAACGATCCAAACGTTCCCTTAATGCGATGTCATTTTACAAGTATAAATGTTCATGAGTCGCGGGAGATAAAGTAGGTTCAAGTTTCTAGAAAAAAAGATAAGAGGAAAAAAAAAAAGAATAATAGAGGGAAAAAAGAAAAATAAAAGGGGAAAGAAAATACTTATTTTATGCGTGTTTAGATATAGAGTGAAAGAGTAAGGAGATAATTTTTTTTTTTTTTTTATCGTTGTAAATTATAAATTAATAATAATTAATTATGAGAATATAAAAGTAATTTTACCCAAAAAAAAAATCAAAATCTTCCAAGATTATAAGAGTAAATTTATGGATTTAGAGAAAAAAAAAATGGTGAAACCCAAAGAAACAACCTAAAATGATTATTTTCTCTAGTGCTAACCAAACAAGGTGTAAATTTCCCTAGATTTTATTGTTGTATAATTTGTACAAAGAACAACAAAGACACGGACCCACAAATTGATTTGATCTTTCCTAACAGAATCCAAAAACAAAAAGCTTATGATCAAGAACAAGAATTTCATCTTTCTGTTTAAAAAGAGAAAAAGATATTTCATGAATTAGAAAAATCATAACAGAAACAGAATTAACAAAAACAAAAAATTCACACAAACACCATGATACGATACATCGCCACCAAACCCCATAGTGGGAAGATCTTAATAGGATAAAATTATTCGCCCTTTCAACCTCGGAATAAAAACCAATCCGACGGTCCACAATGTTCTGTACCACATTTGACTTTTTGAGCGAATTGTCTTGTCCTTTTTTTTTTGGGTTAAAAAATAAAAATCCAAAAAGATTTTACTTACTCTGGATTCCATATTTGCACGAGTGGCGCAAACTGATAGGCTCTCCTACTGTCGGAAAATATGCCACGTGTCAATGTACTTCAATTTGCTATCGTAACTAGTAGCTAGCCAAAAAAAAAAAAATAAATAACACTTTAACACCATCACGGTCGTTCAGAACACTCTATCTGACAAGCCACTCAAAATGCGCCACGTAAGCAAAAACAAGATTAGAGACACGGAAATGAAATTTGATGCGACACGTGTCGTTAATTGGTTGGTTGAATGAAATCTACGTTGACAGTAACCTGGAGGAGGTAAAGTGTTAAAAAAAAGTGCCCCCTTGAACTTGTTCCTATGTACGTACATGACAAACCGACTATGTACCAATTTCCAAACGAAACTTACGTTTGTTTGTTTGTTTTTTTTTTTTTGATTTATTAACGTGTGTTCTTAGATATATATTAATAATTTATTTTAAAAATTTTTTTATAAAAAAATAAAAAAATAATTTACTATTTTAATAACTTTTTTATTAAAATTTTTTCAAAATAAATATTTAATGTGTGTCCTAAATGGCCATATTAACCTACCTCTTTTTGTTTTTAAAACTTTCGGTGTTTTTAATATAAAAAATAAAAAATAAAAGAAGGGGATTTTTATTTATAATTTTCAGGTTTCTTTTTCTCACATCACTTTCCTTGCTTTGCTTTGTGGCGCTCTCTTTCTCTCTCAGGAAGAGAAAAGCAGAGTAGCAGGAGCGAAAATACCCAGAAAAAGAAGAGGAGAGAAGAGAAGAGAATAGAAAAAAAAAAAAAACAAAGAAGAAGAAGCAAAAAGCAACATATAAGGGGGGGTCAAAAAAGAGAGCAGAATAGGAGGAGTTGATAGACCGTGGAATCTAAAAGAATCACACACCAAAGTTTGTGGTTTAGGGTTATTGTTGTTGTTGTTGTTTCTGTTTCTGTTCTTGTTCTTCGTCTTGTTGGTATTTTCTCTTTTAACCCTTAAACCCCTTTTGCGTGTTTCGTACGGTCTATCCACCTCCTTCTCTCTGCTAATCTCTGTTTATCTCTCTCTCTCTCTCTCTCTCTCTCTCTCTCTCTCACCGACAGCATCTTTATAAGCCTGCCTTTCTATCTATCTCCAGAACAAAGCAGATTTCATTCAGTTCTGTTCACTTTGTTTTTTTCAGTATTCCTTTGAGAGATTTTGGATTTTGGTTTTTGTGTTTGAAATTATATATTTATAAGAAAGTTTTCAGTTTTCTATATATTTATATTTATATTGTGTTGTGCTTGGTACTTGGGCATCTATATTTATATATTTATAGGAATAGTAGAGGTAGAGAGTGATGGAGAATGAAGGTAAGGGTTTAGGGGGTGAGGATGTGAGGGCACCGTCTTACTGGCTGGATGCCTATGAGGACATACCTTGTGATTTCACCGATTTCGACGCTGATACTTCTATTGTTCCTGATTCCGCCGTGGATAATATTTCCCACAATGATTTCTTTGGTGGAATTGAACACATCCTTGATAGTATCAAGAATGGTAGTGGCCTCCCTCTCCCTCCGGTCTCTGATACTAATACTAATGCTAATGGTAATTCCACTCTCATTGGGAATGGAATTCTGGATTGTCCTATTGGGGATGGCTGGTTCCAGAATGAGAATGGGATATCCAAGGTTCAAGCTGAGGGGGAGGAGAAGGGCTCAATTGTGCAATCCAAAGAAGTGGTGGAGAATGGGAATGGAGATTGTAAGCGTTACGAAGCTGATAATGGGAATGGAGAGCAGAGATTGGTCCATTCCCTCAGGGAAGATGGAGTGCAAAAGGTTGAGAATAGAGGTGGTGAGTGGTCGAGGGAGCGGGGGAGTATTGATAGTGAGGAGAGATGTAGCAAAAGGGCTAAGCTTGGTAACCATAAGAATGACAGGCCTTATTCGAGTAGAGGGCAGTGGCAGTATCACAACAAGGATAGGGAGAGAGGTTCTAGTAGGAAGAGGTCGCAGCGTGATTGGGATGACGGTGATAGGAGGGATAGGGATAATGGTAGGAGGAGAGAACATTATAATAGTAATAGGAGAGATGGTAGAGATAGGGATTGGAGGGATAGGGAGGCAAAGGGTTTTTGGGAGAGGGACAGGACAGGGTCGAATGAGTTAGTTTTTCGCGTAGGTACTTGGGAAGCTGAACGTAACAAAGAGGGGAAGGTGGCTAATGACAAAAACCAGGAATGTAATGGAAAGGATGAGGTGAAACCTGAGGAGCCTAAGGAAAAAATCCCTGAAGAACATGCTCGACAGTATCAATTGGATGTTCTTGAACAGGCAAAGAACAAAAATACAATAGCTTTTCTCGAAACAGGGGCTGGGAAGACACTCATTGCTGTTCTCCTTCTCAAAAGTATCTGCAACGATTTACAAAGGCAGAATAAGAAAATGCTTGCTGTGTTTTTAGTTCCTAAAGTGCCACTAGTTTATCAGGTAGTCTATTTTGGAGACTTTTTTTTCTTTTAGCAACTTAACCATGGTGGTGTATGTTCATTGCAAAATGAGTTGATGTTGTTATTGCTGTCATACTTTTACTGATTTCAGCAAGCTGAAGTTATTCGTGAGCGAACTGGTTTTCAAGTGGGCCATTATTGTGGCGAAATGGGTCAAGATTTCTGGGATGCTCGAAGATGGCAGCGTGAGTTTGAAACAAAACAGGTATCTTTTGAACTTTCTGACTTTGATAAGATGTGATTCACTTATATTATTGAAAATTTTATAATGTTTTGAATAACTAATTATTTCTGCACTGCATGGACGTATTTATAAATTGATTATGTGACTAGCTGTTTATAATGTTTTTACTACTTGGGAAACGGTTTGAATAAGTTGTTAGCTTCGATTGTTGGAAGATAAGTGATTTGATTGTGGCTACTTACCAATATTTAAAAATGAATCTTTTGGATCCTCTGTTTTATAGAGTTAATGATCTTGCAAAAGAAATCTTTGCCACATACAGGAGAAAGAGCACAGTTGTGTTGTTTTAAAATACTAGCAAATTATGTACACATATAAAGAGAGAAGAAGTTATTGATTGTAGAAATTTACTTTAGAAGGCTATAGATTAATTGTTGGAAGGAAAATTCTTTCATCACAATGAGATACAGTGTAAATGGCATTGTTGTGCTATTGTAGCAGTGTACGTGTCCATAGCATGTGTACAAATAATGAGGGCTTTAGAGAAGATTTGATGTTGACACCTATTTTAGTGTTTCTTTTGCGTACTTTGCGCACCAAGGTTTGCCTTTCAAATAAATCTCAAGAAAAAAATTGGTTTATAATTATTTTAATGGGTGTCCATAGTTGTGTGTACACCCTCTAGTGTTGTAGATTGTAGTGTTCTAGTGGATATAGTTCAGTATGTAGCCTTTTTACTCAGACTTTCCCTCAGATTCTTTATAAACAATTTTGTTATTCAATACAAAAATGACTTATAAAAAAAAAAGTTAAAGTTTATATGCTTACAGATTAATTATTGCAATGCAAATGAGATTGATTTCAATGGCCATATGATAAGGATTTTATCAAATATCAAGATTGTGATTCCCTCCTATTCTTTGTAAAATTTTTTGTTATTCAATACAAAAATGACTTATAAAAAAAGAAAAGAAAAAAAAAAGTTTATATGCCTACAAATTAATTATTGCAATGCAAATGAGATTGATTTTAATGCCCATAGGATATGGATTTTATCAAATATCAAGATTGTGAAATCATCAGCCCAAGTTGGTGATTAGAAGACAATGTTACCCAACCCCAAATTAAGAGTAAACGAGTGAGTCCTGTTAAAAGAAAATTTATTCGTATGTGTGTGTATTCCCTCAATGAAGGGAGGTATGGAGGTGGGAAGATCCAAGAGTGGACCAGTGGAAATAGGAGATCTGGTTGTAATCTGGTGTGCCGTGTCAATCATAAAAACTCGTAGTTTTCAATACTATGATAGATTCAATATGATGTCTCTTGATAAGTAGGTTCAGTATGATGACTTGTTGCCTCGTTTTTTGCTGTGTGCTAAAGCTATCTTTGAAAGTGTACTTCTCCCTTGCCTGTGAGATATGGCCTAAATGGCACATTCTGCTTTTATAAGAACATGTGGAGGGTGAGGTTGTGGGTTCAAAACATGGGTGCGCCGTGCGCAATTTAACATACCAATTTAAAAAGAAAAAATAAAAACCGTACTTTCCCTTGTTTATTTATTTATTTCTTTATATATTTTTGATCTTTCCTCTACCTAGCAAAAATATTTTCTGATCTGTCCTTGCCCTCCACTACCAGTAATTTTCAGTATACTAACATGTCATTACTAATTTTCCATCGCTAAAATTTGAGGGAAAGGTTTGATAAGTAAGTTTTGGCCACAATTTGAGTGGGTGGGGAGGGAAGATTTGGACTACTGATCTCCACAAGCTTGCCTATGATAATAATCTAGCAGCGTTTTCTTTTATGATTTTTGCCTTGTATATTTCCCATGTACTAGAGCTGCGCCTTTTTGTGCTTTGTAATGAATTATTACTTTATCAATAATCTGGCAGCTTATTATATGATCTTAGACCTAAAATCAAAGTAATTTTTGTTTTCTTCTTAAAATGATTACATATGTTTTGACAAGTTTAAATTGGTACTCGTTTGATGGAAAACAAGTATGAGTACATGGATTAAAGATGAAATGTGATGAATGTAATACAGGAGAACTTGTTGGTTATTGGAGAACCTGTGGGGAGGCAGTCCTTCCAAAGAAGCATTCCTTCATCTCCTTAGAAAGAGGGCATAATTGATCTTTGGGTTCACCATATTGGTGGCATTTTGTGTGACCAAAATTTTTTAGGAAACTTATGTTACCTTGAAATAGTGAGCCTTCTCTTCTCTAAGCATTGCGTGATATTTATTTGTCCAATTATTCTCTAGATGATGATAGGTGTTGGTGTTTAGTGACTGATGGCTGGTCCCCTATCTTGCTGATTGATTTGGATGGGCAAAGTTTCCCCTAGGCTTAAGGTTGTGGTGTAAACACTGTTGAACATTGGGACAAATACTAACAGGAAGTTGCACTCTAGAAGGTTTTTTCCTGTTTAGCTCTCAGCTTGAAACTGCATTTGTGTTAAAAAAATGGTCAGATGATTGATTATATGTTCATGCATTAGACTTTTCTTGGTCATTGTGTCAGAAGTATTCGCTTTTGGGTACTTATCAAAAAAGTATTCCCTTTTGGAAATATATAATGACACTTTGTGAAACATTGATTTCTCATGGAAATAGTGTTTGGTGTTTTTGTGAGGGTGATACGGGCAAGCTTCATGGGTTGGGGCAATTCTTGACATCCATCAGATATGTGGTTTGAAAGAATTGCTGAAAATTGAAGAGAAAATTCTTTCTTTGGCATTGTTTCTTCTTCTTCTCATTTCTATGTATCTCCTTTAGGGAGTGTTTTAAAGGGACATTTGGTAGGTTTGAATTTTATATGTTCTTGGCATCAACTGTCAGATATCCAGGCTCTTATGGCTGTCTCCTTTGAGGAGATGAAAGTTGAATTTTGTTTTTCACTTTCTTGGAAATCCAGGTTAGGTAGGATTCATGGGAATTGATTTACTTTAGAGCGTGTTTAAATTTTGGCCTTAAAATTTTTGAATCTTGAAGGTGGGTCAATGTGTTTGATGCCGACATAGCTCCCTTAGTAAATTCATGGGAAGTATCAGGTTTGAGAATTTACACGTGAATCTTTATTTGGCCATTTGGCGTCGGAATGGCAAAAATTATTTACACTGCTTGACCCATCATGTCCTGCGTGGATTTTCCTAGCCCCAAAGAGGTGATGGGGCAGGGACGGGTTTTGTTGCCCCTCCTCATCTTGCCCCATATATATAAAATTTAATCTTTTTTATGTATAAAATCTATTTTTTTGTTACCATCCCTTCAAACCCTTGGTTTCTCTTTTAGCACTCACATGACTATGCCTCCCCTTACTCTTTCATCTCTCTCTACCTTATAAACGTTGAAAAGCCACCTCATTAGGGATGGAAAAATACCTCTAACCTGATTTGTCCCCGATCCACCTCGCTCTTGTCCCGCAGAGAGAACAGGGTGGGGATGGGGCCCCTGATCCCACCCTGCCTTGCCCTATTGCCATTCCTGTTTTTTTATGCACTGTCCAACAACTATGTGTTCTATAGTTAAGCATAATCTTAAGTTACAAGTTGATCATGCCACAATGTAGGCCTTGATGGCGTCTGGCTTAGTGTATTCAATATGATTGAGGCATATGCTAATAACGTGTTTGGAAACCCATGAATTTTCCAAAATGAATTGAATTTGTATAATTTAGTCCAATTCATGTGTTTTGTACCAAAATGAATTGAATTCAGATTGAGGGCATATGTTTAGAACCACAACTTCCCTATATGAATTGAAATGGTTTAGAATTCATGTGGATTGGCTAACAATGGACCTAATTATATCAGATTTGGTCCAACTTCTGATTCATTTCTTGTTGTAAGACTCTTTTTATCAATTACTTAAAATATCTCTTCCTTTTTCCACTCCCACATATTACATACCAGCATTTGAGAACATATGTTCCCTTCTACTCTCTCTCTCAAATTTTGTTAAGAAACACATATGAATAAATTTTTAACTTTTATTTGGTTTTTACAAAATTAGATTGTAAATCAACATCTAGTAGGGGTAGTATGGTGTCATCTTATTCAATGCTATTCATCTTATGTGCCTCCCCCCCCACCCCCCCCCCCCCCCCCCCATCCCCACACACAAAAAATTGATTACAATTGTACTCCTTTTCAATTCTTGTTTATTCCAAACACATAAATTGGGCTTACAATCTACAAAGTTCATTTCATCAATTCATCTGAGTTAAAGTATGAGTTTAAATTTCAATTCATTTTATCTTGACTAATTGAATTGAATTCAAGGTTAATTCAGTCATGAATTGGTTCCAAAGGAAGTGCTAATAGAATCTGTTCTGCATCACAATTTGACCAAGGATTTGTAATTTCACTGCAAAATTAGATTTATTAGCGTGTCATGGCTGCGATTGATGCCCCGAATATATGTCGGTCTTGTGTGATGGGACTCTTACAGAATCTGGAAAAAAAATTTATGGCAAATGTGTGTTACCATTGAAAGATTACTGCATCAAAAACAGAAGGTTTTTATGTTATTATAATTGATTTCATTATTATTATTGGTCTTGTAGCTTGGGTGGTGCCTGCTTCTATACCAGTTTACCCAATTGCTTATTCTTGCTGCAGGTTTTGGTGATGACAGCTCAAATTCTGTTGAACATTCTGAGACACAGTATAATAAAAATGGAAGCAATTAATCTCCTTATTCTGGATGAGTGTCATCATGCTGTGAAGAAACATCCATATTCTTTAGTGATGTCTGAGTTCTATCATACAACACAAAAGGAGAAGAGGCCATCTGTATTTGGAATGACTGCTTCTCCTGTTAACTTAAAGGGTAATTGCTCTCTCTGTGACAATAATGTTCTCATTTTCTATCATTTATGTTCCTCTTTTTTAAGCTATTAAAATTCTTACAAGGGTCTTCTCATCAATTTAGATTTTATTATTAGTCATGATTTCCTTTTTCTCACATGTCTTACACAACATGTTTATGCTACCCATGATGTGATCTATTCAGGTGTCTCCAGCCAAGTAGATTGTGCAATAAAGATTCGTAATCTTGAAAGTAAACTAGATTCCATAGTTTGTACCATTAAAGACCGTAAAGAGCTTGAGAAACATGTGCCAATGCCCTCAGAAGTTGTGGTGGAGTATGACAAAGCAGCTAGCTTATGGTCCCTACATGAACAGATAAAACAAATGGAAGCTGAAGTTGAAGAAGCTGCAAAATCGAGTTGTAGACGAAGTAAATGGCAGTTTATGGGCGCTAGAGATGCTGGGGCCAAGGAGGAGTTGCGCCAAGTCTATGGTGTTTCTGAAAGGACAGAATGTGATGGGGCTGCTAATTTAATTCAAAAGTTGAGGGCTATAAACTATGCACTTGGTGAACTGGGTCAGTGGTGCTCTTATAAGGTACTGTTTTCTTACAAGTATAAGCTGTATTAGTCATTTACTCTTGGTTAACTATATGAAATTATTCTTTTGCAGGTTGCACAATCTTTTTTGACTGCTTTACAAAATGATGAGAGGGCAAACTACCAGCTTGATGTCAAGTTTCAAGAATCCTACCTGAACAAAGTTGTATCCCTCTTACAATGCCAATTATCTGAGGGGGCTGTTTCTGATAAGGATACAAAAGCTGAAGACTTAGAAAGTGGTGTGGCTCAGAATGGGACTGATGCTGATGAGATTGAGGAGGGAGAGCTTCCTGACAGTCATGGTGAGTAATTGCTGACTTGTGATTAAATGGAATAGACATTTAAGATGTTGGATAGCTAATGCTGATCTCAACATATGTTGTCCCCTCCCCCCCCACCCCCCCCCCCCCCCCCCCCCTCTACCCCACAGAGCAAAAGAGAGATGATATAATCATTCAGTAAATTTTGGTATTGAGAATGTCTGAATATGGTAAAAAGTAGTGACTTTTGCTTATATTAAATCCTGGATTATTGTAGTTAAATTACTATCTTCATCCGTACTTGAAATATATTTTTGGTGCTCTTATGTGTTTAGAGCATTCAAAGGATGTTTGCCCCATCCAGGTGAGCTTTAAATATATGCCAGGTTGTCTGAGCGACTGACCAACATAGCAAACTTGTCTCTCTGTCCATGCGTTTCTGAATTTCCAGATGTTTATATGATAAATATATTGACATTATTTTTTCCAAATGGGCGTACTTGTAGTTGTATCTGGTGGGGAGCATGTGGATGTGATAATAGGTGCTGCTGTTGCTGATGGAAAAGTGACGCCAAAGGTGCAGTCACTGATTAAAATACTTCTCAAGTACCAGCAGACGGAAGATTTCCGTGCAATCATTTTTGTTGAGCGAGTTGTGTCTGCTTTAGTTCTTCCAAAGGTTGATATGTTAATACATGGTTTTCTCTTTGCATTTATTGATTCAGTTTTCCAAGTTTGTCACAGTATACTGTTATATTCTTCCAAGAATGCAGGTATTTGCAGAGCTTCCATCTCTAAGTTTTATTAAATGTGCAAGCTTGATAGGTCACAACAATAGTCATGAAATGCGGACATGCCAAATGCAGGACACAATTGCCAAATTTCGGGATGGTCGTGTATGTTTTGTATTCTGTGCTCACTGAATTGTTTTACATAAAAGATGAATTTTTCATGATTAGATATTCTTGCGTCTCACAAATTCTTGTACTTGTTTTCTAGGTGACATTGTTAGTTGCTACTAGTGTTGCTGAGGAAGGACTTGATATTCGACAGTGCAATGTTGTCATTCGCTTTGACCTTGCAAAAACTGTATTGGCATACATTCAGTCTAGGGGCCGTGCTAGAAAGCCTGGGTCTGATTACATCCTGATGGTTGAGAGGTACTTATGTCTGCTCTTTTCCCAATGTCAGTATAGTCCAGCAAAAAAACTCAAATGTCTATGTTTTCTCTTGGTATTGTTATTCACATGGTACTTGTGTTGGGTCTGGCTCAGTGTTGCTGTTAGTACTAGTAATCTATTTATGATCATTCAAATGTTTGTGTATTTGTAAGAGCTCAATTTTTTGTACTCTCTCTAGGGGAAATTTGTCACATGAAGCATTCTTGAGGAATGCTAGGAATAGTGAGGAAATTTTGCGGAAAGAAGCGATAGAGAGAACTGACCTTAGTCATATTAAAGACATTTCGAGGTTAATTTCAGTGGATTCATCTCCGGGGACAGTTTACCAGGTGGAGTCAACTGGTGCAGTTGTAAGCTTAAATTCTTCTGTTGGACTCGTTCATTTCTACTGCTCTCAACTACCCAGTGACAGGTTTTTTGTTCACCACTCTATGACAAATATTACTTACTATATTCCTTGATGTTCAGGGTTATTAGTAAGATCAAATTTTTACTTGATTTTTTTTCATCTTTTATCCAGATATTCAATACTTCGTCCTGAGTTTATTATGGAGAAGCATGAAAAGCCAGGAGGTCCCACTGAATATTCGTGCAAGCTTCAACTGCCCTGTAATGCACCATTTGAGAAACTTGAGGGTCCTGTATGCAGTTCAATGCGCCTAGCACAGCAGGCAAGCTTTTAGTTCATTGCAATCATGTTAGCTTCTCCCTAGTCTTATTTAATGATAGTTTATAATCTACTTATTCTGCAGGCTGTTTGTTTGGCTGCTTGTAAGAAGCTGCATGAGATGGGTGCATTTACTGACATGCTCTTGCCAGACAAGGGAAGTGGGGAAGAAAGAGAAAAGGTTGATCAGAATGATGAAGGAGATCCACTCCCTGGGACAGCTAGGCATAGAGAGTTCTATCCTGAAGGCGTGGCTGATGTTCTTAAGGTTAGTTAATACTGCAATCACACAGTTAAGGCGTTTTTGTTGCCTTGGGGGGTGTATTTCTGATTAGCAAAATGAAAGCTTAAATGAAGACCCTCCTTTACTGTAGAAGGACATCTTTTTTTTCCCTGCCACACAGAACACTGACAATTAAGTACCATTGAATTTCTACAAATTGAGAGGAAAAAAAAAACCCCTGATGGTATAGATAGTGGGTTATATCTGTGCTGTGACATTCTCTATTTTTACAATTTTGGCACCAATGCTATTGTAAGTTCTAACTTATCTTCTGTTTGCAAAGTCTTCTTGGCCCTCAAGCTGGCAGAAGTTTATTTACGTTTGGTATAAACTGTTGGTATTGCAGCCTAAGCTTTAGATTGGCCTTAGACAGCAGCAGAGCTATGTTATCCTCTTTGGGTCCCTGGGGGGCGTTCCCTGAAATTTAAAAAAAAAAAAAAAATATATATATATATATATATATACATACATATTTATCATATTGTGTATTTTTTAAAAGTTGGACCTAAAAAGTTTGAGTTGACCCAATGACCCCTCAAGAAAAGAATATTGGCCAGCTGGCTAGCGTGGCCCTCCAAACACAGCTGCCTGAGGTGACCCCCCCCCCCCCCCCCCCCAAAAAAAAGTATTTGTTCTAAAAAATCTACCTCTTTTTTTTTTAATTATTTAAATTCAATTATGAGTAATAAGTTTGATTTTTGGACCGGTAATACATGGAAATTGCAGATTTTTATTATTATTTGCTTTCATGTTCAATTGTCTGTCAACATTGATTGAGACTCAAAATGTTAAATTTATAATACTGCTTAAAGTAATACCTAAATATGGAAGAAATGAATGCTTTTTTGATCTTTTTGTAATTTTTAAAGTTACTTTGTGTTCATCATTGTGAACATAAAGTATTTTTCATCATCAATAAAACTTTTATTACTTATAAAAAATAAAGAAATAAAACCCAAATATGGAAGATTTAATGTAATGGATAATAGCGCTTGAAAGAATAGGAGAGATTTTTCTTTTCTCTTTTGAAAAATTACATTAAAATAATGGTGATTTGGTTTGTTATAGTATTTGGAATAGGGAAGATTTTTTTTAATAAAAATTTTATTCAAATTGCTAAAATTTCAATAGAGATATGATAATTGATGAATTATACTTTATGAAAAATAGTTATCTAGCATCACTTTAGTGGGGTTGCTAAAATTCTTTTTGAATATTTTTTTTATGACTGGCAAACTAGATAACTTTTGTATATTCATTAGAGTTTAAGAAAATGATAAGTTCTCTTTAATCTTGTGCATTTGCGCCTAGCAAAGTTGATAATCTCTTTTTTTTTTTATTTTTTTTTATTTTTTTATAAGTTATCAAAGTTGATAATCTTGTATACAGTATATTTAGGAAGGACAGAATTTGGAGGAAAGTTCCTTGAACCCACTCTGTGGCAACTTAAAAGACTACCCATGTGAATTTTTAACTTTGATATACTTTAGTTCTTGTAGGTAAAAATTACTGCAGTGGCTGAGAAAAGAGTTTCCACTTTTGATGGGGTTGTGTGTAGAACTTTATATATTTTGTTATCTTGTCTGGTAGTAGTATCATATTGCTTATGATTAAATTCACCAGATTTGTATAACATTTGAAGAAGGGAAGATGAGGCAAAAGGACGTGATAACTAAGAGAGGGACATATGAAAACTTAGAAATATATCTAATAAAACATTTCATGATAATGTGGTTCATCAAAGCTTAATTTTAAGAAATTTAACTTTCCACATAAAGTTTTAACATAATAAGTTTCTCCTTAGCTGGGGGAGAGGGGGTGGGGGGTGTTGGGGGAGGGGTGGGCTGGGAAGAAAAACCATGAAGCATATGGTAGCCATATGTTGTAACAGGATAATTTTATAAACTATAAACTACCATATTGTGGTCCATGACTAATTTTTTTTTTTTTTAGTTTCAAGTTCCAATTTCTGAATTTGTAATATTAAACTGGTAAAAACAAAGTGTTTTTCAACTTCTGACTTCTTTTTTTTTTTGACTGAAACTGGTAGAACTTCTGACTTCTTGGAAAGTTATATTTAAGTGATTCTCTTTTAAGTAAATAGGTCATGAAAAAATTTTCTTTGTTATGTTTCCTGTAGAGGAAAAAATGTTGAAGCTGAGAGAGAGTATCAAAAACATTAGAGGGCAATAGATAATCTCTTGTAATTAAAGTTTATTCACACAGCGTCTTCAAAGGGATGTGAAATGATTATGTGAATCAGTTGAAAAAGCCAAATGGTTTAATTTAACTTCATTGCAATGTGAAATGATTATGTGAATCAGTTGAAAAAGCCAAATGGTTTAATTTAACTTCATTGCAATTATAGCTTTGTATTGTGTTGTGTACTACATCTAACAAAATTGTACTTGTGTTGGACTCTATTACACATATAATGCATTTTATTATCCCAACAACCATGTTTGAGGTTTCTTTTTCTATAATGGTCATCTTTAAAATGCATACTTGCTTAACTGTCTCTGGTCTTTCAGGGAGAATGGATTTTGTCTGGAAGAGATGTTTGTAACGACCCAAATTTGCTTCATCTTAATATGTATGCCGTTCAATGTGAAAACTTTGGCTCTTCAAAAGATCCGTTCTTGACTCAAGTTTCAGATTTTGCAGTACTTTTCGGCAATGGGCTGGATGCAGAGGTATTTTCTTTTCATGTGTCATTTGTATGGTGAATCCTTTTTTTTTTTCCACTGATAACATTTATTGTCATTAGGTGTTATCGATGTCGATGGATCTATTTATCGCTCGAACCATGACTACAAAGGCATCGCTTGTCTTCAAGGGGTCAATAGATATGACTGAAAGTCAGGTTGGTTACCCAATTGAGTATAGTTTATTTAAACCATTTTTACTTTTTATATATATTCAGTTACTGATGCTATTCCTACTTTGAGTGGCTTGCAGTTGGCATCCCTTAAGAGTTTTCATGTGAGATTGATGAGCATTGTACTGGATGTGGATGTTGAACCTTCCACTACTCCTTGGGATCCTGCAAAGGCATATTTGTTTGTCCCCGTGGTTAGCGATAAGTCTGTAGATCCTATGAGAGAAATTGATTGGGATCTGATTGAAAAAATTATTAATACTAAGGCATGGAATAATCCCCTTCAAAGAGCTCGACCAGATGTTTATCTTGGTACAAATGAGAGGACACTTGGTGGAGACAGAAGGGAGTATGGGTTTGGAAAATTGCGTCATGGGATGGCTTTTGGACAGAAATCCCATCCCACATATGGAATCAGAGGAGCTGTGGCACAGTTTGATGTTGTGAAAGCTTCAGGATTGGTTCCTAGTCGGGAGGATGTGGAATTGCCAAAGCATGCAGATTTGACCAAAGGTAAATTGATGATGGCTGATGGTTGTATGAGTGCAGAAGATTTAGTTGGGAGAATTTTAACAGCTGCTCACTCGGGTAAGAGGTTTTATGTGGACTCAGTACGCTACGAGATGACTGCAGAGAATTCTTTCCCAAGGAAAGAAGGCTATCTTGGTCCTCTTGAGTACAGCTCGTATGCTGATTACTATAAGCAAAAGTAAGATAAATGTTTCAATTTCAAATTGTCTGCCTCTAAGTTTCTTTCAACTTGTTTTTATGAACACCCTTCCCTCAAAATACAAAGAAAAGAATCCCTATTTTCTCACCCTCTTCCCATATTGTCTAGAAATTGTTTGATTCTAATTTATCAACCAACTAGCCACATTGCACCTCAGATGTTGTGCCTGAAGAAGAGGAAAGCTAATTTTAATTTGTGAAGGATATAGTTGACTATTGTCAGGTGTAACTGTGGGGCTATATAAGTCTTTGTTCCACACATTTCGCATTTGGCAATAGTTTATGAATCCTTACAGATTAGAAAAGCTTTCTGTTTCTTCTTGCACAACAAAAGGTGCATTTGGCTATTGGGTTTTCTTTAAATAGGTATGGAGTTGAGCTGATGTATAAGCACCAACCCCTAATTAGAGGACGTGGTGTCTCATATTGTAAGAATCTTCTGTCCCCTCGATTTGAACACAAGGAAGGTATGCTCTCCTTTTCCTGCCTTATAAGGTTTGCTAAAAATTTGTTGCTTCTTGAGCTAATAGAGTTTTTATATCTGTGAAGGACATGAAGGCGAAACTGAAGAGAATCTTGACAAAACATACTATGTGTTCCTTCCTCCAGAGCTGTGCTTAGTACACCCACTTCCTGGATCACTTGTTCGTGGTGCCCAGAGATTGCCCTCTATAATGAGGAGGGTAGAAAGCATGTTACTTGCAGTTCAGCTTAAAGATATAATAAACTATCCTGTCCCTGCTTCAAAGGTATTTTCTGATCTCAGATGTTTGAATTAAAATGCTTATTTACTACTTGTTAACTGACAGCCTTCCTTTATCTACAGATCTTGGAAGCCTTGACTGCTGCTTCATGCCAGGAGACTTTCTGTTATGAACGAGCAGAGCTTCTGGGAGATGCTTACCTGAAATGGGTTGTTAGTCGATTTCTTTTTCTTAGATACCCGCAGAAACATGAGGGTCAGCTTACTAGGATGAGACAACAAAAGGTGAGTAACATGGTTTTGTATCAGTTTGCATTGGGCAAAGGGCTTCAATCATATATCCAAGCAGACCGCTTTGCTCCATCTCGTTGGGCTGCTCCTGGGGTTCTGCCTGTCTTTGATGAGGATACCAAGGATGGAGAATCATCCTTATTTGATCAGGATGGATCACTTACCGAGCCTGAACGTGGGGTGGATCAGTGCATTGATGGATATGAAAATGATGAAATGGAAGATGGTGAGCTTGAGGGTGACTCGAGTTCATATAGAGTCCTCTCCAGCAAGACACTTGCAGATGTTGTCGAAGCACTTATTGGAGTTTATTATGTTGAAGGTGGGAAAATTGCTGCTAATCACCTCATGAAATGGATTGGCATTCAAGTGGAGTTTGACGCCGATGAGATGGAGTGCACATCAAGGCCATCAAATGTTCCTGAGAGCATACTTAGAAGTATCAACTTTGATGCCTTAGAAGGTGCTCTGAACATTAAGTTTAGTGACAAGGGACTTTTGGTGGAAGCTATTACTCATGCTTCACGACCATCTTCTGGAGTAGCCTGCTATCAGCGTTTGGAGTTTGTCGGTGATGCTGTTTTAGATCATCTCATAACAAGGCATTTGTTCTTCACATACACAGATCTTCCCCCGGGGCGCTTGACTGATCTGCGAGCTGCTGCTGTAAACAATGAAAATTTTGCACGTGTTGCAGTCAAACATAATCTCCATGTGCATCTTCGGCATGGGTCGAGCGCTCTTGAAAAACAGGTTTTCTTTCTGTTTTACAGCCTTCAAATTCTTTTTTACTTGATGACAGAAATTCTTTTATACTTGAATCATCTATTGGATTATTTCTTATCAAAGGCTCCTAATTGCTGGTCTGACCAAATTCCATAGTGGACCACCAATTCAATGAATTTCAAAGCCTTTTGTTGAACGGTTGACATGTACTGAAGGAAGCTGCATGGCCTGACCATAGTTTTCTTTCTCTAAAGCTAGTTAGTTGCTTATATGTCATCTTCATGACATGGTTTTTGGATTCTGTGTGCAGATTCGGGACTTTGTGAAAGAAGTTCAAGATGAATTGTTAAAGCCAGGATTCAACTCCTTTGGTCTGAGTGACTGTAAAGCTCCAAAAGTTCTTGGTGACATTGTTGAATCCATTGCTGGTGCCATTTTTCTTGACAGTGGACGTGAGACTTCAGTTGTTTGGAAGGTTAGTTTCAGCAAAGAGACCAAGTTTTCTATTGTCCATTCCTCTTTGTTGTCCTTCCATTTTGGGATTTGAATGATAAGAAATGATATAGGAAATTTCACAACTTTGAAACCTTATTGTCTCCAGGTGTTTCAACCTCTCTTGCATCCAATGGTTACCCCAGAGACACTCCCAATGCATCCTGTGCGTGAGCTGCAGGAGCGATGCCAGCAACAGGCTGAAGGTCTGGAATACAAAGCAAGTCGAAGTGGAAATGTGGCTACGGTTGAAGTCTTTATTGATGGTGTCCAGATAGGAATTGCTCAGAATCCACAAAAGAAGATGGCACAGAAACTAGCCGCAAGAAATGCGCTTGCTGCTTTGAAAGAGAAGGAAACGGCTGAAGCTAAGGAGAACGATGATGAAAATGGGAAGAAAAAGAAGAATGGGAGCCAAACATTTACGAGACAAACGTTGAATGATATCTGCTTGCGTAGAAATTGGCCGATGCCCTTCTATAGGTAAGGAAGCAATGAATGGTTTTTTTTTTTTCGGGTACATTTTCCATGTGGAAGATACATATAAGTGAGTCAATCATGTGAGAATTTGCTAATTGAGAATTTGATACTTGCCATTTTAGGTGTGTGAACGAGGGTGGTCCTGCACATGCAAAGCGGTTTACGTTTGCTGTACGCGTGAATACTACTGATAGAGGCTGGACAGATGAATGTGTGGGAGATCCTATGCCAAGCGTCAAAAAGGCCAAAGATTCTGCTGCTGTTCTTCTATTGGAACTCATAAATAGATTGTACTCATGATGGCAATGAGTTACTAGTTACAACCCTATAATTTTGCTGTTGAAATATCATGTCTAAGTCTAACCATTAATATTCGACCGGAGGCACACTGTTTTTTACATGAAGTTGCCTCTTCCTTTGTTGATTTGCTGTATTTAAATATTTTTTTCCGACTTTATTAAAGAAAACAGTAAACCTGTAGCGCTTGTCAACAATTTGGTAAGAAATGAAGCGAGCAGATATTTTTGGCTAGCTGGAGAAAAAAGTGATTTTGGTTCGTATTTGTGTGTTATTGTTATGTAACATTTGTTGCACAAGTTTATATCATGTCACTGTGCGACAAGGTTCTTGGCACATTCATTTTGCACAAGTTATTAATTATTATCAGACTATGGATCTCAATCTTTTCATGATTTTTCCTTAAAATACTTGTTTGAAAAACATGAATTGAAAAGCTTGATAAAATATGCAAAACAGTGGATGTAAGAACTCTGTTGCTCAATTCAGGGTGAGAGATACGAAAATTAGATATATAGATATATTAATTGCAAGAGGTAGCGATGAAGAATTCTTATGCAGTTCATATTGAGTAGCCATTTATTTATATAGATCTTTTGGGAGTGAGACAAGGCATGGTTGAAATAGTCGGATGAAAGATACATTTTAAAAGAAAAGAAAGTATCTCATGTATCGGATTTATGTACCTTCCTTCTCATTGCTAGTGTGTCCCATACTGCTATAGAGTATAGACCCCACACACTACGAGAGGGAGGATGCATATACATGATGCGTGAGATAATTATTTCTAAAAGAGAGATAATGAAAATGTATGCATAAATATACTAGAAGTTGAGGTTGTTCAAGAATCCTGAAACTCAATTTGCACGTCTTTGTGTTTTTCAAAAGAGACATCCAAGGTTCAAATTACCTTAAGCATTGGGGGTTAGAGCATCCTCAAAAAAGTCAATTTAGCAACCAATTCCCTAAAATTGTTTATACAACAAAGAAGCTATACTAAAAAAAATTTGACTTTGAGCTACAATGAGTATCTAGCAGTTCACTGTAGCTTAAACTTAAAACAAAAGAAATAATTTTTTAATGTGGGTTGTTAAAAATATAGTATTTTAATGTGTTGATGGTTGATGGCTGTGGTTATTGTTTATTATGTTGGATATATTATTTTATTGTGTTGTTTATATTATTTTAATGCATTAAATGTTAAAATAAAACTTTTGATGTTAAGTGTATTAGAAAGTGAGATGTTAAAATAGATAAAATAGTATTTTGAGTTGCTAAAAGCTAAATTTTTTAGATGTTTTGTTGTGAATAATACTTAACACCCTAAATGGCTATTTTACATCCACACATGCACAAAACCTGGTTTACCTGGGTTGCTAGTGCTAAAAATTTTTACCACCTATTTTTCAACTCGCTCAACATCCCAGTTTATATTTTACACACAACTCATTAAAATAATATAAATTATACCAACAAATAATATAAACAAATCAATTCTCTCTCTTCCTCTTTAACTCCATTAAAATTTGTGTTTTTATTTTTTACAACCCATAAAAACAGTAGGGTTATATATTTGTTCACAATTGGGTACAAAATTTTAGGGGTAATATACTATTTTGGTCTTGAAACTTTATTAAAAGTTTGTTTTTCGTCTCTAAACTTTAAAATGTTATTTTTTTCATCCCTAAACTTTGTAAAGAGTTTTTTGAATAGTATAGAGACAAAAAAAAATATGAAAAAAGAACTTTTTTAATAGTTTAGAGATGAAAAACAAATTTTTAGTAAAGTTTAAGGACATGCATAAAACATTTTCAATAATTTGAAGATGAAATATAAACTTTCTAATAATTTAAAGACGAAAAATGAACTTCCTAAAATTTAGGTATAAAAAACAAACTTCTAATAAAGTTAGGAGAACAAAATAGTACTCCCTCCATCCCACTTTTTTTGTCCTCTATTCCATTTTGAGATATCTCGATGTCTCAAAATATTGTCCTGTTTCTAAAAATAAAAGTTATTAATTTATTAATGTTCCTATTATACCCTTATTAATTTATTAATTCAATTTTTTGATAAATTTTTTTAAAAATAGTTTTAAAAACTTATACATTTTTAAAATATAAACAAGACAATAACTGATATTTTCTTAAAAAATGTGACTTTTTAAACCGAACCAAAAAAAAAAAAAAAAAAATGTAACAGATTAAGTATTTTATTCCAATTTTAGATAGCCATGACCGGGCAGTGGCTTGGTTGGTAAAATAGGGACCGGAATTTGTCCCCATCCTAATGCTCACTGTTCACTGAGGATAAACATAAATTTATTTTATTTTATTCAACTCCTCAGTCTCTCTGTCTCTCTCTCTCTCGGTGGTTTCGGTGGTACTAAGCTTTGATTTTGGTGGCTGGGTTTTGGTCGCGATTGTTGGGTGGATTTGAATCGGTGGTTGGTGGTGGGGTTTGAGATGGAGATGGAGATGGAGTGCAGCACATCAAATGTTAATGTTCCCGAGGACATACTTAGAAGTATCAACTTCGATGCCTTAGAAGATGCTTTGAACATTAAGTTTAACAACAGGGGACTTTTGGTGGAAGCTATTACTCATGGTTCACAGCCGGCATCATCTTCATCTTCGTCTTCTGGAGTAGCCTGCTATGAGCGTTTGGAGTTAATTGGTGATGCTATTTTAAATGATCTCATAACAAGGCATCTGTTCTTCCATTACAAACATCTTCCCCCGGGTCGCTTGACCGATCTGCGAGCTGCTTCTGTAAACAACGAATATTTTGCGCGTGTTGCTGTCAAAAATAATCTCCATGTGCACCTTCGCCATGCCTCCCCCGCTCTTGAAAAACAGGTTTTCTTTCCTTTCTATTTATTCTCTTTTTATAGCCTACAATCTTCCTCCATTCCTGTCTTGTCCAGTTTAAGCGGGACGATAGGGAATAACACTTATTCGCTCTTTTTCCTTAAGAGTCTCAAATTTTAATTCTAAATTTTGATTAGATTTAATGTATTTTTTACAACTCTCAAAATATCTTGATCCATTTAACTCTTTATTTTAAAATAGAGAATAGAGGCGTGATAGTAATATTGTTAAAAAATAATTTCATTCATTTTGTTATATTCACTCTAAACAAGGTTACTTAGATGCGTTCATTTATTTTAAATCATTCAAACAAGTTACTTAATTTCATTTCTTTCCTATCTTTTCTTTTCTATTCTGTTCCTTTTCTTTAAATATATTTAATTCATTTACTATCATTCCATTCCATTCTAAACTCCGCAAGGAAGCGTTATACTTGATGACAGAAGCTTTTTTTCAATCTTTTTACTTATCAAAATTTCAAAGCGCCTTTTGTTAAACAGTTGACATGTATTGAAGGAAGCTGTGTGGCCTGGCCATTGTTTCCTTTCCCTAAATCTACTTAGTTGCTTATATGTCATCTTCATGACATGATTTTTGGATTCTGTGTGCAGATTCGGGACTTTGTGAAAGAAGTTCAAAACGAATTGTTAAAGCCAGGATTCAACTTCTTTGGTCTGAGTGCATATAAAGCTCCTAAAGTTCTTGGTGACATTGTTGAATCCATTGCTGGTGCCATTTTTCTTGACAGTGGACATGAGATTTCAGTTGTTTGGAAGGTTAGTTTCAGCAAAGAGACCAAGTTTTCTATTGTCCATTCCTCTTTGTTGTCCTTCCATTTTGGGATTTGAATAAAAAGAAATGATATAGGAAATTACTCAACTTTGAAACCTCATTGTCTCCAGGTGTTCCAACCTCTCTTGCATCCAATGGTTACCCCAGATACACTCTCAATGCATCCTGTGCGTGAGCTGCAGGAACGATGCGGGCAACAGGCTGAACGCCTGGAATATAAACCAAGTAGAAGTGGAAATATGGCTACGGTTGAAGTCTTTTTTGATGGTGTCCAGATAGGAATTGCTCAGAATCCACAAAAGCAGATGGCAAAGAAACTAGCCGCAAGAAATGCGCTTGCTGCTTTGAAAGAGAAGGAAATGGCTGAAGCTAAGGAGGGCAACGATGAAAATGGGAAGAAAGCTAAGGAGGAGGACGATGAAAATGGGAAGAAAAAGAAGAATGGGAGCCAAACACTTACGAGACAAATGTTGAATGATATCTGCTTGCGTAGAAATTGGCCCATGCCATTCTATAGGTAAGGAAACAATGAATGGGTTTTTTTTTTTTTTTTTTTTTTTTGGGGTACATTTTCCATATTGAAGATGCATATAAGTCAATCATGTGATAAATTGCTAATTGAGAATTTGATACTTGCAATTTTAGGCTTGTGAACGAGGGTGGCCCTGCACATGCAAAGCAGTTTACATTTGCTGTACGCGTGAATACTACTGATAGAGGCTGGACAGATGAATGTGTGGGAGACCCTATGCCAAGCGTCAAAAAGGCCCAAGATTCTGCTGCTGTTCTTCTATTGGAACTCATAAATAGATTGCACTCATGATGGCAACGAGTTGCAACCCTATAATTTTTACTACTTTCTATTGTACTCAAATAGTTATGCTAGATGCGAAAGATTTGACTACTTTATTGTACATTATTCTTGCAAATCAAACAATTCAGGAAAAATATTGAAGTTCTTTGTGCTCCACTTTTGTTTTGAAATAATTTATTACAAAAGTTTCCTGACAACCAAACACAATGCAAGTCAACATTCCATGTGGATCTAAGCATTTTCCATGTCCATTGAACAATTCAATTAAAAAAAAAATACAATTCTTTGAATTAAACATAATTTAACACACTGAAACATTTGAACAAGAAGAATAAAATTCCAACATAATGAAACCATGGATACAGACAACAAGAATTCAGGATTCTGATTAAGATAAAATTCCAATCGAAGGATATCACATAATGAATATTTTCTTACGATTGCATCTCGATTTGGTTTATCAAATAATCAAGAGCAAAAAATCCAAATTACAAGCAGCAATAAATAAAGTTTCGCATAAAATTTCAAAATCATCAATAAAAGGACTTATTTTAGTTAATGGAAGATAGACTCTGTGCCTATCGGCTCAAGGTGTGCAGAATGTACTCAGCATAAAGGTCCTTGCATTTTAGTTAATGGAAGATAGACTCTGTGCCTATCGCCTCAAGGTGTGCAGAATGTACTCAGCATAAAGGTCCCTGCATCAATTAAACATACAAACTTCAGCTGGTACCAAACAAATTATGTGGAAGAGAAAACTGACAGTGATGCTTCTATGATTTTCTTAGGAAAAATAAATAAATTTCTTAACTGCATATTGCTTCCTTCTAGTGATCTAAAATTATATCACAGCTAAAAACCTATTGGTTGTTTGAGACTTACATTGAGTACTGGATAGCTTCAACAGCAGTGGTTGAAGGTAAAAAGTCGTTGACAGCAACCTCTTTGTTCTCATTCTTCTTGTCTGTAAAAATATGTCAAGAAACCTCTCACATTGTAAATAAACCTTGATAAACTTAAGAAATTCTTACACTTGGGCAACAAATTTCAGACATAAGAATGAAAAGCATACAGTCTTCAAAGAAGCGGCGGATTTCTGAAAGGCGATGAGGGGCAAGCTCTTTTATGTCAGTATAGTGCTTATACTCTGGATCATCAGCGCAAACTGCAATGATCTTATCATCTTTCTCTCCCTGGATTCAAAGCACAAAGTAGTTATGACAAAGTAGTTATCATCAGTGCCAAAGATTCTGTTTGCTTTAGGGCTTTAAAAGGGTACCTGGTCAATCATAGGCATAAGTCCTATGGCCCTGGCTCGAAGAAAGCAACCAGGAAGGACGGGCTCCTATTCACGTCACTGATTTAGGTTAGAATTTGTGAAAGGTATTGTTAACATGAAACTTAAACATGAAAACACCAAGAATTATACAAATAAATTGGCGAAGTAATGCAAATTCAGCATTTGGTATTTTGTATCTTTATGATAAATTGTTGAATGATTGAGAATGATTTCTGGAAAAACAATAAAAACTAGTGAAAAGAGAAACGCAAACTTATGAGTAAACACAAACTTCCAAATGTCCTGGAAACTTCCGAAACAATTAGGAATATACCACTAATATTCAGGGACCTCTGTGAATAGTAGTAGCATAGAATGGCACTGAAGAAATTAGTATTTTTAGACACTCAATGAAAAAGATGTTGAGAATTTAATGATTACAGAATTATCCAAGAAATATGTCATTTTAGCATTATGCCCATCACCACTCAACAGAATTTGTTTAACAAGATTTTTTTTAATATATAACTATAAGTAGTAGTAGTGTTTTTTTATTTTTTATTTTCTTTTGGGGGGGGGGGGGGGTGGGGAATAAATTCTATAGTTACAAATGGAGGATGGAGATTTGAACTCAGGACGTCTCCATTGGAAACAATAGGAGGTGCCAGTTAAGCTACAAGGTTCTTGGCAACTATAAGTAAAATTTTTATTGATAGACATGATATTTTATTAAATAAATGAATATGAAACAATAACAAATTACCTGCATAAGAATTAAAACATCCAGTGGATCATTGTCTTCACACAATGTGCGAGGGATAAAACCATAGTTATGAGGGTAGACCACAGACGAATATAAAATCCGATCAACCTGAACAATTTATCCACACAGTAAGAACAATCTGATGGTAGATATCTAAGCAAAGAACAAGGTGACAAATTGAAAGGACTAAGATTCTTCTGGATAGAAGTACAACTCAAGGACCATTTCCTTCCAAACAATTTTCAGTCCTCATCCAGCTGAATTGCCCACCCTTTTTTAGTGGCCATGTGGCCCACGGGGGGGGGGGGGGGGGGTTGCATTTAGAAGTGAACAGGACCCTTTCTAGTTAAATATGCTTCAATAGACAGTTGAAAGAATATGCTTTGTAGACTAGCACCAAAAGCATTCATTTCTAAGTGTTTGAACTGGATCATACCTTGATTAGTCCTGTCTTCTTGTCAAGTTCATATTTGACCTTACTTCCCTTTGTGATCTCAACAACCTGTAGCATTCCAATAAGCAATTCAACAAGCAAATACTTCGGAAATTTTGCTAGAAGAAAAGGAATTCCACTTAGAAGTTGAGCATTGTTGCTGGGAAAGAGAAAATACATGAAATTTTAAAAAGGGTGTGAAAAGTTGGCTGCTGGGATATAGAATCTAATTTACTTCTCCAAATAATTTGAGAGGAGAAGGTTTGAGAGGAGAAGGTTTGAAGTGGTGGTGAAAAAATTAGCCTGCAGCACTAATGTTTACCCACTGGCATAAAAAGGAATACTAGGTTGCATAAGAATAACCATAAAGTTGAGGAATCTACTTTGAGAATCCTTAGGTACTCATGTCTTGTGCTATTCTGTCTTTCCTCATCAAGAACTGATTGAAGATTTCATTTTGTCTTTGTACACAAAACAACTAATGCTGAAAAAACTAGGTTGTTAAATATCAAGGGCTCAATTCCCCTTCATCAACTAGTTTTGTCTCTAAGGTATACCACTTCACATGAAAAGTTGGGTTCAAAACATACACAGTTGAAGATATTGGGTGCTCCAGGTCCTGCAGACGATTATATGCAACAGGATCAGTATCCTTAAGTTTAAGTTTATATGATAACTGAATATGGTGGGATTATAGATACCAATCTCAAGATCATGCCAAGGATGAGCAGCAACTGATCTCCTTGACAAAGATGAAAGGATCCTCTCATTCAAGCGGGGAGTTGGACGATGAGGTTGAGTTTCTTGACCTTCACTTCCATTTTGCCCGTAACTCATCTCTTATAAGATGCTGGAAAAATGTGAATTGAAAAGCTTAATAAAATATGCAAAACAGTGGATCTAAGAACTCTGTTGCTTAATTCAGGGTGAGAGAGATGAAAATTAGATATGCTAGTTGCAGGAAGTAGCAATGCAGAATTCTTATGTAGTTCACATTGAGTAGCCATTTATTTATATAGATCTTTTGGGGTAAGACAAGGCATGGTTGAAATAGTCCGATGAAAGATACAGTCTAAAAGAGGAGAAGGTATCTCATGTATCGAACATATGTACCCTCCTTCTCATAGTGAGTGGGTCTCACACCGCTATAGACCCCACACACTATGAAAGGGACTATGCATGTATAAGATGCAAGAGATAATTATTTCTAAAAGAGAGATAATGAAAATGTATGCATACGTATACCACACGAGTTGAGGTTGTTCAAACAAACCCCAATAATTAAGAATTTTTATTTTGTATCACAGGAATATACAACATGGGAAAAACCTGTTTCACAGTGTGTGGATCTCCACACTGTGGAAGAAACACTGCCCATACAACACCACACTTACATAGGGTTGGGTTATGGGGTCCATCCCATGTGAGTGCAGCGCCGTGTTATATATCCCTGTGATAAATAATACCACCTCATCTATCTAAGCAAAACGCCCATAGCTATTGAAATATTTTGACATAAGATGCCATTTCTATGACTATGATAAAGGAGAGTAGCTTTAAATCTGCAAAAGTGAGATCCCCATCACTATTGAAATACTTTGACATAAAACATGTACTTTTTTAGTTTTTTTACGACAAAGCTTTTAATCTTCAAGTCCAATAGGTTATGGGTGCACAGATTAAATCACTGGGGCAATATTGAATGTTCTACAGTGAAAATTACAAAAACGAATTGAGCCCAGAAGCCTATGCCGGATCCGCTATTGTCTATTGTCTGAAAGCAATTGAGAACTTAACCTTTGTACTAGAGTTTAAAAGTTTAAAGTCAACCCTTACTATCTAAGGAGGCCATATTGGGACCCAAAAAAAAAAAAATAGAGCCCCATAACCAATATTAGATTGGCATGACTTCATACACAGATGGATCCAATCCATAATATTTATGTGATGATTCTGGGACCATAACAAATCTATTGGACACGTTAAAATTATCCAAAAAGAAACTGTGCTTTGAGTGCTCTACTACATCTATCATACTTTCAAAGTGTGTATCTTTCCACATCCTAATGTGTTAAAACTTAAGTCCTAAGATCAACCACTATTCCTGGTACAACACATTGTAGATCTCCACCTATAGGAACTTGTAACTATGCACATAAACTTAAAACACACACAAGAGCATGACATAGTGAAATCTGTATCTGGGAAAAGACCAAAAAGATCAAATGTAAACAATAAAGATGGAATGAGTGCAAACATACCTAGGATTTTGAAGTTGGAGAGGCAAAAGAAAGAGAGAAAGAAATATGTACGGGTTAGACGGAGTTCTCAATACTGGACAAAGGGCATTGACATTTTATAGGGAGAAAGTGAAAGGCGTGTTGTGGGATTGGTCAATTCTTTGAAGGGCTGTCCGTGTCTGTTTGGGAGAGAAGTTAGCTCCCCCCCTCCACCAGCTTCGCTAACTTTCAAAGATCGTTACTTTATATATGAAAAAAAAAAAAATGGTTTTTTTGTTTGGGGTAATACGGGAGGAAGATCTAACCTACCCTTTGAGATGTTTGTTAGTAATTTGTTAGGGAAAATTTTATCTCCAAAAACTACTTTGGAGAAAAACTCCTACCCACTAGCCACATGACTTATTTTCTGGGTCGTCACGCGTTAAAAGAGTTTCATTCAAACTGGTTTAGAGGAAAACTTTGTTAGTTGTTATTAGGGTTTGATTAACTATGGTCTAAGGCATTTGTTAAGATCGAATTTTATAATATAATCGATTGGAGTTTCATTCAAACTGGTTTAAAGGAAAACTTTGTTAGTTGTTATTAGGGTTTGATTAACAATGGTCTAAGGCATTTGTTAAGATCGAATTTTATAATATAATTGATTGGCTTTTTATAGAAAGTCGAGTCACTTTTAATTTAAATTTATTTTTTTAACTTTTGTTACATCCCAATAAAAGTATAGGACCACTGTTTGAAGCTTTTTTAACGAGTGCACAAAGACATTGATTAACATATGTATTGTTGTTATTTAGTTAGCCAATACTTGGAAACTAGTATTTAAAAATAAAACTTTAAACGGTTGTCTAATAATTTCAAGTGAAAGGCTTAACTCGATTAAAGATTAGTCATGTCAAGAATCTTGAAACTCATTATGCACTTCTTGTGTTTCTCAAGAGAGACATCTAAGGTTTAAATCACCTATACCCTTAGAGCATTAGCACCCAAATGAGCATTATCATTGACAGGTGTAAAACCCCCTAAATGGCTATTTTACATACACACATGCACAAAACCTGGTTTACCCAGGTTGCTATTACTAAAAATTTTTAGCACTTTGCTATAGTGATTTGTTACATATGCAACTTACTGTTCACTGATGGTAAACATAAATTTCTTTATTTTATTCAACTCTATACTCTTTCTCTCTTCACTCTTCTATCTCTCGTCTATGGGGTTGGGCTTTGGTTTTGGTGGTTAGGGCTTGAATCAATGGATGGGTTTTACTTGCGATTGTTGGGTGGGTTTGAATCAGTGGTTGTGGGTTTAAATTGGTTGGTTGCTTTTAGTTTTGCTAGTTGCTGCTAGGGTTTGTTTGAGTTTCGGTTGCTAGGGGTTTTGGGTTTTGTTTGTGGTGTTGGTGGTGTGTGGTGGCAGTGGTGGATTTTGTTTGAGGAGTTTTGGGTGCTACTCAACGTTATTTTTAGGTTGAGTTTTGGACGTTGCTATGTTGTTTGGTTTGTTTCAAAGGAAGAGATAAAAACGGAATGGAAGAGAGAGAAAAAGTTGGAAAGGAAAAGAGAGAAATGAATAAATAAAATAATAGGGTTGAAAAATAAGAAATGAGATGTTGGGTGAGTTGTAAAATGATATTATAAAATAAATATAGAGCCTTTTAATGTGTAAAATATATATATATATATATATATATATATTTTTTTTTTGCATTCCCAGATGCAAATACTCTTAGTAATTATTGAATTAAAAAAAAAAAGAGTAAGATTTTCTAGAATCTTGTACAATTAGATTAATAAAAAAAATAGTTCGAACATGAAAATAGTTGGTTAATGAACTTAAAAGACATGTTGAAAATCTAAAGGTACTGGATAGGGAATAAAATAATATGATCAAAGGTTGAGACACCGTTTCCTTACATTAAAAAAAATTAATAAAAAAATTAAATACAAGAATAATGAATTTAAATTAATAAATAAAGTGTATCTATAATTATAAATAAAAAAATTAAAAAGAAAAAAGAAGCAAACTTTTCGCAACGTGCACAGAAAGACAAAGGAGGCAAGCCATTATTTTGTAATTTATAATGGAAATATTAAGAATCAGTACAAATTAGAGTGGGATTCTTGTTGTTTTCTTGGGTACATGTATGGCAGGAAAATCTATGGAAGTGTAAGAGTAAAACCCTATTGGCAAGGAAAAGGCGTGCGTTAACTAATTATGAATGTCAATGTGTCCTGCGCTTTTGGTGGTCGAATATTGGGGACAATTTCAAGTGATGTAGAGATATTGCTTGTTTGTTTGTTTATTTGTTTGGGTTCTGAAAAACTGAGAACCTCCCTTTTCTGACTCTTTGCTCACACCACGTTACCACTTGCCTGCACGTTTTAAAGGAAATCTCTCTCTATCTCTCTCTGGTTTGGGTAGGATCATTCACAGTCTGCGTGTACATTATCAAATTCGAGTAATTGACTCATGGAAACAATTATAGAAAAAATAATAGTAATAATGATGACTCATGGAAAAGTCTGTATATCAATCTAGTCAGCATCTTATATAAGCTAATTTCCTTCAATGATTACTATTTTTTTTTTTTTAAGAAAGCAATGATTAATATTAAATATTGCTTAAATATATGTTTAGAGCAAGGATTTGCTGCAACCTTAGTTTCAGCAATTCCTACATAAATCATTGTATATATTTTGTTTTAAAGAAAATCAATGGTAGAGATCAGATCTAATAAAGTAAAAGTAGAACCCACAAAAATAATTTGCCACATTGCACAAATCTTGAAGCACTTAAAGAGAAATTTTTGGACAGGTGTTTATTTAACAACTTGACATATCATTATTATGCAGGAATTGGTTGCAGCAATTCCTTACTCATCTACCACCACACACTTTTGGTGTAGTGATCACTCTACAAATATAAATGCTTGTGGGGTGTGAGAGGTAATGGCTGAAGTTCAAATCTCTAGGAAGAAACTTCACACACATATACACTTAAATTATACTAGAGTAGAAATTTTATCTTGTATAAAAAATCCTTGCTCTCTATTTAGGCTTTATGTACATGTACACATTTTTTTAGCTAAGCGAGGGGAGATGCAAAATTCAGCATCCTAAGTGCCTGATTGTTCAAAAAATGGTACCTTTAAGGTTTGTTTAGTTGAACAGAGAAAAAGTGAGAGAAAAGAAAATGAGGAGGGGATAAAAAAATGGGAAGATAGAGAATTCTTTTGTTTGAGGGATGAAAAAATAGAGGGATGGAAAACTTTTTTGTTTAGTTAAGAAGAGAAATGAGATGATGAAAAATATAGTTTGTATAAATTTACTCTCATGCCACTCTTAGATTTTTTTTTTTTAATAAAAAAAACACATTATATTTTTATTAAAAAAATTGTGTATGGTTCGACACATTATTTAAAGAAAAAGAAAAAGAAAATACAAAAACCCAAATCAGATGAGGAAATACTTTAAAAAATAAAAACATTTCAAAAGAGATTAAAAAAATATCAAACAAACGAATGAAAAGAGATAGAAGGAAAAGACAAAACCAAAGAATTGGAAGAAAAAGACTAAAATTCAAAGAAGAGGAAAAAGGAAAAAGGAAAAAGAAAGAGAAGCACGTTGTAAGAGGCATTTTCATCCAAAAAACCCAAACAATTTGCAACCCATTTTCTCTCTAGTTTTCTCTTGATTTAGGGAGAAAATATTTTGATTGGGCTGAGGAGAAAACACCTAGGTCACACCAATTTTCCCTCGTAAAATCATTTTCTCCCCCTTTTCTCTCTCCCCTTTTCATTCCCCCCTAAAATCTACCCAACCTAATGAATCATTAGGGTCTGTTTGGTTGGAAGGGTAGAAAAGTGGAAAAATAGAAAATTGTGGGAGGATGGAAAAGTGGAAAGATAAAAAAGATTTTAATTTTTCTCATTTTTGTTTGGTTAGGAGTGGAAAAGTGGAGGGGTGGAAAAAGAGAGTTTGTATAAATTTACGCATATATCCTTATTGAAAAATGATGCTCAATTAAAACCAAAAAAGTGATAAACAACCCAAAAAAAAAAAAAAAAAAATCAATCAATCACCTAAATTTATTAAAAAATAAAAATCATGTCCAGAAAAAAAAAAATCACATCTAAACAAAAAATAAAAAACAAAAACAAAAACAAAAAAACACAAAAGAAAAAAAGAAGAAGAATATGAGCACTGGACGAAGCCTGCCCAGTAAATCAAAAGAAAAAGAAGAAGAAGAAGAAGAAGAAGAAGAAGAAGAGGCAACGTCTAGGAGGAAAAAAAAAGTGTGAAGAAGAGTAATGTGGACAAAGCCCATTTGCAACTGTACATGGGCATTTTCATCCAAAAATGATGCCCAATTTCTCCCTTCAGTTTTCTCCATATTTTGGGGAGAAAGCTTTTTGATGGGCTCGAGGAGAAAACACTTGAACCCCATCATTTATTTTCCTTCCTCCTCATTCAACCAAACACACTCCAAAAAGTTTTACTTCCCATTTTCTCTCAAAAGTTTTCCATTTACCCTCTTTCACCTCCAAACAAATACACCATTAGTGTTGATTTTGCAAGAAAAAGAAAAGAGAATGAGAGGACATAGGAGAGAGGAGAGAGAAAACAAAAGTGGCCCAATCGGTGCCACCTTTGCTGCAAAATTTGTCCCATGCCCATTGTTTGCTTGGTTTCCGGATACGGAGAGAAAAAAAATCATACACATATAATAGTAACTATATAATGCAATTGAAGATGCATCTTCACAATATCTTTAATATGTAAACACTAACATAAAAAATTACAATATATGAGCATATATTTTTTACAAATTAATCACATATACAAATACAATAAATTTATTTTCCAATTAATAAACACAAGCATAATAAAAATTATAAAGTGATACTTTATAATGACTCAAGATGCTTGCTACAATTGTGATACCAAGTGAAGGATTGTAAGAACTATAGAGTGACACTCTTAAAAAAAAAAAATCATAAAATCATAAAAAAAATAAAAACTAACAACACTACAAAACAATAAAATTCATTAATAGTAAATATTACAGTTTATTAAGCTAAATATCAAACATAACCTAAAATGCTCATAGTCCTAACCATGATGAAATCAAAAGAAACTCAAATAAATGATTTATTAAGCTAAATTCAGGATAATAACAATAATAATAATCTTAAAATCATACCCACATTTTCTCTCTCCTCTCTCCATTTCTGGGTACCGGGCAAACGTATGGGTAGGAGACAAATTTGGGAAGCAAAAGCAGCACTCCTATCCTATGTCCCCAACCCCCCCCCCCCCCCCCCCCCATTTTACTCTGCTATCTCTTGCAAAATCGGCACAAGACAAGGGTGCCATTTTTCTAAGCAATTCAGCACCTAGGGTTTGCATCTCTTCTCATTTAACTAGAAAGCACCATACAGTGCACATAAAGTCACTCGTATTTAAGCTATATTTTGCCAAAAGAAAAGAATTTATTATTTGTATTTTTTTCCCCGTTATGTAATTTTCTTGAGAACGTTCCACTTTGAAAGTTTAGTCAAAGTGAAATTATCCTATCTTCTTTTTTCATTCATTTTTTCTTAAATGGGCTTGATATGTGTGTATAATAATATTTATGAAAAAAATATCTATGATTTTTTTTTGAGAAGAAAATATCTATGAAATTCAAGTGTTGTAAAAAAATCGTGTGCATATAATGTAATTTTATTCCAGTAAGATTTAGTGAAATTTTTTTAACATAAAGTTCTATTTGTTATGAACATAATATTAAGGGTTAATTGTTTAAAATTAAAAATTCAAAGATGAATAGCCACTTCCATAATATTCATGGGGGATTTTTGTTAAAATTTCTTATATGGGTCTTTAATGGTACACCCAATATTTTTGGAGGTATTATGGAGCTACTGTTCAAAAGTGATGTAAGTAGCTGAGTGTGACAAGATGATGGAAGTTGACCAAGATGTGGTGGGAGGAAGAAGGAAGCTATGATCACCACTGCAAGAGTTGGGAAATTGGGTTGAAAATGGAAAGAAGGTAAGAATGGATGGAGAGGTCAGAGAGTTTGGCAAGCTCCTTGCACACCACTTGGGATCGGCGGAGGCTGTAAAACAGCCCCGTCGGACACAATGAGTGCCATCAGCTGGAATTATAGGGGGTTTGGGAACCCCATAATAGTTAAGGCACTCCAAAAGGTGGTTTTGCAGAAAGATCCCACCTTAGTTTTCTTAATGGAAACTAAGTTTGATGTCTCTGAGATGGATGGAATCAAAAGGAAATTGGAAAGACAGCAAGGGCTGGTGGTCCCTAGTGTTAGACGAGGGGGAGGCTTGGCCTTTCTGTGGAAAAACACAACGAAAGTGGATGTTCTGACATACTCCCCTCGGTATATCGACGCAATCGTTTCTGAAGAACAGGAAATGAAGAAGTGGCGTTTTATTGGATTTTATGGGCATCCGGAAATCAGAAAAAGAGAGGAGTCTTGGAGGCTTTTAGAGAGCCTAAGTCACAGATGCAATCTGCCTTGGGTTTGCATGGGGGATTTTAATGAAATTATGTTTGCTAGAGAGAAAAATGGTGGTGGGGTGAGACCTGAAGGTCAGATGAGGGGCTTTCGAGAGGCAATTAATAGGTGCCATTTGAGGGACATGGGCTATGTGGGATTGGATTATACGTGGAGTAGAAGATTGGGTGGGCATGGTTGGGTTCGTGAAAGATTGGAGAGAGCTTTGGTGTCCACGAACTGGGCAATGATGTTCCCGTCGGTGAAGCTTTTTCACGTGTCCAACTCGGTCTTGGATCATAGTATTTTAATGCTTGGGGAAGCTAGGTCTCCTTGTGGGCCGCAAAATCAATCAAAATTGTTCCGATTTGAATCCATGTGGCTTGAAGATGGGGGGTGTAATGAAGTGGTAGAGGAAGCATGGGAAAGAGGGCAAAACAGAAAAATCAAGATGGCCATTAGAAACTTGCTTGGAGGAATGCCAAAGGTCTTTAGAGTCATGGAATAAGCACACTTTCGGCCATGTAGGAAAATAGATTGCGGCTCTACAAAATAAACTCCAGACGCTTGAATCCATGAATGGCAATGCAACGGGCTTAGAATCTATTCATGAAATGAAAAAGAAGCTAAATAGGTGGCTTGGCATCGAAGAGGAAATGTGGCATCAGAGAAGCCGAAACAGCTGGTTGAAGGCAGGGGATAAGAACACTACTTTCTTCCACACAAAAGCAACAAACAAGTATCAGCAGAATACCACCAGTAGGATACTTGATTCTAATAATGTATGGCAAGTGGAAATGGACGAGATTGGCCAGACCTTTGTGGACTATTTTGAGCAACTTTTCTCCTCTTCCTGGCCAAGGGTGGAACCAGAGCTAATTGACGCAGTGCATGCAAAAGTTACTGACCGAATGAATTCTACTCTCACCCAAGACTTTCTGGCAGTGGAGGTGGAAATAGCGCTAAAGCAAATGCATCCTTTAACGGCTCCAGGTCCTGACGGTATGCCCCCTTTATTTTATCATCATTTCTAGCCTACTGTAAAATCCATTGTCATTCATACAGTACTAAATTTTCTAAATCATGGTAGTACCCCCCCAAAATTTCATGACACTCATATTGTGCTAATTCCTAAAATAAAGAATCCGGAAAAAGTGACTGACTTTAGACCAATTTCTTTATGTAATGTGGCTTATGAAATTGCCTCTAAAGTGGTAGCAAACAGGATGAAAGGGGTGTTGCAGGAAATTATCAGTGAGAATCAAAGTGCCTTCGTGGTGGAACGCCTCATCATTGATAATGTTTTGGTGGCACATGAGGTGATGAATCACATTAGCAAAAAGAAGAAGGGCAAATACGGGGAGATGGCTATGAAGTTGGACATGAGTAAGGCATATGATTGTGTCGAATGGGATTGCTTGCAACAGATCATGAGGAAGCTAGGCTTTCATGAGAAATGGATTAGCATTGTGATGCAGTGTGTGTCTTCAGTGAAGTATGCTATACGGGTCAATGGACAACCTTGTGGCCAAATTCATCCAACCCGAGGGCTGAGGCAAAGTGACCCTCTATCACCTTACCTTTTCATCATTTGTGCTGAGGGGTTGTCGGCCCTTCTTCATTGCGCCACCCAAAGGAAAGCTATTAGTGGTGTGGCTTCTTCAACTAGAGGTCCTAGAATATCCCACTTATTTTTTGCTGATGATAGTTTGGTGTTTAGAAGAGCTACTGTGAGTGAAGCCATGGAAATTCAAAGGATCCTCAAAGTCTATGAACTCTCTTTAGGCCAACAACTAAATTGCACAAAAACTTCCCTGTTCTTTAGCCCAAATACTGATGCTAGAACAAAGGAGAAGGTGAAAGCCATGTTTGGTGCCTAGGTTATCAAACCTCATGAATCTTACCTCGGTCTGCCGTTGCTTGTGGGGAGGTCTAAGAATACTACATTTGCTCAGCTAAAACTGAAAGGGGCAAACAAAGTCTCGGGTTGGAAGGAAAAATTACTTACACATGCTGGAAAGGAGATTCTGATCAAATTCGTGGCTCAAGCGGTGCCGGCCTACTTGATGAGTTGTTTTTTGCTTCCTGGGAATTTATGCGAGGAGCTTACCAGGATGATCAGATAGTTCTGGTGGGGACAAGTGAAGAATGAGAAGAAGCTTGCTTGGTTGAGTTAGGACAAGATGTGCTTATTGAAGGAAAATGGGGGCTTGGGCTTTTGTGATTTAAAAAGTTTCAATTTGGCTCTCCTGGCCAAGCAGGGGTGGCAGCTGCAAACTAATTCCACTTCTCTATTTAGCCGTGTTTACAAAGCTAAGTACTTCCCACGGTGCAGTTTTGTTGAGGCCAATTTAGGTTCGAGGCCATCGTATGCTTGGTGAAGCTTAATGGCGGCTCAAGATGTTATCTGAAGAGGCATGAGGTGGCAAGTGAAGAATGGCACTAAAATCAGAGTGTGGCGGGACAAATGGATTCCTAGGCCAAGCACATATAAGGTGCTAACACTGGAGAGGCCAAATTCTGAAAATGCTCTGGTTTGTGAACTCATAAACAGAGCAACGGGTGAGTGGAACATGGAAAAGATTAATAGCTGGTTTCAACCCGAAGACAAGGAGGCAATAATGAACATTCCCCTGAGTACTATTGACACAAATGATAGATTAATATGGGCAGAAAATAGAAGCGGCAAATTCATTGTCAAAAGTGCCTATGTGTTGGCTTTGGAGGAGCAGCAGTGTTCGGCCTTGGGGGATTGTTCAAATGGCTTGGTTCGCAGAAAGGTATGGAAGGCAATTTGGCACCTAAACGTTCCACAAAAAGTTAAACATTTTGCTTGGCGGGCGAGTTGTGACATTCTTGCCACGAAAGCAAACCTGGCAAAACGGAAAATTGCACCGAGTGGAATCTGTGAGTTGTGTGGAAAGGAGGAAGAGACGGTCTGCCACTTATTTTGGTTCTGCGACCATGCAAGGGGTGTTTAGACGTCAAGCAAGCTTGTGTTTCCGTTTGAAATCTCTCTGAGTTAGAATTTCTTGGATATGGTGGAATTACCCACTGGGTGCTATTGAAGTCGAAGCAAAAGCCTTGGAAGCTGGGGTTTGTTTTGCCAAGGACATGGGAATCAGAGACGTAGAATTTGAGACAGACTCGTTGGAAATCTATAATTCAGTTCATGGTCTGGCTTCTCCACCGTCTTCTGTGGTGAACGTTTTAGCTGGGCTCCTCGTTCAAGCTTCATCATTTAGACAGTGGAGCTTCTCTCATACCAAAAGATAGGGAAATGTCCCTGCTCATGTATTGGCCCAGCATGCTAAGTCTATTGAGGACTATGTTGCCTGGGTTGAGGAATGTCCAAGTATCTTAGAGCACGTGTGTGCTCAAGATAAACTTGTATCTGATATTTCTGTTGTTTAATGAAATCTAGAACTTCCCATCAAAAAAAAAAAAAAAAAAAAATGACAAAAAAAGAAAAAAGAAAAAAGAAAAAAAAAAAAGAAGGTATAATATGATGTGACAGACCTTTCATCATATTTGACATAGACACTATCTTATTTGACCTTATCACAATCTAAAATGAAAAAATAAAACAAAAAATAGTAGAAAAATGTGGAGCTACTTCTCAATATGACGTAACCAAAATATGTGACAAAGTTATTATATATGTAGCCTTGTCATTAGTTAATGTGTCATAACTAAAATGAAAATGTTAAAATGAATAAATACAAATACAAGATAAAATATGGAATGAATAAATTTGTCTACATATAAGGTGGGCTTCTATTAATGAAAAGATGACAAATGGTCACTTGAGAGGGTCTAGTCACTTGGAAAAGTAATTTGATTCAAGTAGTAGGAACAAGAAAAGATAAATGAAGACTTAAAATAACACTAGTAGAAATAAAAATGAACATGTTAATTATGAAATTAACAAAAAGTATGATTTTGGATAAGATTAATAGAATAGTGGAAAAGAATGTGGCTAACCCAAAAGTAATTTGTTAAGAACCAATAGCGAACTCAAAATTTTGGGACTAAAGCTTATTTTTGTTATAGGAAAGAATGCAAGAAACACATTAAAGCTCAATTAAATTTGAAAAATCTATCTACACTTGTATAAATGAGTGATAAATTGTGAATTCCAAAATTATGGTCTAAAGCTTTTATTGGAAGTGACAAGAAATGTATGTTCGATAATTATTTTCGGCATTTAATATATATATATATATGTATCATTCCTCTTATAGTGTCGATCCTATAGAATGTAGGATCTATATCCCATAAGAGGGAGGGTGCATATATAGGATGCATGAGATATTTTTTTGTGCCCCTACCAAAAAAAAAAAATATAAAGACCAAAAGAAGCTATCTGTAGGAGACAAACTTCTATGCAATATGCGTACACAATAGTTTTCTAATTTCTCTCTCTAAAGGAAGAAACAACATATGTATGAGATATGCCTATACATGCAGGTGATACACACTACAGAGAACTAGCAGCATTCAAATCCTTAAAAGTGAGTTCCCAATTCACTAATCAATGTACAGAATTTCAGATTTGTGCAAGTGCACACACAACACAGAGTTTTTGGCTTGTGGCCCGGACATTGGACAAATAATTTTGCTGACTGGCAGTAGATCAGCAAGAAGCATTATTTCAAGGCACATATATAGAATCAGGAGACATGGATATCATTTGAAGGAGACTGGAATTTGAAAATGTTTCCTCTAGTGCAGGAACCCTCTTACTACCTCCATCAATGCTTTCTTTAGTAATATGTACCAATTCCCTTGCAACATCGATCATACCAAGTTTGCCATCTGCACCAAACAAGAAGCACCTCGTTGCAAGGTCTGCAACAATCTCTATTTGCTCCCTGCGAAAAGGTGGTTGCTCATGATAGTAAAGGAGTGGATCCACAATCTCTTCTAGCTTTCCACTCCTCATTTTTTGCAAAGCTACAGTTGGCATGTCTAGGTGATTTGAGCCTGCAATAATCTCAAGAAGCAGCATACCCATGTCATAAACATCATTTTTGTGCAAACAACACGAACCGTCATAGCTGTTATACAAATCAGCCCCATTCCTAAGGCTTGAGCTAAGTAGACCAAACCCAGCAATCTTCACAGAAAAATCTTGGTCTAAAAAAATGTAACCGGATTTAAGATGATGGTGGAAGATAGGAGGAGAAATTTCATACTGCAGGAATGCAAGAACACTAGCTGTTTCAGCAGCAATGTGCAGTCTTTTGTACCAGTCAAGACTAATACTATGTTCTCTCCTTTGATGTAAATGTTCCTCCAAGGTACCATTTGCGGGATACTCATAGAGAACTAGTGGGTTGTAGCCAGAGTCAATACAACATCCAAGGAGGCGGGCCATATTCCTGTGTTGAATTGCAGACAAAACCTCAATTTGGGATAGGACTTGAAGCAAGTCTCTTTCATTGTCACATTGTAATTTATGCACAGCTACGTGCAATCCATCCCTAAGAACCCCAACATAGATTGTGCCATTACTACTGTCTGCAAGTTTCTGAGCCTCTTCAAACCCTTTGGTGGCTTGGTCTAACTCATGGTAAGCGAATAATCGAATTGTACAAGCTTTCCGGAATGAGATGGTGCTGTGAAAGTAACCCTTATCTGGGTCATATTTCCCCTGCTTAACAGGCCGCTTAAGTAGATAAAAAATTGCCATCAAGGAGGCGATTATGAAAACCGTTGCAAGAACTCCTGCATGGTTAGGATGTCATTATGTTAAACTCTCAGGGACTATAAATATTAGAGAAATTCAAGACTGACCATGTCCCATTTATCTAAAATGGAAAATGATGAGATGAATGTTCAATTACCAAAATGATTCTAACATCCAAGTTGCATTTAGCCATTTACTGTGTGGGTAAGGATAATTTTCAATAATATATATTGCAGTTTTTATTGAGACAAAATCTTCAAACCACCATTCATATGAAAATTGTAAGTCACATAGGGTCTAATTCTTGATTACATACCAGCTATAATAATCGCTTTCCTTTCACCATGTCCTTTGGTATAGCAGTCACTCCCATATACTTCCTGTCCATCCTTGATGCATGCTGTCAAAGACGTTCATAGAAGTGAATATCATAGTTATATAAAGCGTCTTTAGCAGTTTCAGTGACACCAACCTTGTGACATATACCAAATTCAAGCAAGAAGAGCCCAATTCAAAGATGTGCACTTTCAAATGATTCAGTGCCCTCGAACTTGAATATTGAAGTAATAGCTTATTGTTATTAAATTTTACATTGATTTATTTTCAAATATCTTTTCTTTTTTCTAAGAAATTTGAAGGAGAAGACTGATGAGACCCACTGATTTATGTAAATATAATTTGATTGGGTGAGCTATCACATTAAGCCAAATGAGTGAATTCACCTGATAACTGTTTGCATTAGCTCAATTGGTAGTACATAATTAGAACATGCTAATTGGATGATATCATGTTTGCAATTCCCTTTCTAAAGGTGCAGACTTTTATCCTGCTCTATAGTTAAGTACTTCAGAATCTGAGATTAAAGTTAACAGTACAACTTCTAAGAATTTTGAGCTGCTTTCGGTACATAATGAAGTTCAGAATGGCCCACACAACATATAGATAAAATGAAAAGTACCTCATTCCTTATTGTTTCAAGAAACACAGTACTCTAGGGAAAGCAATGGTCCCAACTTTGGCTTATGAAAGGCCTGATGAGTGATGTCTATTACTAGTGAATCACCAAAGAAAAGAATATAAACTTTACCTCTACAATCTGTTTGGATACTAATTATTGATAAAAACTGAAAATTGAAAACACTATAGCCAAATAATTTTTAAATGTGTGAATAATTCTGTGGGATCCAGTTTTAAATTGAAATTTGTATTTGGATGACTTTTGTGGGTCCGTGAATAGTGCCATGAGACTCACATTTTTTCAGTAAAATGCACAAATGTTGGCATGAAATGCTTCCCAAACACATACCGTGTGTTTGGATACCGCTTATTATTGAAAATAGAAAAGTGAAAAGTAAAAATACTGTAGCAAAATAATTTTTAAATGTGTGAATAGTGCCGTAAGACCCAATTTTAAAGTTGTTTTTGCTGAAAAAAGTACTTGTGAATTTCATGAACAGTAAATGGGATCCAATGGAAAACGTGAGACGCAACTGAAAAGTGTTTTTCAGCACTATCCAAATATACACCTAAAAAACTTAATACTGTTGCAGACCTCATGATGACTGATGAGCATTTGTCTAAAAGATAATGATATGTAATAATGATGTGAGTGGGATGCAACAACTATGAATAGTGCTGCATCTCTCGCTATATCCTTATCTTCATACATCCCAACTGAAAATAGAATCAAAAGATCAATCTTAGGATGCTCTGCACCTTTGTTATGGGTGCAATTAATAGTGAGATTTTTCTTAGTACCGGAACTACCACTTTAGAGCCACTCAAACACATTATACTGACCGAAAGATCTATAGATGATTATTGCAACAAAACAAAAGCCACTAAACACAATTAGTGGTCAGATTTCTCTTAATATAGGAAGGTTAAATTACTAAGTTGATCTTTTAACTACTCCCCAGCTCAATTTGGTCCTTTTACTATGGATTGTACCAAGTCAGTCCCTAAAATATTGGTTGTGTCAATTCCATCATTCAATTTTTAAAATCAAGTCAATTTTAAGACAGATAATTCCTTTAATATTGTAAGTTTTTTGCATAGAGCAAACCTCATCATGAAATTGACTTGATTTTTTGGGAGTTAAAGGGAAAAATTGACACAATTAATAATTAAGAGACCAAAATAAAATTTATCCTTTCAAGTTTTTAGTGGAGAGCAAACTCAACATTAGAGATTAAGGGGCAAATTTTACACAATCAAATAGTTAAGGGGACCAAATTAAACTTTATCCGATAGTTGTAGGACCAAATTACTAATTTAACCATTCCAGAACTACCTTATTCAGAGCCACCCAAACACATCCACTGACTGGAAGTGGAAGATCTATAGGATTATTGCAACAAACCAAACACATCTGACGCATAAAATGAAGTTAAATTCTCATCCAATTTCAAAGAAGTGCTATATAAAATGTGCAAAATTTGACCATAAAAATTCAAAGAACTACTCACACTTCAAGCACCCTGCTCCATTAGCAAATCCATCGCCTACAAACCCATCCTCACACAGGCACCTCACCCCTGCTTGAACTGCTGTAGCATTGACAATGTCTGCATTGCTAGCACAAGCTCCACTAGATAAATTTCTTGGAATAGCCCATTCCAACTTAACTCCACGCTTACCTGAATTAGTCCCTCGCAGAACAGCCCAACTTGAGAACCCTCTGCAACCAAACTTGGAAAAACCCGAAAACCCATCTCCAACATGCCATATACTATGATCAGAGAGTGGGTAGCAACAACCAGTACCACCATCACTGCCATCACAACCAGGCAAGTCAATTGTTTCACATTCTGCTTTACACAAAGAAGAATCCTCACAGTCATACAAGCCAATCACATTATCAACTGACACGGCAAAGTTGTCATTTTTAGCAAAACTGAATGAGTGTAAGTCATTATACTGACGACAAGAAGAGAGACCTGGAAAATCCACTAGCACACCATCAGAGAAGAATTCAAGAACCCGGTAGCTCTCAGAGCCAATGTTGAGAAAAAGGGTGGTGAAGTTTTGGCAAGAGAGATGAAAAGCACTAAAAGGTACAGAGCCACATGAAGTGTTCAAGTGAAATGGAAATGGGATATGATCAAAGCGCCCACATTTTTCATTACATTGATTTGGAAGCAAAAGGGTTTGTAGCTCTTGGTGGTGGTGTTGTGGTTCTATAAGAGAGTGAGATAAAGGTAGTTGGTTAAGAAGCCTGAGGAGAAACAAGGAAGCAAAGAATAGAGGTAACATTTGCAGTGAAAGGTTTGGCTGCAGAGAATATTTTGGAAGGAAAGGTAGTATGGTAGTAAAGGAGAGAATACGTACATAGCCTTTTTGTTGCTATGGTTGAATGAGATGGTTTTTGAATAATATAGTGCTAAGTAGTAAGAGACATATATTACTCACAGTACATATCTCTAGCAAAAAGAGCAAAAATATGACACTATGATTTGGCGTGTCAGATGATAGAGACTCACAAACACAATCAAGGATGAAGGAGAAAGATAACGTGGCGAGATCAGAGATGAAGTAGGGTATTGAGGAGAAGCATATAGAAGTTAGGGAAGGGAGAGAAGATTGGTCTGTGAAATGGGCTACAGTTTGTACAATATGGGATGGTGTGCTCTATGTGAGCATGGGCGCCGATGTGCGAGTTTTTTTGAGTTTTTCAAGTCATTTCGGTGGCTCTTTACTTTATAAACAATTTGCATGGGCCTAGTTTATATAAAAATTTGCATGGCTTTCGAGATTTATGTACATAATATATATATAACCAAGTACTATCATACAAAATACAAGATTATATTATGTAGTTTGAGAATTACGGAATGTCAGATCTGTAATCCGAGTTGTGTTAATATATGCATATGTCTTGAAAATACTAATCTGCTGCTGCTGCTTAGAGAGCTCCTCAAGCTCCAAGACCACGCGTGGTGGCTACTCTTTTAACCTTCTTTTTTTCTTTTTTTGGGGGCTTTGGTTTGTACTTTGTGTATGTGCCTATATGGATACTTTTCTAAATAACTCGCTTATTAAGTCACTGTGCGGTGACATTTGTGCTCTGGCAACGTGTGGATGTGGAAAACAATATCAATATATATGGGTATGCCATGCATCTTCTTTGGTACTGTTGTGAGTCTTGTGACCTTTGTGTTGGGATGCCAAACTTGCCGGGTCATGTGGCGTAATAGCTCATGCTCACCGCTAATTTTAGCGTGAACAAAAAATTGATCCCTGCAAGTTGTTGTTTAGTTGAACTTTAGAGCTCAGTCATGAGACATTTCTTTATGTGCAAAAAGTTTGAGATGAGATTCTTAAGACCCACGGTATTATTATTATTATTATTATTATTTTTTTATAAAATTGAAATCAACTAATTGACCAATTTTTTTAATTAATTCCATTCGTGTCAAATGGTGGATTATAAAATGTAGTCTCTCTTAACTCTATGATGAGGATAAAAAATGAAAATAAATAAAGAATGGATATTTTTTTTCTTTTGTTTGGTAGAAAAGGAGAAGGATGAATGGAAGGCATTAAGGAAAAGCCCATTTGACCATGATTTATTTTTACCACTTATAAAAATTATGGTGTGTATATATAATTTTAATATTCATTAGTTTTTATATTACAAAAAATAACATGAAGGACTTAGTTGTTAAGTGACAATTAAGCTTAAAATGAGGATTGGAATTTAAGACATCTTGCTCTGATATAATGTTAAACTAATTGTTTCAAAAGTTTAACTTATTGAAATATGGTAAATTTAATCATTTAACTATATATTTTTAACAAAATTCAAAATTAACAACGCAGTTATTCTATTTGAATCTATGTTATTTTGAAAATTGCTTAATTCATGTCAGTTATTAAAAATTAAAGAATAATAAAATATTTAAAGAATAAAATTATCTTTTTCCTTTTGCCTCTTTTATATTTTTATTTTTTGCTTTCACTAATATACCCATCTCTCTCTCTCTCTCTCTCATATGTTAGAAGCAATGATTTTGTGTGGTAACCCAATGAGGGGGAGGGTGATTTCGTTTCGTGAGGGTTAAGTGTGACGGGTCTCCTACTCTCCTTGTCTTGTGTAAAACCGACCCATATCAAATCCAAACTTGACTCAGACTTTTATTGTCTACAAATGATGCCAATTCATGGAGGGAAAGTGGGTAATTGCTAGAGGGTTGGACCTTAATTGTTATGACTTGTGAGTAGTAAAGGGGACGGTGGCAGTGTCATTGTTGACAAGGCACTTGACTGTGTGGACTTACATGGTGAGAGGTAACGTAATCAAAATGTCCATCCATCTCTAAATGACATAGCATATCAGTATCTTGAAGCTATAAGGGACTAAAAGTACAATTTAATACTTAAGTCATCCTCACAATAAAGGTTTTAAAAAAATTCCAACTCTTAATATCTAAAAAATGTAATTAATTAAATTTCCAAGTGATCTAAACTCCTCAAATTTAAGCACAAACAAAAATCCTAATAAAATAAACTCCCAATTTATTATTTAAACTCTAATACATATATAAAATTCCCCAATAGTAACTGTGTGCTTCAAATCTCAATGATAGTCCACTGTCCACTTGAAGGCAATAATAATCATGTCCAAAATATCTCTTATGACTTGAGTAACTAATCTTATGAATATCGAAATGATAGTAAGAAGAAAGTCCCACACCACTAAATGAGAGAAATAATATAGGTCAATATAATGGTATAAATAGAATCAAAATTGCCACAAAAGAATTATCAGTATAATTAAACTATAACAATCGAAAACAATGGTACATGATAGTAATGCAAGCAAAAAAAGATAAGGTACGATGATCTTAAACGGGTATGAAATAAAAGAATAACTTATTGATCCAAGTTTGCTCAGAGTATACATATTAACACAATAAATTGTAATTGTTATATTCAAGATCTAATTCATAGCACCATATCCTAGGTATTGGGCTCCACAGGTCTGACCGACATCCCATTCATTGGCCCTTGGGAGAGGGTCACATAAATTTTCATAACCATTTTTCCACTGGCATCGGCTTCAAGGACGCCACACGTATAAACATGGTTGTCAAAATTTCGATCTGGATCTTACGATCCTACGATTTTACGATCTCATCTATCTAAAACGATCAAAATCTTTCAAGGATTTTAGCAATCGTTCAAGATTGTATGATTCTGACGATTCCAAATGATTTTGGTTTCTTGTAATCTTCTTTAACTTAACAGAAGGTTCAGTTGAACTCAAATGAAAAATAATATTCCAATAGATCAAGTTTTGCTATTCTAATGTAGCGAGATAGAGTGTTTGTTTAAAAAAAATAAAAAATAACATCCCAGTAGAGTGTTATGTTTTGAGATTTTTGACATCTTAAATGATGCTTACAAATGTATTTAATGATGCATGGTAATTACATCAAATGGATGCAAATTTTTTATTTTTTGTGAATGTATAATTTATGTGATTATTTAACATACCAATTTGTTTTTTTTGTTTTTTCTCAAATAATATAGAATCTTACGATTCACGATCCGATCCTACAATCCACGATCCCACCTACCTCCAACGATCTTATGTAGGATTCCGATTTTGACAACTATGCGTATAAGAATAAGGGTCCAGTTAGCGGATGCTTTAGAACATTTGTTAATTGACAATTTTATAAAATTTTTAATATCACTTTCATGAAAAATATAAAAAGTTGTCATAAAAGTTAGTTACTTTTTTTCTCATAAAAAATTTCTAAAAATTGCCAATTAATAAATATCCTTTGGTCATGCATTAACTTTTCCATAAAAGTAATGGAATCTGGATCACATGTATTGGCCCCAGGGGTGCGCTTAAAATAATTCATGGGCTATAAATCACAAGTAGGATTTGTTGGAGTAGTTTAATACAAAAATAATGTGTAATTTATTTCTCCTTTAATTTCTAAGTCAAAATTTAACCATAAATTTTTGTCATTTATGGATTTTATTTGAGAGTTATAATCCTATTAAACTCATATTTTCCATTATTTCATATTTAGTGGCCAATTTAATCCTTGTGTAACTAACCAATTCACTAAGTTTACAAATAGGTCCTCTTCCTCCACTTATTAGAGAGACAGATACTATTAGTCTAATCTCTCTTATTCTTTGTATTTGTCACTCTCATTCTTTACAAAATATTTAGTAGTGTTTTTCTATAACTATGTGACCTGGATATAAATGAGAGAACTAGTTTATAACTTACAATCTTACTTAGTAGTGCAGACTAGTCAGATAATGGCAAGGGTGGTCAATCCGTTGTACATTGGAGATTAAAATGTTTGCTTCATTGGTTGATAAAATACCCCATAAATGGTGCGTATTATCTCAAGAGAGCAACATTGTTTTGCACTTCAATTTGATCAACCCCAAACTCATGGAGTTGTCGATAACAATTAATATTTTATTTTATAAGACATTTTGAAGTACCAGTGAGGTAATATTTCATTTTATAGACTTAATTTATAGTCGCGTTTTAAAAACGCAGTTACAAGTCAGAAGTTTAAGCTGTGTTTCTTAATAACGTGGCTATAGGTTAGTTGTAGCCGTGTTTTTTGAAAACACGGTTAAAAAAAGGGAGTTATAGAGCTTGTTTTTAGTAGTGTCCTATTTTATAAGTTTTTGTGAAATATTATTATTTAAATAATTATTTTGTAAATTATGAAATTCGTTTTATTTATTAATTTATGCTTGTGACAAAAAGACTAAATATACTCACGAAGGAACACAATATGTTTGCAGTTATTTTGCAAAATACGAGAATAACCCAAATGTCATTGTTCAAATATGCAAGTATCATGAATAAGAAAAGGTTATACATTATAAATTTTAATGAAATGAGATATTGGAAATATCTCAAGACATGTACAAACATAGGAAATCGATAAGTGAAAAATAACAAGTAACAAAGTCACAAGTTAATGTAGAATTTGTAAAAATATGATATTTCAAAAGGATATGTATTAACTACTAAGAGGGAAAAGAGAAAAACTTGATGTGTAAAGTCTTATTTACCTTAAGCACAACCAAGTGACCAACCAATTAATTAACTAATCAACCTCCACAAGATGTGTCACCAAAATTTTTGAAGTCTAAGTCAAAGAATTATAATAACATCCAAGTAAGAATATATTTAATTTACTTTATCTAGAAGATCCATAAACCTATCACAAATTTGATAGCATGTATGTGGAGCTGTCATGGGCATGCCAGCATGTCCAAAGGAGGTTATTTGGGCACGCTGTGCTACCATGGCCTAGGCAGCTTGCCCATGGGTTTGCCAAGGCCTTGGTTGTGTGTGCCCATGAGGGTTGCCATGGCTTTGGGAGCATGCACATAGGCATGCCATTGAAGTAGCAAAAATTTCAAGGCCAAATTCAACATGATAATGCACAGAAAATCAGTAGACTGAATACTCCAGGCTTCAATGGGCTAGTGGTTGCTTGGAAGACCTGAAAGGAAAGAAACACAAGATCAAAGGTGATGGGGTGAACCGGCCAAGAACCCTCTGATGCTTAAGTTAGTTTTCTCTCTAGAACTCAAGAATTCCTACTTTAGGAGTGGTGAAAACTTACCTTCATTTGATATACATGAGTCCTTTTATAGTGAGCTTTGGAGTGGTTACTTATTTAGTAACTTTCTCAACGTGGATGGAAGTTAAAAGGTTCAGACTTAACTTCTATAACTGCTACAGAAGTTAGAAGGTTCAGACTTAACTTCTACATTTGCTATGGAAGTTAGAAACTTAGTGGGAAGTTAGAGTGATGAATAAGTATTTTGCTCATACTTCAAAATAGTAGATTGTGGTCCGAATTATAACCTTTTGAACATAAATTTACCTTGAGAATTTCTAAGCGCTGGGAGCTTGTCCAAGTGCTTCCATGCTAGACGACCTTTTTACACTTGGATTACCTTCTCGTATTGGGACAACCTTTCTGGACTTGGATGACACTATGGATGAACTGGAGATGGCCCAATTTTTGATTCACCATCAGTTGTCCCCTTTGTCCAAGGGCCATCATAGACATTGTGGTAGAATTTTAATTTATTGTTTGCTTTCGGCACATGTCAATATTTTGATGGTCAATTAATATGCCATGTGTCATCCTTACCTTGGCTGAATTTTGTTGTTTCAGATTACGCCACGTGTCAAAATCTTATTGATTGACTCGTTGAGTCGATTTAATTTTTGAGGAATTTGCCACGTGTCAAATTTTGGTTGGTCCACATCGCTTCATTGACCCACCCTTGGGGCCTATAAATATGTACATTCTCTCTCTTACCCTTTCACTTTTCTGATATTTTCCTTTCTGCCATCTCATCCAAGAGCTTTGTCTAGTAATCCTCGTCCCTAGTCTCCCGTCAAGTACTTCCTTTTATTCATTCTTAGGTTTCCGTTTTTAGAAAATTCTGTATATTTTTATAAATATGTCTGCGTCTAGTGGTAGTACTGAGAGAGAGATAAACAAGTATCAAGACGAGTCCCCTAGTAGTAGTGGCAGTTATGAGAGTAGTAGTGAAAGTAGTGATAGTAGTTCCCAAGACGAGTATTATTAGTCTGGGGTTCTTGGATTTCCTTTAAAGGAATTCCAGGAGAAGATGCAATGTAGGACGACTTTTGGAACTAAGGCTAGCTCATCCAGAAGAAGTAAGTCAGCTAGTCCTCCTCAAGACGAATAGGAAGATGAAAATGTTATCTATAGTTGTGCCCTAGAGGTTGCGTCCATCCTAGATGCAAATAAGTTAACTACCCTTGTAAGTAGATATCAAATTCCCCTGGAGTTTAGACCTTGTCTGCTTGAGAGTGGAGAGTGGTGTTGTTCTCCTTTCTCTGGCTTTGGTATGTATGCTTCCTATTTGTTAGCAGGTTTTAGGTTTCCCCTTAATTCTTTTTGTAGAGGTCTCTTCCATAGGTTAGGTATTGGACTAAACCAGCTCAACCCTAATGAATAGAGGACGATAGTAGCCATGCAAGTGCTATGGCATGAGGTGTTTAAAGGGAACCGTCCAATCACAGTGGACGAGTTCCTCTTTTGTTATAAACCCTCTAAAATTAAACAATCTACTGGTTTTTACCAGTTCTTGTCTAGGGGCCCCTAATTTAGTTTGATTAGGAGTCGTAGTTCTTTTGATAGGTCATGGAAGAAAGAGTTTCTTTTTTTTTTTATTTTTTTATTTTATAATATTTCTTGAATTTGGGTTGGGGACCCAAGTGATGTAAATAATGCCCCATTTTCTCCTTTTACCAGTGCCTTAGGTTGTCTTTGTCTTGAGGGTATGTCTTTCATCCTTTACTTTGTCTTTTCTATTTATTTTTTTCCTCGTCTAACCATGTTTTTTATTCGTGCAGCTATTACTCGTCCACATTTGGACAAGTTTTACTTGGAGCGTATTGACAAAACTCGTGCTCATCTTGAAAGGTCCTTCCATAGCCTAGTGACCTTTCGTCGTCTTGCTGTCTGTGGGCTTGGTCCTGAGCCCACTAAGGAGAATCTTGCACATGAGGAGACTATTCGTCGAGTAGGTGTCGTCCATCATATTTCATTTATTCATCATTTCATTTTTTTTAAACCTTTATCTTTCCTTATCACACGGTTAGCCACTATGAAGGAGAATAAAGGGAAGAATGTGGTTAATGGGATTGAAGAGGAGGAAGACGTTCAGATTCAGGACGAGCCAACTCCCTTGGCCGTCTAGAAGTCTGTCATCTAGGCTGCTGCTAGGAAGAGGAAAAGCATTTCAAGTAGTATAGACCTTGGCAACCTTCCAAGACGCCAAGGTCTTAAGAAGCAAAAGTCTAGCAAGACCCCTTCTCCCAAAATTTCCAAGCCTCATGACGTGACAGTAGACCTGGACAACCCGACAGTGAACCTAGTACCCGTTCAAGCTTCTCCTTCAATTGTCCAGCCTGAAAATCTTACTCTCCCTGCAGCCAAAGTCCCTCATAGAGTTCATCCTTCAGTTGCAACCAAACGTCCTCCCAACTTGGTGCTGGACGAAGATTATGCATGGAAGACGTTCAAAGGGATCATCTCTAACAAAGAGGTGAATGCATGTTATGTCATGTCTATGAAAGACTTTGAGCGCTTTGCCATCCATGATCTTTTCAAGGTATGTAGTTTTCTTATTATTATTATTTTATTTTTCTACTTCGTCCATCTGTTTTTCAGGCCATGGCAAAGTTCTACACGGCGTCCAGCCAAGCCAAGGAGCTTTGTGATGAGGCTAAGGCCCCTAAGACGAAAAACAAAGAATTGAAGGACGAGTTCCTTTTAAAGAAAGGGGAAGTGATTAGGCTGACCAAGGAGCTCTCTCGTCTTCAGGGAATAGAGAAGGAACTAAGGAACTAGGTGGAAGAGCTCAAGGCAGTCTCCATTGAGAAGGAGACTCATATTAATCACCTTGAGGTGAAATGTCAAGAGTTCACTTCGTCTTTAGAGAAGGCTAAGAAGGAAGCCATTGCAACATTCATGAAGTCAAACGATTTCACCAATCGTCTAGACCAACATTATGCTACTGGCTATGAAGGCTTTCGTTCTGATGCCAAGGAGGCCTGCTCTGATATGGACTTTGACTCCTTCCAAGTTCCTACTGCAGCAAAAAGTTCCTTACTTCAGACAAGTTCCGAGGACGTCAATGTCGTGGATGATGCCTCAACAGAGCCTGCTAAGGACACTGCCGAGCTAGCCAAAGACGAACCAAAGTCTAGGGACAATGTCCCTAGTGGTTTATCCCAGTAATATTTATTTCTTTTTAGAAAAATTTATTTATTTTATTTCGTTAGGAATGCCCGTTGTTTTGGGCTTTGTTTAAAATTTATCTAAGTACAATCTCCCCATCCAAGTTTATGGATGTATAACAGATACAATAGCCTTTATTGGCTTAAACAGTATAAGGGTTTTTGGACGATAGTCGTTTACCTTTTTTAAATTTTTATGAATGAATGTCTATTTTCTTCTTCATTCTTTATTTACTGCTGAACACATTGTATGAACGAATTTCCTTTGTTTACATCGTCCATATTATATCCTATGATTTTTAGTGTGGTCCGTCCACCTATGAAGGCATTTAGCTTGTCCATGTTTGGATAATTTTCTCATGTTCAACATTCTACCATTCATTATATTTTACAAGTGCAACTCGTCCATGAATGGAATTTTCTTTGCCAGCTTTCTTTGTCCATAAATTCAACTTATAGCTTGCATTAATCTTTGTCCATGGGCTGGACGGCTCTTTATTCGTCTTTGGGCAAGACGTTTCTAGCATTCACTTCATTCAAAGATTGGATTATTTAGCTGGTCACATTTATCCATGGAGTTTAAATATTTTTGCACACACACTTTATCTTGTCCATTCGTTAGACGAATATACCTTAGGTTTATTTTGCTTTTACCTTATTTAAAAAAAGCTTATAAACGTTACATCCTTGCGTCCAGAGATTCTCCTCGTCTTAGGCCTTTAGCCTTCTTGTGGATTAGTTTTAATGAGAACAACAACATGAAAAATGAAATTCACACAACATTATATACATTGGAAATCCAAACTGTATTTACACTACATAAACATCGTCCACAAGCATGACACATGCTTAGAAGCTGGCCTTAAGGGAATTGAAAACACTTAGGTACAAATGGACTAAGTTCATGACTTCGTCCATCGTAATTACGTCCATAGACAATGCATAAGCTGGAAGCTAGTGCACTTTAGGGAATTAAAATACTAAAAACATGTAGTACTAACAACAAACACAAATAAACACAAGGAAAGTAACACATAACTTAAACTTCGTCTAGGGTGATGCTCGTCCGTACTGATATTTCACTGATAATATCTTCTTAAATGCTTAACATGTTAAGGGTGCTCTAATTTTTATCAATCCAGGGCTTCTAAGTAGTACGATCCTTGCCTTTTGCAATTGATAATCCTGTAGGGTACTTCCCAGGTAGGCCTCAGTTTTCCGTGAGCCGGGTTTTTGGTTGCTAAGGAGACCCTTTTTAGGATAAGGTCCCCAATATTGAAACATCTAGGTTTCACCATAGTATTATATTGTCTGGGCATGAGGTTTTTATACCTCGCTGTTCTTTGTTCTGTATCTATCCTCACGTCGTCTATCAAATCAAGATTGAGACGAAGTTGTTTTCATTTTCCTTGTCCTTGTACTTCATCACACTGTGGTTAGCCATGTGTATTTTTATAGGTATGATTGCTTCACTTTCATAGGCTAGTTTAAAAGGAGTTTCCTTTGTGGGGTTCTTTACAGTCGTCCTGTAGGCCCATAGAACACCTGGTAACTCGTCTGGCCATACTCCCTTTGCCCCCTTCAAGCCAAGTCTTGATGATCTTTAATAAGGATCGGTTTGAGACTTTAGCTTGCCCATTTGCTTGCGAGTGGGAGGGTAAGGAATAATGATTCTTTATTCCAAGTTGTTCACAGAAATCTTTGAAGAGTGTGTTATAAAATTGCTTGACACTAGTACCCTAGGAACCCTAAATTGGTAGACAATGCTCTTCCAGACGAAATTCTTGACATTCTGCTGTGTAATATTTGCTAAGGGTTCAACTTCCACCCATTTAGTAAAGATATCAATCTCCATTACTAAAAACTTCATCTGCCTGATTCCTATTGGAAAATGACCTAAAATATCCAATTCCCATTGTGCAAAGGGCCATGAGGCCATCATCGGGGTGAGGTACTCCGATGGTTGCCTAGAGATATTGCTGAAGTATTGACACTGATCACACACCTTAACATAAGTCTTAGCATCTGCCTAAATGTTCGGCTAGTAATAACTTGCACGGATGACCTTATGGACGAGAGCTCTTGCTTCTGAATGGTTTCCACATGCTCCTTCATGAACTTCCTTCAATATATAGTTTGATTTGTCTGGAGCTAAACACATTAGGTAAAACTAAGAGAAGCCTCTTTTATGCAATACCTCATCTATGAGAACATACCTAACCGCTCTAATTCTTAACTTTCTGGCTTCATCCCTTTCCTTTGGAAGCCTTCCATCCTTGAGGTAAACCATTATTGGGGTTATCCAGTTTTCTTTTCCTTCAATCTACTATACCACTGGAAGATCTATACTTGACATTTACTGAACTTTGTCATACTCGTCCACTGACCCTTCTGCTGACGCTGCCTTTGTTAAGGCATCTGCTTCCATGTTTTCCTCCCTTGAAACTTGAAGAAAACTGGTGTCTTTAAATTTCTTAACAAGCTGCTTCACCTTACTGAGATACTTCTTCATCCGTTCTTCCTTAGCTTCACATGTTCCATTCACCTGATCCATGATCAATTGAGAGTCTCCTTAGACAACTATTGACTCTGCCCCTAAGGACTTGACCAATTCTAGCCCTTTAAGGAGGGTTTCATATTCAACTTTGTTGTTCGTTGTCTACTACTGTAGACAAGCTGCATATTTTAACTTGTCCCATTCCGGAGATTTCAGAATAACTCTTATACCTCCTGCATATTGTATGGACGAACCATCTACATAGATGACCCATTTTTTAGTTTCATCCACCTCATCTAAGTCACCATGGTTGGGAGTAAACTTTGCGATGAAATTTGCCAAAGCTTGAGCCTTTATTGCACTTCTTGGTTGATACATGATATCAAAACTCACTAAGCTTTATAACCCATTGGATTAGTCATCCTACAGCTTCCAGCTTTTTCATTGCCTTCTTAAGTGGATGATCTGTTAAGACATTGATGACGTGAGCCTGAAAGTAGTGCCTTAGCTTCTTAGAAGCCATTATTAGTGCAAAGGCCAGCTTCTCCATCATAGGATATCGTCCCTCTGCTCCCCTTAGTGCTCGGCTTGTATAACAAACAGGCTTCTGTACCTTCCCTTCTTCTCTGATTAATGTTGAACTCACTGCATGCAAGGATACTACTGAGTATAAATACAATTCTTCACCTGGTATAGATGTGCTTAGTAGAGGAGCCGTTGTAAGATAAACCTTAAGATCTTGGAAGGCCTTTTGACACTCGTCCGTTCATTCAAATGCTTTCTTGAGAACCTTGAAAAATGGCAAACATTTGTCAGTAGTTTTCGAAACAAACCTGTTAAGGGCTACAACTCATTCAGTGAGAGACAGGACTTCCTTGATGTTTCTTGGTGGCTCCATGTCCAGTATTGCTTATATCTTATTAGGATTTTCTTTGATTCCCCTGTGAGAAACCATAAATCCTAGGAACTTCCCTGACGAAACCCCAAAGGCACACTTACTTGGATTCAGCTAAGAGTGTCAAAAGTCTCCTGAAGGTTGTCCAGGTGCTTCTTCTCGTCCAAGCTTTTCATCAACATGTCATCCACGTACACTTCTACATTCCGTCCTATCTATGGACGAAACATATGATTGACCAACCTCTGATAAGTTGCCCCTGCGTTCTTCAAACCAAAAAGCATCACTTTGTATCAAAACAGGCCTTGACTGGTAATGAAGGATGTCTTCTCTTGATTTGCCTCGTCCATTCTTATCTGGTTATAACCTGAGAAGGCGTCTATGAAACTTAGCAATTGATGACCCGTTGTTGAGTTTACTAGCTGGTTAATACGTGGTAATGGATAGCTATCATTGGGGCAAGCTTTGTTTAAATCGGTGAAGTCTACACACATCCTTCATTTACCATTAGTCTTCTTGACCATCACCACATTAGCTAACCAATCTGGGTAATAAACTTCCCAAATAAACTCTGCTATGGTTAACTTTTGGACTTCTTCCTTGATAACATTATCTCGATCAGGAGCAAAGACCCTCTTCTTCTGACATATAGGCTTGGAGGAAGGATACATATTCAGACGATGGGTAATGACACTTGGGTCAATCCCTGGCATGTCTTCATGACTCCATGTGAAAACATCAATGCTCTTCCTTAAGAACTGGACGAGGTCTTGCTTCGTCTTCTTTTCCATGCTTGTTCCAATTCTAGTAAACCTCTTAGGGTTACTTTCGTCTAGAGGAACGTCTTCCAGTACTTCAGTAGGCTCTGTAGCAACCTTTCTTTCTTCTATATTCATCATTTGTACATGTTCGTCCATAGCCAACATGGCTAAGTAGCATTCTCTAGCTGCTAACTAATCTCCTTGCACTTGTCCTATTCCATAATCCGTTGAAAACTTGATAGATAGGTGGTAGGTGGATGTCATTGCCTTCCAATTATTTAGATTTGGTTGTCCAATGATGGCATTGTAAGAAGACGAACAATCTACAACGAGGAAATTCACTTCTTTAGCTATTTGCTGTGGATACGCTCCTACCACGATGGATAGAGTAATAGTGGTGAAAACTTACCTTCATTTGATATGGATGAGTCCTTTTATAGTGAGCTTTTGAGTGGTTACTTGCTTAGTAACTTCCTCAACGTGGATGGAAGTTAGAAGATTTAGACTTAACTTTCACAACTGCTACAAAAGTTAGAAGGTTTAGACTTAACTTGTACAACTGCTATGGAAGTTAGAAACTTAGTGGGAAGTTAGAGTGATAAATAAGGATTTTGCTCATACTTTAAAATAGTAGATCGTGGTCCGAATTATAAACTTTTGAACATAAATTTACCCTGAGAATTTCTAAGTGTTGGGAGGTCATCCAGGTGCTTCCATGCTGGACAACCTTTTTACACTTGGACGACCTTCTCGTATTGGGACAACCTTTCTGGACTTGAACAACACTATGGACGAACTAGAGATGACCCAATTTTTGATTCACCATCACAACATTTTTTTTTTATGATTTCAAAAGCCAAAAAATAGGAAAAATCATATATATATATATATATAAACCTTGATTTAAGAAAAATCCTCTTTTAATTAGAAAAATAAATTTTATTTAATCATAATCTTTTGATCATCTCACCAAATTAAGCATTCAAACCTGAAATTGCATACCTTAATTTCATGTACGAGCCTTCAACTTGAGATAAAAGTGCTTAGATCATCAACACCCCGAAATTTGGCCTTATTACTTCAACTTAATTATTTTAATTATTTGATTACCTTCAAATATATAATGATTTAAATCAATCAAAATTACAAAACCTTAATTAGATATCCCAATTACATATTATTTTAGACAATTCGGTTAAACCATTACTAGATTAATTTAACATAATAAAATATAATCCCTAATACTCACTTTTGTTAGATCACATTCATACGACCATAATATGACCTAATTAGGATTTATAATCTTTAATTAGGATCCTTAAATTTTTTTTTTTCTAAAAAAATTGTTAATTTCATTTTTAAGTGTTCAATTTCATAGGTTAATGTCCAGACACAAAATTTCCTAATTTAAAAGTAAAACCCTAATTTGAACCATGTTCCTTGCCCTCCCTCCTCGTCTCACAAAAACTTATATTTGTTGAGTGACTATTATGTCAAGAGTGTGTGGTGATAGAAATTAGTATTTCTAATTACATGTTTGCATGACAATTTATAAATTTATAACCTAGAACCTAATTTTCCTTCCACCATGTGGTTATAATTTTTTAAAGACATTAGTTATAACTTCCTTAAAATCTAGGGAAATTTCAAATTAAACCTTGAATTTAAAATTTTTGTTATTAAAACTAAAAATTCATATTAATTTATGGCTAAAAACTATCTAAGATTTAAAAAAAAAAAAATTATTTGATGTGAAATTATAAGACTTTTGGTACACTATTTGAGAATTGATAAAATATATAATAATCGATCATTGAGTTGTTGTAAAAAAAAAAAATTCACAATAAAATTAATATTATATAAACTCAGTTTTAAATTATACCTGTAGGGATAAAGGCCCAAATTCATATATTGGACCTTGGATTTTGGTCGAAGACTTCAATGTGTCCGAGGACGGATAATCACGGTGAGAGTGTTAAGATCAGAATCTCATAAGTAAAATATGAGTAGAAAAGTTGAGAAGGTTGGTTCGAGGAGGATGACCTCCTCAAATCAGCAGAGCAGGGATCAAGTACATACATTAACACTTAACGCAACCTTCCAGGAGGATCTGATGATGGAAATTGGAGATATGAACGTATAAAATGGATGGGAGTTCAGAGGAATCCAATGGAAAGCTGCTACCATCGCATTTAATACACTGCAGCTATTTTTCTGGCTGCATTTATGTGGAGAAGACTCCTGAACAGTGCTTCCTTCGCTTTCGCAACTCACAGAGAGCCAGAAGAGGGTGTCTGATGAGACGAGTACTCAAGTAGTGGTTTAGATGATCGACAGATGGAGGGCCAAGATCACCGGGAAGGAGATATATAATGTAGGAGACTTCCAGAAGAAACGGGGATCGGAAAAATAGAGAAAATATACTGTAGCAACCAAAGTTGCACTTATAATCAGTTTCATCAACCTATACAGAGATTTGTCTCCTCGGACAGTACATTCACCTCACCTTACGTGCTTTGTTCTTGTATGATTGTTTTACAAAACAACTCTAGCCATTGTGATACTCACTAGGGCCTAGTTCTCCAACCAACTTTCTACAAATTTATTGTATTGAGCTCATTAACCCACAATCCTACATTTATTAGGCATGGGCTGCAAACTGTGATCCTACAATACCCTACCATTCTATATAATAAAAAAATTGTGTCCTGCATGCTCTGGTTGCATCAAGTGAACGCTCGCTACTTACTATTATTTTTTTTTTCTCCTTATATAATGTGATGCACTTTCAATAATAAAATTAATTTATTTATTATTTTTATTCGTTTTTTTCCTTATGTAATGTGGCGCACTATAAGTAAATTAAAATAATTATTATAGTTGCTCTAACTTAAATTCTATTGCTAAAATTTTAAAAAGTTTTAAAATATAACTAATTAAAATCCTACTACCAATAATTTCAAAAATTAAAGCTAAATTCATTTTTTATTTTATATTATTTTCTTAATTTACCATGCCGCTTTAATTATAAATGTCGCCGTCCTGTAGGTTTTTTTTTTTTTTTTGGAGAACCCTGTTGGTTGTGTTTAATCCACCAAGTTGTACAACATAATTTTACCATGTGTCTCTTAAAAGCACACTAAAATTATAATCATAGTTTCTTTAAAATTATTAACATAATTCTCTTTATTGCTATTTAAAAAAAAAAAAACTAAAAAATTCAATTATTAAAAGATTAAGAGTTTTAAAATGATGTTCGTTACTTATCTTTTAAATTATTTATAATTTTTTTTTTTTATATATAAAAGCTTGATCTCACATGATTTGCATTGGGTCTTTATTTTACTATTTATTTTATATTCAATTTTAATTATATTGTTACTTATTTTTTTAAAATTTAAATATAATTATTGATTAAAATGTAAGTCATATAATCATAGATATCCCAAACTTAAAAAGAGAGCAGTATGTGGGATTAAATGCTCATGTACATTTTGTTCATTTGTTGCTCTACCATATATGAAAGCAGTTATTTCGATGATGAACACAAAATTGAAATTACGAAGAAGTGAGACATGTATATATTTTCTGCATTTTCGTGGCATTTGGAAAATTCAATAATTATTAAAGAATTTGTCAAGCTATTTTTTTTTTTTTGATGTTGAATTTGTCAAGCTATTGTTTCTATGTTTAGAAGATCAACTGTAACTACAGAAGTTTTATATTCTCTAGCTCTTTTATTGGCCAAAGACAATTTCATTGAAAAGGCGAACATGGACCTCTCAATTGGATCATTCCTAGCTAGATATTCTTTCTTCAAGATCATTACCTTTTAAAGGAAGGCGAAATTAAAGAATATATTCTACGAAGTGACTACTAATGCTAATGTTAAGTTATGAATGATGTTTGGGTAGAGAAATTGTATATTTGTGCATTTGATATTAGCTTATTTTGTTTATTTTGTTATGTTATACAATATACTTATATTTTGAAGTTGTGAGAAAAAAAAAAAAGATTTTAAAAAGATGTATATAAAAACTAAAAACTAACTAAATAAGTTTTTTTTTTTAGAAAGAACTAACTAAATAAGTTGGACACAAACAAAACAAATACAAAAAAATGGTTACTTACTCTTTATTTTTAGACTATTTAGTTAAATAACCATTTTTTTAAAGTATTTAGCAAATAACCTTTGTTAAACTTTCAAAAATAAAAAAATTTAAATGACAAAATATGCACAATATCAAATTTCACTTAGGACTCAATATCAGCAATATCGAATTCAAAAAACATGGATATCTTGTCAAATACTTTGAAAAGATGATTATTTTGTTACTTACTTTAGAAATAAAGGACATTTAGCCATTTTTCTCAACAAACATATATGTATTCTAAATTAATTACTTTAATTAATAGAATTTTATGAACTTTTTATCTAAAAAAGGGGAAAAAAAAAAAACATCTACGAAAAAAGAGACCATGAAGGAATAATAAATATCTAATTATCCACTCAACATAGGTCATTAACGTAAAGAAAAAGAGAAATTTTTTTTTATCCAATAGTCTTCTTTAAAAATTGAAAAACTCCAAAAAAAAAAGCAGTTTGCTGATGATAGATAAAGCAAAACACCCACTCAGAAATACCGAAACACTCTCTCTCCAAAGAAAAAGAGAGTGAATCAGTGAACTACTGTTCCTGCCTTGCCTCAACTTCAAAACAACATCGGCGTCGTTTCCACACACAAAGACATTATTATTATTAAGAACCCAACATGGTATCCAAAGCCTCTCAAAATTCAATGATACCCCAATTAACAAAACACACACACACCATGATGATACCATCTAAGAAAAATTGAGAGAGACCCAGTTGGTCAAAACTGGATTTTGCTATGGATCTTCGTGACCCGAACCACCAGCCCCGCTTGGTAGGGGACTACATACTGGGTTCGAATATCGGGTCGGGTTCATTCGCCGTGGTGTGGAAGTCCAAGCATCGCCACTCAGGTGTAGAAGTCGCCGTCAAAGAAATTGACAAGAAACAGCTTAGCCCAAAAGTCAGTGAGAATTTGCTCAAAGAGATTTCCATTCTCAGCACCATCGATCACCCTAACATCATTCGACTTTTTGACGCCATCGAGGTTTCAATATGATACGACCCATTGTGTTCTTTTCAAGCTTCTCTTTTGCGTTTTATAGATGATTTTTTTTTTTCTCTCATGATGTTTACAGTTGTATGTCAATGTTGGTTTTTTTTTTGGGGGTTTTGGTTTTTGCAGACTAAGGATAGAATTTACCTTGTTTTGGAGTATTGTGATGGTGGTGACCTTGCGGCTTATATTCATCGTCATGGCAAAGTTTCCGAGGCCATCGCTAGGCATTTTATGAGGCAATTGGGTATTTATGATACCCTTGCATTTACCTTTTTGGCTCTTGAATTACAATCAAGTTCATATTTTTTTTAATGTTTAGGCTAGTGGGTATGTGCATGACCTTAGAGATACATAAAGTTAACTATTTTAGTCTCTGTAAAAACGTAATCAAATTAATGTCTTTAATGATTAGGCTCGTGGGTATTTTTAAAAGTGTCAATTTTTAATAGCCTACTGCATGTTAGTTGTTACTTCCCATGTTTACTTTTGTTGCATGTGTTTACAATATAGAAGAAGTTGGGACTTTTAATTGATCAATTTGGTTTGTCTTCTTCTGCAGCGGCAGGATTGCAAGTGCTTCAAGAAAAACACCTCATTCACAGAGATTTGAAACCTCAGGTATTTATGCTTCTCCTCAAACTGGAATTTTGAAGATCAGCTCAGTTGATTGATATGATGTTATACTTTAAAGTCAAATGTAGATCATGTAACCATGAGTGCCTTTGTACTGGACATGTATGTTTGTCAAAAATTAGAATGCTATGCAGATGATTCATATCCTAATTATTTATGTGACTCTTGTGTGCTTTCATTTAGGACGAAGTTTTTGCACATGTATATGGCTTCTGTTTTATGGTTAACTACTACTAGAGGAGTGCCTTTGCTCCTTACCACTCTATATTATCCTCTCTTTTTTTGGGTGTTTGTGCATTTGGTTATTTGAAAGTGAAGGGGGAACCTTTGAATGAATTGAACTTAATAATCAATTGGTATTTAATATCTCATGAGGAACAAATTCGTAAATCAATGTGGCGCCCGTAATCAGATGGTATAGGTATAACTTCTCTAACTAGATTTTGATAAAAGATTGGACATATTTTGTGTTTGGCTCAAGTCTTCCTGATTCTTCCTTCTCAAATTTGTAGAATTTGCTCTTAACAAGGGATAAAGTGACTCCACTTTTGAAGATTGGAGATTTTGGTTTTGCAAGGTAAACTGTTCTGAGTCTATTAACTCCAAGAATTTTGGCTTCGATGTGACATTTACTGCTGCAATTTAGGAAGTCCTTATGTCTTTGCAATTTCTTGGAATGGAAAGGACATCATTACATGAACATGCTCAACAAACACTTACCCCTATCTAAGGTCATATATTTTGTTAAAATCTTAAGTTGTTGGCCACACCCTTGGGTCATTTTTTGAGGATTAAACATGATTATTCTGTATGAAAGATTATTCTGTTTGTAATCAGAATTTGCATTCGCAAAATTTTCATAAACTTTTTCCTCTGTAACTTGGATTTTTTTTAAATTGTGAAATTGTTAAATACTACTGAGTAACAAACAATCTATTTTGTATGAACTAAGCTTTTCAATTTTGGACACCCCCAGTCTGTAGACAACTCCAGGTGACAGAGACATTACTCAAGCAGATTGAGTTGGAACTAGACAGGAAAACATTGAAAACTTTGTCAATTTTATTGAACTAAAATTAGAACAAAAAAAAAGTGTCAAATATTTCAAATTATCATTTACACTTGATTTTTTTTTCCTTGACTTGTTTGCCAGGTCCCTGACACCCCAGGGTTTGGCTGACACCCTATGTGGTTCACCACTGTACATGGCTCCAGAGATTATTCGAAACCAGAAGTATGATGCAAAGGTGAGTGATCCAACATAAAGCTGAAGTCATGTTGATTGTAAATATGTGTGCCATTCTAATGTTATCTTTTCTTATTGTTATCTGCCTGCAGGCCGACTTATGGAGTGTTGGGGCGATATTGTTCCAGCTGGTGACTGGGAAGCCACCATTTGATGGCAATAGTCAATTGCAGGTTTTTTGAGAAATAATTGATAATCTATACATTAAAGATTATAAAATATTAGTTAATATTGAAAGAATGTAAGATTCTCTAAGAGAGCTAGCAATATATTAATATTATTACTATTTTCTTTCAGAACTGTTTTGTATCTTTCCTGATTAGTCGCTGTATACAGCTTTTTCAGAACATCTTAACATCGACTGAGCTGCAGTTTCCGCAAGGTGCTTTAGAGGAACTGCATCCAGATTGTGTGGATCTTTGCAGAAGCCTTCTACGTCAAGACCCAGGTACTGTGCTGTGGTATTCACTTTGGTATATCTTATCTTCTACTTTCTTTCTTTTTTTTTTTTTTTTTTTTTGGGGGGGGTGTGGTTTGCACTTTTATTTCAATTTACAATTAGTGCTCAACAATAAGAAATTAATCATATGTTCCACCGTTAAAAAAAAAAAAAATCCACTACTATTTATTTATAAATCTCTAGAGTTTGTTAGTTTAGCTTGTCTACAAACCTCCGTGTTTATTTGAACTTCAATTTGCAGTTCAGCGATTAACCTTCACAGAGTTCTTCAATCATAATTTCCTAGGGGAGCCCAGGTTTGCATCCAAGTTTCCAATATTTATAAATTATAATGCATTACGTTGGGCAATTTCTTTTTCATATTGGCTGGATATCCATTATATTGTGATTCTTTCGGGGTTAAGGTAGTTATAATCTTATCTTGTAATATGTAGGCCAATAGTGGAGGCTGAGCACTCTTCCATACTTCCAATGATGAAACCAGTGGTTGGGCAGTTCAGTTATATTGCTTCTGATGAGAGATTGCAATTACATTCTGGGCATCCTTTGAATTCATCCAGCAGAAATCAAGCATTAACTACATCTGTAACTAAGAGTGTTGATGGTGATGCATGTTTGTCTGAACAGCTGTTTCTCTGTTTAGCGTGTTTCCATATATGATCTTGCTATATTTGAAATTGCTTTTTTCTTTTTCGGTCTTGTCTATCCAGTTTCTGATTCAATGGAGCCTATTGAGAAAGATTATGTCATTGTCAACGCTCATTTTGCTTCAGTGGAGGCTTTCTCTTATTATCTTGAGTCTTCCCTGCAAGATAAATCCACGACCAGAGTTTCTCTTTGCCCTTCAAGGAAGAGTGACAAGGATATAGCTGATGCAGTGCAAACAATGGAGCTGACCGGCAGTTCTGTTGGTGCAGCACAAAGCCATGGATCAGATCTCTTAGTGACATCAAGTGCATCATCTATATTAAGGGGAGTTCAAGGACTAACCATATTGCATCCTTCGACTAGACTTCTCTTGTTACGTCAGTATGTTCAGGCTCTTACAGAACTATCGCAAGAAAAGGTTATTTAATGCTCTTGGCTTTAGTGGATAATTGGATATTGTGCTCGTAATTGAATCTGATACATACATACTTACATACGTATATGTAGTCATGGTGTAAGTTCTTTACAATATACACCATTCAATAATCTTTCATTTGATCAATATTATATCTCATCTCGGATATTTATAGAGTATAGTTTTCTTCTATTTGGGAAATCTACTAGATATATGAGATATAGATATAGATTTGATAGCAAATGACATTTGATTGATGTGAAATTTGATATCCAAGACAAGCGTGTGGCTGATTCAGCATTGGGGTTGGCAAAATATCAATCTAGTGACAATTTATAGTGGTGTAACACTATAAAGGGTTAAACTAATAGTATCTTTTATTAATTTCATATTTTGACAATCCCACAATTGGATAATGTGTTATATATATATATACTTTTGATAAGTAGGATTATGTGTTATATATATGCATAATATGTACACTAAATTTCATGTCAATGGGATGTTATTTAGTAACAACCTATACTTTGGAGAGGAGAGGATAAGAGGAGGAAAGGAGTGGACAGTAGAGTAGATATCCCTCCCTCTTGTTTGGTTGTTTTAAAAGTTAAAAGGGAGGAGAGGAGTAGAAACCCCTTCCCTTGTTTGGTTGTATGGTGGATAGGAGAAGAAAAGATAATATATAAAAAAATGGACAAGTATACCCTTCTTTTATTGTACTCTATGCATAATATTTATTACGGGCAAAATTGGAAGTACATCAAAAAATCATTAAACTAGAATCTCTTTGCCTCCAAATTCTCCAATTTGGTGGAATTAAAAATAAGGGGTTTGGATTTGTATTGTAACCCTTCAAACCCCCTCAAATCCTTTACCCTCCCCTTTAGAGAAACATTAAGGATAATGCTACTCTCCTTTCCTCCGATCCAAACATAGTGTTAATTACTTTTCTTTTGTTTCTTAAAGGTGCTAGTCTTTCTAACACAAGGATTGCCAATAGCCCTATTTAAAGGCCTTATGTAAATGAATCAAATTTATAGATAGATTAAGTTTGATAAAATTCCAGCAGCTTTGTTAAGCTTTGAGAGTGTGATTGCATAGGGTTTGTCTTTCTTTTTGAGCTTTTAAATGCTTTCTGATCTTTTATAACTGACTGGTAATTGCTACTGCGTGCAGTATAATGCAGGACATTTTCTAGAATCATTTTCAGTTGAGCTAATTGTTTTGGCTATATGGAAGAAAGCTATTCAAATCTGCAGCTCTTTGCTGGCTTCCGCTTCAGAAGGTGAATTACCTGAAAGTAGTTCCACCAATGAATCCATAACTTCTAGAATAGATGCGGAGAAACATATAGATTTTAGCAGGCCTTCATCTGTTTCCATGTGGGCAGAACAAGGGTTTATTGTTGCATGTGATCGTGCAGAAAAGTTGTCCTATCATATCAGAGATATGGATGGTTAGGCTACCTTTTAATGCTCTATACAAATGCCTTCTGTTTGACAATTACAAAACTGGCTTTGCAATTTATTCAAGTGTATCGAATACATATTGCAGGTGCTGCTGAGATGCCAGATGCGATGGAAATCATATTCCAAAAAGCACTTACTGTTGGGAAAAGTGGTGCTGTAAGTATACTTCCTTCTGTTTCTGAATCCTCTCATCTTAAACCTTCTAAGTCTTTGCCCTGGTTCCAGGTTGATGAATATTTACAGAACGAGGGTAGTGCAGCAGCATCGTACTCCAAAGCAATGCTTCTGCTTTCGTTTATTGTGGAAGAAGCAACATCACTGCCATTGAGCCCACCTTTTTCATTAACTGCTGATGATAAGAAGCGGATCCAGCAATACATTGTGAACTTGGAGTCCCATCAGACTCACTTCCTGATGTCACGGCCTTCCTCCTAAGCAACCTACTGGACTCTCTAGCCAAGTATATACTACTGTAGTGAACAGCACTCATTAGAACTTTAATGGGTTGCTGATTACTGAAGTAGGTGTCTGAAATCGTTATCAGATGCATGAACAAATTTTTAAACTTTGGTGATGACACGGATATACGTTAACTATTCTCTAGTGATGACTTGATGATGAAAATATCTGACAGGTGTCTAATATACATGGAAGTATATAACTGATTGCTGGCCATCTAGAATGAGAAAATGGCCTTCATTTCCTGAACTTGTGTAAATAAATTGTTTATTCTTTGTCCAGACAACTCTGTAAATATTAATGGTGACAGAAACTTGTACAGTTTGGATTTTTTAAGCAAGTGCGTATGCATACTGGAAAGACATCAGAGGTCACAAATGGGCTGCTGGGTGGTTTTGGCTACGAGAAGGCCAATGATCTTATTTCACTTACGCTATATTAACAATATTTTCCCAGTCTGATTGCAAATTTACGCAAGCTTGCGTAGCATAAGAATACAAATGTTTGGTTGTAGATAGCGGTTGACATTGTTATTAACATGCCTCTCAACCTTTAAATAGCAGGTGCTGTATTTTTATATTCAGCAAAAAAAAAAAAGGTGCTGTATTTTTATTATAGGAATACATCTGTTGAATTTATCCATCTTCCATTCAGGTGCTTTGTGGAAATAATATTAAATGCTTGCAATTATTCTCGTACATTTATGTTAAGCCCAAATACGTTGAGCTGATCTCTCCCTCTCTCTCAAATTCTCCGCAGTACTTGCAATCATTCAAGTAATAGTTTTTATCTAATTTTGACTCGGCAGCAAGAAAAAGCTTCTTGTTTGTCATCACCGTTCACCATCCTCATCATAAGTGGGGTATTGCTTACACCAATGGTGCACGTGCATCTCTAGACATACACAAAGGAAAGATGAAGTTAGGCCAATTGATGCCAAAGCTTCTCGTGATTCTCTTCACATCAGCGACATTCCTGAGGCCATGAGACACAAGCACCACTCATTCAATGTATTTACCAGAACCAACAGCCTTTGGTTCACTTGATGTGACAATGGAAAAAAAAATTGTTGAAGACATACCTTTAGAGGAAGGTAGCCAGATCAAGGCTTATTCGACAATTGAAAATTCTTATCTAAGTCTATTTAGGAAAGTCTTCTAGTGCAGTTGCATGGGGTTCAACATAGTATATGAGCAAATGTAGACATAATATAGTACACACATGCACGAAAAGTTTCGTGAGATGGACTTGAAATGAAAGAGATTAGAACATAGTTAAGGGGAAAATAAGATATGCAACAACAAAGGTTTCCTTTGATTGAATGCAATATCAAATCTCATATTGAAGCCTCCCCTTCCAAGCGTATCCTCTTTGGACCTCTCTCTTCACCCTGGCTACTAGCATTTGCCACCCTATTTTCCTTGGCCTCTACTGAACACCTTTTGTATGGCTTAAATCCCGTTCGACGAGCCTTAAGCTTTCCATATCCAAGCCCTATTGACAGCAGCCCCTCCCCATTGTTGTTGCATTCAAAGTTTAAGATTCCTTGTTGGCCAGGACAAGACCCAGATGTTTGACTGTTGAGGTCTAACAGTGATGCATTTCCATCATTCTCATTTGCATTTTGCTTATCGTCTGTGGTATTGTCCTTTTGATTCCCCTTGTTCTTCAGATCATGCGGAGGTGAAAAACTTTGAGGCAGTACCTCTCTAGAGAACAGTGCTTGAAAGGCCAGCCGGCCCTGAAAAAGAAACATCATGCAGAGCAGCAATGAATGCAGAAGGTATACAAAAAAGAGAATTCGAATTCGAAATCTTTTAGGTATTAATGTAGTAAAAAATTCATTAATTGACAAGATTGTCCTATTACCTCTTCAGAGACTGACTTCCAGGAATCATTCATGTAGCTGACACTTCTACTACTACTACTACAACAACGACGATTACTAGTATCAGCAGCTGAATGGTTTGCATCAGGTTCTTTCGGCTCTTCCTTCCCTTTCTCCTGCTTCTCTAATGCATCTGTCTCTCTGTCACTGCTAGAAGTTGTGTTGGAACCACATGAGGAACGGTCAACCTGTTTTCTGCCTTTTGTTTTGTTTGAATCATGGAGCTCAGTAGCTGCTACAGCATTCTCATGATCAGTAGCTTTTGGCCCAGAGTTTAGCTTTGCACCTCCACTCTCCTCAGAGTCTGATGATGACGGAACTGGCAATTTTGAGGCTGAATGCTGAGCTTGAACAGCTTCTGAATATTCTGGGTCGAGTTGTTGCAAGGGAGGTTTTTGAAGAGTATTCACTTCTCCCTCTGTCATGGCTGCAGGGGTTTGGACAGAATCTGTTGGTGGAACTGCAGCTGTAGATGCAGGATTGCAGGTAAAAGCAGTAGGAAGAGGAGCACATAAGGGAACCAGTCCGTGGGCTGCCCACCATGCAGTTGCAGCAGCTACAGTAGCAGCAGCAATAGCTGCCATACTTGGAGTAGAGCCCATTTGCCTCGGTGGAAAAACCCCTTGCATGCTTGCAGGAGAATCTGCAGAAGCCTCCACATTTGCATAGGGCCAAACTGTAGCTGCAAAACTCGCTGCAGCATGGGCTGCAGGATTTTGCATCAAAGTAGAGACAATAAGGCTTGAAAATGTGGAGGACATGTGGAGAAATGATTGGTAGTCGTCCTGGTTATGGCAAATCGGGGTAAAGGGAGGATGGAAAGCTGGAAATGATTGATTAACAGAAGATCTGGGAACATTATTTTGATGTTCAGTGGTAGCAGATGCTGCTGGATTTGTAAAGGGATTATGGTGTCCGTGAACCTCTCCCATTGGGTGAAATATGGAGTCCTGGAATGACATATCTGAGGAAGGAGTTTGAGTACATGTTCCTAAGCTTCCATCTACAACTTGCACAGGTACATGCCTTGGGTAATTCTGAGTGGCTTGTATCTCATCCATTGGCAAAGCACAATTTAAATCCTCTGTCTTGTCACCTTGAATTGGCTTCTCATGTGGAACATTATGATTCCCCAACTTTGAGCCATTACTTGTGCCAGTATCTTGAATTGTCTGTTTGGCATCAGCTTTCTCCAACTTCTGATTTCCTTTAAGTTCAATAGTGACATAAGATTCATTTGTTTCATCTTGGGTTATTGACCTTTTCATTGAAGGGACAAACTCCCTTAACGTGCTTGAATTTCTGAGTGCAATGGGAGTTGGTACAGAACTCCTGTTTGCTGAAGAAACAGAAGAACAATGAACTTCTTGGTGAAGGGTAAAGACTTCCGAGCAATTGTCATCCTGATTATCTTTTGCATTTTCTGGTTTCTCATCTCCATTAGGTTTCTGATAAACAATTAGAAGGCATGAGTGACATTCTTACTTGGAAAAAAAAAAAGGTGAGGAAACAAGAACAGCAAATGAATTTTAGTGAACAAAAATGAGATATCAACCTCAGGAAGTGGTTCTTTCTCCAAGTCCAGTGCTTGTTTACAATCCAAAGAAGAACCTGATGTGAAAAGTTTTCCATCCTTCGTTCCCACCTGTGATGTGGGAGGTCCAATGCTTGTCTTTCGAGGATAAGGATTGCTTGGTTTCCTTTTAGGGCGTGGAGGTGGAATATCTATGTCAAGAGCTTGGCCTATTGGAACACCTTTAACAAGAGCCTCCTTCTCCAACTGAAAGTGAAAATTCTGTTAGCAAAACCAACAGAGTTGTATACTTGTATTCTCTGCAAGAGACAACATTTCAGTATAAATAGCATTCAAATACACTAAAAGCAGCAGTGTAACTTTAAAGGTAATTTATGGAATAACTCAAATGCTTTTTGAATAGCTCAAATACTATGTATTAAAAAATATACATTGCCTGAAAGCCTAAGTACCCAAACAATGAAAATGCACATTCTTTAGCTTTGGAGAGAACTACCTAACAGCAATGCAAGAATAACAGTGTTAAGAGACCTTTTGTAATCAAGGGAATACAATAAAACATTCACCTTGTGGCATGGTCTAGAACTGTTGAAATAGAGAGGAAGGGTGCCTAACGGTAGAACTCTAGAAAAGAGAGAGAGAAGGGTAGAGTGGGGTGGGGCTGGGGGAAGCATGGTGGCCCACATTATTTATTGTGAGAGATGTTCAGATCAGATATTCTTATATATGCTTGGTTGCAAGTACTTATAATTTGAACTACTCTATTCTAGAACCTATCACAGAATAATCATAATGTATAAACTTCACTCATGAATGAGACAGAAATTATAACATGTGACAGCTTCAATGATTTTAAGGAAGGGAACACATATCTCCCCTTAATTCAATAAGACATATTACCATATCAGTTCTGCCCTCTGATTTTTTGACCTGCTCTCAAGATGAAAAAAAGTTTTTTTTTTTTTGGGCTGAATAAGATGAAATTGAGGTTTATGAACTGAATCATGGATTCCTTAGAATTGACCTTTGAATTGAAAACCCATTAAAAAACTTTGATGTGAGACAACTTATGTATATTTTGTTAAATTTACTTGCATTACACTTTCTATTTCATTCAATCTTAAACCCAATCAAATATTCAATTAATTACTTGTGCTCAGGTGGTATAGTTAACATGAAGCATCCAGAGTGAATAGAATTATCCTAGATCATCTAAATGGATGGTCTCCTCAAGAAACATATACTTTTGTCTATGATATGATTTCAAAACAAACAGCAGTCTCCCTAACTACGCTTCCTGCCCTCACTAATTTGCATTTTCATGGGGGAACAAGAACCAACTTCCATTATATGTGAATGCACAAAGGTATCATGTTTACTTTGAGTTAACGTGACTCTCCCTTTTCTTTCTCAATAAATTTACTTGAAAAAAAAAAAAAAAAGAGAAAATATAAGTCAAAGGATGTTCCGTTACAATAAGCAGTAGAACCATTTGGTTGAACATCCCAAATGCTCCAGCCCAATTGGAATAAGAAAAGGACACCAATATTGAACCACTAACTTGTAGAAGATTAAATTTGGTCTCGTTTTCCTTAACATGCAATGTCTATGATTATATTCAAAAACTATAGAGTTACATTCCCTAGATGTATTTTGATTAAAGTTGATTTGAGAATATCTTTTCCATTTAATAATCATCAAGACCCTAGAACTAGAAACTGAACAGAATATGAGAAAGATAATAGAGAGTAAAAGGAGCATTCAAGTTTTAAACTCTTTCATTCAATTATGATCGGACAAAAGACCGAGTTAAAGAAAGTAGGCTTCCATTTACATAGAAAAAAGAATGATAGATGCAATTCTTGAATAAGCCTCCTGCCCTTGCTAATTTGCATTTTCATGTGGGAACAAGCGTCCACATCCATTATATGTGAATGCACAAGAGCATGCACAGATGTCAAACGTGTGCATAAGGACATACACGCAAGAGGCCCAGTGCTGGTCCTAATGCAGAACTAGCTAAGAAATTATTTGTAGCAATAATGCTAAAAATACAAGATTAAACAGCAAAGAAGTGTTACCTAATGCACACCTTTTATTTTAGATTATCTTATAGCTCAGGCACCAATCTACTCTAGCTCAACTGACACTTGCTTCCCTTATAAGTTCTAGGTGGAGGGTGAGGTTGTGGAGTTCAAGACCTGTTGGGTGCATGTGTAACTTACCTCTTAAAAAAAAAAAAAAAAAAAAGGATTAACGTATAACTTCTGCATTGCACAAGTCATTTTTTACAATTTTTTTATTGGTAAGTTACACATGCACTTGGTAGGTCTTGAACCCTCAACCTCACCCTCCACCTTGCTCTTACATGGGGAAGATGCGTGATTTGAGCTTGAGTTCATTGGAAAAGCATAAATAAATAAATCTTTTTTTTTTAGTACCTACATAATTTTCAGATTTGATTCGGAGAAAGTTACAATAAAAAATTGATTTCATAACCAATATTTATCCGCATCTCTTCAAAATTTAAGCTAGTATAAAGTATCTACACAATATATGAAGTTAGTGGAACCTTCATATGTGACCAAGAATTACTCTTTGCATGAGTATTAAACATACATTTTAAAATTATAAGTTACAGCCCTATGTCAGTGATTTTGATATGAATCTGTTGAAAGGATAGTTGGAACTTTTATTTAACAGTATAATTTAAAGATGCCAAATTTAAGGCATTTGATAATCTTATTAAAATGATAAGATCATCTAAAGTTAGCAGAGTCTTATATCAATGACATGATAAGAATACACACACAAAAATGTATGCATAACCAAAAGCCAATCACAACTAAACTTGGGTCTAGTTGTTCAAATTGATTATGTAGTAATAAGATCGGCTACACCTTTTTTGACTATAACTTGAATCAGAAAATTTTAAACTAATAAACAAAAAAGAAGGTGATCAAAATTAGAAGAAGAAAAATAAATGAAGGTTTAATATGAAATATAAATTATTAAGAACTTGGTGCTTTTATACATGGTCATATTTTTTTAAATTGAACAATGAAAAAAATTATAAAGATATAAAATATTTTTTTTAAGAGGTTGAAAAATAAAATACTAACACACATTGAGAGAGAGAGAGAGAGAGAGAGCAAAAATAGCAATAGCATCTATTTTGATGGGTGACATGAAATCTATGGTTTAAAACATAAAAATTGGAATGACTCTTTGGTTTTAACAAAATTTATATGAATTTGATTAATTTTCTGGAATTAATAATCTCCAAAATAAAAAAAAGGACATTTCTAGGGCTGTATAGGACAGAATTTTCTCCCTACTGCTTTTATACATTTATATAAATTATTTGTTGATGCGTCTTAGGCTGCATTTGGCAATATGTAAAATATTTTCAAGTGAAAATATTTTACAAAAAAAGAAAATATTTTCAATTGTTTGTCTGTGTTGAGAAAAATTCGTCAAAAAATTATTTTCTGTGTTTGGTTTTGCATGTAAAAACCTATTTTTATAAGCCTAGCTACCACAATCACCACCATAAAGCCAGCCACCACCGGCCACTATAAAGCCAGTCACCACCAACCACTACATAACCAATTAACCTTAAAAATTCATACTCAACAAACCCACCACCAATCCACCTTTGAAACACACAACAAACCCATCATACAACCTGAGAAAACCCGCCTCAGCCATCGTTGAAACCACAACAAACTTATCACATAACCTGAAAAAACCTATCCCAGCCACTGAACCACCATCCCCAAGAACAAATATTATTTGCAATAAAAAAAAAAAGGCAAAAAAAAAATCCAAAGAGGGCAGAGAGATCATTGAGGTGGCGATGGCGTGGGTGGGCGGCGGGTTGTAGATCGATGACATGCAGTTCAAAATTCGGTCTTGGTGGGTTGTAGGGAAAGAGAGAGAAAGAGAGAGGACGAGAAGAGGAAGAGATGGAAGAGACGAGAGAAGAGAGGAGAAAGCGGCGGATCGGCGAGAGGAGGCAGCGGCAGAGGCGGTTTGGCAAGAGGAGGCAGCGATGGGTTGGCGAGTGGAGGCAGCGGTGGAGGTGGATTGGCGGTGGCAGGAGCTGGGTCTCTCTCTCTCTCTCGTTCCTTCGGCTTGGTGCGTGTTAGTGAGGAGAGTGGAAATTGATTGAAGGTAAAATCACTAAACCAATTTCTAAGTCTAAAGGGTTTAATTTACAGTCAACTGAAATGGTTTTCAGTTTGACCGTATTTTCATGCGCACCCAAACACACTCAAGGGTGTAAAATGTTTTCCTAATTTCCATTTCACCTGAAACAAACACAGCCTTAACTGCTATCGAGGTAAAACAGTTCTTTCAATACACAACTACAACATCTTAACATTAAAAAACAATATTTTGTTTATACTATTGTGCTAGAGTGCCGTCCTACTCTACCTTTAGGATGGTATTGTAGCACTATGGCAAAAAAATTTGCATTTTTACATGTTTCCATGTTCGGCTGTTGATCTATTTGGGCCTCACATGCTAAATTTTCCTTACATTTACCATATCCCAAGCCCATTGTGAATGGGCTAAGTCTCTCCATTCTCCTATCAATACATTTCTCATACTCTATCACTATCTTTTTACTCCATTGCTTCCACCATGCATTCTGAGCAACCAGACATGGCTAACCAGAGAGACCTTGCATTGACCATTTCATTCAATCTATGATTTGTGGTTGCAGACAGCACAACAAGATCTGTTTTTGGGATTATAATACTAAACATGTGTGTGCGCGCGCGCGTTTGTGTGCGCATAAGATGGTAAAACAATTATGAAATAAACACTCTGTTAGTTTGTTGACAAAATTATTAACACTTAGAATTTCGCACTTTATGAAAAAATGTAAAATTTGAGGTAGCTCAAATGAGAATGTTAAGATGAATAAGTAGAAATACACAAAAAAATAAGATTTGAAATGAGAAAATCAACTTGAAGACAGGGGTAATCCCTAATGATGAAAAGACGAGGGAGAGTCGCATGAGATAGTTTAGTCATGTTTAGAGGAGAGTGATGCACCTGTGAGAAAGAGTGTTCATGAAAGGAGAGATGGTTGGCATCTCCCCTGACAGGGACAAGACAGCCTTTGGCCTTACCTGTTACCTACACATTCGGTTAAGGCTCCGCACCTCTCCAGGTGGATCTATAACCACAACCCAACTTTTTAGCTCCTAGACTCGTTCGTAGGCACTTTATTTGATCGGTATTGGGCTTGGAGACTCATATCTAGTGATTCCCTTCCGACTTTAAAGTCTCTTTCTAACAACCCAAGGAAAAGCGCTAGCCATATCTACGCTATACCTCAAAAGGACTAGTCACAATTAAGACTCCGTGTAGTTATTAATAAAGCCCAAATCTACTTAGTAAATACCCGATGTGGGACTCATCACACACCCACACACATCACACAATCAATTAAATTGGGGTATCACAATCTCCCCCACTTAAATCTCTAACGTCCTCATTAGGGCCCACTTTGTGGGATAATGTCTCCGAGCTCACACGGGGTTACCGAGCTGGCTCTGATACCATATATAACGACTTAGAAAAGCGCTAGCCACATCTACGCTATACCTGAAAATGACTAGTCACAATTGAAGCTTCTTGTAGTTGTTAATAAAGACCAGATTTACTCAGTAAATACCCGATGTGGAATTCATCACACACCCACACACATCACACAATCAAACAAATTGAGGTATCGTACTCTTCTTTCTTGTACTTAGTTTTTAGTTTTATCTGTACTTTTTTTGGCTGCTTTGTGTCCTTTTTGCATGAAGTAGCCTTTTTCCATAATTTTTTATTCTTATTAAATAAAAAAAAGAAAAAGGAAAAGGAGTGAGTTGATCCAACTTAAGGGAACAAAAAAATGTAGAAGAAGATCAAAAAAAGCATTAGTAGAAGTAATAAAAAATGACATGTCAAATAAGGAAGAAAAAGAGAGTATGAATTTAGATAGAATGGAATGGGGGAAAAAAATATGTGTGCCAATCCTAACTAATTTATTGAGGATCCATAGACGAATCCAAAATTAATTTTGGGATTAAGGCTTTGTTGTGTTGTTGCTGCCGTATAAAAAAAAAAATGAAAAAAGCCATTTTTATTAGTACTAGAAGTACATGCCAAATTTCTTATTAGAAAAGTTACATATTCTTTCTGTTGATAGTTCACTTAATCTATTCCACTCTAATTTTCAAGCAAACTTACTCTACATAGAAGCCATACTAACCATAAACACTTCTACATATGTAAAGATTGGCTATTATGCAAGGTATATATTGGAGAGCATACTGTAATAGCATAGCACTAGATTGTCCAGCACTGAGCTATGTCTTAGTATGCCATGGTGGGGCACCTTCACATCCTAGAAGATTTAAATGGATGACTCAAAAGTAGTAGCTAATCTAACCACGTGTCAGCTTTCTCAGTGATTTTTCTTTAAGTATAAATTTCATGAAAACTTACTTAAAGAATGGGATTTGTAAAGGTTAGTCATTTAACTCATTTCCCCATTTTTTGGCAAAACAAAGTGGACCCGTAAACTTACAAATACTTGTTAAGATACCTTCTTTATTTGTGTAGATTTATTATCATATTTTAGATTATAAACCAGTCATGGTTGAGTTCTCTAAGTTCTAATTTTATTTCCTTCAATTTTTATTCTGTTTATCAATGTATCATATTCATGGGCTCTTTATTCAATATTCATGATTTACATATGTAAATTAAGTTTTTTAGAAAATTCAAATTACTCTGACTCTAGAGGGAGATTTGTGCATTGGATAGGACCTTTAGAAAAATCAAATTACTCCTACTCTAGTGGAGTAACTATACTGTTAAATAAAAAAAGGGGGGCTGGTTTGGCCAAGCAGTCTTGGCCAAACCAGCCCCCCTTACACTATAATGGGAAAATATTATATCATACCTTCTTTACTAAAATGGGGAAATACTCTATTAGGAGAGAGGGAGAGAGAGAGATTTTAACTATTATATGTTGGAATTGATCAAGCTGTAAGATATTTCAGGAGCATGTGAACTAAACTGCAAATGATCAAAATGTCTGCTTAATTTGGTGAAATTCTTGTTGGAATGGGTGTGTTCCAACTTCCAAAAACTTTGACCTTCATTGTGGATCTCCTTGGATATCTTAACATATGGGGCCTAGTGTGAACTTGGGCCTTTATCTGTATCACACACAAGCGCTCCACTCCACCCCACCCCATCTTGTCTTGCTTGTGTAAGTCCGGGTTAGTTTTACTTCGGGCTTTTATTTTTATCTCATTTCCATATATTTTGTGCTTTTAAGAGCTGTTTGTGACTGTTGATTTCAATCCATTGGATATTAGCTTCTCCTGTTACTTAGTGACCTCAATTTTTTTTTATTTATTTAAATATCACATATCTAAAGGTAAGTGCTTTGAGCCTGAGGGTACAGAGGAGAAATTTAGTAAGCGACTTAATCTCACTCCCCTCCTAAAAATGGCAGTCTGGGAAGGAACTTATACAGCCTCTACAACTGTTGAAAAAGTTGTTTCTCATTATGACCAAGTACATACAAGTAGTGCTTTCACATAGAGAGGCTCTCAACAAATTTATAGGCCAAATGCATAGGGTGTATGTATGCATGTAGATATGCATAACATTCATATGTAAAAACAACAACAAAATTTGTCCCCTCGCAAACACCATTCTATCATATAGTTAAATGCGAAGAAAACTAGTAATACACAATGATGGAGCTAAATGGAATATAATAAGAGAATAAAAATTATCAACAGTGTTTCAAGAGAGAACTAATGAACCATAACTGCAAACAAGAGTAAAGATATTGTTTGCAATTGAAAACATACATCCCATACAAGCATAAGGTGAGAAGGTAGCAATTGACCTTTGAAAAGAATTTCTGTGCATGACTTCTGATCTGCACAGCAGTCTTTGTTCCTATATGTTCTGCGCATCACCAAGTAAAACACAAAAAGGAGAAAAAAGCAACGAATCTCCAATTAAGAGAAAAGTACATAAAAATAGAATTTCATATCATTTCCTAACAGGAGATAGCACATATATATATATATATATATCCAAGGGATTCAGCTCAAGATATCTCTTAAGATCCAATCATCCTATATTTGTATAATAGATTGCACAAAGTTCAATTTGCGCCCCTACCTGACTAACCAATTAACCATATGTAAAGAAATTAACAGAGAAAACAAATATATATTAAAGGTGCAAGAGAGTAACCTTCTATCCGCTGCCATGCTCGTCCATAAAGCTTCAAGGCTTCTAGAAACCTATTATGCTCGTCCTCCGTCCATCTCTCCCGTTGCTTAGTTATTGTATATGGTTTTCTTGCCTACCATTAACAGAAATTCATAATTCACGTATTTAGCTTCTTCAGTATGACATTTAACTTTCAACAAGCAAGCAATCAAAGCTCAAAATAACAAAATTTAAACCATAATCCCCCCTCTCTATTCATCTACTATTATCACCTTAATAACCAGTTCTTCCCCAGAGGAGTATGTGTCCATTACCGGACGCAGAGCAGCCAGCAGGGCTGCTTCAAATCCTCTCTACCGCGCAAAAATTGATGCGAAAACACGCCTTCTTTTCTTGCGAGGACATCAAATACTATAAATACTAAAGCCACCGTTGTCAATAACAAAAGCTGATATGCCGATACTACTGCAAAAAAAAAAAAAAAAAAAAAAACCAAAGGGGACAACAAATCGGTAGAGATCCGTCTCTGTATTTAACGGCACGTTTTTTTAGCACATTCCAAATTCACAAGCTAGTTTTTCTTTCTTTTCTTTTGTACTATTATACTACAAAAATAATTGAAATTCAAATCCATTCACAAATAAAGTTTTTTTTTTTAAATTTTTTTAAGAGAATCCACCGCAACAGAGAGAGACGCTTCTCCGAATGAACTAAAAGTAAATTTCCTTATTCAGAATCCTCACCAAAACGAACTTGAAGACGCCAAATCCTTTAGGAAACAAGAAAAAAATGTAGAGAAAACAGAAGAGAGAAACATTAATTAGTACGCATCAATCTCTACACATGCTTCAACTTCAATACGCATACACTACCAGTAACAATTATGCTATTTCCTCTGTTTGGCTACCGAGAAAGTGTAAGAAAAAAAAGCGAAGAAAATACAGCTCCTAATCTCAGATTCTGCTTAACTCGGCTGAGGCGAGTTATTCCGATCCAAAACCACTTAAAATCTTAAAAAAAAAAAAAAAAACTCGGTTCTGCTTTTTCACTTGCTTTGCTGTAATATTTTCTCGGTAACCAAACGGAGAGCAAGAGTTAAAAAGACCTAGAGATTGGAAATGAGAAGTACCTTCCGAGAAAGCCATGGTAGAGGAGAGAAATCTGGAGGCAACGACGGTGAGTCGGATCATGCATGGAGAGAGTGGAGTCAAGAGGGACTCACCGGAGAACCCATGGTTTCCGGCAATGGTGGATCGGAATCTCAGAAATCACAACAAACAACAACAATAAAAAATTTCCAGAGAGAGAGAGAGAGAAAAAAAAGAAAGAGTGAGTTAGGAGCGAATATCAGAAGAAGAAGGAAGAAGAAGTGAGAGCTTGAGGTGATGACTATAAACACAACCAGAAGCTGCCTTCACAGTTGGAGAGAGGCGAGCAATCTCAGCCACTACAATTTCTTGTGTATTTTAATTTTTACAAGAAAATATTTTTCGGATTTCAATTTTTATTTGAGGCTGCGAAGAAGCGAAAGAGCAAACAGAGACAAGCGAGTCACAAGATGACGACACGTGGCGAAAATGTAGTGGGTGCTTCAGTTAACGCCCACCTTCCTTGCACTTTTTGTTAAAAAAAAAAATTAATATTATTTTATTGGTGATGAGTGGATCTTCAAATCTCGTCCACAAACTTGTTTGTCTGGGCTGAGGTTAAGTCCGTAAAAGCGCCTCCAGCTGTGCGCGTGGGACCCCCTGTCTACGTGTCATTTGAAGGGAAACTGCTTTGTACGGTTGCCGGTCATGCACGCGCTTCACAATACGGTGTTTCTTTCACATACGTGGCGTTCTGGAACTTACTTGCCTAAAAAGTGTAATAAAACGAACGGCTATGGGAACCGCTACGTGGCTATTTGGCAAAAGGATTGTAGGATCGATCGTACGTCAAAGTTTGGTACTTCAAGAATCAAGATCAACACAAAATATTCTTAAAAAAAAAAAAAAAAAAAAAAATCAACCAAAAGTAGCGTCGGTCCTCGGTATTGAGCTATATTTTGTAGATGGTCAAATTTATTACTAACTGTAGTGTTTTGTCAAATTCGAGTAACAAATTTATTTTTATTTTTCGAAATTTTGGCATAAGTTGAGATCTAAAGTTTTAAGTTTTAAATAAGTTTGTAGTCAAAATTTATTTTTATCTTCTGAATAGGAAGGTAGTGGGGGCAGTAGACAGGATTTCAGTTCAAATATGACAAGATTATAAGCTAATATAAAAAAAGAAAAAACTGAAAAAATAAATCTATATTAACAAAAAAATAAATAAACAATAATTACTATAAGTGTCATACAAGTTAAAATAAATTGCAAAAATAAATTAATTTGAAAATATTAAAAGTGAAGAAATTTACTTACAAAGTTGTATACACGGCTCATTGTTTTTTATTTATTTATTTATTTATTGTTTTTTGAAACTATAGGTAAAATTCAACTTTCTATTCATTTTTCAAAGTTTTTAAAATTTGTGTAAAATATAAGACTATCAATTTAAATGTCATGAGAAAGACATTAAATTGCGTGATTATTATTATTATTATTGATTTATTGGGCGTTAGGTAAGCTTGTCATTTTCCCTTTATTTTAGCAGGATTAGGAAGCTTTTTTTTCCTGATTTGTGTTTATTTTCTACATCAAAGAGGGTAAAGAATTTTTTAAAAATTTCTAATAGTAGCATATATGAAATATTTTAGGAGGAATTAGGGGGGCACTTGCCCATTCTGGCCGCCCCCCTCCCCCCCCCCCCCGGCTTTGCCCTTTAGTGGAAGTAGAGGTGGAGCTCCAAATTCCAACCACATACAGAGAGTATCAAATATATATATATATATATATATCACTATTATTAGACTATTACTTGATCCTAAATTTGATTAGCACTATTGTTTAGTAAAATAAGTTTTTTTTTTTCATCTCCCTCCCCCCTCAGTTTACTCTCTTTCTCATCCTGTTTGTCTCTTAACTCTCACCCTCATCTTCATAAAAATTTTGTACCTCGTGTGCAAATCTCTCACTTTTGCAGGATTTAAGTGAGGTGATTGATAAGTAATCTTACATTCAATTTATTTTGGAGAAGTTTCTTTGCATGCATGAACTTTTGAGCTATTATTTTTGGTGGAAGACACTTGCCATCGCACTAAAGCCTAAACTCTCTCTCTCTCTCTCTCTCTCTCTCTCTCTCTCTCTCTCTCTCTCAATTGAAACGTCTCTTTTTTCTTTCCATTGAGTTACTATTAAAGCCCCTCCCATTTCATGTTTTATGTCTCACTTAAACATGGTTAAAGCTATTTGAGCTTAGTTATGACTAGCCCCCCCTCATCTTCTCCTTAATTTCTCTGTCTAGCTCATCTTTAAACCATGGAACCGTGAGTTTAGGCATGAATAATTAGACATATAGGCTTGATTTAGATTTGTCTAGGGGTTTCAATGACGAAAAATATAAGTCATAGGTGATGGTCGTTCAACCAAGAGGGGCTTTGATGGCTTCTTCGTGGATTGGTCATAGTTGTTTAGATTCAAGATGAGGTTTTAGCTGAGATGTGGCTTGGTTGAGTAGTGTTTTAGATGGGGGTGATGTAGGATTGCTTAGGATTTGACCGTCGTCTATGGTGGCTACAAAAGTTGCTAAAAGTTTGTGGGTTGGTATAGATTATGGCCATGGGTGGCAGTGGTGAATTTATGGGTTTACATGGGTAGTGACCATGGGTGGCATTGATGGTTTTGGATTCTAGGGTTTGTTTGGGTGGTGGTTGCGGTGGCATCAGCGATTTGTGGTTATTTTGGGTTTGTATGGTCAATAAGTAGAGAAAAAAAAAAAAAAAAAAACAAAAACTAAAAGAATATTTATTTAAAAATAAAGAAAAAATGAAGAGTTTTACACAATTTAACGTGAAAACTAAAAAGTGGTTAACTAAAATAGATATAATACTTTTTTGGGTTAAATTTGACTAAGGTTTGACACTTGGGTTTAGTATGCTCTATTTTAGTTTAATATTTGCACAAGTATACTTACTCTTGTTTCAAGAATAAGTTTCTCTCTTATTCAATTTCATCTCAAAGTAGATTATATTCAAACTCATTTTTCTTGGTCACCACGACTCATAGAGGGTTAGAAAGGGTGTCTGACGGGACAGATACTCAAGTGAAAGTTTAAATGATCAACAAGTGTAGAATCAAGATGGTCCAAAGGAAACTATATAATGGGAGAGACCCTCCATTAGAAGGGGGGATTTTTTGCTATAAAAAAGTACTGTAGTAATCTGAACTAATCTTGTAACCGTTGCTATTGTCACTCAAGAAACGATAAATTGAACATCCTCGGATCAGTGTCGAGGACAAAATTGCTTCCCTTAACTCTGTATCTAGTATATTCTTTAAAACCTCTTTTGCTGTTATTACATTCTTGAAGCCGAGTTCTTTTACCCACTCTCTACAAATTTATTGTATTGGGTTTGTTGGGCTTGAATCTATTTGTCTTTGAGACTTGTATTCAAATCTGGGCCCTACAATTGGCGCCGTCTGTGGGAAGAACTTGTGCACTGGCAGGTGCAACAGTTAGATATGGCAGAATCAAGTCCACACCAAGGAAACTCGCGCCAAGCAGGTCCCCAACGGACAGAACCCATAGGATCTCAGCGACAGGGTAACTCTCTTAGCCCTAGGCATAAGCAAGATCGAGAAAATGAAAGGGATTGAGAGGGGACTATACATACCACCCAAAAGAGCAAAAGCCATTCCCAAGTGGGCAGTCGCTTATCCTAGAAACAGAACAATAACCAAGCCATGCAGCTGGAGATAGATGACTTGAAAAAGAAACTGCACCATGCGCAGCGGAGGCGATCCTTTTCCAGTTCTGACATGTCCTCTAATGAAGAAGAGGACAGTAATTATAAGCAAAGATCAAGAACTCCTCAAAGCGAGATGTTCTCTTATGAAAACGAGTGCCATTATAGACGAAAACACAAGGGCCCATCTGGCAGGGGCTTGAGTAGTAATGTCATGAGCAAGGCCCTAGATCAGATCTCTAGGTCACCTTTCACGCGACGAATAGAAGGGGCCAGACTGCCTCGGTGGTTCCACTAGCCTACGTTCACCATTTATAACGGTCGGATGGACCCTGTAGAGCATGTGAGCCAGTTTAATCAGAGAATGGCTGTCTATTTCAAGAACGAAGCTTTAATGTGCAAAATTTTCCCGTTCAGCTTAGGACCTGCGACAATGAAGTGGTTCAACGGCTTGAAAATGAACTCCATAGATTCCTATAAGCAGCTCACCCAAGCCTTTGGCTCCCGCTTCATTACGAACAGCTAGGTCCCTTGGCCTTTAAGTTCGTTGTTGTCCTTATCCATGCGTGAAGGAGAAACCCTGAAAGCGTACTCGGACAGGTACTGGGAAATGTATAATGAGATGGACGACAACTTTGATGACTTCACCATCAGCACTTTCAAAAGCGGCCTTCCAACTGGACATGGCTTGAGGAAATCGTTGACTGGAAAGCCCGCCACCAGTGTACGTCAGCTTATGGACCGGATTGACAAATACAAAAGAGTGGAAGAGGACTAGCTGCAAGAGAAAGGAAAAGAGAAGGTTATCCCTCAAAAGAGCGGGGATTTTAGGTCGGACCGATACCACAATGACCGTCTGAGAAGAGACTTTGTAGGACAATCCAGACCAACCAATACGCAGATGGTCAACGCCGTATTTAGAGAGCCTGTACATCTTGTCTTGGAGAAAATCAGGAATGAGTCATTCTTCGTGTGGCCGAATAAGATGGCTGGAGACCCTATGAAGCGTAACCAAAGTCTGTATTGTCAGTATCACCAGGACCACAGATATACTACGGAAGACTGCAGGAGCCTTTGGAACCACCTGGATCAGCTGGTCTGAGAAGGGAAAGTGAAGCACCTTTTGCATCCCTCTAGTGGCCACCAAGGCCAGGCGAACCAGGAGCCCCGGAGAGACTTTTCCTTAAGGCCTTTCATAGGAACGATAAATGTGATCTTCGCTGCTCTGGGGAGGACGGGCTCATGCCCTTCTAGGGTAATGTCTGTAGCTCGGCTGCCCGTTGATGACATTGGCCCAAAGCTGAAAAAACCCATGGTATATAACCATCCGGTCTTGAGTTTCTCTAAGGACGACAAAATTGGAACTATCTAACCCCACGACGATGGGTTGGTAATCACTTTTCGGATTGGGGGCTATGACGTGAGGAGGGTGATGGTGGATAATGGGAGTGGAGTCGAGATCATGTACCCCGACCTCTATAAAAGGCTGGATTTGAGACTGAAAAATTTAACGCCCTACAGCTCCCTCTTAATGAGTTTTGATGAAAAAATGGTCATGCCAAAGGGCCAGATTAGACTACCTGTGCAAACCAGCCCAGAAATAGTGGAGGTTGACTTCATCATGGTAGACATATACTCCCCATACAGTGCCATCATGGCTAGACCCTAGTTCCATACCTTAGAAGCCGTTGCCTCCACCTTGCATCAGAAGGTGAAGTTCCCCTCTGAGGGTAAGGTCCTGGAGATTCGAGGCTACCAAACCACAGCTAAAGAATGCTGATAGCTGCCATCTCAAAACAACCCAGAAATGAGTCCTTGGCCTTTGTCAAAGAGGGTTCATAGCAGTTAATGACCCAAGTATCGCTAACTTGTACACCTACCGATGAAGCAAAATGTGAGGATTTAGAAAGGGTGACCATTGGCAATGATTCGGAGAGGTTCTTCCAGGTAGGGTCTCAATTGCCTCCTTCGGAGAAGGAGAGATTGGTGGATTTCCTCAGAAAAAATGTTGATGTGTTCGCGTGAGACGCCAACGATGCCTCAGGAATCGACCCGAACTTCATATGTCACTACTTAAATGTAAATCCATCAGCTATTCCCAAAAAATAGCCACATTGGCGCCCATCCAAAGAGCACGTCGACGCTGTCAGGGACGAGGTGAAGAAGCTCAAACAAGCAGGGGCTATCAAGGAGGTGTTCTACCCTGAGTGGTTGGCCAACACCGTAGTTGTAAAGAAAAAGAGTGGAAGTGGCGAGTTTGTGTGGACTTCACATACTTAAATAAAGCATGTCCAAAAGACCCATTCCTCATGCCACGAATAGACCAGTTAGTGGATGCAATCGTAGGCCATCATCGAATGAGTTTCTTAGATGCTTTTCAGGGCTATCATCAGATACTACTAACCCTAGGCGATCAAGAAAAAACAGCATTCGTAACCCCTACCGGAAACTATCCTTACAAAGTGATGCCCTTCGGATTGAAGAATGCGGGGTCTACATACCAAAGGATGATGACTAGAATGTTTGAGTTGCAGTTGGGAAAGAGCATTGAAGTTTACATAGACAACATGATAGTAAAGAGCAAAGTGGTGTCTGAGCACGTAGAAGACCTCGGGGTCATTTTTGACATCCTAAGGTAACACAAATTGCATCTCAACGCCTCCAAATGCTCATTTGGGTGTCGGTTCTGGCAAATTTCTAGGCTATATGGTAACTCATAGAGGGATTGAGATAAGCCCAAATCAGATTAAAGCGATTCACAATCTGCAACTTTCTCGGAATCCCAAAGAGGTCTAGAAACTCACTGGGATGATTGCGGCCTTGAATCGGTTTATTTCCAGATCTGCGGATAGGTGCTGCCCTTTTTATCTCCTGATGAATAAGTGGAAAGGATTTGAATGGTCCGAGGACTGCGCTTCGGCCTTTGAACAACTGAAAGAATACTTATCCAAGCCACCCATCATGTCCAGTCCTGAGGCTGATGAGGTTTTGTTCGCTTACATAGCAATGGCCCCTCATGCTGTAAGCCTAATGTTGATACGACTAGACGGGGGCATACAACGACCGGTCTATTATGTGAGTAAGTCTTTACATAAGGCTGAGATGCGTTATTTACCGTTGGAAAAGGCAATTTTGGCAATAGTGCATGCCACGCGAAAGCTCTCACATTATTTCCAAGTGCATACAGTCGTCGTTCTAACACAGTTTCCACTTAAGTTTGTACTCCGATGAGCCAATTACACGGGAAGAATTTCCATATGGAGCACGGTCTTGGGGGCTTTTGATATCAAATACATGCCCCGGACTTCTGTCAAGGGCCAGATTATTGTTGATTTAATAGCCGAGTTCGCCGAACCCCAGATAGAAATGGTAGCAGAGGAGCGAAACATGGATGGAAAATCGGTTGGCTCAATCACTACACAAGAGCCCCCACGCTGGAGAGTATATGTTGATGCGTCGCAAACCAAAGGGGGTTCGGAGTGGGGCTGGTTTTAATATCTCCTGAGAATATCACAATGGAGAAGTCCCTAAAACTGGGCTTCTCGGCCACCAACAATGAAGCTGAATATGAGAGCTAGAGGCAGCAAAAGTGTTTTAGGACTAGAGACTGGTTGTAGGCCAAGTAAAAGGAGAGCTAGAGGCCAGAGATTTGAGAATGCAGGGATACTTGAGTCAGGTCAGGTGCCTACAATCAAACTTTAAATTCTTTGACCTGTTTCACGTCTCTAGAAGTGGCAATACGCATGCGGATTCATTGGCCACACTTGCCAGCTCTTTGTCGCAGGGGCAGCAGAAGTGTTCTAGGACTCAAGACTGGTTGTAGGCCAAGTAAAAGAAGAGCTAGAGGCCAGAGATTTGAGAATGCAGGGATACTTGAGTCAGGTCAGATGCCTACAATCAAACTTCAAATTCTTCAACCTGTCTCATGTCTCTAGGAGTGGCAATACGCATGCGGATTCATTGGCCACACTCGCCACCTCTTTGTCGTAAGGGCTGCCTCGGACAATCCTTGTTGAAGAGCTGCGCAGAGAAAACGGGGTCAAGATGGACATGGCTTAAATCCATTAAGTCAGAGTGAGTCTGAGCTGGATGGATCCAATAGTGAGCTTTCTTAAAGATGACATATTACCTGAAGAAAAATCAGAAGCTGAGAAGATACGAAGAAAAGCTCCTAGGTTCTGGCTGTCTAAGGATCACAAATTATACAAACGCTCCTATTCAGGACCGTATTTGCTATGCATACACTCCGAAGCGTCAGAATTACTGCTTGAGGAGTTACACGAAGGAATTTGTGGTAGTCACACAGGAGGGAGATCTCTGTCTCACAGAACCATCACTCAAGGGTATTGGTGGCCGGGCATGCAGAACGAAGCCCAAGAATACGTCCGAAAATGTGATCAATGCCAAAGATTTGCTCCAAACATCCATCAACCAAGAGGGGTCCTGAATCCTCTCTCTAGTCCTTGGCTGTTTACTCAATGGGGCTTGGATATTGTAGGCCATTTCCCTAAAGCAGCGGGGAACAAGAGATATCTATTGGTCGGCACTGACTATTTCACCAAATGGGTTGAAGCTGAGCCCCTGGCTAATATCAGGGATGTGGATGCTAAGAAGTTTATCTGAAGGAACATTGTTACTTGGTTTGGAGTCCCTTATATCCTTATCTCGGATAACGGCCTCCAATTTGATAGTAAGGCTTTCAGAAGGTACTGTTGCAACCTGGGAATTATGAACAGATACTCTACTCCGGCCTACCCCCAAGGAAACGGACAAGCTAAGGCTGTTAATAAGGTTATAGCCAATGGGCTGAGAAAGAGATTGGACGACGCAAAGGGAAGATGGGTGGAAGAACTGCCACACGTCCTATGGACATATCGGACTACACCACGGCGGTCAACAGGAGAGACTCCCTTCTCCATGACTTATGGGGCTGAGGCTATCATCTCTCTAAAGACTAGCTTCCCAACGCTGAGGATGGATACCTTCACCTTGAGTGGCAACGATGAATTGCTAGGGAAGAGTTTAGATTTAATTGAGGAAAGAAGAGAAAAGACAATGATCCAACTAGCTTATTACCACCAGAAGCTCAAGCAAGGGTATGATGCCAATGTGAAGCTGTGGCCATTAGCACCAGGAAACTTGGTGTTGAGAAAAGTTATGGGTAGTGCCAGGAATCCGACTTGGGGAAAGCTGGGGCCTAACTGGGAAGGACCATATCGCATCACTTCAGTAGCAGGAATAGGTGCGTATTACTTGAAAGATTTAGATGAAAAAGCTGTACCCCGCCCATGGAATGTAAATAACCTAAGAAGGTATTATTATTAATAAAAGTAGTTCGTTAATACTCTGATTTATTGCAATTGCGTGCTATATGGTTCGTTACTATCTAAGTGTTAGACAGAACCAAGGTCTTACATGGCTCCTCGGACCACAAACCTTGGGGAAACTAATGACTTCTGACAACTATCTAAGTGTTAGACAGAACCAAGGTCTTGCATGACTCCTCGGACCACAAACCTTGGGGAAACTAATGACTTCTGACAAATATCTAAGTGTTAGACAGAACTAAGGTCTTGCATGGATCCTCGGACCACAAACCTTGGGGAAACTAATGACTTCTGACAACTATCTAAGTGTTAGACAGAACCAAGGTCTTGTATGGCTCCTCGGACCACAAACCTTGGGGAAACTAATGACTTCTGACAACTATCTAAGTATTAGATAGAATTAAGGTCTCGTGTGGCTCCTCAGACCACAAACCTTGGGGAAACTAATGACTTCTGACAACTATCTAAGTGTTAGACAGAACCAAGGTTTTGCATGGCTCCTCGGACCACGAACCTTGGGAAAACTAATAACTTCCAGTAATCTTCTGGCAATTAATTAAGTGTTAAGCAGGGCCAAGGCCTTGCATAGATCCTCGGATTCTAAACCTTAAGGAAACTAACCACCTTAGACATTTATCTAAGTGACAGACAGGATCCTGAAGGGAACCTGGCTCATTGGATCACTTACTCTGCCAACCATAAGCATCACCTAAAGCATTTCAAGGTATACTTAAGGCAGTTCACTTGAAACGTCACTTGAAACATCACTTATCTTTCCCTTATAGTCAATACTGTAATGCTTTCCTAGGACCAGTAAGTTTATGAAATATGTATGTTTGTATACCCCGCCATAACTTATGTATGAGATCTACGTTATAAACCAGAATTCTTTTGTGGTTCATCTATCATAAGACAAAATTGCATTGCTAAGATTGTTTAACTTTCAGTTAAAGCGTGAATTAAAATCTACATTGTGAGTTTACTGTTTTCGATTATCCAAGCATTGCTGGCACACTGCTAAGATTAATCAAATGTTGAAGAAAACATGGAAACGTGACAAATAAAGGGCAACTCCCATTTCATTACAAAAGATAGTTTCATTACAAGGAAGAAAAGGCAGCTACAGTAACACAAGTTAACAAAAAGAAGTAGCCTATTTCTTCAACTTGATAGTCAGCTTGTCCTTGGAAGGCTGATGGAAAGCTGTATCAGAGGTCTTAGAGGCCTGGCTCAAAGGAGCGGCTTTAAGGGGATCAGAGGCTAACTTCGCTTGCTCTAAGGCCTCCTTCTCAGTTGGTGGGGCTTGGGGGCCAACTGGAGGCTTCATCACTTCCTGGGGTGCTTCCTAATTAGTGCCCTTCTCTTTTTCGGACACCCCAGAAAGCTCAGCCTCCTCGGCATGACTTTCAGTGGAAATAGGAACATCGGTGACACTGGGTTGACCAGCCTCCGCTGCTACAGGGGCGGTGTCAGCTTCGGAGCAAGTCGAAGTAGATTCTTAGAGAGCATGAGGGTAGTACACATTCTCTACTTTCCTAAGTTTAGACGAAGCCTAAATCTAGCTCGATTGAGGGCTTCGACCCAGACTTGAGAACAATAGAGCCTGCACACCCATGGTACTTGGGATCTGATATTGGCTTCAGTTTCAGCCACCCCCAGATCATAGGCATCCTGCTCAGCCTGTCCCATGGTCTCCTCCGCTTTCTCCTTGGCTTCCTTCGCTTCCATCCTAGCTCTTACCGCCTCGTCCTTGGCTTTCTCTGTCGAGACCTTGGCCTTCCCTGCAACTTCTAACTTTTTCTTCAAAGACTCAATGTGTCCTCTAGCAGCAGCCAATTCCTCGTCGGCCTTGTGGAGATGTATCCTTTGATCTTTGGCTTGCTTTTGAAAACCCTCTAAAGTCGACTCAGCACTCCTCCTTGCCTTCTCTTCCTCGTTTAGTTTGCCTCTTAAGTCCTGGGTAGACTGATCAACAATATTGAAAGCTTCAACAGCAGCAACTCGCCTATTCCTTTCGTCTTCTAGTTGCCTGCTGTAGCTGTTGGCCATCTCCTCAATCCTAAATGTAGCTTAAATAGCCTGAAAAAAAAAAAAATAGAAAAAGAAAAAAGAGAGATTGGCTGACTAAGGTAAATAAGTTGGAAACCTTACCATGCCCAGGTACCTCTTGAAGCTGAGGAAGACCTCTTGCCTCCTAAATGACCTTAGCTCGGACATGTTCGAGGGCAACAGCAGAGCCCTCTCTAGAGCATCGGCCACATGGCTGCCAATGCCTCCTTGGAAATCCCTGATGGAAGCATTGTCCATCAAGGGAGTCCCATTAAGCATTAAGGCAGGGAGCCAGACCTGTGCTTCTGGCATAGGATCAACCCTCCTCTCGGGCCCCTTAGGCCTAACCTTTAGCTGTTTGGGCGCCCGCTGGGTCTCTTCTTCCACAATGGGGCGAGATCTCTCTACCTCCATTACCTCCTTCCCCTTTGAGTCCCTTTTCCGCTTAGGGTCGGTGGGCTCGGGCCTCGGCGGCAGAGCTGGCTTGGAAGAAGGAGGAGGGAACTTGGAGGGAGTAAGAGGGAGTTTGCGTTTCGAAGGGGAATGAGGCTTCTTTTGAGAAGACCTTCCATGTGTCTCCTTCTCGGGCTAAGACTCTATCAAGTCCAGCAAGCTCGTCTGCTGTTTCCTTTGGATACCCATGCCTTTTTTCGGAAGAGTATCAGTCGAGGGGAAGTCTACTTCGGTATAGTTTGGGTCACCAAGATCACCAGAAGGACCCTCAGGTGATTAGATTCGGTTGAACACTTTAAATTCGTCCTCAGATGAGGCTAACTCAACAACTTCTTCTTCTTTTTCAAACTTTCCTTCTTCCTCCTTTACCTCAGAACGAGAGGAAGAGGAACCAACCAAGGGTATGCTCTCCTGAACTGAAGCGCCTTCAGGGAGCAAGAAGCCCTTAACTGCAACACTGATCCTACGAAGACGCGGATCGTGGGCCTTGATGACGCACTTCGGCGCTTGGAAGGCATGAGAAATTGGCGTGTATCCCAATATGAAATAAGTCGCCCTGAGCTGACCGACTTCCTCGTTCACAAACACCTCGGTTTTGAGGATGTTGTCCAAACTCTTCCAGTTGACCAAGCCAAAATTTGGTTTAAGGGCGCATCTATCTGTAAAACCATGGAAAGCAAAAGGTTAGTGGCCTAGCAACGCAAATTACGATAAAACAAATCAACAAATCCTAGTCCTATCCCTAGAATCCCACCTGGTTCCCCCTCTTTCGTGGGGCAAGGAACGCCATCATACCATTCCCCGGATACGAACAGAAAGTCCTTGCTCAGCCCCTTGTTGGACTCGGGAAGGCACTGGATAAGCCTAATTTCAGGTTGCCTTGTTTTTAAGTAATACCCCTTCCCCTTCAGTCGGTGGAGGTTGTAGACCCAATACACATCATGATGGGTTAGCCGCAACCCCATTTTATCGTTCAAGGCGTCCATACACCCCAGTATTCTAAAGACATTTGGGGCGCACTGAGTAGGAGTTAATCTGATGAATTTAAGGTAATCCCTCATCACTGGCCCTATGAGGATTCTCATGCCACCTTCAATGAAGGCAATCATGGGAATTGCCACTTCACCCGCCTGCCTTCGAAAGTGCCATTCACCCTCCTTACAATACCTCAGACCCAAATGAGGTGGGATCCTATAGTCAGCCTTAAACTTCTCCATCCCTTCCTCAGACTCTACCAAATCCTTAAATTTACCCATCCCCGAAACTCAGAGAGACTAAAGAAAGTTGGAAACAGAGGTTTAGGAGGAAAGACGCAGGGAAAAAAAGAGTAAAGAAAGTTTGAAGAGTTGGGAAAACTTACAAAGGTGAGGGAAGTGTCCTCTGACAAGCTTTTGAAGAGACACGAGTGAGGTGAAGAGTGTTGGCAGATTCAACGTATGTGCGCAAGAACTCTCGAATGCAAAGATAGTATGGGCGATTTGATTTAAATGGGTATTTATACCCCAAATCAAAATAGCAGCGGGAGTTTTTCCGCCCATGATTGAAAAATAAATCTCCACTGTTGGATCGCCATCACGCCATAGAACGTGGGGAACAACCAGCCACCTGAATTTAATGACAGCACGCTACACGAGCTAAAGCGCCAGGAGCATGCCTCGAGCAGTTAAAAGGCATTAATGCTAGTGACGGACAAGACATGACGAGCCAAGAGTACGTTCGAAGATATCAAAAGCCTCCTTTCTGGCCGAGGAGACAGACAGCAGGATTTTGAGGGGCTATTGTGTGGCCATAAAGCCCATTAGTAAACGTACACCCCCTTTGGGCCGGACTTGAAGCCCATATCGAGGCTCACAATCACGCATGAGGAAAGTAGTGTTGAATGTGGCAAGCCAGGGAGTCATGCCGAGGACAACTATGTCCTCGGCTAAATGAGGCGGAGGTTGAGGAGAATTGCTTCATAGGCACAGGCAATCTTTTAGAGCACGCCATTGAGAAAGCAAGCATAGTAGGTAAGCATGCGGAGGAATGGCGGTAGAGCAATCCCAGGAAAAACTACTACCTCCACATTAAATGCACTGCAGCTAATCTCCTGGCCGCATTTATGAGGAGGAGACTCCTGACCAGTACTGCTTTGGTCACCACGACTCACAGAGGGCTTGAAACGGTGTTTGATAGGACAAATACTCAAGTGAGGGTTTAAATGATCAACAAGTGTAGGATCAAGATGGTCCAAAGAGAACTATATAATAGAAGAGACCCTCCATTGGAGGGGGGGATTTTTTGCTATCAAAAAGTACTGTAGTAATCTGAACTAACCTTGTAACCATTGCTATTGTCACTCAAGAAATAAATTAAACATCCTCGGACCAGTGCCGAGGACAAAATTGCTTCCCCCAACTCTGTATCCAGTATGTTCTTTAAAACCTCTTTTGTTGTTGTTACATTTTCGAAGCCCAGTTCTTTTACCCACTCTCTACAAATTTATTGTATTGGGTTTGTTGGGCTTGAATCTATTTATCTTTGAGAGTGGTATTCAAATCCGGGCCCTACATTATACTAAGAATTTATTTATATTACATTGTTCGAATCAAAGACTCATTTTCAATTATGATTTTATAAAAACTAAATTGACAAATATAATTTTTTATCCAACTAATTATACATTTTTGCTAATAAATTGAAATTTTATCATTCTACAAATGAACATTCTGTAGCTATGATGCTAGCTAGTGTTGCCCTTGACATAAATGGAAAAGATCTACTATGAGATGCAGGTCTAAACCTAGCCATACAGCTTTGCTAGAATATAGATGTTACCAGTAGGCAGAGCTATTTTTAATCGAAATTTTCACATAAAAACAATCAATTTATAAGGTAAGTTGAAGGACCAAAGACTCTTTCAATTGACACTTGGGATTCTATCTTCTCATCATTTTGCATGAAGAAGAACTCTCTCTCTCTCTCTCTCTCTCTCTCTCTCTCTCTCTCTCTCTCTCTCTCTCTCTCTCCATGGCTAATGCCTTTTTGGGTTGATAGCTTGTGTGCATGCTCAATGGACAATCTTAGTGTTGAAAATATTGAAAATGATCAAAATATAATGTGACTTTGAGACATATTGGAAACACTTTCTTCAAAGTTATAATTACCCTCATTATAAAAAGTTAGTGATTGGATTAAGAGTAATTTACTTCTAGGATATAAAAAAGTAACAAATTGCATACAACAAATGTAAATTTTCTTCCAAGAGAATTGCTTAATAAATTTCATCCTTCATCTTTGATATTTGATTGTGATTCAAGTTCTTAATTCATAAACAATGAAAAGTTATGACTCTTCATTTAAATTGACACATTTTCTGAATAATATAGCTTTTTAGGATAATTCATAACCTTTCAAACCAATCAATTATATTTTTAAATCCAGTTATTTCTGTATCCAAAAATAACTTCCACGAGTTATGATCTAATTCATCTCATGTTATTTTAATAAAATAAGAATGAATTTTTTGATCTTCTCACGTTTCACACACACAAGCGTTAAGTGTGCTAGAGTTCCACCCACCATATGTACTTGTGTGAATGTTCTAGAGCCATACATTCATAACTTCTTTGGATTATTTTGTTCGGTAGTGTTTGGTTACTTTATAAACCCACAAAAAGTCTTAAACTTTCAATTTAAGACATCCCTAAAACAAAAACCCACTTCATTCCTTTCCTGTCCCAATCTATAAAAGATTAGTTTTTTTTTTTTTTTTTTTCAAATTAAAAAAGATTAGTGGAGAAGGTCTTTTGCTTTCATTACGTCCTATTTGTTTGTTAGGCCCAGCACATACAAGGGCACGGTGCACATGACTTGTTACAATTTGATTAGAGCTTTTTGTTTCGGCCGCCTAACTAATGAGAGGCCAGGAAATTGCCATGCTAGATAGTGCTGACTGCCAACTTTAAGTTAAGTGGGCTTGGGCAAGAGAAATAAGCCACTTGAATGGGCCAAATCCAACTTGATAGGCCAGAAAAAAATATTTCGGGTCAATTACTTTAACAATAGACCACTCTGAGGGCCAAAATGGCCCAATACCACTTTTTTTTGAAATTTTTAGCAAAAAGTCACTGTTTCGGAAATAAATAGCAGAGTACCACTTTTTCTGAAAATCGAGTTTCAGAAACTCGAGTTCCCCTCAATTCTGCCACCGTGGCATTGCTGACATGGAATTTCTGTGATTAAAAAAAATTATGTGGTACTCGAGCTTGAGAAACTCGAGTTCCATGTAACACAGTACTCGAGTATACCAGACTCGGGTACGTTTTATAAATAAAATGCAGAAAAAAAAATTTACACAGTACTCGAGTTTCCCAAACTCGAGTACTGTGTAAATATTTTTTTTTTTTTTTTTTTTGGTTTTTGTTTTTGTTTTTGTTTGGGGATAATGAAAAAATAAACATAAATGTAAAAATAAGTGACTTTTTATGTTTTTATTTATTTAAACAGAAGCATTGTAAAATATAGAGATTTTAGTTTCAAAATATGAATTTAATTTCTACATTAATTAAAATTGTTCATTGTTTTCTCATAAAAATTGTTCACTGTTTTCTGTATAAACTATTTCTACCATTTTGCATAAAATTATTTTCTGTTCAGCATTTTTTAAGAAATTTTTCACTCTCTTTTCTGCATAAATTATTTTCTGTTTATTGTTTAAAAAATTGTTCATTGTTTTCTCATAAAACACCTAGTGAAATCGTGTTTTATAAATTTAAACGCCAAATCTGAATGATTTTTCATGTTTGAATTTCACAATAATCGAATATATTTTTCTGCATTGATAAAATCTGTTTCTACATTAATAAAATTTGCTCTTTGCACATCATATTTACTATATATTCAAATCTACTTACTGCATTCATTAAATTTTTTTTTTTTTTTTTGCATTAATTAAAACTATTCACTGCTTTCTCATAAAAATTGTTCACTGTTTTCTACATAAACTATTTCTAGCATTCTGCATAAAATTATTTTCTGTTCAGCATTATTTAAAAAATTGTTCACTCTCTTTTTTGCGTATATTATTTTCTGTTCACTATTTAAAAAATTGTTCACTGTTTTCTCGTAAAACACCTAGTGAAATCGTGTTTTCTAAATTTAAACGCCAAATCTAAATGCTTTTTCATGTTTAAATTTCACAATAACTGAATTTGTTTTTCTGCATTGATAAAATATGTTTCTATGTTAATAAAATTTGCTCTCTGCACATCATGTTTACTCTATATTCAAATCTGCTTATTGCATTCATAAAATCTGTTTTCTGCATTAATTAAAACTGTTCATTGTTTTCTCATAAAAATTGTTCACTGTTTTCTACATAAACTATTTCTACGATTTTGCATAAAATTATTTTCTATTCAGCATTATTTAAAAAATTGTTCACTCTCTTTTCTGTATAAATTATTTTCTGTTCACTATTTAAAACATTGTTCGCTGTTTTCTCATAAAACACCTAGTGAAATTGTGTTTTCGAAATTGAAAAGCCAAATCTGTATGTTTTTTAATGTTCGAATTTCACAATAATCGAACTTTTTTTTTTTTGCATTGATAAAATCTATTTTGATACACACTTTGTCAAAATTATCCAACAATGATGGATTGTGATTGGTTGTTTATCACTTTCTAATAAACTCACTATTTTTTCTACTTCACCTACAGTCTGTTGGCGCATGTGGTTCGTATGACTACAGTTGGTGCTACAGCAGCAGGCTAGTGATGTGTCTTCAAATGCCGTAGTTGGTGCTACATCATGTTTACTGTATATTCAAATCTGCTTACTGCATTTGTAAAATCTGTTTTCTATATTAATTCAAACTGTTTTCTGCATGTGGTTCGTATGACTATAGTTGGCGTTTGTGTAAATTATTTTCTGTTTACTATTTAAAAAAATGTTCGCTGTTTTCTCATAAAACATCTAGTAAAATCGTGTTTTCTAAATTTAAAAGCCAAATTTGAATGCTTTTTCATGTTTAAATTTCACAATAATCGAATTGGTTTTTTTGCATTAATAAAATTTGCTCTTTGTACATCATGTTTACTGTATATTCAAATCTGCTTACTGCATTCATAAAATCTATTTTCTGCATTAATTAAAACTGTTCACTATTTTCTGATAAAATTTTTTACTGTTTTTTGCATAAACTATTTTTAGCATTCTGCATAAAAGTATTTTCTCTTCAGCATTATTTGAAAAAATTTTCACTGTTTTTTCTGCATAAATTATTCAATGTTCATTAGGTGTTTTATGATCTGGATGCTCTAATAGCAATGACTACGCAGGAAAAAGCACAGCAATAATATGGAAGCATAAACAATGATAAAATAGATAATAAAGAAGTAAATAGCAAAATAGATATATTCAAAATAAGGTTAAAATAGAGTGTGGAATATGAAAATAGAAAACTAGTAAAATCTTACTTAAACTAGTAAAATCTTACTTGAATAAAAACTTCAGTCTTTGATAAACTTGAAAACAAACTGCTGTCTTTGATACAAGCTTGAAAATAAAACTGTCTAAAGAGAAAGGTTACAAGATTCCAAGAGGGGAGAGAGTACAAAAGTCTTTCTGAGGAAGATGGAAGACTATTACAAAAGGCTTTCTAAAACTTGGAACTTAAAAGCTTAGAATCTTAGAAACTTGTCTTCTGTCATCATAGTCCGTCTCTTTTATAGGTGAAATGAACCATGGTAAAGTAACTTGAGTAGGTAAATTGAACTCAAGTTAATCTGTTGGTGGTATGGAAATTAGTATTGATGAGTAATAGTCTATCTGCGTCTATCTGGGAATCTTTCAAATCTTGGGAATCTAACAGATCTCTTTTTACGCATGCTAGTAAACAGTAGTAACTTTTGAACATCTATCTGTATCTGTCTGGACTATCTAGCAAAATTGAGCCATTTGCATAGTGAAATATTGGTTAGTGAAGGATTTAATTCTTAATAATCTGTTTGGCATTTGCATAGTCTGTTTGGCATCAATTTCAACTTTTACCTTTTAGTTTTTGTGTACAGCTTTTTAAAACCTCATTTTTTCCTGCATTATTTTTCACCTTTTTAAATTTTTTCAAAGTACAAATATAATTTAGCACACTTTTAGCAGAAAGTTTAGCAAAAAGCTAAATAAGCTGTAAACGGAAACTAAGCTTAAAAATAGTAGAACCTTAGAAATTGCTATTATATTACCATTTTGTTTCAGTAGTAACACCCCATGTTCCACCTCGGGAATAATTTCAGGTCATTCCGATGTGTTTCGGGATCATTCCAATGTGTTTCGGCCATTTTGGATTTAGAGATGGAGATAGAAGTTTGATTGAGGGGATTAAAATATAAACAAAAAATGTGTATCATCTATTTAGTATTAAGAAACTATCAACAAATAAAAAAATACAAAATAATTATTTCTTAATATATTAAAATGCAATTTATCTATTAAAAGAAAAAACGACCTTCTTTTAAATGACAAAAATCATCAATATTAAAATTGTACTAAGTCATTTGTACTAACTCATGATGTGTAGAGAGCAAATTTTATTAATGTAGAAACAGATTTTATCAATGCAGATCGATTATTGTGAAATTCAAAAATGAAAAAGCATTTAAATTTGACGTTTAAATTTAGAAAACATGATTTCACTAGGTGTTTTATGAGAAAACAGCGAACAATTTTTTAAACAGTGAACAGAGAATAATTTACGCAGAAAAGAGCGTGAACAATTTTTTAAATAATGCTGAACAGAAAATAATTTTATGTAGAATACTAGAAATATTTTATGCAGAAAATAGTGAACAGTATATCATGTCCTACTTGAGCCAAAATCCATCTTACAAACAGTTTTGAGTGTTAAGGATCATAACATCAACATTCAGTACTTTTAACAGGCACAACTACTTTCAAACACCAAAAAAACACAGAAACAAGTTCAAAATCACACACACAAATGGACACTCAAAACATGCTTTGAGGTAAAAGTCATAATAGAAAATTGATTATTGAGCTACATTTTATTTTATTTTTCAGACACGATTGCAGCCATTAAACCAACATAGATTCTATTACAAACATTTTTTTTTCCAGACATATAGATTCTATTCTCTCAGCCCCTAGACAGAGGGAAAGTATATAACAAATCTGATATTGAAAAACTTTAAAAAAACAAAATATTTGGTCAAGAACCTGCTTCGAAGTTGTATGTGAAAACTGAAAACCCAACCTACTACCTTTATTTGATCAGGTGGATGTAGTTTCTATTTTTTTTTTTTTTTTGGTTGGTTGGTAATTTATGTTGCTTGTGACAACTTATTTAAGTACAGCAACAACGCCGCTCAATTTTTTATTTTGGCAGTTCTTTGGTCTAGATTTCCCACCATGTATTTTGTGGCATAGATTTTTGGATAAACCCAAAAATGTTTAACTTTTTAGATAAACTAAATAAGGAGTAATAGTAATAATAATAATAATAATAAAATGTAATAAAGGGAAATTTTCAATACATTACGATTCATTGTATTCAAATCATCTCTAATTTCTACTCATTTTGTCACACTTGTTCTATACTTATACATGGTAGACTATAGGTGAAGTAGAAAAAATAGTGAGTTTATTAGAAAGTGATAAACAACCAATCACAATCCATCATTGTTGGATAATTTTGACAAAGTGTGTATCAAAATAGATTTTATCAATGCAAAAAAAAAAAAAAGTTCGATTATTGTGAAATTCGAACATGAAAAAACATACAGATTTGGCTTTTTAATTTAGAAAACACAATTTCACTAGGTTTTTTATGAGAAAACAGCGAACAATTTTTTAAATAGTGAACAGAAAATAATTTACGCAGAAAAGAGAGCGAACAATTTTTCAAATAATGCTGAACAGAAAATAATTTTATGTAGAATGCTAGAAATAGTTTATGAGAAAACAGTGAACAATTTTTTAAATAGTGAATAGAAAATAATTTACGCAGAAAAGAGAGTGAACAATTTTTTAAATAATGCGGAACAAAAAATAATTTTATGCATAATGCTAGAAACAGTTTATGCGAAAAACAATGAACAATTTTTATGAGAAAGCGGTGAACATGGTGTGTAGAGAGCAAATTTTATTAATGTAAAAACAGATTTTATCAATGCAAAAAAATAGATGATCTGTGCATCTAATGTAATTAATTTTCCATTAAATTTACTCAATTTGGTATGTTCTTCAATTTTCATTTGAATTTTCACGATTTTACACAGTCAACGAATTCAAAATTTTCAACAAATTCATAGTATCTGTACATCTAATGTAAACAATTTTTCCTTGAGTTTTCACAGTTTTGTACATTCAACGAATTCAAATTTTTAAACAAATTCATACGATCTATACATCTACCGTACATACTTTTCCATTGAATTTTCATTATTTTGTACTTTCAATGAAATCAAATTTCTCAACAAGTCTAGACTATCTGTACATCTTATGTACACCTTCATGATTTGGTACGTTCATTGATTTTCCATCGATTTTTCTCGAATTTCTACATTCAACTAATTCGAACTTTTTTACAAATTCAAATTTTTCGAGGCATTTACCATTAGGTGATTTATACGAATCATTCATTTTTCTTTCATGGAGTTTGTCCATTATACATATGGTTACATATTTAAAAAAACACAAAAACCATTTAAGTGCAATAACTACGCCAATGCTAGAAATACTTTATGCAGGAAATAGTGAACAATTTTTATGAGAAAATAGTGAACAGTTTTAATTAATGCAGAAAATAGATTTTATGAATGCAATAAGCAGATTTGAATATAGAGTAAACATGATCTGCAGAGAGCAAATTTTATTAACATAGAAACAGATTTTATCAATGCAGAAAAACAAATTCAGTTATTGTGAAATTTAAACATGAAAAAGCATTTAGATTTGGCGTTTAAATTTAGAAAACACGATTTCACTAGGTGTTTTACGAGAAAACAGTGAACAATTTTTTAAATAGTGAACAGAAAATAATTTATGCAGAAAAGAGAGTGAACAATTTTTTAAATAATACTGAACAGAAAATAATTATTTTGTATTTTTTATTTGTTGATAGTTTCTTAATACTAAATAGATGATACACATTTTTTGTTTATATTTTACTCCCCTCAATCAAATTTCTATCTCCGTCTTTGAATCCAAAATGGCCGAAACACATCGGAATGACCTAAAATTATTCCCGGGGTGGAACATAGGGTGTTACTACCGAAACAAAATGGTAATATAATAGCTATTTCTAAGGTTCTACTATTTTTAAGCTTAGTGTCCGTTTACAGCTTATTTAGCTGTTTGCTAAACTTTTTGTTGAAAGTGTGCTAAATTATATTTGTACTTTGAAAAAATTTGAAAAGGTGAAAAATAATGCAGGAAAAAATGAGGTTTTAAGAAGCTGTACACAAAAACTAAAAGTTAAAAGCTGAAATTGATGCCAAACAGACTCTTATCTCTCTAAAGGTTTTATTTTTTTGCATAATTTTTTTCTTCTTTCTTAGATAGTTGTAATAAATAAAAGAGAGAAAAAAATGTTCTAGAATTAAATAATTTAGCAAGCAATAACTATGCAGTAATACCATATTTTTATTAGAATCCAACAACTCCTCAGCTATAGTGTGTGTATGTATATTTTGCTAGCACATAGAGTATTAGAAGTGAATTTAACCCAACGAAAGATTTGTTAAAATTCACATCCAACAAAGAAATATTGCATGATGTAAAATAACTTAGAGTTACACAAAGTGTAACTAGGACCCAAATCCACATGTATATCATACTCTCAAATCTAATGCCGTCTCCATCTAAATAGTCTCCCCTCGATCTAGCTACCAAAAGCTCGAGCTAATGAACTCACATTCTTGTGTATTTTTTTTAAACACATCTGTTTTTCCTACATCACCAAACAAAAAACATGAATCTATTAGGGCTGTTATTAGTTGTGTCTTGATCTGATCTTAATGCTGGCATTTTTATGTTATTTTTGAAATAGAGTTTAGCAAGTCATCTTTGGTGATCTGGAGCTCCTCAGGCAATTTGCTAAGCAGTTTGCAAGTACTTTCAATTTAGAGCAGACCCATAATTTGATTGTTAGGCTGCAGCAAAATGTCATAAGAATTGAACCATTGAAAATTTCATGAACAAGGAACCCTCATTTTTTTGGTATATTTTTTGTTCAACTGGCCCTTGGTGTTATATGGCTTGATCTTAATGAAAGATTTTTATCAAGACAAATTAACTGGGGTTTTTGTACAATTGTTTATCTTTGAGTTGTGGACTTCTTTTATTGTAATTTTGGATGGTTCTAGCTTCATGTTGAATAAAATTTCTTGAATTTTCTGCAAACCTTGATGGATTTTGCTTAATGAAAAGTTATTTGTCTCATATATGTAGTCAACTATAACTATCATGGCCATTGCACTTGCACATGGAGGGGTAATTCCATATGATTTAATTTTTTTTTAAAAAAAAATTATCTATCTTTTATAGCAAGGTTAGCAATCTATCATTGACCCAAAAAAAATGAAATAAATATGACTCAACTCTCAAGGCTTACTTTGTCTTGAAGATTTTCAATTTTTTTTTTAAATGTATACAATATGTGCTTACATTAATGATTTTTTTTTCATATAGCAGATAATCTATTTTTGTCTTTTTAAGACATTTCAATGAGTAATATAATATTTTTGTCTTGGTTTGTATCAAATTGTAATTTATAGGTTTTAATTTTCTGTTTTTAGTTGGGCTATAGCTATTGATTTGCAGATAATTTTTGTTTGCAGCAAATATTTTTTGAAATTCATGATAATGTCTTTCTAATCATGACTGAGGTTATGCATTTACAAGTTTCCAATTATTTGAAAATGTAGTAGTTTCATTCTCAAAGATTCTTGCTGCAATATATTGAACTGGACATGTTTGTGTTCTGAAATTAACTTGAACTCTTATTAAAAACATGGTTTTGTATCTACTCTATGTGAAACACTGTAAAGAAGTAAACTTTGACCTTTAGTTTTAAATTATTAATTTTTAAAAAATGTTTTTCATTCACTTTGATTTCTTTGTAGTCAAACTAAGAAGGGTGAAGGAATTTTTTTCTTAAAAAAAGAAAGGAAAAAGGCTTACGGATTTTATGAGATGTATACATGTTGATTGATCTCATTTTTAGCAAAACTTCCAAAGTGAATTTTAGGCTAGGACATTTTGTTTTGCATTAAACATGTCTACACTAGGGGCATTGGCCCATTGGTTTTGGAATGCAAGCATGTCATCAATTTTCTGTGCAAGCATGTCTAAACTAGGTCTCTGCTTATTCATTTGAATATGAGGGTAATATTTACTATTGACTATTGGGGTTTGTGCACTTTCTTTAACTATGCAGGTAGCCTATAAACTAATGGTTATGCATGAAGGATGTTTGGAAGGGAAGTTTCAGTCTATTGAAAGACTAAGGGAAACCAATCAGGAGAAAGCTATTGTTCATCATGTCAGACAGGTGATTATAAGTAGAAATCTTGCCTTGAATCATTTATGCTCCTTAGAGAGGTTCTGAGGGTCCCGTGGTTTAGTTTTTTGACAGTTATATGGAAATACGATATTGTTTTCTTTGCAAGTTTCCACAAATTATCATGTAGCTTTCTGTTTCTGTTGTTGCATTTGATGTGATTAATCAATGCTTACCTTTGGAACCCTAATGAGTGTTGTTGCATTGTTATCCTTCATCTCTATATTTTGTATATATATCAATTTATAGTAAATTCATTATTAAATTTTTTTTTTTTTTGGTTGGTTGTAATTTCAACACTCTTTTTGCTATAACATACTACTATTTAATCAATTAAATCATTTGGTCTCCTTACATGTTTTGTGTTGATTTCTTACTTTATGTAGTTACTTCTTTTCATTTATAAGATGATTTAATAATGCAGTCACAAGAGCAACCCTATTCAGGTCCTTATTCATGTGATCAATGCTACTTTATTGTTGCTTTCCTACTTCTTAATGTTGCATATTGAAAACAAATTTGAGAATGTTGAGTGAACTTCCATTATAAATATATATATATATATATATATGTAAAGTTGTGATTTACAACTGTGTTTTTGTTGGCTTTTATTCCGTGCCAAATTTGATTGTAATTATGTTCAATCGTTTAAAACCCTGTATTTGTTGTGGGACTTGTTGTAAGGGTTGTGTGATAGAGAGTGTGTTTAAAGACTCAAGCATTTGAAGAACTGAAGGATTCTCGCGGGTATCTCGCGACCAAGCATCCCGCGAAGTAAACCATGTGCCAGGCACATGCTGGAATGCGAAAGGTCAGGCCAGGTGGAGACAACTGTGTCTCGCGAGTATCTCGCGGGTAAGGCCTTCCCGCGAGACACCCGCGAGACTAGCTGTTCTGCCAGCCTGTACTTTTTGAGTCACACCTTTTGCACCTCTCCTATATATACCATCATTACCCACAATTGTTGAGGAATGCTTCAGAGAGAAAACCCTAGCCAAACACATTAGTAATTAGAGATTGTCTTCCCCACCTTTCTCTATACATTTGCTTGTGGTAATTCCTCAACCCTTCCCTCTCCATTATCCATATCTTAGAGAGGTTGATAGCCCAAACACTTACCACACCTTGTGAGTGCTGTGTGACGTTTTGGTGCTGCTGGGAAGCATTGGAAGAAGCCTTGAATGGCAGATGCAACATGGAGCTTGTTGCGGGATCCGGATAACTAGGACAAGACACGGTTCCGAGAAGCCTTGTTGGAGTAGGAGCTTGGAGGGCTTAGGTACAGCGGGTAGACTAGGCTTGGAGGGTCTTTTGCTAACCCATGTATCCCAACTGATTGTCTAGTGGATCGATTTCCGCTAGGAGGGCGGCGGAGAGGTTTTTCGCCGAGTTCTTCGGTTTCCTCTTCGAGAACACGTCTTGGTGTTTTCTGTGTTTGCATCCTTCTTCCCTACTCTTGTTTAATTCCATTATACTGCTGTGTTGCTTAGTTTATGGATTAGAGTAGCTTACTTGTTCATCCGCTCGCTTTTACACTATTCCGCACTTTGTATTAAAGTTGTGTAAAATCTATCGAGCCGTAATTTTTATTTGGGGGTCTAAACAGCTCTTGTGTTTTTCAACACATTTTCGAGCTTTCAATTGGTATCAGAGCGGGTACACTTGCTGAGGTTTAATTACCTAAGTGTGATCCTTGACCCTTGTTGAGATGGACCGGTCTCAATCGCTCAATGTTCCACCATTTTTTGATGGAAATAATTATGCATTCTGGAAAGTTAGGATGAGAGCATTTTTATGCTCTATTGATGATACCGTTTGGGATGCGGTTGAGATAGGTTGGACTAAGCCGGAGGCTCCTAAGTCCACTTGGGATAAGGCTGCTCTAGCAGCGGCCAATGCTAATAGTAAGGCCTTAAATGCAATTTTTTGTGGTGTGTCCCCTGATGAATTCCATAGGATTTCTCATATGACAGTAGCCAAGGAAGCTTGGGAGATTTTGGAGACTACCTATGAGGGTACAAAGAAAGTTAAGGACACGAAGCTTCAGATGCTTACCACCAAATTTGAAGAACTCAAGATGGGTGATGATGAACCATTTGATTCATTCTATGGGAAGCTAAATGAAATTGTCATTGCTAAACTCAATCTTGGGGAGAAGATTGAAGACACCAAGGTGGTGAGAAAAATTTTGAGGTCCCTACCCGAAAGTTTTAGAGCAAAGGTTACAGCCATAGAAGAAAGCAAAGACTTGGATGAGATTAAGATTCAAGAGCTGATTGGGTCTCTTCAAACGTATGAGCTGGGACTGCCTTCCCATAAGACGAGCAAATTGCTTGCTCTTAAAACCATCACCGAAAGAATAAATGATTCCTCCGAAGAAGATGGTGTGGAGAAGGAAGTAGCATATCTTGCAAAGAACTTCCGCAAGTTTTTGAAAATGAAGAACAGTGGAAAACCTTTCAATAGAGGAAAGTTCTCTCCGTCAAGAAGTGATAAGAAAGAGTTTAAGGGAAAAGAAGGGAAGGATTATCAACCTTCTTCAGACATTGTGTGCTATGAGTGCAATGGCCATGGACATTTAAAGAAGGAGTGTCCGAACTTTTTGAGGGGAAAAGGGAAAGCTTATGCTACAACGCTCAGTGATTCTGACTCTTCTGATACTGATTCGGAAGAGAGCTGTGACGGTGAGGGAAACTACTCCGCATTCATGACCATTGATCATGTAGACTCCTCGGATGACTTGGGTGCACTTGTGAAGGAACTTGGTGAGCATTCTGATTCAGAGTCCGTTGGAATTGTTGAAGAATCAGATGAAGAAAAGGATGAGAGTGCAGCTAATCTTCAAGAAAACTACTCATTACTCCTTGAGAAGTCGGGAGAATATGCAAGGGTAGCCAAGGCGGCCGTCAGAAAAATGAAGAAGGCTGAGGAAGATTACCGGAGCCTCATGGTCAGACATAGGGAGGCAAAATGCGAGATAGAAAAGATGAATGGTGAGCTGTCAGAAGCTTACTTAAAGATCAGATTTCTTGAACAAGAGGTGGTTCAAGCACAAGCCAAGGTAGATAGGGTCTCCTCCAGAAAGTTGAATGATGTTATCTCATCCCAAAAACATTCCTCGGACAAGTCCGGATTGGGATATACTGGAGTGAGTAGCTCATCAGTCAAAGCTACCAAAGAAGTAAAATTTGTGAAGGCCGTAGAACAAATTGTAGAGGAGGCCGTTCCTGAGATTGTTAAGGTTGAAAAGAAGAATGTAATTGAGCAATGGATGGTGAACAAGCCCCGAAATCAATCTGTAGGAAGACATGAAACCAGAGCAAGATCTCTTTCAAGACCTCAACGGGGTCCTAGAACAGATTATGTATGTCACTATTGCGGACTGCGAGGACATACTAGACCAAACTGCCAAAAGTTGAGAGCAGACAACAATGCAAGCGCACCGCGGTCACGAGGAAGAAGAAATGACAATAGAGCTTGGAGCGGTGGGAACTCAAGAAGCCAAAATTGTGATCCCGGAGTGACAGACATGATGAAGATGATAGGTGCCTTCACCACTTGCATGGAGAGTTTCACAAGGAGGTTTGAAAGTCCCAACTCTCGTACCCAATCCGTCAAGGATATCACCCCAAATGCACGTGACGTGTGGGTGAAGAGGGGTACCCATGCATAAGCATTATAATATGTCCATGCATCAATTCTTTCCATGTGTAGGGACATTTGTAGATGCATCATTTCATGCATTAATTTCATTTTTTTTGGTTTAAACCCATCTTTGTTGATCTTACTTTTCCTGTTCTGTTTTGGGTGTGTTTCAAAAAATTCAAAAACCCATAAAAATTGAAAAATCTCAAAAAGTTTGATCACTTGTTTTGTGCATATCTCATGTGAGTTTGGCCTAGTACCTTCGTACTTATGGCATAGTGCATTTACGATCTTTGCTTGTTCGTATGCACTCTTTTCTATGTGGAAGAAATCCTGAAAATTATGAGTGACTGTTGTAAATAGATCTTCACACCTGTCATGAATGATTGGTCAATAGTCTTGTTGGTCTTGATACTTGCATAGACTTGTGTCTATATCTCTTCCCACTTTATTTTTATGTTTTTGCAAAAAGAGCTCACCAATTGTAAATCTCCAAATGAAAAGAGATATTGAGCTGCAAAAGCCTGTCGCACACACTAGTATTTGACTAGGAAAAAGGGAAAGCGACTCCTTTTAAAGTAAATGTTATGGTGCTCAAAAAGCCAAAGGCTTCTCATCAATGTTGAAATATCATAAATTTCAAGCACCTTCCTCAAAATGAGATGTATTTGTCCAATCAAAATGAAAATGGACCAATTGTTATGAGTTATAAGAAGCCAAATGAAAAGCTTCTATGTTTTCAATGTGTGGGAGGTCATATATACTCATTTCTATAATGGAGATAGTCCACATGATTTCGTATCAGTTGTGTATGACTCGTGTGAATTGATCATTGAAGCTTCGCTCTGGTCTAAGGACTATTTCACATTTGATACTCACACACAACACACAAGTTTTTGATTCAACCAATGCCTATCTCATTTGTGTGATTGTATATGTCCAAATGTGATGTGAATGCCCATGAACTTGTTGATCAAATCCAAAAAGATTTTTGTGAGTTTTATTAGTTTTTGAAAGTGATTTTATACTTTCTCGTGTTTCTTTTTGGTCAAAATGCTTTTTGTGTGGTTTTCATCAAAAAACTGGTTCAGGGGCTCTTTCGCGAGAAGCTCGCGACTAAGCTGCTTCCCGCGAAAAGATTTGAGGGAAAATTTTTTTTCCTTCCTGTCACACAGAGAATTTCGCGACTGTCTCACGACCAATAGCTTCTCGCGAAATGCTGTTTGGCAAAAACTGGAATTTTTTTCAAAATCAGACAGAGAATCTCGCGACTGTTTCGCGACTGTTTCGCGACTTAGCGCTTCTCGTGAAAATTTTTTGCTTCAGTGGCACTTCTCGCGACTGTCTCGCGACTGGTTCGCTACTCCCTATCCCGCGAAAAACGCGTGTTTTCAGTTTTTAAAGGGGCTGATGTGACAGTTTTTCAAAACCTCAAAAACTCCCTCCCTCATTTTCTTCGAACCTCTCTCAACCCAAACCACTATTCCATCAAATCCCTTTCCAAATCAAGACTTTTTCTGCATTTTCTTCTTCAAGGTATGTTTGTTAATCATTTCCTTTTAAGTTTTTACTTAGATTATGCAGATTTTTATGTTAGGGCTTTCAAAATTGGGAATTTTCGAAACTTTGATTGGTTTTCAAAATTGGGTGAAGTTTTTGTTAAACTTTTGATTGGGTTTTGTTTCTTTTGATCTTGATGCATTTGTGTTGGCCCCGTGTGGCATTTTATCATGTATTTAGGCATTATTATACCATGTTCATGCATTGCTCACACTTAAAATGTTCTTATGCATACTAAGTGTTTGATTATATGTCTAAGTGATATTGATGTGCATAATTGGTCTCAAATGAGTCCCAATTTCTAGGTTTGCATGAGTCTTAACATGGTTTGGTCTAGAATCGATCTTTGATCTAGTTTATATTGCATTTTGAATATGTTGCTTCTTGGCACACAACCAAACTCCTAGGCACATCCTTATGCATCACTTGGTGCACACACATGCACACACACAGACACACACACTTCCACAGTTATTTAATGTCATGCATGATGTATTGCTTTCTTGCATTCTTGTTTTTGATTAAGTGCTGTATGTATTGAAGCATGCTTGTGTGAATTGGTCATGCTCTGTTTTTTTGCAACCTACTCTGTTTTGGGATTATTTTAATAGGTGCAAACTCACTTGAACCTAATCAAGTCATTGCTCTTATATTTTGTGCACTTGTGCTATGTGTGTTATGTCTACCTGTGCAGATGTCTCCCACCAAGCATGCTGCCTCAAAGAAGAAGGCCCCTAAGCGTGCTCGCACTGAATCCGATCACTTCAAATCCGCGGAAGCAGATATGAAGTACAATGATTGCTACAAGAAAGCAACCATTGTAATGGAAAGGGTGGTCCAATTGGAGGAACTTGAGCACACATGCATTCCATATGCACTCAAAGAAAGAACATGGACCAAATTGCTGAATCCAATTGGGACAGTATACTCGGAAATAATCAGAGAGTTCTTCTCCAATGCTGCTGTGGAAGAAGACAAAATAATCTGCTGGGTGAGGCACAAAGAATTTGAGATAACAAGGGATAGCATTCAAGATCTTCTGGAAATCCGTCCTACCTCACAGCCGATGATGGTGCAATATGATGAGAGATTGGGGTCTATCACGGAGATGATATCCACTCTTGGTGGGGTTCCAAAGAAATCCTCAATGGATACTCTTAAGTTCTCTCCAGAAATGAGGACTTTGAGCTACGTTATGATCCATAACCTGTACCCGGTCACCAACCTCACCACCTTATCAGCTCCAAGGACGAGGTTTCTCTACGATCTCTTCACTCACAAGGAAATCGATATCTGCAGCCACATCTTCCATATCCTGAAAAAGAGCATTACAAAGCAAAATTCCCGAACCATAATGCCTTTTCCTTCACTGATCATGGGGTTCATTGCCAAGACGAAGCTGAAGTTCCCTAGTGGCCTTACGGTTGTTCAGAGGGATTACCCCATTGGTGCAAACACTCTGACTCGGAGCACTGCACATATTAAAGGCCCCAAGACTGGTGCTCATCTCATTCCACCACCTCGGGTCGTGCCTCAGGATGCACCAGATGAGGGTGGGGATACAGAGGAGGAGATTGACAGGTTTACTTCTGCTCCAGAGACTGCACATCCAGAGACTGCACAGCCATCATCTTCAACACAAACACCAGGTCTCAGCAAGCTTGATCAGATCCTAGCTAAGATGGATCACATGTCCACAGTGCTTGACACTCATGTACAGCACACAGCGGATTAGTTTGCATACCTCCAGGAGCAGATCACCACATTGTCAGCCCAGATTCAGAGCCTCTCTCCTACACATGGGTCAGACTCCGACTCCGACCAGATCTAGTCCTTTGGCCATTCCGGTCAAAAAGGGGGAGAAAATTTTGAGGGGGAGCTGCTGAACAAGAGCTTGCACAGCCTTAGGGGGAGCATAGCCTAGACACCTAGACACATAGCTATAGTTGATATTGGTTATTGGTTTTACAGACGGGTTTCTTTTAGTTTTTTTTGGTTTATGATTACTGTCTTACTGTTTTTTTTGGTTTATAGTTCTGACACTTATGCTTTAACCTCAGTATTAATTTCAGTATATTCAGCACTTTTATGCATGTACCCATGTTGCTTATGTAAGCTTTAAGGGTTTGTTTCATGCATTGATTTGTAGGTCTTTGTGGTTTGTGCCATGCATTTGCAATACCTTGCCTATGCAACCTTCATGCATGTTTGCTTGTTGTTCAATGTCATGCATTTTACTTCAAGTACATCACTCTTGTGCCCATGTAGGATTGTTCCTAGATGCATACACGTTCTATGCATTGGTTGAGTGATGAACACTCGTGTGCCCTAGTAGGATTGTTCCTAGATGCAAATACTTCGTGTATTTCGCATTGGTTGAGTGTTGGAGTTGCAAGTGACTCTCTTCAATTGAGCGTATCTTCTTGCAAATCCGGATGTTCGTTCCATGTGTGAATGAGCATAGTAATTGCTTCTGTATAGTGATTACTTGTTTGATCTTGCCATGATCTAGTGTTTCTATTTCGTTTTGCTCGATCATGCTATTATTGCTCCATATGTTTTCAAGTTTTCTGCATACAATGATGTTATTGTGTTGTTGTGTTTCAGGAGTTACTTGTTCATATGTTTCAAGAGCACTTCAGAATCTAGAATTAGGTGTGAGTGAGTTTTGCCTTTGTTCCCAAACTCACGTTTAAGTCTAGAGTCTGTTTTAGGGTTTTGTCACGGAATAGCCAAAGGGGGAGATTGTAAAGTTGTGATTTACAACTGTGTTTTTGTTGGCTTTTATTCCGTGCCAAATTTGATTGTAATTATGTTTAATCGTTTAAAACCCTGTATTTGTTGTGGGACTTGTTGTAAGGGTTGTGTGATAGAGAGTGTGTTTAAAGACTCAAGCATTTGAAGAACTGAAGGATTCTCGCGGGTATCTCGCGACCAAGCATCCCGCGAAGTAAACCATGTGCCAGGCACATGCTGGAATGCGAAAGGTCAGGCCAGGTGGAGACAACTGTGTCTCGCGAGTATCTCGCGGGTAAGGCCTTCTCGCGAGACACCCGCGAGACTAGCTGTTCTGCCAGCCTGTACTTTTTGAGTCACACCTTTTGCACCTCTCCTATATATACCATCATTACCCACAATTGTTGAGGAATGCTTCAGAGAGAAAACCCTAGCCAAACACATTGGTAATTAGAGATTGTCTTCCCCACCTTTCTCTATACATTTGCTTGTGGTAATTCCTCAACCCTTCCCTCTCCATTATCCATATCTTAGAGAGGTTGATAGCCCAAACACTTACCACACCTTGTGAGTGCTGTGTGACGTTTTGGTGCTGCTGGGAAGCATTGGAAGAAGCCTTGAATGGCAGATGCAACATGGAGCTTGTTGCGGGATCCGGATAACTAGGACAAGACACGGTTCCGAGAAGCCTTGTTGGAGTAGGAGCTTGGAGGGCTTAGGTACAGCGGGTAGACTAGGCTTGGAGGGTCTTTTGCTAACCCATGTATCCCAACTGATTGTCTAGTGGATCGATTTCCGCTTGGAGGGCGGCGGAGAGGTTTTTCGCCGAGTTCTTCGGTTTCCTCTTCGAGAACACGTCTTGGTGTTTTCTGTGTTTGCATCCTTCTTCCCTACTCTTGTTTAATTCCATTATACTGCTGTGTTGCTTAGTTTATGGATTAGAGTAGCTTACTTGTTCATCCGCTCGCTTTTACACTATTCCGCACTTTGTATTAAAGTTGTGTAAAATCTATCGAGCCGTAATTTTTATTTGGGGGTCTAAACAGCTCTTGTGTTTTTCAACACATTTTCGAGCTTTCAATATATAAGAAAAAGAAGGAAGAAAAATTAAACAAAAGGGAGATCCAGAAGTGGATGAACCTTATAAATGTTGGCTAATTTTGTTTTAATTAGATTTTCTTTTTTGGTTGGGGAGCTGTATATAAATGAGAACTAGGTGTTCGATGAAATCCTGCAAAGAACTTGGGATAGAAAAGGTTATGTTTGGGTTATTCTAAAACAAAATTAAAAGGAATTGGATTGGGTTACTCTCCACAAATTTGCTTCCAAGGAAGGATGATCACACCATTCTCTTTAGCTGGATTTTTTTTTTTCAATTGCTAGAAATATTTTTCTCTCCATCATAGTGGATGTTACATTTTTAGTTGTTTAGAATAGGCTTAAAAGAAAATCTATTTGTAAGACAACACATTTTTATGGATAGCATACTGAGTGTTATATACATTTTAAATTTGAAATTCATACCAAGTGTTATTTTTTAAAATTTATACATTCAATTGCATTAGCTACATACTTATTTAATTAAATTTATTTAAGTATGACTTTTGAAACAAAATGTTTCTCCAAATATTTACCTAAAATTATTTGAATATATTTGCTTTCTCAGATTCTAATTATTTCTATTTACAAAAATTTATTTGTGGACTCTTACAAAATTTACATTATTTTTATTTCTATTTTGTTGAAAATAGATGTATTTTTTTTTTCCAAGAACCTAAAAATACATGTACTTATGTAATTCCCGTGCATTTGCACGGGTTTAATAGCTAGTTACCTTAATATGCCAATGTACACGTACGAGAGTCTTAGAGGCGTCGAGCACATCATGGTCAACAAACCTACAAAACTAAGTACAGATACCACCACAATAGAGTTCATTTAAACATCAAATTTAAACATGAAAAACAAATTCGATTATTGTGAAATTTAAACATGAAAAAGTATTCAGATTTGGCTTTTAAATTTAGAAAACACGATTTCACTAGGTGTTTTATGAGAAAACAGTAAACAATTTTTTAAATAGTGAACAGAGAATAATTTGCACAAAAAAGAGAGTGAAAATTTTTTTCAATAATGCTGAACAGAAAAAATTTTATGCAAAATACTATAAATAGTTTATGCAGAAAATAGTGAACAATTTTCATGAGAAATCAGTGAACAGTTTTACTTAATGCAGAAAACAGTTTTACTTAATGAACAGTTCTACATTCAACTAATTCGAACTTTTTTACAAATTCAAATTTTTCGAGGCATTTACCGTTAGGTGATCTATGCAAATCATTCATTTTTCTTTCATGGAGTTTTTCCATTATTCAGATGGTTACATATTTAAAAAAAAACACAAAAACCATTTAAATGCAATAACTACGCCAATGCTAAAAACAGTTTATGCAGAAAATAGTTTATGACAAAACAGTGAACAGTTTAATTAATGCAAAAAGCAAATTTTATGAATGCGGTAAGCAGTTTCAAATATATAGTAAACATGATGTGTAGAGAACAAATTTTATTAACGTAGAAACAGATTTTATCAATGCAGAAAAACAAATTCGATTATTGTGAAATTTAAACATGAAAAGCATCTAGATTCGACTTTTAAATTTAGAAAACACGATTTCACTAGGTGTTACATGAGAAAACAGTGAACAATTTTTTAAATAGTGAACAGAAAATAATATACGCAAAAAAGAGAGTGAACAATTTTTTAAATAATGCTGAACAGAAAATAATTTTATGCAGAATGCTAGAAATAGTTTATGTAGAAAACAGTGAACAATTTTTATGAGAAAGCAGTGAATAGTTTTAATTAATGCAAAAAAAAAAAAAAAAAAAATTTAATGAATGCAGTAAGTAGATTTGAATATATAGTAAATATGATGTGCAAAGAGCAAATTTTATTAATGTAGAAACAGATTTTATCAATGCAGAAAAATATATTCGATTATTGTGAAATTCAAACATGAAAAATCATTCAGATTTGGCGTTTAAATTTAGAAAACACGATTTCACTAGGTGTTTTATGAGAAAACAATGAACAATTTTTTAAACAGTAAACAGAAAATAATTTATGCAGAAAAGAGAGTGAACAATTTCTTAAAAAATGCTGAACAGAAAATAATTTTATGCAAAATCGTAGAAATAGTTTATACAGAAAACAGTGAACAATTTTTATGAGAAAACAATGAACAATTTTAATTAATGTAGAAATTAAATTCATATTTTGAAATTAAAATCTCTATATTTTACAATGCTTCTGTTTAAATAAATAAAAACATAAAAAGTCACTTATTTTTACATTTATGTTTATTTGTTCATTATCCCCAAACAAAAACAAAAACAAAAACCAAAAAAAAAAAAAAAAAAAAAAATTTACACAGTACTCGAGTTTGGGAAACTCGAGTACTGTGTAAATTTTTTTTTTCTGCATTTTATTTATAAAACGTACCCGAGTCTGGTATACTCGAGTACTGTGTTACATGGAACTCGAGTTTCTCAAGCTCGAGTACCACATAATTTTTTTTAATCACAGAAATTCCATGTCACCAATGCCACGGTGGCAGAATTGAGGGGAACTCGAGTTTCTGAAACTCGATTTTAAGAAAAAGTGGTACTCTGCTATTTATTTCCGAAACAGTGACTTTTTGCTAAAAATTTCAAAAAAAAGTGGTATTGGGCCATTTTGGCCCCATTCTGAGTCTCTGATCCACAGGAAAAATAAACAAAAAGAGGCCCCAAATTGAAAGAGATCCGTAAAAGCAGCTTGACCCAAAGAAAAAGGCCCATACATATAAATTGATTGATCAGCAAGAAGAATAATTGTCAAAATATCCATATTTTATTGGTAATTCTCAAATAAGATCTTCCTACAATTTAATCTCTTTGAAAATTCTAGTTCTTTTTATCCAGTCTTTGAGATGGAGAATTCCATGTCCAAAAATGATGTAAATCCATATGTATACAGGGAATAAATTCTATAAAGAATTGGTGTAAAACCTTTGGTTTTTTTTTTTTTTTTTTTGGTCAGCAACGAAATAGCATTAGATTAGGAATTTATAATTCTATTACAGCATAGACTAGCTTTATCATCAGCTAGAATTCTTTCCACCACAGGCGGTGGATACAAAAAAACAACAAAAGACATTTCTTTACTTGCGCCTAATTTGGCCAAAGCATCGGCGCACCGGTTGGCCTCCCTAAAGATGTGCTTTATCTGCATATTGGGAATCTCCCTCACGAGGTTCCTGAAATCATTGAGCAAAGGTTCTAAAGTCAAGTTGGATGTGTTATTTTCCATAAGTAAAACAACACTCAAAGCATCTAACTCAAAGATAAGATTGTTGAGTCCCATTTCTTTTGCTAGTAATAAACCATCCCTCAGAGCCCACAGTTCAGCCATACAACTATTGGAGCTCCCAAGATGCTGGGCATAGCCTTTTAACCAATTCCCATCCTGGTCCCTTATTACTCCTCCCCCACCAGCGCGTCCAGAGGTACCAAGAGCTGACCCATCTGAATTAAGTTTTGCCCAACCCATCGGTGGTTTCTCCCATCCCACGGCAACAACAGATTTTGCTCTATGAAGTTTTGCATTTAACCCAACAGAGAAAAATTCCACACTATCCATGAAACTTCTCTTAAAACATAATCGGTTTACCTTACCAGTTTTGAAGATAAAATTATTTCTATGTAACCATAGATGCCAGACTCCCATGGGGAATAAGATCTTCCAAGGAATGCCCCTTCTAGTGTACTTAGAATCTGCCTTGCAGTTAACTTCCAGCCACTTACCAAATGGTAGATTAAAGGTATCCCTCAAGCACATCGGAAACTGACTTTGATGCCAAAAATCCCATGCAAACTCATAGCCCCTAAGAAGATGATCAATTGTTTCCGTGCTACTGTGACATAAATTGCAAATGGGGTTGATATTTAAACCCCCTGCACCCAAGACCTCCCTAGTTGGCACACTGTTGTGCAGACAGAGCCATAGAAAGAACTGGATCTTGGGAAAAGTATCAACTTTCCATACCCAATCCATCAATACTGTATCCAGGCTCAAAGGATTTAATCCTCTTGCCAGTAAGTAGGCTGATTTTAAAGAAAAGAGTCCATTCTTGGAGTAAGCCCAAAGAAGAGAGTCCTCAGCATCCGGATTGAAGGATGACGGAGTGGCTTTAATGGCCTTAAGGATCTGTTCAGGTAATTCAAAGGAAAGACATTGAGTTTTCCATTCATGATTTTGGTCAAAACATTGTTTCACAGAAGTGAACTCTTCATCGCGGTTCAACGGCCCTTCAATGAGATTCCTCAAGTTACCCATAGGAAGCCAAAAATCAGTCCATACTTTCACTTTCTCCCCATTTCTCACTGATCATTTGAGGCCCTTAACATACACTGGGCCCCCCTTTTTACATGCCGCCCAAATGCTAGAGCAAGTAAGCTTCTTTCCTTCCATTGACATTCTACTGGGAGTAAAATATTTAGCCATAATCATTTTTGCCCAAAGCGCCTCTTGATCACAAGCTAGTCTCCAACACAGTTTAGCTAGTAAGGCGGAATTCCTATCCCTCATACTATGCAATCCTAGACCCCCAAGCTCTTTTGGCAGCGTGACAGTCTCCCACCTCACCAAATGCATCCTTCTTCTTTCTTCAGTCGATCCCCATAAAAAATCTCTAATCAATTTATCAACTTGCTCACAAACTTTGATAGGCAAGGATTGACATTGCATATAGTAATCAGTAACAGGGGCAGCAGAGGATTTAACGAGGACTAACTTGCCAGCTTTCGATAATAACTTCGATCTCCAGCTAGCCAGCTTGTTTTGCATTTTATTAACCACAAAATTATAAGCATTCCCTACTCTACCTTGGTGAATGATAGGGAAACCCAGGTATTTGCCTAAGTTGTTGGTAGCTTCAATACCCATCCTTCTGCATATACCTCTCACCCTTCTTCTACTAACATTGGGAGAAAACAGGATCTTTGACTTACAAATGCTAACTTTCTGTCCGGCTAGGTTGCAGAAATTATCAAGAACTTCTATAATAGCATCACAATTTTTATGGTCAGCCTTAGCAAATAGCATTAAGTCATCAGCAAAAAAAACATGAGAAAAACTTGGTCCACTTCTTGAAGCTTTTACCTTATCCCATCTTCTGTTTTCACACATGCTAGTGATTTGGGAACCAAGGAACTCCACACACAACAAAAACAAGAAGGGAGATAGAGGATCTCCCTGTCTTATTCCTCTTGATGGTTGAAAGGAATCAAGTTTGCTACCATTAAATAGCAGAGCAGTGGTAGAGGTAGATACACAGCTCATAATCAATCTAACCATGCTTTCCGGAAACCCAAAATGCTCAAGAACCGTTTTGATAAACGACCACTCTAGGTGATCATAAGCCTTTTCAAGATCAATCTTTACTACCATATACCCAGTCCTTCCTTTCCTCTTCCTAAGGGAATAAATTAATTCCTGAGCAATAATAACGTTATCAGTTCCCCTTCTTCCTTCTATAAAAGCTGTCTGCATTGGGGAAATTAGGGACGGCAACAAATGTCTAATCCTCATCACAATAATCTTCGAAATTACCTTGTAGATCGTGTTACAAAGGCTTATGGGTCTATACTGAGTGACAGTTTCAGGACCGGGATGTTTAGGAATTAGGACAATCAATGTTTGATTAAGATACTCAGGAACTTCATGCTTCAAGAAGGCCTCTTTGATCTCCTTTTTGACTGAGTCACCCACCACAAGCCAAAATCTCTGAAAAATTCCAGCATGTAACCCATCTACACCCGGGGCTTTATATGGTTTCATAGTCTTGAGAGCATTCCAAATTTCCCAATCCGAAGGTAGGCTAGCCATGTTGATAGCTTCCTCCTGACTAATCTTAGCACACCAATCTGATCCCCATTGAGGAGTAATAGGACAATAAACTTGCTCTGATTCATACAGCTTCTTGAATTAGAGCAAGTTTATTGTCCTATTACTCCTCAATGGGGATCAGATTGGTGTGCTAAGATTAGTCAGGAGGAAGCTATCAACATGGCTAGCCTACCTTCGGATGGGGAAATTTGGAATGCTCTCAAGACTATGAAACCATATAAAGCCCCGAGTGTAGATGGGTTACATGCTGGATTTTTTCAGAGATTTTGGCTTGTGGTGGGTTTACACCCTCTAATAAGGACATTTCACATCATTAAATTACTAAAACATAAATACATCTTACATAATAACATCTCAATAAATTTTATATTTGAAGTTTTAAGTAAATGTCAAATACGGTATTATTAGGTGTGATAGAATATATTGAGTCTTAAGCAAAAAGTCGATGTGAAAATTTCTTATTAAATAGTGTAAAACATGAGTTTTACACCACATCTTTACAAAATTCGAACTTATAAACATGTGCAGCAAATACGAGCAATTTTTAAATTATAAAGTTTCTTAGCAAATCAAGCCAAACAAAGTAACATCGAGAGAAAGTCTAAGGTTTTATTAAAAATAAAATAAAAAATCAAGAGGAATAAACAAATAATTTATATGTTGTTTGACTTTGACCTTTCAAAATTGAAGACTTGCCACGGTAACAGCTTTAGATTTTGGCAACTTGGTATTTCGTAACTTTCGGTGTAGTGTGAGAGATGCATGTATTGGTGAAATTTAGATCCGCTTAGATTTAATAGGATACTACTCTCAATGCATGTTTTACACATATTCCAAAAAAAAAAAAAATTGATATATTCCCTCTCATCATTGAATTCTACCTTCAATTTAATAAAAAATTATCTTATGAGGCAGTTTTATAAGACATCTCTCTCACAATATGTATAAGTATATATGTACGAATTTTTCATATTATGAAAGATATCTCATGAGATACATTTGCTAGTCTAATGCATTAACACCTCACTCTCTTCCCTTCTTCTCTATCTTTTTTAAGGATCTAAACTCTTTATTAGTACATTTTGTATTTATGATGTCACGCATGTATTTTAAAGATTAACATGAAAAACAAGTTTGTTAGCACTTGAATAGCTATTTTGGTAAATTTTGAACTCCAGGTATTGAACATTGTTAGTATTTTAATTTATATATAAAAAAAGCCTTTGAACTTGATGCCATAAACCAAGAGAGTAGCAACTCACTTCTCTTTTACCTTTCGTCTTAAAAGAAAAAATATAAGAATGATAACTCACTTTGCATCGTTATTTTTTTTTGTTTAATATTAAGTTATTGGGTGTGAGTTAAGCTTTGTTGGGTTATAGATTTACCTTGATTAATTAATTCAATTACTGATCAAATTAATTAATTTTTCAAATTACATGCAACATTGTGGAGCCACAAACAAATTACCAATCTAAACTAGTGTGCAATGGAAATTAAATTGACACAATGATTTGTTGACAAATGAGGAAAACTTTCACAAGCGAAAACCTCATTGGGTAAATTTTAGGTCATCACTTTCGAATATTCTGCTAATCAAGAATAAGTGGTTACAAGTATAAGGAATCTTACTCATACCTGTTTTCTCCTAAAATAACAACCTAAAGTTGAACTTTTATGCTAATCTCGAATTAGACTTGATCTTGCTGAGACTTCTTCTCTGCACGATGTAAATGTTTTCTTTATGTTGTTAGATTATAAACAACCATAATATAAATTCTAGGATCTTGAATTATCATAATTTCACAACTACACAAATTAATTATAAAGCTTACCTTGATCCATTGCTGAACTTTTATTAAAATCAAGTCTTAGTATAAAAGACACTTAATTCTTATAGAATTGGTTTCTGTCTCTTGACCCATTTTTTCTCTTTAACTATTCAATGTATGTGATGGGGTAGCTGAATGTCTCTTTTATAGGTAGAGAGAGGAACAAATTCCTTGTATCCATAACCTCCACTTGCCCATCAAAGTTGGAGTTGCTTAGGAAACTTACTTCTCCATTAACCAATGTTTTAAGGACATGTAACATTTTATTAAACCATAACATATATGAAGTTATCAAATGGATACATTATCAAATGAGACAATTTATTCTTACTTTCTCCCACTTGGCCCATATGATAACTTACATCAAGGCTTAATAAGATTAACTATTAGGTGCACAATGGTACACATCCTCTAACTTTAAATTGGTCATCATAATACTGTAATTAAACAACCCACTAATGCGAGTCATGGCGGTTCCATATCAATTATACAACATAATTCCTTCCATGTACAACAACATTAGCAACTTGCTTAATATAGCCTATCAATGAGAAGTGACTTAAAAGGTCCAACAATAATGTCTCTTTTGTTAGAGACTATTCCTATTATTATTCATTCATCATCATATATGTATGTACATAAAATAAAACAGGAATAATCAGAAACACATTTAATGAGATCTCTAAGTGTCAAAAGCATAAAGTAACATTAAAATAACAACCATCATGTTTAACGTTCAAGACCCATTCGATCAACATGTTCCCTAAATGTCTTAAGAGGTAACCCCTTTGTCAATGGATCTGCAATCATAAACTATGTGCTTATGTGCTCTATTGACACTTGTTGTTTTTGAATTTCTTCCTTAACAGTAAGGTATTTCAATTCCATGTGTTTTGCACCATTAAAATACTTATCGTTTTTAGAAAAAAACACAGCTGCAGAATTATCACCATAAATTCTCAGTGGCTTGGAAATAGAGTTAACAATTCCAAGTCCTGAGATAAAATTCCGCAACCACAATTCATGAACTGTGGCCTTAAAGCATGCCACAAATTTAGCTTCCATAGTGGATGTAGCAGTGATAGTTTGCTTTGAACTTTTCCAGGATATTGCTCCTTTAGCTAACATGAACAAATAACCAAAAGTGGACTTTCTACTATTAACACATCTAGAAAAATCTGAATTTGAGTAACCAATGACCTCAAGATTATCAAATCTCTTAAATGTGAGCATGTAATCCTTTGTGCCTTGCAAGTGCCTCATCACTTTCTTTGCAACTTTCCAATGATCTAATCCTGGATTGCTTTGGTATCTTCCTAGCATACCAGCTGCAAAGCTGATATCGGGCTTTGTGCATGTTTGGGCATACATTAAACTTCCTACTATAGAAGCATAAGGAATTCCTTCCATTTGTTTCCGTTCCCATTCATTTTGTGGGCATTGCATAAGGCTGAATTTGTCCCCCTTTTGAATTGGGACAACCCCAATAGAACATTTCTTCATATTGAATCTTTTTAAAACTCTTTCAATATATGCTTTCTGAGACAACCCTAACAGTCCACGTGATTTATCCTAGAATATTTATATTCCTATCACATAAGTTGTCTTACCTATATCTTTCATTTCAAAGTTCTTAGAGAGAAACTTCTTGGTTTCATGCAATAAGTCAAGATCACTACTAGCAAGCAAAATATCATTAACATACAAAATTAAAAATATAAACTTACTCCCACTAACCTTCAGATAAATACATCGATCAACAGTATTTGCCTTAAATCCAAAAGACGTAACGGTATCATTAAACTTAAGATACCATTGTCGGGAAGCTTGTTTAAGTCCGTATATTGATTTCTTAAGTTTGCAAGCTAAGTGTTCCTTACTCATAATGGAGAAACCTTCAGGTTGACCTATATATACATCCTCTTCTAAACTCATATTCAGGAAAGCAGTTTTCATATCTATTTGGTGCAACTCCAAATCATAATGAGCTACCAATGCCAAAATGATTCTAAGTGAGTCCTTCTTGGATATAGGGGAGAAGGTCTCTCAGTAATCAATGCCTTCTTTTTCTGTGAAACATTTGATCTAGCTTTAAATTGTTCGATATTGCCCTTAGAGTCACGCTTGGTCTTAAAGATCCATTTACTACCAACTTTCTTGTATCCTTTAGGCAATTTGATGAGATCCCAGACTTTATTTTGGTTCATTGATTTCATTTCATCTTTCATGGCATCCATCCATTTAATAGAATCAACACTTTTTATGGCTTGTGAAAACGAAATCAGATCCTTACTTGTTCATATATCAAAATTAGATTTATGTAGATAAACCATATAATCATTAGAAATAGCAGACTTTCTTTCTTCTTGAGATCTTCTTAATACTATTTCTTGTGGTTCTTCTACCACATGTTCATTGGTGAGCATCTCATTATGGAGTATTGGTTCATTAATTTGTTGTTCAACATTGTTTGGTTGTTAACAATTGTTGGAACAACAATTTCATTTGGATTTATGGTCTGGATTGAAAGAAATCCTTGTATCGTAATGAAATATAAGTAGTAGCCCCAGAATCAAGCCACCAAGTATTAGAAGGAACTTCAGTTAGGTTTGATTGGAAACATACATAAATATAACCTTTAATTAAAGATTTACCTTTTCTTTCGAACCATTGCTTACGTTTTGGGCAATCTTTCTTAAAATGTCCAAACTTTTTACAAAAGTGACATTTATAATTGCCATTTTCCTTCTTTTGAGGCTGACCAGTTGGATTAGGATCACTTGCTTTGCGTAATCCATGATTTAAGCCTTTTTTAGTCTTCCTCCATTTTCTTTTAGCTTCTTGATTTATGAGATGAATTGAATGTTACTCAAGTTGCTTGAGTCTTGCCTCTTCTTGATTAAGCATAATGGCCAATTGATTTACATTCCACTTATCTTTCATAGTGTTGTAATTAATTTGAAATGGGCCATACTGAGGAGGTAAGGAATTCGATATAAATTGAACGAGAAGAAACTCATTCACATTCATCCCTAGAATCTTTAATTGAGCAGCCAAATTAGTCATTTCAATGGTATGCTCTTGTATCCCACGCTTACCATCAAATTTCATAGTGGTAAGTTTAGCCATTAATGTCCTTGCAAGGGATTTGTCAGCTGTTTTGAAACGGTCGTCCACATTTGAAAGGAATTCTTTTGCGCTGTCAGTTTTAGGAAGTGTTGTCTTAATATTGTTTGGTATGGCAATTCGCATAAATATAATACTTAGTCTATTTGATTTTTCCCATGCTTTGTACAAAGCCTTTTCTTCCGTACTGCTTGTATCAATAAGAGCAGATAGTTTCTCAGATCCACTTATCTTTCATAGTGTTGTAATTAATTTGAAATGGGCCATACTGAGGAGGTAAGGAATTCGATATAAATTGAACGAGAAGAAACTCATTCACATTCATCCCTAGAATCTTTAATTGAGCAGCCAAATTAGTCATTTCAATGGTATGCTCCTGTATCCCACGCTTACCATCAAATTTCATAGTGGTAAGTTTAGCCATTAATGTCCTTGCAAGGGATTTGTCAGCTGTTTTGAAACGGTCATCCACATTTGAAAGGAATTCTTTTGCGCTGTCAGTTTTAGGAAGTGTTGTCTTAATATTGTTTGGTATGGCAATTCGCATAAATATAATACTTAGTCTATTTGATTTTTCCCATGCTTTGTACAAAGCCTTTTCTTCCGTACTGCTTGTATCAGTAAGAGCAGATAGTTTCTCAGATCCACTTATCTTTCATAGTGTTGTAATTAATTTGAAATGGGCCATACTGAGGAGGTAAGGAATTCGATATAAATTGAACGAGAAGAAGCTCATTCACATTCATCCCTAGAATCTTTAATTGAGCAGCCAAATTAGTCATTTCAATGGTATGCTCCTGTATCCCACACTTACCATCAAATTTCATAGTGGTAAGTTTAGCCATTAATGTCCTTGCAAGGGATTTGTCAGTTGTTTTGAAACGGTCGTCCACATTTGAAAGGAATTCTTTTGCGCTGTCAGTTTTAGGAAGTGTTGTCTTAATATTGTTTGGTATGGCAATTCGCATAAATATAATACTTAGTCTATTTGATTTTTCCCATGCTTTGTACAAAGCCTTTTCTTCCGTACTGCTTGTATCAGTAAGAGCAGATAGTTTCTCAGATCCAAGTGCTATATCAAGATCCAGTACACCGAGGTGAAATTGAACCTGTTCTTTCCAATTAGAGAAGTTTATTCCATTTAGCATGGGAATAGACGAAGCATGCGAATGCAGTGAAACAGGGACTGATACTGCAAACAAAGTAATAATATATGCTTACTATATTAGTGCTAAAAGTTATCAATTAAGGAACAATAAAGCAAAATGAAACACATATTTAAACAATGATAAATAGTATTGCCGTGATCACCTTTAGGCTATTCTTATGGTAAACTATTAAATAATTATTGTGATTCCCTTTCACCTAATATGACTAATTAATAAAATATTCATAATTAAGTTGGTCTGTTACCTTTGGATATCCATTTCAATATCAACCATGAATATCCATCAACTATCCTATCCAATTTATTAATCACTTGAAAGTGGTGCACTTTTGGGCCAATCTAATATTCTTGTGATTAAAAAATTGTGATTTGCAAAGTCACTAATTTTTAACGCTAGGAAATATGTGTTAAATTTCAATTATTTTGACTTGTTATTTATGCAGCTTTCCGATTGGGCCACTTTGGTGACTACCAATACATATCAAAATATAGACTCCAAATCAAAATTAATGGCTTTGCATATATAAACATTAAATTAATGGTATACATTATAGCAATATAGATGTAAATGTTTGTACTATACATGTTTACATCGAAACAAATAAGTCCCTTCTTTCATAAAAGACATCAATGAAATACTTGATAGAATAGTAAGTTATATTCTTGATAATATTAGTAGTTTATTACAACATTAAATAAACTAAATTCAGCAATTCAACATTCATTGCATTTAAAAGAGTGAACATAAAGCTGAAAAATTAATAAAGAACAATAACTGACAATCTCAAAGTATAAAAGAGTTTATACCATAACTATTCATGAATGTCAGATGATATTATATTCTCAATTTAAGATTTGAGTTTTTAACATTAAACATTAAACATTAAAGTTGTTAATCTTTCAATAAACAATTAAATAGACTAGAACCAAATATCTTAGAAATTTGTAATGCCCCAAAGTTATTAACTAATGGAAAAACAAATTTCATATTATCCAAACTTGAACATGATCATATAGAAGATTTTAATTGCTTTCACAACTCCAAAATCACAATAATTATAATGGAAACTATGAATTGACCCTTTAGCAAATTAATTAATTACCCAAGTTAATTAATTAGTCAAATTACATGCAATAGCGTGGTAGCACAAACAAATCACCAAATAACTAAATGCATTGGAAATTAAATTCGACACAGGTGATTTGTTTACGAATGGGAAAAACCATCGAGGCAAAACCCCACCGGGTGAATTTAAGGTCACCAGTCCTGAGAATCCACTATTGTCAATCACAAGCGGTTACAAGTAAAATGAATCCTAGTACCCAATACCAACTTACAGTTGAACCCTTACCCCAATATCCAAGTGGACTTGTATTGTAGCGGCAATCTCTCTGTTCAATGCACAAATTCCAGTACATGACTAACCAATGATGCATAGATCCTAGTATGTAACTAACACACCAACTTGAGGAAGATGTTGGCTGCAAAGTTCTTCAGTTCATTAACATTGAAGATCAGGAAGCTCCTTGGTCACAAAACCCATGGCATAAAGATGATGAACTAGAGCAATTTTTGCATCCAGTTACAATATGCATGGATTATTCTTTTGCAACACCTTGCATCCACTGTAACGGCCTTTAAAATAATCCTTATATATGTCTAGAGTTGTGAGAGAAGAAACCCTACACAAATACTCAAGGATATGTGTGTAATTAGATTTGGAAAACCTAATTTTTTAATTCTTGACAGATACAGCTTGTGTCGAGCTTCTGTCAAGTTTTAATGAGCAGCACATTCTTCACTTGTTTCTTGATTAGAGTTGCATGGCTTTAGTACTTAACTTGAACACTTGTTTCTTGAAGTACTAAACCCATCTTAGATGATGCACGACACAATTTACTATTTAATTATTGTAATTTATTATTTTTGGTATTTTTATGTAAAAAACGTTATTTTAGATTTAGGTGATTTATTTCGTTGTTTTTAGGTGCATTTAATGCTTTTTAGGTCAAATTTGATTCCTGATATGGTTAGGTATCAATTAGGAGTTATTTTAGAATATATTTTCTTGTCTGTCAAGTTTTATGAAGCCCTTAAATAGACTCCTAAGTCTGTAAACGTTTTTAAGAAATTAGTGAATAAAAAATCAGAAAAGGTGAGGCTTTGCTCTTCTTTTGGTTCTTTAAGAACTGCGAACTTATCAGGAATTTTTCCTTGTGGCGTTCAAACTTTATACCTTTGGTTCGTGATTCATTATAATCATTGGGTCAAGGTCTATTACTTATACCTTTGGTTCGTGTTTCGATTATAAACATTGGGTCAAGGTTTCTATAAAAAAAAAAATTGAATTTTTAGCTTTCTTGGGCAAGTATTCCAATATTTTTGTTGGGTCTCAAAACGTGTCGATTGAGGTTCGCATCATTAGATCTACCAAATTACAAATAAAGTGCGTTTTGTCAAAAGATTAACCAATTACATAAATATGTCCCTAACAGAAACTATAATTGTTTATAAATCTTTTAATGGAAAAACATGATAATTCTAAAATACAAGCTTTGATACCACATGTAAATGTTTTCTTTATGTTGTTAGATTCTAAACAACCATAATATAAATTCTAAGATCTTGAATTATCATGATTTCACAACTACACAAATTAATTATAAAACTTACCATGATCCATTGCTGAACTTTTCTTAAGATCAAGTCTTAGTATAAAAGACACTTAATTCTTATATAATTGGTTTCTCTCTCTTGACCCTTTTTTCTCTTTAACTATTCAGTGTATGTGATGGGGTGGTTGAATGTCTCTTTATAGTTAGAGAGAGGACCAAATTCCTTGTACCTATAACCTCCACTTACCCATCAAAGTTGGAGTTACTTAGGAAATTTACTTCTCTATTAACCAATATTTTAAGCATATGTAATATCTTATTAAACCATAATATATATGAAGTTATGAAATTGATACGTTATCAAATGAGACAATTTTTTCTTACACACAAATCCCAATTAGTGGCTAATTACACATCAACTTGATTGTTATTGTTGATGCAAAGTTCTTCAATCCACGCCTGTAGATCTGAAAGCGGCTTGGTACATAACGTTACGATGCACAAGAAGTCGCAACAACTTCACAAAAGTGTGTATCTCAATATTTTTTTCTTTGGGTGTATGATGACAACTATAAAATAATGCTTTTATATAGTCTGGAAACCTAGATCACGAAACCCTAGAAAAGCCTTGTCATCATGGGCCGAAAACAGATTTGAAAAATCAAAATATGCATACCTCGATAGCTCAAGAGTTATCGAGGTAGGTATCGTGATTCATTAAAGCTCGATAGATCGAAGATGTCGAGCTAGGTATCAAGACAACCTATTTCAGCTTTTCTTGTATTGTTTCTTGAGTAATATTTATGTCTTCAATAATACCACTTGTTATACTTCTTCAAAGTACTTCATAATATTCTTGAAACCACTTAGAATTATTCAATTACAAGTAAAGTGTGTCTTGTTATAGGATATTTTCTTGTACTTTTTCTTGAGTAATATTTATGTCTTCAATAATACCACTTGTTATACTTCTTCAAAGTACTTCATGATATTCTTGAAACCACTTAGAACTATCCAATTATAAGTAAAGTGCATCTTGTTGTAGGATATGCCAATTACATAAAAGTATGACCCTATCAAGCTTATGTTCATTTATGTACAACTTTAGGTTTCTTTATAAACCAAGCTTATAAATAGCACAATTACATGATCTCTTTTCACCACTTAAAAAAATAAGCTTCTTCCTAAGCTCCTTCCATAGCCACCCACTCTCCTACTTCCTTCCATTCATCAAATCAATAAAAATAAAATCCTTTTTATTTATGGGTAATAGGAGGTGGTTAACATTTGTGGAGTTTCTACCTTATGAATTTGTGCAAATTTGTAAGGTGTACAATGGTTGGCTGAGCTTATTATATCCTGAGGACAACATGCCAAATAACCTTTATGCACCAATAATACTACTGATAGGACGCGAATTGTCTTAAGGGAGCAACTTAGTTTGCACCTCAATCTCTATCACCCAATCTTTTTGCAACTTATTATATACCTGTTAGAAATACTGAACGATTGTATTGTATTTCATAAAGAAGGAATATACATGCGATGCCTTTATATAGGAGGCATATGTGTGTGGTACAAGTAAGCATATGTGTGCGGTACAAGTAAAGTGTAGTACAAGTACAAGTGTGCTATACAAGTAAACTAGCTGGGCCTAAAGCCCATAACATAATATACATTAACAGCCCCTCTCAAACTTAAGGTGGATGTGAGACCAACTTGAGGTTGTCAACCAAATCACGAGTGCGTCCCTTAGGAAGTGCCTTGGTGAAGATATCTGCAAGTTGATCTTTGGAGGAGACAGAGAAAAACTTGAGAGTACCATGGACAAGATGAGAACGGATAAAATGACAATCAATCTCGATGTGTTTAGTCCGTTCATGGAAGACGTCATTGTGAGCAATATGAATGGCACTCTGGTTGTCACAATAAAGGAGAGTAGCAGAGGATGTGGACACACCCAAATCCTTAAGAAGCCATTGTAGCCAAAGGAGCTCAGATGTGGTGTCAGCAAGAGCATGATATTCTGCTTCAGTACTGAAGCGGACCACGAAAGTCTGTTTCTTACTTCGCCAAAAAATCAAAGAAGAACCAAGGAGAAAGCAATAACCTGTAGTGGACCTGCGATCAGTGGGATCTCCTACCCAATCAGCATCAGAGAATGCACGGAGTACAAGAGGGGACTGAGTTGAGTAGAAAAGGCCATGGAAGAGAGTGCCCTTTAAGTATCATAGAATGCACAGAACAGCAGCATAGTGAGTCGATCGTGGAGCAGACAGATACTGGCTCACCTGATGAACAGCATAAGAAATGTCTGGACGAGTAACTGTGAGATAAACTAGGCTGCTAACCAATTGTCTGCCATAAAGGGTTAGTAGAGGCCTCACGAAAGGTTTGAGGCTCATGGAGTGTAGCAAGGGCAGTGTAACAATGATAGTCAAGTAAATATGCAGGAATGGATCTTACCCAGGTTGAATGGCGAGGTGGAATGTCTTGTGGAGGATCTTCAGGTGGAGCAGGAGCAGGGGACCTAGGCTTAAGGTGGGGTAGCTCGTCATCAACTTGTTCATCTACAACCTGTCTAGGAGAATCATAAAAAATATCTGGAGATGAAATAGAGAAGTCCAAAGGAGGATCAAGAGTATCTGTAGAAGGAACAAGAGACTCATCTGGAAAGATTTCTAAAACAGAAGAGTTAGTTAGGGAAGAACGAAAGTGAGAGAGTTTAACAAACAAGCGGTGTTCCCAAAAGACAACATTACGGGAAACACGAAGACGATGAGAGACAGGATCATAGCACCGATACCCTTTTTGAGTTTCACCATAACCAAGGAAACAACAAAGTCTAGATCGAGGCTCAAGTTTGTTGTGCTCATGAGGCTGAAGAAGAACGAAACAAGCAGATTCGAAGGAACGAAGGTAATGATAGTCAGGGGGTGACCCAAAAAGGCGCTCATACGGAGTCTGATTATGGATGACAGTGCTTGGAATGCGATTAATGGCATGAACAGCATGAAGAGCGGCTTCACCCCAAAATGGGGCAGGAACTTTGGCAGAAAGAAGTAGAGCGCGGATAGTGTCAAGAATATGACGAAGTTTTCTTTCGGCTCGACCATTTTGTTGAGAGGTGCCTGGACAGGTTAGATGATGTACAGTGCCATAGGAATGTAACAGAGTTTGAAAAGCATATTGAGTATATTCAAGAGCATTATCAAAACGAAAAGTTTTGATATGTTTGGAGAATTGTGTTTCAACCATTTTTGCAAAGTTACTGTATATTGGTAAGATTTCAGAACAAGATTTCATAGGAAAGATCCAACTATAACGAGAATAATCATCAATAAAAACAACAAAATAACGAGATCCACCAATACTAGTAACAGGAGAAGGTCCCCAAACATCAGAATGAATTAACTCAAAAATACTATTAGAGATAGATTCACTATTATTGAAAGGTAAAGCTGGTTGTATTCCTAACTGGCATGAAATACAATCAAAATTGTCTTTGGACACAGAACCCAACAGACTCTTAGAAGCTAACTGTTGTACTCGAGTAGATGAGGCATGATCAAGACGAGAATGCCAAAGTACGAGAGAAGGTAAGCAAGAAACTGCAGCAGTTGCAGCAGCAACAGAGACAGGAGCAACAGGTGGAAGATGAAGATTGTCCATGGGAAACATATGCCCAACCCTAGGACCGGTCCCAAGCTCTTGCCCCGTCCTCGGATCCTGCACAATACACCTAGAATAGTAAAAAATAAGGCGATATCCTAGTTCAGTTAATTGTCCCATAGAGCACAAATTATAGGATAGGTCAGGTACATGGAAGACCCCAGGAACAGAGAGGTTAGAGGTCGAAACAAAACCTAGACTATTCCCATGCATGGTGGAACCATCAGCTATATGAATATTAAGAGGATGTGGTGTAGGGTTAAGTTTGGAGAATAAGGATGAGTGAGGTGTCATGTGATTATAACAGGCAGAATCAAAAAGCCAAATTTGAGACTTACCGGGCAGAACTGAGAGAGCAGTGGAAAGAGATGCATTACCAGCCATACGAACAGTCTGAGCTATGATCTACTGTAGTTCAGTGGGGGAGAGGTTGATAGTGGATCCAGAAGACTGGGACTCAGCTGGAATGGAAGGCATCGGCGGAGTAGGCTCAATATTAGTAACAGCAGCAGTAGATTTGTTGCGACGGTAACAAGTCTCAATAGTGTGGCCAGGACGCTTGCAATAATTGCAGAACTTCTTGTTGGTCTGCTTGCGACGATTGCTAGAGCCAGAGGAATCACCTGATTGCTGAGGTTGCTCAATGAAAGGAGCAGAAGGAGTAATAGCCAAAACATTGAACTTATTCTGGGCTTGAAGGGTTGCAAGCCAAGCTTCTTCTCTAACCAACTCGTTTATAGCAGTATCAAGAGAGGGAGGAGGACTGCGATTAAGAAGCTAACCTCGGATGGGCTCAAAGTCCTTGTGAAGTGACATCAGGAATTCATAGAGACGAAATTCATCTCTAACTGTAGCATATTGCTGAGCATCTTTTGAGCATGCCCAAATTGGATCAGAAAGGTCAATTTGGTCCTAAATGAAGCGAAGCTGATCATAGTAGTCATTGATGGATTGCCCTGGTTCTTGTCGAAGTTGATGCAATTCAACTACCAACTGATATTTCATGGATCCGTGAGTAGTGGAGTACCTTTTGCCCAACATATCCCATGCTGATTTTGCATCATCAAAGTTGCCCAACAGATTGGAGATGGAGGGAATGGAAGTGTTCCGAATCCATGTGAGGATCATGTGGTTGTGACTATCCCATTCAATCATGCGACCAAGGAAGTCAGCATCTTCTTCACTTGCTCCCTTGACAGGAATGGTAATTGCACCAGTACAGTATTGCCAGAGCATGCGACCCTTAAGAAAATTGCGCATAGCTTGAGACCAAGATAAGTAATTCTTGTTCCCCTCCAATATAATATTGATGGGGTGAGGAAGAAAAACATCATTTTTATCCATTTAAAAACACAATATGCAAAAACAGACCGCAAAAATGAAATCTACGCGAAAAACTAAGGAGAACCTGGACTGTAAAAAGTCAACCCTGTAGAAAAGTCAACAGTCAAAGTCAACGCTGGTCAATGGTCAAAGTCAACGCTAGTCAACGGTCAAAGTAAACGATGGTCAACGGTCAGGTCAACGATGACGTCAATTGTGGTGGGTGACGTCAGCAGATGAGTGGATGATGACGTCAACCTTAGGTGACGTGGTAGGATGACGTCACAGATGACGTCAACAGGACCTGAGGGAGGCGCGTGAGGGTGCGTGAGGCGCGTGACTGATGCGCGTCTTCTTCAGGCGGTGCGTGAGAGCGCGTGTAGGCTCCGATGCTTGCGAGACTTCCACGAAAACGTAGATCGAGGCGAGACGATCACGGTGGTATCTGCAAAAACGTTATCGGAGCAAGATGCACGGCGGAGATGGTGATTACAGTGGTCTGTGTGGTGCGGGACTCCTCAACGACGGCGGTTGCAGTTTCGGAACTCGAGGACAACGGCTGAGAGACGTCGAAGGTTCAACGGTGAGTGGCTGCAGCGGCTGTTGTGATGGCGGAAGTGATAAGGGTGGAGTAACACCAAGAGAGACATGACTGCTAAAAGAAAGGTTAGAGCAGTGGCTCTGATACCATGTTAGAAATACTGAACGATTGTATTGTATTTCATAAAGAAGGAATATACATGCGATGCCTTTATATAGGAGGCATATGTGTGCGGTACAAGTAAGCATATGTGTGCGGTACAAGTAAAGTGTAGTACAAGTACAAGTGTGCTATACAAGTAAACTAGCTGGTGTGCTATACAAGTAAACTAGCTGGGCCTAAAGCCCATAACATAATATACATTAACAATACCATTTTTGTGGTATAGCTTATCCTATTCTCCAACAATTTGAGAAGAATTAATTGTGGAGAATATTGATACTTTGTCCAAGACATCCTCATCTAGCACTTAAAGTGGTGACCTCAACCTTCCCTTTCATTTTCATGGTGAAAATTACAAAATGTAGGTGACAGGGATTGAGGCGTGGACCATGTCACTTTTTTGAGACAATTGGTACCCTCTTGGTAGTATTACTGGTGCAAAGAAGTTATTTGGCACATTGTTCTCAGGATACAACAAACTCAGCCACCTGCTATACGATAGAAGCTTCACAAATGTTAACACCTCTTATATCCATATATAGCGGGTCTAGCGAGTAGGGTGCCACTATGGTTACGCTCAGGTAGAAGACGCCCACTTAGGCCACCCCCTACCCATTTTTGTTCATCAAAAAAAAAAAAAAAAAAGAAGAATATTATTTTTATCATGCGCAAACCCAATGAAAAACCCCTCGGGGTTGTCACTGGTATGACCTCGGAGTTGCTGCCGCTGTTGCCAGAGTTGCCGATATGACCTCACTGCATGTAAGTGGGGGGTTTGGGATGAGAGAGAGGCAAAAAGTTAGTGGAGAGGAGAAATGTGTGTGAATAAAGAGAGGACCCGTTGAAATTGAGATGAGAGATATTAATAAAAGAGAGATGTATTAATAAAATAAAAATAAAAAAGAATAAAAAATATTATTTAAATAAAACAGAGTGTATAATAAAAAATTAAATTTTAAACGGACTGATTTAAAGAACTTAAAAGTTTGAACAAATCAAGGCCCCCCATTCATGAAAATCGGTGACACTATCATCTTGTGTGACGAAGGTCTAACGTTGTCATGGTTCTTGAGGTCAGTACGTCCTACGCAAAATCTGGATAAGCCATACTGCTAATTGCTGAATCTGAGGTCCGTGAAGTTTAAATCATGACGCCGAAAGTTTGACGCTAGAAACGGCTTTTGTCACACCTTTTATGGCTGCTATTGCAAATTTATGCGTTAGTCAATGACTTTCTAATTAGTCTATATGCTTCCGCCGTGATGAAATGAAATGAGAAAAATTCTCTATCTGCCACAGCCACTCACACAATTCAACCACCACCATCAGTATAGAATGATTAATAAGTGTAGATAAAATGTAGTAATTCCCAACTGGGGTTCATGGGGTTCAAGTGATATTGTGATAGCAAAATAGTAATGCTATTTTCCTTTTAATTCTACACTTACAAAATGCAGTAATTTCTTAGAGTATTAGTATTTGGAGATATAAAAAAGTGGCTATTTTACATATTCAAAATCTACTTTATCTATTGGGATAATTATAGATTACCCACTTGTGGTTTAGCCTGGATTTAACTTACCCACCCGTAGTTTCATTTTTGACACTTTACCCACCTGTGCTTTACTCTGTTACTGTTTTGTAACTCTCCTCCCTTTCAGACGTTCCTCTAACACATTTTTTTTTTATCAAAAACAAAACCCAAAACAAATCAAACACTCTTCTCTCCCAAAACACACTTCCATCCACATGAGGTAGATCTACTAATTTGCTTGAAAATCATGAGTACATACAATATGAACATCTTAGCATATCAATAATTATAATAAAGTCAAGAACATCTGAATTGAAAGAAGTATATCCAAACTTGATATGATATGAGGAGTGAGAGAGTCCACATATTACAACAAACACATAACGCAACACAAGATCTCAGAGAGAGAGAGATAGATCACAACACAAAAAATAAATTCCACCATGGGTATGGAAATTTGTCACTCTAAAATGGCGGATTGTGAGACAAACCCAGTTGAAGAAACCAAAAACCCATTTTAGATCTCAGAGAGAAAAAAAAAAAAAAAAAGCAGATCCACTCTTCTCTGCCACTTGCTTCGACTTGGAAGGGAGGTTGGGTTGTCTTTGGATTTGGGTTTAGCGTTTTGATGAGTCACAGCAACGAACGAGTATGCTAGGATTTTGTTGGGTAGATTTGCCGTTTGGAGTTTGTTGGGTGGGCTTGTTGTTGTGTTCCGATGAGTCATGAATATTAAGGAAAGGATGGGTTGCTGAGACTTTTCTTAGGTGCTCATGTTTTTTGAATGGTTTTTACTGGGTTTTTGTTATTTGTTGGTATGAATGGCTAGGTTTACTTTGAATATTTCTATTTCAGGGGGCTAGTTAGATTGAAATGGCTTTTTGGCTCAAGGGGCAAGTCCATTGAATGGTTTTGTCTATATGATAGGTTTCTTAGTTTGAGGAAATCTGGGTTTATTTATACTAAGTTTTGGAGAATAACAATCACTAGGGAACAATACACAAATACAATCAACCGACTAAAGACAAAAAGTTTGGGTTTGTAGGCTTTGACTCTTTGCTTCAATTACAACCCTAGCAATTGTTCTTCACACCAGCAACTTGGATAATTACTAGTTCCCAAAAATAAAAGGATATCGGAAGGAAGGGAAGAGCTCGGAAGGAAGGCGAAGCAATTGTCGTTGGTGGTAGTGGCGATGAGCACGCGGAGGAGAAACACACTTTCGGCTTGGCTCCTGTTTAGGTGTATGTGTGTGTGTGTGTGTGTGTGTGTGTGTGTGTGTGTGAGAGAGAGAGAGAGAGAGAGAGAGAGAGAGAGAGAGAGAGAGAGAGAGAGAGAGAAAGAGAGAGAGAGAACCTGGGGAAGCTTCTACCATGGAGATTGGTGGTGGATCGGTATGGTGGTCTTGGATATTGATGGTGATGGGATCTAGTTATGTTGGTCTTCATGGGGGGCTGGCTTTCACGATGAAGGTGATTATGGTGGTCTTCTTGTGTTCTGGGTTTGAAAAAATTTTAATTTGAGCCATGCTTTAAGAGATGCATATTCCTGGTTTTAAAATAGCCCATTTTGATCTTGTTTTCTTTTGCTTTTTTTGTTTTTCTTGTTTTGGAAAGAGAGAGACATAAAATGAGAGTAAAAAAACTTATTTTACCACTCTTTTTTAATAGAGGTGGGTAACAAAGACTAAATGAAGTAACCTTAGGTTGGTAAAGTGTCAAAAATGAAACCACGAGTGGGTAAGTTAAATTCGGGCTAAACCACAGGTGGGTAATCTGTAATTATCCCTTATCTATTTTACCATTTCATTTTATAAGTCACACAACATCTTTGTTTCTATTTTTATATACTACTCATTAAAATAATATAAGCTATACCAACAAATAATATAAATAAATCAATTCTCTCTCTACTATCCCATCTCTCTCTTCCCTTTTTTCCTCTCTTCCTTTCTCACTACATTAAAATATGTGTTTTTATTTTTACAACCCATGAACAGTATGATATACAACCTTACTGTTCACAGTTAGCAAAAGCTTTTAGGTACCATACTCAAGCAAAACCATTTTTTAGTGTCTTGGTTGGTAAAATAACAATCGAGGGTTTTTACACCCCCAATTCTAATGCTCTAAAGTTGGGGTTTAAGTGATATTGTGATAGCCAAATAATAATGATATACTTAGTGGGGGCTCCATGAATTTTTCCTAGGGTGATCATGAAGAAACTTAAATTAAACAAAATCTAATAAAAAGATAAATTCATATATTGACAACAACAAAAAATAAAAGCCAAAAAAAAAAAAACACCCAAATACATAAAGTCTTACAATTTCCTTCTACGAATATTTTTATTTTGAAATTGTTGCATGATAATCTCATTTATCAATGCTGCAAATTACATTTTTTTTTTTCAACATTTTCGTTAAATAAAATTTTTCTTGAAAAATTGAATTGTTAAATTGTATGTTCTTTATGTTCTTAAAACACATGTCAAATTTCATGTCAATCGGATGTTATTTACTATTTAATTTGTAAACTTATTTTTTGCGTATAATTTTAGACTACAAAAACTCAAAATTTAAACATTTGATTGATGACATAAGCTATTGATCTTTGATCTTCTTGAAGTTTTACAAGTATGGAGGATATAAGAAAAAAATGTAATCTAATTGTGGATTTGTCAAAATTCATATCTAATAAAAAAAATATTGAGTGGAGTTGTAGTCTTAGTCTACAACCAAGTTAATTTGTTGCTAAACTTTATCCAAATTTTAATTATATTGGGTTTAAAAAAATTGAGGGTGGTCACACATTTTTTTAAGGGTAAAAAAATCATAAAATTTTTAAATTTATATATAATAATATTTTTTTCAGGTCCACCCTGGCTCTAACGTGGAGTCGCCAATAGTGGATATATTGTAAATTTTTTTGGGAAAAATGCCCTGACATCCCTGAACTTTCAACTATTGGTGAAGACAACCTCTAAACTTTTATATTGGCCAATTTACTACATAAGCCATTCACAGTTGCCAAATCAATATATTAGTTAGTCACCGTTAGACTACTAACAGAATAATCTCGTGAGACTCACGTTGACTTCAAAAAAACTAAATCTAATCCATGAACTTGATGGTAGAGGAGAGAGAAACCATGGGGTCAGATTTAGAGAGAACTTACCAAATCAATTTTAGTACGCTCAACTCAACTCAAATACCAGCTTTGTTATGTTGTGTTTATGAAAAACAAGTTCAATTAAAGAAGGGTTTGATAATATGGGTCCTAAAAAAAAAATCTGATTATTTTGTTAGTATTCTAACACAGTGGCGGAGCTAGGAATTTAGGCCAAGGGGGGCAAGATTAAAAGACAAGATTAAAAGTAAAAAAATGAATCTAAAAAAATTTATCAATATTAATAACAAAATAAATAAACAACTATTTGCTAATGTAATTACCATATAGAATCTAACATAAAATCATGGTTTTAAAACCCTGTACAGTAAAAAAGAACCGGAAAAGAGACTAGTGGAGATATTTTTTTAACAAATCTAGTGGAGCACTTGTGGCAATAATATAATGACTTGTAGAATCATCTAATGTTAATATGAAGTGCCACGTTCCCAATATTTGTACAATACTTTCACAACAAATCATGTGTGGTAAGTTGTTATTGATTTTAATTTGAACACACCACTTAAATTATTTTTTTCACTAGTATTTTTTAACAAATCTAGTGGAGCACTTGTGGCAATAATAATATAATGACTTGTATAATCATCTAATGTTAATATGAAGTGCCACGTTCCCAACATTTGTATAATACTTTCACAACAAATCATGTGTGGTAAGTTGTTATTGATTTTAATTTAAATACACTACTTAAATTATTTTTTTTCAATAGTATTTTTTAACAAATCTAGTGGAGCACTTGTGGCAATAATATAATGACTTGTAGAATCATCTAATGTTAATATGAAGTGTCACGTTCTCAACATTTGTACAATACTTTCACAACAAATCATATGTGGTAAGTTGCTATTGATTTTAATTTGAACACACCATTTAAATTATTTTTTTCACTAGTATTAGCTAGTAACAACCCTACACTTAAGATTTATTGTAAAAATATTGTGAAAATATTGTGGTAGCATTTCTTAATTTTAATTTCTTATTCTTAATTTTATTTTTCCCTTTAACTCTTTTTTCTTCATCCACACATTTCTTTATTATTTTTTCCAGTTTTTTTCTCCTCCACACACGTATCATTTCCCTTCTCTCTTATCTCTATCTTCACTTTTGACTTTTCTTCTTACTTTTCTCCCCTACCAAACTGCCACTACATTAGGGCTATAAACGAGCCGAGCTTTGTTGAATAGTACATGTTCAAGCTTGACTTGTAAAAAAAAATCAAAAGCTTGAGCTTGGCTTGAGCTTGTGACAAGCCTAAAAATAGTGTTTGAGCTTGAGCTCATGGGCCAAAAAGCTTGAGTTTGGCTTGATTAATTAGTCAAGCCAAACTCAAGCTTAATATCAAGCTCAAACTCAAGCTCAAGCTCAAGTCAAGTTTTTAAGCTTGAGATCTAAAAAAAATTACATTATTAAATGCTTAAATCTCTAAAATTAAGAAAAAAGAAAAAGAAAATAGTATACTCATTTGATCATACATCTAGTCTTAGTTATGATTAGCCATTATTCAAATTAGTAATTTACATAATTAAATTCATTCATTTATCATTCCTTGTCTACAGCTTCAGCAGTTGTTCAAAATACAATTTTTACATTCACGTTAAATGGTGAAGGACTTAAAAGATACCTGTTTGTAACTATTACGAATGAGAAAATACTAACATATTTCATAACTTTACTTTAGATGATTGATAGGAAATGATCATATGTGGCCTACTTAATTATTTATTTATTTTTAAATGTAACTATAGTCTAAAGTGGTTATTGATTAGTTTAAAGGGAAGGAAAAAATTAAGGTAATACAGGTAGTGGTCTCATGTTGGCCATGTCATTATTAAGATATGTGTAATGGGTATATTTAGCTAACACATATAAACTTATAAATGAGTCTATGCTTGAATTGTTGTGTGTCAAGCCTAATAGCTCACGAGCTTGTTTGTGAACAAATTTTTTTACTTAGGCTCGGCTTGTTTATTAAACGAGCCTAAAATAAAGGCTTAAACTTGGCTTATTTATAAACAAACAAACATGAACAAGCTTTTTATTGAGTCGAGCCCGAGTTGTTCATGATTAGCTTAGTTTATTTATAGCCCTATACTTTGTCCACTTCATATTCCAGAACATACCAATGTACTATATTATATGTAAAAAATTTTGAAAGTTCAGGGGGCACCTGCCCCCCTCCCTCCGCCCCTGTTCTAATAGAAGACTAACTAATTTATTAATTTGGCCACGAATAGTTTATGGAGTAAATTGGCTAATGTAAAAATTTAGGGGGTGTAGTTGAAAATTCAGAAGGTGTGAAGGCATTCCCCCCACCCCCTCCATTTTATTTATTTATTTATTTGTTAATATTTGTAATATCTAAGTGGTTTGAAATTTGAATCTAGCCTCCCCTAATCCCTAATGGGCCTTAATCTTTACGATTAAAAGTATCATTCTAAAACAATGTGCATCTAACTTTCCGTAATTTTTTAATCAAATATTTCAGCGTCCCTTATTCTCTTTTTATGCTCGTAGACTTTTCGTTTCCCAGTACACACTACACAATATCTGATAGAAAGCTTTCTGAGATTAGCTTGTCGGAAAGTTACGTTGAAGAATTCAAAATAAGTAGCTGGTCAAAGCGTTCAGTTGATAAAATTTTAGCTGATATTTATACTTTTAGAAAGCAGTCTGAATTTTCTAGCCATTCCCTTTTGACTGTCAATATATGTACACATTTTTCTCTTTGCAATTTGAGATACTTTTAGGTGGCCACATAATGAAAATGTGAAAAGATAACTCACAAAAAAAAGAATGATTTTAATGTAGAGTGATGAAAAATACATGATAGATTCTACCGAAGAAAAGAAAAAGAGGGGTTAAGAGGATGGAACATATATATAATTTCCCCCCATTCATAGTCAAAGGCGAAGAGCTAGAGCAAATTACGGATCAGCAACGTCATAAAAAAAGAAACACGAAAATGTATAATACTTATGTTGAATTGGATCATATGGCTTAACACATTGCGCAATGTGTAATACTCAACTTTTATTTTAAAGTTCATAAAAAAAAAAAAAAATTAAAGAGAATAAATTAAGGTATATAGATCATTAAAGGGCAAAGCTTAGGTAAGTACTGTTCGTTAGGTTCTACTCTTAAGATTCTGCTATGTGGATTTTTTCTTATGGGATGTAACTTTATTTTTTAGTTAAGTATTCACATGTCAAAATCTTAAGAGAGAAATCTAAGAAATTGCACCTAAGATATTGTACCTAAGTTTTGTTCATCATTAAAATAATTTTAAACAAATAGAAAAATTTCCTTTTACATTTATAGAAAATTTTGATAATAGAATTTTAATTAAAGTGTTTTTTAAACCTTTTAAAATATTGGCAATAGATTTTCACTTAGAAAAAACTACATTAATAATTTTAATATACTATCGTTTAATGCATAACATTAAATAAATCATTTTTTTTAGAGAGTTTCAACTTATGGTGTCCGCTTTTGATGATAACTCTCTATTATTAGATTAATACATCAGTCAGTTTTTGGTGTAGATGAGAATTGAACTCCAGATATCTTATTTAACCATCACGAGACTTTACTAGTTGAGCTAACTGCAACCCACCATTAAATAAATCACATGATATATCTTACAAGCATGACTATAGACCAAAAATTTTGTATATATGATATTTTATTTATGGGACTTGTTAACTACCTTAAGAACATATATTAAAGTTTTCTAAAAAAAAAAACATATATTAAAGATTAATAAATGTTTAATTATAAGTTATAATACACAAATTTTAAAGAATAAAATATACTTGTTAATAATTTATTGGATTATTCCAAATTTATTATGGTTGTGTGTGTAATTTGACTTTATTGTTTGAAAATGGTGTACAAATATTACTTAATAATAAAGTATCAAATGCACTTCAAGAGTTATCATCAGGAGCGGATGATATAGGTTAAAACTTTCTCTCTAAAAAAAAAAGCACTTTAACAGCTACAGTTAATGTATTCTTTAGCAAAGGCCTATATTTATTTGGTCTTGATGGATTCTTTAATGGAATAGAATAAGGAAGATAAAAAGTTCAATTATGAACAATAGCGCATGCTGCTTGAAAGTCAAAATAATATAAAGATGTCAAGAGTCTTATACATTGATTGGTTGGCACCTGTTGGTATTTTCAAGATATTTAGGATTTGAATCCCCCTCCCCAGTTAATTATAAATACTAGTATATATAAATATGTGATATCCAGGTAAAGTTTAGTTAAAAAATTGGTTGTAATCTTAGGCTACTACCTTACTTAATATTTTTTTTATTAGAGGTGAATTTTGACAAATCCACAATTGGATTATATCTTCTTCTTATATTTTTTATGCTTGTAAAATTTTTAGAAAATTAAAGATTAATAGTTATGCCATCAATAAATTGTTCAAATTGTAAGTTTTTGTAATTTAAAATTATGTATAAAATATAAGCTTATATATCATATCATAAATAATATCTGATTGACACAAAATTTGATATGTGTATTAAGAATGAAAAGAACATGTAATTCAACAGTTAGATTTTCAAAATATGTAGTAATGTTTATTTTATTGAGTAAGGTTATAATCTTAGGCTATAACCAATTTTGTAACTAAACTTTGTCATTTTCTTTATATTTACAACATATACGAAAAATCAATTGATGTGTTAGTCTAATGATAAATAGTAGTAATTTTTTTAATAGAAAAAGAGTAATCATTGTGAAATGAACATTATTGGATAAAATTTTATTTTATTAAGAAAAAAAAAATTTACAATCGTGCACCCTTGACATGATTATCACTCTACAAGTACTAAGTTCTTGAGAGGGTGAGAGGGATAAGGGCTGGGATTTAAGTTTTCAGAAGAAAATTTCACATATATATATATACTTAGTATTTGATTGGAAGTGGAGGAAGGAGAAAAAAATGGTAGGGCCCAGTGTTATCCACCCAGGCCACCAAAAATAAATCTCCCTAAATCAAGGAGAAAACAAAGAAGAAAATTGTGCTTTCTTGTTCACACTTCAAAAAGTATTTTTTACCCTTTAGTTCACTCTCATTGTAAAAGTAACGCATGACTCTTTAAAATCTTTTTTTTTTTTTTGGTGTGTCTTAAGTCTTAATAACTACCAACTTACCAGAATTAATTTTAATAAAAAAAAATTGCCAAAATCAACGCTTTTTTTCCCTTATAAAGGTTCAGTATTAGACCCACCCAAAAATAAGCGCCAACACCGGGTATTGCTATGTGGGATTTTAATAATAATTTGAATAAGTAAAATAATATATATATATATATATATATATTTTAGGAAGATACCACAAAAACTATTAATTAAAAGAAGTTGGCTAAATCAGCCTGAAATACAAAAAAAAAAGAAAAAAAGAAAAAAAGAAAAAGAAAAAGAGAAGGTGGTGGGACATCCTCCATCCACACAACAAAGTCTGAAATATGCAAAGCATATTGTGCAAGACCATGAGCAACTTTATTACCTTCTCTCTTAAAATGAGAGTAATGTAATTGATTAAAAAACCTAGAATAGAGATGAACATCTTCGATTAACAAACCATCCGAAGTTAGAATTGCCTTCTCTTGTTGCAAAGCGGACATTAGGACCTGAGAGTCTCCTTCGAGCACGACATTCTCAAATCCTAACTTTGTTGCAAACTAGAGACCTCTATGGGTAGCTAAGGCTTCGATCTCACCCGGGCTGTATGCATGATGTAGTTGTTGAGATTGGGATGCTAGCACTAATCCTTCTCTATTTTGAATAACAACACCAACACCAGACCTATTCTCCTTGGAAAACACAGCACTATCAACATTTACTTTGACAAAACCATGTGGAGGAGGTCGCCGACACACCCGAGGAAGAATCAGTGGGATCTTCGGGGGAGGTTGCATCGCAATAAGCTAGCAAGACAGTCATTTGAAGCTTGAGCTAGAAGGTGAGCCGGACCTAATTTTGCTAGTTCCAAATTGACCATATGGTCATTGCGAAAATTTCTTTGCTCTTGTTTTTCTGCAATATCCAAGCTACAAGAGATTTTTAAAATCATCGAAATGCATACCTGACCGAAAACTCCATAGCTCCGCATCTGACCAACTATATCAACCTCTTGGCATGACAACAAACCGTGAAGCATAGATTTTGGGCTATCTTGGCAGCGATCACAAATGGGAGAATCAATGATCATACGATGAACCAAATTCATCTTTGTAGGCAAAGAATTCTGGCAAGCCCCCCATCCCATATTCTTAACCAAGAAAGCACGAACGCGGCTGGGAGGGTGCCGCACCCGAGTCCGACTCGGCCTGACGCGGGACGCGGCGTCCGACGTGGTTGACTGCGCGTCGGTGCCGTGTCTGAGTTTTTTTTTTTTTTTTTTCCTCAGATTCACGCCGACGCGGCTTGATTTGGCCTGAATCGGCTTCGATTCGGCCAGAATCGGGCCATATCTGCCATATCGGGTTGTATCGGCCGGTGATCGATACTTCCGATATGGCCGAAACATGACCGAAACGGCCGAAATAGGCCGATATAGGCCTTCAAACTCGCCGAAACAGCCGAAATTCTGACCTCAGAGGCATAGTAATGTGTTTCTTGCCTTTTTCTTTCTTTGTTTTGCGAATCAAGGCATAGAAATGTGTTTTTTAAGAATATTTTAATAATAAAAATATATAGAAAATATAAATAAAAATATTTTTAATAATTTTTTAATCGCAGAGTCCCGCCGCACCCGCACCCTACTTTTTCAAAAATTGCCGAGTCCCGCACTCGCACCCGAGTCCTAAAACGCACCCGTGCTTCCTAGTTCTTAACCTTATTCGAAACTTTCAGTGACCAAATGCCCTTCCACAAACCATTTTCCTGATTGGCTTCAACACCCCTAACCCCTAATATTACTCATTAACATGTTTATATTATAACTTATAGTGTTTGAGTAATATAATATAAAAAAATGATAATGTTTTATGTAAGGGCATAAGATTAAATTTATACAAACCACATTTTCTATCCTCTCATTTTTCTTCTCAACTAGACAAAAAGGTTTTCCATTCCTCAATTTTTCTACTCTTCCAACTAAACAAAAATGAGGGAAATTAAGATATATTCTATCCTCCCACTTGTCTACCATTTCTCATTTTCTATTCTTCCACTTTTCCATCTCCCCAACCAAACAGACCCTTAGGCATTGCTTGGGAGAGGGGAATGGAATAGAATCGAAAGGAATGAAAAGAATAATTTTAGAATATTCTTCCATTCCCTTGTTTGGGAGTTTTAATGGAGAGAATGGAAAGCCCATTCCCTTGTTTGGGAGTTTAAGTGGGAGAGAATGGAATGGATAGGAAGGAACACTCATTCTTCTCTATTCCCTTAAAACTTCAAATTTTCATTCCCCCAAAATTGGGAGGAATGAAAGGGAATGAAATTAAATTTAATTATTTTTTTACTAAACCTCCCAAAATACCCCTATATATTCAACCATTTATTCTAAAATAAGAGTCTAATAGTAATATTGTCATAAAATGATTCCATTCCATTCCCTCCATGTTGCTCCCAAATAAAATTACTTACATTCTATTAATTTTCATTCCTTTATTTTAAAACATCCAATCAAGGTTACTTAATTCCATTCCATTCCATTCTTTTCCATTCCTTTCCATTCCTCAAATACATTCTATTCCATTTCATTATTTTCCATTCCCTTATAATGATTCTATTCTATTCCATTCCATTTCTTTATGAACTCTCAAGCGCAGCCTTAGATTATTCTAAGATAGAATTTCCATCTTGTAAAAAGAAAAATAGATTGACTGTTTTTAAAATTTTTTCTTTTAATAAAATATTAAATAGCCTATGCCTCGCAAAAGCCGGGTTTATTTAATTGGGGGAACAAAATGTTGCACATAACTAACAAGTCATTTATGTATCTTAAATTATTAATGCCCATGTTTTCAAGGTAATAATTACTCTTATCTTATTTTACCCCCAAAAAAAAAAATGACTCTTATCTTTCATTTATTTATTTTTTATTTTTCCTCTGAGAATCTTATTGGAACTTTTTTTTTTTTTTTTATGGGAATCTTATTGGAACTTAGTTGGACTGGACCTACAAAGTACAAAGACATAGGGCCAACGCATTTTTTATTTATGGTAGAAGTTAATATTGGTTTAAAAATTATTTTTAAAAGTTTCTCAAAAAAAAAAAAAAAATTTTAAAAATGTTTTTTGGAAAAAGAAAAAATAAATTGATATTTTTGACAACAAATGCGACTCGCCACCACCGCTAACCACTTATATAAATTTGAAGCTTACCCCTATGGCCCTACCATAGGGGCATAGCAAAATTAGTAAGGAATACTCAGAAATCAAGCCGCAAGAACCGTGCTAGCTGTTGCCTGTTGCAATATGGCTTCCAAACTGAAACAGCCACAGCCACAGCCACTATTATCTGACCTTGTCTCCAGCATGAGCTCTGTTCCCTCTAACTACATCCGATCCGCCAATGATCGTCCAAATTTTCATGAGGTTGTGTCATTTGATGGTGCAATTCCTCTCATTGATCTTCAAGAACTCAATGGTCCTAAGCGCTCAGATATAATCAAAGAGATAGGCCTTGCCTGCCTAAATTATGGCTTCTTTCAGGTATTTTCTCTGTCTCTCTCTCTCATATAAACATATTGCTACTGAACTTGAATTAGTATATTTTCTTTCAATGAATATATATCACATCATTTTTTTCTCTTTTCAACACCGTTCCAAGGTTAGCAACCATGGAATTTCAGAAGCAGTGATCGATAACATGTTAGATATATCAAGGGAATTTTTCCACATGCCGGAAAGTGAGAGGTTAAAGAATTACTCTGATGATCCAATGAAGACAATGAGACTCTCGACTAGTTTCAACGTAAGAACTGAAAACGTATCCAGCTGGAGGGATTACTTAAGACTCCATTGTCACCCTCTAGAGGACTACATCCAGGAATGGCCTACCAACCCTCCATCCTTCAGGTATTACCAAAAAAAAACCAACCCCTCTTATAGAGACACTACTGAGGAGTGGTTCAATTTTTTATTCAGATTTTAATACATGAGTGAGTATCCATGTACACGGACAATATCATATACTCATTTGGGGTGCCATACAAAAATCGTGTGTCATGTTATAATTCTTAGAAATTGTTTGTGTCACCGTATTGTACATGTACCTATTGATGTAGGGACGAAACCAGAACTTGAAGTTAGGGGGACAGTTTTATTATTAGTTGTGTGTGGTGGCTTTAGTTTCAGGCTTAGTTGCTTAACAGCTAATGAGTTTTTATTTTATTTTATTTTATTATTTTATTTTACTTTTTTTGGTGTGTGTTTTTTTATGTGTGCATCCAGGTATGAACAAAATTATTTTGTTTAAAATTTTTTAAAGGTCAAGTTATTTGTTTTAGGTAAAATTGGTTGATTGAGTTTAATTGTTTTTAGCTTTACTATTGATAATTTTTGTTGTTGAATAATTTTGTTGGGCTTGTTTATTTTGCTTTAGATTTTAGATCTGGCCTTTAAAAGGAGGAATATGCTAGAATTACAAATTATTAATGTGATGAGTGGTTATTAGTAAGTTAAAAAACGATGTAAGTGATGAGTCCAGATGCAAACCAATAAAAGTTTACTACCACAACAGTTTGTAAAAATGTTATAGAAATTTTGTGGCTAGAGTAGTATTCCTAAAAGAATCAATGATAATATTAAGGGGGGTAAAGTGTGATTTTATAGAACAAAATTGCTAAAATTGGTGACTATGAATATATTAATTAAAAAAAAAAAAAATTAGGGGGGGGGGGCATTGCCCCCCTAGTCCAAGTCTCCCTCCGTCCTTGTATTGATGGAACCAGAAAATTTCTTTGGGAGCCAAGTTGAATATTTACAACAACAAAAAAAAGGGAAAAAAAAAAATCTAAAGAATAACCTACACACATACCAAATATGTTTGTAACATGATTTGGGAAATGCTATTTTCTTACCTATAACAAAGCATATATGTAATATTAACAAAAACTAAAAGAATTTTAACTCCTAACAGTGAAATCAACATGTACACTTTCCTCTAAAAGGAAAAAAAAAAGAAAAAAAAAAAAAGACCAAATCTCTAATTTGTTAAATGAAAAATTAAAAAAATAAGAATGTTTTTATTAAAAAGATTTACTTATATATTTCTAAGATATGTTAATTAGAGTAATTAGAGAAAAGAAACAGTGTATTAATTGTAGGGACACAATTTCGCTCTCAAGCCCAAGGGATGGATGGGTTTAGGCCTAAAAAGCCCAATACAATGAATTTGTACAGAGTGAGTTAGGAAATTGGGCTTTAATGAGTTAGACAACAAGTAAAGTGGATCCAGATGGCAAGAAAATGAAGATAGACTGGTTTAATTTAAAGAAAATCATCCTCGGCACAATCAAAGGAGATCAGTTCTTATATATTTCTTCTCAGGTTTGATTACAAGTTCAACTCTTTATTGCTACAGTGTTTTTCTCTTAATTTCTTGATCTCCTTCCTTCAGGGTTTTCTTTCTGTTTTATACTCTCTTCCTTCCTTCATCTCTACCCTCCATGTGTAGAATAGATTGCTGGTGTTGATCCTTGTCCTATCAGCACCTTCCTGAAGGCTCTTGTAGTAGCTGTGAGGCTGAAAATTACTGTTTAGGTATCATTTCCTCATTAATGTGGCTAGAGAGTTAGCTACAGAGCATTCAATGCGGTGGTAGCAGCTTTCTCTTTAGATATTTTAGGACTTCCCTCTACCATGTGCTTCTGTGATGCTTATCCGTATCAATAGAATTTTTTGGAACATTGCCCTAGATGGCAGACCACCCCTTCAGACCTCGGCTTTACTTAGCTGAGGAGGCATTCATCCTCGGACTACCCTCATGGACCCTTATGATCAAAACTAGCTTATTCACTTACTGACATAGACTCCCATGATAATGTTCACCCTTCCTCGGATTACTTCATGTCCTCGGATTGGGCCCCCGGCCCAATATGTACATAGATATATATATATTGCTGGGCCTAACTAGCCTCTTATTCCTTGTTGCTTTAGGGAAAATTCCTACAATATCTAAGCCTCATTGAGCAAAAGGCCAAGAGCTAGATAGAGGATTAAGGACACCTCCTGGTTGATAAATGTTTAAGGCAAATCTTTGGCATTGGTCGCATTTCTTCACATACTCTTGTGCTTCCCTTTGCATATTTGACCACCAATATCCCTGAGTGAGGGCCCTATGAGACAAAGACCTACGTCCTCTGTGGCTTCCATAAATCCCTTCATATAACTCTTCTAGAAGTAATTCAACTGCTTCAAGGTGTATGCATAGCAAATATGGTCCATAAAAAGAGTGCTTATACAACTTTTGGTCCTCAAACAGTCAAAACCGATGAGCCTTTCTCCGTACTTTGTCAACCTCAGACTTACCCTCGGGCGAGATGTCTTCCTTAAGGAATAGTACAATAGAGTCTATCCAGCTAGGACCCACCCTAATTTGATGAATATGAACCACGTTTCTCCCTATTTTAGCAGGTTTACACAAGTCTTCCACAAGGATCACACAAGGTAAACTTTGTGCTGAGGAGGTTGCGAGTGTGGCAAGAGAGTTAGCATGTGTATTTCTACTTCTAGGGATTTGCAATAAAATGAAAGACTTAAATCCTTACTGCAAGTGCCTAACCTAATTCAAATATTCTTGCATTCTGAGATCTCTGGCTTCCAACTCTCCCCCTACCTGGCCTACAACCAATCTCGAATTTGAAAACATCTCCACTGCTTTTCCTCCCATTCTCTGAACCATAATCATCCCTACCAATAGAGCCTTATACTCGGCCTCATTATTGGTGGTCGAAAAGCCCAACCTTAAGGATTTTTCAATAATGATCTTCTTAGGAGAAATTACAACTAGCCCTACCCTAGATCCTCTTTGATTCGTTGCACCACCAACGTGCATTCTCTAGGGTAAAGGCTCTTACAGAAAGACCATGCCAACCGATTTTCCATCCGTGTTCTGCTTCTCAACTTTTTCTTCAAATGGGGTTTCAGCAAACTTGGCCACCAAATTAGCGAGGACCTGACCTTTGACAGAGGTGTGAGGCATGTACTTGATATCAAAAGCCTCTAGGATCATGCCCCACTTGGCAATCCTCCCTGTGTAATCAGCACTCCGAAGTAGAGATCTAAGCGGAAGTTGGGTTAGGACAACAATTATGTGTGATCGGAAGTAGTGGGAGAGCTTACATGTAGCATGCACCACTGCCAAAATGGCTTTCACTAGTGGTAGGTAATAGACCTCGACCTCATGTAGTGACTTACTAACATAATAAACTGGCCTCTGCACACCACTATCAACCTGTGTGAGCACCAGGCTCACCACATAGGAAACCACAGCGATGTAAGCAAATAAAACCTCATCCACCTTGGGTCTGGACATAATGGGTGGCCGAGAAAGATATTCCTTCAACTGCTGGATGACCAAGACACACTTCTCAGTCCATTCACATCCCTTCCATTTTTTCAACAATTGGAAGAAAGGCCTACACCTGTTTGCTGACTGAGAAATGAATCAGTTTAGAGCAGCAGTCATCCCTGTCAATTTCTGGACCTCTTTGGGATTCCGAGGTGGTTGTAAACTACTAATTGCTTTAATTTGGTCAGGGTTAACTTCAATTCCGTGTTCAGTGACCATGTACCCCAAGAACTTTCTTGAACCAAAACCAAAAGAACACTTAGAAGGATTAATGCGGATCTTGTATTTCCTTAATAATTCAAAGATATTGTTGAGGTCGTTTACATGCTCGGACTCTAACTTACTCTTTACCACCATATCATCTATATAAACCTCAATGTTTTTTTCCTAGCTGTGGCTCAAACATCCTATCATCATCTTCTGATAAGTAGACCCTGCATTTTTTAGACCAAAGGGCATCACTTTGTAGTGGTAATTCCAAGTAGGGGTGACAAAAGTTGTCTTCTCCTAATCATCCAAAGTTAAAGGTATCTAATGGTACCCTTGAAAGGCATCTAGGAAGCTCATCTGGGGATGGCCTACAGTGACATCCACCAACTGGTCTATTCAAGGTATAAGAAAAGGGTCCTTGGGGCAAGCTTTATTTAGATCTGTGAAGTCCACACATATCCACCACTTTCCATTCTTCTTTATCACTGCTACTGTATTGGCCAACCACTCAGGGTAAAACACTTCCTTTATAGCCCCAACCTACTTAAGCTTGTCCACCTCCTCCTTGACAGCATCAGAATGCTCTTTAGATGAGCACCAAGGTGGTTGTTTGTTATGATTCTAATGTCCCACATGAATTAAGTATAAGGTTAACCATGTGTTTATAAGCTCTTAAACACCCTCCCATTGCAAGCCGGTTTTCAAGGGTGAGTTCTACCTATGTGTTTGTAACATTTTGTATTAGAGACAACCACCACTTCGAGTAATCGAACGTAACTTACTGAGTATAGGATCAAATGAGTTGTGATTTTGCGGTTGGATCTTGGAGAGGGCGACTTAGAGGCTAGATTAAAATTACTGATGGATGAGTGGAGCCACCAAAAAGAGAAAGGGCTACCATCTGGTTAGTGTTGCTAGAGTGAGTCGTCGTGGACGTCGGCTGCAGAGTGTGGTGGTGAGTTCTACCAGATTGCAACTACCAAGCACTGCCTAACCATGGATTGACTCCCAACATGTTCTTTAATCTGGTCCCCTGACGGATATTTCACCTTCAAATGCAGAGTTGAAGAAACAGCCCCCAGGGCATGAAGCAAGGGTCTTGCCACAATAGCCGTGGAGGGAGAATAAGCATCCATCACAATGAATTCCACCTCCATTACTTCTGAACCTGCTTGCATGGGTAGTCTACTTTGACCCATTGGAATAACAACTTTCCCATCAAAGCTTACCAAAGGTGAATCATAGGCTGTCAAATCCTTAGGCTTCAAGTTTAGCCCTTTGTATAAGTCAGGGTACATAATCTCTACACCATTGCCCTGGTCTACCAACACTCTCTTCACATCATACCCTTCTATCCTGAGCATGACCACTAAAGCATCATTGTATGGCTGTATGGTTCCAATCTTGTCCTCATTCGAAAAGCTCAACGCCAGTTGGATCTCCATTCTAACCCTCTTTGGCTTAGAATTAGAGTCCTCGGTGGGTGGCCGAGCTACAGATATCACTCGGAGGGATGATAACCAATTCTTTTAAGAGCAGCAAAGATGACATTAATTGTGCCCAAAAAGGGCCTTGAAAAGCGTTCCCCTGAGCCCTCGACCCTGCTTGGTCTCCTTGCCCATTGGGCCGATACAAAACTGTTTTAACCTTCCATCTCTGACTAGTTGCTCCAAATGATTTCATAGAGTTCTACAGTCTTGGTGGTATGTCCTCATTCTTGGTGGTACTGGCAATGAAGATTTTGGTTGCACTTCATGGGGTTTTCTCCCATCTTGTTTGGCTATTTGAAGTATGACTCATTCTTGATCTTCTCCAAGACTTGATGTACTGGCTCTCAGAACATCGTGTTGACCACCTGAGGAGCTGTAGATTCAGATTGCCCAGCTAAATCCCTGTGGGGTCTATTATTATTGTAACTGTCAAACCTGAAATCCCTCTTGTCCTGAGAGATAACCTTTGCTTTTCCTTTCCTTTATTGCTGGTTTTCCTCATGAGAGATGTGACTCTTAGTTCGAGATTGACTTCTATTAGTATGGGTGGTATGCCACTTCCCTCCTAGTCCTTTCTTCGTTCAGGATGGAGGAAATGATCTGGATGTCGAGACCTCATAGATTCCTCCTGGTGTAGACTTGAACCTACCACATTTGAATGTTAAATTCACCATAACACCAGAATTCCCCATAGACAGCGCCAATTGTAGGGACGCAATTTGGCTCCCAAACCCAAGGGATGGATGGGTTTAGGCCCAAAAAGCCCAATACAATGAATTTGTAGAGAGTGGGTTGGAAAACTGAGATTTAATGAGTTAGACAACAAGTAAAGTGGATCTAGATGACAAGAAAATGAAGATATGTTGGTTAATCTAAAGAAAATCATCATCGACGCAATCTGAGTAGATCAGTTCTTATATATTTCTTCTCAAGTTTGATTACAAGTTCAACTCTTGATTGTTACAATGTTTTTCTCTTAATTTCTCGATCCCCTTCCTTTAGGGTTTTCTTTATGTTTTATACTCTTTTCTTTCCTTCATCTCTACCCTCCATATGTAGAGTAGATTGCTAGTGTTGATCCTTGTCCCATCAGCGTCTTCTTGAAGGCTCTTGTAGTAGCTGTAAGGCTGAAAATTACTGTTCAGGTATCACTTCCTCATTAGTGAGGCCAGAGAGTTAATTATAGAGCATTCAATGCGGTGGCAGGAGCTTTCTCTTTAGATATTTTAGGACTTCCCTTTACCCTGCGCTTTTGTGATGCTTATCCGTATCAATAGAATTTCCTGGAACGTTGCCTTGGATGGTAAACCACCCCTTTGGACCTCAGCTTTGCTCAGCCAAAGAGGCATTCATCCTCGGACTACCCTCGTGGACCCTTATGATCAAAACTAACCTCTTCACTTACTACCTTGGACTCCCATGATAATGTTCACCCCTCCTCGGACTACTTCATGTCCTCAGATTGGGCCCCCAGTCCAATATGTACTTAGATATATATATATATATATATTGCTGGGCCTAACGCCTCTACATTAATAATATATAAAATTTTATATTTTTATGAAATATATATATATATATATATATGATATAAGATAGAAATTCTACTCTAGCATAATCTAAGTGTATATGTGTGTGAAGCTCCCTCCTAGAGACTTGAATTTCGGCCTTTACCCCCCACACTCTACAAGCATTTATACTTATGAAGTGACCATCACACCAAGGGTGTGCGGTAGTATTTTTATGAAATATATTAAATACACTATGAATTAATAAGTTATTATGGTATGAGAGTAATTAGAAGAAACAAAAATGATGTATTAGTCATCTAAATAAATTACCACTGCGCACTATTAGTGCGATGGTCACTCTACAAGTATAAATACTTGTGGAGTGTGAGGGACAAGGGTTATGGTTCAAGTCTTCTAAGAGGGAGCTTCACACACATATACACATTTTTTTTTAATAAGACACACGTACACTTAGATTAGGCTAAAATAAAATTTCTATCTTGTATATATTAAAAAAAAAAAGTCATCAACATAAATGTGTTACATGTTTTTAGTAAAAAATTCGATGGGGCATTATTTAATTTAAATTTTATTTTTAGCAAAAAATATAAGAGGATTGGGGGATTTTTGAAAACTCAAGGGGGTGATAGCCCCTCTTACCCCCCCCCCCCTCCCCTTTTGCCTCTGCCTGTATTCATGTCCATGCTTCCTAGGTATATACAACTTACAAATTTGTTTAAAAAGTCTCAGTGAAAAAAATTAATAGCGTGGTTTTTGAGAAAGAAATAAACTGAGTAACTAACTTCATATGAAGGTTATTGATTCAGTTTCTTTCTGAATTTTTAATTTTATATACTTTTTATTTTTAAAGGTTGGTTTGGTTAGGCGTTTTGGGAGATTAAAAAGAACATTTTTAAAAATCAAGACTTTGTTTTGCAATTATAACTCCTCATAGTTTTTTACAAACATTCATTTTAACTCAAAACATAGTTTTCCAATCGTTTATACTAACACACCCTAAGAGTCCATTTGGAAATAGCTTATTTAGCTGAAATTAAAAACTTTTTTACTGAAAGTACTGTAAATAAAGCTAAAAGGTAACTGTTTCCAAATGGACCCATAAATAATACCAAAAGGTGCAATGGAACACATGAATAGTAGCAAAAATAAGCAGAATAATAGTAAAAATAAGCTGAATAATAGTAAAAATAAGCTGAATAGTAAAAAAAAACTGGCTTTTTAAGCCAATGCCAAGCGCAACCTAAGTATCTTAAGTAATGTTAAGGGTTATTTATATAAAATCTTTCAAAGGATTGTATGAAACTCAATAAGAAATTGTTATACAAAATTGAAATTTTTAAAAAACTTTCAACTTTTATACTAATAAAATGTAAGAAAACTATACATTTGTAAGTCTCTACTTTAAATTTTAAACTATCTAACTTTTTTTTTTCCCAAAGCTATTCTTCTTAAAGGACGAATGCTTTTTTTTTTTTTTTTAACCTGCCCCCTAAAACAAAAACATAGCTATAGGCCCTTTGGCGTGAAGAAGGAAAATTGAATTTGTGTTATAAACATATATGGATTATATATATATATATATATTGAAAGCTCGAAAATGTGTTAAAAACATAAGAGCTGTTTAGATCCCCAAATTAACTATTACAGCTTGATTGATTTTACTCTAACTTATACTAAGTGCGGAATAGAGTAAATGCGAGCGGATAAACAATATAACTACTTTAAGCCATATTCATTAAAACACAACAGTAAAATGAAAGCTAAAAGAGTAGGGAAGAAGAATGCAAACATAAGATAACACACCGATGGATTATCGAAGAGGAAATCGAAGTACTTGGCGTAAAACCTCTTCGTCGCCCTCCAAGCAGTAAATCGATCTACTAGACAATCAGTTGGGATACACGAGTAGCAAGAGATCCTCCAAGCCTAATCTACCCAATGCACCTAAGCCCTCCAACCTCTTACTCCAACAAGGCTTCTTGGAATCTTGTCTTGTCTAGCTTTCTGGATCCTGCAATAAGCCCAATTGCGTCTGCCAAAACTTGGCTTCTTCCAATGCTACCCAGCAGCACCAAATCCTCACTTGACACTCAGTATGGGTGTGGTAAGTGTTTAGGCTATCAATCTCTCAAGGATATAGAAATGGAGAGGTAGGAGTTGAGGAAAAACCACAATGGATTGTGTAGAGAATTGTGGGTATAATAATCTCTAATTCTTAAGGGTTGTGGCTAGGGTTTTCTCTCAGAAGCACTCCTCAATATATGTTGGTAATGTGGATATATATAGTGTGGGTAGAGATACTGTGTATCAGATATGACAGATTGGCAAAACAGAATGTTTTGCGAGTATTACGTGGGAAGGCCTTACTCGTGAGACACTCGTGAAAACCAGCTGTCACCAACTTGTCCTAACTCTTCGCATTCCAGTCATGTTCTGGCACATGCTTCACTTCACGGGAAGTCTTCTCACGAGCTACCCACAAAAACTTCTTGCTCTTCACTTTGCCTTGAGTCTTCACACTCTTTCTCACACACACAACCCTTACAAGAAATCCCACATAAAGTACAGGGTACAAAAGATTGAACATAATTACAATCAAATTTGGCACGGAAATAAAGCCAACATAAAATAGTTGTAAATCACAACTTTACAATCTCCCCCTTTTGCTATTCCGTGACAAAACCCCTAAAACAGACTCTAGACTTACATGTGAGCTTGGAAACAGTGGCAAAACTCACTCACACCTAATCTAGAAGCTGTGAAGTTGCATGTATATACCTATAACTTGAAACACTTGCACACAAACAAAACTTTCATTAAGCTTATGACAAGTTGAATACACGGTACGTATATAAGCAAGTAAAATGCAATCAAGGTAATAAACACTATATAGATAGTTAAGCAGATCTTGATCATACAAAAGCAGTCATTAAAGAATGACTACAATGATCATTTAGTTAGTAAGTGATCATCCGGACAAGCAATGCAATTAAGACCAACACGAGGATCAATTGCATGTCCAACACAAAACCAATGCAAAATACATGAAGTATTTGCATCAAGGATACAAGATCCTACAAGGGTACAAGTGTGTAGTACTTAAGATAGTATAGCAACATCTAAAAGTACTAAAAAATGCTACAAAGCAATGAAATAAACAAAAGTACTGAAAATTAAACTGAAATTAAACCAAAGTACTTAAAGCTTTAAAGAAAAGAAATGTAAACAATCCAAGAGTTGTAAAAACTAATAAAGTTTAAACCAAACAAAGAAATGCTAAACCATAAACCATCAACACTAAACCAATACTATGTACTACTCCCCCTCAACTGTGCATACTCCCCCTCATAATTTTCTCCTCATTTTTGACTAGAATGGCCAAAGAGGCTAGAATTGATTTGACTCTGAATCAGATCCTTGCGCCATCGACATGTCCTCAATCTGTGAAGATAGTGCAATAATCTGTCCCTGGATGTATGCAAACTAATCGGAGGTATACTGCACATGGGATTCGAGCATGCCATACATCTGCTTTATCCATGCCATGAGGTGATTTAGACGATCGGGTCCTCATGCTTGTGCTTGAGAGGATGGTTGAGTAGAACTTTTTGGTGCTGAGGTGAATTTGTCAATATTTTCTTCGATATCTCCACCCTCTTCCTCAACATTATCCTTCGGTATTTGAAAGACGCCAATTTTGGGTTCGATGATGTGGGCTCTACTTCTAGTCATAGTGTTTGCACTAATGAGATAATCTCTTGGCACATTGGTGAGACCGCTCGAAATCTTGAGCTTTGTCTTGGCAAGGAGACCCATGATGAGAGTGGGGAAGGGCATGATAGTTCTGGAGTTCCATTTTGTAATGCTCTTGGTCAGAAGATGGAAGATGTGTCCACATATATCAATCTTTTTATGTGTGTAGAGATCGTATAGGAAGATAGTCCTCGTTGGTGACCGGATACAAGTTATGGATCATGACATATGCTAATGTCCTCATTTCCATGTTGAATGGAATGGTATTCATTGATTTCTTGTGTAGCGAGCTGCCAAGGACCTTCACCATTGGCTTAATAGATTCCAATCGATCATCATATTGCATGGTAATTAGCTGAGAAGGAGGAAAAACTTCAAGGAATTCTTGGATAGAATCCTTTGTAATCACAAATTCCTTGTGATGCACCCAGTAGTTAGTGTGGTCTCCATCCACACTAGCATTCGAAAAGAACTCTTGAATGATTTCCGTGTACACATTGCCACTTGGATTCAACAGCTTTGTCCATGTCCTCTCCTTGAAGACTTCAGGAATGGAAGTGTCGGCAAGAGTTTCCAATTGAACAACCCTCTCCATGATGATTGTTGCTTGTTTGTAGCAATCATTATATGCCATATCTGCATCAGTAGATTTGAAGTTATCGGAGTCCGTGCGTGGACGCTTGGTTGGCTTCTTGGAAATAGAATGCTTGGTGGGAGACATCTGCACAAGTAAACACACAACAAAAACCAAGAGCAAAAACACAAAACACGAACACAAACTTGATTAGTGTCAAGTTAGTCCATAAATAGAAGCACAGCACTTAAAACAGAACACAACAGTGTCAAATGAACATGCTTTAAGTGGTAAAACATATAAATATCATAGACAAACAAAAAACTAACAACTGTGCATGTGTGTGCAGCAAGAGTGCATGAGGTGTGCATGAGATGTGCCTAGGTGATGCATGACAAGGCATGGATATGCACAATTGGGTCAAAGTGTGTAAAACACACACCCAATGATTAAAACATGTTATACAAGTTCAATCATGGGTAATCCCAAAATTTGGAACTCATTTGAGTCCAAAACAACTTAAAATTGCCACTTGAGCATTTTGACAAACACTTGATATGCAACACTACACTTAGAATGTGGGCAATGCATGATCATGTGAAAATATGCCTAAATACAAGTTGAAATTGCCACATGGGGCCAACACAGACATAATCAAGACAAATGGAACAAAGCCCAATCAACATTTTGAAATTTTTTTCCTAAAATCATGATTCCCAACCCCTTTTTTGAAAATCCCCAATTCAAGTCACCAAGAACAAATTCTGCATAATCTAAGAAAAGATTGAAAAGATTGTTAAGAACCATACCTTTGAAGTGATTTTGCAGAGAATTGAATTTGAAATTGATGGAGTTTTGAGTGAAAAAACAGTTTGGGAATGAGAGAGGCTCGAGGAAGGTGAAGAGAGAGAAATAAGGATGTGTTTAAAAATCTGTCACATCAACCCTATAAAACTGAAAACACGCATTTTTTGCGGGTTAAATGCTTGAGAAATTACTAGCGAAAAACACATCTGAAGCACAAAACCTTTCGCGGGAAGCCTTTAGTCACGAAATAGTCGCGAAAGTCTCTGTTTAAAATTTTTTGTTTTCCAGTTTTTGCCTTAATCTCTTTTCGCGGGAAGAGCTTAGTCGCGAGCTTCTCGCGAAAATGCCTCTGAAGAAGTTTTTGAAGAACAACACAAAAATGCATTTTGAACAAAAACTTAAAACATGAAAGTATAAAAACACTTTCAAAAACATATAAATACTTAAAAATATTTTTGGGTTTGATTGGCAAGCAATTGAGCATACACATCACATTTGATCATATACAATCACAAATGAAATAAGCATTTGTTGAACAAAAGTCTGGTGTGTTGTGTGTGAGTATCAAATGTGGAATAGTCCTTAGTTCAGAATGAAGTTTCAATGATCAATTCAATCAAGTCATACACAACTGGTACTAAGTTAAGTGTTTTATCTCAATTATAGAAATGAACATATATGACCTCCTACAATAAAATGAATACACATCTTTGAAGCCTTTCATTTGGCTTCTTTACAAATCATAAAATTTGATTATTTTTTTAACAATACATCTCATTTTGAGACCGGTGCTTGAAATTTTTGATATTTCAATATTGAGAATAAGCCTTTGGCTTTTTGAGCACCATACATTACAATAAAAAGTTGCTTTCCCTTTTTCCTAGTCAAATACTAGAATGTGCGACGGTTTTTGCAGCTCATTATCTCTTTTCATTTTGAGATTTACATTTGTTGAGCTCTTTAAGCAAAAACATAAAAAGTGTGGAAAGATATATAGGCACAAGTTTATGCATGTATCAAAACCAACAAAACTATTGACCAATCATTCATGACAAGCTTGAAGATCGATTTACAATAATCACACATAGATTTTAAGATTTTTCCCACAAAGATAGATGTGCATACATAATAAGCTAAGCTCGTACGAAGGTACTAGGCCAAACTCATATGTGATATACACAACACAAGCGATCAAACTTTTTGAAAATTTTCAATTTTTATGGGTTTTTGAATTTTTCAACACACTAAAAAACAGAACATGTAAAGTAAGATCATCAAAAAAATACATAGCAAAACTTGAACAAGAAACATGCTATAAACCGGAAGCAATGACATAGGAGGATTATGTATGACATGATGCATGAACCTATGACCCTAAATATTGGAAGAATTAATGCATGGACATAGGAAGTGATCATGTATAAGTACCCTTCTTCACCCACTCTTTACGAGTATTTTGGGTGAGAGCCTTAGATGGCGAGGTATGTCTAACATAACTTTCAAACCTCGGAGTGAAGCTAGCAAGGCATAATGATATGTTCTTCAACATTTCTATAATGTCTCCAATGAGATGTCCCTCACTATCTCCCTTAGTTTGTGCTCGCTTTGTTCTTCTCTTTGAAATTTCTTGGCCATGCATAGGGTCAGCCTTCTTGAGTGCATGAAGCTAGAAACAATTCAGCCTTGTGTGCCCTTGTACGCCACAATGATGACACACATGCTTCACTTGAGGCCCCTTTGATTTTTGGGTAATGACTTCCCTTTTTCCTTTGGTTTTGCACCAATGGTTCTTTTTACAGTAGTAGGGGTTTCAATCTCAAGCTTTACTTCTTTGAGTTTCTCGTCATTCTTGGCTAATACGAACCTTACTTCCTTCTTGGGTTTGTTGCTAGAGCTTCCTACTCCGGTATAGCCCAAACCGGTCTTATCATGTGAAGATTTTTGAGAGGACAGCATGTTGTCGAGTTTCTTGGTGGAGATGCGCTCAACCTTGACATTAGCTTGAATAATTTCAAGTTCAAGAAACTTGATCTTAGAGTAAGCTTCAACCGACTTTCCCTTGAGTCCTTCTACTTCACACTTTGCTTCCTTGAGTTGCACAAGTATACACCTATGTTCTTTTTCAACTTTTTTTTTATCCTTTTCACAGTAATGTTCGCAACTTTGGCGTATTTGCCACAATCTTCTAGTAGAGAATCATATGCTTCTTGGAGGTTGTTCTCGCCTTCATTTTGACATACTTCTTCATCTTCCGATTCTTTAATTTCCTCATCCTCGGAAAGATTACCAAATTCATCAACTAGTTTGCTCAAATCATCCTTTGAATCAACGGAGGCAATTGCCATGAAGGCCCTATAATTTCATTCACTATCACATTCTCCTTCTGTATTCGAATTTGAGCTTTCAGAATCGTTAAGGGTATTGGAAAACACTTTGCCATTCCCTCTCAAATAGTTGGGACACTCCTTCTAGAGATGTCCATGATCGTTGCATTTGTAGCACATGATCCCTTGAGGGGATTGAGAATCCTTCTCATCTCTCTTTTTGAACTCCTTTCTTTCACCTTTGAGGGATGAAAAATTTCCTTTGCTGAACGACTTCCCACTGTTTTTCATCTTCAGAAATTTGCAGCAATTATTTGCAAGGAATGCTACCTCCTTCTCCATTTCATCTTCTTCGAAGGAGTCATCCATTTTCTTGGTGATGGTTTTGAGAGAAAGTGATATGCTCGACTTATGGGAAGGCTGTCCAAGCTCATATGTTTGGAGAGATCAAATGAGTTCTTGGATCTTGATCTCATCCAAATCTTTACTTTCTTCTATAACGGTGACCTTCGTACAGAAGCTCTCTGGTAAGGACCTCAAAATCTTTCTCACCACCTTCGCATCCTCAATCTTCTCTCCGAGATTGAGATTAGCAATTATGATTTCATTGAGCTTGCCATAGAATGAATCAAATGACTCATCATCACCCATCTTGAGCTTTTCAAATCTGGTGGTAAGCATCTGGAGCTTTGTGTCCTTAACTTTCTTGGTACCTTCATAAGTAGTTTTAAGAATCATCCAAGCTTCCTTGGTAGTCTCCACATGCAATATCCTGTGAAATTCATTAGTAGACACACTAAAGAATATAGCGTTAATAGCTTTACTATTTGCAATTGCCAAAACAAGAGCTGCCTTGTCCCATTCGGACTTGGGTGTCATCGGTTTGACATACCCATTTTCGACAGAATCCCATACCGACTTATCTATATCACATAGGAATGCCCTCATACAAACTTTACAAAATGTATAGTTGCTCCCATCAAAGAATGGTAGAGCATTGAGCGATTGTGATTGGTCCATCACAAAGGGGTCTAGGATCACACTTAGGTAATAAAACCATAGCAAGTGTACTCACTTTGATACCAATTGAAAGCTTGAAAATGTGTTAAAACACAAGAGTTGTTCAGACCCCCAAATTAATTATTACGTCTCGATTGATTTTACTTTAACTTATACTAAGTGTGGAATAGAGTAAATGCGAGCAGATAAACAATATAACTACTCTAAGCCATATTCATTAAAACATACTAGTAAAATGAAAGCTAAAAGAGAAGGGAAAAAGAATGCAAACACAAGATAACACGTCGATGTGTTATCGAAGAGTAAAACCTTTCCGCTGCCCTCTAAGCGGTAAATCGATACACTAGACAATCAGTTGGGATACATGAGTAGCAAGAGATCCTCCAAGTCTAATCTACCCAATGTACTTAAGCCCTCTAACCTCCTACTCCAACAAGGCTTCTCAGAATTGTGTCTTGTCTAGCTTTCAGGATCTCGCAATACACCCGATTGCATCTGCCAAAACTTAGCTTCTTCCAATACTTCCTAGCAACACCAAATCCTCACTTGACACTCAATATAGGTGTGGTAAATGTTTGGGCTATCAACCTCTCAAGGATATATAAATGGAGAGGTAGGAGTTGAGGAAAAACCATAATGGATTGTGTAGAGAATTATGGGTATAATAATCTCTAACTCTCAAGGGTTGTGGCTAGGGTTTTCTCTCAGAAGCACTCCTCAACATCTGTGGGTAATATGGGTATATATAGTGTGGGTAGAGATAGTGTGTATCAGATATGACAGATTGGTAAAACAGAATATTTCGCGGGTATCTAACAGAAAGGCCTTACCTGCGAGACACTCGCGAAAACTAGCTATCACCAACCTGTCCTGACTCTTCGCATTCTAGTCATGTGCTGGGCACATGCTTCACTTCGTGGGAAGCCTTCTCGCGAGCTACCCGCGAAAACTTCTTGCTCTTCCTTTTGCCTTGAGTTTTCACACTCTTTCTCACACACACAACCCTTACAAGAAATCCCACATAAAATACATGAATGTTCAAAATGTGTGTAAAACCACCTTTGAACGTTTAGACCCCAAATTACAAAATATCAATTCAAGCCTAATATCAAACGATTAACGTGCGGAACATGAACATAAGCCAAACATAGAATTGATAAACAATCTAAACCAAATATAAATACATCCACAACAGAAAATAAATGGCAAAGATAAAGAGAAGGAAGATGCAAATACATGGACAACACATGATGTGTTATCGAAGAGGAAATGGAAGCCCTCGGCGTAAAACCTTTCCGCCGCATTCCAAGCAGTAAATAATCCACTAAATAATGTAGTTGGGATACATGAACAGCAGAAGACCCTCCAAGTCTAATCTACCAAATGTACCTAAGCCCTCTAAGCTTCTTGCTCCAACGAGGTTGCGCCAAACCTATTTCTTCTTTAGCTTACCGGATTCCGCTATCAACCATAGCATCAACCAATAGACATTAGTTCCTTCCTAACTGCTTCCCAAAGCACCAAATAAAACTTCTCACGGATATGGGTATGGTGGCTAAGAACCTCTCAAGGACGTGACAATGGAGAGGAAAAGAGTAGAGGAATTTAAAGAGTCTCTAAGGTAAAGATTGTGGATGAGTCAATCTTGTTTTTCTTTAGGGTTTCTCTCACAAAATTCTCTCTGAAAGCTCTCTACATTTTGTGGGTATAAGGGTTTATATATAGTGGTGAGTGTTTGGAATGCGAAGAGTCAGTTTTTCCTAAACAGGGCTGGTTGGTGGCTTGGCCTCGCAACTGGTCTGAGTCATGAGTTCCAGCCGCGAGGTAACGGCCTTGTCAGCTTGGGACTTTTGTCCTATAGTGCGACAGCTGGCATGACCCTTCAGCTCCCCGCATGCTTCTCACGTGTGCTGCAGTTGGCGGCTTCCAGTCGCGAGTCACTCCCGAGTCCAAGCCGCGAGACTCTGCCTCCTTGCACAAACTTGAGCTTTTCTTCACATCTTCTCACACACTACCCTTACAAGAATTCCACATAAATATAAGGTTACTAATTGCTAAAATACAAACAAATTTGGCACGTAATAAAGCTAACAAGATAGTTGATTAAATTCAATCTTACAATATAGGATACAAAAGATTGAATATAATTACAATTAAATTTAGTACGAAATTAAAGCCAACATAAAATAGTTATAAATCACAACTTTACACACATACACACACATATATATATATATATATAATGCAGTGATTCTAGTGAACTTTAATCATCTTAATTTTGTAAAACGTATGCTACCTACGTCTTCTGTTTTGGTTAATTATAATATAAATATGATTATAGGGTCGTGATCGATAGGAAATATAATTATATTTGTTCTAAATAATTAATCAAGTAGCAAATAATTTGTGTTTTGCAGAGAAGTTGTTGGTGAGTACTGTAGAAATGCAAGAGGCCTAGCACTGAGGCTGCTTGAAGCAATATCAGAGAGCTTAGGACTTGAGAAAGATTACATAGATAAGGCTCTGGGGAAGCATGGTCAGCACATGGCCATCAACTACTACCCACCTTGTCCACAGCCAGATTTAACCTATGGATTACCTGGGCATTCTGATCCTAACGTCATTACCATACTTCTCCAAGATGACGTGCCAGGTTTGCAAGTACTCAGAAATGGCAAGTGGGTTGCTGTCAATCCCATTCCATCTACGTTTATTGTCAATATTGGCGATCAAATACAGGTAAAAAATTTAATATGGAATCTAGCTATTTATTATTCTACAGGTTTAACATAGTACTCGAGTCCATGATTTATATATGAAAAGGTTTTAAGAAACTTTAAATGGAAAATTTTAATTGAAAAAATAAAAAAGTGACTAACTTTTGTTTTTTACAACTTTTTCAATTTTTTTATAAGTTATTTTTTTTATTTAAATGAATGATTAATTTATATCTTAATTCATTAACTAGACCTTTATATAAATACTGAATACATTCAAATACAACTCAGGAGGTTGGCTGAGTTGGTTGGGCTCTCAGTTTCAAGGTACTTGTACTGGGCTCGACTAGGTGTGCTCCCCAGTTCGAATCCTAAAAAAAACATTCAAATACAATTGAATAAAGGACATTTTATGTTTGGTTAATTATCAATAATTAATGTTAGTAGTTAGAACTGTATATTTTTATACACATTTTATCACCATTGATTGACTGTATATCATATCAAAAGACCTATTATTTTTTCACTGCTATTCGCTTTCTGCCACGAAAATTGTTTGTTAAAGTGTACGGTATGCCAGTTAATTAATTTTCTTCCGTATCAAAATGATGTAGGTCAAGGCTTTACCTAGGACATGAGATCCGCAATTTCCAAAATCAGATCTAAAATGCACTATATTCATGTTTGTATGGGCAGATGTGTGAGTGTGAGTGTGCGTGTATGAGATCACTTCATGATACGACTCTTCTGTTCTGAGTGATCTTCGCATTCTTATGTAACGTGTGTCAACTTTTATTGTCAAAACCCCAACAAAAAAAAAAAAAAAATATTCCACAAAAACTGATGCGTATGTCACTCATGTTTATTATAGCTTTGTCATGCATGTGTTGCGCCATTTTCAAAGCTCAAGAGTTGACCGTCGTTAATTGATTCGAATGGCAGTCAATTACAAATTTACAATGGTCGAACGCCTTTTACTTTTCTGGGTACCCCTTTTAATGATGGTTTTTTTTTTTTGGGGGGCTGAACAGTACCCCTTTTAATGTTATGACTCAGTCCAGTATTACCAATTATATTTATCGGCATCTAAATACAATATATATACATAAATTGATTAACATGAAGCCATGTACATATATAATGTAGGTACTTAGCAATGATCGTTACAAGAGTGTGCTACATCGAGCAGTGGTGAATTGTGACAAGGAGAGGATGTCAATTCCAACATTCTATTGCCCATCGCCTGATGCCGTGATACGACCAGCGCCACAGCTGACTGATACTGATTCTTCTACCCACTATAGGAACTTTGTTTATAGTGAATACTACGAAAAGTTTTGGAACCGGGGCCTCACAACTGAAACCTGTTCCGACCTGTTCAAAACATCCCATCCTTAATCATGATAAGAAAGTCTCTAGACACGACACAAGTCATCCTGCGATAAATGGTGTGTTCATAGAAGAACTAAACCATGGTGATATAATGATCTTGTAATGAGATTTGATGTATGACAGAATCTGTAATTTAATATTTATAATTCATCAATTTTAGTATTTTATGTTATTTTAGTTTTAGGTATTTATTTTCCTGTTTTAAGGTATTTTTAACATTGTCTAGCCAAATTAGGATTTTTTTTAAGTGTTTTTCTGTTGGGCTTTGTAGAGCTTAGTTATGTTTGATTCGGTTGGCGATTCGACCTGACCCGAATAATGTTGCGTGGTTTTTAATAGGAGATTTTCTGAGACTTAGTCCATAGAGGTATCTTGTGTGCAGGATGTAGAAAACGCAGTTTTGGTGATTAAAGTTTTTTGTTGTTGTTGTTGTTCTTGAGAGACTAAAACACTGTACTGCCGCACATTGTATTTTTCCTTGATAATAGTGAAATCCCTGCAACTTCGTGGACGTAGGCAAATTGCCGAACCTCGTAAATATTGTCTTGTGCGTGTGATTGTTTTTCTTTGGCATGTGTTTTCTCTATTTTTTTTGTTTCTCACAGGTTGGGAATTCCAGGTTAATTCCCTACAAATGGTATTAGAGCCTAAGGTTAGGTTTGAGTGGGAGCAATGGCAGAGGAAGCAGGAAAGGTGTCTAGAATAGAAAAGTTCGATGGCACAGACTTCGCGTATTGGAGGATGTAGATTGACGATTATCTCTATGGGAAGAAATTGCATCTGCCTCTTTTGGGGACAAAATCTGAGACTATGAAGGTTGAGGAATTGGCTCTTCTTGATAGACAGGTACTGGGAGTTATCAGGTTAACTCTGTCTAGGTTTGTTGCACACAATGCTGTAAAGGAGAAGACCACAACAGATTTGATGAAAGCTTTGTCTTGTATGTATGAAAAGTCGTCAGTAAACAACAAGGTGCATTTGATGAAGAAACTGTTCAATCTGAAGATGACAGAGAACGCATCAGTAGCACAACATTTGAATGAATTTAACACTATCACAAATCAATTGTCGTTTGTAGAAATTGATTTTGATGATGAGATCCGCGCACTAATTGTTTTGGTTTCTTTGCCAAATAGTTGGGAGGCAATGAGGATGGCAGGAAGTAATTCTATTGGAAAGGAAAAACTAAAGTACAATGACATACGAGATTCAATTTTGGCTAAGGAGATTCGCAGAAGAGGTACAGGTGAAACCTCAGGATTTGGTTTTGCCCTAAACCTTAAGACAAGAGGCAGAGGTAATGACAGAAATTCAAATTGGGGCAGATCAAAATCCAAAAATTCTAATCGTAACAAAAGTAAATCTAGATTAAGCCAACAAGTACAATACTGGAACTGTGGGAAAATGGGTTACTTTAGGAGGCAATGCAAAAGTCATAAGAAGAAGAATGAAGATGATTCTGTTAATGCTGTAACAGAAGAGGTACAAGATGCAATACTTCTTGCAGTAGACAATCCACTTGATGATTGAGTTTTGGACTCAGGAGCTTCGTTTCATACCACTCCACACTGAGAAATCATACAGAACTATGCTGTAGGTGATTTTGGTAAGGTGTCTTTAGTTGATGGTACAACCTTGGATGTTGTGGGTATGGGAGATGTTCACATATTGTTGCCCAATGGGTCTGTTTGGTTATTGGAGAAGGTTCGACATATTCCTGACCTGAGTAGGAATTTGATTTTTGTTGGACAACTTGATGATGAAGGGCATGCAATACTATTTGTTGGTGGTACTTGGAAGGTTACAAAGGGAGCTAGAGTATTGGCTCATGGAAAGAAGATCGATACTCTATATATGACCTAAAGTCCAAGAGACACAATTGCAGTTGCTGAAGTAAGTACTGATACAAGCCTATGACACTGCAGACTTGGTCACATGAGTGAGAAAGGGATGAAAATGCTACTGTCAAGAGGAAAACTACCAGAATTGAAGTCCATTGATTTTGACATGTGTGAAAGCTGCATCTTAGGAAAGCAGAAAAATGTGAGCTTCTTGAAAACTGGCAAGACATCGAAGGTTGAAAAATTGGAGTTAGTACACACTGATTTGTGGGGGCCTTTTCCAGTTGCATCCCTTGGAGGTTCAAGGTACTACATCACTTTTATTAATGACTCAAGTAGAAAGGTATGAGTTTATTTTCTGAAAAATAAATCTGACGTATTTGAAACTTTTAAGATGTGGAAGGCCATGGTTGAGACAGAAACATGTTTGACAGAGGTTAGATAATGGAGGAGAGTACATAGATGGAGGGTTCAGTGAGTATTGTGCTGCACAAGAAATTAGGATGGAGAAGACCATTCTCGAGACACCACAGCAAAATGGTGTGGCTGAGCGCATGAACAGAATTCTCAATGAGCGTGCTAGGAGTATGAGGTTGCATGTTGAATTACCAAAAACTTTCTGGGCTGATGCTCTTAGCAATGCAGCTTACCTGATAAACTAATAACCATCAGTTCCCATGGAGTTTAGACTTCCTGAGGAGGTTTGGAGTGGTAAAGAGGTAAAGTTTTCACATTTAAAAGTTTTTGATTGTGTTTCTTATGTTCATATTGATTCTGATGCTCGTAATAAACTTGATGCAAAGTTTAAAATATGTTTTTTCATTGGCTACGGTGATGAGAAATTTGGCTATAGGTTTTGGGATGAACAAAATAGGAAAATCATCAGAAGCATAAATGTGATATTTAATGCATGTTATGTACAAGGACAAGTCAACTGTAGTGTCACATGTTACAGAGATAGATCAAAAAAAATTTAAGTTTGTTAACTTAGATGAATTGATTGAAAGTACTGTCTAGAAAAGGAGTGAAGAAGATAAGGAGAATATAGATTCACAGGTAGATCAGAGTACACCTGTAGCTGAAGTCCGTAGATCTTTCAGGACCATCAGACCTCCACAGTGTTATTCACCCACTCTAAATTATCACTTGTTGACTGATGGTGGTGAGATAGAGTGTTATGAAGAAACCTTGCAGGATGAAAATTCAAGCAAGTGGGAGTTAGCCATGGAGGATGAGATGGATTCCTTGTTAGGGAATCAGACATGGGAATTAACTGAATTGCCAGTAGGAAAAAAGGTTTTGCGTAACAAGTGGGTATACAAAATAAAGAATGAGCATGATGGCAGCAAGCGTTACAAGGCTAGATTAGTTGTCAAAGGGTTCCAGCAGAAGATAGGCATTAACTATTCAGAGATATTTTCTCTAGTTGTGAAGATGTCAACCATTAGATTGGTACTAGGAATGGTGGCTGTAGAAAACTTACATCTTGAGTAGTTAGATGTGAAGACGACATTCCTTCATGGTGACTTGGAGAAAGACATTTACATGATTCAGCCAGAAGGGTTCATTATTCAGGGACAAGAAAATCTAGTCTGCAAAATGAGAAATAGCTTGTATGGCCTAAAACAAGCTCTAAGACAGTGATACAAGAAATTTGACACTTTTATGCATAGAATTGGGTTCAAGAGATGTGAAGCTGATCACTGTTGCTATGTTAAGTTCTTTGACAATTCTTATATCATTTTACTATTGTATGTGGATGATATGCTCATTGTAGGGTCTAGCATTGAGGTGATTAATAATCTAAAGAAGCAATTGTCAAAATAGTTTACAATGAAGGATTTGGGAGCTGCAAAGCAAATTCTTGGTATGAGAACCATTAGAGACAAGGCCAATAGTACATTGAAACTTTCACAATCAGAGTATGTGAAGAAAGTTCTCAGTAGGTTCAATATGAATGAAGCTAAACCAGTAAGCACACCCTTGGGTAGTCATTTCAAACTAAGCAAAGAATAGTCACCGAAGACAAGAGAAGAAAGGGACTATATAAGCAAGGTGCCCTATGCCTCAGCTATTGGCAGCTTGATGTATGCTATGGTGTGTACAAGGCCATACATTGCACATGTAGTGGGAGTTGTGAGTAGATTCATGAGTAGGCCTAGAAAGCAACATTGGGAGGCAGTTAAGTGAATTCTAAGATATCTGAAGGGTTCATCAGATACATGTCTTTGCTTCACAGGTACAAGTTTGAAATTGCAAGGTTATATAGATGTTGATTTTGCTGGTGATATTGATAGTAGAAAGAGTACTACTGGGTTTGTATTTACTCTGAGTGGTACAACTATATCATGGGCTTCAAATCTACAAAAGATTGTTACTTTGTCTACTACAGAAGCTGAGTATGTTGCAACAACTGAAGTTGGAAAAGAGATGATTTGGCTACATAGTTTCTTAGATGAATGGGGTAAGAAGCAGGAGATGGGCATTCTACATAGTGACAGTCAAAATGCAATTTTTCTTGCCAAAAATTCGGCTTTTCATTCAAAGTTGAAGCATATACAGACAAAATACCACTTTATCCATTACTTTGTTGAAGATAAGCTGGTAATAATTGAGAAGATTTGTGGATCTAAGAACTAGGCAGACATGTTGACTAAGGGTGTCACTATTGAGAAGCTGAAGTTATGTGCAGTTTCAGTTGGCCTTCTAGCTTGAGGATAGGAGAATGAGTTGCAGGGATGAGAGATTGCTTTTTGAGGATTGCGGTTGATGTTGGTGATTGAACTAGTCTCCAAGTGGAAGACTTGTTAGGCTTTATGGAGCCTAGTTATGTTTGATCCGGTTGAAAACCCAACCCAACCCAAATAATGTTGCGTAGTTTTTAATGGGAGATTTTTTGAGGTTTAGTCCATGGAGGTATCCTATGCGCAAGATGTAGAAAACGCAATTTTGATGATTAGGGTTTTTTGTTGTTGTTGTCATTCTTGAGAGACTGAAACACTGTACTGCTACACATTGTATTTTTCCTTGATGATAGTGAAATCCTTGCAACTCCGTGGACGTAGGCAAATTGCCGAACCACGTAAATATTGTCTTGTGTGTGTGATTATTTTTCTTTGGCGTGTGTTTTCTCTATTTTTTTTCTTTCTTACAGGTTGGGAATTTCAGGTTAATTCCCTACATTTTCTAGCTACCATAGGTTTTCTAACTACCCTGGGTTTTCTTTTTACTATTTAAATGCATTGTAGCCTCTAAAGGCAGTTCAATTTTCCAGATTAGTAAAATATAGACTTTATCTATTGTTTTCCCTGATGGATTCTAGACTTATCAACTTGTGGGTTCAAGGAACTCCTCGTGGATTCAAGGTTTACTAGAATAAACTAACAGTTTAGTTTTTGTTTCCATCAAAGAGAGTATTGTATGTGCTTTCTTCAGGCTTCAGCGACATCAATTGATATCAAACCTTGACTTACCCTAGTTTGAAGGCTAATCATCGAGACAGTAACTACCACAACAACAACAACGAAATTGAAGACGCAATTCTCACTAGGGTTGAGTTCCACCAATTTTATTAAGAGAGACAACAAACTATGCACGAAATCTGGCAAGGAATTGCTACTCTTCTTGCTAGGAAATCAGATCATAACAACAATGATCAATATATTCAAAGGCACACATCTAGCTACAAGAAAATTTCATTCTTTGATGGAAATATGTGTAAGTTGGATTTTATTAATTGGATTCTTGATTTGGAAAAGTATTTTAATTTTTGGAAGATTTGTGAAGAAGAAAAAGTATGGCTTGCTTCTAATAATTGGACGATAAAGCAGAGGAATGGTGGGACGACATTTAAATTGATAGAAAGCGTTGAGGTAAACATCCAATTTGCTCTTGGCAAAGAATGAGAAAGGTGTTAATTGATTTATGGTTTCCTCATGATTATTATGATAATCTAGATTATACAAATGTTGATTATAGATCTGTATATTTGTATGAAAAGCAACATTGTCAAAACATAAAAGGCCAACCAAAAAACCAAAATGATCACAACCAAGTCCATGTATCAAGAAAAGAAAAGTGTTTGAAGATTGACAAGATGCAACCAATTTCTAAAGAAAATTTTGAAGTGGTTGAAAAATATCAAGACTTGCAACAAGCTGTTGAATTGAAGTTTAAAGATAGCACATTTCAAAAGTTCAATTAGAGGTTAAAGAAAAGAAGATTGAGTTGATTGTGGATGATGGCATAAATCAAGAGATGGTAATTATTGAAAATACTATAGAAGATCCAATTGAGATCAAATATGAGGATGAATCCATCACCCACAATCCCCAAGTTCCAGTTGATTTGTTGAAGATGACTACACAATATATTGGTTTTCTTGGAGTAGAAAATTTTAATTTTATCATCAATCCTTTGTTGATTGATGTTGCAAATGAATTGAAGGTAGATGAGAAGAAATTTTATGCTATATTTTATGAACGATTCAAGTTTCAAAACCAAATCAAGTTATTATAGCATTCAAAGTATTTGTTTATTTGGAGTGAAAGATTTTAGATTTTGACCATCAACTTGAGGACGAGTTTTTTTTTTTTTCAAGTTGGGGGGGGGGGGGGGTCTAATGTTGGACATAATCTACAATTTAATATCTGTAATTCATTAATTTTGGTATTATGTAATTTACGTTATTTTAGGTTTAGGCTATTTATTTCTTATTTTTAGGTTCTTTTAATACTGTTTAGTCAAATTAGGGTTTTGTGTGTTTTCCTAACCATCCTAGGTTTATTAACCACCCTAGGTTCTATTTTTACTATTTAAACGCATTGTAGCCTCCAAAGACAGTTCAGTTTTTCAAATTAATAAAATACAAACTTTGTCTATTGTTTTCTTTGGTGGATTCTAGACCTACCACCTTATGGATTTGAGGTTTTACTACCAAAAAACTAACAACTTAGTTCCTATTCCATTAAAGAGAGTATTGTGTGTGTTTTCTTCAAGCTTTCACGTCATCAAGATTCTACTTGAATGGAGCTTATGATGCATGGTATACATAAATTCAATGTACTTCCTCTATAGAGAATTTCAATAAAGCTTCTTAATGGGACAATAGAAGAATGTTCTTATTGTAGAAGCCTCACAATGGCAATCAATCTAAGGGCAAAATTGTAATTTTCAAACACTCCATGAGTAAAAATGTTATTTGAAATATTCAATGAACATAAATTTCACTCTAAAATATAATTGAGTTCACCAAAATGAAAACAATATGTCAAACATGATGCTCAAACCATGTGATCAAAAGATTGAGCCACATCAAGATTCTACAATTAATATGCATTCTTACACAATATGACATAAACCTTGTGATTATGAGTGATTAATTCTGATTGATCCTTAAGTAGGATAATTAGAATTAATTATATAAGGATGTAATTAATAATAACCCTTAAATTCTACAAGATAAATCTTAATTTTTTATTTTATTTTCCCTCCTTGAAGAAGGGGAAAAATTAAAGATTATAAATTGAAAATCGTTAGGATAATATTTTGATTATCAAGTGGCTTCACAATAGCTTTAAAACTCGTAATTAAATACTTAAACAAACCCATCAAAAGTTAAAATTGGAGTCAAAACAGCCTATGACACAAGTATCGATTGACACCTCTTCCCAGAAACATGGGTGCCGAATGACACTTCTGTCCTGATTACCACCAAATTTGAGTTTGTGCATAAGGATAAATTTTTTTTTTTTCCAAAAACTAATGGACAAATGGAAATGAGGGAAGTTTGAACCCTCTAATCCCTTCCCCTTTATATACATTAAAAAAAAAAAAAAAAAAACTCATGAACAAATTAAATTACTATTTTTTTGTGGCTTTGAAACTTATTATAAAAATTTGAGAGTAATGAGAGGAAAAAATTGGAAAAGAACACCAAGTTGCAAACAATTTCATTAGTTAGCAACATTTCCAAACTATTTAGCAAATTAACATCTCGAGTCTAAAAGACTCAAGTTCACTATAGCAAAACGAGTCTTATAGACTTGAGTTTAGTGGAACTCGAGTCTCTGAGTCTCGAGTACATAAATGAAATCAAGAGAAAATGGAGAAAAATAGGAAACAGACCTAGAGAGAAAACAGAGAAAAAGAAGAAAAAGAAAGAAGAAGAAGAAGAAGAAGAAGGAAGAAGAAAATGCCACCGGTAAAAACCAAACCCAATTCATTAAATGAAATCAACAACCTAGAAACAGACCTAGAGAGAAAACGGGGAAAAAGAAAGGAGAAAAAAAAGAAGAAGGAAGAAAAAGAAGTCACCTGCAAAAACCAAACCCACCCATGGCAAAACCAAACCCACCCACCTATTGTCATCTTAATGGCAAATCAGTGATGGCTCTCCTGATTGGGAAGGTGGTCATTCTTCTTGGTGCAGGTATGTCTTTGCTTTCCATTTGTTCCGTGTTCTTATTCTTCTTTCGTTTCTCCTTATTCTTCTTCTTCTTCTGCAATGCGAGTTTGTTCTTGGGATTTGATTTGGGTCTGGTGGTCTAGAGAATGAAGAACGAAGGAAGAAAAGGAAGAATTGGGGTTTGATTTGGGTCTAGTTGATCTGGAGAATGAAGAATGAAGGAAGAAAAGGAACAACAGTGGGTTAACAAGAAAGGAAATTGAGTGTATAAATCTCGAGTTTCACTGCCAGCACATAGATCTCGAGTCTTTTAGGCTTGAGTTGCTATAGTGAACTTGAGTTTAAAAGACTCGAGATGTTAGTTTCCTAAATAGTTTAAAAACGTTGCTAACTAAAGAAATTGTTTAGGGATTGGTGTTAGTTTGCAATTTTTTCCGTAATGAGGCACTGCAAAAATTTACTAAGAAAAGATATTAGGTTGCACATTTATGCAACATTATTCTTCTTAGATCTCTAAACACAAATCCAACTTACACATTTAAACACTTCAATCATCTACATAAATCAAGCTACAACACACATCACAACATCCTACACTCATCAACACGCACAACTCCCTCCACTAATCAAGTGAAAGATTTGTGGACTGAGAGATTCAACACATCAAAGAGGCATATCTATTTAAAAATCCACTGTCTAGCCGTTTGAAGGAGGTAGTGCATGAAGGTATAAAAAACTCCACGAATTTAATTAATAAAATAAACTATTATATGAGATGAACATTCCTATGTTTCCGAATTGCTTAATGGTTATTCCCTTATAGCAATAGATCCTCATAAATAGGCTATAGTCTCTAGCATATTTTAAAGGACAAAATTTAGCTACAAAAATTAGTTGCAGTCTAAGGTTACAACCTTACTTAATAAAATAAATATTATTACATATTTTGAAAATCTAACCGCTGAATTGTATGTTTTTTACGCTCTTAATACACATGTCAAATTTTGTATCAATCGGATAAGATTTACTATATGATCTATAAGTTTATATTTTATGCATAATTTTAAACTAAAAAAACTTACAATTTAAACAATTTATTGGTGACATAATTATTGATCTTTAATTTTCTAGAAACTTTGCAAGCATGGAGGATATAAGAAGAAGATGTAATCTTATGGTAGATTTGTCAAAATTCATCTCTAATAAAAAGATATTGAGTAACGTTGTAGCCTAAGGCTATAACTAATTTTTTAGCTAAACTTTATCCTTTAAGAAAATCTATTTTCAGACACTTTTTATGCATTAATCACAGTTTATCATCTCAACAATTTTTATAATGTTATTTTCATCTTCAAAAATTTAATGGTGTCAGTTTAGTCTTTATTATTCTTTATTACTCACAGAAATAATTGATGTGTTTGGAAATATGTTCATGTTGTCCATAATAATAATAATAAAATATTAAAATTATTACCAAATGTTACTATAAGAAGTTTAAAAACTAGCATAAGAGTTAATATTTAACAGTGCAATAAATAATTTTTTAACTAATTTTTTTATTCAAAAGTTGGCATAAATTAATTTTTATTGTAATTAAATGACATGTAAGCATTTCACTAGTCATACCATTAGTTTGAACCTTTTTTTTTTTTTTTTTTTTTTTTCCTTCTTGGGAGAAAAATCATTAGTGAAAATGAATAAAATAATATTAGGACTAAGCAAGTGTCGGGTCAAGTCGGTTTAGAGCCCATCCGCAACCTAACCCGACAATTCGGTTTTGTAACCTACACCTGCCTGAAAATTCAAATTCCATTATTGAATTGGGTCCTTGGGTCTCGATTGGATCTGTGTGCTTTTTTCCCAAGTTGTTTTGGACTTTTTTTATTTCCTTTTGATTTTTGGGTTTTTTATATTTTATTTATTTATACAAGATAGAAATTCTACTTTAGTCTAATCTAAGTGTATGTGTGTGTGAAACTTCCTTATGGAGACTTGAACCTGACCCTTGTCCCCCCTATAGCTCACAAGTACTTATACTTGTAGAGTGACCATAGCGTTAAGGGTGCACGGTGGTGGGGTCTTTTCTTCGATATTGACATTCATGATCTCTTTCCAATTTGAGAGCTTGACCAAGTCTTAACATTTAAGACTCAATATATATATATATATATTTATATTTTTTTTATTACTTCTCAATTGTCAAGTTTCATTTAAACTCAAATTGAAGTTTCAAGAGAAAGTCAGCATTAATGACCTAACTCATTTTGAAAACACAATCTGAATTTGTTACCTCTCTTGATTTATTTTCTTCCAAAGAAAAGTTTACATTTAACTCATTAGCCAAATTCATAATCTATCATGCACGTCCAAATTCAAAATAGGATTTAAATTTGGAATTAAGCTCAAATTGAGGAACAATAGTTATGGAAACTTTAATTTTTAGATTAGATTTAATTTTCAGAAAGAAACTTTAATTTTCAAACTTTCAATACATTAGATTTAATTTGCTACGGTCATAATTTAAATGGAAATTAATTCAGACTTTTTTGGTTTATTTATTTATAAAAAAAGTGATGATGTTTAGATGGAATATGAGGGGCTGTTTGGATTTTCAGTTTTCATCACCCATAACTCAAAATTGGTGGGTCCCACGGTTGAGTAGTGTGTTTGGATGTGTTTCCAATTTTTGTTTTCATCATTCAATTCTTTGATTTTTGAGTGATGAGTTATGGAAACTGAAAACACATCTTAGGTGTTTTCAAGTTATGGAAACAGAGTTATGTGGCATTTTTGTAATTTTACTCAACTAGGTGGGACCCACCTTATGCCTTGTCTCATCAATCTGACTTCATGCACCCGTGCTCTCCCCCTCTCTCTCTCTCTCATCTTTTTTTTTCCCCTCTTTAAACACACATGAATCAAACCCAATTTCTTCAAAGAATCCACTGTTTGTCAAAACCAAACCTATTCAAGAGCTAATTACAGTAATCTAAAGCAAAATCTAGCTCGGAAACACAAATTTGGTCCCAGTAATAGCTTAATTAAGCTCCATAATTTGGAAAATTTGTCAATAAAAAGAAAAAGAAAAAGATTGTTAATCCTAGTGAGAGATTGGAGCCTTCTTAGATATATGAAGTAGAAGAACAAAGATTCAAACATCGAAGTCACTGACTTCGATCTTAGATCAAACCAAACCAAACCCCCCCCCCCCTCCCCCCCCCAAAAAAAAAAAGCAAAAGGGCTCTCGGCAGGGCACGGCAGTGGAATGAGGAATATTGCCGTCATCCATGTCCAACTCGGCATGGCAAGGAAAATGACAGAGAGTACCTTGTTGTCAGCCATGTCCATGATCACAGATCTACGTCGTCATGGCATGACAAAGGAGATCTTGCGGTGCTGGGTGAAAATGCCCACAAGGTAGGTGGCGCTGGGTAACGGTGGAGATCGACGCTGCAAGTCCAGACCTTGATTTTCGTTGCTGGGTTTGTGGAGGGGTAGAGAAAAACAAAGATGAGAGGCAGAGAAAGATAAGAGTCAAGGGAAAAAGAAAAAAAAAAAAAAAAGGAGAGAGAAAAGCCTTATGACATAAGGTCAGTGTGTAGGTCCTAGTTTTTTTAGTTTTTTGGTTGAAAACATAACTAAGTGATGGGTGCCAAACGTGGGGGGTTTAGGGAATTGGGGTATTTTAAGTAATGAGTGATAAATGATGAGTGATGAGTGATGAGTGACGAAAATTGAGTGAGGAGTGATGAGTGATGGTTTTAAAAACCAAATAGCCCCTGAGTCATTATTTATTTTTAAGCTATGAACCTAAAGACACGCAAGTAATTTCTTAAGTGGTGAGACAAACTAGATGCAATTTAACCCACTTGATTTCCATTTTAACTTAGCTTTCTTTTGGGGGTTGAGTTGTATAGATTATAGTGGACTCAGTTCTTGTTAGTTTTCATCCACCTATAAAGGCTTTCGAGTTTTTTTGGGTAAGTTGTTTGAAAAGTACGTTTTTAAAAATGGTGTTTTTAAAATGTATATTTGGAAAACACAATTTTGAAAGTCACAATAATATGTTTGGTAAAACTTGTGTATAGTATTAGTTTAAAATTGTGTTTCGGTGCAAGTTACCAAAAAGGACTTAAAGACTTAATTTTGATATTGATGTTATTCTATCATTTTTAAAGTAGCTCTCATGAAAATAATAATGATAAAAATAGTAGTAGTAGTGTTAATAATAATAATAATAATAATAATAACTAATCGCCACTAGCCTTTCTTTAAAAAAAAGGTAATATTATCTATATATATATATATATATAAAACCGAAGCCGCTGCTCGCTCCACAATTTTCCACGTCATCTTTTTTATTTACTCCCTCCGTTCCATTTTTTTTGTCCTCTATTCCATTTTGAGATGTCCCAAAATATTGTCCTGTTTCTAAAAATAAAAGTCATTAATTTACTAATGTTCCTATTATACCCCTATTAATTTACTTATTCAATTTTTTAATAATTTTTTTTAAGGGTTGTTTTGGAAATTTATACATTTTTAAAAGGTAGACAAGACAATAAATGATATTCCCTTAAAAAGTTTGACTTTTTAAACATGACAAAAAAAAATGGGACGGAGGGAGTATTTATTTTTTATTTTTATAATTCTTTTTAATGTTTTGTTATATTAAAATTTATCAATTTCACTCTCCCATCAGCCTTCACGTCACCTTTTTTTTTTTTTTTTTTTTTTTAAATTCTTTTTAACGTTTTATTATATATAAAACCGAAGCCGCTGCTCGCTCCACAATTTTCCACGTCATCTTTTTTTTTTTTTTTTTTTTTTTTATAATTCTTTTTAATGTTTTGTTATATTAAAATTTATCAATTTCACTCTCCCATCAGCCTTCACATCACTTTTTTTTTTTTTTTTTAAATTCTTTTTAACGTTTTATTATTATATTAGTTCAGAACCCTAATACAAGTTACAACTCCCTCTTCAGCCTTCACGTCTAAACCCAACAACCTCTCCATTTTCTCATATATGCTAGCACCTTAAAACTCAGATCCTCCCGCCGCCGCCACCATGGATCACCGCCACTGCATCGATTTCTCTTTGCCTCTCCATGGTCGCTCAATCTAGCCCATCATATTCTATGTCTGCAAATTATTTAGAGGTAATTAAAACATGTTTTTTACTCTCCTTAATTTCTATATATTGCTCTCTCTCTCTATCTGTTTCAATGTTTTCATGGAATTTTGTTAGTTTGTGGCTGTGGGTTGCTCTGGATTTAAGTTTTTGTTTTTGTTTTCTTTGCAGATTTCCACATTTTCTTCTTCTTCCTTTTTTGTCATATCTATGGCAAAGAAGAATCATGAAATTTTTATAATTAGATTTTCTTTTTCCCTTTTTTTATGCAAATTTTATTGGATTTTTGGTTTCTTGGGATTCTTCTATTTGGTTTTAATTTTGGGTTTGTTTTAGTTGATATATAGTTTTTTTCTCATCTTCATTTTACATTGTTTTGGATTTTCTTTTTCCCTTTTTTTGGTTATGCAATTTTTATTGGATTTTTGGTTTCCTGGGATTCTTCTATTTGATTTCAATCCTATGAAATGTTATTTAAGCTTCTCTGATGAGCAAAATCTAAACCCAAGGTAAGAATTCGGATTCGCTTTCAATTGAAGACCTACTTACTCTGTTATTTTTTTCTATACGTCTTTGGTTGATTCTATTTTAAACAAGCAAAGGTAATAATTCCTTAATGATTTTCCTTTGCATAATTTGCCACATTGATTGGTTATACTGAAATTTTTCTAAGAAAATTGGTTTCCATCTAGACTAGAGGGTGGCAATCAATCATAGGGTTACGAAGTATAACCCAAGTATCCAACTACAAGTTGTCTCTGTTACTCTGTCTTTGTTCATTATTGTGAACCTTATGTATTTTTCCTGCTATTCATTTTTTAATAATATTTTCTTTCTTACCTATGAAAAAAAAAAAAAAAAAAAAAGTGGTCTCTATTACCCCCCAACTGAAAGCCTAATAAAGACCCACGATACACAGGAAAACCTTACAATTCAATTGCTTCCTTCTCTACCAGATCGCTTGCTTGCTATTAGGTACATTTCTTCTCCTCCTCCTCTTTTATCTGAATTTATTTATTTATTTTGTTTTGTTTTACCACTGATTCAAGATTAGGTATTAAGTTTAAGGATCTCTTGCTTCTATTTTTTCCCTTTTTGATTGATTTCACAGTCCCAAAAAACTTCCCACAAAATCCCCTAAGCAGAAGCCAAGGGCTATCTTTTTCAAGTGGGTATGTATTTCTTATTCGAATATCAATTGTGGAAATTATTGTTGGTTGAAGATTGGTTATAAGCATTGGTTTCTAGGATCATTTATGAGAAATCCAAATAAATTTTTTGTTGTGTTTTGTTTGATTTGTGTTGAGTTAAGGAATTGTTTTAGTTTCCCTATTAATGCTTTAGGATATCATATAAACTTCAATTTCTTTTTTTCTTTTTTCTTTTTTCTTTTTTTGGCTTATGAATATTGATACAGGAAAAAACTGCCAATTAATGAGGAAAAACAAGGCAAAGGTGATGTAGTAAGAAAATGTGGGTGTGGCTGTAAGAAAATGTTTGCTCTACTCTCTGCCCTTTTCTACTACTCTCCAATATCTAACCCAAGTATAGGTTTTTTGTTATCTTTTTTATTACCTGATTTGTTTTTAAAAAAAAATCCGGAAGTAGTTTAGGTAGTCTAATGTTGGTTCCTTAAATTTTACTTGATGTATCAATATGTTTTTAAATTGTGAATTCCATTATTCTAAATATGTCTTAGATACTAGAAATTATGGTTCCCTCAATTTTCAACACTTGTAGATTAACCAAGTTCTATTTCTCGGTTATATCTGCTAGGAGTTCAACAAAATGCCTCTAAGAGCACCTGGTATTACTTGGCATTTTTGCATCTACGTAAGTTAAAAGCCTGTACACGTGTTTGGACTATTTGATGTGCTTATTCCCACTCCTTTTAATTTATGTTAGGATTGTGCATTTTTGGGTTTATGCTATTTTTTAATGTTGAAATTTTCTTTATAAATAGATATAAATCATGTCAGATGTCAAAACTCATTTGCACATTAGTCCTCAAACCTCAGTTGGTTGCAGCTTAACTGTAATGAGAAGGTGGCAAGTCAGTTGGTTTACATGGTTTTTCTGCAATTGATAGATCATGACCCAATTTGCATATAGGCATGCAACAATGGACTTAGGATTTCACCTGAGGCAATTCGGTTTATTAATATAGCACTTCATTGCAACATATTTGGATTTAGAAAAATCAAGGGTGTTTAATGGCATAGTATTATAAGAGGAGGCTATACTGTATTCATTCAATTGTAACATGTTTAGTTTGTCATGGCATAATGTTTCGGTGGATTCATGTTATAGTCTTTTTAATACTATTTTATCAAAAAGTTTCTCTCTTTCCAAGTTTCTGTTTTCTTTTCTTATTAAGTCATGTTTTCTCTTTGTAATGTTAGGTATAAAGAAAAAAGGCAAGTTAAATTCTATCACATTCACAAGTCTCTAATATGCCAATAGACCTTCTCATCGTTATGCTTTTTGTTGTTACTCTTTGGAATCATCATTTAACTTTGCCTTGATGTAAAAAATTACATTACATCATACAAAAATACAATTCATCTGTAAATCAGTTTGTGTAATATATATTTTAGGTTATTTATGATGGATAAGATTTAAAACTGTAGTGGTCATTAATATGGGCATAGAACAGAGCCTTGAAGTTGAGTAGTTATTATATATCTTGAATTAGGTTTTCTATCAATTTATAGATTTCAATTCCTAACCCTTTTTCCTCCCTATTTATTTATTTTTGGTTGAAGTCAAGGAAACGCTCATAGAAATCCAATTCTACAGGTTTTGTAAGAAAATATTGAGGATATGGATGGCTTTCGAAGTGGAGATAGTATCAATTTAATGGTTTTTATTTTATTTTATTTGGTGTGTTTTTGAAAGGCCTAAGAGTCGGCCTGGTGATTAATTTATTTGGCTGAAAAATTAATTTATATTGATGTAGATTGTGGTTTCAGAATTTTCAGTGATATATATGGGCTATTTGTTGCAGATAGTTTTGTTTATGGGGTTCAATAAAAATTTTAGGCACAGTTGACTTGATGCTAAATAGTTATTGGGTTTTGTTTTAGAAAATCTTTAGATTTTTTGTTGTTATTGTGATTGACTTCTTTTTTTTTTTTTTTTTTTTTCTCTCTCTCTTTCAGTTGATGCTGATTACTATCTTGATTTAATTGATGAAGTCTTGAAACACACATATTTTTACTCAGTTAGGTGTTATACTGATAGCATATATTATTGATAAAGCACTGGAGCTTGCAGCACGATCTAGAGGTAGTAATGGTCAATGGGTAAATGTTGTGGTGTAACTGCCAAAACATAATTGGTATGCTGTTGAAATAATTAAGGCTGAAGTTTAATCTTGGGTTTGAGACACAGTCATATCTATGCAGATAATCTTTTACTCTAATTTTTCCCCCTAATAATAAAGCAGCATTTTTCCAGTTTTGCATGTGTAAATTTTAGGTTATTTATGGTGGATAGGATTTAAAATTGTAGTGGTCATTGATCTGAGTATTTGTTTGATACGAGTAGGAGGTTTAAAATTTTAGAACTTTTACCCTGGTCTTTTCATAATTTTTCTTGGAGTCAGTGGTGTGCGGTTATTTTGAGAATATTGTTTCCTTAGGAATTTCTAGATATTGATATGAAAGCCATTTTCGTAGTTGTGTCTCTATTTAATGCTACTTTTATTTGCTTATATCCCACTTTGAACACCATTTTTCTAAAAAATTATTAGTTTATTACATACCTTGTGTTGGTTTTAAAACTAACGCTTGACGGTTAGTTTTATGTCATTAGCGTGTTACCTAAGCTTTTGATGATAGATGTGTCTTTTTCTACTAACAGTTTCTAATGAATAATAGAGTATACTTGGATTAGTAGCCTATATACTTCTCTTCATATTGTTGTGATTGGTGACATTAAGTAACAACCACATCTTAACATCAATTATATACTATTTTGTTCTACCAAATAAAATTCTGATTTGAGTTGTCTTTCTTTGTCATAGGGGTTAGTTAATATATTGATTGGCTTTCATTATGTCACTATTGATACCAAACTAAAGGTCAAATATTCTACCTGGTATTTTTTTTTTAATTTAAAATTTTGTGCATCAAATATTGTTAAATATAGTATATATTTTCTTTAACAAATATGATCTAGGTTTGGGTATTTTCTTGGGATAGATTATGATTTAGGCATTTGGATTAGATAAAGGTATAAAGGTTAGGTTTGGTTATGTTTTAGATATTTATTTGTGTTAGATTTTGTTTGGCTCACTAAACCATGTGATTTGCTTCAAAATTGTACATTCTGTGTGTAATGTAATTGAGAAGGATACATGTTAAGTCAACTTTACATACATGCTAAACAAATAGTAGGTATGGAAATAAACATTACCTTTAGGAACTATAAGTGCAATAGAGATATTTACCATTGCAATAAACATTACCATTATTTGTGTTGCCTTTGATTCCATTTGGAATTCACTGATTTTTTATAGATAAGCTTTGGCTTTGCTGAAAATTTTTTCAACTAATAAAATGGTCCAACCTGATATGATCTTTTGTACTAATTTCTTAAATAAGTGATTGTGTCTAATGTTTCACCAAATTATTTGACCCATGGAAGATTGGGGCTATATCAGATCTCTATGTTGGTGTTTCAGCTTTGCATGAAGCTGCAAGCAAGTTCATTTTATAGATATCATATCATATGCCAAGGCTTGGCATCTTCAAGGGATTTTTTTTCCTGTTGGATCTAAATGCAAAAAATGTATTATTGCATAGTTATACTTCTTTTCCACTTGCTGTAGTGTGCATATATTGCACATTTTTATTTGAAATTGTTACTGCTTTCTAGGAAAAGATTTTTGTATGGTTTTGATTCAAGAAGTGGTACAAATTCAAAATATTGTTATCTTCCTTCAGCAATTTGCGTACAATTATATTTTTACTTAATTTTATTCATTTTCAAATAAATGTACTTTCAAATAAAATAATTATATTTAATTTTTATTTACTAATCCCGTGCATAGCACGGGTTAGCGACTAGTTAAAAGTAAAAACTAAATAAAAATAACTCCCAATTACTTTCCCTTCCCCAATGCTAATATCAACCTCAAATAAAGAAAGTGAAATAGAGATAGCAGAGATTAAAGAGAGAGAGAAACAGAGATTTCATTCACATGGATATGCAAGTTGTTCCTACGAGTAGTGCGTTCTTATTTCCATTTATGATAGCAATACGGCTGAGCTCGTTCTTGTTGTGAAAATATTCTCCACTGCTGTTGCAAATTCCACCTGAGGCCTTAAGCAGTGCCATTGCTAGAAAGTCAGGGAGGTGAGTTTATTGGTTGGCTGATGATTTTGTCATTTAGCAAATGCTTAAGGGTGTTTTAGGTATTCAAACCTTAAAAAGTATTACAAATATTAAGTAGCATTTTTCAAAAAGTTGGTTGATACTTCAATTTCAAAACCTGATATATGGCATTTGAAAGATAGCGTGTTTCTAGTAAAATCACAGTACCAAACACATAGAGTGGGTTTGGATCTCAACGCGCTTGTGTTGCTATCCGCATCTGCATTTCTTTGGGTGGGTCCAATGCACTGTTCACGGAACCCACAATGTGTTTGGATAGTAACGTATGTGCGTTGCTATCCACATCTGCATTTCCTTAGGTGGGTCCAGTGCATTGTTCACAGAACCCACAAGTACATCTTTCAGCAAATATAACTTCTAACCTTTAAGTCCCATGGCACTATTCATACATTTACAAATTATTTTACTACAGTGTTTTTAATTTTCAGTAATAAGCGGTATCCAAATAAACCCATATTTGCGTTTTTGATAAAAACGCACGTTAAGAGTTTTAGAACAGCCCATCCAAACGGGCATGTTATTTACTAGGTTGACTTAGCCATTTTAAGTCCTTCAGTTCTAGACATCTATCCGAAGTTTCTATGTTTAACAATTTCAAAAAAAAAAAAAAAAAAAAAATTAAGACATCCAATCAACAGAACAAAGAAATGCAAAGATAGAGTGGCGTGTAAGGAAATCAAATTGGCAGTTGCATATTTCCTAATTCAATTTTAATGTACTAAATTTTCCTTAAAAAAAAAAGTTTATTACACTAAAATCTGATATGTTAACTCAATTGGGTCATTAATGCCAATAAATTTCCTTTTAAAGTTTAATTCAAATTTAAATTAGATTAAAATTTTGAAAGTAGAAAAGATGTTTGGGTCTTAAATCAGGAGATCTGGTCAAGGTTTTAAATTGAAAAAGGAAGTAAGAGGGAAAATGCGAATTTCTTTTATATTTATAATTGGAAATAAAAATTTTCATAAGATGATTTTTTGCTTTTGTTTTTTTTTTAGAGAGTTTCAACCGATGGTGTCCGCTCCTGATGATAGCTCTTTTTCATCAGATCAAGACACCAATCAATTTTTGGTATAGATGGGGATTGAACCTTAGATCTCTTATACAACAGGAAAGAAGCCAAAGGTGAAAAACTCAAGAGAGGAATTTAAAAAAAAAAAAAAAAAAATTAGTAACGGACGGATCGGGTTAAACTTGAGACCAACTTGAAAATTTTTGAGCGCTAGACCCAAACTCGAACCGAACATTTACTTGCCTAAAACCCTTTGGGCCAGGTTGTTCTTTGCTCACCCCATATACACACACTAGTGTGTAGTCCCGTGCATATGCACGAATACAATTAAAAATGTTCACAATTATATGGTTTAAATTATACATATTTAAACTCTTCCGTGTTTACATCCAATAATTCACTTGCCACAAAAATTAAAAACTTAGATGGACACGTGGCAAAAAATTGGACTTCAATTGAAATCCAATTTAAAATCTAATTGGATTTAGACTCTTCAATTTTTACACTCATAATTCACTTGGCACAAAATTAAAAATTAAATGGTACATGTGACACTAAATTGAGAATTCAATTAAAATCTAATTGGATTCTCAATTTTGCGCCACATGTCCCACTTAATTTTTTATTTTATACCAAGTAAATTATTGAGTGTAAAAAATAAAAATCGATGGGTCCAAATCCAATTAGATTCTAAATTGGATTTCAATTGGAGTGCAATTTTTTGTTACGTGCCCATCTAAGTTTTTAATTTGTAGCAAGTGAATTATTGGGTGCAAAAACTGAAGAGTCTAAAACTAATTAAACTCTAAATCACACACACACACACACACACACACACATATATATATATATATATAAAATGAGAAACCATTACATATTTTAGAAATGTATGGTTTTAAAAAAAGTTTAAACTAATACCATGTATAATTTAAACATCTTTTAAAAAAAATGTATAATTTGAACTATGTAATTGTGATTGTTTTTAATTATACCCGTGCATATGTACGGGATTACACATTAGTTTATTAATGATAAAGGTGAACATAAATTGAAATAATTGAACTTGACTAAATGCAGCCTAAGTTGAAATTGAAATAGTTTATCCCGAACGCAATCTAAATTGAAATAATTGAACTTGACTAAAATGAAATCGTACCATATTTAAAAGTATTAAAAGTGATTTTCCGCCAAAAAGTTTGGTAGCTTGGCTTTAAGGGTGTGTTTGTTTAGAGGTGAAATAGGGAGGATAGAAAACTTTGGAGAGAAAATAGGAAGGAAAACTTTTTTAGAATGTATTTGATTGGGTGAAAAGGAAGGAAAATAAATGATGGAGTTCAGGTGTTTTCTCTCCTAGCTCACCAAAAAGTTTTTTTCTCCAAAATAGAGAGAAAACTGAGAGGAAGAAACTCATAAAATGAGCTTTCAAAAATACATTTAAAATTCACCTTCAAGTTTCCAATACGTTGGCTTTTTATTTTTTCCTTTTATTTTTTCTTCCTTTCTTACTAACCGTGTTGACTTCTGTTCTTTTTTGTTTCTTTGATTATTTTTCTTTGTTACTGACGTGATGGTTACATTTTTTATTATTATTTTCTTCTTTTCTTTTGTCTGAACTGAGCTTCTTTTCCTTTCTTCTTTTTATTTTCTTTGACTTTTTTTTGGATGTGTAGCTTTCTTCTTTCCTCTTCTTCTTTTTTTCTTCTTTTTTTTTTTTTAATTTTTTAATTGCTCATGTGTTTATTTTCTCATTAATTTTGGTTTTTTTTTTGTTCTCTCTCTCTCCTTTTTTTTTTTTTTTTTTTAACATGTTGTTATGTTTTTTTTTTATATACTTTAATTAGTGTCTATCTATGCATATATTTTTTTTAAAAAAAGTATAATGTGTTGCCTTTTTATTTTATTTAATAGGGACACGATGGTCAATTTTTACAAACTTTATTTTCAACAAAACAAAAAAGTTTTCCATTCATTCACTTTTCCACTCTTTCAACCAAACAGAAATAAGGGAAACTAAAATCTTTTTTATTCTCTCACTTTTCCATCTTTTTTGCATTTTCTATCCTCCAATTTTTCCATCCTCCCAACCAAATGGACCCTAAGTCTTGGAAACGAGGGGGGAGAAAGAATGCACACTTTCATTGACGTGTTGGAGATAAGATATATTTCCTGCAAATAATATTTTATTCAACTTTAGTGTAACATCATGCTCCTCATGTTAAGCGATCACATTTTGGATGCGAAAGTTGTTACAAAAGTTAGAATTATTATTATTATTATTATTATTGGTAATAAAAAATGGAGGTTAGCTAAGTTACGCTAACCCTCGGTCAGGGCACTCAGGTTAAGACTCGCGGGCCACCCCTTATGGATGCCTACCAACGAAAAATTGCTGGTAGCAGAACTCGAATTTAGGTGGGTTAGACGAAGTGTCCGAGCCTTACCAACTAAACCATCCCCCGTTGGTAAAGTTAGAATTACTTAATTCAAGCGGATCATATGCAAAGTTGTTACAAAAGTTAGAAGTACTTAATTCATGACAATGATTATCATACACACCAACTATTGCATGCTTATTGTGCATACATTAATTGTCCTGCTGAATTGAAATTATATTTTTCATTTCAGTTAAGAGAAATGTTATATCCACAATATTTTCACAACAAATCTTATGTGGCAACTTGACCAGTTGTTCCAGGTTGTTATTGATAGGGTAGAAAAGTAATTTTAGTGGTAGGTTCAAATTAGAACCAATAACAACTAACCACCTATGATTTATTGTAAAAATATTGTGAAAATGTTGTGAATATAGCATTGTGGAATCATTTTTTTTTTTTATGAAATGTGAAATCATATTTTAAACACACATTCCAATTGTTTATGGAGTGTGTAATAAAAAGTGTGCAAAATTTAACTTTCTTTCTATATTCTAATAATTACGTTCATAACATTTTCATAACAAATTTTAAGTGTCATGTTTTTTTTTTTGGAGAAAGTTTACGTGCCATGTTATAATTAGTTCTAATATGAACTCTTCATTTATTGTGAGAATGTCCAAAGTAATATTTCTATTATTATTATTTTTCCACATATGATGTACGTGATTCACATGAGCAACAAAACAGGAGGTCTTGGTATAACAATAATTGTCCAGACCAGTACTCGAATTTGTCAGCATAGGTCCACAGCTTATCGTGGAAAATAAAATATAATTAGGTAGCTAGTTGTTGTCTACTAGTACCTTGTCTACTAGTACCACTATAATTCAGTCCCTATAAATCCACTAAGCAAAACTTCAAGTGTGTCAACACAAAAGAGGTTCAATTCAACTTAAAAATTTCTGCAATGGCCTCTCCCATACAATCCCACCAGGGCATTCTTGATGGTAATTTAAAACAAGAAGAAGAAGAGAGCTTCCCCTATGCTATGCAGCTAGTGATCTCTTGTGCACTTCCCATGGCACTGCAATCAACTATTGAACTAGGCGTTTTTGACATCCTAGCCAAAGCGGGTCCAGGAGCCAAGCTCTCTCCCTCACAGATTGTAGCTCAGATGCCCACCAAGAACCCTGAGGCAACCGTGATGCTGGACCGCATTCTCAGAATGCTTGCCAGTCACTCTGTGCTTGGTTGCTCTGTGGTTGCTGATGAGTTTGGTTCTTACCAGAGACTCTACAGTCTTTCTCCTGTGTCTAAACACTTTGTGCGTAATGAAGACAGTGTGTCATTGGGCCCATTAATGGCCCTACATCAAGATAAGGTCTTCTTGGGTAGCTGGTACGTTGTTGTCTTTTTTTACTTTCTTATTTACCTTGCTCATTATTGCTCAGTTGATTATGATTATCAAAGTTCATGAAAAAATTGGACCTTCTTGATTGAACTTTTGACGTTTTTATTTTTGGGGTCCATTAGGAATAGTGGAATACAACCACACAGGTACTTTGCACTATGTTCCACCAACGTTAGAGCAACCCGTTGCAAAAATGTGCAGTATACAAAAGTGCTCAATTTTGCACATTTTAATCCAAAAAAAACTCATATCAGTATTTATAAAAATGTGTAAATATACATAACTGTTTTGCAAATGAACAGTTACTGTGCATATATGCACGGTTACTGTTCACGTACAAATGATTTTTTTTAGAGATAATTACAGTAAACTCACTTGTGGTATAGCTTGTTTTCACTTTGCCTACTCGTGGTTTAAAACTTTACACTTTGCTCACCTGAGGTAACTTCTGTTAGCCTTTCGTAAACCATCTCTCCGTTTGCCGTTAGAAAAAACACATTTTTAGACAAAAACAAATATAACAAGAATCAAAAGGTTAGGATTTTGATTGCTGAAGAACTTCTACAACAACAAAGTGGAGGGATACAAATCAAATATAAATAAATAAAAAAAAATCCAATAGCTTCCAGAATCAAAGAACTCTATTCTAATCTAATATACTACATTGGACCCCACTAGCACGATTCTTGTTATGGCACTCTTTTAACATTTCCAGACAGAAAACTCAAACATGGAACTATTCCAGCAGCAACCAAAAGCAAATCTACTGTAATCTACACAACCACCAACTCATGAAATCAAACCCATATGTTTATTCTTAACATCCGAAGGGGCCAAAGGGCAAAAAGAAACAAAAATCTCCATCCACCAAAGGGCAAGTTAGATAAAATAATGAATACATGAGGCCCACTGAGTTAAATCCAATCAAATTGCAATAAATTAACAAACCCCAAAAACCAAACCCAACATAAAACCCAATCTCATTCTTAGATTGAAAGTAGCAGGAGAGAATCAAAGGGTTTTAAATGAGTTCCAGCAAAGGCGAGAGAAAGAACCATGGTTGTTAATGGTGGAGGTGAAAGAACCATTGCAGCAGTGCAAGTTCGAGCTTTGGCCATGGGTTCCTTCGCATTGAGTTTGGCTCTGATTGTGACTTCAATCTGCCTCTCTCTCTCTGCTATCTTATTTTCTTTGCTGTGGGTGTAGTGGGTTTGTGTTTGTGTTGTTAGGTGTGGTGGGTCTGGGTTTTGAAGAGGGGTTTGCTTTGGTTTTGGTTTGAGATTTGATAGAGAACTAAGGTGAAGCCGTGTATGATTTTTGTGAATGACTGAAAGTGTCTGATAGGATTTTTGTGAAATTAGAGTAGAGCACTTTCAAGTGTAGGAGTTTTGTAAATGTTTTTTAGGATTTGTGCGAATATGAAAATTTTATTTGGATTGATTGGCTCAAGACTATTCATACCAATAGGTAGTGTGTTCTCGAACCCAAGCTACAAAACCCCATCTTTGATCTTGTTTGTTTGAGTTTTTTCTGTTATTTTTTGCTTTTAGAGGAGAGAGACATAAAAGTGAAGATAAAATACATTTTTACTCCTAATTTTAATAGAGGTGGGTAACGGATGGGCAACGGATTGAAGTTCAGGTGGGCAAAGTGTAAAGTTTTAAACCACGGGTAGGTAAAGTGAAAACAGGACATACCACAAGTGGGTTTATTGTAATTATCCCTGTGGGGCCCAAAGATTTGGCTACCCTGGCCCACTCCATATCGGGCCCAAGGCCCATGCCGAGAGAGTACAGAATCCGAGGATAAGTGGGAGGCCCAAGTCATCAAGGAACTACGCCGAGGATGACCACGTCCTCGGCTGGCCAACATTAAAGAAAGAGAGCTGTCATCCATCCATTAAATGTACGCAACTAACACTCTGGCTGCATTAATGGTGAATTGACCAGCAAACAGTGATGCCTTGGTTACTTCAACTAATAGAAAGCCTGCAAAGGCGACTGATGGGATAAGCCCTCAGACACAGGTTCAGATGACTGACAGGTGGACGGCCAAGATCGACTAAACAAGACTATATAATAGAGTGAACCCCCAAGGGTTAATGGGCTTTTTTTCGGTGGGGAGATTAAAGGGTTTTTCGGGTGTTTAAGGACAACCCTTGTATTCATCAGTTCTAAGGGAAGGGCTCATTGGACTGGGCCGTGGACGAACTTTCCCTTAGAATACTTAGCCAAATCTCAGTCATTGATTCTGTAAACCCTCGCCGACCATTGTATCTTTCGTTAATTCCTAGTCCTTCTACCCACTCTCTTCAAATCTATTGTATCAGGGTGCTTCACTCGTCGACGTGGGATTAAGGTGTTAAGCCTTACACTACAAGGCAAGTCCTTGGTGGGGTGAAAATCCTGAACCCCCGTGTCGCATGGGAAAAAGGCCGTTCCTTACAATTGGCGCTGTCTGTGGGAAGGACTTAAGAATTAACAGGTACAGCGGTTGGTGTACAACACTTCTTTGAAATTAAAAAAAAAAAAAAAAAAAAAATACAAGCAATGGCAACATACTCATTCAGAAATCAATCATCACAAAGAAATGAAAAGTCCAAGAAGTAAAAGAAATGAAATGTGGCTACTTCTTTATTAATCAACGAAAAGCTACATTGTACAAAGGTAAATGCTTATGCAGGCTTGTTCTAAAGCTGATTACAAAGGTAAATGCTTAGGTAGGCTTGTGCTGACGCTAAAAAGAGAAAAAAGAAGAAAAGGGCCTAGGCAGGCTTGTTTTAAAGCCAAGCCATGCATGGAGGGAGAGGTGGAGACAGACCTATGCTAAGGCCATCCACAGCTCCCCAACCAACATGGACGGCGATTTGAAAGAGAAGGAAGAAGAGGCCGCAGTGCCTAACGGTCTAACTCCAGGGTTTCTCCTGGTTTCCCTCCCAGTCCCATGACGACTGGGAGCCGGCGAATCCCTACCAGCTTAGAGGGTCGGTAGATTCGCAGGTGGAGGAGAGACGTTACGTTCCTTTCGGATCCCCTTCCAAACTGCAAGGGGAGTCCCACCTCTAGCTAGGTTGAAAAGAATGAGGACCTTCAGCCTCTGCTTATCCCACCTCTATTGTGCCATCCAAGATTGGAATAGCATCCTCGGCTCCTGAAGGGGGCTCGGCTTCCTTGTCACCGCCCCTTCTTAGGGCCACTTCATCTCCTCACGCATAAGATACTGTTCTGGCAAGACCCTTGAAATGCCCAGAAAACGGTGTGTTTGTGAGATTTTAACCCAAGTGTTTGTAAAGTTTGGAGAAAAGACTACCCTAGAGTACCTTATATAGAAGGCAAGAGCTGGTGGAAGCTAGCCCGCACAGAATTCTAAGGAGGAATTACTGGAGATATTAACTCCACCAAATTTCCAAAGAGCTCACCAACCGCCTGGTCCTCGTAAATCCGCAAGGATATTAATGAAGATGCATCTCGCGCACCGAAGCGCCAAGCGCGTTACTCGAGTAGCCTAAAAGATGCCTCGTAATCAGAAGAGATGCGTCGGACAAAGGGGCTAGACCGAAGAAGGGTTCCCCCCTCAGCGGAGCAAGCTCAAGGCCGTTATTACTCTAAGGGTAGATGCCCTAGCGTTGAAGCCGAGTTCCTTAGTTCCGAGCTACTTCAGAAGAACCAAGTGTTGGATAAAACCAAGGCCTTGCATGGTCCTCGGACTCAAGCCTATGGGGAAACCAATTATTTTAAGAACTAGGTACTAAACAGAACCAAGGTATTGCATAGTCCTCAGACTCAAACCTATGGGGAAACTAGCTACTTCAGAATAACCAAGTGTTGGACAGAACCAAGGCCTTGCATGGTCCTCGGACTCAAGCCTATGGGGAAACCAATTACTTCAAGAACTAGGTACTAGACAGAACCAAGGTATTGCATAATCCTCGAACTCAAACCTATGGGGAAACTAGCTACTTCAGAACAACCAAGTGTTGGACAAAACCAAGGCCTTGCATGATCCTTGGACTTAAGCCTATGGGGAAACCAATTACTTCAAGAACTAGGTACTAGACAGAACCAAGGTATTGCATGGTCCTCGGACTCAAACCTATGGGGAAACTAGCTACTTCAGAACAACCAAGTGTTGGACAGAACCAAGGCCTTGCATGGTCCTTAGACTCAAGCCTATGGGGAAACCAATTACTTTAAGAACTAGGTACTGGATAGAACCAAGGTATTGCATGGTCCTCAGACTCAAACCTATGGGGAAACTAGCTACTTCAGAAGAACCAAGTGTTGGACAGAACCAAGGCCTTGTATGGTCCTCGGACTTAAGCCTATGGGAAAGCCAACTACTTCAAGAACTAGGTACTAGACAGAACCAAGGTATTGCATGGTCCTCGGACTCAAACCTATGGAGAAACTAGTCACTCAAGAAGATAAGTGTGTGACTGGTCGGAGCGAATTAAAGATAGGATTGTGCAAGTAAAAAAAAAAAAATGTATATAATAATACAAACAGGACAAGTAAGAGAAAACAAAATATGCACTTCATTAAATCTTTAAAAAAAGTTATATAAGGCAAATGTGCCATTACAATACTAAAAAAAAAAAAAAAAAAAAAAACAAAGGCGCAGCAAAAGATCATTCCTTTGGCTCTATCTTAACTCCTCCCTCAGAAGGCTGGGCAGAAGAAGTCTCTGGCTCTTGGTAACTCTCACTTGGAACTACAACCTGGGGAGGGTCAACCAGATGTGGTATCTCCCCAACGAGAGGGGCTTGGACATCAGCTAAGGGATCCGCAGCCTCCAAAGGCGTATCAGCAGTGGGACCCTTGCTCGTCTCAACGGCCCCAAGAGGATCAGCTTCCTTGGTGGGCTCACCCAAAGTAATAGCAGCTGGGACGCCTTCCTCAAGAACAACCCCCACTCCCTTGGCAGCTACCTCAGCCTCAGAACTTAAAGGGGCAGCCTCACGGATGGCAGGGGGATAATATACATTCTCCACCTTCCATAGGTCGGACGAAGCCTCAACCCCAGCTTGTTTAAGAGCCCCACTCCAAACCTGGGAACAGTAAAGTCTGCACACCCCAGGCACTTGGGCTTTAAGGATATCTTCTGTTTCAACTACCCCTGCCTCATAGGCCTCTTGCACGACCTTGCCTTTGGAAGTCTCAGCTTCAGCCCTGGCACACTCGGCCTTTTCCTTGGCTTTCAAAGCCTCGTCCCTGGTGGATTCCCAGCACCTCTAGCCCCTTCTACCTCAAGCACCCTCTTCTCTAGGGTCGTAATCCCTTCTTTGGTGACCCTCAGCTGATCCTCCTTAAGCAGGCCCTCAGTTTGGTCTAGGGCCAACCTTTCAGCGGCAGCAAGGACCGACTCGGCAGTGTCTCGAGCCCTCTTCATCTCCTCTAGCTGGTCCATCGCCTTTGAAAGATCAGTTTTGGCGGTGTTGAAGGTTCGCACAGCGTCCAGCAGCTTGGTGTGCTCCGAGCCTGCAGCCATGCTTTGGCTACTAGCCATGTCCTCCAACCTAAAGGCAGCCTGGATAGCCTGCCAATTGAAACCAATGCGCAACAAATGAGGAGCTAAAAACAGGAAGTAAAGAGAATTGTAGGCGATCAGAAAACTTACCATGCCCAAGTATTGTTTAAGGCCGAAGAAGACCTCCTTGCTCCTCAGAGCCTCCAGTTGGGCCATGTCCATATGAAGTAGCAGGGACCTCCCCAATGCATCAGCCACGAGAGCACCCACGCCCCCTTGAGGGTCCTTGAGGGAGGCGTCGTCCGTCAAAGGCTTCCCATGGAGCATAGGGGTAGGAAGCCAAGCCTGGGCCTCGGGCTGGATGGCGACCTGCTTTTCCTGCCCTCGGTGCCCTATCCTCATCTATTTCAATGGCTATCGAGTTTTGCCATCACCTCGGGAAGGGTTAGACTCTTCGCCCCTCTTAGGCCTCTTACCTTTGTCCTTCTTCTGTAGAGGGCTGGTGGGCTTGGTCCCAGATGGTGAACTCTGTTGGGGCGGGGGAAGAGGAGGCTTGGGAGGGAACTTAGCTAGCGTATCCTTCCCCGGCTGCCCTTCAATCAGGGCCAGCAGGCTTTTTTGGGGTCGTTTCCTGAAACTCATCTTCGACCTAGAAGAGGCTTCTTCGAATAGAAGGTCCGCTTCAGTTAAGCTAGGGTCACCCAAATCACCAGGTGGGTCCTCAGGCGAATGGAGTTGGTAGAATACGTCAAACTCGTCCTCAGACGGACCTGAGTCAGCAACTTCCTCTTCTCCTGGCTCTCCTCCTTTAGCCTCGACAACTTGAGACGATAAGAGGTACCCACCAACGGTATGCCCTCTGGAACAGGGGATCCTTTGGGGATCAAAAATCCGCGCTCGACTATCGTTATCTTCTGCAACTGAGGATCTTTAGCTCGAATCACGTACTTTGGAGCCGAGAATGAAGTTTGAATCAAATTGTATCCTAGAATCTTGTGAGCAGCCCTAACCTGGTCGTCGGCCTCGTTCACAAAAATCTCCGACCTCAATACGGTCTGCAAATCCTCCTTGTTAACCAAGCCGAAGTCACACTAAAAAAAGCGCGGATCTGCATAAAAGAAAACAAATTCCTGTTAACAGTCAAGCAAAGCAGAAAGTGAAGGCACAGGAAATTAAACCCTCTCCCAATCTGAATGTCCCACCTAGCGTGCCCTCCACCATTGGACAAGGAAGGCCCTCGTGCCACTCTCCAGACACAATGAGGAAGTCTTTGTTCAAACCCTTGCTGGACTCAGGGAGGCACTGGATGAGCCGAACCCTATCGTCCTTCGTCTTCATGTAATAAGACTTCCCCTTATAGCATTGGAGGTTGTAGCACCAGTTTACATCGTGGTGGGTTAACCCCAGCCCCATCTTCTCATTCAAGGCATCTACATAGCCTAAGATCCTAAATACATTAATCGCACACTAGGTGGGAGATAAGCCGAAGTGCCTAAGGTAATCCCTCATCACCGGCCCCATAGGGATCCTCATACCACCCTCTAGAAAGGCGATTATAGGAATTGCCACCTCACCCTCTTTTCTCCTAGTGCTCCACTCCCCTACTCCACAGTACCTCAAACCCACTGTGTCGGGGATCTTGTAGTCAGCAACGAATTTGTCCATTGCCTCCTCAGACTCGACTAACTTCTTAAACCTACCCATCCTAAAGAGCTAACAAGGGGCTCAGGGAAAATGAAAGAAAAAGAAGGAAGAATGAGAGGACAAGGAATTCGGGTGGAAAACTATGAACCAGAGAGAGAAGAAAACTTACAGAAATGAGGAAATGCTCATCGAACAGGCCTTTTATGATTAAAAGAAGGCGTACGGACGATTGGAGACTTGATCAAGTTCAGCGTATGTGCACAAGGGCTCTTGAATGCAAAAGTGAAGGGACAAATCAGTTTGATTGGGTATATATACCCCTAATTAAAAGTAATCGCACAGGCTTTCCTGCCCAATTAGTCAGAAGCATCCCTACCGTCTATTCATCATCACACCGTTGAATGTGGAGGACACAGAGCTGCCTAAATTTAATGAAGGAACGCCCCAAATACCGAAACGCCAGGAACGTCTCCTGGGCAGTTGAAAGGATTTTGACACTGACAGAAAACAAGGTTCGCCAGGCCAGGGCAAGGACCCAAAGACATCAAAATCCTCCTTTCCGCCTGAGGAACTGGGCAGCAAAATTTTAAGGGGCTATTGTGGGGCCCAAAGATTTGGCTACCCCGGCTCACTCCATATCGGGCCCAAGGCCCATGCCAAAGAAAGTACAGAATCCAAGGATAAGTGGGAGGCCTAAGTCATCAAGGAACTACGCTGAGGATGACCACGTCCTCGGCATGCCGACATTAAAGAAAGGGAGTTGTCATCCATCCATTAAATGTACGCAACTAACACTCTGGCCGCATTAATGGTGAATTAACTAGCGAATAGTGATGCCTTGGTTACTTCAACTAACAGAAAGCCTGCAAAGGTGGCTAATAGGACAAGCCCTCAAACACAGGTTCAGATGACTGACAGGTGGACGGCCAAGATCGACTAAACAAGACTATATAATAGAGTGAACCCCCAAGGGTTAATAGGCTTTTTTTCGGTGGGGAGGTTAAGGGGTTTTTCAGGTGTCTAAGGACAACCCTTGTATTCATCAGTTCTAAGGGAAGGGCTCCTCGGACTGGGCCGAGGGCGAACTTTCCCTTAGAATACTTAGCCAAATCTCAGTCATTGATTCTGTAAACCCTCGCCGACCGTTGTATCTTTTTTTAATTCCTAGTCCTTCTACCCACTCTCTACAAATCTATTGTATCGGGGTGCTTCACTCGCTGACATGGGATTAAGGTGTCAAGCCTTACACTACAAGGTAAGCCCTTGGTGGGGTGAAAATCCTGAACCCCCACGTCACGTGGGAAAAAGGCCGGTCCCTTCAATCCTTTTTTTTATTCTTTTTTTTTTCTCTCTCCTCTGTCAAACTACTTCTCTTCCTCTACGTCTACAACAACCCAGTGCGGAAAAATAAGAAGAAGGAAGAAGAAAATAATCACACAACCACCAAACCCAGCACCACCACCAAAAACTACAACCTAGCACAAAAAATTAACCCAAAACCAACGGAAAAGCAATTAGAAAACCCAACTCAAAATCAAGACAAACCCACTAGAAAGCCCAACTCAAAATCAATCAAAACTCATTGGGAAACCCAACCTAGAAACAGTCCAAACCCACGGGAAAACCCAGCCCAAACCATACTCAACGGAAAACTCACGTGAAAAGCCCAACGGAGTTGTGTTTGCCGTCGGATCTGCTGCCATTGTTGCCACCATATTTGTTGCTGTCGGGTCTTCCATTGCTGTTGCTGAATCTTCCATTGCTGTCGTCAGTTGGGGGTGGGAGGCAAAGGGTCAGTGGTGGAGGAGAGAGGGAGGGCGAAAGCAAGAGGGAGGCTGAATCAGCGAAGGGCTGAGGCGGCGATGGCAGGCTAAGTGAGGCGGTTGTGAGGGAGAGAGTGAGGGAAAGAGAGAATCGGGTAAGAGAGCTGAAAAAAAGAGTGGGAAGTGAAAATAATAATAATAGATAGGTATTAATAGATAATAAAAAAAAGAATAAATAATATTATTTAAGTAGAATAGATTTGTAAAATAGATAAATTAATGTGGGTGTTTTGGAAATGCGGTAGTGTAAAATAGAAAAAGTAGGTTTTTAGTATAAAATAGACAGAAAAATTTGGCTAGACTGATGTGAATGTTCTTATACGTAGGGGGGCCATGGCCTCAAAAATCCCAACTTTTCACCTAAAAACAAAATAGGTAATCTTGTAAATAAGAAAGTGTGTGATGGCCTTTATACGATAGATAACTCTCAAGAAACTTTCTTTTTGTCAAAGTCTTCCTTCCCATGTGCCACTTTATATTGCCTATTTGGTTCGACTTTAAGGGGTGAATACATGCGTTCTCCCTCCCAAAACTCAAAACACGTGTTTGGCAAATTTTTTCAAAAATGCGTTTTCCATCTTAAAGGATTTCTGCATTTTGGTACTGGCAGCTTTAAACTGCAGTTGCAAAATGCTACAAACGTGTTTTCTAAAAATAAAAATATTACCATTGGTGGGTTTCTCTTTTTCCTAAATTGCCCATAGTTTTTTTTGCTCCTCTATGTTGCTGTGTTGTAGCATCATGTCTTATTCTTCTTCTTCTTTTGTGCTGCTTCTTCTTCCCTTCTCTCTCTCTCTCTCTATATATATATATATATATATTTTTTTTTTATTTACATCTTACATATCTAATCTCAAAAAAACTTTTTGAATTCAATAGAGTTTTTGATAAATGGAAAATATGGAGCAGAGAGAGGGAGCGAGAGAGACTTGTGTGTGTGGGGGGGGGGGGGGGGGGGGTGGGGGGCTTTGTGTGGAGGAAAGTAAAAGAAAAGGAAAATAAATATGAAGATGAAACTTGTGTGTGGCTGTATGTGGAGGAAAGTAAAAGAAAAGAAAAATAAGAAGATGAGGAAGAAGTGAATGAGTGGAAGAGAAAAAAGAGAAAGAAAAAAAGAAGAAGAGTTTTTGGGTTTGGGTAAAGCAACGTTGGAAGAAAATATAGGAAGTAAGAACATAGATTATTTCACGATTTCTTTTTCACAATTGTGATGTTGTATAGTACGTGGTGGTGGAGAAAAAATTGTGGGTATATGTATAGGTGAAAAACAACCACTCATAGTCTACCACATTAAAGACGTGGCAAAGAAGTTGTGAAATAGTTTGTAATCCTAGAACAACTCATTTAAAAGATAAGTGTTAATAAAATTTTATTTTACAGAGATTAATTCTACCAAAATTATTGGGTTTCAACTTTTAAGATAATAAATTTTTATTCTTTGTGAAAAAGAGAAATGTTATTTCCATAACATTTTCACAACAAATTCTAAGTGATAGGTTGTTATTAATAAACAAAAAAGTAATTTAAGTGATAGGTTCAAATTAGAACAAATAACAACTTACCACATAAGATATATTATGAAAGTATTGCAAAAATGCTATAGATGTAAAACTTCTTGAAAAGAGAAATGCTAAAGCCAAATGCTTTTATACAAAATCTTTTATTAAGAGAGTTGTTCATTATTAACATAAAGTAATTATTATTATTAAGAAGTTAATACTAAGTGTGAAATAAACTTCCTTATATACATTTTGTCATTTTTGGTAATTTATAACTCAAATTGCCACTTTTGTAATTGCTAACCAAATATTCAGCTTTTTGAAAAAAATACTTTTTAACAGCTTTTATCAAATACTTTGCTTTTCAAAAAAACTCAATTTCATACCGTACTTTTTAAAACCACCACTTTTTCAAAAAGTACTGTATTAAAAAGTTGAACCAAACTGACCCATAGCTCTGCTATATATTGTACACTTTTTACAAATATGTACTACATTTACTATATTTTATATGTTTACAATATAAGTTTACATTGCAAGTACAATGCAAACCAATAAAAGTTTTTTTTTTTTTTTTTTTCCTTTTTCCTTTCCCATTCTCAATCTCATACCATTCCTTCTCTTCTACAATGCATTCTATGTTATAAAATTATTCTTCTTCTTTATCTTCTTTTTTGCTATTTAAGTATAATTTCTATTTATTTTATTATTTTCTTTTTTAGTTCAATTTCTACTGAGAGCTATGAAACTGATTTTTAATTTATTTACTATAGTTGTCTAATCTGGCTAAACTTAAATTCAATTTATTTTATGGTTCTTATTGTGATTTTATTATATTTAGTTTCTATGAATATACTTCTAAAAAAAAAAAAAAAAGTTTCTATGAATATCATTTCTTGTAATTGTAAATGTAGTCTAGTTTTGTTATATATTGATATTTAATTTCTATGAATGTTATGGACTTATGGTTTTTCATAAAAATAAGAAAAATGCAAGATAAAAAATGACATTTAGATGCTCCATTGGGTGTTTAGCTTGTTAATATATGAGTTATGACTTATACTTTGGATTTAAGATTTTTTTTTTTTTTAAACTAGTACATGTAGACATGTATGTATGAATATAGTATGTCGTGGTTTGCATTTTTCTTGAATCACAAATCAATAGGATAGTTTTACCTCGGCCGCCCAAACAAAAATTCCTAGCTTCGCCCCTACCACCAATTACAACTTACATTGTGTTCCACGTTATGGAGTTATGAAGTATAAGTTATTATTTTTGTTATGGTAGGTTCAATGCCATGTTTTACACCCTTTTCTTTTTTAATTTTTTCTTCGGTTAAATAATTAATGATCTAAAATAACATTAAACGGGGTGTTTGGTTCACTTGATGATGTTACATTATACCGTAATGTTACATTATTATAATGTTACATTAATGTAATCTCAATACAAGAATACAACATTATATTGTTTTAAGAAGGTGGTGAGATTAAGATGATGTAATATAATTTGTAATCTTAGACTATGGTAATGTTAGAAAAAATAAAATGAATCAAACATTTTAATATCACATTACTGTAATGTGCATTGCATTAAGTATACATCACAATGAACCAAACGCCAATAAATCTCATCATTTATGCATTTCGGTAAGCAATGTAGATGTCATAACTCATGAAAACTTTGGCAATGGAAGCTCCTTTAGTACAACTACAAGATGAACATTTTCAATCATGAATATTGTTAAAAATAGGTTTTGCAACAAAAATAAATATAATTTTTTATAACTGTTGACTTTGTAAATTGAATAAAAAACTTTCTACTAGTATATATAGTGCGTAATCAATTATATATTATTTTTAGGATTTAGAACACTAAATTCCATTTTTATAAATGATTGATTTAAAATGTATAAAGAAACAAATTATGTGTGCCTTTAATTTTGTTAACATTGAATGGATACTAATTTTTCATAGCATATCTAGTATGTTTTCATTGAATTCTATTTTTTATTTTTAGTTTTTTAGTTTATGCTTTGCACATACCAAACACAACCCCCCAAACACCCCCCACCACCCCCCCCCCCCCCCCCCCCCCCCAAAAAAAAACACCTCCCCTAAAGCTAGAATCTTGGCCCTGTCCTTGCTACTCTCTCTTCCTTTCAAGTTTATATTTAATTATAAAAAATATAAAATATAAAAAAAGGGACAACTTTGGCACTTCCAGAAAGTGAAATTTGTGATGAAACGCTATTAATGCATGAGTGGAAATCCTATGTAAAGAAATTTTTATTTAAAGAAAAAAAACTGAAGAATTAATATAATACAATTAGACCTAAACATATTAAGCTAATACCCCAACAAACTAATTCACATGCTACTAAAATTTTTAATAAATGATATGTGGTATCTAACCTGAACTTGTTCATAGGCCCCAATTGAAAGACGCTATTCTTGAGGGAGGAATTCCATTCAACAGGGTCTATGGCATGCATGCCTTTGAGTATCCCTCCTTGGACCCCAGGTTCAATCAAGTTTTTAACACAGCGATGCTCAACCACACTACTATTGTTATTAAACAAACCCTTGAGTCTTACAAAGGTTTTGAGCAACTCAGACAACTGATTGATGTTGGTGGTGGGCTAGGAGTTACTCTTAACTTAATCACTTCCAAATACCCCCACATCAAAGGCATTAATTTTGACTTGCCTCATGTTATACAACATGCTCCACCTTATCCTGGTATTATCTTAATTCATAGTCTCCTTTTCATAATGGCATTTTCTTATTTCACTAGTTTAAAATTTGATCAACATATGGTTTTTGTGGAATAATAATGTGTATACGATAATTTCAAAAGCCTAGATGGCCTATGGTGTATAAATAGTTAAATACACAATATATGTAGATAAAGAGAGATGTTAACTTATGTTGCAGGTGTGGAACATTTAGGAGGAGATATGTTTGAAAGCATTCCTAAAGGGGACAACATTTTTATGAAGGTTAGTTCCATATTTAATTTGTAGGCATCCTATTTTGATTGACCTATTGCCATGATTTAGATTTAAATCCAAACTCGTAATGCTTTTATTCCCATTGGATTGTCTCAAACTCTCAATTAGACCATGTCAAAAAGTGAAAAAATTCTTAATAGTTCCTAAGGTCTCATGAGATTCACAAGGTCCTAGTTTTGAAACCTCTCTAGCAAGCCTTTCAAAGGATTTCTCCCAATAATTATGTAGAATGTGTGGGAAGAGGGACTATACACAATTGGTGAAACAATCAAGTGCTCAAAAAACTTTGTGTTGTATATATAGGTATATACATGGATAGGTTGTAATAATGATGTTTGAGTTTGTAGAATATTGTTTCATAAAGTTGTTAAAGTGAAAATTCAAGTTCTGGAATTTTCTAAGTAAAAATTTGAAATTCAGCATTTTCGATCGATTGAAGCTTTGGCTCGATCGATCAAAATGGCAAGAAAATAATCCTGGAGCCTCTAGATGAATTTATCGTTATTTGATTCCTGTTTGATCAATCAAAAAGAGCACTCGATCGATCAAAAAGAGCACTCGATTGATCGAAAGGAACTTTCGACTGATCGAAAGTCATAAAACAGGACTTTTTGCAAAAGTTTCTAGTAATTGTTCTGAATGTTTGAAGGGGTATCAAGCTTTGTGAACGGTTTTATGAAACATTTTAACTCTCCATACGTGCCTTTTGATGAAATATAACCATATGGGTATAAATAGAGGCTTATGTTCACAAAATAGTAAGTTAGAGAGAAACACAAATGTAAGGACTGGGTTTGAGCACTTCCTGGCAACTTGGGCTCTTTACTTTCATCCTTGGACGTTTCTACCTCCTTGGCGTGGGCCTTGGGCACAATATAAACTAGGCTGGGGCTGCTGAATTCTTAGGCCCCACAATAGCCCCTTAAAATCCTGCTGTCCAGCTCCTCGGTCGGGGAGGAGGGTTTTGATATCCTCAGGCCTATGTCATGGCTTGTTAAGTCTCGTCCTCCTTAAGTGCCAGAGCCCTTTCACCTGCCCAAGGCACATTCCTAGCTCTTCGGTATAGGGAACGCGCCTGCATTAAATTCTGGCGGCTCTGTGCTTCCTACGTTCAACGATGTAATGATAATCAAACAGTGGTGATCTTTTTGACTTCATGGGTGGGAAAACCCACATAGTTACTCTTAACTGGGGGTATAAATACCCGTTTGAACCGATTTGCCTCTTTACTTTTGCATTCAAGAGCTTTTGGGCACATACTCTGAACTGGGTTAAGTCTCCAACCGATCTTACGTCTCTTTTCAACATAAAAAACTGCCCGAGGAGCTTTTCCTCATTTCTGTAAGTTCTCCTATCTCTCTCTAAGTTTCTTTCCCCCTTATTCCTTATTTTCCTTCGTCTTTCCTTGAGTTTCTTAGTCATTCCTAAGAATGGGTAGATTTAAGAAGTTGGTTGAGTCTAAAGAGGCGATGGAGAAGTTCATCGCAGATCATAGGATACCCAGTAATGTGGGTTTAAGATATTGTGAAGAGGGGGAGTGGTATATTAGGAGAAAAGAGGGTGAAGTAGTAGTTCCCATAATTGCCTTCCTTGAGGGTGGTATGAGAATTCCTATGGGGCCAGTGATGAGGGACTATCTTAGGCACTTTAGATTAGCTCCTACCTAGTGCGCCACCAACGTGTTCAAGATCCTGGATTGTGTGGACGCCTTGAACGAGAAGATGGGCCTGAGGTTAACCCACCACGATGTAAACTGGTACTACAACCTTCAGCACCTAAAGGGTAAGTCCTATTACATGAAGACAAGGGAGGATAGGGTTCGACTTATCCAATGTCTCCCTGAGTCCAGCTAGGGGTTAAATAAAGACTTTCTCATTTTGTCTGGGGAATTGCATGACGGCCTCCATTCTTCGACAGTGGAGGGGACACCAGGTGGGGTATTTAGAGTAGGAGAAGGTTTGACCTTTTGCGTTATCATAGTCTACATTGCTTGGTTGCTAATACGAACATGCCTTCTTTTTTGCAGATCCTGCGCGCTTTTGAACGGCACTTCCACTTGATTAACAAGGCGGATTTGGAAATTGTCCTTAGGGCAGAAATCTTTGTGAACGTAGCAGATAATCAAGTTAGGGCTACCCACAAGATCCTTGGATACGACCCAATACGGAAATCATTCTCGTCTTTGAAGTACGTGGTTAGAGCCAAAGATCCTCGGCTTCACAAAATTACTATAGTAAAGCACGGGTTTCAGCTTCCTAAAGGATCTCCTATCCCAGGGGGTGTTCCTTCGTTAAGCCCTTCTTCGTCCCATCAGGCTGCGAAGGACGAGGGAGAAGGTGCAGAGAGAGAATAAGAAGTTGCTGATTTGGGTTCGTCCGAGAACGAATTTGGCACCTTCGACCAAGTCAATTTGCCGAAGGACCTCTCTGGTGACTTTACCGACCCCAACTTGACCGAAGCGGACATCTTGTCAGAGGGGATTTCTTCTCAAGTCGAAATGGGTTTCAAGAGGAAGCCCCAAACTAGCCTATTCGATCTGATTGAGGGCCAGCCAAGGAAGGATGCGCTAGGGGGGTCTCATTCCAAGCTTCCTCCTTCCCCCCGTCCCAAGTCTCAGCCTGCTCAAACCAGGTCCTCCGCCCAACCTAAGCTTCCACCTCCTCCCTCTCACCCAAGCTTGCCACCAAGGCCTGAGCCCTCTGATCCCAAACAGAAGAAGGATAAATGCAAACGACCCATGGGGGCCGATAGATCTTGCTCCTCCCAGGAAGAGGATGAGGCTCGGCAACCTTCGAAGCAGCTAAAGATCAGGCATCAGGGTTATGACAAAGAAGTTGATACTCGGCCTGAGCCCCAAGCTTGGCTCCCTGCGCCGATGCTTCGCGGGGCTCCCCTGATGGACAACGCCTCCCTTAGGGGCTTCCAAGGAGGAGAGGGCACCCATGTGGCCGATGCGCTGGAAAGGTCCTTGCTGCTGCCAACTGATATGGCCGAGCTGAGGAACTTGAGGAGGTAGGAGGTGGTCTTTAGTCTCAAAAAGCACCTGGGCATGGTAAGACCTTTAACACTTGTGCCTTCATTAAATTTTACTCTTTGGTTTCCAACTTACTGTGAGCTTGTTTCAATTCGCAGGCTGTCTAGGCCACTTTTAGGTTGGAAGAGGTGGACAATAGCTAGAGTAAGGCCCTGGATAATAAGCGTGATAAGTGCCTGAAAGCTACTTGGACCCTTAAGATTTTCGAGTTTGATCTTGTGAAGGCTAGGGAGGACCTTAAAGAGATGATAAGGGCTAGGGACAGCGCCGAAGCAGGCCTGGCGGGCGCTCAAAAGTAGGCTCAGGACCAAATGAGGCGCTTGCTCGAGGTAAAGGAACAGCTGACAATTGCCAAAGAGCAAATCGCCGAGCTGAAGAAAAAGGCAACCGAGGTAGAGGGAGCCAAGAATGTTGCAGAGTTTGCCCGAGATGAAGCCCTACAGGCTAAGGTAGAGGTAGATTTTGCCAAGGAGGAGGCTCAGGCCTCTAAGGAGGCGGCCGAGGAGGAGGCTTATGCCTCAGGGGTGTCTGAGACGGGGGTCGCCCTCAAAGCTCAAGTCCCTGGGGTATGCAGGCTCTACTGCTCCCAGGTTTGGAATGAGGCCTTCAGACAAGCTGGGGTTGAGGCCTTATCTAACCTGTGGAAGGTGGAGAATGTGTACTACCCATTAGCCATCCATGAAGCTGCTCTACCTAACTCCGAGATTGAGGTGGTCTCTGAGGAAGTTGGTACTGCTCAAAGTGAAGCTGTTTCGGCTATTACCACTTCTGATGAGCTTGCCAAGGAAGCCGAGCATCCTGGGGTAAATGAGACACATGAGGGCCCTAATTAGGAAGCGCTCCAGGATGCTACAAGGCCCTCCTCTGAAGCCCAGGCCCCTGATGCCGAGGAGGCACCTCTTCCAGTTGATCCTTTGCGTGTTGCTCCCCCACCTGAAGGCCCCAAGGATCCGAAGACCCTTTCTGCCCAGCTCCCCAAGGAAGGACTCAAAATAAAATTGAAGAAGTAGCCCCCCTTAGCTAGCACCAGTTGTATTTTTTCTTGGTCTTTTTTTTTTTTTTTTTTTTTTTTTTGAACATTGTAATGTAATCACTACTATGTAATTTCTATGAAGTTAATAAAGTGTGCATTCTATTTCCCCTATTTACCCTGTTTATCTTTTCACTTGCACAATTCTAACTCTAATTGTGCCTCGGCTGACCATGGTGATAATTACAATAATCGTAAAGCTGTTTATACAAATGGAGACCTACCTATCTTTTGTTTTTGATTTAGAACCAGAATAGATCAAAGTCACTAGATCCTTCAACTCTTTAACAGACATTCAAACTTATGTAGAACAACCCTCCAGGTGTAGGACAAACAAAAACCATGTCTATGACACCCTAAAATGCTTTAAGCGACGCTTTTGGGCTTAACTCTGAGATTTTTAATGTAAGAAATGTCATCATTGTCTGCGATGATCACAACGAGCATCAAAGTAGTTAGCTAAATTAGGCTAGCTTGCTCATAGACTTTGTTTGATACTTAGGTAAGTTCTGCACAGTGCTAATTCTACCAAAGCAGGTGATCCAAGGACTAGGCAAGACCTTGTTTCTGTCTAACACTTAGGTTTTTGAAGTAACTAGTTTCCCCATAGGTTTGAGTCTGAGGACCATGCAAGATCTTGGTTCTGTCTAGCACCTAGATTCTTCTTGAAGTAATTAGTTTTTCCATAGATTTAAGTCCGATGACCATGCAAGACCTTGGTTCTGTCTAGCACCTAGGTTCTTCTTGAAGTAACTAGTTTCCCCATAGGTTTAAGTCTGAGGACCATGCAAGACCTTGATTCTGTCTAGCACCTAGGTTTTTCTTGAAGTAACTAGTTTCCCCATAGATTTGAGTCCGAGGACCATGCAAGTCCTTGGTTCTGTCTAGCATCTAGGTTCTTCTTAAAGTAACTAGTTTCCCCATAGGTTTGAGTCTGAGGACCATGCAAGACCTTGGTTCAGTCTAGTACTTAGTCTCTTCTTGAAGTAACTAGTTTCCCCATAGGTTTGAGTCCAACGACTATGCAAGACCTTGGTTCAGTCTAGTACTTAGATTCTTCTTGAAGTAACTAGTTTCCTTATAGGTTTGAATCCGAGGACCATGCAAGATCTTGGTTCAGTCTAGTACTTCATCACTACTGCTTGGAGTGAAGGGACTTGTCTTCGGCGTTGGAAAGCTTGCCTCTAGAGTGACAATGGCCTCGAGCCTGCTTTGCCGAGGAGGGGTCCTTCCACAGACTGGGCCCTTGGCCTAACACTGACCTGGACATGGGTGGCCTGACCCTTCACCCCCACGTACGACAGTAGCCCCAGTGCGCCATGTTTTCGCCACTTCTAATTACGAGGCGTCTTTTGGCTATTCGAGTTGCGTGCCTGATGTTTCGGTACGGGAGGCACACCCTTATTAATATCTTTGTGGATTAATGCAGATTCAACAACCTGTGGTTTCTTTGGAAATTGGGCGGGGTTAATATCGCTTGTAATTCTTCCTTTGAATTCCGTGTGGATTAATTTCCACCAGCCTTCGCCTTCTATATAAGGTGCTCTAGGAAATTGTTCTCTCACATTTTACAAATCCTTGAGTTCAATAGGAACTTTAAGTTCTCCACCTTCTAGGCATTTCCAAGGACCTTGCCAAGATTTTGATCAAGGCTTAGGGAAATAGGATGGCCCTGGATAAGGGCAAGGGTAAGGAAGCCAAGCCCCTTTTAGGAACCGAGAATTCCACCCCAACCCTGGAGGACGCAGTGGAGGCGAAGGAAGCAGAGGCCGAAGACGTTCCTACCATTCAACTGAGCAAGAAAGAAGACCCTCCATCTTCAGCCGAGAGCCAAAGCGGGTGTAGATCGCATCAGACTTTCGGTGCGACAAAGCTTGGAACTCACCTTGATGGTAGGGCATCTTGCAGTTAGGGGGAAGGTTTGTGAGAAAAATAACATTTTTCTCCAGTACGTGGATTTGCCTGCCCTTCAAGCTGGTAGTGATTCGCGTCTAGTTTACTTATCGATGGAGGTTTATAAGATTGTGGAACGGTTGATGCCCCAGTGTTGCCGCATCCAATGCTTAATTATCATGAAACTGAGAGAGAATCAAGGGAACATCTTGAGATGGGGCCATCAAGCATTTCCGCTTTTTCTCCTTTCTTATCACCGGTTCCACCCATACTGGGTCGATTGCTGTTGGTAGCCTTAAAACAAGCCTGCCTCGGCTTCTCTTTTTATAGTTAGCTTTAGAACAAGCTTGCCTAAGCCTCTGTTTTTATAGTTAGCTTTAGAACAAGCCTGCCTAAGCCATTTGGTGTATGATGTACTTTTCCCTTTATTTAATGAAGAAGTGGCTGTACTTTTTACTTATTTTACTTTCTGAATATTTCGTTTCTTTGCGATAATTGCTTCATGAGTGAGTGTGTTGTTGTTTTTCCCTCCCATGGGACTTGGAGTTGGTGTTGTTAATGGTAACAAAAAATTGTCACCCCAACTATAACAAAATCGACAGTAGCATTCAGACGCTAACTTTAAATGAGCTAACAACGTGAGAACAATCAGGAACACAACCATGTGCTCTATACCACAGGCTGTGCAATCACCAAAGAATGTTTCCAGTGCGCGTTGATTTTCCCAAAGCAGGGGGTCTGAGGACCCAGCCCAGTTAAGGCTTCGTTTAACCACAACAAAAGGTTCCAGGATATCAATATATTCTTTCCCAGCTACCAGACCCACGAGAACCAGCCCCTTGGTAGGGGTACAAGGCGTATACTTGACGTCAGGAGCCCCCAGGACTGTCCCTCATTTAGCAATCCTCCTCGCATAGTCAGTACTTCGAAGTGCATGCTTGAGCGAGGGTTGAGTTACGGCAACAACTGTGTGTACACTCTTGGGAATAAAGGGGAAGCTTCCGTTTGGCATGCACCACTACCAAAATGACCCTTTTCAAGGACCCTTGCTGATGGGAGCTCGGTCCTACCATGATTGACCGTTGCACTCACTAACGCATAAGTTCTCCCCACAGACGGCGCCAATTATAGGGACTAGGTCTGAGCACTTCTTGTTTTGGATGAGTGGACTCAAACCCAGTTATCCTAATACAATGAATTTGTAGAGAGTGGGCCAAAGAACTAGGTTTTAGCGCATGGACAATAGTCAATATGGCTTTCATGGAAATCAAACAGAGATGAACTGAGGTTAAGAAAGTTTGTCCTCGGCACAGTCCGAGGAGCTTTTCTCTAGTAATTAATGAATAAGAGTAGTTACAGGAATCCTCTAGCCCCCACTCTATGGGGGGTTTCTCCTAGTATATAGTCCTTTTACATTGATCTTTGTCTTCCACTTGTTGATCATCCAAGTCTATACCTGAGTGCCTATCCAGCCACCTTTCCAAGCCTCCTATGAGTTGTAGCAACCAAGGCAACACTGTTTAGACATCATTTCCTCATTAATGTGGCTAGGATGTCAGTCGCGGGCATTTAATATGGAGGTGACAGTTTCTCCTTGAATTGCTCCTCCACCGTGCTCCCATGGCTAATCCATGGTACCTGTCCTTTTCCTTGGGATGCTCTAGGAAGCTGCCCCTGATGACTTACCGCCCTTCCCTCCTATGATCTCGGCTGTCTGAGGACAAGGGCCTCCTCGGTAATGTATCTTGGCAAATTGGGCTCTTTACTTTCATCCTCGGACGTTTCTACCTCCTCGGCGTGGGCCTTGGGCCCAATATAAAGTGGGCTGGGGTTGTCGAATTCTTGGGCCCCACAACAAGAAATCTTGTGGTCATTCTTAAAAATTGCTATCTTTAGAACCTAACATCATAGTTGTATCCTGGGGACAAATTTGCAACAACCCTTTAGCAACAATAGTGTTGGAGGGGGGGGGGGGGGGGGAGGGGGGCAATATTGTCTAAAGAAAACGATATTGTGCATCCAAGTTATCTATTTTCTGTTTGTCTTTTGTATTAACTTTGTTCTTCCATTATTACTTTGTGTAATATCCCAACACTTTGTACACCCTCAACAATAATAAATAAATTAGATCTCTTCCAATTGATATGGAAATGGAGTCAAATTATACAAGAACTCAATAACCACATCAATTGGGATAGGGATTAAGTTATGACATATAATCTCACTTTATTACCATTATGGACAATTTTATATATAAAAAAATAAGTATATAGACAATTTCTTTGAATTTTTTTTTTTATTTACAGTAATGTCCTTTAGTATTAAATGTTTCGTGCAAAAAATGAATATGAATTAAAAAAAAAAAAAATGATGCCATAATTGATTAATTTTGTAGTGGATACTTCATGATTGGAATGATGAACATTGCTTGAAATTGTTGAAAAACTGCTACAACGCTATTCCACATGATGGAAAGGTAATAGTCATGGATGCAGTTCTTCCAATTACACCAGATATTAGCAGTTCTACAAAGTACACCTCTCAATTGGATGTGCTTATGATGACTCAAAACCCAGGAGGGAAGGAAAGGACTCGACAAGAATTTACTGCCTTGGCAACCAAAGCTGGATTTAGTGGCATCAAATACGAATGTTTTGTCTGTAATTTTTGGGTTATGGAGTTCTTTAAGTAAGACTTGCTTGTAATATTTAGGAATGCATCCTTCTGGGTTATGGAGTTCTTTAAGTAAGACTTGCTTGTAATATTTAGGAATGCATCCTTCATTTCTCTGAACCTGAAAATAAAGATGCTCACAACAAAAAAATTTAATCCAAAATTTCTAAGTTCAAGTTGTTAGTTGTTCATGTTCAGTCGTAAAATGAAATCCTAGCATCTAGAAATGCCTAAATTTTGCACCTGCTGAACGCATGAAAAATCAATGTTGTACTTCTGGAAGCATATTTCTGTGATACAGTCTACAAAAATCGGGGGACCAAAACTAACATTAACAGACCCCAAAACCAATTTGTGAAGAGATCAAACAGCTAGTGAGTGAGCAGCTCTGTTAGCACTTCTACTTCTACTGACCAATCTAAAGGAGTAACCAGTGCCAAAGTTGTCATGACATCTACATTCCTTACTCAAAGACGTAAATGATGAGACTTTGTTTTTATTTAGATCTTAAATTATTTAACCAAAATTATATTGTTTGACGTAATTTATAAATTTACTAATAAAAAGCAAATAGATGTGTTTAAACAATCCCATGCCAGAACATCAGGTACATGCACTTGTTGCCAAACTATAACAAGCTCACTAAACACAGGCATTGTATCTTTCAAACATAAGACCAAAAGCTGAACATGAAATCTCATTTAACTCTAGGGTTGGATCGTTTCTTCATATATCACAGGTAACTAATGCTGAAGTCTGCCATGAACCAAAGAGGATTTTATGGATGACGAGAGGAAGTGGAGCAGGGAGGGAGAGAGTGGTGGGTTTGGTTTTAGCCACAAGTTTTGGACTTTGTTATTGTGCTTTTGATTTTTTTTTTTTTTTTTTTTTTTTTCAGCCCCGATTTGAAGCCCTAGACTTCATTAAGTGTAATTGGTTTTTCCGTATTTTCATAGCTAAATCATGTCATTAGGGTATGTTTGGTAATTGTTTTTTCATCTTATTTTTTGTTTCCAAAAACAATTTTCTTTTTTTGAGACTATAAAACTTGTTTGGCAACCCAAAATGAATAGAAAATGAAAATTTTTCTCAAAACTCAATTTGTAAAGGAAATTGAAAATAAGCAAAAGACTAGCTTTTCTCAACTCCCTTTGGAAATTTGAGATTTGAAAACCTTTTTTTTTTTTTTTTTTTTTTGAAGTTACCAAACAAATTTTTTCATCTAGAAAATACAAAATAGTTTTTGAAAACAGAAAATTGAAAAAAAAAAAAATAGTTACCAAACATACAATTTGTCTTTATACCAAAAATCTTTACCTTTTCAACTTAAAATTTTGAGGTGATTGATTTATAAAACATCATTCGGCACAATAATGAATAATCAGAGTTTGCAATTTCAAACATGGTGGTGGGATATGCGAGAGCGTGGTAGATTATATATCTCCCCACCCCCCCCCCCCCCAAAAAAATGACAGTATCCCATACTTTTTTGTTTGTTTTTATATCCCATACCTTTTAATAGTGCCATTGGATGTTCACTAGGGAAATGGAGATGGCCATATTTCTAATTATTTTTATATTTAGGGTGTGTTTGGATACCACTTACTGCTGAAAATTGAAAACATTGTAATAAAATAATTTTTAAATATGTGAATAGTGCCGTGAGACCCATTTTTAATGAAAGTTTTAGTGAAAAAAGAGGTTTGTGGGTTCGTGAACAGTGCACAGGACTCACTATTTTAACACCTGATGCCCAACCACAGACGCTAGACATTATCCAAACGCAGCCTTAGAGAGAATAGGCTTTTTCAACTACCACTATAGCATGCAGATGCAAGGATTTTAAACACCAAGGCAGTATCTCCAGGTTGGGAGCATTTATGGTTAGATGATTATCCTATATTTCTCCCATTGTATAGAATTGTTTAGTCCATAGGACTAGGTTGGCAAACTATAATATAAGAGTTTGGGTAAATTCCATTAACCTCCCTTGAGGTTTGAACAAATACCACTAACGTCCAAGATATTTTAAAATTAACCAATTAGGTCCCTAAAAGACAATTTAATCCCTAGCACCCCTAACTCTGTAACCCCCTCCGTTACTCATTTTTCTTACCCGGTCTCTTCTCTCTCTAGTCTCTTCTTTCTTGCTCCTCTCCCTCAGACCAATCTTCACTTATCTCTTTCTCTAACCTTAAATCTGCTCCAATTTTACCCATAACCAATCCCGGCCAAACCCACAACAACAAAACCCAAACCTTACAACAAAACTCAAATCCAAAAAATTCAAAAAAATCCCAGCCAAACCCACAACAAAACCCAAATCTTACAACAAAACTCAAATCCAAAAAAAAAAAAAAAAAAAAAATCATAACAAACCAACCACCACATCATATTTGGGTAGTGCTTCTTCAAGAGACAATGAAGCAGATTTAGCTGTAAGGTCTGTGGCACTAGGGCTGCTGTGTCTTCCTTGTCCAGCTTTAAGGATTTGAAAGAAATTGATGTTGATGATAAGGGTTTGGATTTTGGGGTGGGGTCAGTTTTCTTACCTTTGCAGCATTGCAACAAGAGGAAGTGCGGGACCCAGTTGTGGTTGATGAAGATTCTGTTGAATTTGGTGGGTTTAGAGGGATCAAGGCTTCCAATAAGGCCAAGGCTGTGCTGGGTGAGTTTTGATAATCTTTGGTTTGAGAAAGTTTGGATTTATTTATTTATTATTATTATTATTGTTGTTGTTGTTGTTGTTGTTGTTGTTGTTGTTGTGGGTGTTTTGGCTTGTGGGTTTAATTGGGTTTGCTTGGTTTTGTGCTTTTATGGTACAAATATGGGTTTTTGAACTAGGTGGAGGAGTCCAATATGGCTGTGACTATGTAGTGTGGCTTTTGTGCAACAGTGTGGGTATGAACTATGGCGATGTGGGGCGAAAGAGAGAAACAAATGGGGCAAGAGAGATAAGAGAGATCTGAGAGAGAATGAGTGGAACGAGAGAGAAGAGACATGACTGAATGAGGGAAAGAAAAATAGTAACGAAAGGGGTTTAAGGTGTTAGGGGTGTTAGGGATTAAGCTGTCTTTTGGGGACCTAATTGGTTAATTTTAAAATATCTTGGACCTTAGTGGTATTTGTCCAAACCTCAAGGGAGGTTAATGGAATTTACCCTAAGAGTTTTAATGTGTAACAACCAATTTAGATAGAATTTCGACATGTCGAGAATCGTGGCAGAATTTGGTTTTCAAGCCTAGCCTGCCACCTAAACCTCTAGGGTTTTGTGCTATTAAAGCCTAGGTATATAAGAAACCTTATAGGACGTGATTACAAACTTTGGAGAGATGTGCCTTTGCATCTAGAATTTGTTTGTATTGAGTTCTTTCAAAGCATCAATCAAAGATCCAAGTTCATAATTCTAAAAATGTATTGATCAAGACTGAGTTTCTATAGTTTAATTACAACAATGTTTCTAGATATCAAATCTTCAAGTGGGTATTTGAAATCATGAGCGGTATATTCATATTTAACAGAATTCACTAATAGAAGAGTTCATAGATTTGGAATTGCTTGTGGTCATATTAGTAAGTACTAGAGAAAGTAGCAAATTAAAATAATATTGTAGTAGTAACCAAAAAAAAAAAAAAAATGAGCCATTAATTTTTTAGATAAAGTAGCACATATTACGGGTATTTTAGACTATCAACCAAAGCGGACACCAAGACTCTAATTTATATAAATTTTAAACAATGAAATAAAATTTAGAATTTCAAATATTGTTACTTTCATTATTTAACCCATTATTTGAAGATTTTCAAGGTATTATATCGTGAGGTACAAGAATTTAAATAAGGTATTTGCGCCATGTGTCATACCCATGACTAAGGAGGCCATTATTGCGCTAAGGAGGTCAAACGCTAGGACAGTAAGGCCACGTCAGTGGCATATTACCAGAGGAGGTCATATTATAGAGAAAGAGTTTCGGGAAAGGGGTTCGCCTTGACATGATTGAATGGATGGTGGCTACCACCACATTTAATGCATCCCACCAAACCTTCTAGCTGCATTTATGTGGAGAAGACCCTTGAACAGTGTTGCCTTAGCTGCCCCAACTTACAAGGGGCTTGGGAAGGTGTCTGATGGGACCAACACTCAAGTAGTGGCCTGGACAATCAACAAATGGAGGGCCAAGATCGTCTAAAAGGAGCTATATAATGTAAGAGACCCTCTAGGGAGTAGGGGTCAGAAAATCTGGAGAGAACACATTGTAGAAACAAGAACTAAAATTGTTTCTAAGTCTAAAAGAACTATATTCAAGAATCATTCTCCTCGGACTTCACCAAGGAATGATTTCCTTGCTTAGAACTTGTCTTTCTTTGCTTTTTTAGTATCTTTAATCCACTGTGCGTGTTATCTAATCCATTGAAGCCCAGCTTTTAAGCCCACTCTTTACAAATTCATTGGATCGGGCTATCTGGGCCTTAATCCATTCATCTTTTGGGCTCAGGACCAAAACTTGTCATTACAATTGGCACTGTTTGTTGGAAAGGCTTGAGCTTTAGTGAGTTCAACGTCCAACCATGGTAGGATCAGGGCAAGACCGAGAGGAGTCTATTGGTTCCCAATGTCAAGACTAATTCCTCAACCTTGAGCGAAGGAGAGACCACGAGGTTAGTGTGCACACCACACATACCAACAGGAGTCAGTCTCAAGGTGGGAGTTACGTCTCTCATGAGTAAAATACTAGAAGCATGCAGTTGGAGATTAATCGTCTTTGTAGGAGGCTACGCTGGCAGCTACGGAGAAGGACTCCCTCAGATTTTGACCCCTCCTCTGATGATCACGGAGATGGTAGTTACAGGCCTAGGTCTAGGACTCCTCCTAGTGAGTCTTTTTCGTATGGTGAGGACCGTCATTACAAATGGAGAAGTAAGAGTCCATCTCGTGAAGGTGCGAACAATGATGTTATGAGTAGGGCTCTTAACCAGATCTTTAAATCACTATTTACGCGTAGAATTGAAGGGGGAAAGCTTCCTATGCGGTTTACTCAGCCAACATTCACTGTGTATAATGGCAGAATGGACCTTGTGGAGCACGTCAGCCACTTTAACCAGCGAATGGTCGTTCACTCCCGGAACAAAGCCTTGATGTGCAAAGTGTTCCCATCCAGTTTAGGGCCCGTGGCGATGAGATGGTTCGACAGTTTGAAGCAAGTTTTTTTAGCTCCTTTAAGGAGCTTACTAGGGCCTTTTTGTGACTTGCAATAGGGTTCCTCAACTCTTGTGAAAGGTTTTTAGACCCCTTAAAACAACAATTAGATTAACCTAGTTAATAGCCAAGTGAATAACTTAGTTAATTTATGCAATTCTAGGTTATCACAATCACACAATCATATCAAGAATATATAAAGCATTGGAAAAATAAATAACACAAGATATGATGACCTAGGAAACCACACGGTAAAAACCTGGGGAGGATTTGACCTAGCTATCCTCAAGGTAAACCTGAATTCACTATGAAAGAATAGAAGTTCATATAAAAGGACTTACAAGCTCCCTACTTGACTTCCTAATGCTACCCACCAGTAGAACTTACTGACACGACCACGTGCAAGCTCCGAATCCACGGACTCCTTCTTTCTTAGATTCTCCAATCAGCTACAAGCTCCCCGCTTGTTTTATTTTAAGCTCCAATGGCAGCAACCGAGTTGATCATCAAGATGTTGAAGTAATCTCTACCTTGAAAACCCTAAGTTTTGTGTAAAGGAAAGCTCTTCTAGATCTTACAAGAGATTTACACAAAACAGAAAATATGAACAACAATACAACTGAAGCAACTCTCAAAAACATGGCTAGGGTTTTGCCTTATATACCTAGGGCAAAAACATAAAACCCTAAACGTTTAATGAAGTAGGGCTGAGTTGGAAATTTTGCAGAAAAAACAATCTGACCGACTTTCGATCGATCGAGTCTATCCTTCGATCGATCGAGCCAGGCCGAAAGTCACAAAGACTTCTGCAGCCACTCGATTCCAACTTTACAATAAATAATCAACTTTGAGTAAGCCTAAACAAGACTAAACATATTGTTTTGATCATGGTTTGCCAACATTACACATTAGAGTTCTAAATACATAAAATCCTAAATCTTTAGAACCTAACACCTTGGATTCCTTGCTGTCTATGACCATGCGAGAGGGGGAGACCCTGAAAATGTATTTTGACAGGTATTGGGAGATGTTTAACGAGATAGATGGGAACTTTGATGACATGGCTATAAAGGCTTTTAAGGTTGGCTTGCCCGCTGAGTATGATCTAAGAAAGTCTTTGACTAGGAAACGGGTTAGGAGTGTGCGTCAGCTCATGGACCGTATTGATGGGTATAAACAGGTCAAGGAGGACCAGCAACAGGGAAATGGGAAAGCTAAAGTGGTCCCTCAGGATAAAAGGAACTTCAGGTCAGATAAGTACAATAACAACCAACCTCGGAGAGATTTTACGGGGCATTCTAGGCCTACCACTACTCAGGTAGTCAGTATTATGTTTCGAGAGCTAGTACACCAAATCCTGGAGAAAATTAAGAACAAACCGTACTTTTAGCGGCGGAACAAGATAGGAGGAGACCCCACAAGGCGTAACCAAAGTCTTCACTACCAGTACCACTAGGAGAAGGAGCACACCACTGAAGATTGCAAGACGTTGTGGAGTTATTTAGAGCAGTTGGTTAAAATTGGGAAGTTAAAGCAATTCCTGTATCAGCCCAATAGGCAAAGTAGTCAGGTGGGGTTGGGGGCTCAGAGAGACGTTTCTATAAGACCACATTTAGGTACCATTAATGTCATTCTCGCTACTCTTGGGAGAACTGGCTCTCAGCCATCCAGGGTGCTATTAATAGCTCAGCCATTTATTGAAGACTTACCCCCTGATTCGAAGAGGAGTAGAGTGAAGGTCCGACCAACTTTGAGCTTCTCCGATAAGGACAAAGTTGGAACCTTGCAGCCACACGATGATGCCTTGGTGGTTACTCTCAGGATAGAAGGGTATGATGTGAAGAGGGTGCTAGATTAGGATAACGGTGCAGAGATCATGTATCTTGACCTACTTAGGGGACTGAAGCTAAGACCCGAGGACTTGACCTGCTATGACTCCTTTCTGATAGGGTTTGATGGGAAGATTTTCTTCTCGAGGGGCCAAATTAGACTGCCTGTTCAGGCAGGGTTAGAAGTCGTGGAGGTGAATTTCATCGTAGTAGATGCCTACTTCCCCTATACTTCTATTGTGGCAAGACCTTGGCTTCATGCCCTAGGAGCCATGTCTTCCACCTTTCCCTTGAAAGTGAAGTACCTGTTAAGGGACCAGGTCGAGGGGCTGGTCAGAAGCCAGTCTATGGCTAGGCAGTGCTTGGTGGCTGCATTTAGACATTAGGTTGAAGGGGCTAAGTGCGAGCAACTGGAAAAGTTATTATTGGCGACGATGAGGAGAAGTTCTTTCAGGTAGGAGCTCGGCTGCCTCCTCGGGAGAGGTAAGAGCTGATGGATTTTCTTAGGAAAAATATCGATGTATTTGCGTGGAGCGCCTACGACGCCCCTGGGGTAAATCCAAATTTCATTTGCCACCATTTAAACGTCAATCCATTTGCCATCTCCAAGAAGCAACCACCAGAGTGCTTATCTAGGGAACATTCTGATGCCGTCAAGGGGGAAGTACTTAAGCTCAAGCGGGCTGGGGCCATAAAGGAGATATTCTACCCCGAGTAGCTGGCCAACACAGTGGTGGTAAAGAAGAAAACTAGGAAGTGGCGAGTGTGTGTGGACTTTACATATTTAAATAATGCTTGCCCAAAAGACCCTTTCCCCTTGCCTCGAATAGATCAATTAGTGGACGCTATTGTAGGCCATTCTCTGATGAGCTTTTTAGACGCATTTCAAGGTTATCATCAGATACCATTAGCTTTGGATGATCAAGAAAAGACTGCTTTTCTTACACCCACTAGGAATTATCACTACAAAGTAATGCCATTCAAATTGAAAAATGCAGGGTTTACCTACCAGAGGATGATGACTAGGATGTTTGAGCCTTAGTTGGGCAAAAATATTGAGATGTACATAGATGATATGGTGGTGAAGAGTAAAGTAGAGTTTGAGCATATAGACAACCTCAGGAATATTTTTGAGATACTGAGGAAACACAAACTACGTCTTAATGCAGCTAAGTGTTATTTTGGCGTGGCCTCTAGCAAATTTCTAGGTTATATGGTTACCCACCGCGGAATCAAAGTTGATCTTGATCAAATTAAAGCCATTAACGACCTATAGCCTCCTTGGAATCCTAAAAAGGTCCACAAGTTGACAGGGATGACTGCCGCTTTGAATCGATTCATTTCTCGATCAGCGTACAAGTGTAGGCCCTTCTTCTAGTTGTTGCATAAGTGGAAGGGATTCGAATGGACGGACGAGTGTTCCTCGACCTTCCAACAGTTGAAGGAATATCTTTCCCGACCACCTATTATGTTCAAGCCTGAATAGGAGGAGGTTTTATTCGCTTACTTCGTTGTAGCCTCACAATGAGTCTGGTACTGTGGAGAGGGCCATCTTATGTGAACAAACCAGCTTATTATGTGAACAAATCATTACATGAGGTAGAGATTTTCTATTTACCATTGGAGAGGGCCATCTTGGCAGTAGTGCATACTACACAGAAGCTCCCACATTACTTCCAAGCTCACACTATTGTGGTTCTAACCCAACTCCCACTCCGATCGTTGCTTCAGAAAGTTGATTACAAAGGGAGGGTTGCAAAATGGACAACGATCCTAGGAGCCTTCAATATTAAATACATGCCTCGCACCTCTATAAAGGGCCAGGTCCTTGTAGATTTAGTGGCTAAGTTTGCTGAGCCTTTGTTTGAAGAAAGCGGTGAAAGGCCGTGCATGGATGGAAAATCAGTTGAGACAATTGTAACACCCCGACCCAACTGTATAGTTAAACTACGTGTTTGAGTGGTTAAGTATTATTATTATTTTAAGCTACTTTCTTTATATAATTATTTAATAAACATATTATTTTATAATGTCATTGAATAAGAATTGTAAAGATTATAAATAATTGAATGGCTATTGTATTATAAATACATACTATGTACAAAACTATATTAAGAGGTTTAAGTTATTATATGCATAGTTACTGGCGTTTTAATTAGGTATGATGCATGAGATGTTATAGTGGAAATTCCACCCACACATGCAACCAATGGAAATTCAACACATAATGCCAAAGTACCATGCATGTTGACAAACCCAAAGACCAACACTTGGCTGGCCATGCAAAAACAAACTCCACCTCATTCTTCTTTGACTTTCTCAAAATATCTAGAACATCCAAGAAGCCCTCTCTATTCTCACGGGTCCACACAAATCAGAATTTCTCACCTCACTTTGCTCTATTTTCTCTTAAGGAAAGAGCTAGAAGCTCTCTTGAGTCCCTTTTCTCATACCCACAAGTCCAACATCAAAAGAAAGAAAAGCTCTCATCTCTTCTCTCCCTCTCACACCTACGGGTCTCGCAACAACAAGAAGTTTCTTTCAATCCTTCTCAAGCTCTTGTTCCGAACTTGAAGCTAGAGTGATTCTAGCTCTATCACTCCAAGAATCCGTGTCTAGGGTAAGGAGAAAATGTAATTCTTTTAGTCTATTGTCCATTTTAAACTTAAGTGATGGTTATATGGATTTGTATATGGGTGTGTTGGAATTTAGAGATTGTTGATTGCTTGAATATGAAGTGAGTCATTGTTTATGCTTGCATGTGATCCTAGATGATACACTAAGATAAAATCTGTTATGGGTTAGTGTTAAAATGAGTAAAATAGATAGATGAACTTTATGGAATTGCTAATTGAGGTGCTGAATGTGTAGTTGATTTAGTAATTGAAGCTTGTTGAGAGTTAGTTCATGAACTTGTTAAGAGTTGCACTCATTGGTTAACTTGTTTGGTCATCATAAATCCTGTATTTTTCTAGGATAGCTATGGCCAAAAGGTTTGTTGGAGATTATTATATAATATGTCCAGTATGTGTGTATTAAATTTCATATGAAAATACCATCGTTTGATAATTGTTTGTGAATTTACAAGAAAATGTTTCAAAGCTGTCACTGTGACAGATTCTGTGTTTACACATGATAAATTATGTATTAAATTGTATACGGTGAATTTGGATTCTAGGGATATTTTCTATGAAATCTAAGACACATATGGTTGTAATGGAAGTGGCCTCACAGCATTTGAATTAATATAAAAATAATGGATTAATTTCTAAGTTGCATGACATTCTGTCAGGACATATTTGAGCATGTTTTTTAATGAATCATGACTTTATGCTTTGACTCTGAAATTGATATGTAATTTACTACACAGCCAGAGGAGTGGCTTTGTAAAATTGCATGAAGATTGGATGTGTTTAGATACCCCATTTGTATTTTACAAATAAGGCATTTGTTGCTGAAATGAGCAGTAAACAGTAAATGATAACTCTAACTTTGAGGATTTAATTCTAAAGTTAGGGTGAATGTTTTGAGCTATAATTTAATATGCTCATCATTTGGTATGTTCGGATCATAGATAAATTTTGTATGACTTGGTTCAAGGTTTAGCACTCAAAGGAGGGGTTCTAAATCATTCGATGATTGTATTTATGAAGTTGTTTTGTTCAACATGCTGTATGTTGCCTTATGAGTGTACATGGTTACTTGACAATGCTTAAAGGATTTTATGTTTATGCATGCATTATTGTCTTCATCTCAAAGCACCTTCTAAAACGAAGTTGGCTCTTCTAGAGATATGATATTAATATGAGAATGTTGGTTTTTCCTTAGTTTGGTACATCATTTGTTGATGTGTGCATAATATGTTTGTGGGAACCTCGTTGAGGTGGGATTAGAATTTCCTTGATTTTAAGATATAGGTTTTGAGATGAATGTGTAAGTTTATGATAAGGAATAATTGATAGTAATAAGCTTTGATATTTGGTTTAGGTGTTACCAGTACCCAAGTCTAAGTTCCTTCGACTGTAGGCTTTTGGTTCCTCTACTTTCAGGTAAGGGATAAGTTATATGAGCATTTGGTAAGTTATGAGGTTATTTTAAAGTGTATTATGCATTAAAAGGTTTTTGATTAGAGATATGGCATATAATCATGTTTCAGACAAAGATATGTTCGTGAGCCTCGAAACCTTATGTATATGATTTAAGCATATTGATGCTATTACTAATTCCCAAGAACATGATGTTTAAAGAAAATAATGGAAATGCTATTATTGTGAAATGTTATGCAAACTATGAATTTCAGTATGATGTATAAGTATGAAATGTTTATGAGTTATGTCCTATGGTAATCTGAACTCGGCCAGTAGGGGTTAAATTATTGGTTTTCCATAGAAAATGTTATTTGTTTGGCCATTGAAAGTTGGAGGAAATGGGGCTGCTCGTAACTCTAATTTGAACAAAGCTTCTTCCCTAATGTGTATGGATAGCAGGGAGGAACAAAACTTTAAGGGGATGAGCCATCAGGCCTCCCAAAGAGGACAATATCATGCACACGAGGGCACCCAAATGTGATGAGGCATTCTCTGTCATGCACATGCACCACAAAATAAGTACAAACTTACCAAATATGGACTAACCAATATGTTATGAACAGTTATATTATTGTATTGACTATGAGAGAATGATTTGTTTAAATGCATTATGAAAAGTTAAAAACTCTTATGAAAGAAGTTTATGACGAAAAGAAAAGCTTTTCTTTAAAGATAAAATTTTCTAAAGTTCTGTTGTGCTTTAAAGATAAAGAATCTGATGAAAAGGTTTTGGTGTTCTATAAAGATAAATCTTCTTATGGAAGTACAAGTTTATGTTAAAAAATTATTAGATATTTGTTCTTTATGAAATGTTAAGTTTTATGACTTTGAAAGTTATATTATTTTACGAGAAGAAGTTTATAAAAAAAAAGTTTTCTTATTCGTCAAGATGTTTCTAGTTTAAAACAAAGTTACAAATTATCTGATTTAAGTTAAAATTATTATTTGGTAACAAGAATATATATATATATATATATGTATATGATTCTAAACAATCAATATTATTCAATTCGAAAGGTTTTGGTAATATTATTTTGATAAGAAAAGGGAGAACAATTATTTTACTACGAAGAGAGTATAAGTTATTATTATAAATATTATAAAATACTATGCTTGAAAAGATGTTATCCTATTTGAACATTTATAAAATGGGATGATTTGATTTACATGCATTCTTATTAAATTCTTATGTATCTTACCCTTATTGAGCTCTGTAGCTCACCCTTTTCACTCTTTGAGTTAACAGGTGTTATTTTGGAGCAAAGGGAGCCTTAGTCGAGTTTTGGAAGGAGCTGGTTTTAGTTTTAAAAGTATAGATCCTAAACTAGCAATTTGATGTTTAGCTTTGCAGTATTGTGTATTTTAGGATCTAATAAAAGTTGTGTACCTTAAAGCATTAAGAGATGTATTATGTAAATTTTAGAATTTGAGTAACTGGTGGATCATGTTATTCTTTGAGTACAGTGTAGATACTTTGAATGTCAAGTGAAAATTTATATCATTTAAGTAAAGAAATAAGAAAGAAAAGAAGGAGGGAAGCGTTTGTAAAAGTTTTATAAAAGTTTAGTTGGTTCTTGTTAATACCAAGTTTAGGCTTGATATTAACATGCCGGTCATGGTCACAAATCTGGGTATTGGGTTTGGGACGTGACAACGATCACCTTGCAAGAACCTTTATCTTGGAAGGTTTATGTTGACGGCGTAGCAAACTAAAGGGGATTAGGAGTGAGGCTAGTTGTACTATCTCCTGAAAGGATTATCATTGAAAAATCCTTAAGACTAGGCTTCTCGGCCATGAACAACGAGGTTGAGTACGAGGCTTTGTTGGTAGGGGTGGCTATGGTTCAAAAAATGGGAGGAAGAACAGTGGAGATGTTTTTGAATTTGAGGTTGGTTCTAGGCCAAGTAAATGGAGAACTGGAAGCCAGGCATGTGAGGATGCAAGAGTACTTGAACCAGGCTAGGCTCTTGCAATCAAGATTTGACTCTTTTTCCTTACACTAAATCCCTAGAAGCAAAAATACGTATGCTGATTCCCTTGCCACTCTTGCAACCTCCTTGATGTAGAGTCTACATCGGGTCATCCTGGTTGAAGATCTATGCAACCCTATCGAGATGAAGAGGGATAAGTTCCAAATTTATCAGCATAGGGTGGGACCTAGCTGGATAGATCCTATTGTCCTATTCCTAAAGGATGACATCTTGTCCCAAGAGAAAGGGAAGGCTGACAAAGTGCGAAGAAAGGCTCCTCAATCTTGGTTGTCCGAGGACCAAAAGTTGTACAAGCGCTCTTTTTCTGGGCCATATCTGCTATGCATCCATCCTAAAGAAGTGGAGCCACTCTTGGAAGAGTTGCACGAAGGGATTTGTGGAAGTCATACAAGAGGCAGATTCTTGTCTCACTGGGCCCTTACTCAGGGATATTGGTGGCCCAATATGCAAAGAAAAGAAGAAGAATACGTGAAAAAGTGTGACCAATGTCAGAGATTCACTCCCAACATTCCTTAGCTAGAGGGCGTTCTTAATCCTTTGTCTAGTCCCTAACCTTTCACTCAGTAGGGCTTGGACATTGTGGGGCCATTCCCAAAAGTAGCAAGAAATAGAAGATGGCTTTTGGTTCGCACTGATTACTTTACCAAGTGGGTTAAAGTTGAGCCACTGGCGAACATTAGGGACGAGGATGCTAAAAGGTTTATGTGGAAGAACATTATCACTTGGTTTGGGATTCCTCATACCCTCATCTCAGGCAACGGACTTCAGTTTGATAGTAAAGCCTTCAGAAGGTACTGTTGTGAATTGGGTCACGAATAGGTATTTCACTCTAGCATATCCCCATGGGAATGGGCAAGCCGAGGCTGTCAATAAGGTCATAATGAATGGACTCAAGAAGAGATTGGATGATTCAAAGGGCAAATAGGTGGATGAGCTTCCACATGTCCTCTAAACATATCAGAGTACCCCTCGTAGGTCAACGGGGGAAACCCCCTTTTCAATGACTTAACAGGGTTGAGGCTGTGATTCTTTTGAAGATCGGATTCCCAACGCTGAGGACTAGCTTATTCGCTCCAGATAGCAATGACCACCTACTATAAAAGAACCTAGATCTAGTCAAGGAGCTGAGAGAAAGTGTCATGGTTCAATTAGCATACTATCAGTAGAAGCTCAAACAGAGGTATGATTTAAGTGTAAAGTTAAGGTTATTGGCCCCCGGGGACTTGGTACTGAGAAAGGTTGTGGGTACTGCAAAAGACCCAACATGGGGGAAGTTAAGGCCTAATTGGGAAGGGCCATATTGTATCACCTCGGTAGCAGGCATAGGTGCATACTTTCTAGAATATCTAGACGAAAAAGTTGTACCGCGACCTTGGAATGTAAATAACCTGCGAAGGTACTATTATTAATGACAGGCAGCTCTGTCATGTTTCCTTTATGACATTATGCATTGTATCAATTACCTATATGAATATTAAACATAACCTTGGTCATGTTTAGATCCTCGGACCACATATCTTGGGTAAATTAATATTCCTGATTATCAGTATGAATATTAAATAGAACCTTGGTTATTTCTGGCTCCTTAAATCACATACCTTGGATAAATTAATATTCCTGATTACTTGAATGGATATTAAACAGAACATTGGTCATGCCTGGCCCTTCGGACCACATACCTTAGGTAAATTAATACTTCCCATTATTTCTTTGAATATTAAACAGAACCTTGGTCATGTTTGGCTCCTCGGACCACATACCTTGGGTAAATTAATATTCCTGATTACTTGAGTGGATATTAAACAGAACCTTGGTTATGTTTGGTCCTTCGAACCACATACCTTGGGTAAACTTATACTTCCCTTTATTTCTCTAAGTATTAAACAGAACCTTAGTCATGCTTGGCTTCTCGGACCATATGCCTGGCTTCTCGGACCACATGCCTTGGGTAAATTAATACTTCCCATTATTTCTCTAAGTGTTAAACAGAACCTTGGTAATGTTGGGTCCCTTGAACCACATGCCTTGGGTAAATTAACACTTATAACTATACAAGCCTACTGTGGAATGGGGTGCTAGGTGAAATTCAAAGTGTGGTGGCCTTCTAGGATTATACACCCTGTATAGACATGAGCTTCACTATCATTTCAGGTTAAGAAGAAAATCCAAAAGTGCATTTCATCCTTTGAGCTATTTACCTAAGGTATACTAAGTTTGTTTTTTGGCAGCTGCCAAGTGCCACAGACAAGGTAAAGTTATCCAACTCTACTGCTAACTACATGAAAGGTAACAGTTGGACTGTTAGTTGCCTGAGTAACTGTTAACTTTTGGGGTTAGAATATATCCTAATCAAGGTGATAGCCACTTTTCTCACTATTTACATGAGAGCAATTTATTTGAATTAGCAACAATTCATTACTATTAGCTTTTGTTAAAGTATGGGTATTCACCCTTAGAAGTATCATCAATCTAAAGTCTTAGCGGGGGGCAAAACAATAATTGCAGCCAACCAAAGACAAATATTGCAAGAAATACAAAGTCCCACAAAAGCAAAAGTCTATGTCTTTTCATTGATAAGAAAGGAGTTACATCTCAAAGATGGCAAATTGCCATAACAAAGGAAAATTACATTAAAAAAGAAAAAGAAAAAAAGAAGAAGAAATAACAATGAGTAAAAGAAAAAGATCCTAAACTATGCCTTGGCTAGAGGAAGGTCATCTTTGTTGTCCGGCTGGGAGACAGGAGGATTGGTGGCCTTCAGATCAACTTCCTTGGATTTGGGATCAGCCTCCTTGGCCATAGGAGTAGCATCCTTGGCCCTGGAAGCGGCATCCTTGAGCTTAAGGGTAGCCCCTGGACCTTTGGCCTCTGGCAGGGGCTTAACCTCTTTACCCTTGCCCTTATCCTCTGGCCAGGAACTACCCTAGCCAGCCCCTTACCCGTAGCCACCTCAGCCCCTTGGCCTTGGTCACCAACCTTGCTAGGCCCTTTGGGAACCTCAACAGGATGAAAAAAGGCCTGGGTGATGAAGGGTTGCTTAGAGGAGGTTGGGGCAGGGGTTGCAGGAGGAGGGAGTGCAGTTGGAACTTCACAGATATCCACAGGGTAGTAAATGTTCTTAGCCTTCCTCCACTAAGAAGCAGCAGGGACTCTTACCAGGTTGAGTGCCTCTGCCCACACTTCCTCGCAGTAGTCCCTGCAGACCTCCGCCAGCTCCTTTGCTAAACGAATCTCAGTTTCCTGTACCCTAAGATCATAGGATGCCTGTTCCAAAGCCTTCGCCGCTTCCATGGGCGTCCGAGCAACCTTCTTGGCCTTCCCAAGCTCTACCTTCAAGTCCGCGACTTATTGCTTATCCGTGGCCAGCTCTATTTCAGCATAGTGGAGCTTTTTGTGTTACTCTTCAGCTTGGTCTTAGGCATTCTTGAGGCCGGCCTCAGCGCTCCTTCTTTCCCTCTCCTCTGTCGTCAACTTCAAGGATAGCTCCTAGTTTTTCTACTCTGCTGCACCCAGGGCCTTGCTGGTCTCAGGGCAAAGGTTAACCTCGACCCTGGCTTCGTTGCAAGCATCCTTCACCTACTCCTTAGCCATGAAGACCTCCTGGACGGCCTGCGCAAAAACAACAAGGGAATTTTATGTTAAAAAAATGGGGGGAGGGGGGGGGAGGGGAAGGACAACCCATCATGACAACCTAGCATGAAAAGAAGCTTACCAAGGCTAAGTCCCTCTTAGGGACATAAAAAGATCTTTCTACCTCATGGTCTGTAGCGCAGACATATCTTTGGGCAGCGGCAGGAGCTGCTCCAAGGCCTCGGCTAGGTAGTGGCCTCCATTAGAAAGAAATGAAATACTAAAGAAACGGAGAGAGCAGCAAAACTAAGGAACTAGTGCCTATGTTAAGAGACCTAAACCTAGGGTAACCTACCTGGCTCTTCTTCCTGAGTTGGGCAGTGAAGACCATCGTGCCATTCACCAGAGGCGATTAGGTAGTCATCCTTCATGCCCTTCTTGGACTAGGGAAAACACGAGACGAGCTTAACTACTGAAGACCTAGACTTAAGATAGTAGCCTGAGTCTGCCAACAGATGGCACTCGTACATCCAAACGACATTATGCTAAGTGAGGTTCAACCCCATTTTCTCATTGAGACCGTCTACGCTACCCAAGACTCTAAATAGGTTAAGCGTGCATTGATGAGGGCAAATCCTATAGGCTATCAGGAAGTCCCCTAGTCACCCTCCCTATGGGTAGCCTCATCTCCCCTTCTATGAAGGCAATCATGAGAATGACGACCTCCTCTTCCCTTCTGTGGGTAAGCCATTCACTCGGAGGGTAGTACCGCAAGGAAACACCCTGGGGAATGTGATACAAAGCTCTAAACCCTTCCATACCAATGGAGGGAATCTACTAAATGAGCGAACCTACCCATCTAGACTAACTAAGGAGAAAAGAGAGAAACTTATGTGAAGGTAAAAATAGAAAACAGACTGGTCAAGGAGAAAATAGCCTAAGAACGAAGAAACTTATGAGAATAATGACAAGGGTCACTTCAGAAGCTTCTTGAAAGCTTGAAAATTTAGGAAGCCTTGAGAGTTTGGAAATTTAGGAAGTCTTAAGAGTTTGAAGATTGGTAAAGTGGGAGAAATGAATCCCCCAAGTGCCTTATATAGGAGGCGGAATTGGGTGGGAGTTATCCCACCCAAAATTTGAGGAGAAATGTCAGCCATAGGATCTTTATCTCACTGTAAGACATGGGGAACAAAGCGCTACTTGGAGCATTCAATAAGACATTGCGGACTCCGAAGCGCTAGAACGGTTATGAGGCACGCGAAGTGACACTTTCATGTGTGGAAATCAAAGAAACGTATGGAATTAATTATCCAAGGTCAAAAACCCGTTTTGCTCTTCGAATAAGAGAAAATAATTGGAGTTTTGAGGGGCTATTGTGGGGTACAAGAATTTAAATAAGATATTTGCACCACGTGTCATGCCCATGGCTGAGGAGGCCATTATCGTGCTGAGGAGGTCACACGCACAAATAGTAAGGCCACGTTAGTGGCACGTTACCAGAGGAGGTCATACTATAGAGAAAGAGCTTCGAGGAGGGTGTTAGCCCTGACATGACTGAAGGGATGGTGGCTACCACCACATTTAATGCATCCCACCAAACCTCCTAGCTGCATTTATGTGGAGAAGACCCCTGAACAGTGCTGCCTTAGCTGCTCCAACTCACAAGGGGCTTGGGAAGGTGTCTGATGGGACAAGCACTCAAGTAGTGGTCCGGACAATCAATAATGAAGGGCCAAGATCATCTAAAGGGAGCTATATAATGTAAGAGACCCTTCAAGGAGTGGGGATCGAAAAATTTGGAGAGAACACACTGTAGCAACAAGAACTGAAATTGTATCTAAGTCTAAAAGAACTATATTCAAGAATCATTCTCCTCGGACTTCGCCGAGGAAGGATTTCCTTGCTTAGAACTTGTATTTCTTTGCTTTCTTAGTATCTTTAATCCATTGTACGCGTTGTCTGATCCATTGAAGCCCAACTTTTAAGCCTACTCTCTACAAATTTATTGTATCGAACTCTTTGGGCCTTAATCCATTCATCTTTTGGGCTCAGGACCAAAACTTTCCCTTACATTTATAATTATAAACAAAATGGATACAATTAAAAGAGCAATGGAATAATGTGATTTGAAATGAAGTTGCAATATGTCAAAAATTATATATATATACATATTTATGGTGAACAAGTGTGATTAGAGAATATTCCTCCGATTTTGCTATCTGATGTCACATTAGCAATAGCACAATAATTGTCACCATAGATCCATAGGCATGGCGAATCATGAAAAACAAAAACAAAAAAATTGGTAGCATTATAGTTTCCGTTGTTGGGAAAAATTCTATATAAGTGGGAATAAGTTTTGGCAAGCACAACCACACAAGAACACAATAATTTACATGGAAAATCATTTCTCCTTAAAGAGAAAAATCACAAGACAAACTCTGAATAATTTCACTATACTAAATAAAGATTACAACATTTAGATATACAACTGAAGCAAAGAAAAAGTAAGTTTTTCTTTTCACTCATGGCTTTTTTCTTTACTGTTTATCTCTCACATTTTTCTCTTGTTCTATGTGTTTTTCTCCTCTTTTGCATGCTCTCACTCATGCAGTCTTTCAAGACTGTATTTTGCTCACACTCTGGGACTCTCTTTGCACCAAATGGCCAAATGACGTTTCCTTTTATTTTTTCATCTTTATCTTCTTCTCTTCCTTTCACACTTTTGTCCTCAATTCACAATAAATGCAGCTTGCCTTGACTTTTGTGCGTAATAGTAGAGCAAAAGATAACTTCAATTCATCCTTTTTGGCAAGCTTCTTTAGGAAGCTCTTTTAAACTTCCTGACTTCTCAGCAACTTGTCCAACAAGCTCATTTAATGAGTTAAGCCAAAGTGTAGGCTGGACCCATATGGTGTAATGCACCCAACATTCGTATCCCTAAATCATTCAATCTCTATAAATCCAATAAACAAAATTTCCAGTTTATGAACAAAAGAGGTATAAATCAATTCATAGTTTATGTTAAATATGTTATTAGCAATGCGATTTGTTATACAATGTTGCATATGCTAGAGTGGATGTGGAAGGGAAGGCATAGAATAGGAACACTGAGAACACAAAGGTTACGTGGTTCAACCTTGTCGGCCTACATCCACAGAGGAATCCCTTAAGAGCTACATCTTTATTGTATAAGAGTGTAGTACAATAACTTGTGTTACAATGAACCCTAACATGAGTATATATAGGCGACTAAACCCTAGACTACTAGTACAAGTTGGACTGGGCTTAAGCCTATTACATTGGACTAATATTTCTAATATATCTCTAACATCCTCCCTTAAACTCAAGGTGGAAGCTCGATGAAGGCTTGAGGTTGGATAAGCATGAAAAGCTCACTTGGATTTGCCTTTGAAGAAACCACAATGAAGAATATGCCAATTGACCAATTTTGGAGCTTCAAATGAAGAAACAGAGTCCAAAATCAGAATCTACGTGAAAAACTGAGCAAGATAGACCCTTTCGAAAATTTTGTCTAATATGTCTAATATATCTCTAATAGTTTATTTAATGGCTTCTCCCAAAGAATCCCATCGAAGCATTCTTGATGGTGATCAAAAAATAGAAGAAGAAGAGAGTTTCTCCCATGCCATGTAGCAGGTGACATCCATTATGCTTCCCATGGCCTTGTACTCGGCCATTGAGCTTGGGGTTTTTGACATCTTATCCAAAGCGGGTCCTGGAGCCATGCTCTCTCCATCACAGATTGTAGCTCAGATGCCTACCAAGAACCCCGATGCAACCATACCGCATTCTCAAGCTGCTGGTCAGTGACTCTGTGCTTGGTTGCGCTGTGGTTGTTGATGATGGGAACTTTGGGTCTTTTTAGAGGCTTTACAGTCTTACCCTTGTGTCTAAACACTTTGTGCCTAATGAAGATGGCGTTTCATTGGGTCCCTTCATGGCCTTTCTTCAAGACAAGGTCTTCCTTGGCTAGCCGGTGTGTCATGTCTTTTTTCCTATTCTTATTCATGATCTGCTTCATATACATTACCTTGCTCTGAATTGCTCAGTGTTAGGGTCGTATTTTATGTAATTGACTAATCTTTTGACAAAATGCACTTTATTTGTAATTGAGTAGCTCTAAATTGGGTTTAATACATCAAGAATATGTTGTTGAAGTATATCAAGTGTTCGTATTAAAGACATGAAGATTGATCTAAGAAACAAGTAAAGAAAAGTTGTTTCGTTAAGTCTCAATAGATACTACTATCAAGACTAAATAAGAAGCTCGATAGATGCCTCGATAAAAGCTTGATCTATCGAGAATTATGATTTTTAAATTTTCAGATCTGAAATTCAGCCAAAACGTATGTATTTGTTTAGGGTTTCTTTTCTCACAACCCTAGATATATATAAGGCTTATTTTAAGAGTCATCACATATGAATACAGAGATCAAAAAGCTACTGCGTTTATACGCCATAGGGTTTTGTAACCAAGTGCTCCCCGATCTTTATTGTTGATGAAGTGAAGAACTTTGCAGCCAACAACATCTATTTAAGTTGCTGGAGTTAGTCACGTACTAGGATCTGTGCAAAAGGGTTAGTCACAGATTGAAGATTTGTGCATCAAGCAAAAGAAGGCTACTAGAAGATTAAGTCCAATTAGGTATTGGAGTAAGGGTTCAATTGTAGGTTGGTATTTTGGGATAGGCCAAGGTAGTGGTAAGATTCCTTATACTTGTAACCGCTTAATTGTTAATTAGTGAATTCTTGGGAGTGGTGACCTTAAAATCACCCAGTAGGGTTTTTGTCTTGCGAGAAGTTTTCCCTATTTGTCAACAAATTATCGTGACTAATTTATTTTACGCTACATTTAATTTATTTGGTTCTTTGTAAGTGCCTCCACGATTTACATGTAATTTAACCTAATTAATCAATTTGGGTAATTGAATTAATTAATCGGGGGTCAAGTTATCTTAACCCAACACTCAGCAATAGATGGAGAAAGGTAATACAAAGTCTCGTTGTTTATCTTTGAGGAAGCAATGTAGATGTCATGATTCACGACAACTTTGGCACTCCTTGGAAGTGGGTTTGTTATGAAACCCTAGTCTAGTACTCCTACTCTAGTGGTCCATCACGTTTGGTATACAATTATATATACATGCATGAATGGATATCCCATGTACAGATTATTATTATTATTTTTTAATTGAGAAATTAATATGACACAATTAGACCCAAATATATTAAGCTAAAACTCCAACAAACTAATTCACATGCTGTGCTTGCCTCCGTGGACAGGGTTGTCACTAAGAAATGGTTAGGAACCTAGTTCGGCCATACACGGCGGAGGAAGTTCGGACAGCCCTGTTAGGACATATGTGTTCACATGTTAAGAACATATGTCATATTTTTTGTAAATTGGCTAATCCTTTGACAAAACGCACTATACTTGTAATTGGGTAGTTCTAGGTGTTTTTAATACTTCAAGAAACAATGTTTCAAGATCAAGTGTTGAAGTCATCAAGTCTGTCCAAGAAAAAGCAAGTTGAAGTGCAGAATTTTTAAAGCTCGACACCTTCTCAATAGCTACCTCGACACCTGCTATCTGTCGAGATTTAAAAAGTCAGAATTCCAATCTGATTTTCTTGGGATCCGTGAATGTGTTTTTGGGCCTTCTTTTCTTCTAACCCTAAACATATAAAAGGATTATTTTAAGAGCCGTCAATATAGACACAAGTTGCATAAGCATTGAGCAATCCTTGTTCAAGCAAATTGTGATCTAAGACGAAGTTCTTGACCTAGTTCATCTTCTTCAAGAAGTTGCTGTGTACTTTGCACCGTAGGGTTTTGTGACCAAGCATCTTCCTGATCTTCATTGCATAGGATGATCTGAAGAACTTTGCAGCCAACCTCCCTTCCTAAAGTTGGTGTTTGAAGTCGCGTACTGGGATCCGCGCATCTGGTTAGTCACGTACTTGGGAGCTGTGCATCAAAAGGGGGAACTATCACTACAGATCAAGTCCGATTGGGTATTGGGGTAAGAGTTTAACTGTAGGTTGATAAGGTACTTGGGATTCCTTATTTGTAACTGCTTGATTTGATAATAGTGGAGTTTCGGGAGTGGTGACCTGAAAATCACCCGGTGGGGTTTTTGCCGTTAGGGTTTTTCCCCATTCATGAACAAATCACCGTGTCATTTATTTTCCGCTGCATATTTAGTTATTCGGTGATTTGTTTGTGCTGCCACGTATTTGCATGTTAAATTGATTAATTAATAACTTGGATAAATTGATTAATTAGTTTAAATCACAAGGGGTCATTCAGTTTGTGGCCTATCAAGTGGTATCAGAGCAGGCACACTCTGATTAGGTTAATCTTTGCTGTGTTGATCCATTGACCCCTGCTGTCATGGATAGAGGACAATCCCTCATTATACCTCCTTTATTTGATGGGACTAACTATGCCTACTGGAAAGTACGTATGAGAGCTTTTTTGCAGTCCTTAGACTAAAAGGTGTGGCAAGCTATTGAGATTGGCTGGACCAAGCCAAAAGAAGCGCCGGCCGATTGGGATGAAGCCAAGATCAAGGCGGCAAACTTCAACAGCAGAGCGTTGAATGCCTTATTTAGCGCAGTCACCAATGAGGAGTTCAAGAAGATATCCTCAACAGAAACTGCTAAGGAGGCGTGGACCATCCTCCAGACAACCTATGAAGGAACAAAGGCTGTCAAAGATTCAAAGCTACAGAGGCTCACTACTAGCTTTGAAGATATAAAGATGGAGGAGGATGAGTCGTTTGATGAGTTCTATGCCAAGCTTAAGGACATAGTGAACTCAGCCTTCAATCTTGGGGAAACCATCCCTGAACCCAAGGTTGTAAGGAAGGTGCTCAGATCTCTACCTGAGAGATTTCATGCCAAGATTACGGCAATTGAAGAATCAAAGGACATTGATAAAATTCCTTTGACTGAGTTGGTTGGGAACTTGCAGACCTACGAGCTAGGGTTATCAAGAATAGGCAAGTCAAGCAAGGGCAAGAGCATGGCCCTGAAGGCGAAGAGCAGTGATACAGATGAGTCTTCCGATGATGAAGATTCCAAGATGAAGTCCTACATTACAAGGCAGTTCAAGAAGTTTATGAAGAATGCCAATGGGAGGAGCTTCGACAAGGACCGAAGGCAATCTAGTTCTTCACAGTTCAAGAGCCAAGACAAAGGAAGGAAGGATGCCAAGGATGGCGGTCAGTACACTGTTCCGGCAGGACCAAAATGTTTTGGGTGTCATGGGTTTGGACACATGAAGAATGAGTGTCCTACATATCTGAAGAGCATTGGAAAGAGCAAGGCTCTTGCTGCAACCCTCAGTGACACTGAGCCTGAAGATGATTCCGATAGTGAAGATGACGGAATCTTAAATGCCTTCACAGCCACAGTTAATCCTACTGAAGGGATTGTTGAAGAAGTGGAACAGGAAGAAGAATTGGTGGATACTGAATGCAAGAAGATGGATGACAAAGATGATATCCATTCAGCTTATGAGAAGCTTTACAAGCTTTCTGAGAAGCATGAGAAGTTGTACAGGCTGGCCACCAAGAAGCTCAGTGATGTGGAACTTGATAGAGAAGAATTGTCCACAAAGTTTGATGAAGCAAATCAAACTATTGGAGCACTGAGGTTTGAGAACAACTTCCTGGCTGAGAAGACCAAGAAGCTTGAAGCAGAGCTGTTTCAAGTCAGAGCTCAACTGGAGAGGACTTCAAGTGCAAAACTTGATGAGATGCTCAGCAACCAGAAATCTGCTTCAGATCGAACAGGTTTAGGGTATGGTCTTTCTTTCTCTAACTCTGCTTCTACTAGTTCTACTGTTTTTGTTCCTCCTGCTGATACTGTTAAAATTGAGAACATTGATGTTAAAACTGAATTAGCTAGTGAGAACGTAGACAAGGGTAAATCCATCTTAGGAGCACCCCCTAAATTAGAAAAGAAAGATGCTAAACTCCCTAAGGATAAAAAGGCTAACTCTCAAAAGGCCAAACAAAAGAAGCAGCATCTCTGTTATCATTGTGGAGCAGCAGGTCATACTCAACCAAATTGCTACAAGTGGCTAGCCACCCAACAAAGCAACAGTATGACAGCATCTGGAAGCCAAAATCAGCTTCAATCCTCTCTTGCTCCTCTTGGAGATCTTCTGAAAGCCCTCATGTTCCTTTCGAACTTGAACGGGTGTAATCCTTCTCCCTCATCGCCGTTTCAAAGTCTTAATCAAAGGAAAGGTTCTTCCAAGGCGTGGAAGAAAAAGGACTCTAAGTGATTTTATCACTTTCTTCTCCCTTCTTGTTTATCTTGTTTGTTTCATTGCTTGTGTGTTTTGCATTTTTGCTGAGTCAGTCTAGTTTTATGCTTTGTTTTTGTTTTTCTTAACATGTCTTTGTGTGTTTACTTTCAGTTTTGTTTATTTTGTTTTTCATATAAAAATAATAAAAAAAATTTGAAAAATTGAAAAATACAAAAACAGTGTGTGTTTTGTGTACTTTGGTACTTGTGTACCTTGGATGGCCAATGAAACAAAGTTTTCTAAACTTTGTATCTCTTGTAGCTTAGATGAGCATCTTTATGCACAACTAAGCAAGTGAGCTTTGTGGCTCTTGTTTGTGATGAGTAAGATTAGGTTACTTCTTAAACTTAACATTCATATCACTCTTTTTGACGGGTAGGACTAGAAAATCCTAAGAGAAAGGCATTAATGACCATCTCACCACTGTTGCCCGCCAATCATTAATGACATCTGTATGCTTCGGCATAGCAAAAGTGTGATGTCAATGACATTTGTGTGCTTAGGCATAGCAAAATTGAAATGTCAAATATCAATGGGTATTTCTTTTCTTTCTCATAAGCTCATGCATGATATGTTAAAAAAAAAAAATATGCAAAGAAAATAAAAAGCAAAAAGATTAAAAATGCTTTAAAAATGGTTGCAAGCGTGTATTCTAGGAGATGTGGGAGTTATAGGATGTACCTCGAAGGTGATAACCCCATCAAACAGTTATGATTGTGTGTGAGTTAAAAGTCATTTTCTCATATCTCAGATCGTCATAACATGTATACACATATGCAAATCTTGCGATGTTTTTCACACATAACACGCAATATTCTTTGCTACTTTTGATACATGTGCAGGTACAATGTGATTTGGCCATCACAAAGGTTTTACATGTACTGTTGTATGCTCACTAAACTGTCATGACTTATTTTTGAAATATAAAATTGGTTAGACTTGTTTAGTGTGTGTGTGTGTTCTTGGAAGATTCATGTGCTTAAATTGTCATTGAGAGATGATTTTTGAGAGCTTTTTATGTTGGTTGGATCTTGGTTGAGGTGTTTGTCTTGATTGCATACTTGTTTGTGTTTTTCTCCTCTCGAAAAACTGCTTTTCTCTGCTGGCTCGACACCTCCTCGATACCTGATCAGCTGTCGAGATTTTAAAGCCTTTTTCTTATCGCAATCTCGACACCTCCTCGACACCTTGTGGATCGATCGAGATTCTCTCTGTCTCCTCGATACCTCCTCGACACCTAGTCGATCGATCGAGCTTCTCTATTGGTTCAGCTGTTTGGTACCTCGATACCTCCTCGATACCTAAGCTGTCGAAGGCCAATTTCTCGACACCTACTTCGACAGCACCCTCGATACCTCTCGACACCTCAGCTGTCGAGATTTACTGAGGTGCCTATTTAAGCTGCGATCGCGATTTTTTCTCTCATTTCTCGATCTCTCTTCGATCTGTCCGAGGCGGTTCAACTTCCAGAGCACTTTTCTTCAACCCAATCTTCATTCCAAGTGATTTTCAGCCTTTCTTGCTTCAAATCAAGTGGTATGATCTTCTTTTCCATTCCTTTTCATGCATTTCATGATTTGAATCTTAGGTTTTGGGATTTTTTTTTTGAAAACTTTGGGGTTTTTCAAAATTGGAGAGTTTTTCTTGAAATTTTGGGTTGGTTTTTTACTCAAATGTTTTTAAAATGTCATACATTGCATTCCATGTGCATTAGATTGATATTTTCATGCATTTAGTTGTGTGCTTCTTGTCTGTGTGCTGATAGGATTGGATTGGGCTGAGCCCATAATGCTTTTTATGTTTGCATGTCACATGATCATGCATTCCCATGCATACGTCCATTTTGTTCAACTTATTTTGATATTTGAACTGTTTGGGACTTTTCTGATTGTCTCCTTCTCTATCTCTTTTCTCATTCTTTTACGTTAGTTGCATCTATGGCACCTAAACGTAAATCCACTCCGGCTCGGAACCCTCTACGTTCTGGAGCTTCTTCATCTTCTGATACTGCTCCTCATAATCTTCGGTTCCGTGATGGAGATGCCTACAAGGCATTTACTGAGAACTTTTCTAAACGAGGTGTTCATTCGGAACGCCACGTTGTTCTGACAGACTTTGCTGACACTGACCTTCCCTCTGTCATTCACAGTAGGGGATGGGGGTCACTGTGTGACATCCCGGTCACCTGTCCTCTCGTGCTGATTCAGGAGTTTTACTCCAACATGCACGGGATTGATCGTTCAGTACCTCTCTTTTTCACTCGCGTTCGAGGTACGCGCATCCCTGTCACACCGCAGCTAGTGGCGGATGTGCTTAGGGTTCCTAGGATAGAGTTTCCTGACTATCCTTCCTGTGAGCGACTGAGGACTGTGTCCAAGGATGAGCTCATTTCTGCTTTTTGTGAGCGCCCTTCTGACTGGGGTGAGCACCAGTACACATCATGTAGACCTTTTGCTAAAGGTCCTAGGTTCCTTAACATGGTGATGACCTTTGTACTTTATCCTCTCTCTCACTATAACTCTATCACAGAGCCTCGTGCTCGATTTTTGTTATCTCTACTTGAGCATCTCAGGATAGATTTTCCTTCTCACTTCATTTTCTCTATCATCGATGTTCATTTAGATGCGGCGTCCCGTAATAAGCTCATCTTTTCTTCCGCTATCACGAGGATTCTACGCCATTTTTCCATCCCTTTCCCTTCGTCCGACCACTTCACACACATATCTACTATAGATGCCGCTACCGTAAAACGTAGTGAGGCACAGTTCAGGGCGAGACAGCCGGATTCCACTCCTCCCTCCCGTTCGGCTCCATCCAGATCTGCTCCATCTACATCGGCTCCTCCTTCTTCTTCAGGCGATGTATCTCTTGGAGACATTATGGCGCAGCTGCAGCGCATGGATGCTCGCCTCGATACACTCACCACTGAGTTGTATCAGGTGAATGTTCGTGTTGGTCGTATTGCACGACGGCAGGCGACCATGGGTGGTTTTGCTTCTGAGGCTTCTCCTCCACCACCTCCTCCAGTGGCTTCAGATTCTGACTCTGAGGATGATGATGATGATGGTGATGACGATGATGCTTCAGATGATGATGATGGAGATGCTAGCTCTACTGATGAGATGTCTACATGACACTCTACCCTTTGTCATTCGTGACAAAAAGGGGGAGTAGTTTTGGATTATGAGAGTAGTCATCTTAGGGGGAGAGTTAGTATAGGACAGTTTTGATAGGGGGAGTGTTCATATTTTTGAGGGATGTAGTGAGATTTTGATGTATCTTTTTCTTTTCTTTTTGATGTATTTTTTTTTCTTTTCTAGTCTTGATAGATACATTGATCTTGTATATGAGGTCTTATGACCAGTTTTACATACATTGTACTTATCTTTCTTTATATGTGGATGTATGTTTTTCTTTTTCACCTATCTCTTCATGTGTTGTTTCTTTTCTCTCTTTATACACATGTTCTTTATATTTGTAAGCAATCTATTTAATTTCTGTTTCACACAAGATGCCTTGATGAGTTTTGTTTAAAAGTGTTTCAGAAATACAGGTTGTCAAAGTCTACTTGCCATAAACTCTCTTCTTGCAAAGTTTTTCAAGAGTTTGTGTTAGGATAGATTTTATTGTATGTAACAAGTGAATATGAGTTGAGTGATTTATGACTTCTCTCATATGTTCATTTGTTTGTTGTGGTTTTGTCACGGATTGCCAAAGGGGGAGATTGTTAGGACATATGTGTTCACATGTTAAGAACATATGTCATATTTTTTGTAAATTAGCTAATCCTTTGACAAAATGCACTATACTTGTAATTGGGTAGTTCTAGGTGTTTTTAATACTTCAAGAAACAATGTTTCAAGATCAAGTGTTGAAGTCATCAAGTCTGTCCAAGAAAAAGCAAGTTGAAGTGCAGAATTTTTAAAGCTCGACACCTTCTCGATAGCTACCTCGACACCTGCTATCTGTCGAGATTTAAAAAGTCAGAATTCCAATCTGATTTTCTTGGGATCCGTGAATGTGTTTTTGGGCCTTCTTTTCTTCTAACCCTAAACATATAAAAGGATTATTTTAAGAGCCGTCAATATAGACACAAGTTGCATAAGCATTGAGCAATCCTTGTTCAAGCAAATTGTGATCTAAGACGAAGTTCTTGACCTAGTTCATCTTCTTCAAGAAGTTGCTGTGTACTTTGCACCGTAGGGTTTTGTGACCAAGCATCTTCCTGATCTTCATTGCATAGGATGATCTAAAGAACTTTGCAGCCAACCTCTCTTCCTAAAGTTGGTGTTTGAAGTCGCGTACTGGGATCCGCGCATCTGGTTAGTCACGTACTTGGGAGCTGTGCATCAAAAGGGGGAACTATCACTACAGATCAAGTCCGATTGGGTATTGGGGTAAGAGTTCAACTGTAGGTTGATAAGGTACTTGAGATTCCTTATTTGTAACTGCTTGATTTGATAATAGTGGAGTTTCGAGAGTGGTGACCTGAAAATCACCCGGTGGGGTTTTTGCCGTTAGGGTTTTTCCCCATTCGTGAACAAATCACCGTGTCATTTATTTTCCGCTGCATATTTAGTTATTCGGTGATTTGTTTGTGCTGCCACGTATTTGCATGTTAAATTGATTAATTAATAACTTGGCTAAATTGATTAATTAGTTTAAATCACAAGGGGTCATTCAGTTTGTGGCCTATCAAGCCCTATTCCAAATGCACCCCTCCAAGGCACCCGGCCCAGATGGCATGTCTCCTTTCTTCTTCCAAATATTTTGGCACATTATGGGTCATGACGTCACGAAGGCAATATTGTCGTTCTTGCACTTAGGGAGGTATTTGCACAAAAATGAATTATTCACACATAGTTCTTATTCCCAAAAGGAGTAACCCACATAATATCATGGAGTACCGACCCATTAGCTTGGGGAATGTTGTATCAAGGCTAATCTCTAAAGTCCTAGCAAATCGAGTGAAGTCCATGCTACCTTGTGTTATCTCCAACTCCCAGAGCGCTTTGGTTCCGGGTTGGCTGATCACAGATAACACTTCAGCTGCTTTCGAAATGATACACAGGATGCGAAATAGAAGACGGGGCAAGGTTGGGCACATGGCAGTCAAGCTTGACATCAGCAAAGCCTATGACAGGGTGGAATGGAATTTCCTAGAAAAAATCATGTTGAGCCTAGGTTTCCCTGTGCAATGGGTGGATCTTGCAATGTCGATAATGCGTTCAACCTCATATTCAGTCATTGTTAAGGGTGAGCTGTGCGATTATATTACTACCTCAAGAGGCATTAAGCAAGGCGACCCGTTGTCACCGTACCTCTTCTTATTTTGCGCCGAGGGACTCTCGTCCCTACTACGGAGGGCAACCACAAACAATCACGTGAAGAGACTTCTATCTTGTCATGGTGGTGTCTGTATATCACACCTTTTATTCACCGACGACTCTCTACTCTTCTGTGAAGCCAAGATAGAAGACGGTCACCATTTACATGGCCTACTCACTCAATATGAAGTCGTTTCTGGGCAGGCTATCAATCGGCAGAAAACCACCCTGTTCTTTAGCCCAAACACTAGTTGTGAGGTACAAGAAGACATACGGTCTTTGTTTGGGGCACAAATATTGACAAATTGTGAGAAGTACCTCGGTCTACCCATGGTGGGGGGGAGGTCTAAGGAAAGCACCTTCAGGGAACTTTAGGAAAGGGTCTCTAAGAGGGTGATGGGATGGAAGGAGAAAAATATCTCAAAAGCTGGGAGGGAAGTCTTGATAAAATTGGTGGCTCAAGCTATCCCGACCTACTCTATGAGTATCTTCAAGATATCTAGAGCGGTGTGTGATGGTATGAACTCAATTTTGGCTAAATACTGGTGGGGGCAGACTCGAAACGAATGGAAGATACACTAGATCAACTGGGGCAGGTTATGCACTCCGAAGGATAGAGGTGGAGTGGGGTTTTGAGACATTCATGCTTTCAATCTCGCAATGCTGGCCAAGCAGGCATAGCAGCTGACTCAAGAGACTCACTCCTTGTTTTACAGGGTGTACAAAGCTAGGTACTTCCCCTCGAGTTCCTTCATGGAGGCAGTATTGGGAAGCAATCCCTCTTTTGTTTGGCGCAGCCTTCTCAGTGCAAGGGATGTGCTTAGGGAAGGGTCAAAATGGAGCATTGGAGATGGAGGCACGGCTGGCATTAAGAGCCATAGGTGGCTCCTTAACCCCCCGGCTTTTCATGATGGTGTGGACACGTCGCTAAAGGTGGGTGATTTCATTGACCCACACACCAAACAATGGGACAGGGAAAAGGTCAACGCCTAGTTCTTGCCACCATCAGGGGACGAAGTGCTAGGGACACGACTGGGGAGGTTGGATAGCCAAGACAAGTTGGTAAGGAATGAGACTAAGTCGCAGACTTTCTCGATGCATTCAGCGTACCAAGTAGCCTTTCGGATTCATTGGAGGTCAATTCTTGAGGGAGGAATTCTGTTCAACAACGTCTATGGCATGCATATATTTGAGTATCCTTCCTTGGACCCTAGGTTCAATCGGGTTTTTAACCCAACAATGCTCAACCACACTATTATCGTTATGAGTTGAAGGTATGTATATAGTAAAACTTTCAATGCTCTCGTAAATGCTCCCAAGCTGCCCAACATTCCTTGCTTTTTGAGAAGCGGAATGAAAGTTCCAACCGGCAGGGCTAGAATGTGAATGAGGAAGTTGATGAAATCCTTGCCAGCTTCAGCAAAAAGCACTCTATGGCTTTCTGTGTCTATAAGAAGTTTCAAATTCACATTGGTTTCTTCCATGGACTCTGTCTAACCTTATTTTTAACGAAGATTTTTGGACAAACGATATGGCATCACTATGATGCAATGGACAACTTATGTACATGTTGCTTGGCGGTTGGTGAACCACCGTTCAATGTCGGCCACGAAATGAGGACTTATGAAAAGTTCATTGTAATTATCTCCTAGCTTTTCTTTTTCTTTTATTTTTACCTTTATTTATTTATTTATTTATTTGAGAAGGTTTTTTTTACCTTTAAAACTTGGGTTCGATTGCTAAAAGCAATTATGTACTACATAAAGTTCATATTCTGACACCTCAGTTCCTTCTTTTGTATCAGCACGTTCCAATTTGAAACCTTTCTTTAGTAATTACTCAATTCTAGTGGGGAAGCCTTTTTTCTTTTCTTTTTTTCAATTTTTCGAAAGGCAAACAAAGCAATGTTTCTTATGAAAAGCAACTCAAGCAATTAGTTGATGAACTTGATGGTGGCGATGGTCTAGGAGTTACTCTTTATCACTTCCTATATCCCCACATCAAAGGCATTAATTTCGACTTGTCTCATGTTATACAACATGCCCCACTGTATTCCAGTATTATTTTAACTCAGTCTCCATTTTTTCACAATATTGTTAAGGATTTTTTCATATCTTATCAATTTAAAGTTGGATTAACCATGGTTTTAAAAACCGGTACAGCCAATAAATCATTTTTGCTCCCGATTCCCATTTTTTACCAGTTTTTAATTGGTTTTAGCTGATTTTAGGGTTTTAATCGGACAGGGTTGGTGACCGGTTCCCAGTTGAATCGATTCACCCAGCCGGTCCGATTTTTAAAATGATGGGATCAACATATGAATTTTATGGAATAATAATGCTAATCTCATAATTTTAAAAGCCTAGATAGGCTATATAAATACACAAGTTATGTAGATAAAGAGGCGCATTAACTTATGTTGCAAGCGTGGAACATTTAGGAAGAGATACATTTGAAAGTATTCTTAAAGGGGACAACATTTTCATGAAGAACCCAGTGAGGTTGGCTAAGTGGTTGGATACTTAGTCCCAAAGTGGCTGTCTTGAGTGGAGGTGAAAAAGCTCGAGTTCAAGCCCCAGCACATTGGAAAAACTTCTTGGGACAAGGATTTACCTCTGCCCACCCATTGTGGCAGTGATTAGTCCTTTGGTTGAAAATTTTGGGGATACACTAGGTCTAAGGCCCAAAAAAAAAAAAAAAAATCATGAAGGTAAATTTCAATTTTAATTTGTAGGCATTTTTTGTCTTGATTGACCAGTAACCATGATTTAAATCTAGATACATTGTGTAGTGCATGAATGCTTTTACTCCCTTTAGATTGTTTCAAACTCTTGATTCGACCCCATAAAAAACCCCAAGGGATTGGTTTAGTGGTTGCTAAGGAACTCATAAGATTCATGAGGTCTTAAATTTGAAACATCTAACTAGCATCTTGGAGTTATCCCAAAGGATTCCTCCTTTTAATTATATATAGGTGTGTTAGAATGAAAACTAGACACACTCAAATGAACAATCAAATGCTTAAAAAGCCCTGTACACCCTCAAAGATGAATTATCATGTTATGACGAAAGTCATAGCAATTATCATGTTATGATGAAATCATACTAAAATTCAAAGATGAATCCCTAATCACCCAAAAATAAAATGAAAAGAAAATTTTCCAAAAAAAAAAAAAAATTTGCACAAACATATTACTATTATGCAATTTCCCCATATATATATATATATTACGTTTATAACATTTTCATTATACTTTCAGAACAAATCAAAGATAATGTACGTTTTTAGACCCCTTAAACACAACCAGATTAATCTAGTTATTTAGCCAAGTGATTAACTTAGGTTTATTATGCAATTCTAGGTTAACACATAAATCATATTATTGTAAAGTGCGGAAAATAAAGAACACAACAATATAATAACCCAGGAAAACCAAACTGGTAAAAAACCTGAGGAGGATTAACCTAGCTATCCTCAAGGTAAAACTGAATCCACTATGGAAGAATTGAAGTTTACACAATAGTGACTTAGACCACTAACATCTTATTGCTACCTCGAGTAGGAAACTTACTACCACAACCACGTGATAGCTCCGAGTGCATGGACTACTTCTTTCTTGAATTCCCAGCAAGCGCAAGCACTCCCGCTTGTATATCTTTAAGCTCTTGAATTTGCAACTAAATGATAACTAAGTTCTTGACATAATCTTGAATCTTGGAAGTCCTAAGTATGTGTGAAAGCAAATACTTCTAGATCTCACAAAAGATTCACACACACAGCATAAAGAGCAACCTTAGAGAGCTTTTAGGTACAAAACCCTAGATCTATAAAAAAGGTACACGATGCACTCTAATCTCTCTAAAAATTACTTAAAAACGCTTTAGGATTTCCTTTATATACTAGGAGTGTTTTACTTGAAACCCAATACGTTTAGTAGAGTTTGGGTTGAACTAGAATTCTGCAGAAAAATAAACCTGCATGTGGTTCGATGATCGAGTCTAATTTTCGATCGATCGAGCCTTGCAGATTTAGTCCAATAAATTCTACAATCACTCGATTCCAATATTACAAATAAACATACTTTAAGCAAGCCTAAACCTAGACTCTATGTTTTGATCATGGTTTGCCAACATAATACAAATTGAAGTTCTAATACATTAGTTCCTAAAGTCTTAGAACCTAACAATCTCCCCCTTTGGCAATCCGTGACAAAACACATCACAAACATGAAATGCTCAAAGTTACAAATAGCCCAAATACAATTCAACCTAACTACTATCTATTAGTTGCAAGTGTAGACAGCAGTACGACTGAATCAACCTGTATATTTCCTAAAACACTTAAACAAAACGCATAAACGCATGTGTGGAAAATACAAGTAAACTAAAATAAACAAACTAAAGCAAAAAACAAATATGCAAACTAACTCTCCCCCTAAGTTAGATACATAAAAAAAAAAAAAAAATTATTTTCTCCACCTATCAAAAACAATTTCAACTCCCCCTAAACAAAACAAATAGGTTTCCCACATTTCATCTAAATCAACTCCCCTTTTTGTCATGTATTGACAAAGACAACTCATTGTTGCCCAAAATAAAAAACATACACAACAAAGTCAAGGGAAAATAGAGAATTAAGGGAACACAAAACAATTCAACTCTATAGAAAATAGAGACAACCCCCCTTATGAAGAGCAAAGGTTAAAAAACAAGCTTCTCTCCCTATAAAAATTAGAAAAAACAAAACAAGTTTTGGAAAAAACAATTTTAGAGAAAATATAGGAGGTGGGGAAAAATACACAAACCAAACTTAAAAACTAAGTCGAGGATACACATGAAGAAAAATATTTTCCCTTTCAATAAATGCAAACTTGACACTATGTGACCCATAAACAGTTGCATCAGTAGAGAAAATATTTGCACATTGATTATTCATCATATCTCTTAAGAAAAATATTTTCTGCAATTCACACATAAAAATAGCATATACTAAAATGTACAAAGAACTCAAAAAATTAATCAATCAATTTTTAAATCAAGTTGAGTACCCAATTTAGCAAAGTGTATGCATGCTATGTGTGAAAACAATGAGAGATATGACTGTAAAATTGCAAGATGGATACAAAAACAATTCAATGCATGTAGATCCTAAACATAAATGATGCATGAAAAAAATTTTGGTAAAAAACTTAAAAACTGAAAAATTTTCAGTTTCGATCGGTTAAGAATCGATCAAATACCAATCGAGTCAGTCAAATTCAAACTAAAAAAATTTTATCGCAATTTCAATCGGTCGAGAAACAACTTCGATTGATTGAAAATCTGGAAAAGTGAATTTTTTGAAAAATAGAGCAAGTTAATCAGAAACTCCTCAAAGCACAATGTTTTATGAATAAAATGCATGAATATGAGATGAAAAGTTTTTCAAAAACACTTGAATTCAACCCAGATCTTCCAAAAACAAGTTTATGAGTGGGAAAATTACTACTCATTTTTTACCTCTACATAAGGAAAGTTTGGGGCTAGCTGAAGTTCATTTATGCATTCTGGCAATTTGAGTTGAAGTAGCCTCCCAAGGAGAACTTTTTCCTTTGCTCATAGGTGTGTTCATCCTCACATTTCTCTTTTGCAAAAGTTTATTCTTTTCATACCATAAGACTCCATGGGTAGATACGCTAAACTAGTAGATACTCCTGAAGCTATGGCTACCTTTAGGGCGTAATATAGTATTCCCAACAACGTTGAACTCCAACACTATGAATATGGTGAATGGTTGGTCAAGATGGAACTTCTCGTAGGAAGAGTCACCAAAGACTACCTATTGAACTATAGACTAACCCCCACCCAATGTTCCCCAAACGTCTTTAGGGATTTCAGGTGTGTAGACAAGTTAAACCAGAAAATGGGGACCAACCTCACCTGGCAAGATGTAAACTGGGTATACAACTACCAAAAGGGGGAAAAAACCAAATACTACATTAAATGTAGAGTCCCAGCTATTAGATTAATCTCCTGCCTACTTAATTCAAGCAAGGGTATGGATGAGGACTTCCTTATCGTCTTAGGAGACTGGCACGATGGATTGCATTGTCCCACCTAAGAAGGGGAACTAGGTAGGGTTCCCGAGGACCACAGATGCATATAGGATATTACCTAACTTTATAAGCCTGACAAAATCCTTTTTTTTTTTTTTTACTAACTTACAACTCTCACTGTTTTCATTGGTAGACGAATACCACACCGCCCTGGCTAAGCATCTAGTGAACTTCACAGACCTAAACCAAATCCTCAGATTAGAGATCTTCCTGCATAAGGACGGTCAACACTAAGCTACACACGTCATACTCGGGTACAAGCCCTCCACCAAATGCTTCCAAAGCCCGAAGAACGTCATTAAAGCCAAAGACTCTCAATTGGCTTTAATAGACGTAACTGTCCCAAGATTCCTACTATCCGAACCTCCTCCAGCTAGAACTCAAGATGCCCAACTTCTAGCCCCACTAGTAGGTAGGCTCTTCTACTTTCAAGAACCTTCCATCCCCTCGGATGATGAAGCCAAGGAGCCGCCACTAGAACCTGTCCAACAAGAACTAACAGACAAGGATTTCGAGGTCTTCTACCAGTAAGAGGACCCCGAAAACGCTCTGAGTACTTCTCACCGCTGTTTGCACCCCGCCCAAGTTAGTACCAACCAAGAGGCGACCAACATCCCAGAAGGAATGGGATTTGAAGAAAAGACTCCAATCCTACTCGCCTTACTCATAGCCCACGTTAGGAGCTCCTCTCTAGCCGTGGTGATGGTCCCCGACCACCCACCCCTGCCCCAACACGTACCTCTTCCGTTAATGTCGCAGACAAGAAACGGAAGAGGGCATAGGGAGGCGAAGGCACTAAAGGTGTTGAGGAAAGGGAGGTCACTCAATCCTCCCACCAGCCTCCAGCCAAAGAAGCCTGAATAGGGAGAGGGCAACAGAAGAAAACCACGTCTTTTGGGACCTCTAAGGAACTTGGGGAAGACCAACCAAAGAAGCCCTCTGTCTGGATGCTCCTTTTCACCCTTAGCTCTAGCAATCCAGTGCTAGACGACACCAACCTGAGGGACCCCCAAAAAGGCAGCTCAGGCCTACTGGCCGAATGCCTAGGGAAGGCATTATGCCTGCTCAAAGATATGGTGGAGCTAAGGTCTTTCAGGAAGCATGAAGCCATTCTCGCCCTAAAATAAGACTTAGCTAAGGTATATGATTACTCTACTCTCATTAGCTTATAACATTAAATTATACATGCACTATTTGATACTTATGTTTTTTTTTTTTTTTTTTTTAGTCTGTCCAAGTTGCCTTCATGGCCAAGTAGTGGGTGGACCACTCCCTGGACTTGGTGAGGAAGGCCAAGAGCAAACTAAAGGCATTTGAGAAAGCTCACGCCGAGGTGGACAAGAAGCTGAAAGAAACCCTTACCCAACTAACCGAGGTGGAGAAAGCTTAAAGAAATACTGAATCTGCCTTAAAAAGCTTTGAAAAACAAGCTGCGGATGCTCTGGAGGCCCAAAGAAAGGCAGAGAACAAGATGACCTTAACTGTGGTAGAGCTAAAACAAACAAAAAGGCAATTGGAGACCAAGGAAGTTGAAAAGTCCAAGGCCGAGCAAGCAGCCTATGACACGGGTGTGACTAAGACAGCTGAAAGTCTTACTGCCGAACTCAGGGATATTGCTCGGGCCTTCTACCTAGAGGTGTGGGGTTAAGGCCTAAATGTAATTGGGGTTAGCACCGAATCAGAGCTCAAGGCTCCCGATAAGGTTTACTACCCCCCTGCCTTGCGCTTGGCACCCACTCGCCCACAGTCTTCAGCAGACCCCAGCTCTGGCCCCGCCTCCTCCTCGAACCAGCCTACCTTCACTCCATCTGCCACTCCAACCAAAGGCAAAGAAAAAGAAAAAGAACTACCACCTCCAATAAAAGTGTTGGACATGGAGACAAAAGAAAAAGGCTGAAGTGTCACAGCTGAAAAGGAAAAAGAAAGAAAATGAACAAGAGAATAAGGGAGCAAAGGAAAAGGAGACCTCCACATAACTTAGCCTTAGACTAGGAAATAGATAGTCAGTTTTGTAACTAGTCTTAAGTATAGCTGGTGCCCTTTCTCTCTTTTCATTGTATCCCAGTTCTTTAACCTTTAATGAAAAAATTTTAAACTTCATTTCATGCTTTTTCAATTGTTTAATCTGCACTTGTTAGTTCATCACGCATTATTTTTCTTCCCTTGTAACAACTTTAGCATATTAATCTGCAACTTACTTATAATACAATGAATATACTAACTATTAGAACTTAAGAAAAATATTAACCAACACTTACTTTAAATTGGACTTGGAATCTCAAAGTAAACTCATTGGCACTAATCTTGAAACACGAGGAAGTACTCAAGGCTCTTAACTTCACTATTCATTTAGGCAACTTCTTGCAAGGATCACTTTGCTTCCAATCTGTGACTCGAGGAGCCACATCAAACCCAAATTCTAGCCAACACTTAGAAGCTTTTCTTAGAACTACTAATTTTCCCAAGGCTTATGACTCGAGGAGTCGAATAAGACCGAGGTTCTATTTAACACTTAGAAAATTTCATACAATGTTAATTTACCCTAGGCTTGTGACTTGAGGAGTCGAGCAAGGCTTAGGCTTTGTTTAACACTTAGAACATTTCACACAATGTTAATTTACCCTAGGCTTGTGACCCGAGGAGTTGAGCAAGGCCTAAGTTCTATTTAACACTTGGAAAATTTCATACATGCTGATTAGTTCACAAAATACATCCTCAAAGAAACACAACTAATCAAGATATGAATAACAAAGGAGTTCATAGCATTAACAATAATAACGTCGTAAATTGTTTACATTCCAAGGACGAAGAATTACATTTTCATCCAAATCTTCCAAGTAATAAGCCCCAATGCGAGCGATGGAAGTTATCTTATACGGCCTTTCCTAGTTAGGGCCTAGCTTTCCCTAGGCGAGGTTCTTTGGTGTCCCCACCACTTTCCTCAAGACCAAGTCTCCCGAAGTTAATGGCATCAACTTCACCCCTTTATCATACCCTTGTTTAAGCCTTTGTTGGTAATATGCCATTTTTACCGTAGCCATCTCTCTCCTTTCCTCAGCCACATCTAGACTGTTCAAAAGTAAATAGTTATTTTCCTCAACATGGAACTAATCAGTTCTTAGATTTGGGGATCTTGACTCAAAGGGAATTACAACCTCTGCCCCATAAGTCATTGAAAAAGGAGTTTCCCCTGTTGATCTTCAGGGTGTAGTACGATAGGTCTACAGCACATGGGGCAATTCATCCACCCATTTCCCCTTAGTATTGTCCAACCTTTTCTTTAGCCCAGACACCATAACCTTGTTAATGGCCTTGGCCTGACCATTCCCTTGAGGATAAGCAGGTGTAGAATACCTGTTCATGATCCCTAACACCCCATAATATCTTCAGAAGGCTTTACTATCAAACTGAAGACCATTATCTAAAATCAGTGTGTGTGAGACTCCAAACCTCATGACAATATTCCTCCAAATAAATTTCTTAGCATCCACGTCCCTGATATTAGATAATGGCTCAGCTTCTACCCACTTGATAAAGTAATCCGTCTCGACAAGGAGCCATCTTCAGTTCCCCATAGCTTGAGAAAATGGTCCCACTATATCTAAGCCCCACTGAGCAAATGGCCAAGGGTTGGATAGTGGATTTAGGACTCCCTTTGGTTGACAAATATTTTTGGCATATCTCTGACATTAGTCACACTTCTTCGCATAATCTTGGGAGGTTCTCTGCATGCTCAGCCACCAATATCCCTAGGTAATGGCTCTATGAGCCAAAGACCTACCCCCTATATGACTTCCGTATATGCCCTTACGTAATTCTTCCAACAAGGGCTCCACTACTTCAAGATGCACACAAAATAAATAAGGCCTTGAGTAAGAGCACTTGTATAACTTCTGTTCTTTAGACAACAAATAATGAGGAGCACTCTTGCACACCTTCTTTGCCTCACCCTTGTCCTTGGGCAATAATCCTTGCTTTAAAAAAGTTACTATAAGGTCCATCCAGCTTGACCCCACTTAGATGCCATGTAACCTAACCAAGGGTCCCATTGTAAGGCTAAAGCTATCCATATCTTCAACAATAACAACCCAAGGAAGATTTGACCCCAGAGAAGTGGCTAGCATTGCTAAAGAGTCTGTATGAGAGTTCTGTCCCAAAGGGATTTGCTTTAAAACAAAGCTCCTAAACTGAGCCCGAGCATGTTGCACTTTAGCAAGATACCCTTGTATCCTTTCATCTTGGGCTTCAAACTCTCCATTGACCTAGTCCACCACCAACTGAGAATCAAAATACAATTCTACCATGTCTCCTCCTAGCTGTCTGACCATAGTCATTCCAGTTAATAGAGCCTCGTACTTGACTTCGTTGTTGGTAGCCAGGAAACCTAATCACAATAATTTCTCCATTATCAACTTTTCAGGAGTGATTAACACAATCCCTATCCTTGCTCTTTTTTGGTTAGTTGCTCTGTCAGTGTAAACTTCCCATGGGAGAACAACAATGGTCGAGGTGATCACAACCCCTACTACTTTCTCTTCCTCATCAATCGTACTCTCGGTGAATTTTGCCACAAAGTCTGCTAGGACTTGCCCCTTTACTCCGAGGCATGTACTTGACATCATAGGCTCCCAGCATAGTTCCCCACTTAGCAATTCTGCCTGTATAGTTCGATTTTCATAGAAGAGCTTGCAAAGGGAGCTAGGTGAGCACCACCACAGTGTGAGCCTGAAAATAATGGGGAAGCTTCCTAGTGGCATGCACAATGGCCAACGCTGCCTTCTTCAAGGGTAAATAACGTGTCTTAGTCTCCTGCAAGGATTTACTAACATAGTAAACAGGCCGTTAGACCCCATCCTCATTTCTGACTAGGACCAAACTGATAGCATAATTTGTGACTGCTAGGTATGCATATGACACTTCCTCCTTCTCGGGCTTGGATAGGATTGGGGGACTTGACAAACACTGTTTGAGCTCCTTAAAAGCTGCCACACACTCCTCGGTCCAACGAAAGTCCTTCCACTTGTGAAGAAGGTGGAAAAAAGAACAACACCTGTCTGCAGACTAAGAAGTGAACCTATTCAGAATTGCTGCCATCCCAGTCAATTTCTGTACCTCTTTAGGATTTGAGGAAGGCGTAAGCCGTTAATAACCTTAATTTGATTCGGGTTAATCTCAATCCCTCTGTGCGTTATCATGTAGCCTAGAAACTTTCCCGAGCTTACCCTAAAAGAACATTTAAATGCATTCAGGTATAGCTTATATTCTCTCAACACTAAGAATACTTCTCTCAAATTAGCCAATGCTCTTCTATTTGCTACTCTTTATCACCATGTCATCAATGTAGGCCTTCGTGTTCCTCCTAATTTGTGACTCAAACATCTGTGTCACCATTCTTTGATACGTGGATCCTACATTCTTAAGGCCAAAAGGCATCACCCAATAGTGGTAGTTCCCATTAGAAGCACAAAAGCTATCTTCTCTTTATCGGACAGTTATAAGGGTATCTGATAGTACCCTTGGAAGGCATTCAAAAAACTCATCCAAGGATGCCCCACTGTTACATCCACCAATTGGTCAATCCTAGGGAACGGAAAGGGGTCCTTCGAGCAAACCTTATTCAGATCAATGAAGTCCACACACATACGCCACTTCCCATTCTTCTTATTTACTACCACAGTATTAGCCAACCACTTAGGGTAAAAGATATCCTTAATTGCTCCAGCTTGTTTCAACTTGTTTACTTCCACCTTTATTGCTTCGGCATGCTCTTTGGATAAGCACCGAGGAGATTGCTTATGTGGTGTGATCTCAGGATTCACATTCAACTGATGAAATATAAACTCAGGATCAATCCCCAGTATATCATAAGTGCTCCAAGCGAAGACATTAATGTTGACTTCTAAAAACTTCACCAACTCCGCCTTTTCCAATGGTGGTAAGTAGGATCTCACTTGAAAATATCGCTCCTCATCCTATGCTATTACCACATTCTCCCACTCCTCAGCCAACTCTCCACATGCCACGACTTTTTGCTCCTCTACAGGGCCCTTTGGTTGCTATGGGACCTAATCCTTTGCTACCACAATAGGATCTGTAGGATGCTGTGTAATTGTTGACACCAAACATTGCCTAGCCATTACCTGGCTACCAACCAATTCTCCCACTCTTCCCTGAGTGGGATACTTGACTTTTAGATGTAGGGTTGAAGACACTGCACCCATAGCATGAAGTCAATGTCTAGCTAAGATAGCTGTATGAGGGGAATAGGCTTCTACAACGATGAAGTTAACCTGTACCTCCTCGTCCCCCGCTTGTACGAATAACCTTATCATTCCTCAGGGAACCACCATCCTCTCATCAAAACCCATTAAGGGCGAATCATAACCTTTTAGGTCTTCAGGTTTTAAATTTAACCCTTTGTACAAATTAGGGTACATGATCTCCGCCCCGCTTTCCTGATCAACTAGAACCCTCTTTACGTTATACCCACCAATCCTAATGGTAACCACCAAAGCATCATTATGTGGCTAGAAAGTTCCCTCCTTATCCTCCTTAGAGAAACCCAGGGTAGGGGTGACCAGCACCCTAGCCCTTTTAAGAGCCTAATCTCTGACCTCTAAGTCAAAACCCTTACCCACGGACATGACCCTGGTACTTGACCCCACATCATTCCCCGACTTGGCAAAGATCACATTAACAATACCCAATGCTGGCCAAGGAGCACCACCCTATGAAACTTAGCTCCTAAGTGCCCAAACTGTCCCATAGGCTGATGTAAGAACCGATTGAGCTTCCCTGCCTTCACCAATTGGTTTAGGTGATCACACAGGGTCCTGTAGTCCTCTATAGTATGTCCTTTGTCCTGATAGTAATGGCAATAAAGGCTTTGGTTCCTCCTGGATGAGTCCCTACACATCTTATTGGGCCATTTGAAATAAGGTTCGTTCTTTATTTTCACTAGTATCTGATACACTGGCTCTTTAGACAAAAACTGACCAATTGAGCCCCCATGGATGACGTTTGATTAGAAAAATCCCTTCTAGGGAGATTACCCTGGTATCCTCCTCCCCGAGGATCCCTCTTCTCTGAGAGCATTTTTGCCTTACCCTTTCCCTATATTTGGTCCTCCTCTACCCACTTATACTTATCTATGTGATCCATAAGTTGGCACATGTTTAAAGCAGACTTCATCGTCAATGACTTCCTCAACTCGAGCTCGGCATGGAGCCTAATCTTAAAGGTTCTCACAGCCACATCCTCAAAGTTCCCATCTATCTCATTATATGTTTCCCAATTTCTATCCGAATAAGTCTTGAGGGTCTCTCTTTCCCTCATAGCCATAGACAACAAAGAGTCTACTGGCTTGGAGACTCTACTGCATGTTATGAATCTAACCCCAAATGCCCTCATCAGCTTCTTGAAAGACCCCACTGACCCCTCCTCCAAGGTGTCAAACCAATGCATAGCCATCGGCCCAAGGCTGGAGGGGAACACTTTGCACATAAAGGCTTCATTATTGGTATGAATTGTCACCTTCTAATTAAAGTGGCTAACGTACTCCACTGGATCAATCCTTCCATTGTAAATGGTAAATGTTGGCTGAGAAAACCGATTAGAAGTTTGGCCTTGTTAATCCTCCTGACGAAAGGTGACTTAGAAATTTGTTGTAGGGTCTTACTCATCGCATCATTCCCCATGCCATGGCAGGAAGACCTTTTCTCACACTTGTTACTGCTTTTCCCCCACTCATCTTGACGTGAAAAAGCCGAATAAGATTCACTAGATGGAGTTCTAGACCTATGACGATACGAGCGATCGCCATCACTTGATGGGGGAGATGGACTCCTTCTTTCGCACTCCTTGCGCCTTAACCTCCTGCGCAAGCGATCAATCTCCAACTGCAACTTATGTGTCTCCTAATTGTGTAATACATGGCTCCTAGTCTTTGAGTGACTCCGTTCAGTACGATCGGTGTGGTAAGACTCTACCATAACGCTTAGAGTACGTTGCCTATCTCTTCTTCACTCTAAGTTAACAAACTGGTTCTCCCTCTGTGAACCCACTGATTCCTCCCTATCCTGGCCTATGTTAGCCTTAACTACTCAGGACAAAACCACAACATCTTGATGTTTCCCACAGATGGCGCTAATTGTAAGGACTAGATAAACAAGCAGCCCAAGCCCACTTAGAACAATGAGTAGTACCATTCAACCTTGGCCCAAAACAATAAATTTGTAAGAGAAGGAAACAAACAGCAAGAGGGGGCTTGCTCGAGACTAAAAATAAGGAAGAAAAAAAATGATATTGTTGAATAGATGAGTTAATGTCTCAATACAAGCTAGCTTGAGGAGGCCATAGTCATACAAAAATGGTACTGTTCACTCTCTCTTTTCAGTGCTCTTCTTGTTTCTATTTCTATTTCTTGATACTTTTGTCTCCCCCCTTTTTTTGAAAACCCTATCTTTCTTATATACTTCTCCCTCCTTCACATCTTAGCCTTCCATCTTTACCTAACAAATCTCCCTTCATGACACTTGTCTCTTTTTACATCTGAAGAATGTGGTAGAAGGAGTTTGCTTAGTTGTGATTTACACTGTTTAGGTCACTTCCTCATCAATGCAGCTAATAAAGCTGTTGCCCACCATTTAATGCAGAGGCAACAGGCTACCCCAAACTAGAAACTTCTCCTATTATCACTGATTCTCTCTCTTTAGACCCTTCTTCCCACCTGGAATGCCTCAAAGTCCTTTGTCTCATCCCTTACTCTCCTTGGATGAATTTCCTCCTCGAGCCCGTGATATCCCCACATCAGCACTGCAACTCTTCAACTTCATCCTCGATCCTCAAGCACCCACAATAATACTAAAGTTATTACCAAATGTTACTATATGAAGTTTAAAAACTAGCATAAGAGTTAATATTTAACAGTGTAATAAATAATTTTTTAACTATTTTTTTTATTTAAAAGTTGGCATAAATTAATTTTTATTGTAATTGAATGACATGTAAGTGTATGTGTGTGTGTTTTTCCCAAGTTGTTTTGGACTTTTTATTTCCTTCTAATTTTTGGGTTTTATATATATACAAGATAGATTCTACTATAACCTAATCTAAGTGTATATGTATGTGAAACTCCCACCTGGAGACTTAAACCCCAACCTTTGTCATCCTACACCCCATAAGCACTTATACTTGTGGAGTGATCATCACGCTAAGGGTGTGCAGTGCTAGATTCTTTTCTTTAATTTTGACATTCATGATCTCTTTCCAATTTGAGAGCTTGACCAAATTTTAACATTTAAGGATTCGTTTGGAATCCGCTTATTTGACTAAAACTGAAAACTTTACTGAAAGTACTGTAGATAAAAGTAAAAGTTAGCTAAAATTCTGATGATAGCTATTTATCATCAGACCAAGAAACCAATTAGTTTTTGGTGTAGGCAGAGATTGAACCCCAGATCTCTTATACAACCATCAAAGACTTTACTAGTTGAGTTAACTAGAACCCACTTTTTAAGCTATGAACCTAAGCGGCAAGACAAACTGACGCAATTTAACCCACTTGATTTCCATTTTGACTTAGCTTTCTTTTGGGGTTAGTTGTATAGATTATAGAGGACTCAGTTCTTGTTAGTTTTCATCCACCTATAAAGGCTTTCATTCTCTACTCAACGTTATTTACTAGGTTGACTCAGCCATTTTAAGTCCTTCAGTTCTAGACATCTATCCCAAGTTTCTATGTTTAACAATTTCAAAAAAAAAAATTTAAGACATCCAATCAACAGAACAAAGAAATGCAAAGATAGAGTGGTGTGTAAGAAATCAAATTGGCAATTGCATATTTCCTAATTCAAGTTTAATGCACTAATTTTCCTCCAAAAAAAAAAAAAGTTTATTGCACTAAAATCTAATATGTTAACTCAATTGGGTCATTAATGCCAATAAATTTCCTTTTAAAGTTTAATTCAAATTTGAATTAGATTAAAATTTTGTAAATATAAAAGATGTTTGGATCTTAAATGAGGAGATTTGGTCAAGGTTTTAAATTGAAAAAGGAAATAAGAGGGAAAATGTGAATTTCTTTTATATTTATAATCGGAAATAAAAATTTTCAAAAGGCAATTTTTTGGTTTAAGAACACTATATTAGGATATATAACAGAAAAGAAGCCAAAGGTGAAAAACTCAAGAGAGGAAATATATATATATATATATATATATTTTTTAAATTTTAGGAACGGACGGATCAGATTAAACTTGAGACCAACCTGAAAATTCCTGAGTGCTAGACTCAAACCCGAACCGAACATTTACTGACTCGCCTAAAACCCTTTAGGTCAGTTTGTTCCTTGCTCACCCCATTTATATATATACTAGTGTGTAGCCCCGTGCATATGCATGGATACAATTAAAAATAATCACAATTATACGATTCAAATTATACATGGTATTAGCTTATACTTTTTTAAAACCATACATTTCTAAAATATGTAATAGTTTCTTGTTACTCAATAATTCACTTGTCACAAAACTTAAAAACTTAGATGGACACGTGGCGAAAAATTGGACTCCAATTGAAATCCAATTTAGAATTTAATTGGATTTAGACTCTTTGATTTTTACACTCATAATTCACTTGGCACAAAATTAAAAATTAAATGGTACACGTGACGAAAAATTGTGAATTCAATTAAAATCTAATTGAATTCTCAATTTTGCACCATGTGTCTTACTTAATTTTTAATTTTGTACCAAGTAAATTATTAAGTGTAAAAAATAAAAATCGAATAATCCAATTCCAATTAGATTCTAAATTAGATTTTAATGGGGGTCCAATTTTTTGCCACGTGTCCATCTAAATTTTTAATTTGTGGCAAGCGAATTATTGGGTACAAAAATCGAAGAGTCTAAAACTAATTATACTCTAAATCATATATATATATATATATATAAAATGAGAAACCATTACATATTTTAGAAATATATAGTTTTAAAAAAGTGTAAGCTAATACTATGTATAATTTAAATATCTTCTAAAAAAATGTATAATTTGAACCATATAATTGTGATTATTTTTAATTGTACCTGTATATATACACGAGGTTACACACTAATTTATTAATAATAAGGGTGAACATAAATTGAAATAATTTTTTTTTTAGAGAGTTTCAATCTATGACATCTGCTCTTAATGATAGCTCTTTATCATCAGACCAAAACACTAATCAATTTTTGGTGTAGTTAGGGATTGAACCCCAAATCTCTTATACAACTATCAAAGACTTTACCAGTTGAGCTAATTGAAATCCATAAATAATTGAAATAATTGAACATGATTAAACGCAGCCTAAATTGAAATTGAAATAGTTTATCCCAAACGCAATCTAAATTGAAATAATTGAACTTGACTAAAATGAAATCGTACCATATTTAAAAGGTTTTTTTTTTTTTTTTTGAGAATATATTTAAAAGTATATTTAAAAGTATTAAAAGTGATTTTTGGCCAAAAGTTTGGCAGCTTGGCTTTAAGTCGTGGAAAAGGAGAGGGAGAAAGAATGCACACTTTGATTGACGTGTTGCAGTTAAGATGTATTTCCTGCAAATAATATTTTATGCAACTTTATTGTAACATCATGCTCCTCATGTTAGCGATCACATTTTGGATGTGAAAGTTGTTACAAAAGTTAGAATTACTTTTTTTTTTTCTTTTTTTTCTTTTTCTGGTAATAAAAAATGAGAGTTAGTTAAGCTATGTCAGCTCTCGAGCAAGGTGCTCAAGTCTAGACTCACGGGCCTACCCTTATGGATGCCCACTAATGAAAAAATTGCTGGCAGCCAAACTCGAACCTAGGTAAGTTAGACAAAGCGCCCGAGCCTTACCAACTAAACCATCCCATTGACAAAGTTAGAATTACTTAATTCAAGCAGACCATATGCAAAGTTGTTGCAAAAGTTAGAAGTATTTAATTCATGACAATGATTATTGAGCACACCAACTATTGCATGCTTATTATACATACATTAATTGTTGTGCCGAACTGAAATTATATTTTTTATTTTAGTTAAGAGAAATGTTATATCCACAATATTTCTACAACAAATTTTATATGACAAGTTATTACAGATTGTTATTGGTAGAGTAACAAAGTAATTTTAGTGATAAGTTCAAATTAGAACCAATAACAACCAACTACTTATAATTTGTTGTAAAAATATTATGAAAATGTTGTAAACGTAGCGTTGTGAATTTTTTTTATTTTTATTTTTTATGAGATGTGAAATCATATTTAAAAACGCATTCCGATTGTTTATGGAGTGTGTAATAAAAAGTGTGCAAAAATTTAGCTTTCTTTCTATATTCTAGCAAAATTTAGCTTTTTTTTTTTTTTTTTATATTCTAACAATTATATTCGTAATATTTTTATAACAAATTTTAAGTATCATGCTATAATTAGTCATAATCTGAACTCTTCGTTTACTGTGAGAATGTCCAAAGTAATATTTCTATTATTATTATTCTTCCACATATGATGTACGTCAGTACGTGATTCACATGAGCTATAAAACAGCAGGTCTTGATATAACAATAATTGTCCAGACCAGTACTCGAATTTGTCACCATAGGTACACAGCTTATCGTGGAAATAAAACAAAAGTCGGTAGCCAATCTGAACTCTTCATTTACTGCGAGAATGTCCAAAGTAATATTTCTAGGCTTTTGTGGGCACACGGTAAGCCAACGATAGTGGGGGACCTTTTGTATGGAAACTCGAAATAAGCTGTACAAGGGGTACTTTTTCATCTAACAAATAAAATGACAAATATGGCCTCCAATTTTTTTAACAAGCCGGATCTGTCCAATTATTTTTCCACATACGTCAGTACGTGATTCACATGAGCAATAAAACAGCAGGTCTTGGTAAAACAATAGTTGTCCAGACCAGTACTCGAATTTGTCACCATAGGTACACAGCTCATCGTGGAAAATAAAACAAAAGTTGGTAGCTAGCTGTTTTCTACTAGTACCTCAATAATTCAGTCTCTATAAATCCACTAAGCAAAACTTCCAGTTTGTGAACACAAAAGAGGTTCAATTCAACTTAAAACTTTCTGCAATGGCCTCTCCCATACAATCCCACCAAGGCACTCTTGATGGTAATTTAAAACAAGAAGAAGAAGAGAGCTTCCCCTATGCTATGCAGCTAGTGAACTCTTGTGCACTGCCCATGGCACTGCAATCAACCATTGAGCTAGGCGTTTTTGACATCCTAGCCAAAGCGGGTCCAGGAGCCAAGCTCTCTCCCTCACAGATTGTAGCTCAGATGCCCACCAAGAACCCTGAGGCAACCTTAATGCTGGACCGCATTCTCAGAATGCTCGCAAGTCACTCTGTGCTTGGTTGCTCTGTGGTTGCTGATGAGTTTGGTACTTACCAGAGACTCTACAGTCTTTCTCCTGTGTCTAAACACTTTGTGCGTAATGAAGATGGAGTGTCATTGGGCCCATTAATGGCCCTGATTCAAGATAAGGTCTTCTTGGATAGCTGGTACGTTGTTGTCTTTTTTTACTTTTTTATTTACCTTGCTCATTATTGCTCAGTTGATTATGATTATCAAAGTTCATGAAAAAATTGGACCTTCATGATTGAACTTTTGACGTTTTTATTTTTGGGGTCCATTAGGAATAGTGGAATACAACTACACAAGTACATTGCACTATGTTCCACCACCGTTATATGGGGTCTGGCATGACATGGCAAAACAGGTTGGTCGGGTTAGGTCAATCGGGTTATGAGTCAAACGGGATTATTTTAAGCAAGTTAAAAACGGATTCGGGTCAATTAAGTTGCGGGTCGAGTCGGGTTGACCTGTATTTTTTACATAATTTATTATTATTATTATTATTATTATTATTATTATTATTATAAAGAAAACAACATGTATTTGCCTTTCAAAAAGTTATGCAACAAATTACTTGATGTAAAATGAATTATTTTGAATTCACCACTTATATAAAAAATGAACTCAATTAAACTTATTAATATTTATTCAATAATTTTAAACTTATACAAATCTTAACATTGCTATCTAAAACAAAATAACACAAAGATAAGTAAAAAAAAATACACAAATTTTATTTCTACACAATATCAACATTCCAAAATATAAAACAAAATTACAAATGACTTATTGGATAACTCATTTGATAAAGAATAAAAACATATAAGAAATTTACAATCTTAAAAATTAATTTTATAATCTATTATCAACTGTGGTTGGTACTCTATTTTAATTGAGATATACATTAAAGTTTGATTGCTTGCTTATTTATACATGGTCTCTTTTATGAATATCATATCATTGTTAAGCAACACACACCTTAAGAAATATCATAATTTATTTTGAAAAGCCATTTATTTTGGACATAAATTGTTTAAAAAATAGGTCTAAGCATTCATAATTTATTCTAATTTGATACTTTGGCTTCACTATATTCACACTTGTGAATGTTTCTCACACATGTCTATAATTTTAAATCTATGTTTTTAACTCTATTATAATTAGATTATCTTGGCATGTACTTTACTATTTGATATCTAAAAATTTTTACTCATTACAGAATGCTCAACTATTTATCTTTTAATTAATTTGCATGCAGTTATGTAAATGTATCAATTGTTTCCTTAAAGCTCACAATAAACAATTAAACCAATATTGTCTTAATTTTACTATTTTTTTTTACCCAAAAAAAATGTTATAAAAAAATGTTCAGTTCGGGTCGGGTCACAGGTCAACTCGTTTTTACTTCAGGTAAAAAAAAATCGGGTTCGGATCAGATATTTTTGGAGTCGAGTTAAAAATTTTTGACCCATTTTGCATGTCCAGGCCCATGCCCTCAAAAATCCCAACTTTTCACCTAAAAACAAAAGGGGTATTCTTGTAAATAAGAAAGTGTGTGATGGCATTTATAAGACAAACAACTTTCTCTTTTTCCTAAATTGGTCATAGGCTTTTTCTGCTCCTTTGTGAGCATTTGGATTGCATTGATTCTCGCGTCTGTGTTTTGGTCTGCGTTTTCTCTCCTTTTCTTTTCTTTTCTTTTCTTTTTTTTTTTTTTTTTTTTTTTTTTTTTTTTTTTTTTTTTTTTTTTTTTTCAGGCGCTTGCGGGAGTAAAGAGGTTACTGTGCGGCTACTGTTCATGAACAGTAGCCGCATTTGTTGACTTTTTGTGTATGAACAATGCATTTGTGCATTGTTCACGGACCCATAGTTTTCACTTTTCAACAATTTTTTCATTAAAAATGGGTCCCACGGTATTATTCACACATTTAAAAATTATTTTGCTACAGTGTTTTCAGTTTTCAATTTTCATCTGTATCCAAATGGACCCTTTATATTGCTGTGCTGTAGGATCTTGTCTTCTTCTTCTCTTTTCTATTTATTTATTTATTTACGTCTTACATATCTAATCTTAAAAAAAAAAATTTTGAATTCAGTAAAGTTTTTGATAAATGGAAAATATAGAGCAAAGAGAGGGAGCGAGAGAGGGGCTTTGTGTGGAGGAAAGTAAAAGAAAAGGAAAATAAATATGAAGATGAAACCTGTGTGTGGCTGTATGCAGAGGAAAGTAAAAGGAAAGGAAAATAAGAAGATGAGGAAGAAGTGAACGAGTGGATGAGAAAAAAAAAAAAAAGAGTTTTTGGGTTTGGGTAAAGCAACGTTGGAAGAAAATATAGGAAGTAAGAACACATATTATTTCACAATTTTTTTTTTTCACAATTGTGATGTTGTAGAGTACGTGGTGGTGGTGGTGGTGAAAAAATTATGGGTATATTTATAAGTGAAAAACAACCACTCATAGTCTGCCATATCAAAGACGTAGCAAAGAAGTTGTGAAATAGTTTGTAATCCTAGAATAACTCATTTAAAAGATAAGTGTTAATAAAATTTTATTTTACAGAGATTAATTCTACCAAAATTATTGGGTTTCAACTTTTAAGATAATAATTTTGTATTTTTCGTGAAAAAGAAAAATGTTATTTCCATATCATTTTTATAACAAATTCTAAGTGATAGGTTGTTATTTGTTGTTATTAATAAGCAAAAAAATAATTTAAGTGATAGATTCAAATTAAAACTAATAGCAACTTACCACATAAGATTTATTGTGAAAGTATTGCAAAAATATTTTGAAAATAACATTTCTTAAAAAGAGAAATGTTAAAGCCAAATACTTTTATACAAAATCTTTTATTAAGAGAGTCGTTCATTATTAACATAAAGTAATTATTATTATTATTATTATTATTAAGAAGTTAATACTAAGTATGAAATAAACTTCCTTATATATACATTTTGTCATTTTTGGTAATTTATAACTCAAATCGCCACTTTTGTAATTGCTAGCCAAATATTCAACTTTTTGAAAAAAACACTTTTTAACACTTTTACCAAACACTCTACTTTTCAAAAAAGTTTATTTTCATACTGCACTTTTTGAAACCGCCACTTTTTTAAAAAGTACAGTATTAAAAAGCTGAACCAAACTCACCCATAGTTCTGTTATATATTGTACACTTTTTACAAATATGTACTATATTTACTATGTTTTATATGTTTACAATGTAAGTTTTTGTTGCAAGTACAATGCAAACCAATAAAAAGTATTTTTCTTTTTTCTTTTTTCCTTTCCCATTCTCAATCTCATACCATTCGTTCTCTTCTACAATGCATTCTATGTTACAAAATTATTCTTCTTCTTTATCTTCTTTTGTGCTATTTAAGTATAATTTCTATTTATTTTATTATTTTCTTTTTTAGTTCAATTTCTACTGAGAGCTATGAAACTGATTTTTAATTTATTTACTATAGTTGTCTAATCTGGTTGAACTTAAATTCAATTTATTTTATGGTTCTTATAGTGATTTTATTATATTTAATTTCTATGAATATCATTTTTTGCAATTGTAAATAGTCTAGTTTTGTTATATATTTATATTTAATTTCTATTTATGTTATGGACTTATGGTTTTTCATAAAAATAAGAAAAACGCAAGATAAAAAATGATATTTAGATGCTCAATCGGGTGTTTAGCTTGTTAATATATGAGTTATGACTTATATTTAGGATTTAAGATTTTTTTTTTTTTTAAACTAGTGCATGTAGACCTGTATGTATGTATATAGTATGTCGTGGTTTGCATTTTTCTTGAATCACAAATCAATAGGATAGTTTTATCTCTGCCCCCAAACAAAGATTTCTGACTTCACCCCTACAACGAATTACAACTTACATTGTGTTCCACGTTATGGAGTATAAGTTATTATTTTTGTTATAGTAGGTTCAATGCCATGTTTTACACCTTTTCTTTTTTAATTTTTTCTTCGGTTAAATAATTAAGGCAAAAATACAAAACTGACCTTCTAATTTTCAACTTTTGTCATTTCAGTTCTCTATCTTTTAATTTTTTTCAATTAAGTATTCCGTGAACCATAGTTAGTTGTCTCCCTTAAGTGACTTTTTTTTTTTTTTAATTTATAAAATTTGTAATTAAAGGAAAAAAAAAACTGTTATTAAAAAAAATATATATGGAAGGGGAACGACGTGTCGTTCCCCTTCCCCTGAAATCAAAGACTCCAACATATAAACAGTCCTCCCTGACTAGAAACTCAACAAACCTAGGAACAATGTTGTTCCCCTTCCCCTCGAACCGCTCATTTTTGCAGTTCTTTTAGTCTCAAGAACCGCTCTATGGGAAAAAAGTAGGACCATACAAACCGCGGTCAGACTTTATGGTTCTGAATCTGAAACAAAAAAAAAAAAAAAAAAAAAAAAAAAAAAAAAAAAAACTTTAAATTCTAGAACTATGACCAGATCACTTGGCTGGCATGCATTGGACTTTTTTCAGATCTGGAACCAAAAGATTTGTGAGGGAAAAAAAAAAAAAAAACAAACAAACTAAGAAGAAGAAGATGACAAGGTAGGGGCTGTGCGAAGTTGAAACAGCAAGTTAGCAACCCAGCACAGATTGCTAGTCACAGCCTTCATGTTCGTCTTTTGCTTCTATTTCTTCTTCTTTCTTCTTTTTCTCCTTCTTCTCTTTCTTCTCTCCGTCTCCACTGTTATGGTTTCTCACCTTCTCTCTGTTTAGGTTTGCTTTGAATTCTTTTTTTATGTTTCCAAAGTCCCTTCATGTGATTTGGCATTGGTTCACGTGACTTGGCATTGGGAAAGAATCCAAAGCCCTTACACGTGACTTGGCATTGGGAAAGAAGAAAACTTTTGATTGAAATTGGCGAAATGTTTTAGCCTTTAGATTTGTAGCTTTGAACCCGTGATGTGACTATAGATGGATTGATAAGTAACAAATAAAATATTATAAGTACCTTTAATTAATATTTATAATTTTTTTTAAATGAAAAATTATAGTGTTATAAAATATTTCATGACTTTTTTGTCATAATTATAATGTAGCAAAGTTTGAATGATAGAGAAAAAATAACGAGTCAACGAATACAATTAAATATGTAATAATTATTAATTATTTATTTTAATTTAAAATTACTAATTGTCTTTCTAATTCCTATATTATTACAATATTACCATCACAAGTTTAACTAATCAATATATAAATAAATAAATAAAATATTATATCTATGGATGCTTAGGATATGATATTTCTTATTTGTCCTATGAAAGTTATGATATAAAAATATATATTTGAAAGATAGATTTCTATATTTAGTTGGGTCATTTAATTTAATTTTTCTATTTATACTAATTTAATATATTTATTTATATTTAAATAATTATTAAACTAATTATGATGTCATCACGGTTCAACTCCGGTTCAATCTTGGTTCGACCATAGAAACCTTGAACATCTTTCTTTTACGGTTCAATAAACGGTCCAAGTTTGAAAACCTTGTATATATATTTTTGAAAATGTTGATGGGGAAGTACATCTAAAGCACCCATATGTTTTTTTTTTTTTTTAATTATTATTATTTATATTTATAATCATTTGTTTTGAATTAGGCCAAACGGTTGATGAGGATTAAAAAATCACCAACCTATCAACTTATTTATAGGGTGATTTTTCTTGTATTTACCTTTCTTTTTTCTAGTACAACTACAAGATGAACATTTTCAATCATGAATATCGTTAAAAGTAGGTTTTGCAACAAAAATAAATATAATTTTTTAAAACTATTGACTTTGTAAATTGAATAAAAAACTTTCTACTAGTTTGTATAGTGCATAATCAATTATATATTATTTTTAGGATTTAGAACACTAAATTCCATTTTTATAAATGATTGATTTAAAATGTATAAAGAAACAAATTATGTGTGCCTTTAATTTTGTTAACATTGAATGGTTACTAATTTTTCATAGCATATCTAGTATGTTTTCATTGAATTCTATTTTTTGTTTTTTAGTTTATGCTTTGCTAATACGCACCCCCACCCCCCCCCCCCCAAAAAAGCTAGAATCTTGGCCCTGTCCTTGCTACTCTCTTTTCCTTTCAAGTTTCTATTCAATTAAAAAAAAAAGGGACAACTTTGGCACTGCCTGGAAGTGAAATTTGTTATGAAACGCTATTAACGCATGAGTGGAAATCCTATGTAATGAAATTTTTATTTAAAGAAAAAAAACTGAAGAATTAATATAATATAATTTGACCTAAATTTATTAAGCTAATACTCCAACAAACTAATTCACATGCTACTAAAATTTTTAATAAATGATATGTGGTATCTAACCTGAACTTGTTCATAGGCCCCAATTGAAAGACGCTATTCTTGAGGGAGGAATTCCATTCAACAGGGTCTATGGCATGCATGCCTTTGAGTATCCCTCCGTGGACCCCAGGTTCAATCAAGTTTTTAACACAGCGATGCTCAACCACACTACTATTGTTATTAAACAAACCCTTGAGTCTTACAAAGGTTTTGAGCAACTCAGACAACTGATTGATGTTGGTGGTGGGCTAGGAGTTACTCTTAACTTAATCACTTCCAGATACCCCCATATCAAAAGCATTAATTTTGACTTGCCTCATGTTATACAACATGCTCCACCTTATCCTGGTATTATTTTAATTCATAGTCTCCTTTTTCATAATGGCATTTTCTTATTTCACTAGCTTAAAATGTGATCAACATGTGGTTTTTGTGGAATAATAATGTGTATATGATTATTTTAAAAGCCTAGATAGCCTATGGTGTATAAATAGTTAAATACACAATATATGTAGATAAAGAGAGGTGTTAACTTATGTTGCAGGTGTGGAACATTTAGGAGGAAATATGTTTGAAAGCATTCCTAAAGGGGACAACATTTTTATGAAGGTTAGTTCCATATTTAATTTGTAGGCGTCCTATTTTGATTGACTTATTGCCATGATTTAAATCCAAACTCGTAATGCTTTTATTCCCATTGGATTGTCTCAAACTCTCAATTAGACCTTATCAAAAAGTGAAAAATTCTTAATAGTTCCTAAGGTCTCGTAAGATTCACAAGGTCCTAACTTTGAAACCTCACTAGCAAGCCTCTCAAAGGATTTCTCCCTGCAATTATGTAGAGTGTGTGGGAAGAGGGACTATACACAATCGGTGAAACAATCAAGTGCTCAAAAAACTTTGTACACCCTCGACAATAGTAAATAAATTAGATTTCTTCCAATTGATACGGAAATGGAGTCAAATTACAAGAACTCAATAGCCACATCAATTGGGATAGGGATTAAGTTATGAGTTATGACATATGCGTCTGCGTTTCACTTTTTTTTTTTTTTTTTTTTTTTTTTTGAGAATAGCGTTTCACGTTTTTAGATGTAGGATTATACTTTCCAAATGGGTCCTATGCACTGTTCATTGGATCCGCAAGTACTTTATTAAAAAAAAAAAAAAACTTTAAAACTGAGTTTCACGATACTATTCACACATTTAAATTATTTTACTATAGTATTTTCAATTTTCAGCAATATAAGCGGTATCTTAAAAAAAAAAAAAAATGAATAAAAAAAAAATTTGATGCCATAATTGGTTAATTTTGTAGTGGATACTTCATGATTGGAATGATGAACATTGCTTGAAACTGTTGAAAAACTGCTACAACGCTATTCCACATGATGGAAAGGTAATAGTCATGGATGCAGTTTTTCCAATTACACCAGATATTAGCAGTTCTACAAAGTGCACCTCTCAAATAGATGTGCTTATGATGACTCAAAACCCAGGAGGGAAGGAAAGGACTCGACAAGAATTTACTGCCTTGGCCACCAAAGCTGGATTTAGCGGCATCAAATATGAATGTTTTGTCTGTAATTTTTGGGTTATGGAGTTCTTTAAGTAAGATTTGCTTGTAATATTTAGAAATGCATCCTTCATTTCTCCAAACCTTAAAATAAAGATGCTCACAACAAAAAAATTTGATCCTAAATTTCTAAGTTCAAGTTGTTAGTTTTTCATGTTCAGTCGTAAAATGAAATCCTAGCATCTAGAAATGCCTAAATTTTGCACCTGCTGAAGGCATGAAAAATCAAAGTTGTACTTCTGGAAGCATATTTCTGTGATACAATCTACAATAATCGGGGGACCAAAACTAACTTTAACGGACCCCAAAACCAATTTGTGAAGAGATCAAACAGCTAGTGAGTGAGCAGCTCTGTTGGCACTTCTACTGACCCGTCTAAAGGAGCAACCAGTGCCAAAGTTGTCATGACATCTACATTCCTTACTCAAAGACTGACGTAAATGATGAGACTTAGTTTTTATTTAGATCATAAATTATTTAACCAAAATTATATTGTTTGACATAAGTGATGAACTGTTCTTTAGGCTAATTTATAAATTTACTGATAAAAAGCAAATAAACAGGGGTGGAGCTAGGAATTTTGATTTGGGGGAGAAAGTTAAACTATCTCGTAGTGAGTCATAATAGAAAAACTCAAAATGCTACATATATGTTTTTGTGCATTAGTTTAATCAATGTAATTCTTATTAGCACTTAACAAAACTAAATGACCAATTAATTATCTTAAGTTCATTTTCCCTTCTAAGTTTCTCTTAGTCCTTTAACAAACCATAAGTTCAAACCATTCAAGAAATTAAATACAAATATAACAACTACATCTATAAGAAGATATAATATTTTTAGAAAATAAATATAACAAAATCCTTATAAGCCAATATGAAATTATATATAAAAATGCAAGATGACTTTCACATTTGGCTGTTTGATTAGAATTGAAGCCAAAAATGAAATTTTGAATAAAGCTTATTGACTGGTTTATTAAATAAAAATAAAAAATAAAAAAAGGAGAAGAATACTCTAATACTTCTCAAGATCTTAAAGTCATTTTTGCTAGTTCCAAATAAACTCAACACTCTTTTTTGAGACAAAATTATAAATTTTATTCAAAGAAAAGAAAGAATACAAAGCCAAAAGAATGGCCACAGCAAAATAGAGCAGGAAAAATAGCAATAGGTATATTCAGTAATAGAGAGCAACATTTACTAGCAAGTAGCAACAGATGCGGACAACAATATCAGCTTACAACATAGAGAAATATAATAACAATAAAGAGCAATATCAACTCAGACCAGATCAAGAAAAATATATTGAAGCTTGGGAATTGAAAAAGTAAAATTTCTAATCAAGCTAATGGTCTGACATGTGAAGGAGTTTCAACAGTAAAGACTAATAATAAATTAGGGAAAATATTAAAAGATGAAAAGCAAGTTTGGAAGGAACACTAAATGTGGACAAATGGGGGGGCCAAATAATTTTACATGTGGGGCTAGTTCTTAGAAAAATGGTTCAAGTATGCAATTTTACTTGCTCTAAAAATTTTTTTAAAACTTTTGTGGGGGCCATGGCCCCCAGTCACCAACGTAGCTCCGCCCCTGCAAATAGATTTACATGTTTAAACAATCCCATGCCAAAACATCAGGTACATGCATTTGTTGCCAAACTAAAACAAGCTCGCTGAACACATAGGCATTGTATCTTTCAAACATGAGACCAAATGCTGAACATGAAATCTCATTTAACCCTAGGCTTGGGTCATTTCTTCATATATTACTAGTAACTGATGCTGAAGTTTGCCATGAACCAAAGAGGATCTCATGGATGCATGACGAGAGGAAGTGGAGCAGGGAGGGAGAGAGTGGTGGGTTTGGGTTTGGCTACAAGTTTTGGATTTTGTTATTGTACTCTAGGACTCTCTCTACACCAAATGCCCGAATGACCGTTTTTTTTTTTTTTTTTTCCTTCATCTTTATCTTCTTTTCTTCCTTCCACATGCTTGTCATCAATTCACAATAAATGCAAGCCAACTTGCCTTGATTTGTACCTAATATTAGAGAAAAAGATGACTACAATTCTTCCTTTTTGGCAAGCTTCTTAAGGAAGCTCCTTTAAACTTGCTGACTTCTCAGCAGCTTGTCCAACAAGCTCATTTAATGAGCTAAGCCAAAGTGTAAGCTGGACCCAATGCACCCAACATTCGTATCCTTAAATCATTCTTGAATCTCTATAAATCCAATAAACAAAAGTTCTAGTTTGTGAACAAAAGAGGTTCAAATCAATTCAAATTTTATTTAATGGCCTCTCCCAAAGAATCCCACTGAAGCATTTTTTATGGGATCAAAAAATAGAAGAAGAGAGTTTCTCCCATGCCATGCACGCAGCTGGTGACATCCGTTGTGCTGCCCATGGCCTTAAGGCCATTGAGCTTGGGGTTTTTGATATCTTAGCCAAAGCGCGTCCTAGAGCCAAGCTCTCTCCTTTACAAATTGTAGCTCAGATGCCCACCAAGAACCCCGACGCAACCATACCGCATTCTCAAGTTGCTGGTCAGCAACTCTGTGCTTGGTTGTGCTGTGGTTGCGGATGATGGGAACTTTGGGTCTTTCCAAAGGCTCTACAGTCTTACTCCTGTGTCTAAACACTTTGTGCCTAATGAAGATGGCGTTTCATTGGGTCCCTTTATGGCCTTGCTTCAAGACAAGGTCTTCCTTGGCTAGTTGGTGTGTCATGTCTTTTTTCTTGTTTTTATTCATGATCTACTTCATATACATTACCTTGCTCTGAATTGCTCAGTGTTAGGGTCATATTTTATGTAATTAGCTAATTCTTTAACAAAATGCATTTTATTTATAATTGGATAGATCTAAGTTGAGTTTAATACATCAAGAATATGTTGTTCAAGCATATCAAGTGTTCGTATTAAAGACATGAAGATTGATCCAAGAAACAAGTAAAGAAAAACTGTTTCATTAAGTCTCGATAAATAGCTCGACAGATACTGCTATTGAGACTAAATGAGAAGCTTGACAGATGCCTTGATAGAAGCTCGATCTATCGAGAATTATGATTTTTAGATTTTCAGATCTAAAATTCGGCCCAAGCTTATATATTTGTTTAGGGTTTCTTTTCTTATAACCCTAGACATATATAAGGTTTACTTTAAGAGCCATCACATACGGATACAGAGACCAAGAAGCTACTATCATACAATTTTGTAACCAAGTACTTCTTAATTTTCATTGTTGATGAAGTGAAGGAACTTTGCAACCAACAACATCCATTCAAGTTGCTGGAGTTAGTCATGTATTAGGATCCGTGCAAAAGGGTTAGTCACAGATTGGAGATTTGTGCATTAAAGGAAAGAAGACTACTAGAAGATTAAGTCCAATTGGGTATTGGAGTAAAAGTTCAACTATAGGTTAGTATTTCAGGATAGACTAGAGTAGTGCTACAATTCTCTTCCAAAAGATGGAAAAGTAATCGTTGTGGAGCAAATTCTTCCAATTTTCCCAAAGATGGCCACTTTTGCAAGGGGCAAATCCCTACTTGATATGCTTATGATGACTTAAAAACCAGGAGGAAAGGTGCGGATGCAACACGCAGTGGCGAAGCCACGTTATGGCTTGGGGGGGGCCCCGGCCCCTGCAAAAAAAAAAAAAAAAAAATCCCTTAGAGTAGGTAGAAAAAAAATTTGGGCCCCCTCAATATTGGGCAGCTGGCCCCCCCCCCCCCCCCCTCTCTCAATTCTCATCTATACTCCCAAAAATGCACATTTTCAGACACAAAAACCTACAATCTGTTCAACTTTCAACAAAAAAAAAAAAAAAGCCCAAAAAAAAAAATTGTAAACGGCAAGCCAAGCCCAACAGAGCAAACCCACCCACGGATTCTCAAAAAAAAAAAAAAAAAAACCAACACAAAGAATCAAAAATCAATCCCGTCTCTGGCAGAGAAAACAGAGAAAACCAAACCCCAACAAACCCCAATACACTGATATAGCAGAGCAAAACAAACTCCAACACTGTGTTTATAAAAATAAAAAAATAAAAAATAAAAATAAAAACCCAATACAGAGCCTCTGTACCAAAACCAAACCAAAAAAACCCCAAAACCCCAAAAAAAAACCAATACGAGCTTAGCGCCGAACGACTCGGCCCGCGATCGGAGGAAGGAATCGAGTGCTTCGCGGCGGAGCATGGCGATGAACTCGTTGGGTCTGAGAGTTTTGCCGAAGTCAACGGAGAGGTTCGACGGTGAGAAGATGCACATGCGGGTGACGTGGCGGTCGATGAGGTGAGATGGGATGTTGAATTCTTCGAGCATGCATAGCGGGATGGAGCCGCCGCAGGGTTTCGCGGTTGTCGGCGGGTTGCGTTCGAAGAGGAACGTTTCTATGCCTCCGGAAGCTAAGGCCTCGGCGGTGGAGGACCCAGCTGGTCCTCCGCCTATCACGGCGGCGCGAAGCTTCCTTCCCGGGAGGGGTGGGTTGGTGGAGTTTGATGAGGCCTTGATGGTGAGTGGGTGAGAGTGAGAGTGGGGTCTGGTGATGGTGGTTTTGGTTGGGAAGAACACAGCGAGTGTAGAAAAAGCTGTAGCCATATTTGGCGCTTGCTGGGTTTGGAAATGAATAAGTGTAGAAAAGAACTAAAGAAAGCTAGTATGCACTCTTTGATTCTCTTTAACACGAGCGTTGGCTTCAGTGCATTGGCTTCTGTAAAGGTGCTGATGATGCATGTGTTTGAATATTTTACTTTTGTTTTCAAATCTATATAAACAATGTATTACATGCTAGCTACTTTTTTTAGTTTTTAATTGTCAAAAACTATTATTTTAATCAAAAGGGCCTTGAATTCCGAGAACAAAGACAAACGGTGTCATCAACCACTAGTTGTAAATTTTGTAACATGCCATTACACTATTTCCTTTACAATTTTTTTTTTTTACATTTTTAACTTTTAGCTTTAATTTTTTACATCTTTTTAGTATATTTTTTTTAATGGTTGAGATTGGGTCTTTCTGTTTTCTATGGGTCAGACGGTAGATCGCAGATTGCTCTGTAGCCTCTGTCTACTCAGCTTCGGTGCTCGGTGATTGGTGCTCGCACATCGTAGATCCCTCCCTGAGCTCCCTCAAGGTATTTCTAATTTCTCTCTTTTTCTCTCTGACTCCCTCTCAGTCTCTCAATCTCTCTCTCTTTATCTCACTGAAGAATGAAAACTAATGTCTCTCTCTCTTTAGTCTTTATTCTTTAAGACTATAAGACTAAATTAACTCAGTAACTCTCTCTCTCTGATTGGCTGGCCAAATGAATGGGCTTTATATATATTTTGTTTTTTCCTGTTTTTTTGTCTTTTTGAATTTGGCTTTAGTGTTTATCTTATCCGTTGGTCAGTGTGTGTTCAATGTGTTGGTGAGATATTAATTATCTTTTAGTGTGTATTGTGATTTGTGATTGTGAAATTTTCTGATTGGCAGGCTATTGTGATTGGGGCATCAGGCATGATGCTTGTGCTTGTCCATTGAGTGGGTGGGGGTAAATGGGCTGATGGGCACATGAGGCCGGGAGCACAATAATTAAAGCAGTGTAATGTGCTGCACATTACACTGCTTTAATTATTGTGCTGCACATAGGATGTGTAATGTCAAGCTTTTTTAGTGTAATGTGCACAAGGGGCTAAATAATATAATAAATTAAAACAGTATAATTAATGACAAACAAATTAAAGTAATATAGTTTATTGTTACGCTAAACAACAATAATTAAAGTTGTATAATTAACCACTACATTATAAAAGATAAATAAATTAAATTATGTTAGGCTAAATAATAATTAATAATTTTATAATTAATGAAATAATAATATAACAAATTATAGTTTATGATTAATAATAATTTTAATTTTTTTTAGAAACTCCGAAACACTCTGAAACGGTACGTCGAAATAGATCGATACCGAAATATTCTATTTCACTAAACAAACCGAAACAGGGTCCAAAATAGTATTCATAATATTGCTTTCAAGCATAAAGAAAAAGCTAATATATATATATATATATATATATATTTGAACTAAAATCTAAAAAAGAAAAAAATTGTAACAGAGAATCTGAAGAAAAAAAAAATTTGTAATAGAGCAAGCCCACCCAGGAACACTCTGAGAAAAATTCCTAGAGTTGCCACCCAGGATCACGTAAACAAATATGTGAATTCCTATCAACAAACAAAATGAAATCTGACGAGCTTATCTCAAAAAAGGTCCATATCAACCTAAAAATATAGACTATCCATACAACGATGATACTCATCGTCGTCGATTTCAACTTTCATGGTTCGAATCGGCCCCCCCACATAAAAATTCCTGGCTACGCCCCTGGCAACACGAATTGTTTGATTTGGCATTTGGAGCAGGATTTAAGACCATTTCTTTTACTTGTTTTGTCTGTAATTCGGCTGTTATGGAGTTCAATAAGAAAGATAAGGAATCTGTATCATTTGCACTGTAGGTTGAACGTATCTTTTGTAGGAGCTGACAATCTCTTCTAATCTGTTTTGCCTAATTACTGAGATAGGGTAAGGACCAGTTTCTGGTGATATTATGATATTAATATTGATATTAATATGGGATGTTTTGTGTGTAAATATTGGATGATGAAATTATTCTTATTAATCAAGCTAATGATGGCACTCCTTGTATCTTCCATCAAATGGTGCAGCACCTGCACTCTCGGATTTGGATGCTGTGACTGGCTAACTTTTCATGTTAAGGGATTGCCAAGGCTCAGATTAGTTAGGGAAGCCTGTTTGTGGCTCATTCATGAGAATTGAGATTTTAGCTTCCTATTTTTCATCTCTCTCTGATTTTGTTTTGGTTTCTTTAATCATGAATCAGCCATTGGAGTGTGGTTTTACGACATATCTGTGAGTCTATTATCACTATTGAAGTGCTCTTGTTGGGAGGTGTTCGATCTGGTCAGAGTCAATTTTTGTGACCAAAGGAATCATTCTTGTTGAGGAATATGTAGAAAGGTTTTTTGAATGGCCATAACCTTTGTTTCAATCACTTTTTTGGGCCTGCTGTAGATTTGAACATTCATAAAAAGCCCGTATGTTTGGTTGGGTGGAGAGGAATGAAAATAAATGATGAGGTCGGATGTTTTCTGCTCGAGCCCACCAAAAAATTTTCTTTTCAAAATAGAGAGAAAACTGAAGGGATAAAATGAGGCTGCTTAATGGACAAAAATGCTTATGCCCAACTCTTTTTTTTTTTTTTTTTTTTGGGGAGCTGGGCACGTTGCTCCCCCTCCCCCCCCCCCCCCCTTTTTTTTTTCTTTCCTAAATGTTCCCTTTCTTTTTTTCTTTTTTCTTTTTTCATTTTTCTTTCCTAGACATTCCCTTTTTTTTATTATATATTTCCTGGGTTATGGGTGTGATAGTTGTTTTTTTTTTTTTTTTTACTAGACATGATTTTTTTTTGGGACATAATTTTTATTTTTTAATAAATTGGGTGATTGCTTTTTTTTTTGGTTGTTTGTCACTTTTTTGTTTTAATTGGCCATCATTTTTTAACAAGGATGTATAAGTAAATTTATATAAACTCACTTTTTTCATCCCTTCACTTTTCCACTCCCAACCAAACAAAAATGAGAGAAATTAAAATCTTTTCTATCCTCCCACTTTTCCGTCCTCCCACCATTTTCTGTCCTTCTGTTTTTCCATCCCTCGAACCAAACGGACCCAAAGCTTGCTATCATGAAGCTTCTATTGATGCATATAATCCTTGTGGTTTTTGCCCTGAAACCCTAAGTGGCAAATTTCATTTGATCACAAACTACCTTGGGCGGCGCTATGTTGTAGTCAGGGGGTTCAAATGAACCCCCTGACCTGAAATTATATATATATATATATATGTATAATTTAAAAAAAAAAAAATTGAATTCCAGCAATACAAATTTGCACACCCTCACTTGAACCTAGCCTTTTTTTTTTTAAGCCCAGCAAAAGCTTCGAGAAAAAAAAAATCCAACAACAAATTTTTGGTCTTTAATCTTAGAAATAAAAAGCCCATAAATCAAAATTTGAAAAATCATAAAAAAAAGGGACCAATAAAACCTAAGATCTACTGCTGTGTTACTTGCGTAGACGCTGCCCCCAAAATCTCCCACGATTCTTCCTCACTATCCAAACCCAAAGGAAAAAGGCTGCTTCACACACAAAAAAATATGCCGCTCTATAGCCCCAAGAATCTACCACGGTGCCGCCGTCGGGGCTGTCCTTGATCTGCCGCCACCGCCGCTTCTTCTGGTTTTTTAGCTCTCTCTTTCTCTCTTTCTTTCACTGTTTATTGTGTTTTGATATACTCTTTCATTGAATCACTATGTATGTGTTTGGATTTCACGTCCACGGCTACGTTTCGCATTTCATGCGTTTTCTCTTCTTTTTTTTTTTTTTTTTGTTCAGCCTGCAATTGTTGACAAGTCAACTATGAACAGTGCTCCCGTGCACTGTTCACAGGTCCCATAAATTACACTTTTCAACAACTTTTTCATTAAAAATGAGTCTCACAGTACTATTCAAACATTTAAAAATTATTTCGCTACAATGTTTTCAATTTTTAGTTTCAGCAAAATAGGTTCTATCCAAATGGACCCTATGTGTGTGTGTGTGTGTGGGGGGGGGGGGGGTTATAGTGTTTTTATTTTTTGTTGTTGAGTTTTTGAGTCTTTGAGTTGTGTGGGCCTGTGGGGCTGGTGTTTGTATTGCAAACTTATAAATTAAAGAACTATAAACAAATTAAAGAATTGCAATAGTATGGTGCTGTCTCTATGTGTCTTTACTGTTACTGTGAATTGTGTCTATGGGGCTTTGTATTGTAAACTTATAAATTGAATTTTTGAGTCTCTATGTGTCTTTACTGTTACTGTATTTAAAGAATTGTAAACAAATTAAAGAATTGCGAAAAAATCACTTAACAACAATAATTAATATATTTATTGTATTAGAAAAAAATATGTTAATGAACTTATAGTTTATTTTTTATTCTTTTGCTAGTACTATGAACTTAAGAAGATATTATTTACAAAAAATACATTTTCAACCTCATGAACACAATTTTCCTCAAACGAAAATTGGTGGACTTATGCGTCGATTTAATCCTAAATGGTATAAAGAGTATGGAAGTTGGTTGGAATGTAGTATTGAAAATGATGCTGCATATTGTTTATATTGTTACCTATAGTATTGAAATTTATGTTTCTTATTGATCCTCCTGAACAAAAATCCTGGAGCCGCCCCTGACCTTGCTTTGTATGCACAACTATTGACAAGTTTTCCCACTGCTGGCTGTAGTATGAGAACTCCCGAGATGCTCAAAATCATCATAACATACCACATTTACTCTTAACTGATCATGATGGAGTGTATGGTTACTTATATCCTAGTTTGCTCTCTTACCTTCGGAAAAGAGGTCCAAACTCACTAATGTGGTATTTGGTATGAGGTAAAAAAGGTTCAAACTCACTAAATAATATGTGACTCAAAACATAAATATTTGTTTGCGGATGTCTCTCCATCCCCTTCAGTTCTTTTCATTTCCTATTACCTATTGCAAGTAATTGTGTTGAATATCTTACTCAAACTTTGTTATTAATCAGGGTCCTTCTCCTTTGCTCCCTCTAAATGAAGTTAATTATTTCTAGAGTTTTCCTGAAATTTTGTTGATGACCCATGCTGAAAAAAATTGTCTTAAAAATTCTTCCAAATGATAGCAATTATGTAATTGGAACTAAGTTTTTGGTGAATTGAGTCCGAATAACAAATTGACACTAACCTGTCTGGTTTGAAATCCAGGTTCTTGCATGCAAACCACTGGAAAGGAAGACAACATAGACGGTTGCATAAAAGAAATAAAGGAAAGCACAAAAAGTTTAAATTAATCTCTCCATGTGATGCCTAAGAACAAGTTAGTGAACGTTTGAATAGAGCTGAAATGATTTTTCAACTGCGTTTGCATCCAACTCAGTGGGTCTTGTGCACTGTTCACGGGACCCACAAGTACTTTTTTTTTAAAATGTCATTAAAAGTGGGTCCCACGACACTATTCACACATTTAAAAATTATTTTGCTACATGTTTTTAGTTTTCATTTTTCAACAATAAGCAGTATCCAAACAAACCCTTAATCTTTTAAAGTTAGGTAGCTTGCCTTAAACTCAAGGAAAACGAAGGGGAGAATGCACACTTTCCTAGTCGTATTGATCCTATTGGAGATGCACAAGATATCTTTCCCTACTAATAATGTTTTGTGCAACTAATGTTCAGCAAAAAAAAAAAAAGTATTATGCAATTAATGTTCTATTTGTTTCGACGTAAAATATTTTACAATATTTTTTTTTCTGTAAAATATTTATAGTCAACTAAAACAACCAAGGCAAATTTGGCAACTCGACCCAACATATCAACCCTCAAAAATCGACCTAACTCATCAGGATAAATTATTTTTGGTCAATTGATGGATTGGCTACACAACCCACACTAGGAAAAATACATCATATTTTCGTATCATAAGTCCTCCCTCGTGTTAAACATGATACACATCCTCTTACAAGAGATATCTATCCATTTCATGCTCCTCGAGAGATGGATGAGACTGGACCCTCTGAATTACTGACAAGACCTATTATTGTGTGTCCTTTAACAGAGAGTACCATGTGAATGAAAAACCTAAGATAATCTAGGAGGCAGGCCTTCACTTGAGCTGTATGGTCACCAGCTTCGTATCTTTCTTTCAGTTTTTGGCTTGTTGCTGAGACTTTTCTTCTTGGATTTTTCCTTCTAATTCTAGACGATAGCCACGTGTATCACTTTTTTCCTGGCATTATTTACAATCACAATCACACGCGCGCATGCCCACACACACATATATATATATATATATAAAAACAATCACAAATATTATAAGTCTGTTACTACAACCATTTTTATAAACTTTGCCATAATTTGTGCAGGTGGCAATTTGTAAGTAGCCGAATTGTAGACCCACATAAACCTATTTTTTTTTCACCACTTACAACTTGTTACATAGACGAGTTGTAACAAAAATTGTGGTAATTGTTATGGTAGTAAACTTACTCCACCAAATATGGCCAGTGATTGACTTACCCTCATAACAAGGAGTTCCATCACGATTATTTGTTTATGAGCAATAATTAATTATCCCCACATAATTGTCGCCCTCGGTCCATAGTAATTATAGTTGTCGTTTGCTACTAATACAGTCATGGCCAAAATATCATTTTGGTTCATATATTTAGGTGTTTTGTCAATTTAGTTCCTATATTTTGGTAATAGTTATTTTGATTTCTATTATTTTTAACTTACAGTCAATTTGGTCTAGTCTCTATTATTAACTTAGACACGTTTGGTACATTGTACATTGAATAAGGATTACAATAGGAATTGTAATCTTTATTACTATGAATAAACGCTCTGTTTGTTTCAGTATTAACGTTTTCTGGAAAATTGTTCATTTTCCAAAGAGCATTTTCTAGAAAACTATCTCATTTTCTAATGTTTAGTAACAACCTTGAAAATAAGCTTGAGAATGTTTTCTGGTGTTTGGTATGCAATTTTTTTTTAAAAAAAAAATATTTCTTGTATAATTTAAAATATGTGTATTATATAAACCAACTAATGTAATCATTATAAATAAATAACCAAGAATTAATGAATTTGGTTTTCATACCAAAATTCTGACAATAGATACAATCAAAATTAATTAGTTGTTAAATTTTCATGATATCCACCATTCATCTTGCTCATATATATGGATAGTAACGAACATACTTATGTACGTACACACACACACACACACACACACACACACACACACACACACATATATACATTTGACAGGGGAATACAATTTCAATAAGTATAAACAACGATAACTTTTAATTGTTAACTCTTTTTGTTGGTATACTAATTGTCTATTATGGTCAACCACAAGTCTTCAATATTACTCTAAATTATGTATTTACATAATGTATCTGCATAATATATCATCACTGCATAAAGTATTTGCCAACAAAAAAAGTATCTGCCAACAAATGCAATTCTCCTAAACAATTATCATTCATTATATAACAATATTATTAGTCCACGGTAAAGATTGTCCCTTGTAAAAGCAATTTAGAGCAATATAGGTACTATGTTTAAAATTTTATCTTTTACTTCATCCATTCTTTCTTCTTCTTCTTCTTTTTTATTTTTTATTTATTGTTTTGCACTTTATGTACGAAAAAGAAGTAACTTCTACCTGGAATCCATCAAACCAAAAATTTCTTAGAGAAAAATGAAAATCAAGCTTGAAATTCAAAGCAAAGAATTGGGATTTTGGTAGAGAGGAATGAAATAATTACAGCTGCAAATTTGTTTTCCTTTGCAAGTTGGAGCTATTGACCGATCAGTGAAGGAAAACAAAATCTAATCAAAGAATTGTGTTACAGAAGGGAAGAGAAACATGGAGAAAAGAGAGAAGAGAGATAGTTAGAGAGAGAGATCTATGGGAAGAGGATAAACCAGAGTTAGTGATAGTAAGGGTGAAGGAGAGAAAAAGCAAAAGGAAGATAGAAAAAGTAAGAAAGCTAACCACGAGAGAGAGAAGGAGTCAAAAAGTTATGTTTCCCACAGCTATAGACGAAGATAATATTTATAGAAGATGCAACACATGCAAGAGAGATTGTTTTCCAAAATAAAATAAAAAAAAAACATTTGGAAAACAACATATAGAAAATAAGCCTTATTTTTATTAGGGTTTTCCGTTGACCAAAGATAGTTTTCCATTGACCAATTTTTTTTGTGCTACCAAACACTGAAAAATGTGGAAAAATATATTTACAGAAGATTTTCTAGCAAAACAAACAGAGTGAAAATATGTCTTGTTTTTTTGTTACTCTCTCTAGAGCCACCAAGGGTGTCTTCCAAGGTTGTGGGTAATTTTTTTTTTTTTTTTTTTTTTTTTTTTTCGTGGGATCTAGGGAAACACAAATATCTCTATTACTTGACTCTCCTTCATTATTGGTACTCTCTTTCAAGCTTTCTATCTATGGAGGATCTTACTAGGAATTGGAGTAATTTAACTCTCTCTAAAAAGGAGGACTCAGGGTTTGCTCTTCCACGAGTTGAATTGTCCAAGGGATACATTGTAGCTGCAAAATTTCTAACTCCATGATACCTTGTTATGGAAGCAGTGGTGCGGACTTTCAAACAATTGCGGAGAAAGACGAATGGCTTTAAAATTCGAAACATGGGAAATCATGAGGTGCTTTTTATCTTTGATAATATGTCTGAAGTGGAAAGGATAATTGAAAATCAACCTTGGAATTTCAACAAGCATTTGGTGGTCATGGAAAAATTTGAGGAGTCCTCAAAACTCAATGAGTTAACTTTTGATAAAGCGTGGTTTTGGGTGCAAGTTCATGATATTCCAGTCATTTTATGTCAAAACAAGTGGCCAAGAACATTTGTGATATTATTGGAGAGGTGCGCAGGTCGCCAGAATCAACTAAGGATGATGGAGGAAAATTCATACGGGTTCGTGTTAGACTAGATATTAATCTTCCGCTATGATGAGGGAGAATGATTACGGGGTAAAACGGTAAGAAGTCTTGGGTGCAGTTTCAATATGAGCAACTTCCAAATATGTGTTATTGGTGTGGGAGGCTGAATCACAATGGTAGGGACTGTGAAGTGTGGATTCAAAGTAGGGGAACATTGACATCAGAGCAAAAACAATTCAGCCCCCATCTTAGAGCCGAACCTTTCCAGTCAGGAGGAAAGAATGTATTTTTTGTTCCAAGAATCTTTGATAAAGAGGTCCCCAAGACAATGAAAACAAAAGTGGCAAAGGTTAACAATGGTGTTCCAATGGAGGTGGGAGTTCATAGGAGTGACACGGTGGAAAAGGAGACAGGTAGGGCTAATAGCAGTGGAGTTGATACCGTACCGTACCGGCCAGTACAGCCGGTATTTACCGTTTCGATGCTTAGACTGGTACAAAAATGCAGTTGTTTCGTACCAGTTTATATACCAGTTGTACTGGGGCCATTTCGGTCGTACCGGAGTATATACTGGTTTTTGGCTAAAAAATGAAAACTGGCCAGAAAAAAAAATCTTAAAAAAAAAATTAGCAGTTAAAAGGAATACTCAACAAACGCATAAACGCATGTGTGACAGAAAAGAGTAAAGCAACAGGTATAACATTCTTGTAAGATTCACACAACACAAAATAAAGACATATATGAATGAACATCTCATAAATATAAATCAATAAGCAGTGAATCACAAAGCAACAAGAATCAATGAATATAACATGTATATCAATCAATGTTACTCCCCATAACATGAATATCCCCAAAAATGATATACAAAGTGAAGCACCTAGATACAATCTAAAAAACTCCACAAGCTCCTCAAAAACACAAAGTAACAAAAAGTCTCCCCCTAACTACAAAAACTCCTCTACAAGTCAAAAACTCCACTCCCCCTTTTTGTGATGGAATGCCAAAGGGCAATCACAAGTCGCCATCAAAAGGAGGTGGTGAGGGTGAATGAAGAAGCGCAAAGTCGGCTCGCAGAGCACGAATCTCATCTAGCAAGTCCACCAAAATCTGACCATGAGTCGCCTGAACGGTCATAACAGTCTCCAGGGTATGACGAACATCGAAGTCATCCAAAGGAGGTGGAGGAATAGCAACAGCAACATCACCAGCAGGATCAGGAACATCCTCACCAGCAGGACCTGTAGAAGAAGAAGGAGGAGGAGCGCTACCAGACGGCGCAGACCTAGGGTGTTTAGAACCAGCTTGAAGATAAGCGGCCCTCTGTCTAAGAAAAGACGCACCTATGGGAGCTATCACATGAACGGGCTCAGAGGAAGGAAAGCCACTAAGATCAAGATAAAGCAAAATCCTATGAATAAAAATAGGATGCACAAGAGCATGAGTAGTAGATGAACTCCTATAAACATCATTCAAAAAACGAAGAAAGAGATGAGGAAAACTAATAGGAGCATCAGTAACCATGGCATACAAAAATACACACCTCTAAAGAGGAATGGTGTGGACATGAGAGATGGGCCAGATAGAATGACAAGCTATCCTAAAGAACAGATAGTGCAACCCGGAGAGCTCAGCAGAAGTGATCCTAGGATCAGAACCCCATTGGACAGTAGTCCTAGTGATGTAAGACAAAACATCACTCAACTCGGGAGACTCAGCATAAGGATAGATAGGATGACGTACCAAAGGTACCCCTAGAGCATCAGCCACTACCTGAGGAGTAATGGAGTACTCTACGCCTCGTATCCAACTCTTAACTAGAGTGTTGGAATCATAGACGCGGATAGAGATGTTCGAGAAAAACTCTCTAATTAGGGTAGCTGGAGGAGGAGGATCAGACACATCCAATAAAGGTAACCAGCCTTTACGCTCAAAATTTGCCCTAATGGCAGGATCAACCTTATCTAGAATAACAGAACGCTCAGCCCAAATCTTCCTCTGAAGATTCAGCTTCTCAAAAGTCTCTTGGTTTTTCTCACTCGGAAACCTCTCACGGTCAAAGGAAGGCGGGGGAGGAGAAGGAGAGGGAACAGACCTACAGGCTCTAGTCTTCCTAGGCATGATACTAAGGAAAGGACAGAGACACAAAGAAAAACCAAAAAGAAAAAAAAAAAAAAAAATCCAAGGGCAAACTGCAAGTTAGCACAAAAATCAATAGAATAAAAATCTATATGATGCATGAACAATTACAATGCCATGATGCATGTACTAATGCAGAAAACACAGTTCAAATTAAGTTCAATTACACAAAATTAGCTCGTACATAGAGTTTCTAACAAAAACCCTAAAAATTTGAAAACCACTTGATAAATTTTGCAACAAATTGATGAATTGATCATTATACAAGGTTGAAAACAGACTAGAATAACCAATTTCATCAATACAACAAGCCAATTTCATTAATTAAACCTTAATTGAACAAAATCCCCAATTCGGATCAATTAGAAACCCTAGAATTTGAAATTTTCACAAAACCCAAAATTGATCAAATTAAACTATTAAGATCATGTTTATAGCATGTCCCCACAAAAACCCATTGATCAATTTCACAATATTAGGTTTGAATCAACACAAATCCCAAATAGAAAAAGTTCCGAAATTTTGAGCAAAAATGCATGAAAAATGCATGAAATATGTAAATAAACTCAAAAAGGAAGGACAAAACAGACTTACCGGCTTGAGGAAAGAGAAATTTTGCAAAAATTTCGGAGGAAAACGACAAAAATTTGACTGTAGAGCCTTGCCTCGTCGGAGAGAGAAAGAAAGTTTGAAAAAAAACTTTTGAAAAGTGTTTGGAATCAATCAAAGAACAGTGTTTTAACACCTAATTCGCGACATTCGATTGATCGAAAATCACATTCGATCGATCGAATCAAACAGTCATTTTGAAACAAATTAGAGCACTTTTTCGATTGATCGAAAATCAGAATGGATCGATCGAAATGGGCAGAGGCTCTCAAAAATTTTTAGAAAAATCACAGTTTTGAAAAACTCAAACCATATTTTGAAAATAACTCCTCAAAGCATTAAACTATAGAAACAAAATGCATGAGTATGAGATGGAATGCTTTTTCAAAAACCCAAGTTTTAATCCTAGTTTCTTCAAGAAAATTTCAGCCATTCTTCCTTTCAAATTCTCAAGCAAAAAAAATGTTTTGCATAATTCTCAAAGTATTTTCAAACTTGGTTGGTCAGACCAAAAACACACACAATAACATGTACAAAGTTTAGCAAAGAGTAACTTGTGTAGTGTGTGCAACTAGCAAAAACTTGAGATACATGTGAAGTGATATGTGAATAGCAATCAATCACAAAGTCTACAAAATTCATCACATAGAATTTAAAAGAGACCATCACCTAAAGAGTTACATCCTATAACTCCCACATCTCCTAGAACAGAAGCTTGCAATCATGTAAGTTTCTTGAATTTTGCCTCATTATTTGGTGAAATTTGGCATCAAGCCTAATAGTACACACCAGTTTTAATTATGTGAATTGGCATCAAGCCTAATAGTACACACCAATTTTAAGCATTAAGCATTTAACAAAGGCTACACTTTATGTTCTTTTTGTGCATGTGCTACACTTTCTCGAGCACAAAATCTTATGATATGCACTAAGGTGTTCATGATTAGCTAGTGAACAGTGGTGAGATGGTTAGTTATGCCTTTCTTAAAAAGATCAAGTCCGATAGTCAAATAACATATGACTTCAAGATCAAGACAAAGTGATTAATAACCACAAACATCTTTCCCACACAACATGCACTACAAAGTTTCAATTAGTCAAGTGCAATATATAAGCTCATCAAAGCTAAACAAGGTACATAAGACATGTTATGTGTAAATAAATTGACCAACCTTGTTTTCAAAAACCAAGAAACATAATGTCAAACATATTTTTGCTTTCTCCTTTTCTCCTTTTTTTTTTTTTTATTAAAAGAGAAAACAAATAAATCCTACAATGAAATGCATGAATGTAACGCAATGCAAATCCTAGAAAAAACAAAAACACAAATACCAAAGAACAATAGTCACAGAGGATAGAGTAATGAAGCACAAGGACCATGTCAGAAAGACTCAATTAGGACGAGTCTTTTGCATCCAAAACCTTTTAAATGCATCACGAGCATTGGAGTTCTTATTCATATTCGAGTGATTTCCAACTCCAAGATTGGAATAAAGGTTCAACACCTTTACCAATTCACCAATAAGTGCCATAGGATCTTGTGCTTGAGGCACAGACACTTTTGGTTTGTTTGCTCTTTTAGCAGCTTGAAGCTTGTAACAGTTAGGACAAATGTGTGCAGACTTACCATAATAATGACAAACCCAAGTAGGTTTACCATGCATCTTATCCTTAGAAGGGGTAGAATCCTTAGGTTTAGACTCTCTCACATCAACCCTAATCTTCCTAGGAGGTGAAACTTCTACAGGTTTAACAACTTCACTCACAAGGGGTTTGACAGTTTCACTTACAACCTCACTCACGGAAGGTTCAGAAGAAGAAGAAGGAACAAAATTCGTGGAATGTGGTCCAGAATCAAAGATGCTTTCAACATATCCTAACCCAGATTTATCAGAAGGATACTTTTGAACATTCAGCATATGATCAAGTTTAGAACTAGCAGATCTAGCAACAGATAAATCATGTTCCAAAGTTTTAACTTTATCAAGCAAAAGCATGTTCTCAGATTTAACATTGTTCAAAAGACCATTAGCATCAAATAGTTTAACAAGCAAATTTTTCTTTTCAAACTCAAGAGATTCAATTTTCTTTAGGCCAAGTTCAACATTCATAGTATCTCTTGCATCAATTTTGCAAAGTTTATTGTAGGCCTCTTGAAGATCTGCATCCTCAAAGAGTTCCCCATCAGAAGGGTTCTCTTCAACAGATATGCTTTCATTGACTATAGCTGTAGCAGTGAAAGCAATGAAGTTTCCATCCTCATCACTTCCGGACTCATCATCAAAAACCTCATTATCACTAAGGGTTACAGCCATAGCTTTACCCTTAGTCCTCAAGAATGTAGGATATTCAGATTTCACATGACCATACCCTTGACAGCCAAAACACTGAGGACCCAAAGAATTATTTGAAGATTAACCAACTTTTTCTCTAGGTTTTTCAAAGTTATTAACCTTAGTGGGATCATTCTTCCTAAAATTTCTAGGTTCAACAGTGTAAGTACCTCTTACCTTTCTGTTGGTATTCCGAAGAAAGTTTTTAAAGTTTTTGGCAAGATACGCAATCTCTGTAGCAGAGAGCTCATCATCAAATTCACCACCATCAACATTATCAACTGACTTAAGAGCCATTGATTTGGATCTGTTCACTTTAGGTAGGTCAGACTCATAAGACTAAAGAGATCCTACAAGCTCATCAACAGGGATGGAGTCCACATCCTTGCTTTCAGTGATGGCAGTCACTTTGGGTCTAAAGTGTTCAGTTAAAGATTTAAGTATCTTCCTAACAATTTTAGGTTGATCATAGATTTCACCCAAATTAAAAGCAGAATTAACAATATCATTCAATTTGGCATAAAATTCATCAAAATATTCATCATCAAACATCCTAATGCTTTCAAACCTAGAAGTTAATTGCTGTAGTTTTTTTATCTTAACTGCCTTAGTGCATTCACGCACAGTTTAGAGGATTTTCCAAGCAGTATGAGCAACCTCAACATTTGAGATTCTCTTAAATTCCTCCATTGAAACAACATTGAAGATGGCATTCATAGCTTTGCTATTGAAGCCTGCTGCTTCTTTTTCAGAAGTTTGCCACTCACTCACAGGAGTAGTGGGCTTCTGCCATTCGTATTCAATGGAATTCCAAACCCTCTCATCAATTGATTTCAGGAATGCTTTCATCTTTACTTTCCAATAAGCATAGTTGTTTCCATCAAAGTGAGGAGGAACAACAAGAGAGTGTCCATGCTCCATGACAACAGGGGTCAAAGATCAACTCAGAGATAAAAAAATCGCTAACAAGAGAGCTACCTGCTCTGATACCACTTGAACAGTTTTAGACCCCTTAAAAACAACCAGATTTGTTAGCCTAGATTAATTAGCCAAGTTGTTACTTAGTCAAATTATGCAATACTAGGTTAAAGCAATCAAATAATCATATCAAAATAATAAAGCAGCGGAATAATAAAAGACACAATGATATGATCACCCAGGAAACCACACGGTAAAAACCTGTGGAGGATTTGATCCACCGATCCTCAAGGCAAACCTGAATCCACTATGAAAAAATCGAAGTTCATACAAAAGGACTACAAGCTCCCCGCTTGACTTCCTAATGCTACCCACCAGTAGAACTTACTGACACGACCACGTGCAAACTCCGAATCCACGGACTCCTTCTTTCTTGAATTCTTCAATCAGCTACAAGCACCCACGCTTGATATTCTTTAAGCTTCAATGGTAGCAACCAAGTTGATCATCAAGATGTTGAAGTAATCTCAATCTTGAAAACCCTAAGTTTTGTGTAAAGGAAAGCTCCTCTAGATCTCACAAGAGATTTACACAAAACAGCAATGTATGAGCAACAATACAATTGGAGCAACTCTAAAAACGTGGCTAGGGTTTTACCTTATATACCTAGGGCAAAAACATAAAACCCTAAACGTTTAATGAGTTAGGGCTGAGTTGGAAAACTGCAGAAAAGCGCAATCTGATCGATTTTCGATCGATCGAATCTATTTTTTGATCGATCGAGGCAGACCGAAATGCTCCATTGCATCTACAGTCTCTCGATTCCAACTTTACAATAATTAAACAACTTTGAGCACACTTTAACAAGACTAAACATATTGTTTTGATCATGGTTTGCCAACATTACAAATTAGAGTTCTAAATACATAAATTCCTAAACCTTTAAAACCTAACAGGAATGTTCAAAGGGAGTTGGAGAAGGAAAAAAAAAAAGCCTGTATCAGCAAAAAGAGTAGCAATGAGGAGTGGCAATAATTCTCTAATTAGAATTTTGAAGGCTGAGATAAATGTTTTACTTGATAGGGATTCCAGAATGTGGAATCAGAGATCAAGGGTCCTTTGGTTGAGCAAGGGGGATAACTATACTAAATATTTCCATAGCAAGGCAATAAAGGGATTTAGAAAAAAATATGATCATGGGTATTTGAGCACAAAATGGAAGATGGGAAGATCAATCAGAAGCGATTGGTCAAAGCTTTATCCGATACTACTCTGATTTATTTTCATCTTCATCTCCATTGGGGGTACAAGAAGCTTTCCTAAATATCCCACAGGTAGTGACAAAATTTATGAATGATGAACTGGTGGGTGAATTTCAGGAGTGGGAAGTAGTACAAACACTAAAGCAGATGGCTCCTTTGACGGCACCAAGTCCTAATGGCATGCCGTCACTGTTTTATCAGCACTTTTGGTCAACGGTAGACTCTGATGTTACCAATTCTATCCTATCTTGGCTCAATACAGGTACATTACCTTCAGTGTTAACCACACCTTTGTTACTCTTGTACCAAAAGTTGATAGTCCTAAATTAGTTACTAAATTCCGCCCCATTAGCTTGTGTAATGTATTATACAAAGTTTTCTCAAAAGTCCTAGCAAACTGCTTGAAAAAATTCCTACCAAACCTTATTACTGAAAACCAATCAGCCTTTGCTAAAAATAGACTCATATCCAATAATATACTTATTGCTTTTGGGACCTTACATTGTATGAAAAACTATAAATCTAGAGGTGATGGTTTTATGGTCTTAAAATTGGATATGGCAAAGTCTATGATAGGGTTAAGTGGGTGTATTTGGAGAGTCTTATGAGGAGAATGGGTTTTTGTGAGAGATGGGTCAATCTCATTATGGTATGTGTAAGAACTATCACGTACTCAATTTTGGTAGGAATGAAAAAAGTGAGTTGCAATCTGGTTATCTCGATTCTGTTCGATTGCTCTCAATTGTTGTTTGATTGCTGTTCGATTCCTCTTGATCGATCGGAAGTCGCATATCAGCAAAAAATCATTAAATGTAAAAAGCTCATAACTTATCCGTTTGAAGCCCAAATCGCGATACGTTTTTTCTAGTATTTAAAGAACATTATAAGCTAACCCTAAATGGATTTTTAGAGGTTTTTAGAGAGAAAAGAGTGCATCTTGTGCCTCCTATTGTAGATCTAGGGTTTTGTACCCAAAGCTCTCTAAAGTCATCTACTGGCAACATTCTTTGAAGAATCTCAAGATCTAATGTTGTAGAAATTGCTGCTACAAGATCAATTACTGATGGTGATCTGAAACCTTTGAGTGGGATCTCAAAGTCACAAGCGTGGGTGTACGTGGTCGTGTCAGTAAGTTACTACATGAGGTAGCAATAGATTTAGGGTTAAATCTTTTGTAAAAACTTCAGTTCTCTTATAGTGGATTTGCTTTACCTTGAGGATAGCTAAGTCAAATCCTCCCTAGGTTTTTACCTTAAGGCTATTGAGCTTGGGGTTTTTGATGTCTTAGCCAAAGCGTGTCCTAGAGCCAAGCTCTCTTCTTCACAAATTGTAGCTCAGATGCCCTCCAAGAACCCCAACGCAGCCATACCACATTCTCAAGCTACTGATCAGCAACTCCGTGCTTGGTTGCGCTGTGGTTGCTAACGATGGGAACTTTGGGTCTTTCTAGAGGCTCTATAGTCTTACTCCTGTGTCTAAACACTTTGTACCTAATGAAAATGGCGTTTCATTGGGTCCCTTCATGGCCTTGCTTCAAGACAAGGTCTTCCTTGGCTAGCTGGTGAGTCATGTCTTTTTTCCTGTTTTTATTCATGATTTGCTTCATATACTTTACCTTGCTTTGAATTGCTCAGTCTTATGGTCATATTTTATGTAATTGACCAATCCTTTGACAGAATGCACTTTATTTATAATTTGGTAGATCTAAGTTGGGTTTAATACATCAAGAATATATTGTTCAAGCATATCAAGTGTTCGTATTAAAGATATGAAGATTGATACAAGAAACAAGTGAAGAAAAGTTGTTTCATTAAGTCTCGACAGATAGCTCGACAGATACTACTATTCAGACTAAATGAGAAGCTCAACAGATGCCTTGATAGAAGCTCAATCTATTGAGAATTACGATTTTCAGATTTCCAAATTTCCAGATCTGAAATTCAGGCCAAGTTTATGTATTTGTTTAGGGTTTCTTTTCTCATAACCCTAGACATATATAAAACTTATTTTAAGAGCCGTCATACACGGATACAAAGTCCAAGAAGCTACTGTGTTTGTACACTATAGAGTTTTATAACCAAGTGCTTCCTAATCTTCATTGTTGATGAAATAAAAAACTTTCAGCCAACAACATCCATTCAAGTTGTTGGAGTTAGTCACGTATTGGGATCCGTGCAAAAGAGTTAGTCACAAATTGGAGATTTGTGCATCAAGGGAAAGTAGACTACTAGAAGATTAAGTCCAATTAGGTATTGGAGTAAAGGTTCAACTGTAGGTTAGTATTTCGGAATAGGCGAGAGCAATGGTAAGATTTCTTGTACTTGTAACCGCTTGATTGTTGATTAGTGAATTCTTGAGAGTTGTGACCTTAAAATCACCTGGTAGGATTTTTGCCTTGCTAGAGGTTTTCCCCATTTGTCAACAAATCTCCATGACTAATTTATTTTCCGTTGCATTTAGTTTATTTGGTAATTTATTAGTGTCTCCACAATTCACATGTAATTTGACCTAATTAATCAACTTGAATAATTGAATTAATTAACCAAAATTAAGTTATCTTAACCCAACCCTCAGCAATGGGTGGAGCAAGGTAATACAAAGTCTCGTTATTTACATCTTTGAGGAAGCAACGTAGTTGTCATGATTCCTGACAACTTTGGCGCTCCCTGGCAGTGGGTTTGTTATGAAACCCTAGTCTAGTGCTCCTACTCTAGTGGTCCATCACGTTTGGTATACAATTATGGGTCCGTTTGGATACAGCTTATTGTTGCTGAAAGTTGCTGAAAACTGATTGTTGCTGAAAACACTGTAGCAAAATAATTTTTAAATGTGTGAATAGTATTGTGGGACCCACTTTTAATATTAAATATTGTGTGAACAGTGCGTGTACAGTGCGTGAATAGTGCGTAAACAGTACACGCACAGTGATTTTTGTGCCCCAAAGTCAAAAAAGCCGGCCAAAAAAAAAAAAAAAAAAAGAAGTGAAAACGCAGTGCAGAAAACGTAACTCCACAAAACCCACTATCCAAACCCACACTATATATACATGCATGAGTGGATATCCCACGTATAGATTATTATTATTTTTTTTTAAATTGAGAAATTAATACGACACAATTAGACCCATATATATTAAGCTAAAACTCCAACAAACTAATTCACATGCTGCTAAAATTTGTAATAAAGAGATATGGTATCTAACCTAACTTTGTTGTAGGTCCCAATTGAAAGACGCAATTCTTGAGGGAGGAATTTTGTTCAACAAGGTCTATGGCATGCATATGTTTGAGTATCCTTCCTTGGACCCTTGGTTCAATCGGGTTTTTAACACAACAATACTCAACCACACTATTATCATTATGAGTTGAAGGCATTGGCTGCTCCGCATAGAGTTCAAGGTGGTCACAAGACCACCCTAACTTGGAAAATAATTAATAATTATATGTAAATTTTAAAAAATTTATGATTTTTTATCCTTAAAAAATATTTGGGACCACCCTAAATTTTTTTAGGCTCAACATAATTACACTTTGGACAAAATTTAGTAATAAACTTGGCTGTAGATTAAGACTAGAACTCCACTTAATATTTTTTTATTGGATGTGAATTTTGACAAATCTACTATTAGATTACATTATCTTCTTAAATCCTTCATACTTGCAAAATTTCAAAAAGATCAAATATCAAAAGCTATGTCATCACTCAAATCTTTAAATTTCAAATTTTTGTTGTCTAAAATTATACATAAAAAATAAATTTATAGATTAAATAGTAAATAACTTTTGATTGACATAAAATTTGACATGTGTTTTAAGAACATAAAGAACATACAATTTAACATTTAAATTTTCAAAATATATAATCATGTTAATTTGTTTAGTAAGAGTTGTAGCCTTAGGCTACAGCTTAGTTTGTAGTTAAACTTTTCTTTAAATTTTGATCCCCTTAACAATATATTAGGTCCTTACAAACAAAAAGAAAAAGCCCAAGAAAATTTTTATGGAACTAAATTTTTGAAAAAGATGTAATTTATAGCAGTGATAATAAGACTATCATGCAAAGATCTCAAAATAAGAAAATTCAAAAAGAAAATTGTAAGACTTTATGTCTTTACATGCGTGTGTATGTGTTTTTTTTTTTTATTTTTTATGGTCAATATATGAAGTTCTATTTTTATTAAATTTTATATAATTTAAATTTCTTAATAACTACCCTGAAAAATATTCTTGGAGCAGCCACTGGTTGAAGGTATGTATATAGTAAAACTTTCAATGCCCTCGTAAATGCTCTCCAAGCTGCCCACCATTCCTTGATTTTTGAGAAGCGGAATGAGAGTTCCAACCAGCAGGGCTAGAATGTGAACGAGGAAGTCGATGAAATCCTTGCCAGCTTCAGCAAAAAGCACTCTATGGCTTTCTGTGTCCATAAGAAGTTTCAAATTCACATTGGTTTCTTCCATGGACTTTGTCTAACCTTATTTTTTATGAAGTTTTTTGGACAAACAATATGGCATCACTATGATGCAATGGACAACTTATGTACATGTTGCTTGGCGAACCATACTTAGAACTTAAGAAATCCTGAATAGTCCTATTGGTGAACCACAGTTCAATGTCGGCCACGAAATGAGGACTAATGAAAAGTTCATTGTAATTATCTCCTAGTTTTTTTTTGTCTTTTTTTTACCTTTAAAACTTGGGTTCGATTGCTAAAGCAATTATGTACGACATAAAGTTCGTATTCTGACACCTCAGTTCTTTCTTTTGTATCAGCACGTACCAATTTAAAACCTTTCTTTAGTAATTACTCAATTCTAGTGGGGAAGCCTTTTTTTCTTTTCTTTTTTTCAATTTTTCAAAAGGCAAATAAAGCAATGTTTCTTATGAAAAGCAACTCAAGCAATTAGTTGATGAACTTGATGTTGGCGATGGTCTAGGAGTTACTCTTAACTTCATCACTTCCAGATATCCCCACATCAAGGCATTAATTTCGACTTACCTCATGTTATACAACATGCCCCATTGTATTCCAATATTATTTTAACTCATAGTCTCCTTTTTTTTCAATATTGTTAAGGATTTTTCATATCTTATCAATTTAAAGTTTGATTAACCATGGTTTTAAAAATCGGTATAATCAATGAATCATTTTTGCTCCTGATTCCCATTTTTTACCAGCTTTTAATTGGTTCTGGCTGGTTTTAGGGGTTTTAATCAGACTGGGTTGGTGATCGGTTCCTAGTTGAACCGATTCGACCAGCCGGTCCGATTTTTAAAACGATGGGATCAACATATGAATTTTATGGAATAATAATGCTAATATCATAATTTTAAAAGCCTAGATAGGCTATATAAATACACAAGTTATGTAGATAAAGGGGCGTGTTAACTTATGTTGCAAGCATGAAACAATTAGGAGGAGATACGTTCAAAAGTATTCTTAAAGGGACAACATTTTCATGAAGAACCGAGTGGGGTTGGTTGAGTGGTTGGGCATTCAATTCCAAAGTTGCTATCTCAAGTGGAAGTAAAAGAGCCTGAGATCTAGCCCCAGCACTTTGGAAAAACTCCATGGGCCAGCGATTTACCTCTACCCACCCGTCGTGATAGTGATTAGTCCCTTAGTTGAAAGATTTGGGGATACACTGGGTCTAAGACCCACAAAAACAAAAAACAAAAAAAAAAACAAAAAAAAAAACAAAAAAAAAAAAAAAAAAAACAACAACAACAACAACAACAACATTTTAATGAGGGGAAATTTCAATTTTAATTTGTAGCGCATGAATGCTTTTACTCCCTTTAGATTACTTCAAATTCTTGATTCGACCCCTTAAAAAACTCCAAGGGATTGGTTTAGTGGTTGCTAAGGAACTCATAAGATTCATGAGGTCTTAAATTTGAAACATCTAACTAGTATATTGGAGTTCTCCCAAAGGATTCCTCCTTTTAATTATATATAGGTGTGTTAGAATGGAAACTAGACACACTCGAAGGAACAATTAAATGCTTAAAAAGTCTTGTACACCCTCAAAGATGAATTATCATGTTATGACGAAAGTCATAGTTGTATAGCAATTATCATGTTATGACAAAATCATACAAAAATTCAAAGATGAATCCCTAATCACCCAAAAATAAAATGACAAGAAAATTTTCCAATAAAAAAAAAAAAAGCACAAACATATTACAATTATGGAATTTCCATTTATATATATATATATATATAGTTGTTATTAGTTCTAATTTTTTGAGAGAGATAGTTTTAACCTATGATGTCCGCTCCTGACAATAACTCTTTATCATCAAACCAAAACGCCAATCAATTTTTGGTGTAGACGGAGATTGAACCTCAAATCTTTTATATAACTATCAGAAATTTTACCAATTGAACTAACTGAAACCCACATTATTGGTTCTAATTTAAAACTACTATTGAAATTACTTTTTTGTTTATCACTTAAAATTTTTTTGTAAAAATATTGTGAAAATAGTACTTTAAAAATTCAAATAATAATATAGGCTCCAGTTAGCTCTACTAGTAAAGTCTCTGATGGCTGTATAAGAGATTTGGGATTCAATCATCGCATCAAAAACTTATTGATATCTTGATCTGATGATAAAGAGTCATTATCAGGACCAAACACCATAAATAAAAACTCTCTAAAATAATAATAATAATAATAATAATGATTAGAAAAAGGGGGGCAGTTATCAACTCATCATGAATCTTTGACATCGTTATAGATTTTTTTTTTTTTTGAGAAACCGTTCTAGATTTTATTTGACCCTTCGTTACTGATTTTTCATTTCTTACCGAAAAAGCAAGAGGAAAAGCAAAAAGGAAAGTAGCCATGGGCAGGAACAGGCGCCAGAAGGCAAGACAAATGGCTGCTGCCGCTGCTGCGGCTTCATCATCTTCAGCAAAAACCCACATCGTCATCGGCCCAACAACAATCATTGACGACCAAGAGTCACAACGCATTGAAAAAAGAGAAGAAGAAGAAGAAGAAGCTTTCTCTGAGGCCATGGAACTGGTGTACGGGTCAACGCTACCCATGGCTATACACACAGCTATAGACCTCGGTGTCTTTGACATCTTGGCCAATGTGGGTCCCAGGGTCACGCTCTCTGCTGAGGAGATTGTGGCCCAAATGCCCACTACGAACCCGGACGCACCAGCCATGATTAACCGCATTTGTAGCCTACTGGTGCACCATGGCGTCCTTGGTGTCTCTTTGGATGATGATATTTTTCACAGGCGATACTGTCTCACTTCAGTGTCCAAGTACTTTGCGCGTGGTAACCAACAAGATGGGGTTTCCTTGGCACCCTTGATGGATTTGGTTCATGACAAGGTTTACTTGGATAGTTGGTCAGTGACTCAGTCATCACTTTTTGAATTTTTTATTCCTTTTCTCTAATCATAAAGAAATCCCTTTATTTCTTATTTCGTTTTAATTAGTTCTGTTTTGCAATCTTCATGTCATGCTTTGTGATTTGTTCCCGTATGGGCCATAGAGAATGTTCCTTGGATAATTTGCTTGAATCCACAGCACTATTAGACATACATAACTCGTTGATTAGTCAATTTGTTATATTACTTTTGCCCCCACTTGGTGCTGATCATTTTTGTTAAGTTTTAGGACTTTCAATTAACTTTTATGGTAATAGTTGTATAGTAGAATGATAAACGACAATGACAAACTTGCATAAGGACAAAGTGTTGTTAATTCAATACTTAGATTTATTATTTTTTTTTTTGTTATTTTGTTTTTTATTTTGATTTTTGGGGTGGTGGGTCGAACAACCCCATCATGGGAGACAGTGGAGTGGTAGATGCCATCTGGCTACAAGACATTTGGGTACTTGGATTTATGTTCATTGTTGTTATTAAAATCGTTGTTACCTATTAGGAATTGCAGTTGTGGCCCATTTTTTGGCATAGTCAAGTTGTTTAATAATGTGATCTAACACCCATCTCAAAGGGATTACCTGTGTGCCTTATGCTAGTTGTTCCTAGACTTCATCAAAATTTTGCTAATGGTGGCTAACTTTGTTGTTGAATTGAATGAATGTTAGGTCTCAACTGAAGAATGCCATTCTTGAAGGCGGACTTCCATTTAACAAGGTCCGTGGAATGCATGCCTATGAGTATGCTGGCAGGGACGGCAGGTTCAGTCAAGTTTTCAACACAGCAATGTTCAGCCACGCTGCCATAGTTGTTAAGAAGATCCTCGAGTCCTTCAAAAGTTTTGAGAACCTCAAGCAGGTGGTTGATGTTGGTGGTGGCATTGGAGTGGCACTTAACTTAATCACTTCCAAATACCCCAATATAAAGGGCATTAACTTTGACTTGCCTCATGTCATAAAACATGCCCCACCCTTTACTGGTATGATGTCTCTTCGATATGTAATATTTGAAATAATATTGTGGAGTTTTTGTGTCATTTCTCCAAAGGTAACTTTCAATTTGACGAGCTCTCTTATTGGCATTTGAAATTGAAATGATCAATAAACTGGTTGGTGATATATAGCGTTTTATATTTCATCACTTGAGTTGATTTAAGTGCAGTTCCACCAGGTCTCTTCTGTTGTACTGTCTATTGTACTCTTTACAACCTTCATATTATCAATTTCTTTGTACCACATCGCTCCAGAACTGCATTCTAAATTGAGAGAAACAGAGAGAGTAACTCCAAATCATCTATCATTTGAGATTGCCAAAATGGAAAATCTCATATTGTCTGTTGAGATTGATTATTTAAATCTAGCCAACTCAATATTACTGACTTGTGGTTGTTAATGCATGACTGCATGTTTCAAGAACCTAGATGGCCTTTGGGGATTAGTTCATTGAGTGCTTAGATTAAAGGATGTGTTAATTTGTCTTGCAGGTGTGAAACATGTAGCTGGAGATATGTTCGAGAGTGTTCCAAAAGGAGATGCTATATTTTTGAACGTGAGTTTTGAGTTTTTCTGGCATTATTTCCTGTTTTACTTGTACTGATGACTTAAAGGACCATCTTTCTCTTTAATTAAGAAATAAATTCAGTAAATATTGTGAGATTATGGATATTATGCAGGGAATACTTCGTGATTGGAGTGATGATCGCTGCTTGAAGTTGTTGAAGAACTGCTACAATTCTCTTCCAAAAGATGGAAAGGTAATCGTTGTGGAGCAAATTCTTCCAATTTTCCCAGAGATGACCACTTTTGCAAGGGGCAAATCCCTACTTGATATGCTTTTGATGACTCAAAAACCGGGAGGAAAGGTGCGGATGCAACACGAATTGTTTGACTTGGCATTTGGAGCGGGATTTAAGACCATTTCTTTTACTTGTTTTGTCTGTAATTCGGCTGTTATGGAGTTCAATAAGAAAGATTAGGAATCTGTATCATTTGCACTGTAGGTTGAACGTACCTTTTGTAGGAGCTGACAATCTCTTCTAAACTGTTTTGCCTAATTACTGAGATAGAGTAAGGACCAGTTTCTGGTGATTTTATGATATCAATATGGGATGTTTTATGTGTAAATATTGGATAATGAAATTAGTCTTATTAATCAAGCTAATGATGGCACTCCTTGTATCTTCCATCGAATGGTGCAGCACCTGCATTCTCGGATGTGGATGCTGTGATTGGCTACCTTTTCATGTTAAGGGATTGCCAAGGCTCAGATTAGTTAGGGGAGCCTGTTTGTGGCTCATTCATGAGAATTGAGATTTTAGCTTCCTATTTTTCATCTCTCTCTGATTTTGTTCTGGTTTCTTTAATCATGAATCAGCCATTGAAGTGTGGTTTTACGACATATCTGTGAGTCTATTATCACTATTGAAGTGCTCTTGTTGGGAGGTGTTTGATCTGGTCAGAGTCAAATTTTGTGACCAAAGGAATCATTCTTGTTGAGAAATATGTAGAAAGGTTTTTGGAATTGCCATAACCTTTGTTTCAATCACTTTTTGGGTTGTTGTCGTTTTGAACATTCATAAAAAAGCCCGTATCTTTAAGGGTGTGTTTGGTAGAATGAATTTTAGGGAGAATGGAAAAAAAAAAATGAGAGAAAATGAGGAGAAAAAACTTTTTAGAGAGTGTTTGGTTGGAAAAGAGATGGAGAGGAAAATGATAGTGGGATCTATGTGTTTTCTTTTCAGACCTATCAAAAAGTTCTCTCCAAAATTGGAAGAAAACTAGGTGAGAGGAGTTTGATAAATATATAACAAAAATGTCCATTTATATTTGCACATGACCTTATTAGTCCAATACGTTACTTTTTTTTTTTTTTTTTTTTACTGGGCCAGGCTTTGTCCAACGTTGCTCTCCTTCTTTCTTCTTCTTCTTCTTCTTCTTTTTTTTCTTTTTTCTTTTCTTTTCTTTTTTCTTTTTTTTTTTTTTTTTTTTTTTTTTTTTTTTTTTTTCTAGATGTGATTTTTATTTTTTAATAAATTTGGGTGATTGCATTTTTTTTTTTTTTGTTCATTTTTTTTAAACATCACTTTTTAACAAGGATATATGAGTAAATTTATATAAATTTATTTTTTCTATCCCTCCACTTTTCCACTCCCAACCAAACAAAAATGAGAGAAATTAAAATCTTTTATATCCTCCCACTTTTTCACCCCTCCAACCAAATGGACCGTTAAAGCTTGCTATCATGAAGCTTTTGTTGATGCATATAATCCTTGTGGTTGTTGCGTTGAAACCCCGAGTGGCAAATTTCATTTTATCACAAACTACCTTGCTTAGTATGCACAACTATTGACAAGTTTTCCTGTTGCATGCTGCAGTATGAGAACTCCCGAGATGCTCAGAATCATCATAACATACCACATTTACTCTTAACTAATCATGATGGAGTGTATGGTTACTTAGATCTTAGTTTGCTCTCTTACCATCGGAAAAGAGGTTCAAACTCATTAATGTGGCATTTGGTACAGGGTAAAAGAGGTTCAAACTCACTAAATATTATGTGACTCGAAACATAAATATTTGTTTGCGGATGTCTCTCCATCCCCTTTAGTTCTTTTCATTTCCTATTACCTATTGCAAGTAATTGTGTTGAATATCTTACTCAAACTTTGTTATTGATCAGGGTCCTTCTCCTTTGCTCCCTCTAAATGAAGTTAATTATTTCTAGAGCTTTCCTGAGATTTTGTTGATGATCCATGCTGAAAAAAATTGTCTTAAAAATTCTTCCAAATGATAACAATTATGTAATGGGAACTAAGTTTTTGGTGAATTGAGTCCGAATAACAAATTGACACTAACCTGTATGGTTTGAAATCCAGGTTCTTGTATGCAAACCACTGGAAAGGAAGACAACATAGATGGTTGCATAAAAGAAATAAAGGAAAGCACAAAAAGTTCAAATTAAGCTCTCCGTTTGATGTTTTTAAGGTTAGGTAGCTTGCCTTGAACTGATGGAAAACGAAGGGGAGAATGCACGCTTTCCTAGTCGTATTGGAGATGCACAAGATGTCTTTCCCTATGGATAATGTTTTATGCAACTAATGTTCAGCCAGAAATAATGTATTATGCAACTAATGATGAATTTGTTTCGACGTAAAATTTACAGTATTTTTTTTTTTTTTTTTTTTTTGTTATAAAATATTTGGTCAAAAGTAAAATATTTATAGTCAACTAAAACAACTAAGATAAATTTGACAATCCAACCCAACGTATCAACCCCGAAAACCGACTTAACTCATGAGGATGAGTTATTTTTGGTCAATTGATGGATTGGCTGCACATCTTACATGAGGAAAAGAATACATCATATTTCTGTAACACGAGTCCTCCCCTCTTGTTATACATGACATACATCCTCTTATATGAGATATCTATCCATCTCATGCTCCTCGAGAGATGGATGAAACTAGACCCTCTGAATTACTGACAAGTCCTATTATTGTGTCCTTTAACAAAGAGTACGAAAAACCTAAGATAATCCAGGAGGCGGGCCTTCACATTAGCTGTATGGTAACCAGCTTCGTATCTTTCTTTCAGTTGTTGGCTTGTTGCTGAGGCTTTTCTTCTTGGATTTTTCCTTCTACTTCTAGAGGATAGCCACATGGATCACTTTTTTCCTTGCATTATTTACAATCACAATCACAAATATTCTTGCGTTTGGGAACTTAGATTTGGATTTGGATTTGGATTTGGATTTGAAATTAATAGATTTGAAATCAAAGCATTTGAAATCCATTAATTTTAGAAGTTATTTCAAATCCAAGCATTTTAAGTATTGAAAATTCTTGGTGGATTTAAGCCCCCTCAAGTCCAAATCTAAATCCAAATCTAAGAGATCCAAATAGGCCATAAGTCTATTTTCATAAACTTTGTCATGCCATAATTTGCACATGACAATTTATAAGAGCATCCATAATTTGCACAGCCAAAAAGCTATTTTTTGGCTATACTGTAACTGAAAGGTGAAAAAAAAAAAATATATATATATATATATATATTTGTGCGTTCACATTGCTTTTGATTATTTTAATTTTTTTTTTTCAGTGTCTCTCTCATCACTCTCTCTCTCTCTCTCCATCTACTTCTCTCTTCCTCCACGCCGATCTGCACGAGCCTAGCCGCCACAGACCCATCACCGCTGACCCACGCTTCAATCAGCCATTGCTGTCAACCCACGCTCTGCCATCAACCACGCTCATCGCATCAACCCACTCCACTCCTCCACTCCTCACCGGCCCAACTCCCCTGCCCCACACCACCAAATTAACCCAATGATCCGGTGAGTAATCCACACCACATCACCTCCAATATAAACAAAAACAATCCACAACCACCACAAAACACAATCCCACATCACAAATCACAAACCCACAGCAAATCGGTTAGAGTAGAGAGAAAGATCCCAAACCCACTGCACAACCCACAAACCCGCGACCCCGACTGAAGAATGCTAGTGTTCTCAGCGGCCCAAAAGGCCCTCATCCACAACAGGATCCTCGAAAGCTTTGATGAGTTCATCTCCAGCGTCGGCGAGGAAGGTTTCAAGATGGTGATGGGTGGGAAGGAGAGAGTGGCAATGAGACTTGCTGGGAAAAGAAGGGAAAGAAGTGAGAGAGGAGAGAAATGAGAAGTGTATAAGAAAACAGAGTGTATTTGTGCAATGAGTCTAGAGAGAAAGAGAGAAATGGAGAATCAAGATTGAGAAAATCTGAGATATTTCATTAATTTATCAACAATGAATTACAAAATGGTTATATAGCAAAATCAGAAAAATAAAATAACTAACTCTAAAACTAATCCCAGAATATGCGGAACAATTAACTACCATTGATCATCACATCTCACCACAGTACACGTGTCCATACTGACCAACTAATCCAAGTACAAAACTACAAGTCGTATCAAGATGCAATAGTCGTTTAGTGTAATATCACTTCTTCCACAAATGTTCTGTTTCAGCACATGCTCTGTTTCAGCACTCTGCCTCTCTGCCTGATCTGATGACTCATCTTGAAATGCTTCTATTTATCTTCTCACCATCTCAATTCTGATAAAGTGAGAAGTGAGAGTGGAGAGTGGAGAGAAGCAAGACGCAGAGACAGAGAGAAAGGAAGAAATTAATAAAATAATATAGTAGATATATTATTTTATTGTGATATTTATATTATTTTATTATATTAAAAGTTAAAATAGATCTATTAATGTTGGATGTTTTGTAAAGTTAGTAAGTAAAATAAATAAAATGGATTTTTGTGGTGCTAAATAGCTAAAAAAATTGCACAATTGTTGTGAATGCTCTAAATAGTGGAATTTTAGACCCACATAGATTCACTATTTTTTTTTTTCACCACTTACAACTCGTTATATAAACGAGTTATAAAAAAAAGTTGTGATAATTGTTGTGGTAGTAAACTTACTCGACCAAATATGACAGTGATTGACTTATCTTCGTAACTAGGAGTTCCATTACGATTGTTTGTTTATGAGCAATATCTAATTATCTCCACGTAATTGCCACCCTCGATCCATAGTAATTATAGTTGTTGTTTGCTATTGATACAATCATGGTCAAAATATCACTTTGGTTCATATATCTAGGTGTTTTGTTAACTTAATTCCTATATTTTAGTAACAGTTAATTAGATTTTTGTTATTTTCAACTTACAGTCAATTTGGTCTGATCTCTATTATTAACTTTGGGCACGTTTGGTACACTGAATAAGAATTACAACAGGAATTGTAATCTTTATTACTGGGAATAAAATGTGTTGTAATGAAATAACTAAACTTATTCATAAATTTGATTGTGAGTTGTAACATTATAATAAAACTTAAGATTTATTTTAGGAAATATCTTACTCATACAATTATATTTCCTTAAAAATAATCTATATATATATATATATATAAAACCGAAGTTTTTGAAGCTCTCACAATTTTCCACATCATCACTATTTTCTTTTTCTTTTTATTTTTTATTCTTTTTATTTTAGATTTTATATCTTATAACAATAATATTGAAAAACGTATACAAACTTGGAGGCCTATTTAAAGACTCCATAAAACTTGATGGACAAGAAAATATATTCTAAAATAAGCCCTAATTAATACTTAACCATAATATGAACCAAATTTGACATAAAAAACATTAAAAGAGCCTAAAAACAAGGAAATAAATCACCTAGACCTAAAATAACGTTTTTTGCATAAAAATACCAAAATCTCTTCTCTCCTTAAAACCCTAGCAATTACCATCTCAAAACCCTAAACTCAACTTCATTTTAAGATTAAAAAAATAAGAAGGAGAGAGACTCACGTAAAAAAAAAAAAAAAAAAACGTAGGTTTTGTCTTTTTTTATTTGCTTTCATATGTGCCTGAAATTTTCATTCTATTTTATTGTTTTATTATGTTTAGAATTGATTTTCTTATAAGTATTTGGATTAATCTCTATATTTTGATAGTGTTTTTATGGGTTTGGTTTTTTGGTTGAAATTCTAATAATTATTTTATATTGTATATGGCAGATGAAGCATCTCTATTTTTTGGAGAAAAATCAAAACTGCAACCTATGTCTTCTAGCCCAAGGTGTGGTAAATGTTTATATGTTCTTGCTTTATTGAGAATTTTTATTTGGGTTCATGTGATTTTTTGTTTTTTTATTAAAGCTTTGATTTTTGTTGATTAATTATTTGTTTGGATTAATTTCAATTAATTATTTGTTTGGATTCAACGTAGAAGATAATGGAATTAGGTATTATAAATTTGATAATGTTCCATGTTTTGAATTGTTTATATTATTTAGACTCCTGATAGGACTCTCTCTTCTCTCCTTAAAACCCTAGCAATTACCATCTCAAAATCCTAAACTTAACTTCACTTTAAAATTAAAAAAATAAGAAGGAGAGAGACTCAACTAAAAAAAAAAAAAAACGTAGGTTTTGTCTTTTTTATTTGCTTTCATATGTGCCTGAAATTTTCATTCTATCTTATTGTTTTGTTATGTTTAGAATTTATTTTCTTCTAAGTATTTGAGTTAATCTCTATATTTTGATAGTGTTTTTGTAGGTTTGGTTTTTGGGTTGAAATTTCTAATAATTATTTTATATTGTATACAGTAGATGAAGCATCTCTATTTTTTGGAAAAAAATCAAAACTGCAACCTATGTCTTCCAACTCAAGGTGTGGTAAATTTTTATTTGGTATATTATATATGAATTTTTAGAATTTGAAGGTTTTTGTTTGGTTTTGAAGTAAAATTTGGAGATTCTATAATATGCATATTATTAACCCAATTTTCTATTTCTAAATTTCTTAGATTTTATTATATCAATTTTTTTTTTCTTTTAAATTCTTGGTGGGTAAATCAGTCTCTCACTAATTCTTTTACCTTAACGTGATGTTGGTTAATTGTCATTTTATTTAACTATCCCGTGCATCGCACGGGTTAGCGACTAGTATTTTTTAAAGAGTAATGCTACATGCACAAACTATTTTATAACATTTTTACAAACTATTGATGTGGTAAATTTTTATTAGTTCTAATATGGGCCTCATAACTATCATCACATTTTACTTACCAATAATTATTTGAAAAATACTAAAGCCACATCAGCAGTTTGTAAAAATGTTGTAAAATAGTTTGTATCTGTAGCATTATAAGAGAGAGAGATTAGTCTTTTTTTATAATTTTTTATTTTTATAATTGTTACGTATATATAGAAAATTTGTTTATTTGAAAATACATTAATTTTAGAAATTATTTGCACCTATTAAGGAATAACTATCACAACCATTTTAAAAAGAAATAATTATTCCTCATTTTGAAGAATAATTAACATGTCCTTGAGCCTCAAGTGTGTCAATTATGCAATTGTGAATCTTTTTGACGTATAGGAATTTCTGTTAGTGAGTTGATGATATATACTAATGAAGCCAAGAATTTCACCAATGAACCACACGATACTCGCGCACTAGAAAATAACACCTACATAACACAAAGGAAGAACCTAACAGAGAGCACCGGTGTGATGCTAGCCAAATACCCTTCGAATGTCAAGTTAGAATGATTTTCACAACCCTAAAGTGCTAGAGAGGGGGTAAATTATACGTACCTTGATTTATGAGGGTATAGGGGCTTTTATAGTAGTAGAGGGTTAACATCTCTTCCTTGGTGTAGAAGTCTTTTCTTTATAGGAAACCTCTTGAATACTCCAAAATGTAATGGACAAGATATTTCCTTGTAGAGAAGATCTACATTAATGTGTGTATCTTTCGGAATCCTCTTTGTGCTAGAATTCCATTTATCTTGGGATTCTATGGTGTGTGCTGCAAGTATCACACATCTAGGGTTTCCTGCCTGCCATATGGGTATTGGACCCGACACTATTTCTTCCGTTCATATAGGATCCATCTACAGCAACTTGCACAGGTTGGGTCCATCCTATATAGGCAAACGGATGTAGAATCGTCATATCCATTCAACGTAGATCCGTCAACCTAGATTTTCATCCTCTTCGTATACCAAAAATTTAATGCTGCCAAGGAAACAATATTAACCGTAACCCTATATATGGAGACAAAAAAGATATATTGGCCAGAACATTCTCAATATCTATAAATCCACTAACAAAATTTCCTGTTTGTGAACAAAAGAGAGCCAATTCAATTTAAAGAATATGTAATGGCCTCTCCTCTTCACAGATCATTGTAGCACAAATGCCCACCAACAACCCCGACGCTGCCATGATGCTGGACCGCATACCCAGAATGCTGGCCAGCCACTCTGTGCTTGGTTGCTCTGTGGTTGCCGATGAGTTTGGTTCTTTCCAGAGACTCTACACTCTTTCTCCCGTGTCTAAACACTTTGTGCGCAATGAAGATGGCGTGTGATTGGCCCCCATATATGATTGCCTCGCTTCATGACAAGGTTTTCTTTGTGTTGCCTTTCTTTCCTTTTTTATTTACCTTGCTCATTACATGACAACTTTGGCACTGCCTGCAAGTGAATTTGTCATGAAATGCTAGTCGAGTACTACTCTAGTGGTCCATCACGTTTAGTAGCATCTAACATGCATGCATGAGTGGTATGTAAAAAAAAAAATTATTATTAAAAAAAATGAATAATTAATATACTACAGTTAACCCAAATTTATTCAGCTAATACCCCAAATAAATTAATTCGCATGTTGGTAAAAATTTTAATAAATGAGATATGGTATCTAACAGGAATTTGTTCACAGGTCCCAACTGAAAGACTCAATTCTTGAGGGAGGAATTCCGTTCAACAGGGTCTATGGCATGCATGTCTTTGAGTATCTCTCTTTGGACCCCAGGTTCAATCAGATTTTTAAAACGGAGATGCTCAACCACACTAATATTGTTATTAAGCATATTGTTGAGTCTTCCAAAGGCTTTGAGCAACTCAGGCAACTTGTTTATGTTGGCGGTAGCCTAGGAGTCACTCTAAACCTCATCACTTCTAAATAACCCCACATCAAAGGCATTAATTTCGACTTGCATCATGTTATACAACATGCCCCGCCTTATCCCAGTATTATTTAAATTAATAAGTCTCCTTTTTTTCATAATGTTGTCATGTCAAGGCATTTTCTTATTTCACTAGTTTGAAATTTGACGAATATACAATTTTTGTGGAAAAATAATGCTAATAACAAAATTTTAAGGGCCTGGATCGCTTAGGGTTTATAAATACACAATTTGTGTAGATAAAGAGAGGTGTAAAAAAAAAGAACTTATGTTGCAAGTGTGGAACATGTGGGAGGAGAGATGTTCGAAAGCGCTCCCAAAGGGGACAACATTTTTAAGAATGAAAGTTTTAGATTTAATTTGTTAGTATTTTGTTTTGATTAACCTAAAGCCATGGTTTTAAATCTAAATATGATATAGGAAATGCTTTTATTTCCATCAGATTGTCTTAAACTCTCAATTAGACTTCATCAATAAACTCCATTGGATTGGTCTAGCAGTTCTTAAAGTTTCATAAGATCCATGAGATCTTGGATTTAAAACCACGGTTACTTTCAAGGAATTTCTCTCTATAATTATGTAGTATATGTAGGGTGGAGAGTACACAGTACACACACTCAATAAAATAGTTAAGTATTCAAAAAGTTTTGTCACCCTCAACATTAATAAATAAATTATATCACGTCCAATTGATGTGGCAGTGGCATTCTTAGGAGAAATGGGACCAAATGACAAGCACTCAATAGCCACATCAGTTGGGATAGGGATTAAGTTATGACATATAATCTTGCTTTATTAGCATTATAAACAATTATATATATATATATATATAATTATGGACGATTTCTTTGAATTTGTTTTTGTGTGACAGTAATGTCCTTTAAAATTAAATGTTTCGCGCAAAAAAGAAAAAGAAAAAAAAAATTCAAGACAAATAATATCATAATTGGTTAATTTTGTAGTATATACTTCATGATTGGGATGATGAACATTGCCTAAAGCTGTTGAAAAACTGCTACAATGCTACTCCACATGATGGAAAGGTAATAGTCGTCGAGGCAATTCTTCCAATTACGCCAAAGATTAGCAGTTCTACAAAGAGTACCTCTCAAGTGGATTTGATTATGATGACTCAAACCCCAGCAGGGAAGGAAAGGACCCAACAAGAATTCATGGCCTTGGCAACCAAAGTTGGATTTAGTGGCATTAGATATGAATGTTTTATCTGTAATGTTTGTGTTATGGAGTTTTTTAAGTAAGGCAGCTGGCTTGTAGTATTAAAAAATGCACGGGCATCATTCAGTTCTCTGAGCCTTAAAATAAAGATGCTTGCAAAATAAAATTGCCCCTAAATTTCTAAATTCAAGTTTTGTCGTAAAATGAAAGCCCATCATTTAGAAATGCCTAAACTTGAACCTGCCAAAGGCATGAAAAATCAATGCTGTACTTCTCATGGAAGAGCTTATTCCACACATTATGATGAGCTTTAACATAAACACGTTATGATGGGCTTTTATTTTAACACACACTTGTTTAAAATGTTATTTAAAATGTAAAAATGTCTGAAAGCAAAAAATGCATAGAATAGAAATATAAAGTGTATCGCAAGATAAATCACTGCTTCCTAATTTGAGAGGAAGGAAAGCAATGCAATCCAAGATAGAAATGAATGAAAATAAATAATTTTATAATATTCTTTTTACTTTTTATTTTGAAATTTTAAGGAAGAAAATGTAAAAAAAATGAAGTGAACTTTTTTTTTTTTTTTTTTTATGATAATTTCATTTTATTTCTTTATATACTCTTAAATACTTAAAAATAAGCTCTATTTTACTGATCAATGCTAAAAATTAAAATTAAAATTAAAATTAAAATTCTTTAATTTTTTTTTTCCCCCGTTACTTTCTCCCCTCATTTTCTCAACTGACACGGTCACTCTAAACGTACACACACACACACACACACACACACACCCATTTTTCCCGAGGATTTGAAAGAAGGCATATACCTTGTTGTGCAAGGCTACTCAAACGATAATGAGATCTTTGACAGCCTTTTAGACTTTCTCTGACACAAAATATTAGGTCTTTTTTCTCACTCCAAAAAAAACAAAAACAAAAAAACCCAATGGACAAGAAGCACAAACAGCAGAAGCCAAACTAAAAGCAAGCACAAGTGGCTTCTTCACCTTCAAGACAAACCCCAACAGCAACCATGGCCAACCAAGACTATAAAAAGAAAGAAGAAGAAGAAAAAGCATTCTCTCAGGCCATGGAACTGGTGTACTGGTCAGTCCTACCCATGACCGTACACGCAGCAATGGAGCTTGGTGTCTTTGATATCTTGGGAAATGCGGGTCCAGATGCTACTCTCTCCGCTGAGCAGATCGTGACCCAAATGCCCACTACAAACCCAGACGCACCGGCCATGATTGACGGCATCTGTAGCCTACTGGTTCAACACGGCGTGCTTGGTGTCTCTGTGGGTGATAATGTTAAAAGGCTTCCTTTTCGCAGAAACTACTGCCTGAATAGCGTGTCCAAGTACTTTGCGCGTTGTAACCAAGATGGGGTTTCCTTGGCACCATTGATGACCTTGCTTCATGACAAGGTTTACATGGATAGTTGGTCAGTCTTTACTCCACTCCTCATTTCTTTCTTTCTTTCCTTTTCTTTAATCATATAAAAATCCCATCTTTTCTATAATCATGAAAAAAATCCCATCTTTTCTTTAATCATAAGTATCCCTTTTATTTGTATATTCGTTTTAGTTAGCTTTGCTTTGCAATCTTCATGTCCATAGTATGAGAAAGTTTCTTTGAAATGTTTCTTGAATCCACAATAATAAAGGAGAGGAAAACCTATGAACCAAATCATCAAAGCTTACTACTGCTTTGACTAGGGCAGACTTCTTTTTTATATAGCTTGTTGATTTATCAATTATTTATGTTACTTTTGCCACCCAAATCTTTCTTTAATCGACCCCACTGCTGGTCATTTTTGTTAAGTATTTGAACTTTCAATAAATAGTTGTATTTGTTGGAGCATTTTTGCTTAACAGTATTGTAGAAACTGTGGAATGATAACGACAATGACAAACATGCATGCGGACAAAGTGTTGTTTTTTTATTTCTATTTTGTTTATATAAATATATTTATATATATATATATAAACAAAATACATGAGGGATTTAATGTCTACCATAGAAACACATGAGATGGGAAAATTTTGCTAAATAGTATAATTTTAAGAAAAAATTGCTAAATAGCAGGTGACTAAACTTATTTAGTTGTGTAGCACATTTTTGGAACTCGAGTTCCAAGCATTATGTTTGATTAGATTAGATTGTCATAATGCATGGAACACGAGTTTGATAAACTTGAATTTCAAAAAACATGCTACATAACTAAATAAGTTTGACCTGATGCTTTTTTCTTAAATATTTCCAGGTGCTAGTTGAGCTACAAGCTGAAGTGTTGTTAAATCAATACTTCCATTTATTATTATTATTATTACTTTGATTTCTGGGGAGGCAGGTTGACCCGCAACATGGTAGACTGGAGGCTAGGTACCATCTGGCTACAAGTCATTTGGATACTTAGATTTATTTTCATTGTTGTTATTATTATCATTGTTACCTATGAGCAGATGTAGTTGTGGCCGATTGTTTGGCATATTGGGAAAGTTATGCAAATGGTCAAGTGGTCATAATCTGGTTGTCTAACGCCCAGCTCAAAGGGATACCTGGATGCCTCATTCTAACCCTATATGAGAAGTCATTCCCAGATTTTATAAGAAGTTTGTAATGGTGGCTAACTTTATTGCTAAATTGAATGGATGTTAGGTCTCAACTGAAGAATGCCGTTCTTGAAGGCGGACTTCCCTTTAACAGGGTCCATGGAACTCATGCCTATGAGTACGCTGGCAGGGATGGCAGGTTCAGTCAAGTTTTCAACACAGGAATGTTCAACCACACTACCATACTTGTTAAGAAGATGCTCGAGTCCTACAAAGGTTTTCAGAACCTCAAGCAGCTGGTTGTTGTTGGTGGTGGCATTGGAGTGGCTCTTAGCTTAATCACTTCCAAATATCCCAATATAAAGGGCATTAATTTTGACTTGCCTCATGTTATACAGCATGCCCCACCCTATCCTGGTATGATGTCTCCCCATTATGTAGCTTCTTTAAATAGTATTGTGGAGTTAATTGTTCATTGAAGGTAATTTTCAATTTGATGAGCTTATTGGCTTATAATGAAATGATCAACAAAATGGTTGGTGATACATTGCATCTTATATTTCATCACTGGAGTGGATTTAGATGCAGGTTCACCAGGTCTCTGCAGCTGTACTCTCTGCAACCTTCATATTATCAATTTCTCTGTGCCACATCTTTCCAAAACTGCATGAGAAAGAGAGAGTAGTTCCAATTAATCTGTTATCTGTGGTTGTTAATGTATAACTGAGTGTTTAAGAGCCTAGATGGTCTTCATCCATCATTTGTGGTCATTAATGTATGGCTGAGTGTCCTAGATGGTCTTTAGTGATTAGTTCATTGAGTGCCTCGATTAAAGGGTGAGTTAACTTATCTTGCAGGTGTGAAACATGTAGCTGGAGATATGTTTGAAAGCATTCCAAAAGGAGATGCCATACTTTTGATGGTGAGTTTTGACTTTTGAGTATGTTGGGTATTCTTTCCTGATTTTCTTTGGTGTTTTGCTTTTTCTTTTCTTTTCTTTTTTTGAAATTAAGTACTTGTACTGATGACGTAAACATTATATGCTGTGTCAGTAAATAATCCATTTTTGAAATTCAGTAAAAAATTATGCATTTTTTTTTCCTGAATGAAAAATTATGAGATTGTTGATGTTATGTAGGGGATACTTCATGATTGGAGTGATGATCGCTGCTTGAAATTGTTGGAGAACTGCTACAATTCTCTTCCAAATGATGGAAAGGTGATTGTTGTGGAGCAAATTCTTCCAATTTATCCAGAGATTTCCACTTTTGCAAGGAGCAAATCCCTACTTGATATGCTTTTGATGACTCAAAAACCGGGAGGAAAGGGGCGGAAGCAACATGAATTTGATTCATTGGCATTTCGATCTGGTTTTATGAGTTTTACTCTTCCGTGCTATTTCTGTAATACGCAAGTGATGGAGTTCTACAAGAAGGGTTTGAAATCCGTATCAATTGTGGTGTAGGTTGAGCACATCTTTTGTAGGAGCTGACAGTCTCTAAATGTTTTGCCTAATCACTGAGACTTAAGGATCTGTTTCTGATGATATTATTATCTCAATATGGGATGTTTGTGACTCATTCTGAGAATTGAATTAGCTTCCTATTTTTCATTACTCTAGGATTTTGTTCTGGATTTGGTAATTGCTAATTTACTATATATCTGATAAGCGAGTCTATTATCACTGTTGAAGTGCACCTGCTTGGAAGTGTTTGATAAATGGTCCGAGTCAAATTTTGGGACCAAAGGGAATCATTCTTCTTGAGAAATATATGGAAAGGTTTGAATGTTTATGAGCTTTGTTTCAAGCTCTTTTTGGGTTTAAATCCCTTTGTTTTGGTAAGTCAGTTTGAAAATTCAAGAAAATCAAGATTAATGAGCTTGCTATCATGAAGAGCTGTTTATAGCTCTACTGTGATTGGTGAACTCTCTCTGTTATACCTATAATCCTTGCGTTTTCTGCCATGAAACCCTGAGTGGTAAATTTTATTTGCTGAGAATTCACAACCCTGTGTTCCAGTTTCAGACTGCAGTATAAGAATTCCCTATGCTAAAAATTATCTCGACATACATGCGGTGTCGCTACTCCTCATGGTGACTTTAATCCTAGTCTACACTCTTTACCATTGGAAAAGTGGTTCAAACCCACTAATTTTATGTGGCTCGAAACGCAAATTCTTTGTTTGTGGATGTCTCTCCATGCCCTTCAGATTTTTTCACTTCCTATTAGCTATTGCAAGTAATTGTGCTGAGTATCTTAAATTCGTTATTAATCAAATGCCTCCCTTGCTTCCTCAAAATCAAGTGAATTATTTCTAAAGCTTAAATTTCCAAGCAAGCAAATTATATGCTAGATGTATACTATATTTGTAGTCAGTGAAGTTCTTCTAGCTCTTCCAAAGTAACAGAAAATGGCGATCATGGGATTCAATTGGTGCTAAAGGGGAAATAAAATATAATGGTTTCATATATCGTCAAGATGGAGTACATATTAAATGGGTTAGAAGCTTATGCCAAGAAAACGAACTATGGTTACATTTTCATGACAATGCTGCAAGATATTTGCTTCAAAAACCAGAGGTCCACCTAATCTCAGCAGCATTCCCTATTGAGTTCCTCTAGCTGCTCCCAATTATATCCTTGTATGTAACTTTTATCTTCTCTAACAAAGCTTCCCTGAAATTTATTCGATGACGCATGGTGAAAAAATTGTACAAAACAATTCTTCAAAATGATGGTAGTTATCACGAAAATTGGAACTAAGTTTTTGATGGTAGAGTCCAATTTGACACTAACCTGTCTGGTTTGAAAACCAGGTTCTTGTATGCAAACCACTGCAAAGAAAGACAATGAAGATGGATGCATAAGAAATAGACAAAAGCACAAAAATTCCAAATTAAGCACTCCAGAAAATTATTTTCTTCCAAGAATGTCCCTTAGAATAACGGTTATATAATTTATTTTTTCACTTTTTAATAGCTTAAGTTTTTTAAGACTAATAATAATTTAACATAGAATCAAAACAATTTAGAATAATGATTAAAATGATCAATTTCATAATGGTTTAAACTTTCGTGACAAGTATGATTTTGTCAATATGTCTTTGATCAAATAAATTTTAGTCCATGAGATTGGGGGATCAAGGGTGTAAAATTTTGCATGCTGTTATTTGCATTAGACTTCATCCGAGTCATAGAAATTGATTATCAAGACGAACCTAGATTATTTGGCTAAGATAGTAATTGTGTGATTAAAACACAAGGATTGTCTTGGATCATCCACCTAATAGTTGGTAGGAAATTCCTAGAATTGATCTGGAGGAAAATTTTAATTTCCATTCAGGAATTCATTCCTGAGATGCAAACAGTCAATGAATGTTGACAACCACATACTTGGAATAATTCAAATTGTTCAGCAGGGAAGACAATGAAACGGCCCCCTAGGTTCTTACCAGTTTTATATTTGTATAAAAGTCATAAAAGAATAAAGCAATGAAGTAAATTCAACTTACCCCAGAATAGCCAATGCCCACAAGCTCAAGAACACCAGGAATTAAAGGAAGCCTATCAATTGCCTGGAAAAGTAATACCCATCTCTCAAAAACCTTCTTACTAATCATGTTAAATTATATTTTGAAGAAAGATTAACAAATGCAATATTTGGAGAACCTCACCGAGATCATCCCAGTGGAGCCCCACAGTGCAACCACACCAGCTACTGCAAGTGAACTCACTGCATACTTATCTTCAACTTTGTCCCACTGTGCATCCAAGGGAATCAATTTTCATGAATTCATGTCTACAATTACCGAATTCTCTTACAACAATAGAGAATATTGATTAGATCATTCATAATAATGTCAAATCCTTACGGCTTCTTGAACTGTCTTCACAATCTCTGGCAGCTCAGCTACTGCAACTTCTGCTGGCGCCTCTCCAGTGGCCATGGCCATGACATTGCGAGCTAGCTTACGGCCTGAAACCAGGAAGATAAATAACTATTATCATGGCCATCCATATCTATAAACACTAGTAGCAACATGGATAAAGCAGGTTTAAGTTGAAGGGTGCTCTTGTATGTGTATGTGTATGTGATGGACTCACAATAAGCTGTGGTCTTCCAAGGTTTGTTTTGAGATTGCTGCACAGGAGGAGGGGGCAGTGTGGGGAGTGACACACACTGTGGTGATGAAGCAGCTGATTGGCGAGGAGCCTTGGCATCAACAAGGGTGGATGAGGAGGAGATTGTGAGTGTGGAGGAGGAGGTTGAGGCCATTATTACTGAACCCCTACAGATTATACTTTGTGAGAGATCCTAAGGCCACTAGAGAGAGGAGTTTGGAGAAAGGATTAATAGGTAAGCTTTCTTTGTTTGTCTGGGTTTATTACTTTGGTTTTTGGGGAGGATAATTTGCGATGAAAAGTGGAGATCCCAGTTCTTCCAAGTTGAAGATGGACAACCACTCATTACTTTTTATCAGGATAGTGTGCTGACATGGCTGTAGGATAAGGTATTTTATGGTGTTTTATTGGATAGGAGGCTCCAGGTTGGACCTTTGTTCTTCCAAATCCTTCATTATGTTATCTTTCTCTCTAGAGGACCAAAATATCTCTACATATAATCTCATGGGGTTTGTAGCTAATAAATTATATCTCCTGCATCTAAAGGGAGTGCTTAGGTTGGAAATTGCATAGACGTATCTGTCTCTATGTTTGTGTATACTATGTACATAATTTGCATATCCAAACATCAAAATATCTCTTCAATTGCCTCCTGTGCATTTACCACTAGCACCATTTTTTTTCTGCTAAAATTACTTCCTTGTATCTGCCTGCCCAAAAAAAATCTCTTTTAGTTGAAGGAAAAAAAACCCACACGCTGCTGAATCAGATAAGATTATCACAACCACCCGACTCCACGGCTATATTAAACATCTTAATAAATGTTGATAGCTCCAAGATAATTGTCTATTCTGGTTTCTGATGTTCTGTACCAGAAAAAGTAGGCAAAGAAAAGAGGGGGCCAAAAAATAATCAACAAGTGTTTGGTGCTGGTAGTTATCACGAAATGAATGGAAGAAGTCTATGCTTTCATTAATTAGCAAAGAAAGATTACAAAACCTTATATACAATGAGTAAAGCAAGCTAACCAACTAACTGCTACTAACAGAACAGAAAAACTAAATTTACACGTGTCTACAGTAATAACTAACATTCTCACGTGACATCACTTAAAGGAATTAATTCAACTACTAAACTACAAGCCGTATCTACAGTATATAACTATCTTGTGTCGTTTATGCACTGTTGTTCTTTTGATCAAGCTCCACTGCTCTTATTGCTCCGCTCTTGCTACTTCCTTGTGCTCATTACTATCTACACTCTGATACTCCCCCTCAAGAGTAGATGGTGTGTGCATGTTTATCATTCCCATCTTGCAAGCAAGATTAGAAAATTGATTGTAACTCAATGCTTTGGTAAGCATATCTGCTAATTGACAATGAGTCCTAACATGATTTAGCTTGATAACCTTTTCCAAAACTTTGTCCCTGACCACATGACAATCTATTTCAATATGCTTTGTCTTCTCATGGAAGACTAGATTGAAGCCAATGTGTAATGCTGCCTGACTGTCACAAAACAACAAAGCCTCTCTATCATGTTTGACCCCAATATCTTTAAGAAAGTATAAAATCCATACAACCTCACATGTTGCAACTAACATGGCTCTGTACTCAGTTTCTGTTGAGGATCTTCATATTGTAGATTGTTTCTTTGACTTCCAAGACACCAAAAAGGCCCCAATGAAGATACTATAACCTGTCACAAACCTCCTTGTGCCAGGGCATGAGGCCCAATCAGCATTTGCAAACCCCTTCAAGTGTAAATCTGTGTTAGAGGAAAACATAAGACCCTTTCCTGGTTCACTTTTCAGGTATTGCAAGACTCTATATGCTGCATCCAGGTGTGGTTTTCTTGGTCTAGACATGTATTGACTAAGTTTATGGACAGCAAAAGTGATATATGGTCTTGTGATTGTCAAACACAATAACCTGCCTATCAACCTTCTGTAGCTACTTGGATCTTTAGGCTCTTCTCCCTCCAACTTACTTAATCTGAGATTTTGTTCCATAGGTGTCTTAGCTAGCTTACATCCAATATCATTAAAAACTTCAAGTGTGTACTTTCTTTGACAAAGAGCAATCCCTTTGTCTGATCTGGCAACCTCTAGCCCAAGAAAGTACTTCAAGTCACCTAGATTCTTTAGCTTGAACTTGTCATCTAACATAACCTTGAACTTGTCTATCTCAGTTTTATCATTACAAGCTATTAAGACATCATCCACATACACTAAAAGAACCATGAAAACATCACCTTGCCTTCTAGTAAATAAGGAATAATTAGCTTTAGACTGAGTGAAACCAAGTTGAAGCAAAGTACCAGAAAACCTAGCAAACCATTGCCTAGAACCATTGCCTAGAAGCTTGTTTAAGGCCATATAAGGATTTATTGAGCTTACAAACTACCTTCCCCTGGCTACGAAACCTTTGTGGAAGAGTCGTATACACCTCTTCATCTAAATCACCATGAAGAAAGGCATTATTCACATCCAATTGACTAAGAAACTAGCCCTGAATTGCAGCCACAGCAAGAAGAATTTTAATAGAAACCATCTTTGCCACAGGGGAAAGGTTTCAAAGTAATCCACACCTTCTTTCTGTGTAAATCCCTTAGCAACTAACCTGGCCTTATACCTTTCAATTGAACCATCAGCCTTGTACTTAATTTTGTATACCCATTTACATCCTATGGGTTTCTTACCAGCAGGAAGTGGGGTCAATGTCTAGGTATTATTAGCCTCAAGTGCAACTATTTCAACAGCCATAGCATAGCCTCTTGCCATTTGGGATCAAATGCAGCTTGGTAATAGTAAGTAGGCTCAACAAGGGAAGAAATTGAACAACAGAAAGACTTGTAAGAAAGAGAAAGGTGGTGATAAGAAACATGTGAAGAAAGAGGAGGGGAAGTACCTGAATAAGGAGGATTGGCATCAAGAACAAAATATACCTGATTGCAGTGATAAGCCTGTAAATAAGAAGTTTGTTTGACTACTTTAGAAGACCTTCTAAGAGGGACAAGATCAACAAGAAGTTCAAGAGGTTCTGCAGGTACCTCATCAAGCAAATCATCATCAAGGGAACAATGAATTTGGATGATTGAATCATGAGGAATAGTAGGAAAAAAGGGTTTGGACTGAAGGATGTTATCAAAAAGAGGATCAACAGCAGAAACACAAGGTAAAGGTAAAGCAAACTGAGGGATAGAACCACAAGAAGTAGAAACAAAAGGGAAAACAGTTTCATGAAAAATGACATCCCTGGAGACAAAAACAGTATGAGACTCAAGATCAAATACTTTATACCCTTTAACATTGTAAGGATAACCAAGAAAAACACATTTTCTTGCTCTTGGAAAGAACTTGGTCCTTGTATGAGTAATGGTTAAGACAAAACACAAGTAACTAAAGACCTTGAGATGAGCATAATCTGGAAGTTTGTGAAAAAGGAGTTTTATCATGCAATAAAGGAGATGGCAATCTATTAATGAGATAGGCAGCAGTTAAAACACAGTCACCCCAAAATTGGATGGGAATTTGTAATTGAATTTGCAAAGCTCTAGCTATGGAAAGAAGGTGTTGATGTTTCCTCTCCACAACAGAATTTTGATGTGGAGTGTAAACACAGCTATGTTGATGAATAATTCCATGAGAATTAAGAAAGTCAAACATATCAAACTCTTTAGCATTATCAATCCTTATAGCTTTGATTTTTAGGCCAAACTGAGTATGAACCATACTATAGAAAGAGTAAAATAACTGCCTAACTTTAGATTTAGACTTCATAAAAATAACCATGTTGCACTTGTAGCATCACCCACAACAGTTAAAAAATACTTGAAGTCATCTAAAGTAGGAGTTGAATATGGTCCCCATACATCAATATGAACCAAATCAAAAGCACAACTACTGAGTTTATTATGAAAAGGAGAAGGCAATCTCTTAAGTTTTGCCATAAGACAGATTTGACAATCTTTATTAAATGAAGGTTGTAAAGAAGGAATAACATGACACAAAATATTGAGTTTGATGTCAGAGGGGTGACCTAATCTTGCATGCCAAATGGAAGAAGATTGAGTATGAACATGTGTGGAAGTTGCTACAGTGAAACAACTAAAAACATCATTGATGTTGTGAGCAGCTAAGAAAGCAGTAAGGGAAGAACTAGATGAATGTTAAGGGTTGTCAAATTGCAATAAATACAATCCATCAAGTGCCTTGCCTACCCCAATCATTTTCCAGGAGGTAAGGTCTTCAACAAAACAATAAGTAGAGAGAAAAACAAGACAATTTGGCTAAGATTGAGTCAAAACACTAATAGATAATAGATTAAAAGTAAAAGACGAGACACAAAGGACATTCTTGAGAATAAGAGAAGAAGATAGAACAACAGTCCTAATGTGAGTTACTTGTACTGATTCCCCATTAGGCAATTGAACCAAAGACTGTTTAGTAGCAATAATTAAGGTTAACAAATCAACTGAACAGACAAAATGATCAGTGGCACCAGTATCCAACACCCAAATATTTCTACCATAAGCCCTTCTATTGACCACTTCTGCAAAGACACTATGAGAAAAATCAATACCTGCCATTACCACATTGGTAGAGTTGGAAGAAGATGCTACATTGGCCATTGGGGCTTCTGATGCTTGAGGTGTTGCTACAAGAGAGGAATTGGATGCACCAAACAAAGCAAGTAGCTACTGACACCGCTCAGGTGTGAAGGCAAAAGGTCGATGCATTGGAGAAACAAATGACAAGCATTTTGAACTATAACCTGAGGATACTTGATGTGCCATGGAAGATTTATTCTTGAACTTAAACCCTAGTGGAAAACCATGCAATTTGTAGCACTTATCCACAGTGTGACCAGTCTTACCACAATAAGTACAAACTGGTCTATCCTTACCCTTCCCACCAGAATTAGCAAGATTGGAACCATGAGTAACATGATCATTGGGCATTTTTGCAGCTAAAACGGTAGAATCAACCTTAACAATAGAAGCATTTGGGATTGATCTTTGTGTTTTTTCTTGAATTAGCAAAGAATAAACCTTGCCGAGAGATGCAATTAGATCCATAAGCAACACTTGAGTCCTAACTTGTGAGAAAGAATCATTCAATCCCATTAGGAACTTCATCACAGACTCTCTGACTGGTAAATCGGTAAGCCTTTTGTTAATGTTGCATACACACTTCCCATAAGTGCATGAAGGAAACGAACTAAGGTTTTACAATTGATCCCAAAATACCTTCAAATGAGTAAAGAAATCAATAATAGACTTTTGACCTTGATGTAATTCTGCAATGTCTGTTTGAAGATTGAAAACCCTTGGTCCATTGGTTTGGGCAAAACGATTCTTCAAGTCATTCTAGATCTCTAAGGGAGTGTCCTCATAAATGATGCTTGCTTGAAGATTTGGAGAAACTGAATTGGTCAACCAAGTTCCAACCATGTTTTCACACCTTATCCATGCTTGCACAGCTGAAGGAGTAGATACCAATGGTGATGAGAGAGTCAAAGTCGCATCAATGAACCCTAATTTGTTCTTGGTGAGCAAAGCCTTCCTCACAGCTCGAGCCCAAGCTGAATAATTTTCTCCACCAGTTAAAGGCTATGTAACAAGCACTAAACTTGGACTCTCTGCATGATGCAAGAACAGAGGGTCATCCATTGGAGAATCTTGCAAAGAAGAAGATGGATTCTTAGGTGCAGAGCCATTGGCAGAATCATTTGTAGTCATAGTAGTTGCAGCAAAAGCCATTGTTGGCAAAAGAAGAAAATTTTCTCAATCTTGAGAAAATTGAAAAAGAAACTGAATAAAATGCAAAATCCTAGAAAGATTTGGGAATTTGCTCTAATACCATGTCACGAAATGAATGGAAGAAGTCTATGCTTTCATTAATTAGCAAAGAAAGATAACAAAACCTTATATACAATGAGTAAAGCAAGCTAACCAATTAACTGCTACTAACAGAACAAAAAAACTAACTTTACACGTGTGTCTACCGTAATAACTAACATTCTCACGTGCCATCACTTAAAGGAATTAATTCAGCTACTAAACTCAAGCCGTATCTACAGCATATAACTATCTTGTGTCGTTTATGTAATGTTGTTCTTCTGATCAAGCTCTACTGGTCTTATTGCTCTGCTCTTGCTACTTCCATACTGTCTACACTCTGATAGTAGTCTATGCTTTATGATAAAGAGCGTCTAATTTCAGTGAGATGAGCTCAACTAAGTTAAAAACAATGATACCAACAAGGAGTAAAATGAATACATAAAGTAAGACTTCAACATATATGAGACTTTGTGTTGAAATGCAAATCTTCTGAAAATAATATGAAAGAAGTGAACTGTATGAAAGGTACTAAGGAATTCGGATAGCCAGCTTTAACTAGTCAAAATTAATTTCTCTTGAAATTATTAAGATGGTGATACATGTAAGCAACATAACAAAGAACAAAGACATGTATGTCAATCATCTTTGCTCTTATTAGCCTAAAACTTATAGCTTGTTTAAGCTGTGAAAGCTCTTCCCTCTCTCATTTCTTTCTCCATTTCCCTTCTGTTTTTTATATTCATATTCTACTGTCTTAAGAAAACTGTGATTATAAGTGCAAAGAAAAATTATTACATATTCTATTTCCATAGTTTACAAGCTTGGTTTGACATAGTGCAAGCCAACTGAGTTGCAGCTTCTCAATTATGGATTTCATAGAAGAATGAATGAGGAATGTCATAAGGCTACAACACAACTTGGGTTGGGGGCTAAAACCAGACTCAACCTAAGCTTTTCAACCTCAGGCCCTAACCCAATCTTAAACCAAACAAATCAGCCCAAGCCCAGCTTGTTTTTAATGTTTTGGGCTCTGGCTAGCTCGCTATCTCGGGTTGGGTTAAGTTGGTCTTTTAACTGGATTAGGTTCAAGTAAACTTATACAATATATGACATCATAAATTCTAGGGAAATTCATTTCAAACCCTATTAAGTTTGGAGTAATCTAAATTAAACCCTATAATTTGAAAATATCAAAATAAACCCCAAACTTCTGAAATGTATCAGATTAAACTCTGGTGTCAAAATTGGTGTAACACTGTTACTTAAACGTTAACTATATATTAATAATAAAATAAAGAATAGACTGAATCTGGAGTTCCTTCAAGGCCTTGATGGAAAGCGGATCAAACACTCTGGAATAGAAGCCCAAACCTCAAACCCATCAAATCAAAAACCATTGGCAACTTTACTTTTCAAAACCCATGAGCTCATACCCCCAAAGGCCCAAACCCAATACAAACCCAATGCAATGAATATGATTTCTGGAACTTTACAGTAAAATTTTCTTAAAAACTCTATAAGATCTTAATCAAAAGTGGCAAGATTAAAATTTAAGGTTTGTCGGAAAAAAAAAATCCCTAAAAACTTTGGATGAATGTCATTTTTTATTCTTGGCTTCTTGCCCGTTGCCACCATACTCAATAGGCTGGCCGAATTGTATACAAATGCAAAATTTGAAAAAGTGATATCTAGTAATTTAGCTAGGTAGTGTAATGATACTATAATTTTACTACATAGGTCTTACAAAATGATGTGTCACCGATCACAAGTAATTTAAACACTAATTTATTATCTAATTAAAATAGAACTAATCACAGTTAATGTCATATCAATTTGTAAACATTTTGTAATACAACTTGTAATACTTTTAGTATTTTCCTAACTTAATATACACTTTTCCAAACAAAGGTAAAGGTTCTTTTTTATGTAGGATTTGAAACATGTGGTTAGTGAGTGCAATAAATTTTTATTTTTTTTTATTTTTTAAATGTGGTTACTAAGTAATTTTAATCTTAGAAAGACTGGTTTTTAAACTCGAAATCGTGACACATGAATTAAGTTCTGGTATGTACTTAGACATTTATCAAAGATAATATAATGAATAATACTAGTGGTGAGGATATTTCATGGTGCTGGCTTAAGAAAGAAGGGCGTTTCCTAATCTAAGGGCCCATTTCCAAGTAAAGATTAAAGAACATGTGAAGACAAGGACGGTTTTCACAAAGAGCATAAAAGAATCAAAAAGTGGATGAAAGAAAAGGAAAGAAGGAACGAGAGGGGACACACCATTTATAGGTGAATAATTTCATGGTTAAAAAGGGTGGACAGTGAAGAGAAAGGTTGTTTTGGATCCAGATACAAAACTCAAACCTATGTCCCCACATCACAGGGACCTTGTCCTCTTGTTTAACTTATCTTTGTGCATATATATGTTTGCATCTCTCTTGTTTGGTAAATTCTCCCAAAGTGGCATCTTACTTTTGTGTATACCTCTGCCAAACCCAACCCACAAGTCCCTGACCCACCCTCACTCACTGTGCTTCAACCTTCAAGTTCAACTAGCTGAGCTAAAATCCAACCCTTCTTAAAGGAAAAATAAAGTCACAAATTTTTTTAAAACTTTGCACATGACCGCATGAGGTTCTCATGAAAAAGTCCACATCATTGAGCAAGTTCTTTTGAGATATCTCATTTGAAGCAACAAGACCCACAATTCCGTTAATTAATGGTACAAATAAACTTTCACATTTTCTTTTGAAATTTGAATGAAAATCCTTAGAACCCATGCTATTTATGTCTATTTTAATGTAAATCTTCTAATTCTAAAATTTGATATAAGAAAGTACAATTTATTGGATTTTGACCTATTATATTATGTAATTACCACGTGAGATGTAAAAGTTAAGGCAGTAAAAAAAAATTAAAAAAATAATAATAATATGATAAAAAGGTTAAAAATAATTACATCTTTACTCTTTTTTTTTTTTTTTTTTTTATCATTAGGGAGTGTTTGGGAGAGAAGTTTTAGTTATGTTATTTGAATGTTTTTGATATACGTGTAGGTGAAAAAGTGTGTGAAAAAGTATATAATATTGTTTAAAATATAAAAAAAAATTGCTCGAACTCATCTCCAAAACAGGCCTATCTTTACTCTTCAGATCTTATAACAAGCTGTAATTGCTTTTTTTCCTTAAAAAATAAATAAATAAATAACTGTAATTGCTTGATATACCGGATCTCAATCCCAATTCAACCTCACCTGATCACTGTGACCAACAAAAAAATAATAATTAGCCATGCTAAAGGGAAAAGATCATACGCCGAAAGCTTTCATACAGCTTTTCCGCAGCATCTTTCATGCAACCGTGCAACAACGGAAAGTTCGTTTCTCTACTATCCGAACTTATATTATACAACTTTTTTCCTTTGTTGGGAGAAAGTTTCAAACTATCCACTCCTAATTATAACTCTTTATCATTAGAGTAAGACACTAATTAATTTTTGATCAGGTGGTATCCACTTCTAATTATAACTTTTTATCATTAGAGTAAGACACTAATTAATTTTTTATACAGGTATAGTTTAGATTTCAAATCTTTTATTCAACTATTTTATTAGTTGAACTATCTAAAACTCAAATGTTATATTACACAACTTTGCCACAACTTTAATATGATACAATTTTATCACGATTTTGATTTGATAAACTATGAATGATGAAGAGAAAAAACAATGAGTCTATGTAAAAGTAATAAATAATCAAGGGCAATATGCCACAAAATAATTGAGAAAAAAAAAAAAAAAAGTTGCTGTGTAGTTGTAAGAGCACCCACAGCAGTGGTGCTTTTTTTTAATTATTTGGCACTACAAAAAATCCACTTTATTTATTTTATCTACTCACTTTACAAAACATCCAGCATCAGTAGATCTATTTTAGTTTTCAACATAATAAAATAATACAAACATCTAAGGGTGGCAAAATTTGACACAACCCACGAACCCGACATGACACAACACAAAATTAGTAAGTTATGGATTGAGGCTTAATAGATTCGTGTCATATTCGGGTTGACACGATTGACCCGTTTAATAAACATATTGGATTAGTGTTCATCATATAGAACCCGTTTGACATGTCTGATATATTTAATTAAATGACATTTTATCGATATACCCATCAAACCCTAAGTATATAAACTTATTAGTTGTTGTGGCTTATTTTCTTTGACATATTATGATTGATTATTTGTGATATTGAGATATATTTTAGTTTTGAATGATTATTTGTGATGCAATTAGTCGTTAGTTCTAAATTTTATATTAAAAATATTTATTTATTTGGTTTTTCATAATTTATATCAATTTGGTTAATAGCTAATACTAGAATTTTTCTTTTATTTTCATTTTGATAAAATTCGATAAACAGGTCAACACAATTGACTCGTTTAATAAATGGGTTGTGTTAGAGTTGAGAAATCTTAACCCGTTTAATAAACATATAGAGCTAGAGTTGACTCATATAATCGAATACTCATGAGTCAACACGACACAAACCCGACACATAAACACAATTTGCCACCCTTATAAACATTACAATAAAATAATATATCTACTAAATTATTTTATTAATTTCTTTATTTCTCTCTATCTCTGCGTCGTGCCTCTCTCCACTCTCCACTCTCACTTCTCACTTCTCTCCCTTCTTTTCCCAGCAAGTCTTGTCGCCACTCTTTCATTCCCACCCATCACCATCTCGAAACCTTTCTTGTTGGTGCCGAAGATGAACTCGTTGAAGCTCTCGAGGATCATGTCGTGGATGAGGGCCTCTTAGGTTGCTAAGAACGCCGGCATTCTCTAGTCGGGGTCGCGGGTTTGTGGATTGTGTCTTGAGTTTATGATCTTTCTCTCTACTCTAACCAATCTGCCGTGGGTTTGTGATTTATGATGTGGGTTTGTATTTTGTGGTGGTTATGGATTGTTTTTGTTTATAGCAGAGGTGATGTGTGGATTACTCACCAGATTATTGGGTTAATTCGATGGCGTGGGGCAAGGGAGTTAGGCTGGTCAAGAGTGGAGGAGTTCAATGGGTTAATGCGATGAGCGTGGTCGACAGCGGAGCGTGGGTCGGCAGCATGGAGGAAAAGAGAAGCAAATGGAGAGAGAGAGTGAGGAGAGAGACACAAAGAAAAAATAGTAAAATAATCAAAAGCAGTGTGAACGCACAAAAATAGCGCACAGCTATTTTTGACTGTGTACTATAGCTGTGGAGACAAAAAATATAAATTTGACTCCACTATTATATGACATATTTTGGTGTTTAGTAGTGTTAAAAATAGGAATATAATTATTTAGCATTATTACTGTAGATGCTCTTAATAGTCTTAAAATTACTCATATTAATAGAGGCCTCACCTCACTGAGCTATGACATAAGCGCAGGCCATCAAGGCGTGATTGACTGTACAAACTCCTCTATCCATTTACCTTTGACCATTTTTTTCCAATTCTAACTTAAAAGAAAAGTTAAAAATAAAACAATAATATTAATATATGTGTATATATATATATATTGACATAACTGTTTTACTTTGTCAGTTGTATGTAATAATTCCATGGACCCATTACTTATATGTATTTGTGTGTGGCATTATCGTATATAAAAAAAAATAAAAAAATAAATAAGAATGCTGAAATAGTGAAAGACCAACGCTATGCTTTTTTTTTTTTTTTTTTTTTTTTTTTTTTTCATATAAGATAAAAATTCTATTCTAATATAATTTAAGTGTACAAGTGTGTAAAATTTTTTCCTAAAAACTTAAACTCTAATTTTTATCCTCCACATTATTGTAGAGTGACTATCTCATATGTCGCAGTGATTGATGCTATGTTTAGGCTGCATTTATTTTGGATGAAAACTACTTTCGGAAATGCTTTTCTGTAAATACGGGTGTTTGATTACACATGGAAAATAGCATTTTCGAAAATTCGTTTTAGTTGACCGTGAGTCAAGGGTGAAATGCTTTTCCATTTTTATTTTCACTTCAAATCACATTTTCCGAAAAACACAGAGAGAGCCCGAAGAAAGAGAGAGAAAGCACGAGCCATGAGCTCGGTCTGCCGCTCCAAGCCCAGAGCAACCGCCGGCCACCTTCGACCCACGAATCGACGAACCCAGACCCATCGCCATGAACCGCACGATCTTGACCCACCGCCTTCGAACCGACGAACCCAGACCCATCGCCACGAACCGCATCTCGACCCATCGCCTTCGAACCGACGAACCCAGACCCAGACCCATCGCCACGAACTCTCTCTTCCTCGATCTTTCAATTTTTTTTTTTTTAAAGTTTGATTTTTGTTGTTGTTGTGGTGGTGTGGTGGTGATGTTTTGGTGGTTGTGGCTTTTGATTGCCGAAATTTGCTGCCATAATTTATTGTTGAATTGACTGTGATCTTGAAATTTTTTGTAATAAAATTTGATTGGATGCTGAAAAAATAGCTGAGAAAATGTGAAAAATGTGTAGGAAAATAACATTTTTAGAATAGAAACAAACATATGAAAATATTTTCTACAGCAATTTTTATTATGCAACCAAATACTTAAAAATATTTTCCTTTTCAAAAAATAACATTTCTAAAAAATAGGCTATTTTTTAAAAAATATTTTACGAGAACCAAACACAGCCTTAGTTTGAGAAGAAAATGAGAAAAATAAAAAGAAATTAAATCTTTTATGTTATTTGGTTAACATAAAAAATAAAATAAAAAGAACTAAATTTAATGAAATTTATGGCTCACATTTTTTCTTTCATGTTTAATGAAAATTTAATAAACTTTTTTTTTTAGCAAGAAAATTTAATGAACTAAACTGTAAAAGTGTATTTGATTGGAGGTGAGGTTGACCGTTGGTCAAAGCATGGAGTACTATAATATATGGTGTGATGTACCTCTGAATAGAGTGAGGTATGATGGGATTCTGTTCTATTGGATCTTTTATTGATTGTACGGCGATGAAGGCAGAAGTTCCTTTTTTTTTTTTTGGGAGGAACAGAAGGCTTTAGTTAGAAGGACCAGGTGGTCCGAAACTTGTAGGTGTAGAAGAGGGCCCCATTAAATAGGATTATTACAGATTTCCAAAAACACAGAGTCTCCAAGGAGATCTCTGAGGCACTCTGTTAAGATCTGGATGCCCCTATGATCGGAATCTGTGATCCCCGACCCCACACCAATACATGAATATTGAACTGTATCTATGTCAGCTTTTTACTTTGTCCAAAACTTCTCAACTCAAAATGAAACCAAAATATATATATATATATATATAATTATTATAAGAATATAAATTATTCTATAATTTTTTTGTCACAATTTTAAAATAATAAATTATAAATGGTAAATTATCACTTATATATAGATTTATTATTTTTTTCTTTATCAATCACACTCTGACATAATACAATTAGAGTAAAAAGTAGTGAAAAAAAATTATGAATCTAAACTTTTTCATATATATATATATATATATATATAGTGAAAGACTGAGACTCATGCCTAAGTTTAGAAAGGTTGTTTGGTTGTTTTAATTTCGGATTGTTGGTGCCCCCTATTTAATAACATTTTTAGAGGAAACTTGGATACGCAATGGGGTTGGGAGTCAGATTTTATGAGAGACAGAGAGGCTCTCTTTGGAATTTGAAGCTCAAAGACTCAGGTTCTTAAAAGTACTAGCATCTGAATCACACCCCCATTCCCACTTTGGAACTTGGAAGGTTTTGGTAGTTTTTTGTCTTTGAAAATGATAAAAAAAGATTTACCCATGACCAGACTATTCAGACCATTGGACCAAGCAACAAACCTCAGAATTCAGTAAGGCGAAATATTAAGAAGACGAAAAAATATTATGGGTCAAAGTTAGCCAGATATCTTACCCCACAAAATTGCTGAAAATTAAAAACACAGCAAGATCTCATTGGAAAAATCACTGTCACTTTAATTTGTACCTCATAAGGCACCGATTAGTTAAAATTAAGAAACAATGACATTTCCGTTTGTGTTGAGAGGTAGTATTATATTAAGACTAATGTTAGTTAGGGTTCTTAGGACATTAGATAATAATTTATTTTATGAAAGTTTTGACACTATTTTTATGAAAAATGAAAAAAATTGTCAAAATATTAATTTTTTTCTTTTTCCATAAAAATTTTATTTAGATTAATTATTAATTAATGCCCTAAGGGCATTTGTTAATATTTCTCTTATACTAATTATACATATAAACTGAGCGAAATAAACAAATCATTGAAATGAAATCCTATGCATAATTCTAACATAAAAAAATTAAAAAAATTAAAAAGCATTTTTATGAGAAATGCTGAACAGCTCAAGTTGCATTTATTTTTAAATCTTGGGTAATCGGCTTCTAACTAAGTCCTATGCTCCTATGTTGTAAAGCCCTTACAAACCAAAGAAATTTTTACTTTCACTTGTCTTTCTTTTTTGATGAACTGAAAAGATATATTTAAAAAACAAAAACAAAAAGGGATTATAAAGGAGAGTAGCGAGCTTCAGCCCTGATAGCAGAAACAAAACAAGGCCACTGCCTAAATCAAAATTACCAAATACATAATTTTTCAATGACCACTTGGCCAGGGCATTTGCTGCACAATTTGCTTCTCTAGCAATCCATCGAATAGAGATATTAGGATTTTGAGACCTGGTGACAGTGATATCAGTGTAGACACTCTTGCTTCTCCAAGGAATTTCAGGTATATGGGAAGACAAGGCATCAACACATATCTTTCTGTAAATACACAAGATGAAGGTTTTTCTCTTCTTGCATATGACACAACTCACACAAGCATATGAATAGGGTAAAACTTTTGTGTAGTTATTGTATATGAGGTTTTCCCGATTACAATAAATCATATGGTTGTAAAGCTCAATGAACTATATCGTTAAATTTATATATTTTTTCTTTTAGAAAATATAAGATTGTTTTTGTTGTATTATTCAATACAATTATATAATTCAATTCAATTGAGAAACGTAAAGTACAACACTTAAGGAACTGTAACTAAATTTTGCCCAAAAAAAATAGGTTTAAATCGAACACAAAATTGATTTATAAAAAAAAGAAAAAAAGTAGTGCTAAATACAAAATATTTTCTTAATAGTTGAGTTGACAAGTTATTGATTTTTATATAGATCTAATATTAACACCACTTTATTGACTATCATCAATAATTTGATCCCTTTGTAGTTGTAAAATATGTTGTGAATATATAATTAATGAAAAAAGAGAAGTAATTCTAAAAATAATTTGGACCATAAAAAAACTAAAGCACACTCTTAGCCCTAATAGTTTGAGATTGTTTTCATTTTGATCATTTACATTTCAATATTTTAGTCATTCATATTTAATTTTGTTTTGATATTGGTCTTACCATCCATTTCTATTAGTAATCTAGGGACAAAAGTGTACTTTAGTTATTAAAAAAAAACCCAAAGCATGCCCATTCCCCCTTAATAGCATGTTTAGAAGTTTGGAAAGATAAAATGCTATAAGGAGGAAGGAGAAATTGTTAACCATTTCTTTATTTGGATATTTTAAAAATTAAGTAAAAGAATGAGAATTAATATCTTTCACTTTTATTTGGATGTTTTATAAATTAAAAATGGTAAGACATTATATAAATTGATAATTTTGTACCAATTTTTAGTTTAAGTTAAAATTAATATCATAATCTTTAAAAGTTTGAAGGGGTAAGGTATATATCACTCCAAATACCCTCAAACATTTTTCTCCACCCAAATTAAAATAAGATCGAAACAAAATGTATTAAATGATCTTTTCGTTTTTTTTCCTCTTTCTTTCCCTCCATCCAATCATACCATTAACTCCTTAACACTGTCTTCTCCTAGAGCATTCATTAATATCTATATGCAGGGTCCGCCAGACCCATGAGGGACGTAGTCATATTATAGACACATCACCTGTGACCTGCCAATGAAAGTTGAGGCTGATGTTGAAAAAGAACATAGCGAGAAAACAAAGGAACTGTTCGCCTCTGGTAATGTGATCATTATCTGGTCTCTAAAGCCTAGACAGCTGACGGCGTTTTCTTTGGTAAACACTAAACACTCGTACGTTGAGACTCCCCAAGTTTCCACTCGTCTATAGTATTACAAAAATTGAGCTTTATGTTCTTCAAGGAAATAAACTAATGCTAACGATAGTGTGGAAATGCGATATCAAGAAGAAGCCAATGCTAATGATAATAGTATGAAAACACTGATTATATGCGAGCGTTCTTCAATGATGGCCCGCCATTCCAAATAAAACAAACACTAGTTACGAAAAATCTGAGACCAAAGTTCCTTTTGGTTCCATTGCTAATAATGTTTCAATGTGTTGCCCGAGGTTGTGGCAACACTTAATTTATAAGGTTAAAGGAGTATTATATGTGGACTTTGAGGCTCAACTTCTAAAGAGAGATTGAATTATCCTTAATATTAAACTAGATTCTGGTCTTTGTAGCTTAATTTGGTTCATGGGAAAGCAATATATCGTGCTACAAAACATGAATATTGATGAAAAGATGTATTGAATGGAGGTAATTATTAATTAATAATCCCTGTTGAAAGAACAGTTTTAGACAGCCGATTGGCATTGACTCAATTTGGAATTGGGATGAAAAAGGTTCTCTTTAGGAATAAAACCAAGAAAAAGGTTGTTATCATGGAGCTGTAGGAGTGGGAAAAGGGACCTCAATTGTATGCTAGGAGATTGAGACTAACCCTTGGAGAAACCGAAGAAAAAAAAGAAGAAAACACAAAATAGTTATAAAAAAAAGCCTGTGAAAAGGAAAACACGAAGACCAAAAAGAAAACTAGGAGGGTAATTTGTCCCTTTATACTTTTTTCACATGGGGATATGAGCTTGCTCCTGCACTGTACATCTCTCTCCTTTCTAAAAGACTGAAAGCCTCTCTCTCTCTCTGTGGCACTTTGGTGTGTGGGATGGGAAATTGGGAATAGGATTTGCTAAATGCTCTTTTCTATTTGACTTTGGCCATTCATTCTCGTCAACAAAGCTTTTACCACGACCACGTCACTCGTATCTGTCTTTTACATTATTATTTCTTGATGAAGCTGGGACCAAATAAAAGTCCATTTTCATTATTAAAAAAAAAAAAAGTCCATTTTCAACCATGCATTCGTATAGCAGAGAATGCCATGCGTGTCTCACCCAATACGGTTTTTCTGCTGTGTTATTTCAATCTGAATCTGACTAGTGAGAGCACGATTTTAGTAGAAGTGATAGAACCGGTCTCCATGACAGTCCAACTAGCATGAATAAGATGTCAAGAAGATCCCGATAATATACAAACATACAAAAAATAAAAATCAAAATAAAAAGACAACAAGACAAACAAGCAAGGAAATATTGTAATTATCCATTTATCTTTACCATGGGATGCAAAGTCTTTTGGCTAAAATTTGCAAAAAAACAGAGTTTATTATTGTTATAGGTACTGTTTAAAATTATTTAGTAAAATGAGGAGAGAGACTGAATTTCGACAACAGTGTTGCCGAAATTGTAAGAAAAAGTATAATGTGTCAGAGGAGAGAGAAAATTGAATTTCGATAATGAGATTATTGAAATTCTTGTTCTGCCCGTACTGCCCGAAATGGAAACCAATTGTGGCAATGGCATTGTCGAAAATGGGGAAGAAAAAAAAAAAAAAAGAATTGTGGCAACTAAGTTGCCGAAAATGGAGGGAAAAAAAATGCTACGTCCACAACATTTTTCAAAACAAATTACAGGTAGTTAGTTGTTATTAGTTTAAATTTAAACATAACACTAAGATTACTTTTTGCCCTAATAATAACAATTGGTAACAACCTGCCACTTAGAATTTGTTATAAAAATGTTGTAAAAATGTTGTAAACGTATCATTTCTAAAAAAAAAAATAAAAAATTTGTGGTGCCGAAATATAAGGAAAAAAAAAAGTGGCAAATTGTTTTTTTTTTCCCCTCTATTTCGGCAATGCCATTGTCACAAAACAATTTGCCACTTTTTTTTTTTCCTTCTCTTTTGACACTATAATTTTTTTTTAGAATGTTCAAATTTGAACCAATAACAACTAACCACCTATAATTTGTTGTGAAAAATGTTATGCACGTAGCATCTTCCCCCCCCCCCCCCTCCATTTACGGCAACTTAGTTGCCACAAATTTTTTTTTTTTTTTTTATCTCATTTTCGGCAATGTCATTCCTACAATTGGTTTCCATTTTGGGCAGGACAAGAATTTCGGTAATCTCATTACCGAAATTCAATTTTCTCTCTCCCCTGACACATTGTACTTTTTCTTGCAATTTCGGCAATACCATTGCTGAAATTCAGTCTCTCTCCTCATTTTGCCAAATAACTTTGAACAGTACCTATAATACCAATAAACTGCGTTTTTTGCAATTTTTAGCCAAAAGACTCATGGGATGCAACCCAATTTTATTCATAATTAGCAGCAGACTCACACGATGTATAAAAATATAAATATTATGTAATAGAGTATAATATGTAAAAAATAATAATTACTTTAAGTATTATCTATTTTAAAAAAAAAGATTTCTATAAATATATATATATATATATATATATTTTTATCTCTACAAATACACCATTCTACACACACACACACAAATTTTTGTGTTTGGTTACTATTTTTGTAAGGTGAACCATATTTGCGTAATATACAACTAAATTTTATAAGTTTCAAATTTATTATTCAAATCTCTAATCTCTTAAGAAATAAGGAAATTATCATAATAATCAAAACTCATCACAAAATTATAATGTTAACGTAATCAAAATTAAAATGAAACCAAAAGAATAAAAAATAGACTTTATAATAGTAACTTATTACTCAAACAATTGGTAGACATATTCAAATTCATAACCATGTCGATTGCGTTTTGATATAAATTCAAATACCTATTTCCACAAAAAAAAAAAAAAAAAAAAAAAAAAAAAAAAAGAACTAAGTATTAACCCTAACCCAAACCAAAATTCAATCAAAGCTATAGAAGGGAAAGTGAAAACTTTTTGATTAGAAATTTAAAAATAAAACACAATACCAAAACACATATTAAAAATAAAACAATAAAAAAAAAAAAAAAGAATCATCAACTTTAATTAGAGTTATAAGAAATTAAAGAACAAAAATCCACCAAAAAAGTATAGAGAGAGAGAGAGAGAGAGAGAACTCATAGTTTTTGTGTGGAAAAAATATGGATTGAATGGACAAAATGATTTCAAATTTATACAAAATAAAATAGAGAGAAAAAGAGTCAAAACATAAGAAAGATAAAAGGATAAATGAAGTATAACGTTAAAGTAGAGAGTAGTTGGGAGATAAAGAGACAAAAAGAGAGGAAATGTTAGAAGAAGTATAACAATAGGTGATTATATTAAAAAAAAAAAAAAGTGTAATAGTAGGTGTGAACTATTAGGGAGATGAAGAATTTTTTTTTTTTTTTTTTTTTTTAGAATAGGGAAAGAAAAGTTTAAAAAGAGAAAATAAAAGATAGAAAATAAGTAAATGAAGTGGCCGTTAATGTCGATTAGTAAGAGCGTAGCAACAATAAATGTTATGCTTTAGTTTATATATATATATATATATATAGAAATATAGATACAATATGTTCAAATTCCTACCTCACAAACAACATTCCATAGGCCTGTTTATGATAAAATCCCATGTAGATATAAAAGACATTTGGTTGACAATTCCAATCTTGATGCTATTTGGTAGACTTATCTCCAACTATTTTGATGAAAGTTTATTTAACACTAGTGGGTTATTTTATTTACGTAGTAGTATTTAAATGAAGTTAAGAGATCAGTTTTTTAGCTGTAAATCGGATAATAATATAACTTTTATAATACCAAAAAACAAATTTAGAATTTAAAGTAGCTGGCGTCCTTCATGAAGTAAATAGGTAATCAATGAATTTTACATCCCATATTTTGTACTTGTTTATTTATTGAAAAGTGAGAAAATAATTTTAAATAAGTAAATTGACTAAAAAAAAAAAAACCAAACGCAACTTTCTAGGCAATAAAACCAAATATTTATTGTAGGGAGACGATTTTTGGACCAAGCCTAAAATGTATGGGATCTTGAGTCAGTGAGCCCAGTATAATAAATTTGTAGAGAGTGGGTCAAAGAGCTAGGTTTTAGTGCATGGATAAAAGTTAATATGGTTTTGGAGGATGAGCAAACAAGAATTGAACCCAGTTTATATGAGAAAGTTTGTCCTCAGCACAATACGAAGAGCTCTACTCCAGTATATATTAGATGACAATAGTTACAGAAGTTGTTGAGATTGCTATATTGCTTTCTTTGTTCTTTTTTTTCCCATTCTCTGGGGTCTCTACTCTTATTTATACTACATCTCTTCCTTCATCTTTACTCTACACGTGGACAGTTGATGGTTTATGCTGATACTTATTCCATCAGCCCCCTCTAGAAATCTTCTGAGGTGGTTGTAAGGTTGCAAAAATAGTGTTTAGAGATCACTTCCTCATTAATGCTGCCAGAGAGTGAGCTACAAAGCATTTAATACGGTGGTAGCAGCTTTCTCTTAGATATTTTTGGGTTCCCATCTTTCTTGAATGTTTATAGTTCACGTCCCTTTCGCTAGAGTTTCTTGGAAGGTCACTTTGATCATTAAGATCTATACCCGATCTGCATTTAGTTTATCCGGGAGATATTCCTCCTCGGACTTGGACTTCTCACTCGGCCAAAGCCTAAGACCCAAATGTATGACTTAGGCCCATGACCCCACAATAGCCCCTCAAAACTCCGGTTTTTCCTCTCATCCGAGGAGAAAAGTGGGGTTTTGAATTCTTAAGAGATAATTCTACTTGATCCTTTGATTTACACCCGTGGAAGTGCCGTTTTACGCGCCTCATATTTGTACTATAAATTGCTTCTTTCAGAGCTACCCATTTAAGGAGTTGGTTATGATCTTGGGTCTGTCTTGACACTTTAGTGAGAAACAAATAGATAGCATGGAATATTAACTTTCCTACATCATCTAGTCTAAGGACCAAGGCATGACTGAGGCTCAGTTTAAACACTTGTAGAGTTGTCATGGAGTGTTAGCTTCCTACATCATATAGTCCGAGGACCGAGGTATGATTGAGTTTCAATTTAAACACTTGTAGAGTTGTCATGAAGTATTAACTTCCCACATCATCTGGTCTGAGGACCGAGGCATGACTGAGTTTCAATTTAAACACTTAGAAAGTTGTCATGGAATATTAACTTCCCACATCATCTGGTTCGAGGACCGAGGCATGACTGAGTTTCAGTTTAAACACTTAGAAAGTTGTCATGGAGTGTTAACTTCCCACATCATCTAGTCCTAGGACTGAGGCATGATTGAGTTTCAGTTTAAACACTTGTAGAGTTGTCATGGAGTGTTAACTTCCCACATTATCTGGTCCGAGGACCAAGGCATGATTGAGTTTCAGTTTAAACACTTAAAAAGTCGTCATGGAGTGTTAACTTCCCACATCATCTGATCCGAGAACAGAGGCATAATTGAGTTTCAATTTAAACACTTATAGAATTGTCATGGAGTGTTAACTCCCCCAAAGCAGGAGGTCTGAGGGATCCAACATAACTAAGGTTCTGTTTAACCACTTATAAAGATGTCACTGTGTGTTAATTTCCTCAAAGTATGTAGTCTGAGGAGCCATGCATAACTAAGATTTTGTTTAACCACTTCTAAAGATGCCACTGTGTATTAATTTCTCCAAAGTATGCGGCCTGAGGAGCTATGCTTAACTAAAGTTCTGTTTAACCACTTATAAAGATGCCATTATGTGTTAGTTTCTCCAAAATTATGTGGTTCGAGGAGCCATGCATAACTAAAGTTTTGTTTAACCACTTCTAAAGATGCCATTGTGTACCTTCTAAAACTAGCCCCGCTACGAAGCCCTTTGGATTTGTTGCACCATTAACATATACCTTCTAGAACTGTGCCCCATATAGCAATTCTCCCCGTGTAATTAGCACTTCGAAGTATAGACCTAAGTGGAAGCTGAGTTAGAACAACAACTGTGTGTGCTCTTGGGAAAAAAAAAAAAGACGAAGGTTTCGTGTAACATGCACCACCACCAAAATGGCCTTCTTCAGTGGTAGATGACGAACTTTGGCCTCATGTAGTGACTTGCTCACATAGTAAACTGGCCACCATAATGGCTTTTCCCAAGGACTCTTGCTGATGGGAGCTTGATCCTACCATAACTAACCGTTGCACTCACTATCATATAAGCTCTCCTCACAGACGGCGCCAATTGTAGGGACACAATTTTTAGACCAAGCCCAAAATATATGGAATCTTGGCCCAATGAGCCTAGTACAATAAATTTGTAGAGAATGGGTCAAAGAGCTAGGCTTTAGTGCATGGATAACAGTTAATATGGTTTTGGAGAATGAGCAAACAAGAATTGAATCCGGTTTGTGCAAGAAAGTTTGTCCTTGGCACAGTCTGAGGAGCTCTGCTCTAATATATATTAGATGACAATGGTTACAGGAGTTGTTGAGATTACTATATTGCTTTCTCTGTTCTTTTTTTCCCGTTCTCTAGGGTCTCTACCCTTATTTATATTACATCTCTTCCTTCATCTTTACCCTACACGTGAACAATTGATAGTTTATGCTGATACTTGCCCCATCAGCCCCCTTTAGAAGTCTTCTGAGGTGGTTGTAAGGTTGCAAAAATACTGTTTAGGGTCACTTCTTCATTAATGCGGCCAGAGAGTGAGCTACAAAGCATTTAATGCGGTGGTAGCAGCTTTCCCTTAGATATTTTTGGATTCCCATCTTTCTTGTACGTTTATGGCGCATGTTCCTATCACTAGAGTTTCCTAGAAAGTCACTTTGATCATTAAGATCTATACTCGATCTGCGTTTAGTTTATCCAAGGAGATATTCCTCCTTAGACTCGGACTACTCACAATCTCGGCTAAAGCCCCACACTTTCGGCCAAAGCCCAAGACCCAATTGTATGACTTGTGCCTATGACCCCACATTTATATGCACAAGAAATAGGCTTGAATTAAATATTTTCAATTTTAAAATAAATTCATCTCAAAGAAATTTCTTCATTCTTTGTAGAACCTAGATAAAAATGAGCACAATTAGAAGGTGTTTTTTAATTAATTTTGTAAAATTTTTCTTTCAATAGTTGAGAAAGACGAGATTTGAACCCTAAACATCTTTGTTGAAAACACCAAAAAGTGCTAATTTTGTTACAAGGCTTGATTATTTTTTTTAAGGATATTTGTTGAGTTAGCATATTCCATGCCAAATTTCATTGTATTTTGCAAAATTGATTTCATGTATTTGTGTTTTATTGAGCTGTATTGCATTTTGAGATGAGAGGATTAAAATCTGAAGTTGAAGTTGCAACATCAACAATTTCGCTTGAGCAAACTTGGGATGCCAGGTGAATTTCAAGCGAAGTGAACAATTTTAAAAATTCAATAGACAGAGTTTTACCTGACACTCACATGACTTTTGGTCTAGCGAGTTTAAGAACTTAAGAAAATTTAGTTGGTTTAATCCTCTATTGTTCCCATCCAATTAATCATTTTATAAATCTCATAAAACCCACTATTTTTACACCAAATTCTCATATTGAAGAGTGAGAGAGCTATCGACACCATTAGAGCGAAACCCATTGTAATCTCGATACCTTTACCCTCTGCAAATTACCTCGTTCACGGAGAGGAGACCCAAGCCATACACCTTGATACCTTAAGTGATCATGAATTGAAGCTTGGAGCTGGAAATCAAAGAAGCAATCCTAAGAAATCTTCAAGAGCCCTTGAAATGCCTAAGTGCTTGGACCTGTGATTGACAACCCAACTTGTAGAATCGGACGCCAATGAAAAGAAAGAGTTGGTGCAATCAAGTGCCAGCAAAAGTTGGAAGCTCTGGTACATCTACACTTATTTAAAACTTGGAAGGTCTATAAGAGTATTGTATTGCAACTATCTTTGTTAGCAAATTGATTCGATGGGTAGGACATAGATAGTTTAAGCCTGTTTTAGGTTTTTCTCTATAACACATCTTGTGTTGGGTGTGTGGGTTTTTGTGTATATCCACGCAACTATGTGATTGGCTAATTAAATTATCTAGGCTTAATTGATTAATTTGCTAAAATTAGTAATTAACCATAATTGGGATCTAAACTAGTTCTTTTTTTTTTTTTTTTTTGGATAAAGTTTTCTTCTAAATTAGTTTGGAAAATTCTTCTTCATTCCATTACGTAACAATTTATAAGACCATTAACATGCATTATTTAAACAAATCACATTACATAATGCACTTTAGCTAATTTTATTAACAGTGGATTAAAAGAATTTTTCTCCAAATGGATTTGAAGATAAACTTTTTCATTTTAATTTTTTAGAAAGTTAGAACCCAAAAGACCAAAAACCCATATGCAGGATAGAGATGATCATCACCTACAGAAAACCCAAAAAGGCCTAGAAGCCTGAAGGACAAATATAAAATGATGAAATATCTAATTTTGTACGACAAGCTCCAAAAGTCAATGTAAAAAACAGAAGCATCATTCGCAATATATGTCATGATGAGAATCTGAAAATATTCAAACCAAGCCTCATTAACCAAGCATGCGGGACCCCATTCTAAATATCTACGCTACAGATTACACCCCCTAAAATAAAAAAATAAATTAAACATTTATTATTAATTAAGCTAAGAACATGGGGTCTCTTAAACAAAAAGAAAAGAAAAAAGAGAAGCTAAGAACATGGGAATTTTTCAGTTTAGGCTGTAAACATCATCTGTTTTGTCCTGCACTGCACCCAATTGCATATGTGGTACAACTCACACAGCCAAGAAGAAATGGGGGCAATGGATTTGAAGGTGCCCTCTGTTCCCCGATAACCCCCATCCCATAAAGCACCATACATTTTTCATATTCTAATCTCTCTACCCCTTTTTGTTTTGTTTTTTTGCCTTACCCTAAAAGTCCAACCCTCTCCAAACAATGAAGTCGGCTGCCTGTCTATTTGCTTTGAGTCTTTGAACAATCAGCTACCGTTGATAAGGCTGAATATTTGATGAACTTTCGATGCAATCTCATCAGCAGATCCTATTTTACACTCATCCTCCATCTGCATCACCAGCCACATTCAAAACCCACACCAAATCACACCAGTCCAAAATAATACTACAATATATTAATATAATAGATACTCTTAAAATTATGCAGAAAAAAAAAAAGTAACTAGTACTAGGGTTGCTTGATCTTCAGGTCAGAATGGTTGACTAAAAGAAACAGGAAAAGACAGAATAATACCTTGAGATTGAAAGAGTAAAGTACTGAGCTCTCCGAGGAGGTAATGTTAAGGTGCAAAACTGTGAGCCTAAGATCCTCCAATGCAACAATGGCTTTGAGCAACTGGCCAGGCCTCCTTTGGCTATGAATTTTCAAGTTAACATGAGTTTGAATCACTGTCACTTCTATCTCCGCCACCTCAGACTTGTTCTCTGCCTTCACCTCTTCTCCACAATTTCCTTCATCAGAACCAATTCTACATTGTGGCGAAATAAAGAAGCCGTTGGATGGGACCACAGTGGAGCTTTCGTTTCCTTCTTTGTTTTTTCTCATTCTCTTTTGTGCTTCAAGGGAATGAAGTAGCTGCTCTAGTTCCTTCACAAAGTCTATTGCACCTCCAATAATAGAAGCTTGGTCACCCTTAATTTTAAACAAAACGAAGAAAGCTTCAATCCTTCAAAATTGTAAAACTAAAGATTGGAACTTTATAGAATTTAATGATATATAATTACCCTTTGAATATAGGAGGCGGGCATGAGAGACCTGAGGACATTGAGATGGTCATTCATTTGGCGTCTCCGGTTGCGTTCCACAGCAATGTGGGTCATGCGCTGGTTCTCTACCTCTTCTTTGTTCTTGGTTGGTCTTGCTCGCTTTCGCTTTTTTCTCTCCCGTGTAACTATTGGTAGAGATTTGGAGAACTGGGTTTGTTTAGGCCAGGATTGTGGGTTAGCCCAAGGAGGTGGAGAGCCCGAGGTACTTTCTATGCAATGTTTTTCGGCTGAGTTGGGTTTTTCTTGGTTGCACTCTGAGCTCACAGTAGCTTCGAGACATGAAGCTGAATGTGGGTGTTGAATGTCCGTGGTCTCGGATTTCATTGGTGAGTGTAGCTCTACTATGTCATTGGTGACACAGCTCTCAAGCTCTAGGGCCTGAATTTGGGTTTCCATTTCAGGAAAATAGGTGTAAACCTCGCAAGGCTTCTTTAGGTGTTGCAATCTCAACAGTGTTTGAAAACTAGGCTCTTTGAAAGGCAAAAAGTGAGGGGATCCCACACTCTGTAGCATCTGAAGAAATGGCATTTTGTCTTCTAACATCGAGTTTGAAAAGTGTGCTGCTTCTTCCTCAACTTTCAAGCTTTCCGTGGTCACAAATTCTTGCTCTAAACAACCCAGGTCTGAATGGTAGCCAAAGAACTGCAAAGACAAAAAAAAAAAAAAAAAAAAAAAAAAAAAAAAAAAAAAAAGAAGAGAGAAAATTAGATTATATAAGAAGAGGGGGAAAAAAAGAAGAAGAAGAAGAAATTTTCTTCTCTGGGCTACAAAGTTTAAACCCAACCTCCAACGGGAGCAAGATAAACCCTTTCATGTATAGGGTTGGGGGGGTACCAGTCTCCCCAGTGAAAAGAGAGAACAAAAGTGGACGAGAATAGAATATTAAAGAGGAAAACAGCCTGGAATATGTTAGCTTTTCCAGGAAAATAACACAAGGCATTAAATACAAGCATTTTGAGAAGTAAATGTAGTCCATTTCTTGATTCTAGAGAAGGGGTTCAAGAAAAGGGAAAGATATATGAAAATATATGGTACGAAATGAGCTTGGTAGTAACATTAACATACACAGGGATTCATGGGTCCTTGGAGCCTCTCCATCACAGCTAAGCAGTAGTTGTTACAGTATGCCTTAAATTCTATGTCTCTCTCTCTCCCTCAATGACCAACATTCCATATAGTGATACTAACAAAACAATTGTAATAAATGTAACCTCCAAGAAGCAGAACAAGACCCATATCCACAGCCCACAATTTATTCTTTTGTTCCAGAAACTACATGCTAGTGATACCCTTAAATAGAATATATTAAATGCTTTGCTTCGAAGAACTCACACTGAAGGACAGAGAGAGAGCATCAAGAACTAGAAATAGGGCTTGGGGAGAGGTGAAGAAGGGTTAATAGAAAGGTGAAGAAAATGGAAACAGAAAGGGATGTGGTAAGAAATGAAGGGTGGAAATTACTCAAGTGAGTTTGAAGATATAACAGATATACTTGAAACTCTGGGAGTTGGTGAGACTTAGCAGAAGAGAGAGAGAGAGAAGAAAGGTAGGGTTGTCTGGTTTACAAGGTCCTAAGCATTATTGGCGGAGGCAGTTTTGTCCGGCAGCGGGGACAGACAGTTGTGGGGACTCTCTCTCTCTCTCTCTTCAGAGAGCTGGAAGAGAGAGTACGGCATAGAAAGATGGAAAAATAATAATAAAAAAAAGGAAAGAAAGAAAGAAAGGCTTTGGAAAGTCCTTCTATGGATTGTGTCATCTCATGCTGATCACTAGTCTGATGATAGGTCATTCCCGTTTCCCACATTTTCCCAATTCGATCTCCTATCTTTTGTCCATAATGTTTCACTTATTTACTGTTACCTACCATTTAATTTGCACCTGCACATGGGTTAAAAAATTTTTTAAAAAAAAACTTCTTGTTATTTTCCTTGCGAACGGCCTTGCACCTTGTTAAAAGTGGCGAAAGTTTTGTATGTGCCCAAATCAGACTTATGCTTCATTTATATGTGAGCCGCATATTTGTAGGGCTACATGCTAGTAAGACATGTTTCATGTGTTGGAGTTATCATCTTGCTAAAGTGAAGGTTGTTATCTCATAATTTGAATATATAAATCCTTTTTACCATTGGGAAGATTAAAAGGATGTTTGGATACAGTTTATTTTGTTGAAACTGAAAAATTATTATTGAAAGTACTGTAGATAAAAGTAAAAGTTAGTTGAAATAGTATAGTGAGACCCATAAATAGTAGTAAAAATAAACTGAATAATGAATAATTTTAATTTTTAATCTCCACCCAAATACACACTAAATTTTTGTATAAGATAACATTCACATTGGATTTTCTAAATTGGAGTTTTTTTTTTTTTTTTGATGAGTAAATTGGAGTTGTTACTATTATAAAAGGTATTGCAAATAAAAAGAGAAGAAAACATGCTACACTCAATCACTATTTTTGCAAAATGAAATAATATAAAAGCTACAATAATATTCTCTTCCTCCTGCATCTGTCTCACATGAGCAACGATATCGTGGGTGGTAAAAGGAGCTAAGTTTGGGTTTTTGGGTATTTTGATGGATATTTTGATGGATTTGTGTTTGGCATTGTCGAAAGTGAAGATAAATGGTTTGGGTTCGATTTGTATGTATTGGGTGGGTGTATTTAGATTTGTTTGGGTTTGTTTTGTATGTTTTGGCTTTGTTTAGGGTGGTTGTCTTGGATTTGTAGCGGTTAGGTGGGATGTCTCATATTTGAGTTGTTGCTTTGTTGGAATAAAACAAATATTTTAAAATAGCTATTTTAGATTGTTTTAATATGATATATTGCGAAATGGAGAATGATATGTATAGTGTATTACAAAAATGATTATTTAAAAAAAATTTATTTAAAAGGAGAATTTTTGGAGGATTAAAATAGAGAAATTATAAATAACTAGATGTGAATGTTCTTCAACCTTTAGATTTGTAAAATTTAATATGAACCGTGAAATAGACAAATTGAAAGGACTTGAAATAGAGAGGATAATTTTCTTTCTTGCCATGTATGGGTCACATGCACTATTAGAATAAATATGTATATATCTAATACATAAGATGCTTTCTTCCTACATGAGACTACTTTGCTAGGTTTAACTTTATTTAGCCTTTCTCAAAAAAAAAAAAAAAAAAAAAAAAAAAAAAAAAAAAAACTTTATTTAGCAAAAATTTGTTTATAATTATTATTGATATGATTTTCAAAATTCAATATGGAAATAATAAAAATAAATTTTTTTTTTCATCAACAAGCTTTGTAATCCTATTTGAGTTAGAATAAGGAATTTAACACAATATATGAAGTTGATAGGATCCTTCATATGTGATTAAGAACTACTATTTACATGCTTATTTTTATTTGCATTTTTTAATCTATAAGTTAGAATAGCCATGTGTCAAATTGTCAATGATATAATAAATACTAATCTTAATTAGTCAAAATCTATAAGCATAAATAATGATAAAAATTTCAATTTACTATTATAATTCAAAGATGCCAATATTATTTAAGGATTTGATAATCTTAATAAAAAAATCAAGTGGAAATTCCATTAAAAAAAAATGATATCAAGATATGTAGCTAATTAGTTATACTTGAATTAAGGGCTTGTAATTCATATTGTAGGGACCAGATTTGAATTCCTAACCTAAAGTATGAATGAACTTAGGCCTAAAAGACCCAACAAAATAAATTTATAGAGAATGGATTGGAAAACTAGGTATTAGTCAATCAAACAACAAGTTAAGTAGGCTGATGACAAAGGAATGAAAGTAGACAAGTTTGAACTGAAGAAAAAATGTCCTCGGCAAAGTCCCAGGAGACTGGTTCTTATATAATGTTCTTGAATACGGTTACAAGTCTGTTTCTAGATTGCTATAGTGTTTCTTTCTTCATCCCCCGATCCTTTAGCCTCACTGCCCCCTTCTTATTTTATACTATCTTCCCTTTTCATCTCCCCCTTCCACATGTATGTCAGATAGTTGATCTTGATACTTGTCTTATCAACCTCCTCTATAACTCTTCATGTAGTAGCTGTAAGGCTGAAATCTACTATTCAGGCATCATCTCCACATTAATGCGGCCAGAGAGTTAGCTGTAGTGCATTTATTGCGGAGGCAGTAACTTTCTTTTGAGATATTTTAGGACTTCTCTTCGTCTGATGTCTCTGTAATACTTATCTGCACCTATAAGACTTCCTGGAACATTATTCTAGATGATAGATTACTTCTTCGGACCTCAGTTCAGGCTTGCCGAGGAGACATTTATTCTCGGCCCACCCTGTGGAGCTAGTATGACCAAAACTAACTTCTTTATTTATTAACACAGTCTCTTTTGTCAAAGTTTCCTTATCCTCAGACAAACCCTCGTCCTCGGCTTGGGCCACAGGCCTAATGTACAAATAGGTAAAGAACTCCTGGGTCTAATATCCCTACACATACAAAAAAGAAAATTTGATAATTAAAAAAAGTAGAATAAATATAAATGGAGACTTAATATAACAATTTTTCCATATAATGTGCAGTTTAATTAGAATGAATATGCCATGTAAAGAAAATATCTCACGAAATTATTAAATTGGAACAAAAATTTGTTAATAGAAGACAAAATAAAATAAAATATTATGTTATATGCCCTAAACCCACCTTATAGAACTGATTTTTTTTTTTTTTTTTGGTCAAAAGTAAAAGTAATGTTAAATTTTAAAATAATTTTAAAAAAATAACAAAATTATTTTAAATTTTATTAATTGAACACCATAATAAAAAGGAATAATCTAAACTTCTTAAAACAAAAGTGATAAAGTTTTACCTAGAACAGTAATAAACTATATATATATATATATATATATATAACAAGGTTTTACCTAGTGCAGAAATAGAATTAGTTAAATAAGTTTAATGTATTTATAATGTGTTGAGGATTATTTTTGCTATGGAAAAAAAGGGATCCTCTAAAATTTGGATCAAAATCAAACATATTTCCAGTCCTTATAATTTGAAATTGTATGTCCATGAACTTCGAGAATTACCCAAACATTAACAAAATTATGTCTCAACAATTGGTTTTTTCTTTTAAGTATCAAATTACTCTTATATAATATGTAACATACTAACGATGATGCGAAGGATCTTAGTGAGCCACTCATCCAAAAAAAAGTCGTGAAAGACTTGAAAAACATGAAATTCAATTGGAGAGCATAAATGCGGTGCTAACCTAAACTCCTCCAATGCTTAAGTCAAAACTCACTAAAAACCGAAATTTGTAGGGAAAAAAAAGGTTCTAGGGCCTCTCTCTCAAACCTTGGGATGGTGTGGTTTAATGCTTATATAGAGGTCTCTCCTGGCGACTCCTTCCATGAATCTTTCCCATCATCTAAAGTCATGGCAAAATGTGGGCTATGGTATTTATGTGAGACACAATTCTCGGGATACTAATGATTTAAAATTGTGAGTTGATAGGGTGAGAATATTACCCCTCAAATTAAGGAGATTTTGTCTTTTCATTTGAGGATCTCATTATAAATTACCCTCATCTATGTCTCTTTGGCCATCAATTGGTCGCCCATCATCTAAACTTGTGAATGTTCAATATGGGTATGAAACACTTTTGAATGTTTAGACCTCAAATTACAAATTATCAATTCAAGTTTATTATCAAACAATTAATGTGCGAAACATGAACATAAGCCAAACACAGAATTGATAAACAATCTAAGCCAAATAGAAACACATCCATAGCAGTAAATATAAGGCAAAGATAAAGGAAAGGAAGATGCAAACACATGGACAACACACGATGTGTTATCGAAGAGGAAACCGAAACCCTCGGCGTAAAACTTCTCCGCCGCCCTCCAAGCGGTAAATAATCCACTAAAGAATGTAGTTGGGATACATGAACAGCAGAAGACTTTGCAAGCCTAATCTACCCAACGTACCTAAGCCCTCCAAGCTTCTTACTCCAACAAGGTTGCACCGAACCTATTTCTTCTTTAGCTTACCGAATTCCGCTATCAACCATAACATATTGGTTCCTTCCTAACTGCTTCCTAAAACACTAAATAAACCTTCTCACGGATATGGGTATGGTGAGAAAAAGGATTTGACTAAGGACCTCTTAAGGATTTAACAATGGAGAGGAAGAAAGTAGAGGAATTTGAAGAATCTTTAAGGTAAAGATTGGGGATGAATCAATCTTGTTTTTCTCTAGGGTTTCTCTCACAAAATTCTCTCTAGAAGCTCTCTACATTTGGTGGGTATAAGGGTCTATATATAGTAGTGAGTGTTTGGAATACGAAGAGACAATTTTTCCCTAACAGGGTTGGTTGGCGGCTTAGCCTCGCGACTGGTCTAAGTTGCGAGTTCCAGCCGCGAGTTAACTGTTTGGCTAGCTTGGGTCTTTTGTCCTGTAGTGCACCAACTGGCAAAACACTTTAGCTTCCCGCATGCTTGGCACGTGACTCTCATCTGGCGGCTTGCACCCGTGAGCCACCCGCGAGTCCCTGCTTCTTTGCACATTGAGGAATGTTTCTTCACACTCTTTCATACACTACCCTTACAATAATCCCACCTAAATACAGGATTACTAAATGCTAAAATACAAGTAAATTTGGCATGGAATAAAACTAACAAGATGGTTGATTAAATTCAACCTTACAATCTCCCTTTTTGGCTATTTCGTGACAAAACCCTACAACAAACTCTAGACTTAACGCGTGAGTTGGGAACAGTTGAGCAAAACTCACTCACACCTAACTCTAGATTCTGATAAGCTCTTGAAACGAATGAACAAGTATATCCTAAAACACAATAACACAGCAATATCATTGTATGCAGAAAAACTTGAAATGCATATGGAGCAAGCATAATATGATCAATCAAAAATAGACTTAAGCAATAAAGTAATAAATCATGGCTTGACCAAAACATGCAATCACTATACAATAGTGATCACAATGCTCATTCACACAAGAAATGAATATTCGGACATGCAAGCTAATAAGCTTATATGCAAAGTATCATTTGCATGTCCAACACTCAACTAATGCATACAAACATATATGCATCTAGGAACAATCCTACAAGGGCATAAGAGTAATGTACTAAAGAAAAATGCACAGCATTTAACATCAAGTACATAAGCCATAAAGTAAGGCTACAATGCAAAAATATTGCATTGCATGGTACAAACCATAAAAGCCTACAAATGCATGGAGACAAACTCTTAAAAGCTTACATAAGCAACATGGGTACAGAAATACCAAACATAAACAATTAACTGAATAACATCATCAATATATAGAAACCATCCAAGAGTTATGAGTTTAAGCCAAACAAAGACTAAAACCATAGTGTATCAAACTTATACTAACAACAGTTACTAACAACAGTTATCCAAAACATAGTATCAATACTATAAACCAAACAGCATATGATTATTAAAGATTAAACAAGCTCCCCCTCAAATAGGCACTCCCTCTCAAGTGCTGCCTAAAAATTCTCCCCCTTTTTAACCGGAATGGCCAAAGGGTCACTACTCCTTGTTGTTGTAGATGCTGTCAAAATTTGCTAAGAGTACATCAAGCTGATGTTGCATTGCTGTCATCCTTTCAGTATGCTGATTTTGAACCTCTCTGAGTCCATCAAGCCTCTCCAGGATGATTTGGAAAGCATCAGGAGGTACAGTTGAGGAAGTAGAAGCCCTGCTCCTCTTGGCTCTGCTTCTTGGTGTGGAAGTCTGTCCTGCAGCCTCAGCTTCAGTCTCTATTGGATCATCTTCTTCTTGATCGGCCCCTTCCTCATCTTCATCACCCGGAAGACGTGTTTGAATCCTTGTGATGGTTTGCTTGTTAATAGCTGAAGGTGTAGGCATTAGACTAATATCTTGAGGAATTGGAACCCCTTTTGCTCTGAAAATCCTCATGATAAGGCTAGGAAAAACTAGCTTTTCTCGTGAGGTTGTTCTGGTCTCATCCATTATTGTGTCAAATATATGAGAGCTGATGTCAATGAAGGTTTTCTCCTTAAGCTCCATGAGAAAGATAGTTCTGGCATTAGTAAGAGTAGTCATCTTTCTTATAGGATATAAATTGAATATCATGATGGTGGTCAAACACCTCATGTCAACAGAAAAGGCATTGGTGTTGAGACATCTTCCTTCTTTAACTCCACCAATCCAAGCCTGGACAGTGTCTAAAGACAACATCCTATCTCTGTAATTGACGAACTCATACTCCTCTAGTCCCTCAAGACCAAGTACCTCATCAATATCATGGGCATCCAGGGTGAACTCATGTCCTTTTACCCAACAATCTCCCTCATCTTCTCTAATCTTGACATTAGAGTAAAATTCTCTTATTAGTGGCTCACACACTCCAGGTAAATCACTTAATAGCTTATCACAGCCTCTTCCCTCAAAGCAGCTTAGAATAAAATTGTCCTTCAGATCCCATACGTTCACGAATCTTTCCTGAATGATTGTTCCCTTCATGAAAGAATCTTTATATCTCTCAAAGTGTTGAACTGATCTAAACAAGTTAGGGTCCATTTTCAATCTTTTGTCAGCCTTTTTAGCAGGAGGTTTCTTCTTTGCAGGTGTGGGAGCCATCTGTAAACACGCAGAAAAGGCCACAACAAGAGCAAAACACAATATGTGGAAATGCACACACATTAGTAACAAGTTAGTTACAAAGAGAGTAACAAAGTGCCAAAACATGATACAGATTAAGCACAGTTGACAACCAAAGATGGATAGATTAAATCAGAACTTCATCAAATCAAACAAGTTCATTCCCTGTTAAACAAATATAAAAGGACAGTGAAGACCACAGTTAGACAAACAGAGTATATGCCAATGAGACATGTCTGAATGAATATGAAATATGCAAGATAAACCCCAAGGCAGTAGAACACACTTGATCAGGAGACTTAAAAATAGAGCAATGCAAGCCAAAAACACAAACAAACTGAAATACCTAAACCACATATAGAGTAAAACATATAAAAGCCCCAAACCCATATGCCCCAAACCCATATGCCCAATGAGAATAAGAACTATCACACAGCAATGCTCATAATAGAAACTATTGCAATGAAACTAAAACATGATAACAAACGAATTTATCAACAAAAACAACCAACCCCAAACAACCAAACACAACATTTTAAGCAAACCCATGTCCGAACCTCTCAAATTTCAAACCATCATCACAACACATAGATTCAAGAAAATAATATTAAAATCATGAAATATGAAGTGAAAGTTAGAAAACCCATACTTTTTTCTAGAAGATTGGAGTAGAAAAAGTGCAGAAACGAAGGTTTTTCGAAAAGTGATATGGTGAGTTTCAGAGAGAGAAATGGGAAAGACAATGAATAGTCACTAAATTTTGAGAGAAAAACTGAAAAGTTTTTGAAAACTGACCTTAAAATGCAAAACACGCGTTTTTTGCGACTGGAGTAAGTTGCCAGGGTAAGCCGCAAAACACTTTGAAACCAAAAATTTTGAAAAATTTTCTAAGTGTTTTTCGCGACTGGAAGGTCTACCTGCGAGGGAGTAGCGCGCTGAGCTGCGAAAATCTCTGTGTACCCCTTGCGACTGGACCTTCCACCTGCGAACAAGTCACCAAAACTTACTTGCGAGCATGCAACTGGGCCATGCGACTGGTCTTACCTGTGACTGAGTCGCCAAAACAGGACAAAACAGTTTTTGAAATTTTGATATTTTTGTAAAAACAAAATACTTTCCAAAAACAGCTAAAACACTCAAAAATCTTTTTGTGTTTGATCAAACAAAGATTGAGCATGTGAAAACCACATTTAATCAAGTACAATCACACAAATGAATATGGTATTCATTGAACATAGACTTGTGTGTTGTGTGTAGATATCAAGTATGAGATAGTTCTTAGTCCAATGTGAAGGTTCAATGATCAATTCAATCAAGACATACACAATTAGCACTAGATAATGTGACCTATCTCAATTATTGAAATATGCATATATGACCTCCTACATAAACTTGATTACAATTCTTTGAAACTTTTCATTTGGCTCCATATCATATCATTTGAACTTTTTGAATCAATATATCTCATTGTGAGATTGATGTCTGAAATTTTTGATATTTCAATTGATGAGTTAGCCTTTGGCTTTTTGGGCATTATACATTTTATTTTGGTCGCTTTCCCTTTTTCCTAGTCAAATTCTAGTATGTGCGACAGACTTTTGTAGCTCTATATCTCTTTTCATTTGGAGATTTACATTTGAGAGCTCTTTTAAGCGAAAAAAAAAAAAAATTAGTGGGAAGATATATAGGCATGAGTCTATGCATGTCTCAAGATTATTAAAACCATTCACTAATCATTCATGACAAGGTTGAAGATCTATTTACAATAATCACATAGATTTCAAAATTTCTCCCACAATGATATGCGTGCATAAGAAACAAGCTAGGCTCATAGATGCGCAAAGCCATTAGTATAAAGGTAGAAGGCAAAACATGCTTTGAGACAACACTCAACAAAGTCGATCAAACTTTTATAGATTTTCTACTTTTTATGTGTTTTTGGATTTTTGACACAAAAATATTAAAGGTTGATCAAAACAAAACAGCAACGTAAAAGACATTTTAAACAAAAACTCAAACAAAATTTTCAACTCAAACTCGCAAGAAGCAAACAACCAAGCATATACACAAAATATGGGAAGTATTAATGCATGGACATATTGTAATGCTTATGTATGAGTACCCTTCGTCACCCACACGTCACGTGCGTTTAGGGTGATATCCTTGACAGATTGGGTACGAGAGTTAGGACTTTCAAACCTTCGTGTGAAACTTTCCAAGCAATTGGTGAAGGCACCGATCATCTTCATTATGTCCATCATTCCGGGATCACCGTTTTGACTTCTCAGTTGCTCACCACCCCAAGACCTCTTGTCATTTCTTCTTCCTCGTGACCGAGGTGCACTTGCATTGTTCAATGCTCTTAATTTTTGGCAGTTGGGTCTGGTATGTTCTTGGAATCCGCAATAGTGACAAACATAATTTGATCTAGAACCCCGTTATGATCTTGGGAGAGATCTTCCTTTAGCTTCATATCTGGCTTCTGATTGATTACGGGACTTATTAACCACCCGTTGATTAGTCACTTTCTTCTTCTCAACCTTAACTTTCTTAGGGATAGGCTCTTCTACAACCGTCTCTTTGACCTTTACAAATTTTACTTCTTTGGTGACATTGGCCGATGAGCTACTCCCTCCGGTATATCCTAAACCAGACTTATCTGAAAAGTGTTTTTGAGATGAAATAACATCTTCTAGCTTCTTGGAGGAGACCCTTTCTATCTTGGCTTGTGCTTGCACCACCTTTTGCTTAAGAAATTTTACTTTGGTATAAGCTTCCGATAGCTCACCATTTAGTGTCTCAATCTTACATTTTGCCTCCTTATATCTGACCAGGAGACTTTTGCAGTCTTCTTCAGCTTTTTTTATTTTCTTCACAGCCGCCTTTGCCACCCTTGTGTACTCTCCCAATTTCTTAAGAAGTAAAGCGTAATTCTCTTGAAGGTTAGCTGTATCTTTCTCCTCTTCAGCATCTGATTCCTCAACAATCCCTAAGGATTCATCATCGTTGTGCTCTCCAAGTTCTTGAATAAGTTGATTCAGGTCATCTGTGGACTCAACATGCTTAATGGCCATAAATGCGGAGTAGTTTCCTTCTCTGTCACAGCTGTCCTCAGAGTCAGAATTTAATGAGTTCGAATCACTTAAAGTAGTGGCATAGACATTTTCCTTCGACTTCAAATAATTGGGACATTCCTTTTTGAAGTGCCCATGTTCATTACATTCGAAGCATGTAATTCCTTGTGAAGATTGAGAATTTCTACCCTCTTTTCTTCTAAACTCTTTTTTCTCCTTTTCGGAACTCTGTAATTTTCCTTTATCACCGGATTTCCCACTGTTCTTGAGCTTCAAGAATTTCTAGAAGTTCTTTACAAGATACGCCACATCTTTATCTACTGCATCCTCATCCGTAGAGCCATGAGACACTACTCTCTCATCAATTGTTTTAAAAGCAAGTGATTTACTTTTCTTCTGTGTGGGCAAGGACAACTCATACATCTACAAAGAACCAACCAGCTCTTGAACTTTAATGTCGTCAAGATCTTTGCTCTCTTTAATGGTTGTTACTTTGGCACAGAAACTTTCTGGTAGTGACCGAAGAATCTTCCTTACTATTCTCGAGTCCTCCGTCTTTTCCCCCAAATTGAATTTACCAAAAATCACTTCATTCAACTTACTATAAAACGAATCAAAAGATTCATCCTCACTCACTCATCTTTAGCTCCTCAAAGCAAGTGGTCAACATCTGAAGTTTGGTGTCCTTCACTTTCTTAGTTCCTTTATAAGTTGTCTCCAGAATCTCCCATACTTTCTTAGCAATGGTAATATGTGAAATCCGGTGAAATTCTGAAGAGACATCACAGAAGATAGCATTCAATGCTTTGCTATTTGCATTGGCTGCCGCAAGTGCAGCCTTATCCCAAGTGGACTTGGCAGCCTACAGCCGTGTCCCACCCACTTCAACTGCATCCCACACAGCATCATCGATAAAGCAAAGAAACGCCCTCATTCGGACCTTTCAAAAAGCATAATTATTACTATAAAAAAATGGTGGTACATTAAGAGATTGAGACCTATCCATCTCAAAGAGGGTCAGGGATCACACTTAGATATTTAAACCACAACAAGTGTACCCGCTTTGATACCAATTGAATGTTTAATATGGGTATGAAACACCCTTTGAACGTTTAGACCCCAAATTACAAATTATCAATTTAAGCTTATTATCAAACAATTTATGTGCAGAACATGAACATAAGCCAAACATAGAATTGATAAACAATCTAAGCCAAATATAAACACATCCACAGCAGTAAATATAAGGTAAAGATAAAGGGAAGGAAGATGCAAACACACGGACAACACATGATGTGTTATCGAAGAGGAAACCGAAACTCTCGGCGTAAAATCTCTCCGCCGCCCTCCAAGTGGTAAATAATCCACTAAAGAATGTAGTTGGGATACATGAATAGTAGAAGATCCTCCAAGCCTAATCTACCCAATGTATCTAAGCTCTCCAAACTTCTTGCTCCAATGAGGTTACGCCGAACTTATTTCTTCTTTAGCTTACCGGATTCCGCTATCAACCATAGCATCAATCAATGGATATTGGTTCCTTCCTAACTGCTTCCCAAAGCACCAAATAAATCTTCTCACAGATATGGGTATGGTGAGAAAAGGATTTGGCTAAGAACCTCTCAAAGGTTTAACAATGGAGAAGAAGAGAGTAGAGGAGTTTGAAGAGTCTCTAAGGTAAAGATTGAGGATGAATCAATCTTGTTTTTCTCTAGGATTTCTCTCACAAAATTCTCTTTGGAAGCTCTCTAAATTTGGTGGGTATAAGGGTCTATATATAGTAGTGAGTGTTTGGAATACGAAGAGACAATTTTTCCCAAACAGGGCTGGTTGGCGGTTTGGCCTCATGATTGGTCTGAGTCGCGAGTTCCAGCCGTAAGTTAACTGCCTAGCCAGCTTGGGTCTTTTGTCCTGTAGTGCACCAGCTGGCAAAACGCTTTAGCTTTCTGCATGCTTGGCACGTGACTCTCATCTAATGGCTTGCACTCGCGAGCCACCCGCGAGTTCTAGTCTCGAGTCCTTGCTTCTTTGCACATTGAGGAACATTTCTTCACACTCTTTCACACACTACCCTTACTATAATCCCACTTAAATACAGGGTTACTAAATGCTAAAATACAAGCAAATTTGACACGGAATAAAGCCAACAAGATGGTTGATTAAATTTAACCTTACAACTTGGATATTTGGTCCTTCCATCATCATTATGCCGCGAGCAGGCACGTTTGACAGGTCAATGGAAGGACGTCCTACTTGCATTATGCCACAAACAAACATAGTTGGAAGAGTTATATCCATTACACTATGTTTGGTTAGAAGGAATGGGAGAGAAGGGAAGATAATAGACTCAAATTCATTTGTTTAATTGAAAGGAAAGAGAGGAGAAAAAGGAAGAGGGGAGAGAAATGATTTTTCATGGATCCCACCAATTTTTCATTTTTTTACTCTCTCCAAAATTGTAAAATTACTTTTATACCCTTAGAAAGTTTTGACTTTTTGTGTGAAATTTCTTTTATATCCTTATTACTTTATAATTTAAAATGATAAAAGTGTAAAAGAAATTCTTTTTCTTTTCTTTCTCTTCTCCTTTACATCCAAAAACATTTTCTTTTCCATTCCTTTATAATTTTATCCTCTTCCATCCAATTAAACATAGCCTAAATATTTAGCCTTTACATGTTATTTTATTTTTATTTTTTCCTCCTTCCATGTAACTTGGAGTAATATCACTACATATATTCTTTGAATATCATAATATGGCTTACAATGATTTTCCTTTCTCATTTTTTTTTTTCAAAATTTATCAATTAAAATTATTAAGATAATTTAATTTAGATGAAACTTTGTTATTCAAACTTGCAATAAATTTAAAAAACTGTTTTGCGTGAAATCCATTATTAAAAATTCCATGAAATTTTATTATTTATTTTGAAGATAATTTATTGTTTTGATGATGAACTTCATGCTACACATGTTTCCAATATATATATATATATATATATATTTTTTTTATTCTTAGAATTACATGTAATTCTTTCCAATAAAGTTAACAACACAATAAAAATTTACAATAAGTTCACAATATTTTTAATTAACATACCATCTCATATATATATATATATATATATATGTACAGGCCAGGGTGGTGCAGGTCTGCCTACGTGATTTGGGCCTTGGGCCAACAAGGAAGGCCATGGGCCTATTGCCCGGTGCCCCCGGGCCATAGTCTAAACCCACCTACGAACAGGCCCGACCCAAATGCCATTCGAGGATCCAATCCCTTCTGCCGAACACAAATGTTACTGCTGATATGGCTGTCTGGATCGTTTTGCCGAACAGAACTATGTTTATCCCGAGCACTCAATAATAGGATTACCCGGTGGTATCTTGGGAATATCGCTGCCGTACATGCTCGCTGTAGTGGGGATCATTTCCAAAGCCACTCCCACCTAAACACCCACTAAACCCTTTTGAGATTGGACCTCTAAATCCATTAAACATTAGGACAATCATGATCACCCCACTAACAATCCCCTATAAATATGAAATTGGAAGAAGGAACAAGGGTTGATGAAAGTGGAGAGAAAGAGTCATATAGAGGAGAGTAACAGCAGAATGATACAAAGGGATAGTGAGGTGATGCATAAGGCGGGATCAAAGGCGCTCTCGTCAAGTCTCCTAGCTACGAGCGACCCATAGTAGGAATTATTATCCCACCATACAAATAGGTTGTGAGACAAGGCGTGGTGCAGCCCATTGGGCCCCAGTCTCGCCTTCCACAATATATATTAACTTATTTCTTTCTTCATGTAGTCTACCGTGGTTTATGTTATAATTTATTTTTTATTAGTTAATATGCATCACATGGAAATGCTATTAGGCTTTTTTTTTTTTTTTTTTTTTTTTTTTTTTTTTTTGAGGGGTAAGATTGCAAATTTTTATTCAGAAAAGGCAGCTAAATTAGCCTGAATTACATTAAGGATTTGTGGTGAAACATTCTCCATCCACATAACATACATTTATTACATACCTAGTTAGACCTTGTGCAACCATATTATCTTCTCTCCTAGTGTGAGAGTAACATAATTGAGTAAAGAATCTAGAACAAACCTTTGCATCCTAGATCAACAAACCATAAGTTGTTAAAGAATCATCATCCTCTGTAAAGGCTTTAATTATTGTTTTTCAGTCACCTTCCAATCTACCAACATAAACCCCTCTGAATCACCTCTTCCTTTGAGTATACTTCTTCATGCATAGGACCTGGATCTCGAATCTTTAACCGTCATGATTGTGCAAATGGGAAAGAAGCGAGCCTTGAAAACTCTATAGAAAAGAGACATCTTGTTTTGCAACAGTCTCCAAGCTTTACTTAGCCAGAAGAGAATCATTAAACTAGCCATATTGTCCCATTTTGATCAATCATATATGTACGTTTTCTTTTTTGGAGAAGACATATTGTCCATTTTGATCCAACCAAACGCAGAAAAATAATTGCACTTGTCACTACTTAAGTGTTATAGCAAATTTCAAATGTTAGTATCGAAATATATATATATATATATATATATCATCACTAGAAAAAATTTGTTAAATAATATTTTTATAATAATGATTCAAATTAACATTGTTTTAAAACTATTTGATGATCTGATTATTTTTTAAATCATGTTTTCCAAAAATATGGTTCTAAGTGTTAAAATATTAGCTCAAATCATATTTTGAAAAATGATTTAAAAAAAAAATCCTAAATAACTTGAAAATATAGCTAATTTAAATAAGTAATATTAAAAATATGTTATTTTGTAGATTTTGCCATCATCACTAACATAGTAATAAAAACCCGGGTTAATTGTAATCAATAAATTAGTTGACCGATTAGTATGGACATTGCAAACTAATTTATTAATTTTTGTATTGAAAATAATTTTAACATTTTAGTCCACCGAACTATCCAACCAAGTCACTAAAATGATAACAGTGCACTATTTTTTTCCCCTCAAGAGAATAGTGCACTAATCACTAATTTTGAATGATAAGGTGAAGGTTGAAATTAAATTTTGAAGTAAAGTTTTTTTCAAGAAAATTTTTTGAGTAGTAGCATTACAAACTATATACGTTAAAAGTTGCAAAAATTTTGAGATAGTGTTTATTATAGCAGTGTAAGTTCAAAGGTCTAGAATGAATCACCACACTATTTGAACAAATTGGTACCTCCCCAAATACTAAGTGTTTGAAGGAGTAAGGGAATGGCGTGAATTCAAGTTGCGGGACAGTATATTTATAGCATGTAAATAATTCTAACCAACATAAAAGTAAAAATGAAAAATCATAAGTATCTTAGAAAAACATTCGCTGACAATTAGGTTCAACAATTAAAGCTCAAGTACAGTTAAACCTCGGTCACGCATTCGTATTTTCATCCATAGACGAGAGTCCTTGGTGTCTCACCCTCACGAAATTGTCAGTCATTTTATTTTGCTAGATGTCTCAAAAAATTGTCTGGTTTCATTGCATTCACTCTCAATAATTGAATTTTTATTTATTTATTTATATGGGACCTGTACCACTAGTTGTGGGCAAAATTTGCATTAATTGTGTCGGGAACAGAAATTTTGTCTCAAAGGGGAACAGATGATAGGATTGAATCCAAGATCGAATTTATATTTTTTCTCCATTCAATTCCTCACAATCATTCCGCAGCTCTTTTACGATGACGATTGACTATAAAATATGCCAATAAAACTTGCTCTCAATCAAAGTAGGCTATACACACATTAAGTAGGAATGACAAAAACATATTTACATTAATAAATCAATCCATGGTTTGTTGCTCTAATGAGTAGGCATTACAAGATAAGCTAAGTATATATAGATGATTGAGCTGTCATTGTTCCAAAGAGCCTAGAATCCCAGTTTTCTAAGTAGGTCCAAAAAATTATTCTTGCAGAGAAAATGGCCTTTTTGGTTCGACACCGACCTCTAAAACGTGGGAAGAAATAACCTGGATTACCTGAGTATCAAGGCACTATACAGTATCACGAACCATCATGTTCTGAGAAGTCTTAACAAAAAAACACATTTTTGAAGGGCCACCTCTTTTTTATTTATCTTTAGACCTCAGTGACTATGTCACCTGTTATATGAACATGTACCTTGTCCTATAAGGCGATTTCCTATTTCTTCTATGATTTGCTTTGGTAACCATTTCACATGTGATACCAGTCTCACTTCAGCATAATAGGAAATGATGCAACAGCTCAATCATCCATTCATATTTCACAATTTGAAAGTAGAAAGATTTGTTTATGAATTATGATTGTGTTTACAACTTAAGAAGCAGATATGTGTGACACACTCAATTTACAAAGAAGACAAATTCAATCCAATGAAATCCCCTACTTGAAAACACCCAATCTCACTTGATAATGTTTAGGAATCTTATCTTTTGGAACCGTGGCTTCCATATCTCTAGAAAACTATTGGGCACACCTCTAGCCACACAACTAGAGGCATTCTCTTTTGGACTTGTCTTCAAGCGGTTCAGCACAAAAAGGATTAAATTCACTGCACGTGAACAAAATAATGAGAGATAGTAAGTCTTAGAATTACCCCTGAAGTCATTGGAAATGGAATCTATAGACCTAATCCTTAACTTATAAGGTGGAGCTTCTGCTCAATTGGTTTTTGTCCAGTTTCTTGTGGTCACCAACAGCCATGTAAATGTACTGAGGATGCTGTTGCAATTTTCTAGAAACGAGGCATGGTACAAAGTAATTGACAAGTTTCACTTATGCTGAGCTTACTCTATCGGCAGTAACTGGATGAACTTCACTCCATCTGATGTTGGAGTCATTTGAAACTAAAACTAGTTTGTGGTTGACCCCAATACTCGGCGTCAGCTAATGCTTGATTGAATCTCGGATTCCCTTTTTCAGGTTGAAAATACTTCTCACGTCGAAAGGAAACAAGGCATGTATGTATAAAGCTAAACCACTAGTAAAGAGAGCAAAAGAAAACTAAAATATGTTGCCTCTACAACTATAAATGCAGGTTATGAACAAGTTATCTGTGAAGTAGACACTTTTAGGGTGTGTTTGTTTGGAGGCAGGGGCGGCTCTAAGAATTTTTTTTAAAGTGTTCCTTAAGAAATATAAATTATACAATTTAATAAAAAGAGAAATTCATATATTGACATCAACAATAATAAAAATACATGCAAATACATAAAGTTTATAATTGCCTTCTATGAGTTTTCATATTTTGAAATTGGTGCATGATAGTCTCATTATCAATGCTACAAGCTACATCTCTTTCAATGTACACAACCAAACAATCATTCATCCACTGAATGTAGAACAAATTATAGAGCAAAATTTAATTTTATTGGCATAAAAAAAACTGAGGGTGTTCCCAATTTTTTTTTGAAGGGTAGACAAATAAAAAATTTTAAATTATTGTATATATAAAAAAAAAAAAAAATTTAGGTCAGGGACCACCTTGGCCTTAAGGTGGCGCCACCCTTATTTGGAGGTGAAATAGGGTGGATGGAAAACTTTGGAGAGAAAATGGGAAGGAAAACTTTTTTGAGTGTGTTTGGTTGGGTGGGAAGGAAGGAAAATAAATGGTGGGGTTCGGGTGTTTTCTCTTCGGGCCTACCAAAAAATTTCTCTCCAAAATGGAGAGAAAACTGAATGGAGAAAATGAGGCTCCTTAATGGACAAAAATACCCATTTCCAGTTCCCTTTTTTTTTTTTTTGGTGCTGGGCACGTTGACTCTTTTTTTTTTTTTTTTTTTTTTTTTTTTTTCTTTTCTTTCCTAGATGTTGCTTTTTTTTTTTTTTTGGGGGGGGCTATGGGTGTGATAGTTGTTTTGTTTTTCTTTTGTTTTTTTGTTTAATTAGACATGCTTTTTTTTTTATATATGATTTTTATTTTTTAATAAATTGGGTGATTACTTTTTTTTGTTTTTTTTTGTTTTGGTTTGTCACTTTTTTGTTTTAATTGGCCATCATTTTTTAACAAAAGTGTATGAATAAATTTATACAAACTTACTTTTTCTATCCCTCCACTTTTCTATTCCCAACTAAACAAAAAGGAAAGAAATTAAAATCTTTTATATTCTCTCATTTTTTCATCCTCCCACCATTTTCTATTCTCCCATTTTTTCACCCCTCAAATCAAATAGACCCTTAATGATACTCACCCACTTCAGAAATCATGCTTGGATCCCCAGTGGGCTATCAAACATATTTTAGATGATACTAAAGCTGTTTTAAATTCCTTCACTGATTGGGTTTGTTATTCATGGATACAAGGAAGCTAGTTTTGTTGCCCATAATATAGCAAATGGGCTCTTTTGTGATGTTGGGAGGGATATATCCCCATCTCATCCAAGCGCCACAATATAGAGATGGTTCTTGTTCAGTTGTTCCCACCCATTGTAACTGGCGGCCTGGTGCTTGTTAAACTACTAAAAGCTCCCGAAGTACATTAGAAACAATATTGGCATTCTGCCATCAAAGTTTCAATTCTAATTTTCTAAATCTGAAGTAGTACTTCCATGAAGAGTGGATTATATTAGGAGGTTTAACTATTTTTTTCTTTATAAGGTTTTCTTGTTAAAATAGTTGAATAAATTTTTTTCCCAGGCACAAACCAATCTATACTCTTTGTGACACTCCGAAAAGGGCAGTATAGACAAATCTGTGTTAGCTGATGCATATCCTTGGTGGAAGTAAAGAATGCATTTCTACTTTACTAGCTAAAGGAAATAATATATGTAAATTCCAAGGCACAAAAGAGAAGTTCTTAGATACTAAAACATTTGCATGTTTGATAAAATGAGAGAAATCTGCTGCTTAAAATCAATTTTAGTGCTCAAAATCAGTCCCACCTTTAAGAAGTGTAACATCTACTACCAGAAAGAGTATGAAGCAGTCACTTAGAAATATGAGGCATGGACACATTTAAACTTTCCCCCATGATAATTTCCCCTGTAAAGAGCCTGCTAACGCTCTATCTGTACAGTTACATGACTGATGTTATATTCCCTTCTGATATAGTTCACCACATTGTCTAGCACCATGTCTGCATTTGCTTCTGGCCTGATTTTGACATGGCATGCCAACAGGACTTTCCCCACCGTGATAGCCCATATATGTAGCTCATGAATGGCCACCACTTCCTCCATTTCTAATAGCCCCTTCTCGAGCTTTGTTGCATCAATTTCTCTAGGTGTGCTCTCCATCAGGACTTCAAGAATGCTCCGCAGCATTTGGAATGTAGTCCCCAAAACTACAACAGAAAAGATTAGGGTGCATATCAGATCAACTATCTTCCACTCAGGCTTATACCATATGATTGCCCCTCCAATCATTACTCCGATACTCTGGATGGAGTCCCCAAGTACATGGAGATAAGCTCCCTGTATATTTACGTTCCTTTTCTTCTTTTCATGTGCATTTTCTGGTTTATCCAGCAGTGGCTCAGCATAATCTCCATGATGGTCATGAGCGTGATGGTGTGCAGGATCTTCATGAGCATGTTGGTGTGCAGGATCTTCATGAGCATGTTGGTGTGCAGGACCTTCATGAGCATGATGATGCTCATCTCCTGGGTGCTCCTCATGATGATGATGAGCAGAAATTGTCATTCCATGGCTGTGGCTAATACCATGACCATGACCATGTTCACCATGTCCATGGCCATGATCATGGCCCAATAACACAGCCATGATGATATTAACCACCAAACCAAATGTAGCAACAAGAAACATTAGAAAGCCATTCACCTCACTTGTGTCATTAATAAGTCTAACAATGGCTTCATACACCAAAATCCCTGCAAGCACCCAAATGAGTTGGATAGAAACCAAAGCACCAAGGATCTCAATCCTAAAAAATCCATAGGACTGACGGGGAGTAGCTTCCCAGCCAGCAGCCCATATGGAGAACAAGGAGATAGCGAAAGCTGCAACATCTGAAAGCAAATGTGCTGCATCAGTCAATATTGCTAGACTATTAGCTTTGATGCCACCAACTACTTCAACACTCATGAAGACAACACAAAGTGCCACTGCGATTAAAAGCTTGCGCATCGAACTTGATCGTTCTTTAGCATCCTTAGAGTTGGATACAGCATCCGAGAATCCACAGGGCGCTTCCCCACAAAACTTACCCCCTACAGTGCTCCCCTCTCCAGTAGGAACATCCACACTAATTTCAATAATCTGCCTACCTTGAGAATGTTGCTCTTCCATCTGAAAATTCAAGGAGACAAGAGTGACTATGAAAGAAGTGGATCCTCACAGCTATATGTATGCATATGAATGTACACTAAATTGTATGAAATTGGCCAAACAGCATTATTGCCTTTCCGTCCTATCTTTAACTGGAAAAAAAGATGCTATTGTTTAGAAACATCATAAGTGTGAGTAGACGCACACTTTCTACATTAAGCACAGTACAGAGAACAGTAGGATTTATTATATCACTGATGACTTTAATGGCACATAAATCACCACAGAAGCAGAATAAAACCCAGTGAACTAAAAAAAGAACATCACCAACAGACTATTGAATTGTTAAATGAGCTAGTAATAACCACAACCATTGGAAGTTTGTCAAATAAACAAAAAATGTGTCTTGTGTTCAAATGAAAAATGGCATTCAAGAACAAATGGTTACTCTAGATAAAAGGCAATCACCAATTTTTTTTTTTTTTTTTTTCCGCTAAGTTACACTCACATCTAGTAGGCTTTGCACCCATAATTCAGCCTACATATCCCTTTTTATTGGAGAAGGAATTGCCATTCGAGCTAGATCTCATTGACTAAAAGCCAAGCACCATAATTATGCACCAAGTGCTTGAATCTTATAGTTTTGTGTCACAACTTTGAAATTATACAATCAAAACCTGCAAGAACAAAATGAATAATGAACTTGTTGAATGCATAATTGCTTTCCCAAAGACCTGCCTAATTTATCCTTTTTATTTATAGTGGTCAGGCCATTGGGAGAAACCTATAAAATCCTCTGCTAGCATTACTGCCTTACTATTGAAGGCTATTGTATAGGATGAACCTATAGGACAGGTTACTTTAGAATACATTTAATTTATCTACTAAACTCTGCAGCCAACCTATGTTTATACAATAATGTTTCAAGTCTAAGTGACTAAAAAAAATACTAACTCAAACAAATATCAGAGGGAAAACAAGGCCTTCGTATTTTTTGTACAAAGAGTCAAAGACTCATCTATATAGCAAAACACCAGTTAGATGGGACTTACACTTTGTTGAGTTGAGATGTGATAACACCCATTTAATTATAATCAACAAACTTGATTGGATTAGGAAATCAAACTTATGATGTTAGGATCACATACTTAATCTATAAAAGCCAACCAAAATAACATTTTTTTATGTCCCCCTAACTGATCATCCATGAGCAGTTTATACGTAGAGATGTTCATCAGAGGCAGTTTACTTGCCAGCAATTCCCAGATAGCATATACCGAGACAAAAGAAGCATTGAGCTGAGTGTTTCCTTAACATGCAGCAATCCATGTATCTTTGAACAATAGAATTTCAACATATAAAAATGAAGGAAGAACAATAAAGACAGAGATCTAAGCTTAGACAAAGTCAAAGTAGCAGCTCAGAACAATACAGGTTATGCAAAAGATTTATAGTACCACAAATAATTCAATAAAACCCAGCAAGCAATTTCTTTTATAGGGGGAACCGGTTTTCATATGTAAAAACAAATAATCAAATTGTATAGAAATGACAAGGTAATTCAGTACTCATTCACTAAAAAAGAAAAAAGAATATTAGTTTCAGGAAATTCTATCGTACAGCATTAAAAAATTCAGCAGCCTTGAAGATCAGAAGCAGCACAGCGAAACAGAGAATAGAAGGAACAATGATTAAGAGTTATAACAGTAACTCAGGCAAAAGTCAATGCAAGTAAATGCTCCTTTGATTAAACCTTTTCACATACAACTAAAGACAAAAACCTGTTTTCTTAACTATTTTGTGCATCTAGCTGAAAGACTTTACCTAGAGTCCTTTTCACAAAAGAATACAATAAACCCAGATTCAATACATGCCAAACCAAAACCAAACACCATAATTTGCTTTATATTTTGCCTTTTTTTAATTAAATTACAAATATACAATTAGTATTAACAACTACAAGCATGACACTTCACCAACACAACAAAAAGAAACATACAAAATGCATGACTCAAAAGCAACAACAATTCAATAAGATACTCAATTTCAAATAGAATATCAAAGTCCTTGGATTTAAGTTTAACACGAAATGTGCAAGCAGGCACCAATCAAATCAAAACCAAACAAAGGAACAAAACCATTACAAAGAAACCCAGAAACAATGGAAACTAAAGTCCTGCATAAAACTAATATTGGTGTGACCGTGTAAGTATCAGAACCATCATCCTATTCCAGAATTCATATGCAGGATACACAAAAATATTATATAATGTTGAAAACAACATAAAGAGTTTTAATGAGTTAAAGAATAAAGAAATGTTCACAATCAATAATAAAAATATTAATGAATTAAAATAAAGAAATTGAAGTTGAGCGAGCATACAAATGAAATGAAAAAAAGGGTACCTTTGGGGTTTTCTCTAAAATCAAAAATCGATCACAAGGTCGAGGAGAGACCTGTCTGGTCTTATGTAATAATGGATTCTGCCACTCGGGTTTCATGGTTCCCAAAATATAGTTAGTGGGTATTCTAGGACTCTTGAGATTACCATTTTAACCTTACTCAGCAGTTCAGAGATCCAGGCCAACAAACATTTTAGTCAAAGAAGTTACAAAAGCATGGGCAATTATGGAAAATGAAATTTCGGGTCATACGAGTCAATACTCACTAAAACCAACCATTAAGTAACAAAAAAGAGACATGATTTTTTTTTTAAGACATGATGATGAGCATTGAGCAATGATGATGAGTGAGCGTTGACAAACAGTGCAATTATTGATTTATTTATTTATTATTTGTTTCTGGGTTCGTTTTAAATTGGGTTGGTGGAGGTGCCCATTAGTTTAAGTTGGGCATAACTGAATTGAGTCCAGTGTCTATTCAAGAGCCATGTGCTGTGGCCCTTGGGCTACAGGGGTTCAAGCTGAGGCCCAAAGAAGAAATCTTGAGGGAGCAAATGATGGTGGTGGCTAATCTGATTCACTATGAGAGGGGTTTGATGAAGACATGACTGAATCTGATATCATAAATATTTCAATTACTAGAAGTTCCAAGGCTTGATAGAGTTGTGTTACGTTTAAATCTGCCTACAAATTGGAACACCAACACACATTTTAATCAAAGTAGCAAAAAGTTTGTGGAAAAAAGTATGGTTGGTTGGAGACTATGTGATGATCACATGATTTTTATGTTACCTCTTTTGTATCTATGTCTTTTGAGTTTTACTAGAGACTTAAAATATTGTTTTGGAGAGTGCCAATAGAAGCTTTTTTATTTTTTATTTATTAATGTCTTAAGCAAGCTACAACCACATAACTTACATAATTTTTGTTATAACTCACCACTTGGCAATTTGTGATGTGTGGTGGTGGATCCATGTGAGACCACACCTCTAACACTCACAACTTATATTATCATTGGTGTCAACCGTGAGCACCTAAGATGGAATTCAGTGCTAACTACTGTAAGCCCACCCTAATATGGGCTCAAGAGTACATCACTAACCTTGAGAATTAGGATGGAGAGGAGTTGTCAATTATTGGTTTTGGTCTAAGAACCACTTGATCCCTAATAGAGGTCTACAAGTCCTACCAGAGTTAGATTCAAAGTTAGGGTATGAGAATGTGAAATATTGAATGGATTGGTCTTTACTCTTAACACATGTTCATAGGCAACAATACTCAAAAGTCTGAAATGATACCAGAGGATGACTTATACATTTACGTAGTATGCATGGCCTTGTCCATTTTTTTTTTTTAAGCCTTATAGGTTCTGGAGTTATAGGTCCATGGTTTGCTCTGGGCCATTCTTTGTTTATAAAGCTCCTGGGCCGGGCCTCTTTTGTTTTTCTTTTGTTTGTTTTCCTTTTGGTTAATATACTTCTATGATTCTATCATTTCAGTCAAAAAAAAAAAAAAAAAAAAATTATAATTAAGGAGAATCATACTATAATACCTGAACCCAAAAAAAGAAAGACACGTTTATAATATTTGAGTTAAGAAATTAAAAAGAAAGACACGTTTATAATATTTGAGTTAAGAAATTAATTAGCGGTTTAATGAGTCAATGAGTAATTTTTATGGAGAAAAAAGATAGAAGTATATTGATATGTAAAGAAAGAAAAAAAAGTATACAAAGGAGGTTTGAAAGGTAAAACGTAGTCAAACAAGGAATACTACAAAAAAACGCCTAAAACAACAAGAAGCCGAAACAAAACTAGGGGTCTGCAGAATTTATTTAAAAAAAAAAAAAAAGCCCAAAAACTCTAAGGAGGTTTTTGCTGTGCCACCATGAGGAGCTGCTATTCAGCCAGTAGTCCAGTAGCCCCGTCAAAGATAACCTTTGGTTGTAGTTGGAGGTGATCAAAATAGTATTTGTTCCGTATGTAGTATAAGGTTATTTAACTCTTAAGATCAACTTCTCTTGGAGTTATACATTCAACACAAACAAAAAATTTGCAAAAGGGAGAAGATTGAATTTGAATATTTGGAGATAAAATCAATCAAAATATCCCTAAGGTAAGAGATCCTATCTAATATCTTTATTTATTTATTTATTTATTTTTTTGGTTTCATATTTGCATAGTCTAGGGTTTTGGAATTTGGGGATTTTCAAGACAATGATTAGGGTAGTTGAGTTTAAATAACATCACACTTTGATGGATTTAAGGTCTTATTATTAGATTATTAATAACTTGATTTTTGGAGGGGATTAATACCGAAAGTAGTCATAAATATGATCTATACATAGAATTCCCTAACAAAAATTTCATATTTAGATTCTACTAAAAAATATTGAGTGGGAATCAGAGTTTTTTTGTGAGAAGGAGTTATAGAAATTAAAGGTTCCAAATAAAGTCTATTCGCAGTCATATGGTTAGGGGGAGAGTATGGCTCCCCCCTATGGCTTAATTAAGTTCAGCAAAAGACCATTATGACCCATTTGCCCCCAAAAGACTAATAGACTCCACTTTGGATGAAAATTTAGCCTAAAATGTGTAGTTCCTAAAATATTAGAAAATTTAAGAAGCAATTTTATATGGATACTCTTAGAATTATTAGGTGAAATTTTTAGGCTAGTTTTGTTCTAGTTCATAAGCAATTTAGTTTTGGTAAGTTGACTTGATTCACACACTTCTAACTTGAGTTTAAATCAATTAAGGCCCAGTCCAAACCCAAGTTAAACAAAATCTTGAGCCCAAATCTACCCCAAAAGTCTACTAAAATCAATATAAAATTACAAAAATGAACTACACCTTAAAAAAAATTACATAAATGCCACTTTACCAAAATTATAGAAATGTCCCCCCCGCCCCCCCTCGCTTCACCAAAGTTACAAAAATGCCACAAACTTCATGCTATTACAAAATTGCCTTACCTTCAACCCCAAATTACCAATAATCCCTAGACTTTACCAAATCACATGAGTACCCCTTAAACTCCACACCAAAAAAAATAATAATAATAAAAAAAAAAAAAAAAAACCTAATTACCCTTGAACTCCATTGAAATTACCTAATTACCTCGAAACCCCATTGAAATTACTAGATCACCCCAACATTGAATTACCTTAATATCGTTATGCTACACATAAATCACCATAACATCACCTAAACTCACATAAATTACTATATTATCTCTATTTTCACCTAACCCCTCTAAAACCTCATGGAAATTATGGCAATGCCCTTGAAATCTTCCATAATTATTAGAAAACCCCTTAGAGTCTATTTGGTTGGAGGTGAAACAAGTAAGATAGAAAACAGCGGAGAGAAAATTGATTTTATAGGTATTTGGTTAAAGAGAAGGAGAGGATGGAAAATTGGTGGGGCCCATACATTTTCTCTCCTGGCCCACCAAAATTCTATCTCTACAATTTGGAGAGAAAATACATGGGAGAGAAATAATTGCAACCAATGACTGAATTACCCCTTCTTTTTTTTTTTTTTTTTTTTAGGCGTTGATGTTGGCTCTCATATATAGGTTTGCTCCTTATTTTCTTCTTTTATTTATTTAGGGTTTAACTAGACTTAAATTTTTTTTATAGGCATAATTTTTATGTTTTAATAAATTTAGGTGATTGCATTTTTTTTTTTTTTTTTTGGTTGTTTGCCACTTTTTTTTTTAATTTTTTTAATTTTTTTTAATTAGGCATCATTTTTTTTAACAAGAGCATATGAGTAAATTTAAACAAATTCATTTTTTCCATTTCTCTACTTTTCCTCCCCTTACCAAACACAAATAAGAGAAATTAAAATATCTTCTACCCTCATACTTTTCTATCCATTTTCCATTTTTTATTCTTTCACTTTTCCACCAATCCAACCAAACAAACTCTTAAACTTCACCAAGATTAACAAATCATCCTTAGAGCCTTCTGGAATTATCAAATTAACCCCGAACTTCATTAGAGATATTTGATTGTCTCTAAAACCTTCAAAATTACTAGATTGTGCTAAAAGCTCATGAGAATTACTAGACTACCCTTGCACTCTATAAAAATTATTAGATTACTCCTGAACTCCACCAAAATGATCAAAACACCGACCTATATCGGCTTGTATCTGTCATACTGGGAATTTTTCAGGCGTATGAATTGATATTAATATTTTAGCCTGGATAAGGGAAAAAAAAAAAAAAAAAAAAAGAAATAACAATGACAAAGGTTTATAAAACATGTTAGGCTGATATGTTTTTAGACTTAGAAAATATGTTTGTTTTAACTTCTACGTTTATAAATATGTAAATAAAAAAAAATACATACATACAGATTCATATATATATATATGTGTGTATGTATGTATTTAATGGTAACCTCAAAATAGTATACTAGTATATAAATATTTCCTTTTTTTATATCAAACCGAAACTCCGATACAATGTTGACAACTTTGGTTTGTTGACTTGTTCTGGGTATTATATTGTCTTGGATAGTGATTGGTGAGTATGCACACTGCATTATTGGAGGTTTCCAAATTCCAATATATAATTGAAACATTATATAAGCCAAGTATATATTAATATGTCAATTATATACTTCCATTAAATAATAATGGTTCAGCATTAATTACTTTTGACGAAAAAAAAAAAAAAAATAAGAAGGGTCTATTTCTATTCGGTTTTGACTTTTGATATATGCGAGGTGGAGTGTTATTCTCACTAGTTAGCCAGGGAGGTAAGATAAAAAGAAAAAATGGAAAAAAGAAGCACATGTAACTATCGTAGCAGGTTTCAGTATTAGTACTATTTCCATATACTCCACAAAAAAAAAATGGATAATATCGTAATATTGTTTCACACTCTAAAGAAAGAGTAAACTTAAGTACAAATTTCTTGAATAGTTTATAAATACGTGTTTTCATTCAATATATATATATATATATATATATATTCATATATATATTAATACCCAAACCGACTACTCAAGCACCAAGCAAAGGCTCCCATATATATATGTCCTCCCTCAGAAGTTCCTTACTTTCATCAATCTCAAAATTTTAGCTCTCAAAGTGATATTAGTATCTGAATACATGAAAATGCCAAAATTTGTGCCAAATCTCCTAAACTTCCTAGGTAGGCTCATATTCCTTGTTTTGGTGGCCTTCTTTTATCCACATAAATGTAAGGAGTCAAACCAAGATTGCAACTCAAACCAAGACTCTGTTGAGGAAGAAGATATAGATAGCCCCTCACCCTTGATGGTTCAGGTACCATTCAAAGGTTCTGTTGTCTCAAAGTTGATAAAGAAGAAGCTACCAGTGGTAGAACTCAGCAATTTTCTCAAACAATCAAGAGCCCAAGAGGGAGAGGACCCCATTTTATGTGCAATATGCTTGAATTGCATTGAGAAAAGTGAAGAAATTAGAGAGCCTGCAAATTGTAGTCATGTGTATCATAGAGAGTGCATAGATGGGTGGGTGGATCATGGTCAGGTAACGTGCCCTTTGTGCAGACTTCAGCTACTGCCTGCAGTACTGTCTGAGGAAGTGAAAGATGAGAAAGATCCATGGAGGATGGAGAGGATTGCTTATCTATTTGGTGAGGACTATGTTATGTGCTAGATAGTGTTTTTATCTTGTTTGTATTTTCAATTTTTGATTTTTCATGACAGTACGGCACGTTGCTGTGTTTGACTCTATGTATGTATCATTGATACAAGTAAGGTCACGAGGATAATAGAATTAGTTGCGTGTTAATGAATTTCAAAAGATCCAACATGTCTGCAGGGGTTCACTTTTTTTTTTTTTTTAAGAAATAATTGTAATATGCCGTTAATTCTACCGATTGAACTATTTTTTCCCAAACCTCCAAGTATTTTGTATATGAAGAGGTATTAATTCATCTACAATAAATAATTAATTCACGTTGTTGTAGTAATTAATACAATAAGTACTATATAACTTTTTTTTTTTTTAATTTTTTAAGAAACATATAACTTTTTCTTTATCTATAATTCTATAGTTAAAAAGACTGGACAATAACATGAGTTATAAATTTCTCGACAAATACTATGCATGCACTAAGTTTAAAATTATTACAATATCTACTCCATGTAATTTTGTAAATTGATAGTGTAATCTATAATACATGTTTTATTATTAGTACTTCCTCAAAAAAAAAAAAAAAAAAAAAAAAAATTATTAGTACGCGTCTTCAAGTGATTTATTTATTGGATCCAATATAGTACTTGAGTTTCAAATGAAGTCATTTTCAATTTGCCCCCAAGAAGTTAATACTTGATACTCTTTTTGCCAACAGTCCCTTCTAGAAAATGCATATTCTGTACCGTTCAAAGATTGTAGGGTTCACAATGTGTATATATATATATATATATATATATAAAATATATGTTCCTAGCAAGCCAAAAAATCTATAATTAAAAATGAAGAAACTGGAAATGCGGGGGACACGGGGGGTTGGTAATTTAGGGACTTTTCAAGAGTTTGCTCTTTCCTTTTTCCCCTTCTTTAATTTACGGTCCAAGATTTCTAGTAACCTTTGACCGTTTCAAAACTTTGCTTTCATAGGTATTGTCAAAAAGAATCTTCAAACCGACAACCACATAGTCATTCTTTCAAAGTGGATTTTTTTTTTTTTTTGGAGAAGATTCAAAGTGGATTATTTGATGTAAATTTTTAATTCATCTCTTGCCGTACGTATAAGTACTAGCTAGAGCTTAGAATGTGTAATTTTCAAATACAATGAAACTTTATTATTTGTAAAAATATTATAAATTATAACTTACCTCTTCGTAGTTGGACCGGAAAATTGGGACATAATTCAGTTATCTTGCTTGAAGCTGAAAGATTAGAACGGGTACTGAACTCATAAAAAAAAAAAGCGTAACCAATACCTGACCAATAAAACATGATGTGTCGGGATTATTTATTTATTTTTCTAATTTATTATTGGATTTAAAAGTAATGTTTAATCTATGCCAAAAATCGTTCTTGGTTCGATTTTAAAGTGATCAATTTAGTAATAACATTTTTTTTTTGAGAAAATAGTTATAACATTTAAGATGTTAATTTCTTATTATTGCATGACTCATTGTATAATAAAGTTATATTAAATTTTTTATATTGTAGATGAAAATATTGATGATATTATTTATTAGCTTGAGCTGCGATTCTTAAATATGAATATTTTTAATATTGAGTATTTTTTTCATAAGTTACTAACCTTTGTTATATATATTAAAACTCTATATTTATAGGTGATTTAACTTTATTTAAGCTTTACATACGACATATGTAATTGAGATTTGACACCTACAATATGAAATGTAGTTTTTCTTTTCCTCTTTTATGAAATCATTTGACTAGTGAACTTTGAAATTAATTATTAGTATCTAGACTTAAAAAAATTATGTATTTTCTAACTTTTTTTTTTTTTTTGAATAGTTTAATTTCTATGTTACCTTATTTGTTATTGAAAGAAATATATTCAAATTTCTTACTTATTTATTTTTTGAATGTAAAAAACAAGTATGATCAACTAGCAAAATTGGATAATTTTTTTTTATAAAAAAAATCTGAAAATCTTTATTGAAAGAAACTTAAAAGGAACTAAGGAAGGAAACAGACATCCCAGGAGCTACGTCCTACTTAATGACATCAACAAAAACAGAAGGCCTTATTGTACATGGATCTATCACCCTTACATGGGAATGGGAATTATGTAAGGGCCGGACTACAAATACGTACATGGGCTGCTTGGTTTGCAGCTCTATAAACCCAGCAAAATGTGGATAAGTATCATAAAGATAGCAACCCTTTCTTTCTGAAACGAATCAAGCCAAGACGAACATACATTCACCTGACCCAATCCATATGCCATGCCTACATATACATTCACCTGACCCAATCCATATGCCATGCCTACTTATATGTAGTTCTACTTCTAGCTACAACTTTTATCATCTTGGTCCAATAAATTATACTGAACTTTCTTATAGTTTATATTAAATTTTATAATTTGGTGAACCAATAAAGAAAACCATATAGTATAAAGGAACAATTATCAACGTAAATTTTAAATTGTAAACTAAACAATATTATATACATTTGCAAAAAAGAATATAATATTATACACATTTATGAAAAAGTGTACAATATTATAAACATTTGTTTAGTCTACAATGTAAATTTTATATATCGATAGTATAATAAAAACTCATAATTTTTCATATATAAATTTAATATATTCTGTAAGGAGTATAAAACAATCGAGCATAGAAGAAAAAAATAAAGTTTAAATTGCATTTTTTTTTAGTAAACAGTAATACTTATTTAGAATATACACGAAAATAGTAATACTAATGTTTTAAATCAGATTTATAATACATTATATAACCAGAGTACAACTAATTAAATCACACATTTGGTCTTCAAACTTTGTACCATGTTTCAAAATGATTTCTATCCTTTAAAGTGTTTCATTTTAATCCCTATACTTTAATAATTGTTCCAAAAATGTACTTTTTTTTTTTGATAGGTCCAAAAAAAAAAAAAAAAACCCTCAAAACCCTAACAAAAAAGGAAAAAAAAATTCGTTTACTTCTTCCTACATTTTTTTGACGAAACAAATATTAACCCAAGCTTTAAAACCGTATTCAAAATAATACTCATATTTCTTGGACTCTTTTTGTAGAAGAGAAAAGTTTTTATTTTATTATATATATATATATATATAAGATAGAATTTCTACTCTAGTCTAATCTAAGTGTATATATGTGTGAAGCTCTCTCCTGGAGACTGAAGCTCTCTCTTGGAGACTTGAACTCCGGCCCTTACCCCCCACACTCTACAAGCACTTGTACTTGTGGAGTGACCATTACACCAAGAGTGCGCAGTGGTGTAGAAGAGAAAAGTGAATGAATATCCTAAGACTATTAGTTTTAAAAAAAAATTTTAAAAATTTTTTATGGAAAAAAATAGTAATTGATTTGTTTTTATAGCTTTTTATATTTTCCATGATTGTGACATCAAAAAGTTCTTAAAATAGACCATTAACAAATGTCCTCAACCGAAAATGCATGTCTCTAACCGGAAATGCATGGTCTCCTACATAACCCAATATGCTTAATCAACTTTAATCCACAATAATGGCCTTTAAAAAATCAAGCTTTTTCCCTTTTAAACTTTCTCCTAAATTTTTTGACCAACCAAAAACCGACCCAAGTTCCAAGACCCAACATTACATAAAATAAAAATAAATAAATAACTTAATGTGGTCATGTCCATACAGATCTTGAACTGGATAGCCATGGATTCATTAGGTAGAGAGGCAAAAACGATGTCGTGTAGTCAATTAAGTCAAGACACTAAGTGTAGATCAAGACCAAGGACTGAGAGCTTGTTTAGATGTAGTGAGTTTTGAGTGATATCACTCAGTTTTCTGTTTTTATCATCCAAATCATGTGGTTCCCACGGATGAGCACTTGTTTGGATGAGTTTTGATCATTGTTTCCATCACTCAATTTTCTGATTTTTGAGTGATGAGTTATAGAAACTGAAAACACATTTTAGGTGTTTTCAGTTTCTATAACTCTGTTTTCAATGGCATTTTCGTAATTAAACATACATTGAGGGACTTACTAGTCAAGCCAGCCGCAACTTTTGACTCTTTTTTTTTTCTCATTGGGTTTAGTGAGTTTTTTTATTTTATTTTATTTTATTTTTTCACTGGGTTCGGTGATTTTTTTTTTCACTGGGTTCGATGAGTTTGGGTATTGGGGGTTGAAGGGGAAAAAAAAAAAAGGTAAAAGCTACACCAAGTGATAGGTATGACCCACAAACAGTTGAAAAATATTGAGTGATGACAAGTGAGTGATGAGTGATGGTGCCAAACGGGTGGAGGTGTAGGGAGTTGGGGTATTTTGAGTGATGGGTGACGAAAATTAAGTGGTGAGTGATGAGAGACCATTTTTTTTAACCAAACAAGCCCTAAATTTCCCTCCTAAATCCTAATCCAACGACTAAAAAAAAAAAAAGTGCTACGTCCATAATATTCACAAGAAATCATAAGTGGTTACTTGTTATTGGTTTAAATTTGAACCTACCACTGGAATTACTTTTTTGCCCCAACAATAACAACCAATAACAACTTGCCACTTAGAATTTGTTGTGAAAATGTTGTGGATATAACAATTTTCAAAAAAAAAAAAAAAATCACTTAGCTTTAAAACTTGGTTTAAGAGCATTGGCATCCGGTTTCTACAAATTATCTCATTTTACCATCTCAAAAGCTATTTTATCTATTATACCATATTATTTTACAACATAGCCAATATCTCAAACTCTATTTTATTTGCCATTTTATTTAAATATTCTTTTTTATAATACTATTTCTCTCTCTCTCTCTTCCTCTTCCTCTTTTTCTCCCTCTTCCTTAAAGCAACCAACAACCACAACAACAATAACTCCACCATCATGCCACCACCACGCCAGAACCACACCATCGCACAACATCCCATTAAAAAAACCACCAAAAAAACACAACACACTACCACCACCACCCCAAAACCATGCCATCGCCACGCCACCATCACCGTACCATGAACCCACATCAGCCACCACCACCATTAATCACCCATCCCCACCACTACGGCAATCCTTCACCATCTCCATGAACCTGACCCACAACACAACATCAAACACAGTGAAACCCACCCCCTATAACTAACACATCAGCCCTCACCTCCACCACCATCAATCACCCACCACCCATCCCCACCACTATGGCAATCCTTCACCATCTCCATGAACCTGACCCACAACATTGTAAAGAAGGATGGTGATTCTGTCAATAGAGATATAAAACAGAGCTTAAACGACTTGTAGTTTTGCAATAATATTGTAATCTTGTATGTAGTTTAGCATCACTAATTTAAGTATAGAATTAGTTGTAGTACTGTCCACGTGTATGTATTTGTTAGAGTAGTTAGTTCCAAATCTGTTAGGATTAATGACCATATATAATTAGGGATCTGATGTAATCTATTGAGATAATGAAATTCAGTTTTTCTATTCTTTCTTCTTCTTCTAGAATTTCTCTCTAAAGAATATCAGAGCTCTTTCATAATATCAGAGCCCTTTTCAAACACAACATCAAACACAGTGAAACCCACCCCTTACAACCAACACGTCAGCCCCCACATCCACCACCATCAATCACCCACCACTATGGCAATCCCCTACCACCACCATTACATCAGTCACACCTACACCCACACCCACACTCATCAAACCCACGACCAAATCCGATTATACAAACTCACAACATGCCGATCTCGTCGCCTCAACAACCACGCTGCCCACCCCACCTTCACGGCAACACACCTACCACCTCGCGAAACCAAACACCCACCCCACCACCACGCCAACACACCCACCACCTCGCGAAACCCACCACCCATTGCACCACCACGACAACAACCCACTCCAACACCACTGAAACCCACCTCACTTAGGTACCCAGCAAAAACTGAAACCCATTTCCAAAACTAATATTCACCCAAAATTGAAACCTAGCCGATCTGATGGGGTTGTCTCTATGCTGATTTGAGAGAGAGAGAGAGAGAGAGAGAGAGAGAGAGAGGAAGTGCTTCGAGTTTGAAGAAGAAAGAGCAAAATGATTTGAAGAGAAGGAAGAGAGAGAAAGACAAATGAAATAATGAGGAGACAAAGAGAGAGGGGAGAGAGAGAAGAAGAATCAGAAAATAAACATTATTTTATTATACAATCTTGCTACAGTGCCATCTTTAATATAGGATGGTACTGTAGCAAGATTGTAAAAATTTTGCAATTGCAAGACCGAATAATGCATGTTTTTTGTGCTTTGATGCTAAAATATAACAAATTATGCCTTTTCAAGGCCGGATACTGATGCTTTTAAGAGCATCCACAGCACAAATGCCAAATATTAGCAATATTTAGCATCAAGCCTCAAAAGTACTTAATAATGGAACAGCTAAACTTGTAAAATTGTAAAAGTTTTTACAATATTGCTATAGTACCGTCTTACTTTTATGACGGTACTATAGCAACTTGGATAAATAAAATATTATTTGTTTTCTCTCTCTTAGCCACTTATTTATTTATTTTTTTTCCTTTGATTCTATCTCATCCTCACTCACTCTCTCACATCTCTCTGTCTTTTTTTTTTTTTTTTTTTTTTTTTTTTTTTTTAAAATTTTTTCCCTCTGATTCTATCTTTGTCTTCATCCTCATTCCCTTTCTCACATCTCTTTCTTCTTCTTTTAAGCATGCCACCAGAGTTCGGTTTGAAGTCGGCGTGGGCACGGCCTAGAGATTGGCGTGGGCGTGACGTGGTGTGTGGCATGGTGAGACCGGCGTCGTGTGCCTCGCGGTGGTGTGTGAATTCCGGGTGGGTTTTGGGTTTGATTTTCCGGTGCCTCATGGTGGTAATGGGCTTGATTTCCGGTGGGTTTTGATGTGAATTTGCAGTGGTGGGTGTGTTGTTGCCGTGGTGGATTTTTCTTTGATTTTTGTTGTTGTTGTTGTTGTTGTTGTTGTTGTTGTTGCTGTGGTGGTTTATTTGATTTTTTGTGTTGTTGCTGTGGTAGTGGAGGATTTTTCATTGATTTTTTGTGTTGTTGTGTTTCTGTGATAGTGGATTATTTGTGTTGTCGTGGAAGTTTTTTGTGTTATTGTGGTAGAGAGACTAGATTAGATTATTTTATTAGGTAGTATATATTATTTTAATAAGTTGAATAGAAAAATAAAAGTTGGGATGTTGGGTGTATTGTAAAATGGTATGGTATAATTTTTGAGATGGTAAAATAGGATGATATAGCATTTGTTATTGTGGATGCTCTAACAGGGGTCTAAATTAAAATCCAACTATAACTAATAAGCAACCATAAGACGACAAAGCGAGCACAATATATTGACCATTAAATTATGTGAAATCATATAGGGATAGCACATAACCTAAAAGTTTATGTTTATGGGTTTGACTGTCCAATTATATTTTAATAATCACTCACTCTTTTGTTATTGTTCAATGTGGGATTATACTCACAAAGGAATATTTTAACAGAAACAATTCCCTTCTATGTCCAAGTGGCATTTGATTTCACCCAAGCTTTCTAAATGAGTTGATTATAGTCATAATACTTACTGTTGAAACATGAAAAATCTTAGAGTCAATTTGGTTCAACTTTATGTTTAACTAGTTGCTAACTTGTGCGATGCACGGGTTAGTTAAATAAAAATCTAAAGCATTTATTTTGCTCAAAAGTCTATGAATTGATTTAAAAAAAAAAGTATAATTTAAAAATGAACGAAAATAAGTAATTTTTTGTTCAATATAATGATTTAGAAAAATTATTTTTCTTTCTTATTACTAGTTTCATATAACACATCCCGGCGTGGGCTATTATATGATGATGACTTCACATAATACTTAACTACAATTAAAGGAAATATGATAGATTTTTTTTTTTAAATGTCATCAACGTAGAAATTATCAAATTAATGGAGATATATTCCGTTTTTTGGGATAGATTTATATTAATGGAGTTATTATATAGTTTGTTAAGATTATCCAAAAAATCCCTGATTTGGTGATAATTTAAGTCTCCTTTAAGTATAGTGATAGAATGGCACCAAACAACTAAATTTAATATTTAAAAAAAAAATAAATTTAATAAATTTTTTGCAATTTGGTGTTATAAAATCAAAAGAATTAAATCAAATTAAAATATATAAATAAAAAATGTTGATGTAGAAAATTGTGGAGAGGTCAACCAAAAGTCAAAGGCTTTGGTTTTTTTATATGTGACAAAAGAACTGTCACATGTGATGTTAGAACTACACAATGTGAAGATGAAATCGTCAAATGTGAGAAAAAAAATAAAGGAACCATTAAATGTGACAAAAGAACTATTACATGTGGTATTGGAACTACACAATGTGAGGATGAAACTGTCAAATGTAAGGGAAAAAAAAAAGAACTCCCAAATTTGACAAAAGAACTGTCACATGTGATGTTGGAATTGCACAATGTGAGGATGAAACTGTCAAATGTGAGAAAAAATAAGGGAACAAAAAAATGTGACAAAAAAACTGTCACATGCGATGCTGAAACTGCACAATATGATGATCAAACTATCAAATGCGAGAAAAAATAAGGGAACCAACAAATGTGACAAGAGAATTGTCACGTGTGATGTTGGAACTGCACAATGTGAAGATGTAACCGTCAAATGTGAGAAAAAATAAGGGAACTTTCAAATGTAATAAAAGAATTGTCACATGTGATGTTGAAACTGCACAATATGAGGATAGAATCTTCAAATGTGAGAAAAAAATAAATAAGGGAACCATTAAATGTGACAAAAAAACTGTCACATGTGATATTGGAACTGCATAATGTGAGATAAAATTGTCAAATGTAATGTTTTGGTAATCTGGTATAACAAGTTGCCTACTGTGGGTACCGTACCAAAAAAAAAAAAAAGGGAGTGTATGGTAGAATTACCCATATTTAAGATAGTATTTAGTATTTAGATTGTGAATTGTGGAGTGATTTATCTTTATTTTATTTTATTTTATTTTTATGGTACTTTACTTTCAAGATGTCAAGTACTGGACAAATTTTGTTTATTTATTTATTTATTTTATTTCTTTTGTAAATTTTATATTATTAAGTGGATTATAAATATTTAAGATAGTAATTAGTATTTTGAGTGTGGAATGTGGAGTGATTTATCTTTATTTATTTATTTTTTTTTTCATTTTCTTTTTATATAGTACTTTACTTTCAAAAAATAAAGTACTAGGTAATTTTTTTTTTTACTATTTTTTTCTTTTGTAAATTTTAAATTATCATGTGGATTATAAATATTTGAGATAATAATTGGTATTTAAAGTATGGACTGTGTAGTGATTTATTTTTATCTTTTTTCTTTCTTTCTTTTTCTGCTGTTTGTATGGTACTTTACTTTTAAGAAATCTAGTACTGGGTAATTCCTTTTTCACTTTTTTTTTTTCTTTTGTAAATTTTATATTATTAAGTGAATTATAAATATTTAAGATAGTAATTAATATTTAGAGTGTGGGTTGTGGAGTAATTTATCTTTTATTTATATTTTTTCTTTTTGTATGGTACTTTACTTTTAAGAAATTAAATACTGGATAATTTTTTTTTTTTCACTTTTTTTTTCTTTTGTAAATTTTATATTATTAAGTGGATTATAAATATTTAAGATAGTAATTAGTATTTAGAGCATTGAATGTGGGGTGATTTATCTTTATCTTTTTTTTTTTTCTTTTTCTTCTTGTATGGTACTTTACTTTCTAGAAATCAAGTACTGGGTAATTTTTTTTTTTTTTTTTCACTTTCTTTTTCTTTTGTAAATTTAATATTATTAAGTGGATTATAAATATTTAAGATAACAATTAGTATTTAGATTGTGGATTGTGGAGTGATTTATCTTTTTTTTTTTTTTTTTTTTTTTTTTTTTTTGTATAGGACTATTTCAAAAAATCAAGTATTGAGTAATTTTTTTTCACTTTTTTTTTTTGTAAATTTTATATTATTAAGTGGATTATAAATATTTAAGATAGTAATTAGTATTTAGAGTGTGGATCGCAGAGTGATTTATCTTTTCTTTTTGTATGGTACTTTACTTTCAAGAAATTAAGTACTGGGTAATTTTTTTTTCACTTTTTTTTTTCTTTTGTAAATTTTTATATTATTAAGTGAATTATAAATATTTAAGATAGTAATTAGTATTTAGATTATAGATTGTGGAGTAATTTATTTATTTATTTTTCTTTTTGTATAGGACTTTTACTTCAAAAAATCAAGTATTGATTAATTTTTTTTTTATTTTTTTATCTTTTGTAAATTTTATATTATTAAGTGGATTATTAATATTTAAGATTGTAATTAGTATTTAGATTGTGGACTATAGAGTGTTTTATCTTTATCTTTATTTTTTATTTTTTATTTTTTATTTATTTTTTGTATAGTACGTTTCTTTTAAGAAGTCAAATACTGGGTAAATTTTTTTTACCTTTTTTTTTTTCTTTTGTAAATTTTATATTATTAAGTGAATTATAAATATGTAAGATAGTAATTAGTATTTAGAGTGTGGAATGTGAAGTGATTTATCTTTATCTTTTTTTTTTTTTCTTTTTCTTCTTGTATGGTACTTTACTTTCCAGAAATCAGGGTAAATTTTTTTTCTTTTGTAAATTTAATATTATTAAGTGGATTATAAATATTTAAGATTGTAATTAGTATTTAGATTGTGGACTGTGGAGTGATTTATCTTTATCTTTTTTTTTTTGTATAGTACTTTACTTTTAAGAAATCAAATATTGGGTAAATTTTTTTTTCACTTTTTTTTTTCTTTTGTAAATTTTATATTATTAAATGGATTATAAATATTTAAGATAATAATTAATATTTAGATTGTAGACTGTGGAGTGATTTATCTTTTTATTTTTATTTTTTATGATACTTTACTTTCAAGAAATAAAGTACTGGGTAATTTTTTTTCACTTTTTTTTTTGTAAATTTTATATTATTAAGTGGATTATAAATATTTAAGATAGTAATTAGTGTTTAGAGTGTAGATTGCCGAGTGATTTACCTTTTTTTTTTTTTCTTCTTTTTGTATAGTACTTTACTTTCAAGAAATCAAGTACCGAGTATTTTGTTTTCACTTTTTTTTTTCTTTTGTGAATTTTATATTATTAAGTGGATTATAAATATTTATGATAGTAATTATTATTTAGAGTGTGGAATGCAGAGTGATTTATCTTTTCTTTTTTTTCTTCTTTTTGTATGGCACTTTAGTTTCAAGAAATCAAGTATCGTGTAATTTTTTTTTCACTTTTTTTTTTCTTTTGTAAATTTTATATTATTAAGTGGATTATAAATATTTAAGATAATAATTATTATTTATATTGTGGACTATGGAGTGATTTATATTTTTTTCTTTTTCTTTTTCTTTTTGTATAGGACTTTAATTTCAAGAAATCAATTACTGCGTATTTTTTTTTTCACTTTTTGTTGTTGTTGTAAATTTTATATTGATAGCTCAAATTTGTGCTAAAACAGAAGAGCTAGTTCAGACCCCCAAATAAAAATTACGGCTAGATTGCTTTTACTTTACTTAGACTGTGTGTGGAACAAAAGTAAACAAACACAATGAACCGATAACACTACTCTAAGCCATATTCATCCATCATCAACAATAAAAAGAAAGCTTAAAGATTAGGGAAGAGAGATGCAAATACAAGATAATACTGAGACATGTTATTGAAGATGAAATCGAAGAACTTGGCGAAAAATCTCTCCATGACCCTCCAAGTCGTAATCAATCCACTAGAGAATAAAGTTGGAGTACACGAATAATAAAAAACTCTCCAAGCCTAGTCTACCCCATGTACTTGAGCCCTCCAAGCTCCTGCTACTAACGGACTTCTCGGAGTCTTGTCTTCTCTAACTTTCCGGATCCCGCAATTAAGGCCGATTGCATCCGCCAATGAATGGCTCATTCCAATGCTTCCCAGCAGCACCAAAATCTCAATTCACACTCAGAATGGGTGTGGTAAGTGTTTGGGCTAGCAACCTCTCAAAGATCTAAAGATGGAGAGGTAGGAGTTGAGGAAAACCACAAAGAAATGTGTAGATGATTGTGGGCATAATAATCTCTAACTCTCAAGTGCTTTTCTAGGATTTTCTCTCTGAAAAGCACTCTTTACACTTTATGGGTAAAGAGGGTATATATAGTGTGGGTAAAGACTTGGTAAAGCAAAATACAACTTTTTGCCAAACAGAGACTTTTGAGGGTCCTTTGTGGGTTGGCCCTTCTCACGAGACAGTTGCAAAATTGACAGCTTAGCACGACTCTTCATCTTCTAGTCATGTGCTCTACACGTGGCTTTTTTGCAGGTTGCTTCTCGCAAGCTACTCGTAAGCTAGTCGCGAAATCCACTTGTTCAACTTTTAAAGCTTGATTCTTCACTGATCTCTCACACTCATCCCTTACAATTAAACCCACATACACACAAGGAAAATGATTGAAGAAATTAGAATAAAATTTGGCATGGAATTAAAGCCAACACAATATAGTTGGAAATCACAACTTTACAATATCCCGCTTTGGCTATTCTGTGACAAAACCCCTAAACAGAATCTAGACTTAAACGTGAGTTTGGAAATATAGCGAAAACTCACTCACACCTGAATCTTAAGGCTGTGAAGCACTTGCACCAAAATACACCTGTATCCTGAAACACTTGCATATAATATAGTTGGAAATCACAACTTTACAATATCCCGCTTTGGCTATTTCGTGACAAAACTCCTAAACAGAATCTAGACTTAAACGTGAGTTTGGAACTATAGCCAAAACTCACACACACCTGAATCTTAAGGCTGTGAAGCACTTGCACCAAAATACACCTGTATCTTGAAACACTTGCATATAACAACAAAACTTCATCAAGCTCAGAGACAAGTAGAACACAAGGCACGTATAAGGAACAAGTAAAATGCGATCAAGATATCAAAGGGATATATGGCAATAAGTATAACTTGATCAAACATAAACAGTCATTAGGAAATGACTACAATGACCATTTATCAAGTAAATGATCATCCGGACAAACAGTGCAATTAAGAGCAATACTAAAATCAATTGCATGTCCAACAGACACATGATGCATTAAAGAAACTAAACCAATAAGCAATAGAAAACAGTAAGCATCAAGACATGACTATAAAAACCAAGATACAAAGCAGTATTAAAGAAAACTAAGTTTTAAACTAAAGTACTTGAAAGCTTTAAACGAAAGCACTATAAACATCCAATAGTTATAAAAGCATAAAATAAACTAGAAACCACCAAAATAAACCAATGTTATACTACTCCCCCTCAGGCCTACCTACTCCCCCTTTTTGACCGAAATGGCCAAAGGTCCTAAAATGCATCAGACTTCGAGTCCGACTCCGATTTCTGCATCATGTCATCAATTTGAGATGAGAGGGCAGTAATTTGGCCTTGAAGGTATATGAATTGATTTGTGGAGTAGTTGATGTGTGAAGATAGCATCAAATGCAACTCTTCAACTCTTCCAAGTAGATGATCAAGGCGATCGGGTGCTTTTGCTTGTGCTTGAGAAGAAGGCTGTGCAATATCCTCCGGGACTGAAGTGAAATGCTCAATTTCCTCATCAGTGTTTCCTCCTTCTTCTGTAGCATCATCTCTCGAAATTTGAGAAAAACCGACGCTTGGTCCGGGGATATGAGATTTGCTTCGGATAATGGTCTGCTCACTAATAGGGTCTTCCCTTTGCATGACTAGAAGCCCACTTGGAATCTTCACCCTTGCCCTTACTTTAAGAGACATGACAAGGCTTGGAAACGGTAGAAGTAGCCTTGCATTCCTCTTCTTGATGCTCTTGACAAAGAGGTGATAGATGTGACCATAGATGTCGATCTCCTTATGAGTGAAGAGATCATATAGGAACACCATCCTTGGTCTTGACGAAGTTGTCAAGTTCTTCATTGGATAGAGGTTGAAGATCATGATGTAGGCCAAGGCTCGCATTTTGGGGGTGAAAGTAATCGTGTGAAAAGCCTTTTTCTTGAGTTGTCCTTCAAGAACTTCCATGAGAGGCTTTAGTTTCTCCTTTCTCTGATCATACAGAAGAGATGTGTCTTGTGTCGTCGGTTGAATCTCCAAAACTTCCTAAATTGACTCTCTTGAGACAAAGAACTCTCTCCCCCTTAACCAACAATTAATGTGATCACCTTCCACAATGGCGTTGGCGAAGAATTCTCGAATGACGTCCTCAAACACATCGCCCATCAGATTTAACAACTTTGTCCATGTCCTTTCTTTGAACACATCCGGAATGAAGGTGTCCTCTAGGGACTCTAAGTCCACAGACCTCTCTAGGATGATTGGGGCCCGTTTGTAGTGATCAAGGAAGGCCATGTTAGCGTCTTCATTTCTAAATGAGTCTAAGGAGGTGTGGGGACGCTTTAAAGACTTCTTTGTGGCCTTTTTCTTAATAGGAGACATATGTAAAACAAACACCAACACAAAGAAACAACAACAAATAAAAAACATGGAAACAAACTTGATTAGACACAAGTTAGTCCATAAAAACGAACAAAATAGTCCTAAAAAGCATAAAGACAAGCAAACGAAGTCACAAAAACATGTTTTAAGAGCTAACGGTCTAACAAGATTTACATAGCATGAGTGAAAGGCAAAAACATGTTAAGTGATAGAGTGTGCGCATCAAGTGTGCTTATGGTGTGCATGAGCAATGCATGACAAAGCACTCATGGGGCGAAGTGTGTAAACTACACAACCAATGTTCAAAACATATTAAGTATGTAAAAACAAAGTAATCCATAAAAATTGGTACTCATTGGAGTCCAAAACAATGAGAAAATGTCATTTGGGCATTTTATCAAACACTTAGAGTGCATACAAACCTCTAACGTGTGAAACAATGCATGAACATGTGGAAATCTTGCCTAAATACAAGTTAAAATGCCACTTGGAGCCAACACAAACACAAACAACCATAATGGGACACAACCTAATCAAGAAAAAAAAAATTTTGACAAGGAATTAAGTTTTTCCCAACCCCTTTCAAAATAACCCAACCCGAGAAATCTTAGAATCTAAGGAAATAAAAGAGAAATAATGTTAAAATATACCTTAGATGAGTCTTAGAGATGAAAGCCCTTGAGATTTGGTTGAGTTTTTGAGTGAAAATGTGTTTTGGGTTGAGAGAGGCACAAAGGAGGTAAAAGAGATGTTTTGAAAAACTGTCATTGTTTGCCCTTTAAAAACTGAAAATCCATTCATTTCGTGGGTAAGGTACTCACGAAGTTACTCACGAAATGGCCTCAAAAGCACAGGGTTTGTTTCGCGAGAAGCCACTTCTCGCGAAAGAGTCGCGAGGGAGTCACGAAACTCTCTATGTAAAATTTAGCAAGAACTGAAAATAGCTTCCTCATTTTCGTGGATAAGTTCTTACTCGTGACTTACTAGCGAAAATGCCTTTGAAGGAGTTTTTCAACAAAACAATTTTGGCTTTTTGGAAAAACTCATAACACAAACATGCTACACAAAAACACTTTCAAAAATATATAAAATACTTAAAAATCTTTTTGGGTTTGATCATCAAACGATTGAGTATAAACATATCACATTTGAACACATACAATCACATAAATAAACATGTGTGTTGTGTGTGTAGATTAAGTATGAACTAGTCCAAAGTCTAGTATGAACCTTCAATGATCAATTCAATCAAGTCATACATAACTAGCACGAAGTCAAGTGACCTATCTCACTTGTAGAAATGAACATATATGACCCCTCACCAGTGTGTTTACATATGATTGAAAACTTTTTGTTTGGCTTTCACTTTTCATGCTTTTGATCAATACAACTCAAATGTTTGAGAACCAATGCCATGAACTTTTGATATTTTTTTGACGAATAAGCCTTTGGCTTTGGCACCATACGATTTAATACATATTTGCTCCACCTTTTCCTAGTTAAACTAGTTTTTGAAGCAATGATTTTTTAGCTCTTTTCTCCTTTTAGAGATAGACATTTATAGAGCTCTTTGAAAAAGAAAAAAAAAATTGTGAGAAGCTCTTTGAACTTTTGATATTTCTTTGACGAATAAGCCTTTGGCTTTGGCACCATACATTTTAATACATATTTGCTCCACCTTTTCCTAGTCAAACTAGTTTTCGAAGCAAGGATTTTTCAGCTCTTTTCTCATTTTAGAGATAGACATTTGTAGAGCTCTTTGGAAAAGAAAAAAAAAATTGTGAGGAGATATATAGGCACAAGTCTATGCATGTATCAAGATCAAACAAGACTATTGACTAATCATTCATGACAAGCTTGAAGATCTATTTACAACAATCAAACGTAAATTTCTAAATGTCGCTCACACTTAAAAAATGTGCATACATAACAAACCAAGCTCGTAAATGCACTACACTGTTAGTACAGAGGTACTAAGCCAAACTCAACATGTGATATACACAACACAAGCGATTAAAATTTTGAGATTTTTCATTTTCATGGGTTTTGAATATTTCAAAACACTAAAAAATAAAGCAATAAAGTAAAAACAACAGAACAACACAGTAAACAAATAAAGACCTATAGAACAAACATGCTAAAAACAGAAGCAATGACACAAGAAGATTGCATATGTCATGATGCATGAAACTATAACCCTAATACGCTAGTAGTATTAATGCATGGGCGTAGTATTAATGCATGGGCATAGTGAGTGATCATACATAAGTACCCTTCTTCACCCACACTGTATGAGTGTTTTGGGTGAGATCCTTAGAAGGAAGGGTACGATCGACATAACTTTCAAACCTTGGGGTGAAGCTAGCTAGGCATAGTGAAATGTTTTTCAACATCTCCATAACATCTCCAATGAGTTGTCCCTTATTTCCTCCTTTAGTTTGAATTCCCTTTGGCATTCTTCTTGAGTTGTCTTAGCCACGCAAAGAATCAGCCATCTTGAGTTCCTAAAACTTGAAGCAATTTGGCCTTGTATGTCCTCGTACACCACAATGATGACAAAAATGCTTCACATGAGGCTCCCTTTGACTTTTGGGTAATAACTTCCCTTTTTCCTTTGGTTTTGCACCAATGGTTCTCTTTGCAACAATAGGGGTCTCAATCTCGGTTTCTCCACTTTAGGCTTCTCTACATTTTTGGCCAACAGGAGCCTCACTTCCTTCTTGGGTTCGCTGCTTGAGCTTCTTTCACAGGTATAGCCTAGTCTGGTCTTGTCATTTGAAGGTTTTTGTGAAGAGAGCACACTTTCAAGTTTCTTAGTGGAAATGCGCTCCACTTTGACATTTGCTTGGATTATTTCAAGCTCAAGGAACTTGATTTTAGAGTAGGCATTTAACAATTCTTCCTTTAACTCTTCAACTTCACATTTAACTTCCTTAAGTTGCACAAGTGTGAACTTATGCTCTTCTTCAATTTTCTTCATCTTTTTAACAGCATTCTTTGCAACTTTGGCATATTTGCCACAATCTTCAAGAAACGAATTATATACTTCTACTTCTCACCTTCATTTATGTACACATCCTCATCTTCCAAATCTTCAACTTCTTCACCTTCGGAATGTACACCTAGCTCATTAACCAAGTTGCTCAACTCATCTTTATAATTAACGGTGGTAATTGCCATGAATGCCGAATAGTTTCCATCACTATCACATTCTCCTTCCACATCGGAGTTTGAGCTCTCTGAGTCACTAAGGGTAGTAGCAAGCACTTTACCATTTCCTCTCAAGTAGTTTGGACATTCTTTCTTTAGGTGTCCATGACCGTTGCATTCATAACACACGATTTCTTGGGTTAATGATGATTCTTTCCCATCCTTCTTCTTGTATTCTCTTTTATCATTTTTGGATGATGAGAATCTCCCTTTGCCAAACAACTTCCCATTATTTTTCATCTTAAGAAATTTCCAGAAGTTCTTTGCTAGAAATGCCACCTCCTTTTCTACATCGTCTTCATTAGAGGAATCACCCATTCTCTCATTTATAGCTTTGAGAGCAAGTGATTTGCTGGACTTGTGAGAGGGTAGTCCAAGCTCATGGGTTTGGAGAGATCCAATGAGTTCTTGAATCTTTATCTAATCCAAATATTTGCTCTCCTCTATGGTGGTGACCTTAGCCTGAAAGCTTTCGGGTAAGGATCTCAAAATCTTCCTCACCACCTTGGTGTCTTCAATCCTCTCCCCAAGATTGAGCTTGGCAATCACTATCTTGTTGAGTCTCCCATAAAAGGAATTGAATGACTCATTGTCGCTCATTTTCACTTCTTCGAACCGAGTAGTAGTTAACCTTCTTGGTTGTCCTTAACCTTCTTGGTACCTTCGTAGGTTATCTCAAGGATGGTCTACGCTTCTTTGGCGATCTTTACATGCGTAATCCTGTGTAACTAATCAGTAGAAACACCACAGAAAATAGCGTTAATCGCTTTGCTATTTGTGTTTGCCAAAGCAAGAGCAGCCTTATCCCATTCAAATTTGGCTGTTGTGGGTCTTACCCAACCAATTTTGAATAAATCCCACATCGTCTCATCAATCGCAAAAAGAAAAGCATGCATACGTACTTTCCAAAAAGCATAGTTACTCCCATCAAAGTGGGGAGGAGCATTAAAGGATTGAGATCTATCCATCTCACACAGGGTATGGGATCACACTAGGATTTTGAAATCTGACAAGTGTACCCACTCTGATACTAATTGAGAGCTCGAATTTATGCTAAAACACAAGAGCTTGTTCAAATCTCCAAACAAAAATTACGGCTAGATTACTTTTACTCTACTTAGACTAAGTGCAGAACAAGAGTACATAAGCACAATGAACTGATAACACTACCTTAAGCCATATTCATCCATCATTAACAATAAAAAGAAAGCTTAAAGAGTAGGGAAAAGAGATACAAATACAAGATAACATTTAGACGTGTTATCAAAGAGGAAACCGAAGAACTTGGCGAAAAAAAAAAAACCCACAAACCAAAACCATGAAGGCTTGGTTTGGTGGTTCAAGGCAAGGACAAGACGACCTAGGGCAAAAGGGCTGGCAGCGTGGGTGATAGCCATGGAAAAGCAATAGAAAAGAGAAAGAGAGGAGGTGGCTTGTGTGAGAAGAAAGAGAGAAAGAGGAGAGGCATGCACATGAGGGGATTAAAAAATAATATTTACTTATAACATTCAGCTACAGTGAGCTGCTAGAGATGACAGCTCACTATAGCTGAGTGTCAAATTTGTTTACATTTGAAAGCTTTGATATAGAAGGTTTTATTGTGGTTTTGGTGCTAAAATAAGAATATAACAGTTTTCACTTTTTTGATGTAAATGCTCTTAGAGCACTTGCATCAGTAAGTGCAAAATAGTGCAAAATAGAAAAAGTGTTGAGATATGCACATTTTGACCAAAAAAAAAAACACCCACATAAGTGGGTGTAAAATTGGGTATAAATGCACAAGTGCTACAGTAACTGTGCATATATGCATGGTTATTGTAGCTCGTGCATATAATATTTTAATATATTTTTTGTAGTGTTGGGTATGTGAGAGAGAGGGGGATAGTGAGTGAGAAAATAATAAAAAATCTTAAAATAATGAATATTTTATTGAATAAATATATAGAATAAATAGACTGATGTGAGTGTTTTGTAAAAATGAGTATATAAAATAAAAAAAAATAAATTTTTAATATAAAATAAAAAGAAACTTTTACTCTTACTGATGCAGTTACTCTTTCGTGTATACTTTTTTAGAACCTTTGTTTCTTTCTTGAATTTCTCATTATCCTAGCTTTTTTGTTGTACCTTCTTTTTATTTTATTCTGGCTAATTACTATTCTGAGTTCTGACACGGCACATGCCTAAGTTCATTTTCATTCATTCATTTAACAAATTGGACGGGGCCGTGTGGTAGCATAGGACAATCGAGATTTTTTTTGTTTTTTTTGTTTTTGTTTTAAGGGTAATCATGGGATTAATGTTTGTATTCGTTTTCATTCATTCATTCATTTAACAAATTGAGTGGGGCCGTGGGGTAGCATAGGACAATATACATATATTTTAAGAGTAATTATGGGATTACGTTTGTACTTTTTTTTTTTTTTTTTTTTTTTGGGTAACCCAAGCTATAATATTAAACTAAAAATTTACAAGTCTATTACAAAACATGCTAATTTTATCAAAAGTTAACAAATTCTCCATCACAGGCTGTGGGTTACAAAAAACAACAAAATGAGAGCCGACGTTTGTACTTTTATTATCTCTTAAGGTTTTAATTTTTTTAAAATAAATTTCACCTTTTTTTTTCGGGTAATTCCTTTGATTTTTTACATAAAATTTTCCCTGTATACTCCTCTATGGGGTCCACGTTGACACTTTCTCTATTTTTTTTTTTTTTTTTCTCTTTGGCCTTTTAGTATTTAATATCTTAGTTGTTAACATATATATATATATATATATATTTATTTATATATTTGTGAAAAAAAAATCATTATGCTAGCTAGTATAATTATAAAGTGCCTGTTTGGGTCGACTTTAATGAGGCTAGAATGCGCGTTTTCTAGCCCAAAACTCAAAACGCGTGTTTGGTAAATTTTTTCAAAAGTGCGTTATACAAAAGTGTATTTTTCAGCTTAAAGGATTTCCACATTTTGGCATGGTAGCTTTGAGTTGCAGTTGCAAAATGCACAAACGCTTTTTTTCAAAACAAAAATATTACTGTTGGTGGGTTTCTCTTTTTCCTAAATTGCCCATAGTTTTTTTTTTTTTGCTCCTCTATGTTGCTGTGCTACGGCATCTCTTCTTCTTCTTTTTCTGTGTTGCTTCTTCCTCTTCTCTTCTCTCTCTCTCTCTCTCTCTCTCTTTTTGATTTACGTCTTACATATCTAATCTCAAAAAAACCTTTTGAATTCGGTAGAGTTTTTGATAAATGGAACATATGGAGTAGAGAGAGGGAGCTCAGACTTGTGTGTGTGTGTGTGTGTGTGTGTGTGTTGGGGGGGGGGGGGGCTTTGTGTGGAGGAAAGTAAAAGAAAAGGAAGATAAGAAGATGAGGACGAAGTGAATGAGTGGATGAGATTAGAGTATGTGGTGGAGAAAAAATTGTGAGTACATGTATAATCCTAGAACAACTCATTTAAAAGATAAGTGTTAATAAAATTTTATTTTAAAAAATTAATTTTAAATTAGTATTGTGAAAATATTGTGACATTTTATTATATCTCTAAACTTTTTAAATTAGTACTATTTTTCTTTAGGAAAAAAAAAATAGTACTATTGACAGAATATTTTTATAACAATTTCATAATAAAGTTTACACAGTAAGTTTTTATTAGTTCTCATCTAGACCTACTAGTGACTTTTTTTTTCCTACCATTAACAACTTGTCATATAGACTTTATTGTGAAATTTTTGTGAAAATATTGTGTCCATAACTTGCATTAAGAGAGGTAATTAAAGCAAAGAATTCTCTTTATATAGTCATTGTCATTTTTGGTAATTTACCTCTCAAACTGCCACTTTACCTCTCAAACACTCAACTTTTTCAACAAACACTTTTTACCAGTTTTTACCAAACACTCAGTTTTTACAAAAAACCCAATTTCATACCGCACTTTTTTAAACCCTCACTTTTTCAAAAAGCACAATATCAAAAAGTTGAACCAAACTCACCCAAAATGTACTAGATAAAGCAATATAATACAACTTCACCTACCCATGAAAGTATCTAATAGTCTCAACCCATAAATAAAATCAAATTACTCAATGAATTTAGATGATGATGGGATTGATGAAATCAACTATAGACGATCTCAATAAGGTAGACGAGATCATTCTGTGAGGAAGAACCTACACAAGCACCTACGACGAGTTTCAGTCAATACTGCCAATGACGCCCCGGACGGTTACAAAACCAACTGTACAGACCATTGGGGGGCATATTAAAGCTCTATTACTAGGCAGGAGGCGTTACCAAGAAAAGCATTAAATCACAATATCAATCACAATGGCTAGAATCCAAGACAACATATATAAAGCCCTCACATTGCCAATAGAAGGTACACACAAAAAAACACTCATCGTTATTCTGCTATTTCATTTTGCAAAATATCTTTCTGTTCTAACTTGGGCATTAGAGACGTTGTGGCAGGCGTTACACCAATGACCACCTTGAAGGAAGCAGTCTTTTTTGTTACGCAGGTATCCAGGCAAGAGTTCGGACCCATCTGGACACGTTCAACATGACTGACGAAGTCACGCTTCATCAGTTTGGCATCGTCTGTGGGGAACGGCATTTTTGTATTCATATTCGAAAATGCAGTTTCCATTAATTTCTATATTCAGATGGAGTCCAATCAAGATTTCGCAGCCTTGGCTCAACAAGTCCAAGCTCTTGCGGCCATCGTTGAAGAGCTTACCAGACAAAATCAGGAAATGAAACTACAGCTTCAACAGGTTCAACAAGAGGAGAATCGGTCCAAGGGCCACCCGGAGGATGAGGGAGACAGCTATAGAAGAAGTAATCATCAAAGACCTACTACACCAGATGAGCAGAATTCAAATCTTCTTAGAGAGATGAGAAAGGAGATGGACGAGTTAAGGAATGCAATCAAGGAGAAAATGAATCGGAGCGTGGATAGAATGGTAAGGGCCACAGACTCGCCTTTCACTACAGCAGTCCTTGAATGTTCGGTGTCGTCAAAATTTTGTCTGCCTCAACTTGAGCCATTTGACGGGCTTAAGGACCTTAAGGATCACCTTAATACCTTCAAAACAACGCTGGGCCTTCAACAGCCCCCTGACGAGATATTGTGTCGTTCCTTCCCCACCACTCTTAAAGGAGCTGCAAGGGAATGGTTTGCAAAGTTACCAACATCATCCATTGACAACTTCGAGCAGTTGAGCAACGCTTTCTTGCGTCACTTCATTGGGGGCCAACGTCCTAAGAGGCCAGCGGACTACTTACTCACCATCAAGTAGGGAGAGAAAGAAGCATTGAGGTCGTACGTGAAACGCTTCACTCGGGAGACCCTGGAGGTAGACGAAGCTGACGACAAGGTGCAGCTGACAACCTTCAAAGTGGGACTACGATCCAGAGAGCTCGTGGCTTCACTCGCAAAGAATCCTCCAAAGATGATGGCGGAGATGCTCTTGAAAGCATAGAAGTACATGAACGCTGAAGATGCATTAGCTGCCATAAAGGATGTAGAGAAACCAGGGGACAAGGGAAGAAAGGAGGACGAACGTAGAGGACAGAAAAAGGATTGACCAGATTGTCGATTTAGTGACGGGGGAAGAAGGAAAGATGAAAAAACTCCTCGAACGGTAAAATTTACCCTTTGGTTATGCCAGTTGACAAAATTTTATCGTAAATTAAGGACGAGGGCTATCTCAAATGGCCAAGACCTCTACATTCATTCCCTAACGTCTGTGACAAGAGTAAGTACTGCCGGTTTCACAAGGACCATGGCCACTACATAGAAGATTGTCAGGACCTAAAGGAACAAATAGAGGAGTTGATACGGAAGGGGAAATTGCAGAAATATGTGAAGGAGGGGGAGTATAGTAAGTTCAGAGACGGCCATAAGTACCAGAATGAGTCCACATCCAGGAATAATGATCGTCTGTCCCAACCTCCACAGGATGTGATCGGGGAGATAAAAACGATCGCAGGGGGACCTTTCATAGGAGGGTCGTTCAAATCCCTTAAGAAAGCATGCCAAAAATAGGTGAATAGCGTCCACATGATACCTCTGTTTAAGCAAAGACGGACGGACCAGGACATGTCTTTCAATGAAGCAGACGCTAGGGGAGTGAAGCAGCCTCATAATGACCTTTTGGTCATAATGCTGACTATGGAGGGATTCAACACCAAAAGGATCTTGGTGGATAATGGCAGCTCCGCAGATATTATCTACCTTCCTGCTTTTCTGCAGCTGAAGCTAGATCCAAGGAGACTGCACTCATTTGACTCCCCCCTCATTAGTTTCAGTGGAGACCGGATATATCCTAAGGGCATAGTGATGTTAACAGTAACAGTGGGGACTTACCCGAGGTAGTTGACCCGTCAGCTAGACTTCTTGGTGGTAGATTGCCCCTCATCTTAAAATGTGATTATTGGAAGGCCCTCACTAAATCGGTGGAAAGCAGCCACGTCCACCTATTGCCTGAAGGTAAAGTTTCCAACGGAGAATGGTGTTGGCGAAATTAAAGGACATCAAGTTTTAGCTAGAGAGTGCTACCAGGCCGTCTTGGTTGCAAAGGAGAACCATACATAGATGATTGAGGAGAAGGAGGAAGATAAAGTAGAGACTTTGGAAACAGTGAAGTTGATTGAAGGAGAAGAAACTAGGACGACAAGAATAGGGATGACAATAAGTCCCGAGATGAGAATAAAGCTCATCCAGTTCCTTAAAGAAAATCTGGACATATATGCGTGGAGCCAAGAAGACATGCCAGGCATATCTCCAGAAGTCATTCAGTATAAGTTGAATGTAGATCCGGAAAGGAAGCCCGTCCAGTAAAGACGAAGAGTCTTTGCACCAGAACGAGACCAAGCAGTTACGAATAAGGTTAACAAACTATTGACGGTTGGATTCATCTGGGAAGTATATACTATCCCGATTGGCTCGCTAACGTCGTACTAGTGAAGAAATCAAATGGGAAGAGAGAATGTGCGTGGACTTCACGGACTTGAACAAGGCGTGCCTGAAGGATAGTTTTCCTCTACTGAGGATAGACCAGCTTGTGGATTCTACTGCCGGACATAAATTGCTGATGTTCATGGATGCCTTCTCCGGGTACAACCAAATAAAAATGGCTGAAGAAGATCAAGAGAAAACTGCTTTCATCACAAGTCAGGGGCTCTATTGTTATAAGGTAATGCCTTTCAGGCTAAATAATGCAGGAGCTACTTATCAGAGGTTAGTAAACAAAATGTTTAGTAAACAGATCGGCAAGAACATGGAAGTATACGTGGATGACATGCTCGTCAAGAGTAAGGAAGAACTTGCACACTTGGACGACCTGAAGGAGACGTTCAACACCCTTAAACAATACCAGATGAAGCTGAATCCTAGTAAGTGTGTTTTTGGTGTAGCTTCAGGAAAATTCCTAGGGTTCATGGTGTCCTAAAGAGGAATAGAAGCAAATCTGGAGAAGGTGCAAGCCATAATCAACATGGCATCGCCCAAGACTGTCAAGGAAGTCCAAAAGCTCACGGGAAGGATTGTAGCGCTTAATAGGTTCGTCTCTAAGCGATGGACAAATGTTTGCCCCTCTTCAAGACCTTGAAGTAGGCCTTCGCTTGGATAGACGAATGTGAAGCAGCGTATCAGGAGCTTAAACGTTACCTGAGCAATCCACCACTCTTAAGTCCGTCCAAAGAAGGGGAAAATTTATATTTGTACTTGGCGGTATCAGACACCGCCGTGAGTGCAGCCCTGATTTGAGAAGAGGAAAAGAAACAACTTCGGGTTTATTATGTCAGTCAAGCTTTCCAAGGGGTTGAATCCAAGTATCCAAGAATTGAGAAGATTGCGTTCGCGTTAATAGTAGCCTCACGCAAACTAAGGCAATATTTTCAGGCAAATCCTATCCTGGTGATGACGGACCAACCAATCAAAAAGTCCATGAACAAACCTGAGGCAGCTGGAAGAATGGTCCAGTGGGCAATTGAACTCAAGCCAGTTTGATATTCAGTACCATCCCAGGACAGCCATCAAGGCATAAGCTTTAGCAGACTTCATCGCCTAGTTCACCTTTCTGGACGAAGACGGTCTAATTAGCAAGGCCAAACAGTGGACGATACAGACCGGTGGTTCGTTAGCCCAAAAGAGGGGGAGAGTAGGGGTTGTCATAACCACCCCCGACAAAGAAGTACTCAAATATGGAGTTCAACTAAAATTTTCGGCCACCAATAACGAGGCCGAGTACGAAGGAATACTGACGGGATTGAAACTCGGAAAGGTGTTTGGAGCTAAGAACTTGTTAGTCCAAAATGATTCTAAGCTGGTAATTGGGCAAATCAAGGGAGAATATGAAGCAAAGGAAGAGAGAATGCAGAAATACCTCAGGCTGACGAAGCATCTGACTCAGGAATTTGATAAGGTGGAATTTGTACAGATCCCCAGAAGTCAGAATATGGTAGCTGACGAAATCTCAAAGATAGCATCATCAGAAGAAGGGGCGACGAACATGGGCTTGGTGATGGAAGTCTAGAAACACCCCAATATTGAAAAAGTTCCAACATTTGCAATCCAGAGCACAAACAGCTGGATGAAACCCATCGTATCTTTCTTGCAGGACGGACACCTCCCTCAAAATGCAGACGAGGCCAAGAAAATCAAGAAGAGGGCGGCCAGATTTACGATCCTTAATGACACCTTATACAAGAGAAGCTTCTCCATGCCTTACTTGAAATGTGTTGACGAAGAGGAAGCCAAGTACATCCTAGAAGAAATCCATGAAGGGATTTGCGGGGACCATGCTGGCCTTAGATCCTTGGTAAGCAAGGTCATATGGATAGGTTATTTTTGGCCTACTATGCAGGTGGACGCAGTAGAGCTCGTCAAGAAGTGTGACAAGTGCCATGGTTCGGGAATGTCCAGCGACTTCCAATAGAAAGACTGACAACGATAGCATTCCCATGGCCATTTGCACAATGGGGAATTGACATCGTCGGCCCACTGCCCCTAGGTAAAGGTCGGGTAAAATTCTTACTAGTTGCTATTGATTACTTCACGAAGTGGGTCAAAGTAGAAGCACTATCAACCATCACTGAGGCAAGAATTCAGAGCTTCATGTGGAAGAATATAATTTATAGGTTCGGGATTTCGAGGACGATCATATCTGATAATGGGCGACAATTTGACAGCAAAGGCTTCAGAGATTTCTGTTCAGGCCTAGGCAACAAGAATCAGTTCTCATCCCTAGGGCATCCACAGGCGAATGGACAGACAGAGGTGACAAATCGAACACTATTCAAGATCATCAAAACCAAGCTAAACAACGCAAAGGGTGCCTGGCCAGAAGAGTTGCCTAATGTCTTGTGGGCTTACAGAACCACAGCAAGAACCCCAACAGGAGAGATGCCATTTAGACTCACCGATGGCACTGAAGCAGTGATCCCGGTCGAGGTAGGAGTAACCAGCATCAGACGAGAGGTATTCAACAAAGAAGATGATGATGATCATCTGCGAGTTAACCTGGATTGTCTGGACGAAGTAAGAGATGAAGCTTGCAGCAGAATGGCGGAGTATCAGAAGAAGATGGCTGACTATTACAACAAGAGGGTATAATTCAGACGACTTGACATAGGCGACCTCGTCCTGCGTAAGGTCACCATGGCAATTAGAGATTCTGCCCAAGGAAAGCTCAGCCCCACATGGGAAGGGCCTTACCGAGTCATCCACTACTTTCGACAAGGCAGCTATCACCTGGAAACCCTAGACGGACAAAGGCTCCCAAGGCCATGGAACATTGAGCACTTGAAGAAATACCACCAATAGATGTAACAGATAAATGTATTTATTATTGAAATTAATAAATGAATTATTCAGCTAGTCTCTCCATACAAGCAGGTTTGAATTAGCCGGAAGGATGACAAGATCCCTAAAAGGACGTAAGTCGCAAAAGCCAAAAATGGCTAAGTAATAAGATTTCGCATAGACGGATGTAAGTTACTGACGATGGCAAGATCCCTAAATGGATGTAAGCCACAAAAGCCCAGAAATCACTAAGTAACAAGATTCCGCCTAGACGGATGTAAGTTCTTGACGATGGCAAGATCCCTGAAAAGGTGCAAGCCACAAAAGCCAAAAATGGCTAAGTAACAAGATTCCGCTTAGACGGATGTAAGTTATTGACGATGGCAAGATCCTTAAATGGGTGCAAGCCATAAAAGCCAAAAATGGCTAAGTAACAAGATTTCGCCTAGACGGATGTAAGTTACTGACGATGGCAAGATTCCTGAATAGGTGTAAGCCACAAAAGCCCAAAAATCACTAATTAACAAGATTCCGCCTAGACGGATGTAAGTTACAGATGATGGCAAGATCCCTAAATGGCTAAGTAACAAGATCTTTTAATACAAGTGATTAACGATGAAAAGATCCCTTGAAGAGACAAGAATCTTACAACAAATCTGAACAGAACTCAAGATGAAACTAGGTCACCAAAATCGTTGACGAGATCCCCTGAAGAGGTGCTAGTTGCAAGAAATCAACAAAGTAATAGACAAAAATTACTAACGAAGGAAAGGGAAAGTCACAACTGAAAATTTCACTAAGTACACAACATGGACGATTATAAGATCCCATAAGCATACCACGAACCAAAAGAGAATGCAATCACAAATGCAAGTAAGTACACAACTACAAATTTAATTAAAGCCCAAAAATCACAAGCAATTACTATTGTTTTCACACCTAAAGGCCCATAAACACTAGGCCAAAAATATTGTTCTTTAGACAGATTAAAGAGAAATTGTTTTGAAACTAAATTTACAGGAGCCTGAAACATAACGGCCATTCAAAACTAAAAAAGAAAAAGAAAAATTTCACAAGTATCAGGTCCAGGTGGCATCAGGGGCGTCGTCAGCAGGGGCGTCATCAACAAGAGTCTTTTCAGGGGTGTTGACCTCAGGAGCTGAAGATTGGGCAGCCTCATCAATTGCCATCTCTTGGTCCACTACTTCGAGATCTAATCCGTGTAGGTCAACTCCAGTGGGATGTTTGACAAGGTACCTTCGCAGGAGTTAAAAGCCTTTGAAATACCAACTGAAGAGCACAGTGTTGTATTCCTCAGTTTGCTGGAAACCCTCGATGGACCTCACACCAATCGTCTTAAGCTTCTCCTTGGCAGCCAAAAGTTGGTCGTCCTTTTCAAGGGTTAGCTGACGCTCAACTCTGAGATCATCATTTAAAGCCTTGACGTTTTCCTTTAAGGTGTTTGCCTCGCCCATAGAGTCGATGAGCTTCTTCTTCAGCGTTGAGTTCTCCTTCTCTAAAACCTCCATCCTAGACATCAGAGACGCCACCTTGGCCTTCTGGGTAAGGCACTTTGAAGCCATGTGGAGACTCTCCCCCAATGCCTGAAAAAGAAAACTAAAGCCGTCAGTGCAATGAGGGAGGAAATGAGAGACTAAAAAAGGCACAAGCGTTTTTATCTGGACGAGCTTATGGACATGCTGATGCGCAACCACGTTGAATGGCACCCCCAAAAAAACCTTCAGATCTTCAGCAGTGATGACCCCATGTGCCCTTTCCACCACTAATTTCTCGTCGTCCCAGACGGTAGATGAGCGAGAATCGACATTCTCTTTCTCCTTGTTCGATAATCGCGGCCTTTTTGAAGAAGGAGTAGGGATTTCCTCAACCGAAGTGGTTGGGGAGACTGTCCTCGCAGTCTCAACCCCAGAGATGAGGGGAGTGGCAGTGGCAACTAGAGTAGCGGACGAACCTTTCCCCGTGACACGTACTCTTTTTTTCCTAACGCTGGACAGCGGCTCGTCTTTCTTGGACCTCATCTTTGCATACATATCCTTATTGAACTTGGTCATCATTTCTACAAGAAGAGAATACTTGTCAAAAAAGCAAAAAGAAAAAAAAGAACACAAGTGTACACAAGGGAATTAATACTGACGAGTTCAATACTTACTCTTTTTTCCTTTGATGTCGATGCTGCATAAGACGTAGGGAGACGAGTTAGGTCCAAGGTTGTAGAATGCAAGGGTCCGCGGATCTACAAGATTGTCCCAACTTTCTTTCGTCTAAGCATATTCCACTGCCTTATCAACACGCTCCTTATGCCTGCTTTTGAGCTTAGGCCGTCTCTTAACTATGCATGACAAGAAGCATACAAGTTAGTGACGATAAGAGCAAGCACAACAAAACTAAAAATGACGGAAGGAAATACTGACGCACCTAAAATCGAGGTTTCCCACCGAAGTAGTAACCTCGAGATATCACCCCAGTCCCCGCTGGAGGGAGTTTCGAAATTGTCCTTGGACATAAAGAAAAATCTTTACTTCCAATACCTGAAGGACGAAGGTAAGCCCCTGACAATCCTTGTTCTCTTCTCCTAGGGTACTAACTCATAGTATCCATACTCTTTAAACTTTTTCAAACTATATAGATAGGTGAGTTCACCTACCTTAATCATGTCCTCATTAGCGGCCAACCATATTTACATACAGTTGACCACTATCTTCCATGAATTGGGCATAAGTTGCCCGGGAGCGATACGAAAGTGATTTAAAAGCTTCATCATGAAAGGGTGGATGGGGAGCCTAAGTCCACAAGTGAAGGCAGCCTCATAGAAGCATACCTCACCAGGGAAGAAGTGACAAGCCCTATCCTCGTTATTGGGCTGACGAACACAAACCCGCTCCGGAAACTAGAACCTATGTTTAAATCTACCCATGGTGTCAACATCTAGCCCACACGTCTCCTCGAGGGCGTAAAAAGCCTTAACCTCTCGAGGGGTAGAAATAGCAGTATCCCTCTCCACCAGGCCACCATGAGATGATAACCCAGTCTCGAGCTCATTGAATCTAACCTTAGACATCGTCCCCTGCTCTCTCACCAAACCCTCAAACCAATCAATTGATTGATGAAGCAAAGGCAACAGCTCAGCGAATGCAATGCCCAAACTATTACCCTCAAAAACAAAATCTCCAAGGTTTGGGAAAACGCATAAAGACCCCCCTAAACGTGCAAAAAGGAAAGAAATTGAGGGGCAAGCTATCCTAACCTTAGAACTACCAACCATGGACACCTAGAAAAAACACAGAAGGAGGAAGTGAACACTAAAATCGCAAAAGCCATAAAACAGAAAACAACTACAGCAAAGGGAAAATAGAGGAAAAATCATGAACTTCTAAAAGATTATGAAGAAAAAAGGAAATAGAGGAATAGGAAAAGAGAAATATACCTTGAAAAGGTGCAGCCCAATCGAAGAAAAACTCAAAAGATGTCGCCGGAACAGGGTCAGAACAGTCGCAAGAATGAATGGGAAAGAAGGAACTTAGAGCAATGATTAAAGAAATTGGAAAAAGTGAAGGAAAAGAAAAGTTTAAAAACTAAGGCTTAAACAACTGAAAAACAGCGGGAAACCCAAGGGTCATGTAAATAACTCCACCAAATCCACACGCGCCACATGGCCACGACGTGTGTGGCGCCGCCATTATGCATTTAATACAGTGCAAAATCCCAAGAACCACTTATAGTTCAGAAACCTTTCATCTCTTATGGTCGTCATGACGACCACAGAATCCGGGGGCAGCTGATGGGACTGACGAAATCAACTATAGACGATCTCAATAGGGCAGACGAGATCATTTTGTGAGGAATAACCTACACAAGCACCCACGTCACCGATGAGGATACCAGTTTCATTCAATGCCGCCAATGACGCCCCGGACGATTACAAAACCAACTCTACAAACCGTTGGGGGGCATATTAAAGCTCCATTACTAGGTAGGAGGCGTTACCAAGAAAAGCATTAAATCACAATATCAATCACAACGGCTAGAATTCGAGACAACATATATAAAGCCCTCACATTGCCAACAGAAGATACACACAAAAAAGCACTCATCATTATTCTGTTATTTCATTTTGCAAAATATCTTCCTGTTCTAACTTGGGCATCGAAGACGTTGTGGTAGGCGCCACATTGGTGACCACCTTGAAGGAAGCGGTCTTTTCTGTTACGCAGGTATCCAGGCAAGAGTTCGGACCCATCTGGACACGTTCAACACAACTGACGAAGTCACGCTTCATCAGATGACACCATATAATACAACTAAAAAAAATACTATCTATTAAGTTAAGTAACCAAATACTAGAGGGACAAGGTTTTTCTCTTTACTAGTAAATACATTTTATAGATCATGTTTGAGCCTAAAAAGAAGAGAATAAAAAAAAATTTAAATATAAGAAAAGACTCCACTTAAAGGTGTTGCTTTAGGCTCCAAAATACATTGCATGAATCAGTCCAACCATTAAAGCATCACCACACCATGCACACACATATTATAATGCCATAGTCCTTAATTCTCTAAATAGTGTATTTATTTTTATTTATTTACTTATTTATGATTCAATAATTGGATAGGAGGATTTAAACCCTGAATATCTCCGCTTGAAACATTATAAGCTGCCAACCAGTTGAGCTACAAAACACTTTTTTTTTTTGAGAATCAGCTACAAGACACTTAGTAGTAAATTATTGGTGTTTATATTGTTTTACATAGTTATATTTTTTTTAAACATGGTACAATATATTTAATGAGTGATGCTAGAAATATTATAAATTTAACAAAGTAAAATGTTATCTGTTATAAAAAGAAAGTACTGCAAATACTACAATTTTTACTACATAATATTTATAAAGAGAAGTGGCAATCAATGTGACTAATAGAATGCAACAACATAATAAATGTAGGTCTAAAATACATATTTATGATTGTGACACATCAACTTATAAAACTTTTATTTTATCAAAAAAAAAAAAAAAAAAAACTTATAAAACTTTTATAGTCAAATTTTAGCCCTAACGTTTTCCATATAAAAATATTAAAAAGTTACAACAAAATTTAATACAAAAAGCATACAAACTTTTTTGAAAAGACAAAAAAAAAAAAAAAAAAAAAATTTATAAACTAATTTAACAATGAATATGATCGGTTTCATTTCAACAAGATAATCTACGCTATGATGATTGCCTAGTATATGACTCAATTTAATACCCATTATCACACTTATAATTAATACTCATATGATAATATTTTTTATGATTGATAACACGTTAATTTGTAAGACTTATATATAATAAGACTTAATATATATATATATATATATATATCAACAATATGGCCGAAGGAACTAAGACATCTGGAGTCAGAGTTGGGGGCCTTTATGACTGTTTCCAAATCGCCTTCAAACAACACATTATCAAGGCCGAGGTTCAGAGCAAAGCTGATTGCTTTCCTGCATGCTACTGCCTCGACGTCGTCCACTGTTGACGGGAGAAACAAAATCTCTGAAAGTGCTCCGATCACATGGCCACACGAGTTTCTGATCACAACGCCAACACATGCCATTTGTGTATCCTGGAAAACAGCTCCGTCGAAGTTCGCTTAACACTGCGTGCTTCGGGGTGGCATCCAATTGCTATAGGTTGTGAGTGACATGTGGTCCATAGCAGTCGATGCCTCGGAAAGTCCTTGAAGTTGGGTTGTTAGATATTCCTGCAGCCGATACATTGAGTCTTGGTAAATGCTCGAAAATGGTAGGCGGCACGGATTCTTCAGTCTGAAAGCGTTTCGGGTACGCCAAATACTCCAAGCCACAAAGGCAAATCTCTCCGCTAAGTGATGCTCGTCGCTACCTGTACTTCCAGTCCATAAATCACGAAAGTCCACAAACCGAGCCATGAGCTGGTTTCTAAGGCATGGTTCTTCCCACAAAACTTCTTTCAATGCCTAACAGCCCCATAAAGCATGGATTACATCCTCCACAGCCTCCTAGCACAAGTCACAAGTGCTATTTTGGGTCACATTCCTAGTGCAGAGGTTCTTTTTTGTGGGGAGCAATTCGCGGCATGCTCGCCAAATAAAATGTTTGATTTTATTTGGGACTGCCAGTGCCCAGATATTCTTCTAAAACCTGCTGTGAGCCGACGGATTTGATGGGCCAGAACTGGGAGCTTCGGATAGGATTTTATATGCACTCTTGGTCAAATATCGCCCCGATTTTGTACCAGTCTAGATGAGTGTATCTGGTGTTTGCCGAGAGCTGAGTTGAACGCCAAGAATGGTCACTGCTTCATGAGGAAAAATTCAGACCATACCCGTTCCTCGTCCCAGCGAGGACCAGTATCGTCAATGTCTCAATGAGAGAGCAAACTAGAGCATTATTAGGCAGGTTTATTTGTGGAGATAAGATGCGGCTTGAGTGCAGACCAGGAAGCCATTTATCTCCACGTATGCGAACCTGCCTTCCATCACCAATGCGCCAGGCCGAGCCCCGTTGCACCACTGTTCTCGCTTTTAGGATGCTTTGCCAGGCATAGGAACCAGTGAGCTTTACCTTACTGTCCAACACAGAGCAGTTGGGAAAGAATTTTGCCTTGAAGACTTCATAGAATAAAGTCTCGGTGTTATGAACATGCCGCCAAACCTGTTTGCCCATTAAAGCAAGATTGAAGTTCTTAATGTCTCTAAATCCCAAACCACCTTGACATTTTGGTAAACATAATTTGTCCCAAGCTATCCAGTGAATTTTCCTTGCTTCTCCCTTAAATCCCCACCAAAGCTTTTGGATCAGGGATTCAATGTCTTTGCATAGGTGTTTTGGTAGTTTGAAGTAGCTTGTAGTGAAAGTTGGCATTGCTTGTAGCACGGATTTAATGAGAACTTCGCGGCCTGCTTGGGACAAAATTTTTTCTATCCACCCTTGTATTTTGTGCCAAACTCACTCTCTTATATTGCTGAAACTCTTTTTCTTTTGCTCGCCCCACAAAGGATGGGAGGCCTAAATATTTTTCATATTGAGAAGCAACTGAGACACCAAACAACTTTGAAATTCTGATTTTTGTATGATGATTTGTATTCATGCTAAAGAACAATTGGGTTTTACCACTGTTGATCTACTGGCTCGAGGCTTGTTCATATGTTGCAAGGATGTCCAAAATTGTTTGACAATCATTATCATTTGCTCGGCAAAAGAGCAAACTGTCAACGGCAAAGACACAGACACATGCATAGGTTAAATCCATGAATATCTATATCTGTATCAACCAATTTAATAAACATCCAGATGTGACAGATCACCTTCTAAAATATACCATCAATTTTTCTATTTTTGAAGAAAAAAGAAGTTTACCTACTTATGTAATAATAAATGTGATTGATATCATTTCAACAAAATCATGAATGTAATTGGTGTCATATCAATAAAACAACAAATAAGTATTTAAATTATTATTATTTTTTTATGTTTGATGACAAAATTATATGACTTATATAGTAGAATTTATAACATTCCTAACTTTATTCAATCCATATTTAAAACACAAATGACAAATTTATAGCTAAATTTTTAACAACCAGCTAGGACAAATCCACATGCATAGGTTAAATGGACAATGTTTATTACTTATGTGTATCTACACAAGTGTGTAATAACACTATATCATGACATGAATTAAATTCGTGATTTTAATGTTATTTAACATTTCTGTGTATACATACTAATGTGTAAACATGGTTTTCAAACCCAAGCTGGACCATGTGGTCCGACCTGATTAACTGCGAACCTAAACACGGTTCTTTTAATCCTAAGAACTAGTCTATACCAAAAAAGCAGGGAACCGTTCGAACCGTAGTCTAACCGTATGGTTCTCACAGTTCCTTACTTCCTTTTGAATTTGTACACCAAAAAACTTTAAAAAATAAAAATATTAAAAAAAAAAGAACGGAAAAGAAACACAACTACTAGAAAATATTTCAGATTTCGGCAGGAAAAAGTAATTCTGACATGACACAAATCCGATCCAGGAACACGAATGACCACCCTAGTGTGTGGTGCACAATGAATTTCTTTTCTTTTTAACTTAATTTTGAGTCTTTTTCTTAAGTATGCAGTGTACAATGTGCTAGTGCCTATAGCTGGCCTACTGTGCCACCCACCCACGTGCCTTGATTGCACAATGTTACTTCAATTCAAAATTTTGTACTATAAGTCTATAATTGCCATGAATCTGTCAACATGGAACAAAAAGCTTTTTATATTATTATTATTATTATACTTCAATTTTTGTTGAAAATATCTAAGTGCAACTATTGTTTTGTTTTTTTAATGAGATGATGACATTTTATCTAGGCACTAGCATGTTAAATAAGTTATGGAATTTTTATGAAAAATACATTTAATTTGATTATTTAATTTTATTTTTCAATTTTTATTAATTTAATATATTTATTTATATTTTAAATAATTGTTAAATTAATTATGATTTCATAACGGATTAGCTTTGGTCTGACCTTTAAAACCTTGAACCTCTCGTTTAATTTTAATAGTTTAATGGTTTTATTGAACTGTCTGGTTTGATTTCACATAAATACAACCACACAAAAACGCCAAATCTTACATGGAAAACCCTCTAGTGTAGAGGGAAAAACCATGGAGCAGCTTCGAAAAATATCCATTATGAAATAAAGATTACAACTATCAAGTTTATGCTAAAATTGAGTCCACAATAAATTGGATACACAACAAATTAAATCTCAAGGAGTAAAATACAATCTCACCACAATATCAGTAGCAAAATCTTTCTTTGAATACTCCAACTCTCCATAGTTGTAGCACTTAAAAACTCCAAGAGAACTCCACCAATTTATCTTTTTTGTGTGTAGCTTGAGCAAAGAAAAATGTCTCCTCTTTCTTTTTCACTCTCTCACACTTTCACTGTGTTTCTCTCTATCTTTTCGGATTGCACCTCTCAAGTTGAAGCTGTCTCTTTTTTGTGTTTTTTGCTTACTCTGGAACTCATGGCCAAAATGGCTCTTTGTTTGCTTTAGCTTCCCATGAGGCTGAATGGCCTTAGTTTCCTTTTTTTTTTTCTTCTTCTTTTCTTTTACTTCAGCGTGCCTCACACGCCTTGCATCACTTCTCATTAAGAGAAGTCAGACCTTTCCCAAGCTTTGGTCATTTCTCAATAAGTGAAAGAGCTAATTTTGAAAACTTTTGGAACAAGCTCATATATGAGCTTTGACAAATGTATGTGCTGAATCCAAGGTGTCACGTGCACCCAAAAAAAACATGTATGTATGGAAAATGTTTTTTTTTTTTTTTTTTTTTTTTTTTTTTTTTTTTTTTTTGGGGTAAGCGGTATGGAAAATGTTAACAAGCACCGCTTGGTGCTTGTTGGAACAAGCTCATAAATGAGCTTTGACAAATGTGTGTGCTGAATCCAAGGGTGTCACGTGCACCCAACAAAAACCATGTATGTATGGATTTTTTTTTTTTGGTAAACCGTATGGAAAATGTTAACAAACACCGCTTGGTGCTTGTATGGAAAATGTTAAGCTATGCTTGTATGGAAAATGTTAACAAGCACTGCTTGGTGCTTGTTAAGTACATAAAATGACAAAGAAATTTGTCAAAAAAAGTCAAAAAAGACAACAAATGGTACCTATAAAACTGAAAAAAATGACATAAATTGCAAAAAAGAAAAAAAAAAGAAAAAAAGAATTTTGTCAGAAAAAAGTAAAAAATATTGTGGTTAATGGGCACCTTGCAGTGCCCGTTAACACAACCCAATAAGTTTTACCCATTCTTGAATGCCTATATATATCAACCATTCAATTAAATATCTAGTACGTGAAGAAAACAAATAAGAGTTCAGTTCACTTTTAGTCCTAATATTATGGCCTTTCTAAAAGAATCCAATCCAAGAAATCTTGATAATGATCAAAGAGAAGAAAAGAGTTTCTCCTGTGCCATGCAGCTCTCGACCTCCATTGTGCTGCCCATGGTCTTGCACTCGGCCATTGAGCTTGGGGTATTTGATATCTTAGCCAAAGCAGGTCTTGGAGCCAAGCTCTCTCCCTCGCAGATTGTAGCTCAGATGCCCACAAAGAACCCTGACGCAGCCATGATGCTGGACCGCATTCTCAAGCTGCTGGTCAGCCACTCTGTGCTTCGTTGCACCGTGGTTGCTGATGAGGACTTTGGGTCTTTCCAAAGGCTCTACAGTCTTACTCCTGTGTCTGAGTACTTTGTGACTAATGAAGATGGCGTGTCATTGGGTCCTTACATGGCCTTGGCACAAGACCAAGTCTTTATAAAAAGCTGGTTCGTTTTTTATTATTATTTTTTTTCCTTTCTTATTTTGAATTTGAAAAATACTATAATTATAAACTATTTTACAACATTTTTTTTTGATATGATGAATGGTTATTGGTAAGTGAAAAAATGATATTAACGATAAGCCCAAATGAAAACTAATAAGAATTGACTATGTCAATACTTTGTAAAAATGTTATAAAATAATTTGTAGTTATAAAATTACTTTTTTTATTTTCCCTTTACTTGGTCTTCATTGATTGTTTGATTTATTTTTGCTTATTACCTTTGGTAATTGGTTTCGAATGTGTGAAGTGAGAGAAAATCTAGACCATGTTTTTTTTTTTGTGCCGTAACTTTTTTTATTATAACACTTTATTATTATTATTATATATAATATAATATAATTTGATAATTAGGGTAGAGATGATTTGAATCCTGAATGTTTTTATTTAAAACACCAGGAGGTGCTAACCAGTGAAATTACAAAATTCTTAAAACATTGTAACACTTTTAAACTATAAAAATGGTGGTTAATATAATTAAACATTGAATTAAATTTGAAATTAAGGTCAAAGTCTACTATCTGCTATGCATATATGTAATTGCCTCTATATTTTACTATTTTTATTATGATAGGCTTTATGCCCTTTTTAACAACTTCGTTTCTTGCTTAATTTGGGTCAAATAATTACATTTGATATCACCAAAACTTGCTATCGAAAAAAATTGGGTCAAATAATTGATGGGCAAAAGCAAAACAAAGTTTTGTTTAGTTGCATGGGAAAGCCATGTAGATATAGAAGATTTGCAACTTCGACTTTTCTAGAAAGTTAATCCTTATTCATTTAATAGTAAAGAAAGTTAATTATTTTTTATTAGTGTAAAGGACGAAATTCAAAACCAAAATTAAATTTCACAAAATGGAGATAGATATATCATATGGTCATTTATCGAGAGAAAAAATATATCTTATATGATGTCGCTTTCATAACATGTGTATGTTCTATGCTTATGGGTTCTACATAGAGAGAGGATGGTCTTATGAAACCATCTCATAAGATTTGGTAGTTCTGCTTATATGGTCTAGTACCACCTCAAAAGCATACCCAGTTCCCCAATCTAATTTTCAAAAATTAAATATGCTATTGTAATTGTGTAGCGCCCTTGAATCTAGATAAATGAAAGATATGGTATCTAACCAAAGCTCTTCATAGGTCCCAACTGAACGCTGCAATTCTTGGGGGAGGAATTCCATTCAATAGGACTTATGGCATGCATGCCTTCAAGTATCCAGACTTGGACCCCAAATTTAATAAGGTGTTTAACGCAGCAATGTTCAACCACACTACTATTGTCATCAAGAAGATCCTTGAGTCTTACAAAGGTTTTGAGCAACTCAGGCAACTAGTTGATGTTGGTGGTGGTCTAGGAGTTACCATTAACCTAATCACTACTAGATACCCCAATATCAAGGGCATTAATTTCGACTTGCCTTATGTTATACAACATGCTCTACCTTATCCTGGTATTATTTCAATTCATAATTTTCATTTTTCAGGTGTCGTCTTGTTTCACCAAGTTAAAACATGATTGATTCTCCTAAAAAAATAAAGAAGAAGAAGAAGAAGAAGAAGAAGAAGTTAAAAGTTAAAATTTGATAAAATGTTTTAATGTTTTTGAGGAATAATAATTTTGGATCATAAGTTTGAAAACCTTAATAGCCTAAGGTGTATTATACTCAATATATGTAGATAAGGTTTTAATTTATGTTACAGGTGTGGAACATGTAGAAGGAGATATGTTTGAAAACGTTCCTGAAGGGCCTGCCATTTTTATGAAGGTTAGTTTCATATTTAAAAGGTATTATGTTTTGATTCACATGTACCATTGACTTAAACCGAAATACATTACAAAATGATTTGTGTTGCATATGAAATGCTTTTCTTCTTATTTGATTGTCTCAATTATTCCCCGTCCAATTGATTTGGTAATGGCGCAAAATATTATAAGAAACTAGTTATTTATTAGGTAGAAATGATATATATATATATATATATATATATATAATTTATACTAAATAAATAATATATGGTATAATTTTCCAAGACAAATGATGCCATAATTGGATGGTTTTTCAGTGGATACTTCATGATTGGAGTGATGAATACTGCTTGAAGTTGTTAAAAAATTGCTACAATGCTATCCCAAATGATGGAAAAGTAATTGTTATGGAGGCAGTTATTCCAACCATGCCCAATATTAGCACTTCTATGAAGAGCGCCTATCAATTGGATATGTCTATGATGACTCAATATACAGGAGGAAAGGAAAGGACCCAAGAAGAAATCGTGGCCTTGGCAACCATGGCTGGATTTAGTGGCATCAAATTTGAATGTTTTGTCTGTGATTTTTGGGTTATGGAGTTTTTCAAGTAAACGACTTGCTTGTAATATTTACTATTTAGAGATGCCCCCTTTCCTTCTTTGAACTTTTATGTTGTGTCCAAACAAGGGATTTTGACGTGAGATTTATTCAAAGCTGTAATTTGAAATTTTCTAATGTTGATTTCCTTTGTTTGGGTTAATAACCTTGATCTTCGCATTTTTAAGCATCAAAATCCCAAGAATAAATTTTAAGGAGAATTGTGTTATTGTAGGAATTCTACTAATAAAACCATTCTCATAATCAGGACTCTACATTGTAAATGTTATCATTACCGCTATTGTTGCCAATATCATCCCATCTACTACCACTATCATCATAATCACTGTTGTCGTCATCACCACTATCGCCACTATCATTATCGTCACTATCACTATCACTATCACAACCACCATCACTCTCACTAATTGCCGATAATACCTAGATGTTACTTACACTATACCTGGTGACGACTCTATAGCTTGATCATAACACTTCAGAAAATTGAGGGGTTTTGAAACAGAATCACAACTGAACAAAATATTTAAAACAGAATCAGAAATGAATTTCCCTCCTAAATCCTAATCCAACAACTAACAGTGAACCAAGGGGAACGGCATCGTTTGGTCTTCATTAGAGTTCTTTCATGATACGGTAGCGTTTCCTTAATTTCCTTTACACACGCGTGAGTCAGTAGAGCACGTGACTTTAAGTGATGCACATATTCTGTGATTGAAATTTACAGTTTCACGGTGTTGCACAAGCACATTATCGTTTCATAGTGTCTTCTTTAACAATCGAGAGGCAGTAAGCTCGCGTCTAGAGCTTGAGCATGAATTCTCGAGCTTTGGCCTAAGAAACCATTCATAATGTCTAGAGCTCAAGATCTCCATTTATGGCAGTCAACGATTAGGAGCCTAGCTAGAAATCAATCCCACTAGTCTCATCCATAGTGGCAATATCAATGAAGTCATTAATGGTGATCTAACACAAAAATTCTTTATGAAGATATATCGCACACTAGTTTTACATACCCTTATCTTGTGTATGAAAAGAGTTCTAGATTTATAGGATCATATTAGCACACCACTCTATGAAGCAAGTATGCATCGATCTGGGAGTCTTGCTCTATAAATTGTTGTAAATGTTAGGTTTTTAGTTATGTTGGTAAACCAGTGAGAAAAATGTTGAATTTGTGTCCTGTAAGTGTTTCTTAAGAATGCTTAATATTTGAAGACAAGACAACTTCCGGTCACTGACACAAATCTGTGGCTTCCACACCTTTTCTAGAGCTTTTGATCAATTGAAACTGCAAGTCAGATCAATTGAGCTTATTTTTTGATTGATGGAAGTGCGGGTAGACCTATTTCGTGTTTTAGATCGGAGTAATGCTTAGGACACAGAAAAGTGAACAATTTTGTGCTGTAACTCGCCACGTGGCGAGTTGTGATTGGTGTAAGTGTGATTGGTGATCACACTTACACCAATCACAACTCACCACGTGGTGAGTTGTGGCACAAAGTTGTGCACTTTTCTGTGTCTTGAGCATTTCTCTTTAGATCGTGTCTTTAAAAAATCAATATATAAAAGAAATCCTTAGGATTGTATCCCCTAGTGACTTTATTCACATATGTATGGTTGTGACTTAAACCAAGATTTTTCATAATTTGACTATTCATAATCACTTAGCTTTAAAATTTGCTTTAACAGGGGTCTAAATTAAAATCCTACTATAACTAATAAGCAACCCATAAGACTACAGAGAGAGCACGATATATTGACCATTAATTTTATGTGAAATCATATAGGGATAGCAGATAACCTAAAATTTTATGTTTATGGGTTTGTCTGTCCAATTATATTTTATTAATCAGTCACTCTTTTTATTATTGTTCAATGTGGGATTATAGTAGTCACAAATGAATATTTTAATAGAAACAATTTCCTTCTACGTCCAAGTGGCATTTGATTTCACCCAAGCTTTCTAAATGGGTTGATTATAGTCATAATACTTACCGTTGAAATATGGAAGTCTCAGGCTCAGCTTTATGTTTAATGTGCATTTTGAAAACTCACTTTTATAGCTGCGTTTTGCAATTGCAGCTCAAATGGTGCAATTTGTTAACATATAAATTCATGATATTGGGCCAATAAGTATGATTTTGTAAGACCTACCAAATACCAAACGGAAGCATTTATAAAATTAATGTTATTGCGTCTTGGGCTCCAAAACGCGAAACCAAGGGGCCACCTAGTCAGTTGGGAGTGGGCTTTTGCGCAATGAGACACAAATGTTTAGCAAGAAGCCAAGGAGAGCTTTATTAAAGAGTCCGTTCTACGAGAAATTATAAGATCCACATAATGGACAAGTGATGTGGTCTACTATTTCACTAAAAAAACTTCCACCTGTTTAAAATTGTTAGTTAGAAATTTTTTTTAAACAAAAATTAATTACTAACTCAGCAATTTTAAACAAATGGAAGTTTTTTAGTGGAATGGTGAACCACATCACTTGTCTACCAGAGGACTCTATAATTTCTCCCGTTCTATGCAAACCAAGCCCACCCCATCCATAAGGATTCTGCAGTTTATCCCATACAACAAATAGTATTCTCCTTTTATGAAAGAGAAGTGATAGGCCAAAAATGTATTGACCCATTGTGATAAATTAATTGATTAATTAGTCAAGTTTAATTAATTAATTAAATTAACATGCAAACGCATGGCAGCACAAACAAATCACCAATAAACTAATTATGCAGCGAAAAATAAATAACACGGTGATTTGTTTATAAATGAGAAAAACCTAACGGCAAAAACTCCACCAAGTGATTTTCAGGTCACCACTCCCGAAACTCCACTATTATCACAAAAAGCGGTTACAAGTAAAGGAATCCCAAGTACCTTACCTACCTACAGTTGAACCCTTACCTCAATACCCAATTGGACTTGTTCTGTAGTGACAGTTTCCCTTTTTGATGCACGGCTCCCAAGTACGTGACTAACCAATTGTGCGGATCCCAGTACGCGACTTCGATCACCAATTAGAAAAGAGTTGTTGGCTGCAAAGTTTTTCAGTTCATCCACACGATGAAGATTAAGAAAATGCTTGGTCACAAAACCTAAAGGTGCACATACACAGCAACTTCTTCCAAAGAGATGAACTAGGGTGAAGCTTTGTCTCCGGTCACAATTTGCTTGAGCAGAGTTTGCTTAATGCTTGTGCAACTTGTGAACTCTTTGACGGCCCTTAAAACAATCTTTTTATATGTCTAGGGTTAGGAAAAAAGAAGGCCCAAAGACACATTCACGTATCCCAAAAAATCATATCAGAAATTCTAATTTTATAAACCTTGACAAATAGAAGCTGTCGAGCAGCTGTCGAGCACACGGGCTTGAACAGCTTTCTAAACCTCGACACATGATAGTTGTCGAGCCAACTGTTGAGATTTAGTAATCTTGCACTTTCAGCTTGTTTTCTTGGACATACTTGAAGGCTTCCATACTTGATCTTGAAACATGGTTTCTTGAAGTATTTCAACACATTCTAGATCTACCCAAATACAAGTAAAGTGCGTTTTGTCAAAGGATTAACCAATTAAATAAAAGAATGACATATGTTCCTAACAAGTGAAACACATATGTCCTAACAAGAAGTACTACACCTATAACATTTTCATAACAAATTATAAGTGACTAGTTATTATTGGTTATAATTTGAATTTATCATTAAAATTACTTTTTTGTCCCATCAATAACAATCTGTAACAACTTGCTACTTAGAATTTGTTATAAAAATGTTGTGAAAATATTATGGACATAGCATTTCTCTTTATTAATACTTTGGCCCCATCAAAACTTAGACATGTTGTTGTCAATCGCAAACATTCCACGTTGGAAATTTGATTAGCTAGGTAGGGCTTGAGCAACTGATTAAAGAAGTGTCAACTAACCTCCGTAGGAAATCTAATCGTCTCGCATTGTAAAATTGTGATTTACAACTATGTTTTTTGTTGGCTTTTATTCCGTGCCAAATTTGATTGTAATTTTATTCAATCTTTTGTACCCTGTATTTATTGTTGGATTTGATTGTAAGGGTTGTGTGTGAGAGAGAGAGAGTGTGAAGGCTCAAGCAATTGAAGACTGAAGAGTTTTCGCGGGTATCTCGCTACTAAGCATCCCGCGAAATGATGCATGTGCCCTGCATATGACTGGAATGCGAAGAGTTAGGACAGATGGAGACAGTTGTGTTTCGCAAGTAGCTTGTCGGTAAGGCCTTCTCGCGAGATACCCGCGAAACACTCTGTTTTGCCAGCCTGTCCTTTTTGATACATTTTATCATTGCCCACTCTATATATACCCTCATTACCCACATATGTTTGTGTGGCTATTAAAAAAGGAAAACCCTAGAGAGGTTTTCTAAAACACACACACCCATCTTTTGAGAGAGAGCTACCTATCCTTAGTGAGAAATCATTGTAGCCTCTTTTCCATCCCTCTCCCATTATCATACCTTGAGAGGAGATTTATACCCAAACATAACCCACACCTTTTTAGAGTGTAGAAAGTGTTTTGGAGCTGCTGGGAAGCATTGGAAGAAGCCAAGAATGGAAAATGCAACATGGAGCTTGTTGCGAGATCCAGAGAGCTAGACAAGACACGGTTCCGAGAAGTCTTGTTGGAGTAGGAGCTTGGAGGGTTTAGGTACATCGGGTAGATTAGGCTTGGAGGGTCTCTTACTAACATATGTATCCTAACTGATTGTTTAGTGGATCGATTTTCGCTTGGAGGGCGGCAGAGAGGTTTTTCGTCGAGTTCTTCGGTTTCCTCTTCGATAACACATCTCAGTGTTATCTGTGTTTGCATCCTTTTTCCCTACTCTTGTTTATTTCATTTTTACTGCTGTGTTGCTTTAAATATGGATTAGAGTAGTTGTCTTGCTTGTACGCTTGTGTTTACACTATTCTGCACTTAAGTTAGTGTAAAATCAACCAAGCCGTAATTTTAATTTGGGGGTCTAAACCGCTCGTGTGTTTTCGACACATTTTCGAGCTTTCATGCATGAATGAAATCTATCTATCTACATCACATGATCAATCCTCATTCGCATGAGTGAAAGTTAAAACAAATACCATATATATGTATTTGGCATTAATCCTGGCCAAGCCAACTTCAAAAAGATACTCTTAATAGAAGCAGACATATATAACTTCAAAAGACCCTTTACGTGAAGTAAGCGGCATGTATCGTGTACTATAAGGGTCATTAGCCTTTAGAGTTTAGGCTTGAATTCAATCGTTCAAAGTTTCAAATCCTATATATCTACCAATATATCAATTAAACTTCAGTTAATTTGTGAACAAAACAGATCGATCAAGTAAAGTTCACTTTGAAAAGTCCTATATGGCCTCTCCAATAGAATCCCACCCAAGAATTGTTGATGGTGATAAAAAAGAAGAAAAGAGTTTCTCCTATGCCATGCAGCTGTCGACCTCCATTGTTCTGCCTATGGCCTTGCAATCGGCTAATGAGCTTGGTGTTTTTGATACCTTAGCCGAAGCGGGTCCTGACGCCAGGCTCTCTCCCTCACAGATTGTAGCTTATCTGCCCACAAAGAACCCCTATGCAGCCGCCAGCCATGATGCTAGACTGCATCCTTAGGATGCAGGCAAGCCACTCTGTGCTCGGTTGCTCTGTGGTTGCTGATGACTTTAGGCCTTCCCAGAAGCTCTACAGTCTTTCTCCTGTGTCTAAACACTTTGTGCGTAATGAAGATGGTGTGTCATTGGGTCCCTTCATGGCCCTAATTCAAGTCGAGGTCTTCATAAAAAGCTGGTTCGTATTCTAATTTTTTCCTTCCTCTTTTGTATATTACCCTTTATTTATTCTTGATTTATTTATTTTCTTATTACCTCGTTGGAAGTTCACATGAAAGAATTTTATTATTTAATGGTTTTTTTTTTTTTTTCAAAGTTTGATTGCTACAAGAAGTAGGAGTGGGTGAATTTGAACCTAATAGTCATAAGGGAGACTAAACAAAACCACCGAATTGCAAATTTGCAATACCTTTAACATTATTTAGGTTGATCTTTATGTATAATTTACGTGGGTTTTATCAAAGGGATCAATATAACACCTTTAAACTATAAAATGGTCATTGATATAATTAATCATCAAATTAACTTAGAAATTAAGGTCAAATTCTACTATTTAAATTTAATTACCCCTATATTTTATTATTTTTGTTATGATAGTTTTTATGACATTTTTAGAACTGCTTTTCTATCTTAGTTAATTTAGGTCAAATAATAATTGATGGGCAAAAACAAAATGTTTAATTGTTTGGGTAAGCTATGTAGATATTTTGACAACTTTGACTTTTCTTTGAGGTTAATTAATTTTTCTAAGGTAGTTTAGGGATACAATTTTTTTTTTTTCATTACTGCTAACATGATCTATTGAAATTTGTACATAATTAAAGTGACATGATTTTTCAAAATTGTGCATAATTAAAGTGGTGAATCTAGTGAACATGATGTTGCTTTAATCAAACAGTCAATTTATCAACTGCAAAAAAAAAAAAAAAAAAAAAAAAAAAAAAAAAAATTTATCATTAGAATGACTTTCCCAACCGTCATATTAGTATTTCACCTCTAGCTAGCTAGTGGTCCAGTACCACCTCAAGGCATTACACACCTCATTCCCTGGTATGATTTCCATAAACTACTTCACACACCAAATACAATTATGTCATGCGATTGATGAATGAAATATGGTATCTAATCGGAGCTCTTCATAGGTTCCAATTGAAAGATGCAATTCTTGAGGGAGGAATTCCATTCAAACAGGGTATATGGCATGCACGCCTTCGAGCATCTAGGCTTGGGTCCTAGGTTCAATTGGGTTTTTAACACAGCAATGTTTAACCACACTAATATTGTTATTAAGAAGATTCTCGAGTCTTACAAGGGCTTTGAGCAACTCAGACAACTAGTTGATATTGGTGGAGGTCTAGGAGTTACTCTTAACTTAATTACTTCTAGATACCCCGATATCAAGGGCATTAATTTTGACTTACCACATGTTATTCAACATGCTCCACCTTATCCTGGCATTATTTTAATTCATAATCTCCATTTTTCAAGGATTGTTAGGTTTTTAGACCCCTTAAAACAACAATTGGATTAATCTAGAAAATTAGCCAAGTGATTAACTTAGTCAAATTATGCAATTCTAGGTCAACACAATCTTATAATCATATCAAGCATATAAAGCAGCGGAAATATAAAGAACACAAAGATATGATCACCCAGGAAAATCAAACCGGTAAAAAACCTAGAGAGGATTTAACCTAACTATCCTCAAGGTAAACTTCAATCCACTATATGAAAGAATCAAAGTTTATACAATAAGACTTACAAGCCCCCACGCTTGACTTCTTATTGCTACCCATTAGTAGAACTTACTGACACGACCACGTGCAAGCTCCGAATCCACGGACTCCTTCTTTCTTGGATTCTCCACAAGATACAAGCACCCCCACTTATTTTTCTTTAAGCTCCAATGGCAGCAACTAAGTTGATCATCAAGATGCAGATAACATCTTCTCCTTGAAAACCCTAAGCTTTGTGTAAAGAAAAATTCCTCAAGGATCTCACAAGAGATTCACACAAAACCGCAAATATGAGCAACCAGAGCATCCTCTAAAACGTGGCTAGGGTTTGCCTTATATACCTAGGGCAAAAACATAAAACTCTAAACGTTTTAGGAGTTAGGGCTGAGTTGGAAATTCTGCAGAAAAAGCAATCTGACCGACTTTCAATCGATCGAGTCTAAGCTTCGATTAATCGAGCCAGGCCAAAAGTAACAAATACTTTTGCAGCCTCTCGATTCCAACTTTACATAAAAGATATAACTTTGAGCAAGCCTAAACAAGACTAAACAAACTGTTTTCATGGTTTGCCAACATTACACATTAGAGTTCTAAATACATAAAATCCTAAGTCTTTAGAACCTAACAAACTCCCCCTTTCGCAATCTGTGACAAAACACAAATTAAAAACTCAAAGTTTACAAATAAAAGCCCTTTACAAAAATAATGCTCATAACAACAAATTCAATCCTAACTACTATCCATCAGTTGCAAGTGTAGACAACAGCTCAATTGAATCAACCTGTATATTCTTGAAACACTCAACAAACGCATAAACGCATGTGTGTTAGAAAAAACAGTAAATCAACAAGTATGTAAACTAACTCTCCCCCTAAGTTAGATACAACAACTCCCCTTTAAACAAAGCATTCTTATATTTTTCACACAACACAAAATAAAGACATATATCAATGAACAGCTCATAAATATAAATCAATAAACAGTGAACACAAGAATCAAGAATCATATATCAGAATAAATGTATCTCCCCTAACATGCATAGCCCAAAAACACTATCAAATGAAAGTATACACAGTGAAGCATCTAGATACAATCTAATATCTCCTCTAGCTCCGCAAAACACAAAAGAAAACTCCCCTTAACTACAAAATCTCCTCTACAAGTGACAAAACTCTACCCTCATTTTTTGTGACGGAATGCCAAAGGATGATCATAAGTAATCATCAAAAGGAGGTGGTGAGGGTGAATGGTGAAAATGTGCCAAATCAGCTCTCAACGCACGTAGCTCATCAAGCAAGTCCACCAAAATTTGACCATGAGCTGCCTGAACAGTCATGACAGTTTCCAAGGTACGACGAATATTGAAGTCATTCGAAGGAGGTGGAGGAACATTAGCAGCAGTAGCATCACTAACAGGATCAGCAACATCCTCACCAGAAGGACCTGTAGAAGAAGAAGGAGGGGGTGCGGTACCAGAAGGCTCAGACCTAGGGTGTTTAGAGCCAACTCGAAGATGAGCAGCCCTCTGCCTAAAAAAAGACGCACCAATGGGAACAATAACATGAACGGGCTCAGAGGAAGGGAAATCATCTAGACCAAGATATAACAAAATCCTATGAATAAAAATAGAATGAACAAGAGCATGAGTTGAAGATGAACTCCTATAAACTTCGTTCAAAGAATGAAGAAACAGATGAGAAAAACTGATGGGAGCATCAGTAACAAGAGCGTACAAAAATACACACCACTCAAGAGGAATGGTATGGAGATGAGAGATGGGCCACATAGAATGACATGCTATCCTAAAGAAGAGATAGTGCAACTCAGATAACTTAGCAGTGGTGATCCTAAGATCAGAACCCTACTGGATAAAAGACCCAGTGATGTATGACATAACAACATCCAAAGGAGGTGACTCATCATAGGGATAGATAGGGTGCTGGACCCAAGGTACCCCTAGAGCATTAGCCACTACTGTAGGAGTAATGGTGTACTTTACACCTCGTATCTAACTCTTTACCAAAGTGTTGGAATCATAGCTGCAGATAGAGATGTTCGAAAATAACTCTCTAATCAGTGTAGCTGGAGGAGGAGGATCAGAAATATCCAACAGAGGTAACTAGCCCCGACGCTCAAAATTTGCCCTAATGGCAGGATCAACCTCATCTAACACAATAGAACGCTCAACCCATATCTTTCTCTTAAGGTTTAGAGTGTCAAAGATCTCTTGGTTTTTCTCACTAGAAAACCTCACACGGTCAAAGGGAGGAGGAGAAGGTAAGGGAACAGACCTACGAGCTCTAGTCTTCCTAGGCATGATGCTAAGGAAAGCACAAAGACACAAAGACAGCACCAAAAAGATCAAAACAAAACACAAACCAAGGGCAGACTGCAAGTTAGTAAAAAAAATATAGAACAAAAATCTATATGATGCATGAACAATCACAATGTCATGATGCATGTTCTAATGCAGTAAAACTAAGTTTAATTTCACAAAATTGGCTTGAGCATAGAGTTTCTAACAAAAACCCCAAAATTTTAAAACCACTTGTTAAGTTTTAGGAAAAATTTGAATAATTGATCATCACACAAGCTATAATACACAATATAATGATCAATTACATCAATTCAACAAGCCAATTGCATCAATTGAACCCAATTTGAATAAAATCCCCAATTTGGATTAATTGCAAGCCCTAGAATATTTAGTTTCTCACAAATCACAAAATTGATCAAATTAAACCATCAAGATCATGTTTAAATCATATCCCACCAAAAACCCAATGATCAATTTCAGAAACTATGGCATGAATCATCAAAAACCCCAATTAGTAAAAAGTCCGAAAATCCCAAATAAATGCATGAATTTATGCATGAATATATGAAATAAAATGCAAAAGGAAGGGTAAAAAGGACATACAGGTGTTGGGAGAGGAAAACTTAGCAAAAAATTTGGAGAAAAACGACAAAAATTTGATGTGGAGCCTAGTCCAAATCGGAGAGAGAGAGAAAAACTTGAAAAGTTTTGAAAAAGTGAGTTTGAAAGAGTCAAGATCTGATTTTTTAAAAACCTAATTCGTGATATTAGATTGATCGAAAATTACTTTCGATTGATCGAAAGAACCCGAGACTTCTTAAAAATTGTAAGCACAATTTCGATCGATCGAAGAACAGATTGGATCAATCAAAACAGATAGAGGCTTACTAATTTTTGAGAAAAAACACAGTTTTGGTAAAAACAACCATATTTTGGGCAAGAACACTTCAAAGCATTGAAATTGAAAACTAAACTGCATGAGTATGAGATGAAATGCTTTTTCAAAAACCCAAGTTTTAAACCCAGTTTTTCCTAAAAAAAATTCAATCATTCTCCCTTTAAATTCTTCAAGCAACAAATATGTTGTGTATAATACTTAAGATATTTTCAAACTTGGTTGGTCAAACCAAAAACACACACAATAACATGTACAAAGTTTAGCAAAGAGTAACTTGTGTAGTGTGTGCAACTAGCAAAAACTTGAGATACATGTGAGGTGATATGTGAATAGAAATCAAACACAAAGTCTACAAAATTCATCACATAGAATTTGAAAGAGACTATCACCAAAAGAGTTACATCATATAACTTTCACATCTCCTAGAACAAAAGCTTGCAATTATGTAAGTTTCTTGATTTTGCCTCATAATATAAACACCAATTTTAATTTAATCAGAAACTTATTAAAAAGTCAAGATAATGTACACACCAATTTTAATTATGTGATTTGGCATCAAGCCTAATAGTACACACTAATTTTAAGCATTACGCAATTAAACCGAGGCTACACCTTATGTTCTTTTTGTGCATGTGCTACACTTTCTCGAGCACAAAATCTTACGATATGCACTAAGGTGTTCATGATTGGCTAGTGAACAGTGGTGAGATGGTTATTTATGCATTTCTCAAAAGGTTCAAGTCCGCCAGTCAAAGACATGTGACTTCAAGATTAAAACAAAGTGATCAAAAACCATAAACATCTTTCCCACACAACATGCATTACAAAGCTTCAACTAGTAAAGTGCAATAAATAAGCTCATTAAAGCTAAACAAGGTACATAAGACATGTTATGTGAAAATAAATTGACCAACCTTATTTTCAAAAACCAAGAACAATAATGCCAAACACAATTTGCTTCCTTTTTATTTTTTATTTTTTTTATTATTATTAAAAAAAGAGAAAACATAATAAATCCTAGAATGAAATGCATGAATGTTATGCAATGCAAATCCTAGAACAAAAAAAAAAAAAAAAAAAAAAAAAAAAAAAACAAAAACTAAAGAACAATGGTCATAAAGAGTAGAGCATTGAAACACAAGGACCATGTCAGAAAGTCTTAATTAGATCGAGTTTTTTGCATCCAAAATCTTTTAGATACACCATTAGCATTGAAGTTCTTAATTAGATCGAGTCTTTTGCATCCAAAATCTTTTAGATACACCATTAGCATTGAAGTTCCTATTCACGTTCGAGTTATTTCCAACTCCAAGATTGGAATAAAGGTTTAAAGTCTTTACCAATTCACCAATGAGTGCCATAGGATCTTGTGCTTGAGCCACATGCACTTTTGGTTTGTTTGCTCTCTTAGCAGCTTGAAGCTTGTAATAGTTAGGACGAATGTGTCCAGACTTTCCACAAAAATGACAAACCCAAGCGGGTTTACCATGCATCTTGTCCTTAGAAAAGGTAGACTCCTTAGGTTTAGACTCTTTCAGATTAACCCTAATCTTCCTAGATGGTGAAACTTCTATGGGTTTGACATCCTCACTCACAGGGGGTTTGACAGTTTCACTCACAACCTCACTCACAAAAGGTTCAGAAGAAGATGAAGAGACAAATTTTGTGGAATGGGATGTAGACACAGAGATGCTTTCAACAAAACCTAAACCAGATTTGTCAGAAGGATACTTTTGAACACTCAACATTTGATCAAGTTTAGAACTAGTAGATCTAGCAACAGATAAATCAAGTTCTAATTTTTTAACCTTATCAATCAAAAGCATATTCTCAGTTTTCACATTGTTCAAAAGTTCATTAGCGTTAAACAATTTAACAAGCAAATTCTTCTTATCTAGCTCAAGAAATTCAATTTTCTTCAGGCCAAGTTCAACATTTATAGCATCATTTGCAGCAACTTTACAAAGTTTATTGTAGGCCTCTTGAAGATCTGCATCTTTAGAGAGTTCCCCATCAGAAGGGTTCTCTTCAACAAAAACACTTTCATTGACTATAGCAGTAGTAGTGAAAGCAATGAAGTTTCCATTCTTGTCATATCCAGACTCATCATCAGAAATCTCATTATCACTAAGGGTTACAGCCATAGCTTTACCCTTAGACATTAGAAAAGTTGGACATTCAGATTTCACATGACCATATCCTTGGCATCCAAAACATTAAGAACCCAAAGAATTATTAGAAGATTGACCTACTTTTTCTCTAGGTTTTTCAGTGTTACTAACCTTAGTGGGATCATTCTTCCTAAAATTTCTAGGTTTAGCAGTGTTTGTATTTCTTGCCTTTCTGTTACTATTCCTAAGAAAGTTTTTAAAGTTCTTGGCAAGGTAAGCAATCTCTGTAGTAAAGAGCTCATCATCAAATCCACAAATCTCAACATCATCAACTGACTTAAGAGCCATTGACTTGGATTTGCTAGTTTTGGGTAGGTCCAACTCATAGGACTGAAGAGATCCTACAACCTCATCAACAGGGATGGAGTCCACATCCTTGCTCTCAGTAATGGCAGTCACTTTGGGTCTAAAATCTTCAGTTAAAGATCTAAGAATCTTCCTAACAATTTTAGGTTGATCATAGATTTCACCTAAATTGTATGCAGAATTAACAATATCATTCAGCTTAGCATAGAATTCATCAAAAGTTTCATTATCAGACATCCTAATGCTTTCAAATTTAGAAGTTAATTGCTGCAATTTATTAATCTTAACTACCTTTGTGCTTTTATGCACAGTTTGGAGGATATTCCAAGCAGTGTAAACAACCTCAACATTAGAGATTCTCTTAAATTCCTCTATAGAAACAGCGTTAAAGATAGCATTCATAACTTTGCTATTGAACATAGCTACTTCTTTTTAAGAAGTTTGCCACTCACTCACAAGAGTAGTGGGCTTCTCCCATCTGTACTCAATGGAATTCCAAACCCTCTCATCAATAGATTTCAGGAATGCTTTCATCCTTACTTTCCAATAAGCATAATTATTCCCATCAAAGTGAGGAGGAATAATAAGAGAGTGTCCGTGTTCCATGACAACAGGGGTCAAAGATCAGCTTTTAGATCAAAAGATCTACAATAAGAGAGCTACCTACTCTGATACCACTTGTTAGGTTCTTAGACCCCTTAAAACAACAATTGGATTAACCTAGAGAATTAGCCAAGTGATTAACTTAGTCAAATTATACAATTCTAGGTCAACATAATCATATAATCATATCAAGCATATAAAGCAGCGAAAATATAAAGAACACAAAGATATGATCAACCAGGAAAACCAAACCAGTAAAAAACCTGGGGAGGATTTAACTTAGCTATCCTCAAGGTAAACTTGAATCCACTATATGAAAGAATTGAAGTTTATACAATAAAACTTACAAGCCCCCACGCTCGACTTCTTATTGCTACCCACCAGTAGAACTTATTGACACGACCACGTGCAAGCTCCAAATCCACGGACTCCTTCTTTCTTGGATTCTCCACCAGATACAAGCACCCCCGCTTGTTTTTCTTTTAGCTCCAATGGCAGCAACTGAGTTGATCATTAAGGTGCAGATAACATCTTCTCCTTGAAAACCCTAAGCTTTGTATAAAGGAAAATTCCTCAAAGATCTCACAAGAGATTCACACAAAACTACAAATATGAGCAACCAGAGCATCCTCTAAAATGTGGCTAGGGTTTGCCTTATATACCTAGGGCAAAAACATAAAACCCTAAACGTTTTAGGAGTTAGGGCTGAGTTGGAAATTCTGCAGAAAAAACAATCTGGCCGACTTTCGATCGATTGAGTCTAAGCTTCGATCGATCGAGTCAGGCCGAAAGTAACAAATACTTCTGCAGCCTCTCGATTCCAACTTTACATAAAAGATATAACTTTGAGCAAGCCTAAACAAGACTAAACAAACTGTTTTGATCATGGTTTGCTAACATTACACATTAGAGTTTTAAATACATAAAATCCTAAGTCTTTAGAACCTAACAAGGACTGTCATGTTTCACAAAGATAAAATTTGATTAATATTTTTATAGTTTGTGGTGTTAATTTGTGTTATAGATGTGGAACATATAGGAGGAAATATGCTCGAAAACGTTCCTAAAGGGCACACCATTTTTATGAAGGTGAGTTTCATATTTTGTAGGCATATTTTGTATTGATTGATTTATACATACGGTCAATTCTAACTAATAAATAGAGAATTTATAACTAATCCAAATTTTAGGGAGTAAAACTTAATTGTTGTTGTTATCTGTTTTGATTGACTTTTACCCTTGACCCTTTTTTTTTTTTTTTGAGGAAAAATTGTACCCTTGACTTAAACTCAAATACATTATTGATTGATTTGTGTAGCATAGGAAATGGTTTTCTTCCTATTAGATTGCGTCCAATTTTTGGCAACGACACTATATATTATACGAAGTGGACTATCATTTTCTATTAGAAACAAGTCTAGGCAGACTAATCAATGTCAAGTGATAGTCCACCTCCTCCTCCCGCACTATATACCATCAAAAAAAGACTAAGCTTAATATTGGATAGCAATTGAGTTAGGATGGTATCACTTTAAGAGCACCACATACAACCCTTTGTATGCGATTTTTGGGTTATAGGGATTTTCAAGTAGGTAGGCTTGCTTGTCAACCATATGGTTTTTAATGTGAGATTTTATTCAAATTTGTATTTGAAAAATTCATGAGTTGAGTTCTCTTGTTAGGTTCATAAAAGAGTTGTTTCAACAATTCGGTGGAATCTTAATCTCATGTTTTTTACCAACATAATGCAAATATGAAATAAACAAATCATATATCAGTTAAGCACAGATTGAATAAAAATAGACAAATATTAGAAAATCATGAAGTTAATGTAGAATTTGATGAATTACCATTGTAGGGATGATAGGCTCAGTAGTATATGTTGGGCCGGAGGCCTGGTCCGAGGATGCTTAGTAGTCTGAGGACGGGTAAACGTTGTTATGGAAGTTGGCATTAGTGAATAAAGAAAAGGGTTTGGTCATGATAGCCCGAGAAGGTGGTCCGAGGATGAATGCATCCTCAGCTGAGCAAAGCCGAGGCCCAAAGGTGTGATCTACCATCCAGGGCAACATTCCAAGAGGTTTTGTTGATAAGGACAAGCATCCCGAAAGCACAGAATAGAGGAAAGCCATATAATATCTAAGAGAAAGCTGCTACCACCGCATTAAATGCTCTATAGCTAACTCTCTGGCTGCATTAATAAGGAAATGATACCTAAACAGTAATTTTCAGCCTTACAGTTGCTCCCCAAAGATTTTAGGAAGGTGCTGATGGGACATGAATCAACACCTGCAATCTAATCTATACGTGGAGGGTAGAGATGAGGGAATGAAGATAGTATAAAATAGAGAGAAGACCTAGGAGAAAGGGATTGGAGAATTAAGAGAAAAGCCTAAGAGAAAAGCCATATAGTATCTAAGAGAAAGCTGCTACCACCGCATTGAATGCTCTGTAGCTAACTCTGCCCGCATTAATGAGGAAGTGATACCTGAACATAAATTTTCAACCTTACAACTGCTCCCCAAAGATTTCAAGAAGGTGCTGATGGGACAAGAATCAACACTTGCAATCTAATCTACACGTGAAGGGTAGAGATAAGGGAATGAAAATAGTATAAAACAGAGAGAAGACCCAAGAGAAAGGGATCGGAGAATTAAGAGGAAAATACTATAGCAACAAGAACTGTGCTTGTAATCAAATTCAAGAGATATATACAAGAACTGATCTCCTCGAATTGTGCTGATGACGATTTTCTTTAGACAAAACCAGTCTATCTTTACTTTATTGTCATCTGAATTCATTATAATTGTTACCCAACTCATTAGAGTCTAGTTTTCCAACTTACTCTCTACAAATTCTTTGTATTGGGCTCTTTGGGCCTAGATCCTTTTACCTTTTGGGCTTAGGACTCAATTTGTGCCCTTACAACCATTATATATGATGATAAAGTTACAATCACATTTCTTACCCAAAAAAAAAAAAAAAAGTTACAATCACATGTAACCTTATCACTACTAATCCAAATTTAAAATATATATATATATATATATTTATAAAAATAAAAAACTAGAATTACCATGTGACATGATAGAGCTAACCGTCATAGCGTTGGTGTTTTTATTTATTTATTTATTTTTATTTTTATTTTTTTATATATATTTTTTAATTTGAGTTACTATTTGGACTTGATAAATATACAATTGATTCATCTGATGCGAAACTTCCTTTTTTTTTTTTCATCTGAATTATAAATAGCATTAGGATTTATTTGGTGGTTGTTAGTAGTTGGACATGTGCGTCTTGTATGTCCAATTCCTAATGTCGTTAGCTAAGGAGTATTTCTATAACTACAAAAAAACGAGGCTATCTCAGCATTTTTAAAGCACTGGGATAGCCCTAAAAAGCGTTAGTATATACCAAAAAGGCCTATCCCAGCGCTTTGTAGCGCTACGCAATAAGTGTGGCAATAGGTCCACCCTTTTGAAATTGCCAGTATAGGTCATTTTAGATATAGAAATAAGCCCTATACCAGCATTTTGGAAACGCCGTAATAGGCCCTGGCTATACCAGCAGTTTTAGAAATGCCATTACATGGTATTTAGAGAAAGAGAAATACATCATATACCAATGGTTTTAAAGCGCTGTAATACGTACTGTTTATGCCAGCGCTTTTAAAACCATCGGTATAGGTCATTTCAGTATTATAAAAATAAGCCCTATACCAGGGTTTTTAAAATGCCGTAATAGGCCCTGCCTATACTAGCGATTTCAAAATTGCCACTACTTTTTTTTTTCAAGCACCTATAATAAACTTGTAATACATATTTTCCAAGCACCTGTAATGTAATCAAAATACAATACCACTTTAAACCAATAAACCATATCAATAAATATATACCAAATAATACATCCCAAATGTCTAGAATGTTATGCACAAAATAATACATCCAAAATGTTTAGAATGTTATGAACAAAATAATACATTCCAACTGTGTAGAATGTTATGCACAAAAGAATACATTCTAATTATCTAGAATGTTATAATAAAGTTTCCAACTATGACATACATATATATCAAAGTTTGAAACTTTATTATAAATATCAAAATGTCAAACTAGTTATTCCAAAATAAGGCCCACAATCTACATCATCATTGCCTAATGCCTGTCATCTGATGATAAGCGTTGAACACTGGGAGAATGGACATCTGCAGTCGAATGATCATCACCATCCTACAAATTTATAAACACACAATGAATTAGATTATTTAATAACGTTAGTAACTGAATGACACACTATCACTAGTCTATTACCAATTGAACAAATTACATAACTACATGAATAACGTGATAAATTCAAGTTAGTCTTCATATAGGTCATTGGTTCTTCCTTATGTCTTTGTCTTAAATTAAATAGGTATTTTTGTAATTGAAAAATGTAGCAAATCATAATTACTAATTATTACTAGATTCATAATATTATCTTATGTCACAAAACACATAATTTAACTTGTTAAAGGTATATTCAATAAATAAAAATAAAAATAAAAAGGTTTGTTAAAGGTAAAAACTAGGGATCCAGTGGGATAGTTGAAATAAGGTAGCTCTTAAACTACGCTACCCACCTTGTTAATCTGAGATTGAGTGGCTTTGTAAAAGTTTAGGACACTAGTTAGTAACATAGATGAACTTATAAACTATGTTTTTCACCTAATCTTAGATTGATACTTCCTGCGGTTTACCAAAGCATTTGGAAACAAGCACTATATCTTAGAGTGCAGATTGTGAGTGACACCCATCCATGGCAACACAAATATGGGTGGTATTGTTGATATCATTCAGGTTGTACCCTATACCTTCTAGACCCGTTTTACTTTCGTCAAACTTTGTATCCTATGCAAACTCTGCTACTGTCCAGCATCATGCTTTTATTTGAAAGCAACACATGGTAGGCAGAATATGAGGAAACAAAATCTTAGGCATTTCTCTAATCTTAACAGAAAGCATCACATGTATGGAGGCCCAAAAAGAACCCCAGAAACTAAAACATTAATTTACTAAATTTTTGGGTAGTAAGTAATCAACTTCAATACATTAAATAGAAACAAAAGCCAAACCTAGTTCAGCATTGAACCATGGAACCAAAAATTGCTAAAATATGATAGGAGTGCACCCAAAAAAAAAAAAAAAACAAAAAAAAAAAAAAAACAAAAAAACACAAAAGATGAAAGTTGATTACTTGCTGTGTACTGTATTTCTACAACCTCAAGTTATAAAAAATGTGGCAAATGGACTTCAAACCTTTTTACCTGAGAGATAGTAAATAGTGGGTTCAGTTGATAAAACATTTTCCTCATCAGCATCACTTAAGCTATCAAGGCATCAACTCTACTACATTTCTCCATCAAGGCATCAACTGTACTACATTTCTCCGTCAACACAACTACTTAAGCAGTTAGCTCCTTAACCCTCTGGTCTGTTGCAGTGGATGTCGATGGTGGTGTACAGTCTTCCATGATCCTTGTATGAGTGCCAGATGAGTTTGGTCCATAGCCTACCCCCAGAACACGGCCACCTCTCTCTGCACGCATAACTTGTGCAAATGCATCATCAGCTTGCCATAAAACGCCTCCCTCACCAGCCTCACCTTGCAACTGTGATCCTAACGACAATAGCTCTTTCATCTTTGCATAATACTCACCAATAAACAAGACAACATATTAGCAACGTTTACAATAACACACTTGACAACATGAGTAAGGTATTATTTAAAGAAAACTATATTTGTGAAGTTTGCTATAGATCTTGAAAAAGAAAAACCCACATGAACAAAATCTTAAAAGATTACATTTGGATTTCATGATTTAGATTCAAGAGATTTGGAAAACAATTATTTGTATAAATTGTTTAATTTATATTTAACAACACGTGGTCATGATGAGAATTTTATTTTGATATTTTTACTCAAAAAAAAAAAAAAAAAAAAACTTGTAATGGTATATTATGAATTTCGAATGACATCTTATACTTAAGCATATCAAATCCACATATTAATAAAAATCAAATTACTCCATATTATTATACTTTCGTTTCTTATTCAGGATATATATTATTTTGATAAGAAAAAGGGATGTTAATCATGTTATATATATTTTTTATTGAAGGGATGCATTGCTCTTTTTATTTTTAGTTTATGTAACTTTTAAGATCCATAGGTCAGTAAAATCATTCAAACTAGTTTGCAAACTTTTTATTAAAATTTCTAGTACCATTGGTTATCGCATGTGATGCACAGATTAATAAAGAATCACATAAAAGCTAATACTATCTTGAATAACATAATTGAAATTAAATAATAAAACTAATATGTGATCCTGATGCTCTTTCATCTTTGCCTAATACTTACCAATAAACAAGACACATATTAGCAACGATTACAATAACACACTTGACAACATGAGTAAGTTATAATATCTCTCCATGTACTTTCTATATAATACTTACAATGTTTGCTACTGCTTTATCTGTAACAGCAGAACCATTCTTGCGAAAATACACCTTTTCATAAAGCAACGCTCTCTCTATTGGCTTTCCATTATTTTTTTTCCTACAACATGGTAATTACATTCATTAAAGTAGAGCAACGGTGTTGAAACACATTTTCTTCTGCTTTAAAATGCAAAATAATTTAAGTTTTGTTATTTTTTTTGTATGTTACTAATATATACAATTTAGTTTTTACAAGGAAATCCACCGTCTGGGCATAGCTTCAAGATCCACAAGTATGCATCTCCTCCTACTTACTGCGTCGGACTTTGTTATCTCTAGACAATACCTACGAACATTTCAACAACGCTACTACCAATTACAGTAACAGGCTAATATATTCTTCAAGTCTACTAAATATAATACTCTTAAACATAGATCATATAAAAACAAAACATATATAATACTAAAAATAATAATACCATGCCCCGATCAGAAAACCAATACTCCACCAATACGTGAAACTGATCGACATCAACCTTGAGCGGTTCCACATTGGGTACATCTTCCTAATCAAGGCCCTCCTTGTCGTACTTCTCCTTCAAATAAGCTTAATTTATGGCTCCTCCACAGCTTCCCAATTCGTGGCAAATCCCACTTCCTCTACTTGGCAAGTTCGATGCAATTTGCAGGAATTATACATCGCCCCTACCATGTGTAAAGTTGAGTTAACATCTGTCATATTTTCAATATAATAACAAACTTGCATAATGCTTAGAACAAGTAATAAAAAAACCTTTACAATTGTTTTTTAGTGTATTACCTGAACGGCTGCCCAACACTTGTTCTTATATTCTTGTGGCACTAAAGGCCAACAAACGTAATTAATTGGGCACATGTTTGACATTCTAGATAGTGTTCCCAACCCCCTTGCCCAACATCCAGCATTTTTGCCAATCGACTAGCCCGCTTTATTTACTTTCAAGAAGAGTTTTTTCCCTAGGGGAAGATTCCAAATGTCATCAAACCTATTAGGCCCACGTTTCTTAGGTACATTGTCCACTCTAGTTATTGATACGTCCTCAATATCTATTAAACCACCAACAAGTTGTATAAAATTATAAAGTACTTATAATTTCAAACTATGAGATTAAAGAAGAAAAAGAGCAAACCTATAGCCATAATTTGCTCTTTTTACAAAACAAACAACACTCCCAATATAAAATACACCGCCTTTTATCTCCATGCAAGCCACTTGCTCGCTGCAAATCAACAACCCACCACAGTAGAATATTTGAATTTACTTAGAGGAAGTAATATAAATTGACAATGAATTGAACAATAATATCACAATATTCACAAGACAATCATAACGCATCAATGTTTTTTACTCTAGTTTATCTGACGGTACGAAAACAGGGAGAGGTGTGCAACGACATACAAACTAGAAGATATGCTCCAAGGGTAAAGTGAAAGCTGAAATGAAGTACTCCAAGGTCTAATCTGTCAATACAAGATCCAACAGTTAGAATTGAGATGTTCCTAAAAATTTTATTCCATAAATAATTAATTGTGTCTTAATCACTATCCTTAATAAAACATTAAATGAGGGAAAAGCGTATGATAATTGAAGATATTTAACAAAAAAGTATGATATTTTATTTTAAACTCTGGGTATTTTTTTATGAGGAAAATAAAAAGAATATGTAGCAAGCTGTAATTGATGGATTATAAACTGAGACAAATGGATTAATTATATGGGTCTCTTTGCAAGATGGAGAGAGTTTGTGAAGCAAGATTCTCCAACTCCTCACTAGAAATTTCTATCTTCAAGAGATAGAAAGCACAACCAAACGTAGCAACAACTAGACAGACTAGGGTTTAGGGGTGTAGGGTGGTGACAGGAAGGTGAAGAAGAGCAGATAAAGAAACCAAACCCATCTTGCAAAGAATAGATAATACTATTTTCCCTAGAATTTTTGGTGCAACTGAATCTAAAGAAGCATAGGAACTTTTTAAAAAGCAATTTAGTGGCTATGATAAAGTAACTTTTATTAAACTACAAAATCTTTGAAGAGAATTTGATAACTTGCAAATAAAAGAAAATGAAACTATGCAAGAATTTTTCTCTAAAGTTGTAGCAATATAAATGATCAAAAAATTGTAGAGAAAGTACTAAGAAGTTTGTTAATAAAATATGAACATGTGGTTGATGCAATTGAAGAAGTGAAAGACTTATCAAAGCTTACACTAGATGAGCTTTGTGGATCTCTTGAAGCATATGAAAAAAGGGTGGACAGATTTTCTACTCAATCTTTTGAACAAGCATTTCAATCTAAAGTAAAAATTACAGACAATAAAAACACAAAAAATGTGGACTAGCTTTGTAAAGACAAGGACACATGATAAAAAATGGTGAAGTAAAAACATCCACCTGATATTTATGTGGACTAGCTTTGTAAGATCAATTGGCAGTGTTCCTCCAAGACAAAGTTCTTTCAAGTTCCTGCACATCATATATTTCCAACCTTTAAAATATGATTAGAGGACAAAACTAGAAAACTAACATGCTTTAAGGACCATATGTCATGACAGCATAAATAGACCAATACCCATATTGCATTTGTAAAGAATTAATCTTTCCCTAAAATAATAATCCATACGCAGAAACCAAAAAAACATAAACAAATAGAGGGGAAGCATGTAAAACGGATTCTTCCATATAAAAGAAAAGAAAAGAAAAAAAAAAAATAGAGGGCAAGCTATACTGTCGAGGATGTGTTCGGCGGCTGAGGGAAGGGAGGAGTCTGAGGATGGTTGCGATGGTTGTTAAGGATGGTAGCAGTGACAGTTGGTAGGTAAGACCGGTGGCAAGATGGAAGGCGAGGAGGACGGTCGAGCAAGTGGCGGGCTGGATGGCGGTGGGATGGGTAGGCCGATTGGCGAGGGAGTGAGAGGGAGAGTGAGAAAGAGTGAGGTTCAACTTTTTTTTTTTTTTTTGGATATTTGAGTGAGAGACCAAAAGTTTTGTTTAAGGGTTGTGTGGGAGATCAAAAGTTTAAGTGGGAACCGAAAATTTGAGTGGGAATCCTGAAAATTTTATTGTGGCAAAATTTAGACTTATTGTGGTGGTTCTAAAACCGCTACAATAAGTAAATAGGTTTATTATGGTGAAATGCTACTTTGCTGCAGCAGTTATCAAAACAGTCATAATAAGTATGACAACGTCAATAACTATTGCAGCGGTTTTAAATTGCTGTAGTAGGTAATAACTAGGTGAAGTCCTATTAAAGCGGTGTTAAAACTATCGTAATAGCTCTTTCAAAAATAATAATTCTTAAAAAAAAGGAATTACAGCACTTTCGAAATCTAAAAGCTAGAATATTATAAGTACAATTTTGAAAGCTAGAATATTATTAACTCTGAAATTACATGCGTGTTAGCACTTTTGAAATCACAAGTACAATTTTTAAACCAACAAAAATGACTAAAATACCCCCCCACAACCTAGAAAATGACCGAAATACCCTTGAAACCTAAAAAATGATCTGGTTTTTTTTTTTTTTTTTTTTTTTTTTTTTTTTTTTTTTTTTTTTTTTTTTTTTTACAGTACCCAGGCCCATGTAGAGATAGGGATCCTGGGCCTTATGCTTGTGGTTTGGTGGACTGGGTTTGGTTCACTGCAGCTATATTGGGCTTATTACAAACCAAGTTGTGCACAAAATATGGACCCTACAACAAATACACATCCATACATACAAAATATATACATATTGTATAGTAAAGAACAGTAAAGGAATAGTAGAAGGTAAATTAAAACGTCAGGGATCCTCAGAATGATGAATAATATTTCATTATTTCTCGAGTTTTTAATACATTTAGTCATTTCTCCACTGGGATATGTTACAAGGTCCAACTAAGTTCAAAAGTCACAGACTTAGATAGCTCTTTTTGGCTTCTAAGACTTGTGAGGTTTGAATCCCTTTGAATCCAAGTGTATCATCTAGTGTTTGTCTCAGGATCCTTCACAGAGTTTTCCCTCTTTTCTCCCTTTTTGAATTCTAAAGGAGTTTTTTAAAGGATATTTTCCCTCTAATTCACTATTGCTGACCCCTTTTTGCTGTTGACTCCATCCCCTTTTATAGTACCTCCTTAGGGTTTTTAGGGTACCACCAATTCCCTCAATTTGCTACCCTAGGTGCCAGAACCAATGTTGTGTCTGCAACATTGGTGGCTGGTCCCTTCCTTAATTTTTCATTATTTCCCCTTTTGAGGTCCCCCCCTCCCAAAAGCCCCTAACTAACCTTTCCCTTTTGAGAGGTCCAAAGGGTTGGCTTTCAATTCCCTTTTTCCAAAGCTTTTAGATGCTACTTTTCAGATCCACCTTTTGGGCTACTTCACCTTTTGTCATTTTCTCTAAATGGGCAGATTCTTCTCTATCAGGTTGAAAGATCCTCAGTCACCTTCCTTCATGGTCCACCTTCCTACATTCCCCGAGGTACTAGGCTTTTTCTTTTGGAATGCTGATTCCTAAGCCATTAGCCTTTTTTGAACCATGGGTAGCTAATGGGACGTATCCACCTTCGTTCTTTGTGTCTATAAGCATGCTCCCCTGAGCAATCCCAGTTGACTTTTATCTACATATCTCGAGGATCCTGGGCTTCTGCGAATCCCCAAGTATCCTAGTCTAGTCCCTTTTTGGGTTTCTAATGAGTTTTCTTCAAAAGGGCTAGGTTGAACTTCCTTTTTTCCTTTTTCTTTATTTTTTGAGGCCCAAAGCTTGCCCATTCATGGGTTTGGACCTCGTCTCACTTATCTTAAGTGGACCTTGATTGACAGATTTGGGCCTTTTCCCTTCCTTGAAGGCCTAATTGTGTTCTTTTTCTTAAATTTGTAATGCTTTGGACCTTGACATATAACTTGTGATTTTTGGACCTCAGCAAATGACAAAAATACCCCTAAAACCTAAAAAATGACCAAAATACCCTCAAAACATTAAAAGTGACGAGAAATGGTGGCAACGTGATTTGTGGACTTGATCCTCCACCTGCTCCACATCAGACCATTCCAAATTTATAGCCCTTAAACCTAAAAAAAAAAAAAAAAAAAAAAAAAACCCTTAAGGCCTAAAAAAATAACCAAAATACCCCCATAAACCTAAAATATGACCGAAATATCCCAAAAAAACTAAAAAATGACCAAAATACTATAGAGACCTAAAAATACCCCTTCAGCCTAAAAATGACCAAAATACCCCGTAAGCCTAAAAAAACAACCAAAATACCTCCTAAACCTAAAAAATGACCAAAATACACACACAACCTAAAAAATGAATGAAATACCTCTGAAACCTAAAAAATGACTACAATACCCCCAAAAACCATTGAAAATGACCAAAATACCCTTGAAATGTTAAAGGTGATGAAAATACCCCTAAGACCAAAATACCCTCAGTCATTTTTTAGGTTTATGGGGTATTTTGTTCAATTTTTAGGTTTCAGGGGTATTTCAATCATTTTTTAGGTTTCATGGTGATTTCGGCCATATTTAGGTTTCGAGAGTGTTTTAGTCATTTTTTATGTTCAAGGGTACGTATTTCGGTCATTTTTTAGGTTTTAGGTGTATTTTGGACCTTTTTTTTTTTTTTTTTTTTTTTTTTTAATGTTTTAGGAGTATTTTGCTCATTTCTTAGGTTTCGGGGTATTTCATTCATTTTTTAGGTTTCGGGGGTATTTTAGTCATTTTTTAGGTTTCTGTGTATTTTTATCATTTTTCAGGTTTCGGGAGTGTTTTGGTCATTTTTTAGGTTTTGGTTCTATTTCAGACATTTTTATGTTTAAGGAGGGTATTTTGGTCATTTTTAGGTTTAGGGAGGTATTTTGGTCTTTTTTTAGGCATTGGAGGTATTTTGGTCTTTTCTTAGGCATCGGGGGTATTTTGGAAAAGAGTAACCCCTATTACAGTGCTTTTAAAAGCACTGTAATAGGGTCTACTCATAAAGGAAAAGAGTAAGCCCTATTACAATGCTTTTAAAAGAGCTGTAATAGGGTCTACTCATAAAGGAAAAGAGTACCCCTATTACAGTGCTTTTAAAATCGCTGAGATAGGGTTTACTCTTTTCCTTCTGGGTAAACCCTATAGCCACAGTTTTAGAACTGTCGTAATAGACTGTTTACTAAAAAAAAAAAAAAGTAAAAAAAAAATTGAAAATTCAGCCTTATAGCAGCGCTTGTGAAACGCCATAATAGGTCCACCTATACCAGCAGTTTCGAAAACCGCCGCTATAGGATTCCTATAGAAGTAGTTTTGAAAGCGCAAGCTTTGATCTACCATGTGATATGACAGAGCCTACCATCATAGTTTAAAAATTATAAAACTAGAATTACTATTGGACTTGATAAATATACAATCTTTTGTGTCCTTATCACATTTTAAATTGGAAAACATAAAAGTAGGCAAAATTATACGAAACCTCCTTGTGGTTAATTTATTCATAAAACATGAAACTTTCTTGAAATTTTGAGTGTAACACTTGACCCCTACTATGGTGTTGTTTTCTCAACCATTAATTGTTTAACATGTTACATGCCTGCTTGAGGTTTCAAGTGTAACATTTAACCCCCTTGGGGGGTTTTTGAGTGTAATACAAAACCCTTTTGTGGTATTTGTTTTATGTGAAAATAATATGAACACGTGTCATCACATGAAAAAATTAATATCCCTATTAGTACGTGATGTGACAGAGTCTTGGACTTGATATAACACAATCTTTTTATGGCCCTATAATATTTTGAAGTAAAAACATAATAAATAAATAAATAATGCTAAAAATTCATAAAGTTACTATTGAATATGATTTGAATTTACAAAGTTAAAGTCAGTTGTGACAGGGACGGACCCAAGGGGGGCCCAGGTCCTTCTGGCTCTAATTTTTTTTATTTACTTATTATATTTTTTATTTTTGTAGTTGGGCTCATTTTCTTCCAAAACCTTAGGTCCCTTTCTTCTATAATTAGTCTAGTTAGCTTAGCCCAACTAGCAATTATTCAACCGAAAAACTTAACAAAAACAATAAAAGCATTCACAATGGTGATTGTATTTTAGCAAAAAAAATTATTTTACCACCAACGAACGAAAAAACCAAATGTTAATTGAGAAGCTAAAACTAAATTTTTTGCAAGTAGAGTAAATTGGTATAAATACCAGTTGATTGTAGTAAATTGTTAAAAAATAAAATAAACTTTTATTAAGATTATCTCACTTCGTTCGATTAAAAAACTTAAATTCTCTCTCTTCCTTTATAATTTTAATGAGTTGTTTATATTATTTTAAATGAAGTGGTAAAAAATAGAACTTTTGATGTTGGGTGTATCGTAAATTGAGATGGTAAAATAGAAAAAGTAGCTTTTTGGGGTGCTAAAAGCTAAAATTTTTATTATCACTATTGTGAATGCTCTAACTTAAAAACAATATTATTTTGTATGTTTTTGTCTTTATTGGTAGATGATTGCATCTTAATGTATTAAGAAACAATGACTTTGTGTATTTATAATTTGTTAATACTCTGTGGATGCTTATTTGGAGTTTTTTATTTTATTTTTTTTCTTATACTCTGGCCCCCTCTATCTTGAAATCATAGGTTCGTCCCTGATTTGTGACCTTGTTACTAGTAAAAGTGTGCATTCAACTCGTCAACTCAACCCAATTTGAATCCTTGGGTTAGTTTTTCATGGATTGATAGCTTGGGTTTATTTTTTTAGTTTGGGTTGAGTTGGGTTTAAGTAGGCGAAATTTCAACGTAAATTACCCAACCCAAACTACACTATTAATAATTCAAAAAATATATGTATTTTAAATTTGTTTTTATTATCTATTTTGGAGTACTTCGGAACTTAGTTTATTTTTGTTAGTTGATTTATGTACAAATTTTAAGACCTAATTTTGGTACATTAGAATATTAGTCACATTTATGTAAATTGTAGTCATTTATTAAATATATAATTTACCTAAACAGTGGAATGAAAACTCAAAATAGATGTTTTTTTTTATTTAGCACAAAATGGCCTAAACCCATAGACCTAGCCCAATCCTTATGGTTGGCTTGTTTTTAGAATTACCATGAGTTGTGCTGAATAGGAGATTTATCAACCTAAAGAGGATGAATTGGACTTGGAAAAAAAAAAAAAAAAAAAAAAAAACTGAAACCCAACCTAACTTGATCCTTGCACCCCCTTAATTACTACTTACTGCCTACTTAAAGTAGAAAAAAAAAAAAAAGTAATATTTAAGCGATGTGGTGGAATATATCATTGGATATGGCTGAGAGGCCTTGTTATGTGACCATATCATAATCTAAGGTAAAGAATATAAAAAAAAATAATAATAATAATAATAGAAAATTGAGAAGTTATTGACTCACTTGATACAGCATTGACTCCTTTGGTTACTATACAACATAATCATATAGGGATTTTGAATAAAATAAATAAACAAACTAAAATGAAAAAGATTACCAACAAATGTGATGCATTTATGGCCATATGTAATGTCGTTACCATCTAAAGTGACAACATAAGTAGTTAAAAAAAGGGAGGGAGGGAGGGAGGGAAGGGGGAAGGGAACCTATGGTGATTTGTTATATATTAAATATTAGAGGTACCATACTCGAAGAAAAAAAAAGGAGGGGGAGGGGGAGGGAGATCTATTCATTTGAAATTGATTCATTTCATAATTCAAATTAGATATTACAAATCTGAAGATGTATCCAATATCACATTATTTAATATTTTAAATGATGTGGAATTTTGTATACAACCCAATTCATGAAATAAAATTTTAAACATAAAATTAACACTCGTTATTTCACATGAAAAAAAAAATAGCAAAATTCTCCATTTTTTCCCTAACTGTTAAGGGTCTTTCTCGCAGTCATTACACATGTCATGTTTTAATACAATGGTGGTAAGACTTGAGGTAGTTCAAGGAGTTGAGTCTGAAACTCATGCCAATAGGTCACCCATTGGCTGCTATGGTTGTTTATTTGTTTGTCTGTTTTGTTTTGTTTTTTTGTTTGTTTTGTTTTGTTTTTTGTTTTTTTGTTTTTTTGTTTTTTTTTTGTTTTTTTTTTCTCCTGAGCAATTAAATAAAATTATAAATATTTGGATAATGTATAAAGATTTTTTACTTTATGACTTATCTTGTATATTGTCCTCTCTCTCTCTCTCTCTCTCTCTCTCTCTCTCTCTCTATGTATATATATATATATATATAGTTCAAACAATGGACAGAAGTTTAGTCCGCTGAAAGATTTTGCCTTAGTATTTTGTTACAGTGTGCTGTTGTAATATTCTACCATAGTATTCTGCTATTGTGTGCTTTTGCTATATTTTGTTATAGTATTATGCCATAGTGGACGCCATTTAGTAGTGTTAGATGTTGTACATATAGGTATATACAAGGATTGGTTGTAATAATGATATAAAGTTGGAGAGTATTCATTTGTAAAATGAAGAGAATGAAATTTCGAGATCTGGAATTTTCTTTGTGAAAATTCAAGTTTCAGGATGTTCGATCGATCGAATTAATCAACAAAATTGATTTGAAGCTTCTACCTGACTTGATTGATGCTCGATTCTTGTTCGATTGATCGAAAATAGCCTTCGATTGATGCTCGATTCCTCTCGATTGATCGAGCATCGTAAAAACCGCTTTTGTAGAATTTTCTACAGAATTGTGGTAATCGTTCTGATCATTGGGAAAGGTTTTAAATCTTGTAAACTATTTTTTGAGGCATCGTAACTCTCCATACATACCTTTTGAATGGTTATAACCCTATGGGTATAAATAGAGGTTAATGTTCACTTGAAAATAAGACAAGAAATCCTATGGGTATTCTCTAAAATTGCTATTTGTAGAACCCAATAAAATTGGTTGTATCCTAGGGACAAGTTTGTAGAAACCCTTTAGCAACTAGTGTATGGGGACAAATATTGTCTAAGGATAATATTCAATTGTGCTTCCAAGTCAATCACTAATTTTTATTTACTTGATGTGTCCATTTGTTCTTTCATCATTACTCCTTAATTTGGTGAAATCCCCAACATTAGACATAATGAAAATGTACTACAACATTATATGAATCATCTTGTGGCGTTTTGTTGGACATTATATGAATCACTAATGTCCGCATAGACGAAATCTATGGTAAAACATTCAAGTTATTTAGCTTAACCATAGACTTGGTCCTCATAAACTTTTGCTAAAGCTTTAAAAATGTAAAACATTATAGATGATAATGTGATAAAGCAAGAAAACAGTTTGTTTCAGTGGGAGAGAGTGGGATTTGGTGTGTGCATTCTTAGTAGAAGGTTTTTTTAAAACCAGGTGAATTATATTTAGAAGGGAAAATTTGTTATTGATGCAAGATAGCCTGATGTTCTATGAATGCCTTTCATGTTTTGCCTTCTCATGTGCTTCCTCCTCTACATTCTTCCCCTTTTGATTTTCCTTTTATAATGGGTATGGTTTGGTTTCTATAGGATTGAGATGCCCTGGTTTAGTACATAAACCATGCCTTTCTACCATAAAACTGAGAGGTTCCAAGAGGTTTTTCGTTGGATAGAGGATTGTGGCAGACTTATCTTAGTTAGAAAATTATTTCGTGAAAGTAGCACTTGGCTCTAGCTACAAATAGAATATGCTTTCTTGAAAAGTGAATGATTATGTGGGGGCAATAAATGTAGTGGATAACAACTTGCATTGATAGAGACAGTTGAGATGAAAAAATTAAGAATTATCATGCATGTGGTAGAATGTAGTCAAATTCATAGTTCATGTGTTCCAAGCTAACACATTAACCAAAGGGATAACTATGCATTTTGACGCTCACCAAAAATCACTCTCCTACCTACTAGACTACTTCTCCCCTTTTTCCAAACTTAAAATTCTCTATGAGCTTGGAATAAGTAAATTATAAAGAAATGGAATAAAATGAAACATATTTAAGTAATGGTGTTAGGGTCATATTTTCTATGTATTGGCATATCCTTTGACAAAATGCATTTTGCTTGTAATTGGGTAGATCTAAGATGTGTTTAGGATATCAAGAAGTGTGTTGATAAGACAAAACAATTGGCATCATTAAAGACATGAAGATTGAACCAACAAAACAAGTGAAGAAAAGTTGAAACACTGAACCTCGACACTAGCATCTATTGAGACTTAATGAGTAATTCTCGACCCAAGCTCGACACCTTTCGATCTATGGAACTACTCAGATCCAGAATTCTTATATCATAATTTCGGCCCATGATGACTTGAATTGCTAGGGTTTTGTGCACTAAACTCCTAGAGCATATAAAAACTTTATTTTAAAGTCATCAAAGACATAGAGACTCAATTTAGAGAACTCATACACTTTGTGAGAAGCTACTGCGTTCTTGTACGCCTTAGGGCTTTGCAACCAAGTGTTTTCAGATCTTCAACATACTTTGAAATGAAGAACTTTGCATCCAACAATAAACACTAGTTGCTGGGAAGTCAAACACGTACTGGGATCCGTGCATACAGGCAGAAGTTTCTACAAGATCAAGTCCAATTGGAGATTAGAGTAAAGATTCAACTATAGATTGGTATTTTGGTATAGTCCAGGGTAGTGGTAAGATTCCTTATACTTGTAACCATTTGATTCTTGATTAGTGAATTCTTGGGAGTGGTGACTTGAAAATCACCTAGTGGGTTTTTTGCCTTGAGAGAGGTTTTCCCTATTAGTCAACAAATCACCGTGTCAAATTTATTTTCTGTTGCACTTTAGTTTATTTGATGATTTGTGTGTGCCTCCACGATTTGCATATAATTTGACCTAATTAATCAACTTGGGTAATTGAATTAATTAATTGAGGTCAATTTATAACCCAACAAATGGAAAAAAAAGAAAAAGAAAAAGAAATGAATGGAATGGAAAATAGAACGAATGAAATGAAATTATTTTAAAACAAAGATTACTATTATTCCCCCATCTCCAATTTCTTCTAATATGAAGGAAATGAAAAAATTGAGACTTTGAAGGAATTAGAAGGAATGGATATTCTCTCTTAAGTACTCAATTCCCTTTCATTTAAACTCTCAAACAATGAAATGAAATTTTCATTCTCTTCATTAAAACTCTCAAGTAAAAGAATGAAAGGAATATTTCAAAATTATTCTTTTCATTCTATTTATTTCTCTCCTCTCAAAAAGTGGAATCATGTTTAATCTTAAACACTCATTTCATTGATTTTTTTTAGGCGGAAATACCATTTTTTTTCCTTACATTTTGGCCCTATTCCCGTTTTGGTCCCTACTTTTTTATTTTACCACTTTTAGTCCCTAAATGAAAAAGCGTTCCATTTTGGTCCCTACCATTACTCACTTAACAGAAATATCCTACATGGCAAACGGAATGCTGACGTAGCCAATAAAATATTATTATAAAAATTACTTGGCATTAAAAAATTCCATGCCAACATAAAATAATAATTAAAAAAGACACGTCAGCATCCACATATACCTTTGATTCTAAAAAAATTAATTTATCCATTTTAAGAAAATAAAAAATAAATAAAGAACATGTTCTTCAAGGGTGTCAAATGGGTGGGTTTGGGTGGGTTTAAGGTGGGCATAATTGGGTTGGGTATATAAAACTCATTTACCCATTAAAACCAATTTAACTAATTGCTTCTAACCCAAATCCAACCAAACCCAATTATTATGGGTAAACCCCAACTCACCCAATTACCCAATTATCAAAATTATACAATATGAAATTCACAACTACAAGTACAAAAACTAAGAGGATTAATTTTAAGTTCCATATCATAAAAGAATTAAAATTGTAAAAAAGAAATAAAAGACTGTCATTTTCTCAAGAACCAAACAGAGAAGAAGGAAGCAAAATTATCGTAGTAATAAACAAAAACGATTAAAAACACAAATCTCCAAATCTGAAATTCCTTTCTGCATCCATTTTCTCAAAAGCCAAACAAAAGAACCATGGATCTACCGATTAGTGGTCCTTCCTATTCCAAATCGAGCATGAAAATCCATAGAAAAGATCCAAACAAATACAATACAGCTCAAACACAACGAAATCTGACAAATCCAGAACTTCATGATTCAAAAAATTAATAATAATAATAATAAAAATAAATAAAATTATTAGTGAGATTTCGTTATTTTTGATTGATTTTAGGTTAAATAGACATAGATCTTGAGCAAATGATGAAGAAAATAAAGGCCGAGATTGAGATCTAGATCATACTGAAGCCATTTTCGATGAGGTAATTAAAGGTGTGGCCGTCATAGTTGTAGGTGAACTTGTTGTTGGAAGCCAGAAGCTTCTGAGGCATTGGGAAGCGATGCTCGTGAAATTTCCGATGAACTCCGTGTACTTCACTAGAAAGAGAGAGAGAGCAAGCGAGAGAGAGAGAGAGAGAGAGAGAGAGAGAGAAGTGTTTGGAGGTCGAGAAATTGAAGGAAAATGAAAACCCTGAAACACTGAAATGTCTGAAAGCTTTTTTTATTTTATTTTTATTTTATTTTTTATTTTTAAATGTGAAGGGCTGGGTTGAATTTGGGTATATTGTTTTAGGGTTAAATGGGTTTTTAGTTAAAGCCCAATAATCGCTGGGTCTAATTAGGTTGATGCCCATTTAACTCAACTAATAATTGGGTGGGTTTGGGTTCAATTAAAGTGGATGGGTTTGGGTGGGCAAATGGGTTTGGGCTTACTTTGCCACCCCTATTCTTCATGAAGAACATGTTTTTCATGTTCTTCCTTAAATAATATGTTTGGTTGCTGAGGAGATTAAAAAATCACGAACAAACCCAACATGGAACACGTAAAGTCTAAGGGCACAGATCTACAAAATACAAAGTCCTTCAAAGATTCAAAACAAAAAGAACACAAACCCAACCCCAAAAATCAATCTCCAACAAACCCATAGCATCACATGAATCGAAAAAAAATAAAAAATCAAACCCTCTACAAATATCAAACCCAGAAAACAAAACATAAATTTCAAACCCAGAAAAATTAAAAAAAAAAAACAAAGACCATAAGATCCAAATCTCTTCAAACTCAACTGATTCTTGCAATTTCCCAATACAAACAAACCCACATGAAACAGAGAATCCAAACCTCGATGAAACTAAAACCAAAACCCAAAGACTGGACCATCAAAATCAACAAGAAGGAGAAGAGGTTAGCGATATCGACCGCAGTCGCAAGCGCTTTAATCAACAAGATTGAGGGAAGCCGAAGACAAAGGAATTTATTGCGGCGATGAAGAGGTGGGGGCTTGGCCACACAACCTTAAATTTGACAACCCACACCACCTTTAACCCTAGATCCAATGCTGCCGATTTAGTTAGCCCATGGGTTTAGAGCGAAAGCCACCACTGGTTTTGGCCATGGATTTAGAGAGAGAAAGTTTGGGTTTTTGTCCATGGGTTTAGAGAGAGAGATCTAGGTTTTCCGCCAAGATTTAGAGAGAGAGAGGGTTGGGTTTTTTTATCATGGGTTTAGAGACAGGGCTACGTTTTGGCCAAGATTTAGAGAGAGAGAGAGAGAGCTCACATTCAATCAGCCCATAGAGAGAGGGAGAGAGAGAGAGAGAGAGAGAGAGAGAGAGAGAGAGATTTCCATTTGATCTTGGAGATTTTTGTAGAGAGAGTGAGAGCTTGGAGTATTTTGTAGAGAGAGAGAGAGAGAGAGAGCTTGAAAAATAATCAAAATATGAGTTTGGTCAGATTGTTGATTAAAGCTAATATGAGCTTGAGTTCTAATGTTGTGTTTGGTTACCAAGAAAGTTTCAGAAAAATTGAAAAAAGTTATGCAAACAATTTTTTCCTAATCTTTAAAATTGAAAAAAAAAAATTCAATTTAAATTAAAATTAAGAAATTAGAAGTTATTAATTTTTGACTTAAAAAAAAATTAAATTGCTTACGTGGCATTTTTTAAGAGCTAAATAATTTTTTTTAATATTATTTTAATGGACACGTCAGCATTTACTGTGTCAACAATGTGCTCCATTTGCCATATAGGATATTTCCATTAAGTGAGTAACGGTAGGGACCAAAATAGAACGTTTTTTTCATATAGGGAATAAAAGTGGTAAAATAAAAAAGTAGGAACCAAAACGGGAATATAATCAAAGTGTAAGGACGAAAATAGTGCTTCCGCATTTTTCTTACTCACATCTGGTCACAACTCATAAAAAAACTCATTCACATGACTGAGTCAAATTAATCAAACAAGAAGTTAAGTTTTTTTTGTTTTTGTTTTTTAATGGGCAGAATGAACAAGTCAAGTTTGGTGTACTTCACTTGATGCATATATATAACAACGGCTGCTTGCTGTCATATTGGATTTTTACATTTTGTGTGCATTTGGATATCGCTTATTTTGCTGAAAGCTGAAAACAATAAAAAAATATTTTTCAAATTACTGTTCACAAGGAAAACACTGTTCACTTGCCTTCTTGCACTGTTCATGTCCCATGAACAGCGTAAGAGGAGCTGGGTTAGTAAAAAAAAAAAAAAAAAAAAAAAAAGGGCTGAAACGCAAAACGCGTTTGACGCAAACGCAAACAATAGTTTTTGGTGTTTAAATACTAAAAACTATGGGCCAAAAAAAAAAAAAAAACGTTTGGTAAGGGTATTTTTTGCTAGAGTGTTTGAGTTACGTTGTTCAGTTTATGGTGTTTGGTATCATGTTTCAAATAAAATATTTTAAAATAAACACTAAATTTAGAAAACTCCTTTTGCTAGTTTTCATTTTTCAAACAACGATGCTCAATGGCACTTTTACAAAAATGTTAAAAACCATAGGGTCCACTTGATTAGACAACACATAAACTGACTTTTCTCTCTCCTCAAATAATTTGTTTTTAAATTGTACTATGCTTGTCAGCTTTTAAAAAAAGAAACACACACTCATACCAAACACACAATAATGTTTTTTCACACATTGAAACATGTTATTGGAAAGATGGTACCAAACACATTTTTTTCTCTATGAATACTATAAACACGTGTTTTCACAACACTTTTTAAACCACAGTTTTCACATCATTTTAAACAACAATACTAGAAATCTCCGACCAAACAGGCCCAAATGATTGAAGTGATAACTAAGAACACCTTTTTGTTTTCTTTTTTTCATTTTTTTGGTAAATAATAGCTAGGAACAACTACTATGTATGGAATCAATGTTTCAAGAAACTCACTAACGATCAGTGGCGGAGCCATGTCATGGCCGAAGGGGGCCATGCCCCCCTCCCAATTTGTTTTTGAATGATTAAATTTATGGTCTCATTTTAAACTTGGCCCCTCCAAAGACAAATTCTTGACTCCGCTGTTGCAAATGATTTACAACAATTCTTTTTTTTTTTTAGAATAACTCTAATGTTTTCTTAAGAGAGAATTTCTTATAAAAAATTCTATAATTTTAGAATTTCTTATAATTTCTCAAATTTTCTTTAAAGGAAACTCAAAATTGTTGTCAAATTTCTTTCATTACTCTGTTAATTGTCAAGTATATAGTCTCATAATAAATTCTCTCTTTCGAAATTGTATATCTATAATTGTAAAATATTTTTTGAAAATTGTTGAATATATAATTTTATATATAAATACAGTTATTATAAATGTCTAATATTGAAATATTTAGTTCCATACAAAATATAATCATAATAAATGATAATTAATAATTATCATATTTCCAATTTCATAATTAGACAAAAGAAAATCATATTATATTAAATTTTCTCACGTATTATACAGGTCATTGACTCATTTGACTTGAACAATGAAAGAAAAAAAAAAAACTAAATAAATTGAATATGTTTCCAACCAATTAATTATAGTGTTAGGTTCTAAAGATTTAGGATTTTATGTATTTAGAACTCTAATGTGTAATGTTGGCAAACCATGATCAAAACAATATGTTTTGTCTTGTTTAGGCTTGCTCAAAGTTGATTAATTATTGTAAAGTTGGAGTCGAGAGGTTGCAGAAGTTTTTGTGACTTTCAGCCTGGCTCGATCGATCGAAGTATAGACTCGATCGATCGAAAGTCGGCCAGATCGTTTTTTCTGCAGTATTTCCAACTCAGCCTTACCTCATTAAACGTTTAGGGTTTTATGTTTTTGCCCTAGGTATATAAGGCAAAACCCTAGCCACGTTTTTGAGAGTTGCTTCAGTTGTATTGTTGCTTATATTTTCTATTTTGTGTAAATCTCTTGTGAGATCTTGAGGAGCTTTCCTTTACACAAAGCTTAGGGTTTTCAAGGTAGAGATTACTTCAACATCTTGATGATCAACTCGGTTGCTACCATTGGAGCTTAAAGAAAAACAAGCGGGGAGCTTGTAGCTGATTGGAGAATCCAAGAAAGAAGGAGTCCGTGGATTCGGAGCTTGCACGTGGTCGTGTCAGTAAGTTTTACTGGTGGGTAGCATTAGGAAGTCAAACGGGGAGCTTGTAAGTCCTTTTGTATGAACTTCAATTCTTTCATAGTGGATTCAAGTTTAACTTGAGGATAGCTAGGTCAAATCCTCCACAGGTTTTTACCGTGTGGTTTCCTAGGTCATCATATCTTGTGTTCATTTATTTTTCGCTGCTTTATATATTCTTGATATGATTGTGTAATTGTGATAACCTAGAATTGCATAATTTGACTAAGTTAATCACTTGGCTAATTCTCTAGGTTAATCTAATTGTGGTTAAAGGGGTCTAAAAACCGTTCAAGTGGTATCAAAGCAGGTAGCTCTTTTGTTGTAGATCTTTTGATCTCTAAGCTGATCCTTGACCCCTGTTGTCATGGAACACGGACACTCTCTAGTTGTTCCTCTTCACTTTGATGGGAATAACTATGCCTATTGGAAAGTAAGAATGAAAGCATTCCTGAAATCCATTGATGAGAGAGTTTGGAATTCCGTTAAGTACGGATGGGAGAAGCCCACTGCTCTTGTGAGTGAGTGGCAAACTTCTCAAAAAGAAGCAGCTGCATTTAATAGCAAAGTTATAAATGTCATTTTTAATGCTGTTTCTATGGAGAAATTTAAGAGAATCTCAAATGTTGAGGTTGCTCATACTGCTTGGAAAATCTTCCAAACTGTGCATGAAGGCACAAAGGCTATCAAAATAAATAAGTTGCAGCAATTAACTTCTAGGTTTGAAAGCATTAGGATGTCTGATGATGAATCCTTTGATGAATTTTATGCCAAACTGAATGATATTGTTAATTTTGCTTTTAATTTGGTTGAAGTCTATGATCAACCTAAAATTGTTAGGAAGATTCTTAGATCTTTAATTGTAGACTTTAGACCCAAAGTGACTGCCATTACTGAGAGCAAGGATGTGAACTCCATCCCTGTGGATGAACTTGTAGGATCTCTTCAGTCCTATGAGTTAGACCTACCCAAAATTAACAAATCCAAATCAATGGCTCTTAAGTTTGTTGATGATGTTGATGCTGGTGGATTTGATGATGAGCTCTCTGCTATAGAGATAGCTTACCTTGTCAAAAACTTTAGAAACTTTCTTAGGAATACAAATAGAAGGGTAAGGAATACAAATACTGCTGAACCTAGAAATTTTAGGAAGAATGATTCCATTAAGGTTAGCAACACTGAAAAATCTAGAGAAAGAGTAGGTCAATTTTCCAACAATTCTATGGGTTCTCAATGCTTTGGTTGTCAAGGGTATGGTCATGTTAAATCTGAACGTCCAACATTCTTGAAGTCTAAGGGCAAGGCTATGGCTGTAACCCTTAGTGATAATGAGGTTTCTGATGATGAGTCTGGATGTGACGAGGATGGAAACTTCATTGCTTTCACTGCTGCTGCTGTAGTCAATGAAAGCATATCTGCTGAGGAGAACCCTTCTGATGGGGAACTCTCTGAGTACGCAGATCTTCAAGAGGCCTATAATAAACTTTGCAAAGTTGCTGCAAAGGAGGCTATGAACGTTGAACTTGGCTTGAAGAAAATTGAATCTCTTGAGCTTGATAAGAAAAATTTTCTTGTTAAATTGTTTGATGCTAATGATCTTTTGAACAATGTGAAAACTAAGAATATTATGTTGATTGATAAAGTGAAGAAATTAGAACTTGATTTATTTGTTACTAGATCTGCTAGTTCTAAACTTGATCAAATGTTGAGTGTTCAAAAGTATCCTTCTGACAAATCTGTTTTAGGTTTTGTTGAGAGCATCTCTATGTCTGCACCCCATTCCACTATCTTTGTTCCTTCATCTTCTTCTGAACCTTTAGTGAGTGAGGTTGTGAGTGAAACTGTTAAACCCCCTGGGAGTGAGGTTGTCAAATCTGTAGAAGTTTCACCACCTAAGAAGATTAGAGTTGATTTGAGAGAATCTAAACCTAAGGAGTCTACCTAATCTAAGGACAAGATGCATGGTAAACCTGTTTGGGTTTGTCATTATTGTGGAAAGTCTGGGCACATTCGTCCTAATTGTTACAAGCTTCAAGCTACTAAGAGAGCAAACAAACCAAAAGTGCATGTGCCTCAAGTACAAGATCCTATGGCACTAATTGGTGAATTGGTAAAGACGTTAAACCTTTATTCCAATCCTAGAGTTGGGAATCACTCGAATGTGAATAAGAACTCCAATGCTCGTGGTGCATCTAAAAGGTTTTGGATGCAAAAGACTCGACCTAACTGAGTCTTTCTGACATGGTTCTTGTGCTTCATTGCCCTACCCTTTGTGTGTGACCATTGTTTTTGTTCTTTTGTTCTAGGATTTGCATTGCATTACATTCATGCATTCCATACTAGGATTTATTTGTTTTCTCTTTTAATAAATAAAAAAAAAAAAGAAAAGGGAGAAGAGGAAGCAAAACTATGTTTGACATTATTTTTCTTGGTTTTTGAAAACAAGGTTGGTCAATCTATTTACACATATCATGTCTTGTGTACCTTGTTTAACTTTGGTGAGCTAATTCATTGCACTTGACTAGTTGAAGCTTTGTAGTGCATGTTGTGTGGGAAAGATGTTTGTGGTTGTTAATCATTTTGTCTTGATCTTGAAGTCACATGTTATTTGACTATCAGACTTGATCCTTTTGAGAAAAGCATAAATAATCATCTCACCACTGTTCACTAGCCAATCATGAACACCTTAGTGCATATCATAAGATTTTGTGCTCGAGAAAGTGTAGCACATGCACAAAAATAACATAAGGTGTAGCCTCGATTAATTCTCATAATTAAAACTGGTGTGTACTATTAGGCTTGATGCCAATTCACATAATTAAGAGGCAAAAATTCAAGAAACTTACATGATTGCAAGCTTTTGTTTTAGGAGATGTGAGAGTTATAGGATGTAACTCTTTTGGTGATAGTCTCTTTTAAATTCTACGTGATGAATTTTGTAGACTTTGTGTTTGATTTTTATTCACATATCACCTCACATGTATCTCAAGTTTTTGCTAGTTGCACACACTACACAAGTTACTCCTTGCTAAACTTCGTACATGTTATTGTGTGTGTTTTTGGTCTGACCAACCAAGTTTGAAAATACCTTGAGAATTGTGCACAACATATTTGTTGTTTGAAGAATTCAATGGAAGAATGATTGAAACTTTGCTATGAGAAAATTGGGTTTAAAATTTTGGGTTTTTGAAATAGCATTCCATCTCATACTCATGCATTTTGTTTTTTCAATTTTAATGCTTTAAGGAGTTGTTTTCAAAATGTGGTTGTTGTTTTTCAAAACCTGTGATTTTCTCAAAATTTAGTGAGCCTCTGCCTGTTTCGATCAATCTAATCTATTTTTCGATCAATCGAAAATGAGCTTCAATTTTTCTTATGAGTCTCGGGTCACTTCGATTGATCAAATGTAATTTTCAATCAATCGATGATCGTGGAAAAGGTTTTTTAAAAACTCAGATCTGACTTGTTCAAAGTCAATTTTTTTAAAACTTTTAAAACTTTTCTTCTCTCTCCAACTCGGCAAGGCTCCACAAAGATTTTTTGTCGTTTTCTTCCAATTTCTTTGCAAGGTTTCTCTCTCCTCAAGCCGGTAAGACCTTAATACCCTTCCTTTTGAATTTATTTTCATGTTCTCATGCATAAATCCATGCATTTGAGGGTAATTTTCAGACTAACAAATCTTGGGATTTTTGTTGATTCAAACCCTATTTTGTGAAATTGATCAATGGGTTTTTGTGGGGACATGATATAAACATTCTATTGATGGTTTAATTTGACCAATTTTGGGATTTGTGAAAAATTGAAAATTCTAGGGCTTGTATTGGATCCGAATTGGGGATTTTGTTCAATTAGGTTAAAATTGATGAAATTGGCTTGTTATTTTGATGTAATTGAGCATTATAATCTGTGTGTTGTGTTCAGTGATGCTCAATTCATCAATTTGTTTTTTTTTTTTTTTTTTTTTTAAATTTCAACAAGTGGTTTTTCAATTTTGGGGTTTTTTTGTTAGAAACCCTATGCTCAAGACAATTTTGTTAATCTGACCTTTAATTGAACTTAATTGTTACTACATTAGAACATGCATCATGACATTTTAATTGTTCATGCATCATATAGATTTTTTATTCTATTTTTTTGGTGCTAATTTGTAATCTGCCCTTGGTTTTGTTTTGTTTTTGTTCTTTTGGTTCTACTTTGTGTCTCTGTCCTTTCCTTAGCATTATGCCTAGGAAGACTAGAGCCTGTAGGTTTGTTCCCTCTCCTTCTCCTCTTCCACCTTCCTTTGACCGTGAGAGGATTCCGAGTGAGAAAAAACAAGAGATTTTTGAGAAGCTGAACCTTCAGAGAAAAATTTGGGCTGAGCGTTCTGTTGTCTTAGATGAGCTTGATCCTACCATTAGGGAAAATTTTGAACATCGGGGCTGGTTACCTTTGTTGGATGTTTCTAATCCTCCTCCTCTAGCTACCCTGATTAGAGAGTTCTTTTCGAACATCTCTATCCGCGTCTATGATTCCAACACTCTCGTTAAGAGTTGGATACGAGGCGTAGAGTATGTCATTACTCCTACGGTAGTGGCTGATGCTCTAGGGGTACCTTTGGTACGTCACCCTGTTTACCCTTATGATGTGTCTCCTTTGTTGAGTGATGTCATGTCTTACATCACTGGGTCTTCTATCCAGTGGGGTTCTGATCCTCAGATCACCACTGCTAAGCTTTCTGAGACTATCTATCTTTTCTTTAGGATAGCTTGTCATTCTTTATGGCCTATTTCTCATCTTCACACCATTCCTCTCAAGCGGTGTGTATTTTTGTATGCTCTTGTTACTAATGCTTCTATCAGTTTTCCTCACTTGTTTCTTCGTTCTTTGAACGAAGTTTATGGGAGTTCATCTACATCTCACGCTCTTGTCCATCCTATCTTTATTCATAGGATTTTGCTACATCTTGGTCTAGATGATTTCCCTTCTTCTGAGCCTGTCCATGTGATTGCTCCCATAGGTGCGTCTTTTCTTAAACAGAGGGCTGCTCATCTTCAAGCTGGCTTTAAACATTCTAGGTCTGAGCCTTCTGGTACCGCACCCTCTCCATCTTCTTCTACAGGTCTTGCTGGTGAGGATGTTCCTGATCCTGCTGGTGCTGCTGGTGCTGCTGCTGTTCCTCCACCTCCCTCGGATGACTTCGATGTACGTCGTACCTTGGAGACTATTATGACCGTTCAGGCAGCTCATGGTCAGATTTTGGTGGACTTGCTTGATGAGATTCGTGCTCTGAGAGCTGACTTAGCGCATCTTCATTCACCTTCACCACCTCCTTTTGATGATGGCATGTGATTGTCCTTTGGCATTCCGTCACAAAAAGGGGGAGTAGAGTTTGGAGATTTGTAGTAGAGGAGTTTTTGTAGTTAGGGGGAGTTTTCCTTAGTTTTTGCGGTAGATTGTATCTAGGTGCTTCACCGTGTATACTTTCTTTTTAATCTTTGGGCTATTCTTGTTGGGGAATACATTTTTTTTGATATATGATTCTTGTTTCATGTGTTCACTACTTATTGATTTATATTTATGAGTTATTCATTGATATATGTCTTTATTATATGTTGTGTGAACTTACAAGAATGTTTTTTTTTTTTTTTTTTTTTATGTATCTAACTTACGGGGAAAGTTAGTTTACATATCTGTTGATTTACTGTTTTTCTGTCACACATGCGTTTATGCGTTTGTTGAGTGTTTCAAGAATATACAGGTTGATTCAATTGAGCTGCTGTCTACACTTGCAACTGATGGATAGTAGTTAGGATTGAATTTTATTTTATGAGCATTACTTTTTGTAAAGGGCTTTTTATTTGTACACTTTGAGCTTTTAGTTTGTGTTTTGTCACGAATTGCCAAATGGGGAGTTTGTTAGGTTCTAAAGATTTAGGATTTTATGTATTTAGAACTCTAATGTGTAATGTTGGCAAACTATGATCACAACAATATGTTTAGTCTTGTTAGGCTTGCTCAAAGTTAATTAATTATTGTAAAGTTGGAATCGAGAGGCTGTAGAAGTCTTTGTGACTTTCGGCCTGGCTCGATCGATCGAAGGATAGACTCGATCGATCGAAAGTCGGCCAGATCATTGTTTCTGCAGAATTTCCAACTCAGCCCTACCTCATTAAACATTTAGGGTTTTATGTTTTTGCCCTAGGTATATAAGGCAAAACCCTAACCACGTTTTTGAGAGTTGCTTCAGTTGTATTGTTGCTTATATTTTCTGTTTTGTGTAAATCTCTTGTGAGATCTTGAGGAGCTTTCCTTTACACAAAGCTTAGGGTTTTCAAGGTAGAGATTACTTCAACATCTTGATGATCAACTCGGTTGCTACTATTGGAGCTTAAAGAAAAACAAGCGAGGAGCTTGTAGTTGATTGGAGAATCCAAGAAAGAAGGAGTCCGTGGATTTGGAGCTTGCACGTGGTCGTGTCAGTAAGTTCTACTGATGGGTAGCATTAGGAAGTCAAGCGGGGAGCTTGTAAGTCCTTTTGTATGAACTTCGATTCTTTCATAGTGGATTTAGGTTTACCTTAAGGATAGCTAGATCAAATCCTCCCCAGGTTTTTACCGTGTGGTTTCCTGGGTCATCATATCTTGTGTTCATTTATTTTTCGCCGCTTTATATATTCTTGATATGGTTGTGTGATTGTGATAACCTAGAATTGCATAATTTGACTAAGTTAATCACTTAGCTAATTCTCTAGGTTAATCTAATTGTGGTTAAAGGGGTCTAAAAACCGTTCATATAGAAAATAAATACTTTCAATTAAAAATCTTGACACTTCATCTTAACCTATACCTTTTGTAGCATTTGATCATAATCACACACATCACAAGTGCATATTGTGCCATTAAATAGGGTTGGCTTAAAGCACTAGGCGAGTTAGGCAATTACTGTGGACACCTCTAGACACTAGCTCAATAGATGCATCTGTCGACCCTATTAGATCTCGACACCTCTCGATCTGTCAAGAATTAGTGAGGATCTATAAATAGGGTCAGCGTGATTTAGCTTTCATTTCGCTCGATCTCTCTCGATCTCTCCAGACTTCTCACCTTCCAAAACCTCTCTCTCTCTCACTCCAAACCTCTTCCTTAAGGATTTTTCAGCCTTAATCAAGTTTTCTTCACTTGGTAAGTGTCCTAATCCTTCTTTTTCATGCATTTTCATATCTTTTGATCTAAAAATTGGGGTTTTTCGAAAATGTTTGGGATTTTTCAAATTGATGAGGTTTTGCAATTTTTTTTTTGGGATGGATTTTGATGATTTAATCTTAAAAACTTCATGCATTGCATCTCATTTGCATTACAACTATATTTTCATGCATTTAGATGTGTGTTATGTATGTGCAACTACTTGTGTGCTGGTAGGATTGGATTGGGCTGAGCCCATGATGCAATTACCTTTGTATGTCACATGTTCATGCATTCCAATGCATACATTCTTTCTATTCACTATATTTTGATATATTTTTGCTGCTTGGGACTTTTCTGATTGTCTCTTTCTCCCTCTCTCTCTCTTCTGTTTGCATTAGTTTGTTTCTATGGCACCCCAATGCAAATCTACTCTGTCTCAGAATCCTCTTCGTTCCGAGGCATCCACTTCTTCTGATCCTACACCTTTTTCTGTTCGGTTCCATGATGAGAAGGCCAAATCGGACTTCTTAGAGAACTTTTCCTGAAGAGGCATTCATTTTGAATGCCAAGTCGTCTTCTCGGACTTCTCTGAGATTGACCTTCCCACTGTCATCCACAGTAAGGAATGGGAGTCACTGTGTGACGTCTCGGTCACTTGTCCATCCGTGCTGATCCAGGAGTTTTACTCCAGCATGCATGGATTTGATTTTTTAGTACCTTTTTTTATTACTCGCGTTTGAGGTACACGTATTGTTGTCACACCAGATATTGTATCTGATGTGCTTCATGTCCTTAGGGTAGAGCATCTTGACTACCCTGGTTGTGATTGTCTTAAGACAGTTTTTGAAGACAAGCTTATTTATTCTTTTTGTGAGCGCCCTTCTGATTGGGGTGAGCGTTAATTCACTTACTGTTCGGGCTTTGCTAAAGGCACTCGGTTTCTAATCATGGTCATGACCTTTGTTCTTCATCCCTTATCTCATTATAACTCTATTACAGAGCCCCGTGCTCGGTTTTTGCTTTTACTTTTAGAGCATCTTAGTATAGATTTTCCCTCTCATTTCATTCTTTCTATCATAGATGTGTATAGGGATTCGGCGACCCGTGACAAGCTCATCTTCCCTTCGGCTATCATGAGGATTTTACGCCATTTTTCTGTTCCCTTTCCCATGTCTGACTACTTCTCTGTTATGGGTGCTATAGATACCCTTATCGTTAAACAGAGTGAGGCACAGTTTCAGTCGAGGCAGTTTGGGTTAGCAACTCTTCCCACTCCTTTGACTCCATCCATATCTGTTCCCTCTTCTTCTACGAGCGATGTGACTTTCAAGGACATCATGGCGCAGCTTCAGCGCATGGGTGCTTGCCTCGACACTCTCAGTGATGAGTTGTGTCAGGTGAACACCCGTGTTGGTCATATTACACAATGCCAGGTGATCGTGGGAGGCTTTGTTACTTCTCCTTCACTTACTCCTGAGGATTTTAAGGATGAGGATGTTGATGATGTTGCTACTGCTTCCGATGATGAGGATGATGGAGATGCTAGCTCTTCTAGTGCTGACGAGATGTCTACTTGACACTCTTACCCTTTGTCACTCGTGACAAAAATGGGGAGTAGTTTTGGTTATGAGAGTAGACATAGTTAGGGGGAGAGTTAGTATAGGAGATTTTTGTTAGGGGGAGTGTTGATATTGAGAGATGTAGTGAGGATTTTATGTATCTTTTTCCTTTCTCTCCTTTTTGGATACATTGTTCTTGTACATGGGTTTTGTGACCATTTTGACGTACATTGTACTTATATTCTTTATATATTGATGTTTGTTTTTCACCTACCCTTACATGTGTTGTTTCTTTTCTCTCTTTATGCACATGCTTCTTATACCTTGTATGCAATCTATTATTTCTGTTTCACATTAAGATGCCTTGATGAGTTTTGTTTAAAGTGTTTTAGAAATACAGGTTGTCAAAGTCTACTTGCCATAAACTCTCTTCTTGCAAAGTTTTTCAAGAGTTTGTGTTAGGATAGATTTTGTTGTATTCAACGAGTATGACTTGAGCGATTTATGACTTCTCTCATATCTCAGTTGTTTGTTGTGGTTTTGTCACGGATTGCAAAAGGGGGAGATTGTTAGGACATATGTGTTTCATATGTTAGGAACACAAGTCACTATTTTGTGTAATTGGCTAATCCTTTGACAAAACGCACTTTACTTGTAATTGGGTAGATCTAGGATGTGTTTGATGCTTCAAGAAACCTTATTTCAAGTTCAAGTGTTAAAGCCATGCAAGTCTGTCCAAGAATCAAGTGTGAAAGTGCTGCTTATTAAAGCTTGACAGCTAGTATCTATCGAGGCTTAAAGAGCTATCTGAATCTCGTGACTCGACAGCTGCTCGATGGATAGGTATCTGTCGAAGTTCAGTTTTTCAGGACTATTTTTCATCCAATCCGTGAGTATGTGTTTAGGCTTTCTTTTCTCACAACCCTAAACATATATAAGGATTATTTTAAGGGCCGTCAAAGGTGATACAAGTTGCATAAGAGAAAATTTCACAAGTGTGAAGAAGAGTGTGACTGGAAACCTAGTTTGCCCTAGTTCTTCAAGAAGCTGCTGTGTTTGTACACCGTTGGGTTTTGTGACCAAGCAAATTCATGATCTTCATTGTCTAGATAAATTGAAGAACTTTGCAGCCAACATCCTTCTCAAGTTGGTGATTAAGTCGCGTACTAGGATCCGCGCAATTGGTTAGTCAAGTAATGGGAGCCGTGCATTGAAAATGAGAGATTGTCACTACAGAACAAGTCTAATTGGGTATTGGGGTAAGGGTTCAACTGTAGGTTGGTATAAGGTACTGAGATTTCTTTACTTGTAATTGCTTGTTGTGATAATAATGGATTCTCGAGAGTGGTGACCTTAAAATCACTCTGTGGGGTTTTTGCCGTGTAGGTTTTCCCTATTCGTAAACAAATCTCTGTGTCAATTTAATTTCTGCTGCATACTTAATTTAATTGGTGATTTGTTTTTGCTACCACACGCTTTGCATGTTAATTTGATTAATTAATAAATTTGGCTAATTAATCAGTTAATTTTTCATAAGGGGTCAATACGTTTTTTACCTATAAAAAACAAATCCAAAACCAAATCACAAACCCAAAATCAAATCACAAACTCAAACCCACACCTATTGCCACCAGCCACCACCGCCACAGCCACAGCCACAGCCACAGCCACAGCAAGCCCACACCAATCAGAACACAACAAACCCACATTTGAAAAAAATAATAATAAAAAGCCCACACTGATCAGAAAGCAATAGAGTTTGTTTTGAAGGAATCGTGAGGAGGAAGGATCCAAGCCACTCTATCATGGCTAGCCTTCTTCACTGGAACAACCTTGCACAGATAAGATTTTTCTTTAGATCAAGCTTACCAAATCCGCAAAAGTCCTAGCAGAAGTCTTTGCCTAATCAACCCACCAAAATTCTGGTTCCAAACAGGTTTCACAAAATCACATTCCCACAGAGCATGCATTACCGATTCATGCTACTTCAAACAAAGAGGACAAGATGACTTAGAAAAGATTTTATGTTTCATCTGATTTGCCTTGAGGGGATTAAAAAATAATATTTACTTATAACATTCATCTACAGTGAGCTGCTAGAAATGACAATCCACTGTAACTGAGTGTCAAATTTGTTTACATTTGAACACTTTGATGTAGAAGGTTTTATTGTGGTTTTAGTGCTAAAATAAGAATATAATAGTTTTCACATTTTTTTTTTATGTAAATGCTCTTAGGTGTGTACATTTTTAGAACCTTTGTTTCTTTCTTGAATTTCTCATTATTCTAGCTTTTTTGTTGTACCTTCTTTTTATTTTATTCTTGCTAATTACTATTCTGAGTTCTGAGACAGCGCATGCCTAAGTTCATTTTCATTCATTCATTTAACAAATTGGGTGGGGTCGTGTGGTAGCATAGGACAATCGATTTTATTTTTTTATTTATTATTTATTATTTTTTTTAGGTTTTAAGGGTAATCATGGGATTAACGTTTGTATTTTTTTTTCAGGAGATTCTAGCCTCGTACCCCTATTTTTAAAAATATTTGGCAATATGCCCCTGTTTCCAAACTATTTTGGTCTATGCTCTTGTTTTGAAACTCGATTGGTTTAAAATCGAGTTATGCCCGATCAAACTAAAAAAAAAAATAAAAAACTTGTATGGAGCTCAGGTAGCATAGGACAATAGATTTTTGTTTTTTGTTTTTTTTTTTTTTTTTTTTGTTTTTTTAAGAGTAATTATGGGATTACGTTTGTACTTATTATCTCTTAAGGTTTTAATTTTTAAAATAAATTTCACCTTCTTTTTCGGGTAATTCCTTTGATTTTTTAACATAAAATTTTACGTTTGTACCTATTATTATTATTATTATTATTATTATTATTATTATTATTATACTTTAATTTTTGTTGAAAATATCTAAGTGTATCTATTGTTTTGTTTTTGTTAATGAGATGATGACATTTTATCTAGGCACTAGCATGTTAAATAAGTTATGGAATTTTTATGAAAAATACATTTAATTTGATTATTTTATTTTATTTTTCAATTTGTATTAATTTAATAAATTTATTTATATTTTAAATAATTATTAAATTAATTATGATGTTGTTAGGTTCTAAAGACTTAGGATTTTATGTATTTAGAACTCTAATATGTAATGTTGGCAAACCATGATTAAAACAGTTTATTTAGTCTAGGTTTAGGCTTGCTCAAAGTATGTTTATTTGTAAAATTGGAATTGAGTGATTGCAGAATGTATTGGACTAAATCTGTAAGGCTCGATCGATTGAAAATTAGACTCGATCGATCGAACCACGCGCAGGTTTATTTTTTTGCAGAATTCCAATTCAGCCCAAACTCTATTTAAACGTCTTGGGGTTCAAGTAAAACACTTCTATATATAAGGGAAACCCTAGAACGTTTTTGGGAGAGCTTTTTAGAGAGATTAGAGTGCCTCTTTTTATTTTTAGGGTTTGTACCCAAAGGCTCTCTAAAGGTTGTTGCTCATATTTCTGTTTTGTGTAAATCTCTTGTGAGATCTAGAGGAGCTTTCCTTTACACAAAACTTAGGATTTTCAAGGTAGAGATAGTATTAACATCTTGATAATCAACTCGGTTGCTGCCATTGGAGCTTAAAGAATAACAAGGGTGGGTGCCTGTAGCTAATTAAAGAATCCAACAAAGAAGGAGTCCGTGGATTCGGAACTTGCACATGGTCGTGTTAGTAAGTTCTACTGGTGGGTAGCATTAGGAAGTCAAGCGGGGAGCTTGTAAGTCCTTTTGTATGAACTTCGATTATTTCATAGTGGATTCAGGTTTACCTTGAGAATAGCTAGGTCAAATCCTCCCCAGGTTTTTACTGTGTGGTTTCCTGGGTCATCATATCTTGTGTTCTTTATTTTTCCGCTGCTTTATATATTCTTGATATGATTGAGTAATTTTGATAACCTAGAATTACATAATTTGACTAAGTTAATCTCACTTGGTTAATTAACTAGGTTAATCCAATTGTTGTTTTAAGGGGCCTAAAAACCTATCAGATGTCATAACGATTCGACTTCGGTCTGACCTTTAAAACCTTAAACCTCTCGCTTTAATGGTTTTATTGAACTGTCTGGTTTGAAAACTGTTAGGAAAAAATCCTAAATACCCTCTATGTCTATGTGTAAATTATAATATATATATATATATACACATCTACCAAGCAATAGCAATATTATAGAAACGAAAAAAATTCCCGCAAGCACCACATAAACACAATCACACAAGAAAACCAAATCTTGCATGAAAAACCCTCTGATGTGGAGGGAAAAACCATGGAGCAGCTCCAAAAAATATCCACTATGAAATAGATATTACAACTATCAAGTTTATGCAAAACTTTGGATACACAACAAATTAAATCTCAATGAGTAAAATACAATCTCACCACAATACCAATAACAAAATCTTCCTCTGAATACTCCAATTCTCCATAGTTGTAGCACTCAAAAACTCCAAGAGAACTCCACCAATTTATCTTCCTTGTGTGTAGCTTGAGCAAAGAAAAATGTGTCATTTTTCTTTTTCACTGTCTCACACTCTCACTGTGTTTCTCTCAATCTTTTCATATTACACCTCTCAAGCTGAAGCTCTCTCTTTTATGTGTTTATTGCTCACTCTGGAACTCACGGCCAAAATGGCTCTCTGTTTGCTTTAGCTTCCCACAAGGCCGAATGGCCTTAGTTTCCTTTTACTTTAGTGTTTCTCCCTCTCTCTCTCTCTCTCTCTCTCTCTCTCTCTCTCTCTTTTTTTTTTTTTCTTCTTTTCTTTTACTTCAGTGTGTCCCACACGCCTTGCATGACCTCTCCCAAGCTTTGGTCATTTCTCAATAAATGAAAGAATAAGTCTTGTGCCACTTTATGTGGCACAAAACTTATTCTAAATGAAAGAGCAAATTTTGAAAACTTTTGGAACAAGCTCATAGATGATCTTTGACAAATGTGTTTGCTGGAATCCAAGGGTGTCACATGCACCCAACAAAAACCATGTATGTATGGATTTTTTTTTTCTTTGGTAAACTGTATGGAAAATGTTAACAAGCACCGCTTGGTGCCTGTTAAGTAAATAAAATGAGTTTTGAAAAATTTGTGTGCTGGAATCCAAGGGTGTCACGTGCACCCAACAAAAACCATGTATGTATGGATTTTTTTTTTTTTTTTTTGGGTAAACTATATGGAAAATGTTAACAAGCACCGCTTGGTGCTTGTTAAGTACATAAAAAGACAAAGAAATTTGTCAGAAAAAGTCAAAAAAGACACCAAATAGTACCTATAAAACTGAAAAAAAAAATGACATAAACGAAAAATAAAAATAAAAAATTTTTGACAGAGAAAAAGTAAAAAATATTATGGTTAACGGGCACCTTGCGGTGCCCGTTAACACAACCCAATAAGTTTTACCCATTCTTGAATGCCTATATATATCAACCATTCAATTAAATATCTAGTACGTGAAGAAAACAAATAAGAGTATAGTTCACTTTTAGTCCTAATATTATGGCCTTTCTAAAAGAATCCAACCCAAGAAATCTTGATAATGATCAAAGAGAAGAAAAGAGTTTTTCCTGTGCCATGCAGCACTTGACCTCCATTGTGCTGCCCATGGTCTTGCACTCGGCCATTAAGCTTGGGGTTTTTGATATCTTAACCAAAGCGAGTCCTGGAGCCAAGCTCTCTCCCTCGTAGATTGTAGCTTAGATGCCCACCAAGAACCCCGTCTCAGCCACGATGCTGGACCACATTCTCAAGCTACTAGTCAGCCACTCTGTGCTTGGTTGCATCGTGGTTGCTGATGAGGACTTCGGGTCTTTCCAGAGGCTCTACAATCTTACTCCTGTATCTGAGTACTTTGTGACTAATGAAGATGGCGTGTCATTGGGTCCCTTCATGGCCTTGATTCAAGTCCAAGTCTTTATAAAAAGCTGGTTCGTTTTTTATTATTATTTTTTTCCCTTTCTTATTTTGAATTTGAAAAATACTATAATTATAAACTATTTTTCAACATTTTTTTTGATATGATGAATGGTTATTGGTAAGTGAAAAAATGATATTAACGATAAGCTCAGATGAAAACTAATAAGAATTATTGACCATATCAATATTTTATAAAAATATTATAAAATAATTTGTAGTTATAAAATTACTTTTTTTATTTTCCCTTTACTTGGTTTTCATTGATTGTTTGATTTATTCTTGCTTATTGCCTTTGTAAATTGGTTATGAATGTGTGAAGTAAGAGTAAATCTAGATTATGTTTTTTTTTTTTTTTTTTTTTTTTTTTTTTTTTTTTTTTTTGTGCTGAAACTTATTTTATTATAACACTTTTTTCATTATTATTATTATTATATATAATATATAATTTGATAATTAGGGTAGAGATGATTTGAATCCTAAATGTTTTTATTTAAAATACTAGGAGATGTCAACTAGTGAAATTGCAAAATTCTCAAAACATTATAACACTTTTAAACTATAAAAATGGTGGTTAATATAATTAAACATTGAATTAAATTTGAAATTAAGGTCAAAGTCTACTATATGCTATATGCATATATGTAATTGCCCCTATATTTTACTATTTTTATTATGATAGGCTTTATGACCTTTTTAAAAACTTCGTTTCTTGCTTAATTTGGGTCAAATAATTACATTTGAAATCAACAAAACTTGGTATAAAAAAAAATTGGGTCAAATAATTGATGGGCAAAAGCAAAACAAAGTTTTGTTTAGTTGTATGGGAAAGCCGTGTCAATACAGAAGATTTGCAACTTTGACTTTTCTTGAAAGTTAATCATTATTCTTTTAATAGTAAAGAAAATTAATTATCTTTTATTCGTGTAAAGGAAAAAATTCAAAACCAAAATTAAATTTCACAAAATGGAGATAGATATATCATATGGTCATTTATTGAGAGAAAAAATATATCTTATAAGATGTCGCTTTCATAACATGTGTATGTTCTATGCGTATGGGTTCTACACAGAGAAAGGATGGTCTCATGAAACCATCTCATAAGATTTGGTAGTTCTGCTTATGTGGTCTAGTACCACCTCAAAAGCACACCCAACTCCCTATCTAATTTTCAAAAATTAAATATGCTATTGTAATTGTGTAGCGCACTTGAATCTAGATAAATGAAAGATATGGTATCTAGCCAAAGCTCTTCATAGGTCCCAACTAAACGATACAATTCTTGAGGGAGGAATTCCATTCAACGGGACTTATGGCACGCATTTCTTCAAGTATACAAAATTGGACCCTAGATTTAATAAGGTGTTTAACGCAGCAATGTTCAACCACACTACTATTGTCATCAAGAAGATCCTTGAGTCTTACAAAGGTTTTGAGCAACTCAGGCAACTAGTCGATGTTGGTGGTGGTCTAGGAGTTACCATGAACCTAATCACTACTAGCTACCCCAATATCAAGGGCATTAATTTCGACTTGCCTCATGTTATACAACATGCTCCACCTTATCCTGGTATTATTTCAATTTATAATTTTCATTTTTCAGGTGTCGTCTTGTTTCACCAAGTTAAAACATGATTGATTCTCCCAAAAAAAAAAAAAAAAAAAGAAGAAGAAGAAGAATAAATTAAAGTTAAAATTTGATCAAATGTTTTAATGTTTTTGAGGAATAATAATTTTGGATCATAAGTTTGAAAACCTTTATAGCCTAAGGTGTATTTATATGCAATATATGTAGATAAGTTTTTAATTTATGTTACAGGTGTGGAACATGTAGAAGGAGAACGTTCCTGAAGGGCATGCCATTTTTATGAAGGTTAGTTTCATATCTAAAAGGCATTATGTTACCCTTGACATAAACCCAAATACATTACAAATTGGTTTGTGATGCATAGGAAATGCTTTTCTTCTTATTTGATTGTCAGAATTATTCCCCATCCAATTGATTTGGTAATGGTGCAAAACATTATAAGAAACTAGTTATTTATCAGGTAGAAATGATATATACATATATATATATATATATATAATTTTTACTAAATAAATAATATATGGTATAATTTTTCAAGAAAAATGATGCCATAATTGGATGATTTTTCAGTTGATACTTCTTGATTGAAGTGACACATACTGCTTGAAGCTATTAAAAAATTGCTACAATGCTTTCCCAAATGATGGAAAGGTTATTGTTGTAGAGGTGGTTATTCCAACTATGCCCAATATTATCACTTCTATGAAGAGAACCTATCAATTGGATATGGTTGTGATGACTCAATGCACAGGAGGAAAGGAAAGGACCCCAGAAGAATTCGTGGCCTTGGCAACCATGGCTGGATTTAGTGGCATCAAATTTGAATGTTCTGTCTGTGATTTTTGGGTTACGGAGTTTTTCAAGTAAACGACTTGCTTGTAGTATTTACTATTTAGAGGTGACCCCTTTCCTGCTTTAAACTTTTATGTTGTGTCCAAACAAGGGATTTTGATGTGAGATTTATTCAAAGTTGTAATTTGAAAATTTCTAATGTTGATTCCCTTTTTTTGGGTTAATAAGAGAGTTGTTTCAATGAGTATGTGAAACCTTGATCTCCGTATTTTTAAGCATAAAAATCCCAAGTTTAAATTCTAAGGAGAATTCTGTCATTGTTCGAATTCTATCAATAAAACCATTCTCATACCATTATCAGGACTCTTTACATGGTTATTGTTACCATTGCCACTATTGTTGCTAATAACATCCCATATATCTACTACCACTACCATCATAATCACTGTTGTCGTCATCACCACTATTGTTACTATCATTATCATCACTGTCATTGTCAGCCACACGGCACCACCACTCTCACTAATTGCCAAAAATACCTGGACGTTACTTATACTATTCGTGGTGACAGCTCTAACCTTGATCACAACACTTCAGAAAATTGAGGGGTTTTTTAATCAACGGTAAGCAAGACATCTTTATTGCTTTCATAGTAATAGCAGTCTTTCCTGGTTTATCACGTTAGCTATCTTGGCCTCTACTGTATTGCATTTTGGCTCTATTAACATAATGAATGCAAGTCTATTATTTTCAAATTTGTTTTTTAAAAAATCACATGTAATGAAAGCAAGTCTAGTAAAGGCATGAAAACCAATCCTTTGGTTAAGAACTTTATAATTTAATTAGTTCCTCTTGGTAATTCTAATGGAAACATTTAAAATTTACACCCTGCTCTCCAATTGTCAAATAATCAAAACAAAATCAGTTGTTTATTTTTTATTAAAGAACTCATTAAAATAAATAAATAAAGGCGATAGAGGCATAAAGGCTAGAGCAAAGCTTTTAGCTTAGGCAAACAAGACATTCAAAACATAAGCATGAAACATATGATTAATTGACTTCACAAAAAGAAACATATAAATGATTCAACAAAAATTAAATAACATAATTAATAACATAAAGTAATTATAAAATAAGTGCTTTACTGTCATACAAAATATAATAGGTAATTTACATCTTGATGCATGCTTGTTTAGGATTTAATTGAGATTGCGAAGATTCTTCATGATCTCAAGACATCAATTGGCAATTGCAACATTATTTATTTATATATTATAATTCAATAGGCTGAGGAGGAGAATTTGAACCTTAAACTATGAACTTTTTGGAAACATCAAGAAGTGCCAATAATATTGATAAATATTTTAACATACAACTTTATTAATTTACCAATTAAGAATTTTAAACAAGTAGAAGCTGATAAAAGAAATTCCTTATTACATAGAGAATGTTGGGAAATTTAAACCCTGATTAATTTTTGAATTCTTACTCTCTTATCCAAGAATAAAAGACTTCACTAATTTAGCTAATTGAAACTCATTAACAGATTTTAGGTGTCTTTTGGTTAAAAAAAAGTATGAAAACTCCATTAATAGCTACTGTGCATGATATTTAAAAGGAAATATTACATTTACCAAACTTTTTTTTTTCTTTCTCATCTTATTCTTTTGATAATATCAATTGGTTCATTATTAAGTGCACTCCCATGTACACAAATTCACATTGGGTAGAATGTTTTTTACTTTTTTTTTTTTTGGTTAGCATATATTAACCCAAATTAAATAATAAAATCTCTCAGGTACTACATCTTAATCCTCTAGATTTATTTTATTTGCTATCATTTTCACTGAAGTTTTACAAAAAAAAAAAAAAAAAAAATTTAATTTTTGGTCCAATGAATAAGGTAGTGTTTGATACTCTGCTAGAAGATAATACATTATAGTACAATACCTTTCGACAAAATCTCTCACATTTTAATTTGTTGTGATTTTTCTCACACTCTCCCTCATCCCTCGTCCTTTATTATTATTATTATTATTCAATTTTTGTTGAAAATATCTAAGTGCATCTATTGTTTTGTTTTTGTTAATGAGATGATGATGACATTTTATCTAAGCACTAGCATGTTAAATAAGTTATGGAATTTTTATGAAAAATACATTTAATTTGATTATTTCATTTTATTTTTCAATTTGTATTAATTTAATATATGTAATTATATTTTAAATAATTATTAAATTAATTATGATGTCATAACGATTCAACTTCGGTCTGACCTTTAAAACCTTGAACCTCTCGCTGTAATAGTTTTATTGAACTATCTGGTTTGAAAACTATTGGGGAAAAAATCTAAATCCTCTCTATGTAAATGTGTAAATTAATATATATATATATATATATATATATATATATATATCTACCAAGCAATAGCAATATTATGGAAACAAAAAAATTCCAGCAAGCACCACATAAACACAACCACACAAGAACAGTAAATCTTACATGGAAAACCCTTTAGTGTAGAGGGAAATACCAAGGAGCAGCTCCGAAAAATATCTACTATAAAATAGAGATTACAACTATCAAGTTTATGCTAAACTTGAGTCCACAATAAATTGGATACACAACAAATTAAATCTCAAGGGGTAAAATACAATCTCACCACAATACCAACAGCAAAATCTTCCTATGAATACTCCAACTCTCCATGGTTGTAGCACTCAAAAACTCCAAGAGAATTCCACCAATTTATCTTCCTTGTGTGTAGCTTGAGCAAAGAATAATGTCTCATTTTTCTTTTTCACTCTCTCACAGTCTCACTGTATTTCTCTCTATCTTTTCGAACTGCACCTCTCAAGTTGAAACTCTCTCTTTTCTGTGTTTTTTGCTCACTCTGGAACTCATGGCCAAAATGGCTCACTGTTTGCTTTAGCTTCCCACAAGGCCTAATGGCCTTAAGAGCATTTCCATCAACACTTCTAAAAAATTTAGCATTTACCATCTCAAAAACAAATTTTATAATATATAATACATCACTTTATAATATCCCTTCCATCAAAACTTCTATTTTTTTTTAACACTCCATTTAAATATTCTTTCTTTATTATTTTTTATTTTTCCTCTCTCTCTCCTCTGTCTCTCTCTTCTTCAACCCAATTATTCTCAGCACCGTTGGCCACCACATCCACTGTCGGACCAAAAAAAAAATCAACAGTAATTGGAATAAATCACCACCAACCACAGCAAGAAAAAAAAGGAAAAAAAAAACCCATCCACCATCGGACCCAAAAAAAATCAATAGCAATCGGACCAAATCATCACCAACCACAACAAGAAAAAAAGGAAAAAAAACCCATCCACCGTTGGACCAAAAAAAAAATCAACAGCAATCGGACCAAATCACCACCAACCACAACAAGAAAAAAAGGAAAAAAACTCACAAACCACGACCAAATTGAACCACAACCCACAGCCAAAAAAAACCCACAAACCAAATTGGACAACGACTCCTTCGATCCACGCTTCGACCCACGAACAATCAGACTCATGCTTCAATCCACGCTCACGACTACTTTGATCCACGCTCCCAACCAAAAACCCACACTCTGACCCACGACTCCTTCGATCCACGCAGACCCATGAAGAGAGAACAAAGAATAGAGAACAGAGATGGGTTTGGAGGCGTTGGTTGAGGGAAGGGAAGAGTGGCTTGGGTTGAGGAGAATGAAGAAAAAAAAAAAAGAAAAATAGGAGAGGAGGCAGAGGCGTAGGTGTTGGCATGAGAGAAAGAGAGAACTAGAAAAAAAATGAGGGAAAACGATAGGAGATAGGCGCGAAAAGGGATGCGTGTGAGAGGGAAAGTGAAACATGTTTTATTAAACAAATATTTTTTTTTTACAATCTTGCTACAGCCGGTTGCTAGAGATAGTAGTCCATTGTAGATGGATTGCAAAATTAATAGGATTTAAGAGCTTTGATGGAGTATGCTTTTTGATCTTTTGATGCTAAAATTTAACATTTATAGCATTTAGCATTCTTAATGAGAATGCTTTTTTTTTTTCTTTTTTTTTTTCCCCCAGCTTGTCCCACATGCCTTGCATCACTTCTCATAAAGGGAAGTCAGACCTCTCCCAAGCTTAGGTCATTTCTCAATAAATGAAAGAGCTAATTTTGAAAACTTTTGGAACAAGCTCATAAATGAGCTTTGACAAATGTGTGTGCTGAAATCCAAGGGTGTCATGTGCACCTAACAAAAAACATGTATGTATGGATTTTTTTTTTTCTTTTTTCGGGTAAACTGTGTGGAAAATGTTAACTAGCACCGCTTGTTGCTTGTATGGAAAATGTTAACAAGCACCGCTTGGTGCTTGGTGCTTGTATTGAAAATGTTAACAATCGCTTGGTGCTTGGTGCTTGTATTGAAAATGTTAACAAGCACCGCTTGGTGCTTGTATGGAAAATGTTAACAAGCACCAAGCGTGCTTGTATGGAAAATGTTAAGGTGCTTGGTGCTTGTATGAAAAATGTTAACAAGCACCGCTTGGTGCTTGTATGGAAAATGTTAACTAGCATTGCTTAGTGCTTGTTAAGTACATAAAAAGACAAAGAAATTTGTCAAAAAAAGTCAAAAAAAAAGACACCAAATAGTGCATATAAAACTGAAAAAAATGACATAAACTGCTAAAAAAAAAAAAAAAAAACAAAAACAAGAACAAAAACAAAAAAACAAAACTGTTAGGTTCTAAGGAATTAGGAACTAATGTATTAGAACTTCATTTTTAATGTTGGCAAACCATGATCAAAACGTTTTAGTCTTGTTTAGACTTGCTCAAAGTATATGTTTTTTAATGTAAAGTTGGAATCGAATTGCTGCAGGATTTACTGTGTAAATCTGCTTGGCTCAATCAATTGAGAATTAGACTCGACCGATCGAAGCTCGTGCAGATTGTTTTTCTGCAGAATTTCCAACTCAGCCCAAGCCTGTTTGACGTATAGGGTTTTATGTTTTGTCTTAAGTATAAAATGGAAAACCCTAGCCACGTTTTAGGTTGCTCCTTATGCTGTGTGTGTGAATCTTTTGTGAGATCAAGAGGTGGTTGCCTTCACACATACTTAGGGTTTCCAAGGTTCAAGATTATGTCAAGAACTTGGTGATCATTTAGTTGCAGATTCAAGAGCTTAAAGATATACAAGCAGGAGTACTTGTGGATGCCATGAATCTAAGAAAGAAGTAGTCCATGGACTCGGAGTTGCCACATGGTCGTGGTAGTAAGTTTCCTACTCGAGGTAACAATAGGATGCTAGTGGTCTAAGTCGCTATTGTGTAAACTTCAATTCTTTCATAGTGGATTCAGTTTTACCTTGAGGATAGCTAGGTTAAATCCACCCCAGGTTTTTTACCAGTTTGGTTTTCTGGGGTCATCATATCATTGTATTCTTTATTTTTCGCCCTTTACTTTAATATGATATATTTGTGTTAACCTAGATTTCATAATTTGACTAACTTAATCACTTGGCTAATTAACTAGGTTAATTTGGTTGTGTTGTAAGGGGTCTAAAAATGTACAAAAACAAAAAAACAAAAAAAAATTTTGTCAGAAAAAAAGTAAAAAAATATTCTGGTTAACGGGCACCACATAAGCCAATAAGTTTTACCCATTCTTGAATGCCTATATATATCAACCATTGAATTAAATATCTAGTACATGAAAAAACGAATAAGAGTTTAGTTCACTTTAAGTCCTAATATTATGGCATTTCTAAAAGAATCCAATCCAAGAAATCTTGATAATGATCAAAGAGAAGAAAAGAGTTTCCCCTGTGCCATGCAGCTCTCGACCTCTATTGTGCTACCCATGGTCTTGCACTTAGCCATTAAGCTTGAGGTTTTTGATATCTTAACCAAAGCGGGTCCTAGAGCCAAGCTCTCTCCCTCACAGATTGTAGCTCAAATGCCCACCAAGAACCCCAATGCAGCCATGATGCTGGACCGCATTCTTAAGCTGCTAGTCAGCCACTCTGTGCTTGATTGCACTGTGGCTGCTAATGAGGACTTTGGGTCTTTCCAGAGGCTCTACAGTCTTACTCCTATGTCTGAGTACTTTGTGACTAATGAAGATGGAGTGTCATTGAGTGCTTTATAAAAAGCTAGTTCATTTTTTATTATTATTATTTTTTCCTTTCTTATTTTGAATTTGAAAAATACTATAATTATAAACTATTTTATAACATTTTTTTTATATGAAGAATGATTATTGGTATGTGAAAAAATGATATTAACGATAAGCCCAGATGAAAACTAATAAGAATTGACCATGTCAATATTTTGTAAAAATGTTATAAAATAATTTGTAGTTATAAAATTACTTTTTTTATTTTCCCTTTACTTGGTCTTCATTGGTTGTTTGATTTTTTTTGCTTATTACCTTTGGTAATTGGTTACGAATGTGTGAAGTAAGAGAAAATCTAGACCATTTTTTTTTTTTTTTTTGCCATAACTTATTTTATTATAACACTTTATTATTATTATTATTATTATTATTATTATTATTTGATAATTAGGGTAGAGATGATTTGAATCCTAAATGTTTTATTTAAAACATCAGGAGGTGCCAACCAGTGAAATTACAAAATTCTCAAAACATTATTACACTTTTAAACTATTAAAATGGTCGTTAATATAATTAAACATTGAATTAAATTTGAAATTAAAGTCAAAGTCTACTATCTACTATATGCATATATGTAATTGCCCCTATATTTTACTGAATGTTCAAAATGGGTATGAAACACCCTTAAATGTTTAGATCCCAATTAACAAATTATCAATTCAAGCTTATTATCAAACAATATATGTGCAGAATATGAATATAAGCCAAACATAGAATTGATAAATTATCTAAGCCAAATATAAACACATCCACAGCAATAAATATAAGGCAAAGATAAAGGAAGGGAAGATGCAAACACCCGGACAACACACAATGTGTTATCGAAGAGAAAACTGAAGCCCTTGGCGTAAATCTCTCCACCACCCTCCAAGCGATGAATAATCCACTAAAGAATGTAGTTGGGATACATGAACAGCAGAAGACCCTCCAAGCCTAATCTACCCAAGTACCTAGGCCCTCCAAGCTTTTTGCTCCAACGAGGTTAGGCCGAACCTATTTCTTCTTTAGCTTCTCGGATTCCGCTATTAGACCATAGCATCAACTAATGTGAATTGGTTCCTTCTTAATTGCTTCTCAACAGCACCAAATAAACCTTCTCAGGGATGTGGGTATGGTGAGAAAAGGATTTGGCTAAAGGCCTTTCAAGAATGTAACAATGGAGAGGAAGAGAGTAGAGGAATGTGAAGAGTCTCTAAGGTAAAGATTGTGGATGAATCAATCTTGTTTTTCTCTAGGGTTTCTCTCACAAAATTCTCTCTAGAAGCTCTCTACATTTGGTGGGTATAAGGGTCTATATATGGTGGGGTGAGAAAGGAATGCGAAGAGTCAGTTTTTCCCAAACAGGGCTGATTGGCGGCTTGGCCTCGCTACTGGTTTGAGTCGCGAGTTCAAGCCGCGAGATAATGGCCTGGCCAGCCTGGGACTTTTGTCCTGTAGTGCGACAGCTGGCGTGACCCTTCAGCTCCCCTGTGTGCATCTCACGTGCCTGCAGTTGGCGGCTTGCCAGTTGCGAGTCAGCCGTGAGTCCTAGCCGCGAATCTTTGCCTTCTTGCACATACTTGAGCTTTTCTTCACATCTTCTCACACACTACCCTTAGAATAATCCCACCTAAATACAGGGTTACTAAGTGCTTAAATTACAAGCAAATTGGCACGGAATAAAGCCAACAAGATGGTTGATTAAATTCAACCTTACAATCTCCCCCTTTGGCTATTCCGTGACAAAACCCTACAACAGACTCTAGACTTAACGCGTGAGTTGGAAACAGTTGAACAAAACTCACTCATACCTAAATCTAGATTCTGAAAAGCTCTTGAACATATGAACAAGTAACTCTTGAAACACAACAACACAATAATGTCATTGTATGCAGAAAACTTGAAATGCATATGGAGCAATAGAAGCATGATCAAGCAAAAATGGACTTAAGCAATAAAGCAATAAATCATGGCTTGATCAACCAAGCAATCACTATACAAAAGTGATTACTATGCTCATTCACACAAGGAATGAAGAGTATCATTTGCAAGGTGATAAGCTCAATTGAAGAGTATCATTTGCAAGTCTAACACTCAACCAATGCATACAAACATATATGCATCTAGGAACAATCCTACAAGGGCACAAGAGTGATGTACTGAATTGAAATGCATAACATTTAACATCAAGTACATAAGCCACAAAGCAAGGCTACAAAGCAAAAAGATTGCATTGCATGGTACAAATCATAAAAGCTTACAAACTGCAAAGTGCATGGAAACAAACCCTTAAAGCTTACATAAGCAACATGGGTACAAAGTTTAAAACAAATGCTGAATAACATCAACAATATATAAATAAACCAAAATGTTAGAAACATTCAAGAGTTATGAGTTTAATCCAAACCAAGACTAAAACCTATAATAACAACAGTTAACCAAACCAAAGTAACAAAACTATAACCAAAACAACATATATGATTATGAATCTCCCCCTCAAATAAGCACTCCCCCTTAAGTGCTGGCCCAAAAAAAAATCTCCCCCTTTTTGACCGGAATGGCCAAAGGGTCACTGCTCCTGGTTGGTATGAATGTTGTCAAACTTGGCTGAAAGTACATTCAGCTGATCCTGTATTGTTGTCATCCTTTCAGTATGCTGGTTTTGAACCTCTCTGAGTCCATTAAGCCTTTCCAGGATGATCTGAAATGCATCAGGAGGTGCAGCAGATGAAGTAGAAGCCCTGCTCCTCTTGACTCTTCTTCTTGGTGTGGAAGATGGTCCTACAGCCTCTGCTTCAGTCTCCATTGGATCACCTTCTCCTTGGTTACCCTCCTCTTCATCACCTGGAAGACGACTTTGTATCCTTGTGATGGTTAGTTTGTTGATTGCTGAAAGTGGAGTCATGGGATTGATATCTTGAGGAATTGGAACCCCTTTTGCTCTGAGAATTCTCATGATAAGGCTAGGAAAAACCAATTTTGCCCATGAAGTTGTTCTGGACTCATCCATTATTGTGTCAAATATATGAGAGCTTATGTCAATGAATGTTTTCTCCTTAAGCTCCATAAGGAAGATAGCTTTGGCATTAGTAAGAGTAGTCAATTTTCTGATAGGATACAAGTTGAACATCATTATGGTGGTTAGACACCTCATGTCAACAGGAAAAGCGTTGGTGTTGAGACATCTTGCTTTTTTAACTCCACCAATCCGAGCCTGGACAGTGTCTAAGGATAACATCCTATCTCTGTAATTGACAAATTCAAACTCCTCTAATCTCTCAAGCCCAAGTACCTCATCAATGTCATGGGCATCCAAGGTGAACTCCTTTCCTCTTACCCAACAGTCTAGCTCATCTTCTCTAATCTTGACATTAGAATAAAACTTCCTTATCAGTGGCTCACACACTCCAGGTAAATCACCTAATAGTTTATCCCAGCCTCTTCCCTCAAAGCACTTTGAAATAAAAGTTTCCTTCAAATCATGTAAGTCCACAAACCTCCCCTGAATAATAGTTCCTTTCATGAAGGAATCTCTGTATCTCTCAAAGTGCTGAACAGATCTAAACAGGTTGTGATCCATTTTCAATCTTTTGTCTACCTTCTTGGTAGGAGTCTTCTTCTTTGAAGGTGTGGGAGGCATCTGTAATCAAGCAGAAAAGGCCACAACAAGAGCAGAAACACAATATGTGGAAATGCACACATATTAGTAACAAGTTAGTTACAATGACAATAACAGAGTGATAAGCCAACCCACAAATCAAGTGCAATTGATAACTAGAGATGTGTAGAACAAATCAAATAAGATCAAGTTTGAATGAGTATGAGAAGTGCAAGATATACCCTTAGCACAGAAACCCACACAAAATGTGATAACACAACATTGTGAGTCAAACAAATTCAAAATCTCAGATAAACTAAAACATTCAAACATATATTCAGAGAAAACCCAAACCCATATACCCAAAGGGTATAACAACTCTCAAACATGAAAGGTTCAGACCAAATACTAGTACAAAGATGCAAAATCATGATACTAAGCATATTCAGCAAGAAGAGAAAACATCCCCAATCAACTAAACCTAGCATTTTGAGCAAAAACATGTTCGAACCCCCAAAACACAATCCATTATCAAAACACACAGATTCAAGAATATAACACTTAAATCATGAAATCTGAAGTGAAAGACAGAAAGCCCATACCTTTTTCTTGAAGATTTGAAAAGAAAGAAATGCAGAAATGGAGGTTTCTCAAGAGTGAACATGGAGTGTTTCAGAGAGAGAAATGGGGAAGATAATGAATAGTCACTAATTTTCGAGGGAAAAACTGAAAAGTTTTTGAAAACTGACTTTAAAATGCAAAATACGCGTTTTTCGCGACTGGATCAAATCGCCAAGGTAAGCCGCGAAACACAGTGAAACCAAGATTCTTGAAAAATCTTCTAAGTGTTTTTCGCGACTAGAAGATCTACCTGCGAGGGAGTCGCGAGATGAGTCGCGAAAATCTCTATGTACCCCTTGCGACTGGACCTTTCACCCCCGAACAAATTACCACATTGAGTCGCGAAAAATGTAAAAACTCAAATTTTGAAAAAATTTTTAAGTCTTTTTCGCGACTAGGGCATTAACTCACTAGTAAGCCGCAAAAAATCTCTGAGTGGGCTCGTGACTGGGACATGCGATTGGGCTAACTCGTGACTTAGTCGCCAAAACAGGGGAAAATAGTTTTTGAAATTTTCGATATTTTTGTAAAAACAAAATACTTTCCATAAACAACTAAAACACTCAAAAATCTTTTTGTATTTGATCAAACAAAGATTGAGCATGTGAAAATGTTGGGATTTGTGCCCTAGAATTCTATTGTATGATGCTATGTATTATATTATGTATGACATTATGTATGACATGATGTATGACTTAATATTGAAATTAATAAAGTTGTTTTATTATTATCTGAAATAATGGTAACATGAATATTTGGACATTATCATATAGTTCATGAGATGCATAGTATGTGATTTATGTGATTTAGTCACAGAAGATATAAGTCACAAGTTCTTTGTAAACTCGGAGTTTGGTTCGTAGTCGGTGATGAAATTGGGCATTTCATCTGCGAAGACTATAACATATTAACTAAGATGATTTGTCTTGATCATGGAAGTGGCGACTTCTAGTTGATATGTTGATATGTTTTAAGAGTTAAGACATATTGAACTGGACCGCTGTGAGATTTATTATTCTCTTAACGACTGTCAATTGAATAATAAATCTCACGACTTATATTTGCATGAACTCTTAATCCTGAGAGAATAATGGACCTAATAATGACATGTAGGTTGCTTTGATATATCAGGAGTGAGATCTAAAGTAACGGTCAAAACCTCAGTATGTTGGGCAGTCACATATAGTGTTGATGAAACATATATTTTCAAGATAGAATTCATAGTCTCTTAACGGAGATACAAAATATTCCCTTGAGATAAGTTTAATGGGTTTATTATTCAGAGAGTTTGGCCTAACCACTTTGGTAAGAAATTACTAAAGTATATATTTATGAAATTGGATTTCATAAATATATGATGAATAACTTAAAAGGATTAAACCGGGTACTCAAGGATTAAGATGTAGTAATCTTCAAAGTGACAGTCTATATTTATGGTTTTGAATTACTACGAATATTTTATGAAGGGGTTACATGTACAATAAAGTCTTGGGATATAATTTATTAATAAGGCCTAGAGTGCAATTATATTTATATAGTGGTATTAAATATAATTAATGGTAACTTTGGACTTGTCAAGAGTTGACAGAAAAGCTCAAGGCCCATTGGAGCTAGTGTCTTATTGGTCCTTTTGGTCCCACTCCAAGCCACACATTAAAGCCCAATTGGAAAGGCCCAATTAGATAATCAGTTATATATAAAGGGAGAGACATATAAAATTATAATAAGAGAAAAAGAGAGACACTATTGTGAAGTGGTGTGTATGTGCGAGTGAAACCACTCAATTATTCTCCCTTGGAAATTGATTGAGAGACCACACTTCTTGGGCATAAAGTGGAATTGGAGTGAAGATTAAAAGTGTTCCCAAGTACTTCTAATCTTTTGTTTTGAATTTCACTACACCAAGGTACGCAATCTTGTTCTTAAATTCTGAAATTTACATAATGCAAGTTATCAATCATGAATGAAATAGATCTTTGTTTGTTGCTTCCGCTGTGTGTTTTGTATGAGATACAAAACCAGATTAACCAACAGAAAACACATTTAATCAAGTACAATCACACAAATGAATATGGCATTCATTGAACATAGACTTGTGTGATGTGTGTGGATATCAAAAATAAGATAGTCTTTAGTACAATGTGAAGCTTCAATGATCAATTTAATCAAGGCAAACACAACTAGCACTAGATAATATGACCTATCTCAATTATAGAAACATGCATATATGACCTCCCACATGAACTTGATTACATTCTTTGAAGCTTTTCATTTGGCTCCAATATACATCATATCATTTGCACTTTTTGAATAAAGAGGCTCATTGTGAGATATATGCCTGAAATTTTTGATATTTCAAATGATGAGTTAGCCTTTGGCTTTTTGGGCATTGTACATTTTATTTTGGTCGCTTTCCCTTTTTCCTAGTCAAATACTAGTATGTGCGACAGGCTTTTGTAGCTCTATATCTCTTTTCATTTGGAAATTTACATTTAGAGAGCTCTTTTAAGTAAAAACAAAAAAATAAAGAGTGGGAAGATATATAGGCATGAGTCTATGCATGTCTCAAGATCAACAAAATCATTCACTAATCATTCATGACAAGGTTGAAGATCTATTTACAATAGTCACATAGATTTCAGAATTTCTCCCACAATGATATGAGTGCAAAGAGAACAAGCTAAGCTCGTAGCTACATAAGGCCATTAGTACAAAGGTACAAGGTAAAATATGCTTTGAGACAAAACTCAACAAAGTTGATCAAACTTTTTAGATTTTCTACTTTTTATGTGATACTGAATTTTTGACACAAGAAAAATAAAGATTGATCAAAACAAAATCAGCAAAGTAAAAGACAATTTAAGCAAAACTCACAAACGAAAATTTCCAACTCAAACTAGCAAGAAACAAAACAACCAAGCATGTACACAAAATATGGGAAGTATTAATGCATGGACATGTTGTAATGCTTATGCATGAGTACCCTTCGTCACCCACATGTCACGTGCGTTTGAGGTGATATCCTTAACAGATTGGGTACGAGAGTTAGGACTTTCAAACCTTTGGGTGAAACTTTCCAGGCAATTAGTGAAGGCACCGATCATCTTCATTACGTCCATCATTCCAGAATCACTATTCTGACTTCTCGGTTGTTCACCACCCCACGACCTCTTGTCATTTCTTCTTCCTCGTGACCGAGGAGCACTTGTATTGTTCAATGCTCTCAACTTCTAGCAGTTGGGTCTAGTATGTCCTTGCAAGCCGCAACATTGACAAACATAATTCGTTCTAGGGCCCCATTATGGTCTTGGAAGAGATCTTCCTCTAGCTTCAACTCTACCTTCTGATTGATTACGGGACTTATTAAACATCCATTGATCAGCCACCTTCTTTTTTGGTTCAGTCTTAAGTTTCTCAGGAACAGGCTCTTCTACAACCGTCACTTTGGCCTTTACAAATTTCACTTCTTTGGTGACATTGACCGATGAGCTACTTCTTCCGGTATATCCCAACCCAGACTTATCTGAGAAGTGTTTTTAAGATGAAATAACATCTTCCAGCTTCTTGGAGGAGACCCTTTCTATCTTGGCTTGTGCTTGCACCACCTCTTACTCAAGAAATCTTACTTTGGTATAAGCATCCGATAGCTCACCATTTAGTGTCTCAATTTCACACTTTGCCTTTTTATATCTGACTAGAAGACTTTTGTAGTCCTCTTCAGCCTTTTTCATCTTTTTCATAGCCGCCTTTGCAACCCTTGCATACTCACCTAATTTCTCAAGGAGTAAGGCGTAATTCTCTTGAAGACCCGATGTATCTTCATCCTCTTTAGCCTCCGATTCTTCAGCAACCCCAATAGACTTCAAATCAGAATGCTCACCAAGCTCCTTCACAAGTGTATCCAAATCATCTGAGGATTCCACATGAGCAATGGTCATGAATACAGAGAAATTTCCTTCTCCATCACAGCTCTCTTCTAAGTCAGAGTTTGATGAATCCGAGTCATTCAGAGTAGTGGCATAGACCTTTCCTTTGGACTTCAAATAGTTGGGACATTCCTTTTTGAAGTGTCTATGTCCATTACACTCGAAGCATGTAATTCCCTGTGAAGATTGAGAATCTCTACCATGTTTTCTTCGGAATTCTTTCTTCTCATTCTCAGAACTCTAAAATTTTCCCTTGTTACCAAATTTCCCACTGTTCTTGAGCTTTAGAAACTTCCGAAATTTTTTTACAAGATAAGCCACATCTTTATCTACTGCATCTTCTTCTGAAGAGTCATGAGATACTGCTCTCTCATCAATTGTTTTAAGAGCTAGAGACTTGCGTTTCTTCTGTGTGGGCAGGGACAACTCATATGTTTGCAAAGAACTAACCAGCTCTTGAACCTTAATGTCATCAAGATCTTTGCTCTCTTCAATGGCTGTAACTTTGGCACGGAAACTCTCTAGTAGTGACCGAAGGATCTTCCTTACAATTTTCAAGTCTCCCGTCTTTTCCCCCAAATTGAATTTCCCAACAACCACTTCGTTCAATTTACTGTAAAACGAATCAAAAGACTCATCCTCACTCATATTTAACTCCTCAAAGCGAGTGATCAACATTTGAAGTTTGGTTTCCTTCACTTTCTTAGTCCCTTCATAAGGGTCTATATATAGTGGGGTAAGAAAGGAATGCGAAGAGTCAGTTTTTCCCAAACAGAGCTGATTGGCGGCTTGGCCTTGCGACTGGTCTAAGTTGCAAGTTCAAGCCACGAGATAACGGCCTGGCCAATCTAGGACTTTTGTCCTGTAGTGTGACAGCTGGCGTGACCCTTCAGCTCCCCTGTGTGCATCTCAGGTGCCTGCAATTGGTGGCTTGCCAGTCGTGAGTTAGCCGCGAGTCCAAGCCACGAATCTCTGCGTTGCACATACTTGAGCTTTTCTTCACATCTTCTCACACACTACCCTTACAATAATCTCACATAAATACAGGGTTACTAAGTGCTTAAATTACAAGCAAATTGGCATGGAATAAAGCCAACAAGATAGTTTATTAAATTCAACCTTACATTTACTATTTTTATTATGATAGGCTTTATGCCCTTTTTAACAACTTCGTTTGTTGCTTAATTTGGGTCAAATAATTGATGGGCAAAAGCAAAACAAAGTTTTGTTTAGTTGTATGGGAAAGTTGTGTAGATACAAAAGATTTGCAACTTTGACTTTTCTTGAAAGTTAATCATTATTCTTTTAATAGTAAAGAAAGTTAATTATTTTATTATTTTTTATTAGTGCAAATTTCACAAAATGGAGATAGATATATCATATGGTCATTTATCGAGAGAAAAAATATATCTTATAAGATGTCACTTTCATAACATGTGTATGTTCTATGTGTATGGGGTCTACATAGAGAGAGAATGATCTCATGAAACCATCTCATAAGATTTGGTAGTTCCGCTTATGTGGTCCAGTACCACCTCAAAAGCATTCCCAGTTCCCCAATCTAATTTTCAAAAATTAAATATGCTATTGTAATTGTGTAGTGCCCTTGAATCTAGATCAATGAAAGATATGGTATCTAACAAAAGCTCTTCATAGGTCCTAACTGAACGATGCAATTTTTAAGGGAGGAATTCCATTCAATAGGACTTATGGCACGCATGCCTTCAAGTATCTAGACTTGGACCCCAGATTTAATAAGGTGTTTAATGCAGCAATGTCCAACCAAACTACTATTGTCATCAAGAAGATCCTTGAGTCTCATAAAGGTTTTGAGCAACTCAGGCAACTAGTCGATGTTGGTGGTGGTCTAGGAGTTACCATTAACCTAATCACTACTAGATACCCCAATATCAAGGGCATTAATTTCGACTTGCCTCATGTTATACAACACGCTCCACCTTATCCTGGTATTATTTCAATTCATAATTTTCATTTTCAAATGTCATCTTGTTTCACCAATGTTAGGTTCTAAAGGTTTAGGAATTTATGTATTTAGAACTCTAATTTGTAATGTTGGCAAACCATGATCAAAACATTGTACTTAGTCTAGTTTAGGCTTGCTCAAAGTTGGTAAAATATTGTAAAGTTGGAATCGAGTGACTGCAGATGTATTAGGACATCTCGGCCTGGCTCGATCGATCGAAGAATAGATTCGATCGATCGAAAATCGGCCCAGATGCGTTTTCTGCAGAAATTTCAGCTCAGCCCTAACTCTTTAAACGTTTAGGGTTTTATGTTTTTGTCCTAGGTATATAAGGCAAAACCCTAGCCACGTTTTCAGAGTTGCACAAGTTGTATTGTTGCTCATACATTGCGGTTTTGTGTGAATCTCTTGTGAGATCTTAGAGGAGCTTTCCTTTACACAAAACTTAGGATTTTCAAGGTAGAGATGATTTCAACATCTTGAAGATCATTACAGTTGCAACCATTGGAACTTAAAGAAAAACAAGCGGGGAGCTTGTAGCTGATTGAGGAATTCAAGAAAGAAGTAATCCGTGGATTCGGAGCCTGCGCGTGGTCGTGTCAGGAAGTTCTACTGGTTGGTAGCATTAGGAAGTCGAGCGGGGGAGCTTGTAGTCCTTTTGTAAGAACTTCAATTCTTTCATAGTGAATTCTGGTTTGCCTTGAGGATCGGTGAGTCAAATCCTCCCCAGATTTTTCCGTGTGGTTTCCTGGGTGATCATATCTTGTATTCTTTATTATTTCTGCTGCTTTATATGTTTTATATGCATGATATGATTATTTGATTGTTTTAACCTAGAATTGTTTAATTTGACTAAGTAACAACTTGGCTAATTAATCTAGGCTACTCAATCTGGTTGTTTTTAAGGGGGTCTTAAACCGTTCAACCAAGCTAAAACATGATTGATTCTCCAAAAAAAAAAAAAAAAAAAAAAAGAAAAAAAAAAAAGAAGAAGAATAAGTTTGATCGAATGTTTTAATGTTTTTGAGGAATAATAATTTTAGATCATAATTTTGAAAACCTTAATAGCCTAAGGTGTATTTATTTGCAATATATGTGGATAAGGTTTTAATTTATTTTATAGGTGTGGAACATGTAGAAGGAGATATGTTTGAGAACGTTCCTAAAGGGCATGCCATTTTTATAAAGGTTAGCTTCATATCTAAAAGGCATTATGTTACCCTTGACATAAACCCAAATACATTACAAACTGATTTGTGTTGCATAGGAAATGCTTTTCTTCTTATTTGATTGTCTCAATTATTCCCTATCCAATTGATTTGGTAATGGCGCAAAATATTATAAGAAACTGGTTATTTATTAGGTAGAAAGGATATATATATATATATATATATAATTTATACTAAATAAATAATATATGGTATAATTTTTCAAGAAAAATGATGCCATAATTGGATGATTTTTCAGTCGATACTTCATGATTGGACTGACGAATACTGCTCGAAGCTGTTAAAAAATTGCTATAATACTATCTCAAATGAGGGAAAGGTTATTGTTGTAGAGGTGGTTATTCCAACTATGCCCAATATTAGCACTTCTATGAAGAGCACCTATCAAATTTTAATGTTCTGTCAGTGATTTTTGGGTTATGGAGTTTTTCAAGTAAACGACTAGCTTGTAATATTTACTATTTAGAGATGCCCCCTTTCCTTCTTTGAACTTTTATGTTGTGTCCAAACAAGGGATTTTGATGTGAGATTTATTCAAAGCTGTAATTTGAAATTTTTTAATGTTGATTTCCTTTGTTTGGGTTAATAAGAGAGTTGTTTCAATGAGTATGTGAAACCTTGATCTCCGTATTTTTAAGCATCAAAATCCCAAGTTTAAATTTTAAGGAGAATTCTGTCATTGTACGAATTCTACCAATAAAACCATTCTCATACCATTATCAGGACTCTTTACATGGTTAATGTTACCATTACCACTATTTTTGCCAATATCATCCCATATATCTACTACCACTACCATCATAATCACCACTATCGTCACTATCATTATTGTCACTGTCACTGTCACCACCACGGCACAACCACTCTCACTAATTGCCAATAATACCTGGACATTAATTATACTATACCTAGTGACAGCTCTAAGTTTGATCGCAACACTTCAGAAAATTATATTGAGGGGTTTTTTAATCAACGGAAAGCAAGACATTTTTATTGCTTTCATGGTAATAGCAGTCTTTCCTGGTCTACCACGTTAGCTGTCTTGGCCTCTACTATAGTACATTTTGGCTCTATTAACATAATGAAAGCAAGTATATTATTCACAGATTTAAAAAAAAAAAAAAAAAAAAAAAAAAAAAATCACATGTAATGAAAGCAAGTCTAGTAAAGGCATGAAAACCAATCCTTTGGTTAAGAACTTTATAATTCAATTAGTTCCTCTTGATAATTCTAATGGAAACATTTAAAATTTACACCCTGCTCCCCAATTATCAAATTATCAAAACAAAATCAGTCGTTTATACTATACCTAGTGACAGCTCTAAGTTTGATCGCAACACTTCAGAAAATTATATTGAGGGGTTTTTTAATCAACGGTAAGCAAGACATTTTTATTGCTTTCATGGTAATAGCAGTCTTTCCTGGTCTACCACGTTAGCTGTCTTGGCCTCTACTATAGTACATTTTGGCTCTATTAACATAATGAAAGCAAGTATATTATTCACAGATTAAAAAAAAAAAAAAAAAAAAAAAATCACATGTAATGAAAGCAAGTCTAGTAAAGGCATGAAAACCAATCCTTTGGTTAAGAACTTTATAATTCAATTAGTTCCTCTTGATAATTCTAATGGAAACATTTAAAATTTACACCCTGCTCCCCAATTATCAAATTATCAAAACAAAATCAGTCGTTTATTTTTTATTTAAGAACTCATTAAATTTTATTTTTTAAAAAACGGTGATAGAGGCATAGAGGCTAGAGCTAAGCTTTTAGCTTGGGCAAACAAGACATTCAAAACATAAGCATGAAACATATGATTACTTGACTTCACAAAAAGAAACATATAAATGATTCAACAAAAATTAAATAATATAATTAAATACATAAAGTTGTTAGGACATATGTGAATCATGTTAGGAACATATGTTAATATAAAATTGACTAATCTTTTCACAAAACGCACTTTACTTGTAATTGGGTAGATTTAGGATGTGTTTAATGCTTCCTGGAATAAGGTTTTAGGTTCAAGTGTTAAAGCCATGCAAGTCTGTCCAAGAATCAAGTAAAGAAGTGCTGGATTTTAAAACTCGAAAAATAGCATTTATCGAGGTTTAAAAGACAATTTAGCCCGATGCTCGACAGCTGCTCAATAAATACCCTATCTATCGAGATTTAAGAAAATCAGTTTTTCAAATCTGATTTCACTTCAATCCGTGTATACATGTTTGGGCTTTCTTTTCTCACAATCCTAAACATATATAAGGATTATTTTAAGATCCGTCACAACTAATGCACATCAATACAAAAGTTTTTCACAAGCATATTGTGAACCAAAGACAATTTGCCCTAGTTCATCTTTCTCTTCAAGAAGCTGCTGTGTTTGTACCCCGTAGGGTTTTGTAACCAAGGAGCTTCATAATCTTCATCGTGTTGATGAATTGAAGAACTTTGCAGCCAAAATCTTTCACAAGTTGGTGTGTAAGCCACGTACTGGGATCCACACATCGATTAGTTAGTCATGTACCAGGAGCCATGCATTGAAAGGAGAGATTGTCACTACAGAACAAGTCTAATTAGGTATTTGGGTTAGGGTTCAACTGTAGGTTGGTATAAGGTACTAGGATTCCTTTACTTGTAACCGCTTGTTGTGATAATAGTGGATTCTCGGGAGTGGTGACCTTAAAATCACCCAGTGAGGTTTTTGCCGTCTAGGTTTTCCCCATTCGAAAACAAATCACCATGTCAATTTTATTTTCCACTACATATTAACTTAGTTGGTGATTTGTTTGTGCTACCACGTGTATTGCATGTTAATTAACTTAATTAATTAACTTGGCTAATTAATTGGTTAATTTATCACAAGTGGTTAATACATTCTTGGCCTATTAAGTGGTATCATAGCAGGCACACTCTGATTAGGGTTAATCTTTGCTGTGTGATCCATTAACCCCTGTTTGTCATGGATAGAGAACAGTTTCTTATTATACCTCCTTTATTTGATGGCACTAACTATGCATACTTGAAAGTACGCATGAGAGTTTTCTTGCAATCATTAGATGAAAAAGTGTGGCAAGCTGTGGAGATAGGCTAGATCAAGTCAAAGGAAGCGTCGATCGATTGGGATGATGCTAAGATCAAGGCAGCAAATTTCAACAGCAGGGCATTGAATGCTTTATTTAGTGTGGTCACGAATGAGGAGTTCAAGAAGATATCATCTACTGAAACTACTAAGGAAGCATAGACCATCCTCTAGAAAACCTATGAAGAAACTAAGGCTGTTAAGGATTCAAAGTTTTAGAGGCTTACTAAAAGCTTCGAAGAGATTAAGATAGAGAAGGATGATAAAATTCCTTTGACAGAGCTGGTTGGCAATCTGCAGACCTATGAGTTAGGTTTGACAAGGATAGAGAAATCAAGGGAAAGAGCATGGCATTGAAGGCCAAGAGCAGTGACACTGATGAGTTTTCAGATGATGAAGATTCTAAGATGAAATCCTATATCACAAGGCAATTCAAAAAGTTTATGAAGAATGCCAATGCTAAAGGATTTGACAAAGACCATAAGCAGTCCAGTTTGTCTCAGTTCAAGAACCAAGACAAAGGAAAGAAGGATGCTAGGGATGGTGGTCAATACACTGTTCACTCAGGACCAAAGTGCTTTGGGTGTCAAGGCTTAGGTCATATGAAACAAGAGTGCCCTACGTATCTCAAGACCATTGGGAAGAGCAAGGCACTTGCTGCTACTTTGAGTGACACCGAGCCTGAAGATGATTCTGATAATGAGGATGATGGAATCCTAAATGCCTTCACTGCCACTGTAAATGCTACTGAGGGGATTATTGAAGATGTGGATGAAGAAGAGGACTTGGTAGAGTCTAAATTTGAGAAGATGGATGAACAAGCTGACATCCACATAGCCTATGCAAAATTATACAAGGTCTCAGAAAATCATAAGTTGTATAGGTTGGCCAACAAAAAGCTCAGTGAAGTGGAGCTTGAACGAGAGAAATCTCCACGAAGTTTGATGAAGCCAATCAGACCATTGCAGCACTAAGATTTGAGAATAATTTCTTGGCTGAGAAGACTAAGAAGCTTAAGACAGAGTTGTTTCAAGTCAGAGCTCAGTTGGAAAGGACTTCAAGTGCAAAGCTTGACGAGATGCTTAGTCTTCAAAAATCTGCTTCTGATCGAACCGATTTAAGGTATGATTTCTCTTCTCCTAGTATTGCTTCTACGAGTATTACTATTTTTGTTTCTCCTACTAATAATGTTGAATCTGAGAACAATGATGTGAAAAATGTGTTAGCTAGTGAGAATATAGACAAGGGTAAATCTATCTTAGGAGCACTCCCTAAGCTGGATAAGAAAGAGACTAAAAACCCTAGGGCTAAGATGAGAAATACTCAAAAGCCTAAATAGAAGAAGCAGCATCTCTGTCATCACTGTAGAGTGACTGGACATATTCAACCTAATTGCTATAAGTGGTTAGCCACTCAACAGAGTAATAGTATGATCTCATCAGGAAACTAGAATCAGTTTCCATCCTCCTTTGCTCCTCTTAGAGATCTACTTAAAACCCTCATGTTCCTTTCGAATTTGAACAGTTTCAATTCTTCCCCCTCACCGCCAGATCAAGGGTTTGCAAAACGAAAAGGTTCTTCCAAGGCATGGAAGGAAAAAGGCTCCAAGTGATTTAGTCACTTTTTCTCTCTCTCCCTTTCTTGTTTTTTGAGTATGCACTACTTGTGTGTTTTGCTTTCTTGTTTTGAGTTAGTCTAGTTTATGCTTTGCTTTGTTTAACATGTTTTTGTTTGTTTATTTTCAGTTTTGCTTTATTTTTTTTCCCATAAAAATAAAAAAAAAAATTGAAAAATTAGAAAAATACAAAAACAGTGTGTGTTTTGTGTACATTGGTACTTATGTACCTTGGATGGCCATTGAAACAAAGTTTTCTAAACTTTGTATCATTTATAACTTAGATGAGCATCTCTATGCATAACTAAGCAAGTGAGCTTTGTGGCTCGTGTTTGTGATGAGTAAGATTAAGTAATCACTTGTACTTAACACTCGTATCACTCTTTTTGATGGGAAGGACTAGAAAATTCTAAGAGAAAGGCATAAATAACTATCTCATCACTATTGCCCGCCAATCATAAAATGACATCTGTATGCTTTGGCATAGCAAAAGTATAATGTCAAAAGCTTAACATAATTGGGTATTTCTTTTCTTTTCTTTCTCTTATATGCCCATGCGTGGTTTACTCAAAAGAAAAATATGCAAAGAAAAATAAAAGCAAAAATAATCAAAATGCTTTATATATGATTGCAAGCGTGTCTTCTAGGAGATGTGAGAGTTATAGGACATACCTCGAAGGTGATAGTCCCCATCAAGTAGTTATGATTGTGGGTGAGTTAAAGTGATTTTCTCATATCCCAAATCGTCATAACATGTAGACACTTATGCAATCTTGCAATGTTTTTCACACACAGCATGCAATGTTCTTTGCTACTCTTGATACATGTGTAGGTATAATGTGATTTGTCTATCACAAGGAATACATATGCTAATGTATGCTCACTAAACTGTCTTTGAAATCTAAAATTGGTTAGACTTGTTTAGTGTGTGTGTTTTTTGGATCTACATGCTTGACATTTTTCTTGATGAGAGATGTTTTTGAGAGCTTAAAATGTTGGTTGGATCTTTGATTGAGTAGCATGTTTGATTGCATTAATGTCTGTGTTTTTCTCTTCTTTGAAAAATTGTTTTTAAGCAATCTTGACAGCTTCTCAATACCTCTCAACAGCTAGGCTATCTATCGAGCCTCTTAAGCTTCCTTTCTCAATAACTGTTATCGCAATTTCGATCCATCGAGGTTTTTGAGAATCGAGCTCGATAGCTTCTCGGCAAATTCTCAATCCATCGAGGAAGTTTCTGTATGCTCGATAGATGCTCGATAGATGCTCGATAGCTTCTTGATCCGTCGAGGTTAATTTGTTATGGACACCTCTCGATAGCTCCTCAATAGCTTCTCGATAGCTCCTTTTGGCAGTTTTTAATTCTTGATAGCTCTCGACACCTCTCGATCCATTAAGGAACTGAGATTTCTATAAAAACGGTCAGGGCGATTCTTTTCTCATTTTCTATGATTTCTCTCGATAGAAACTCTCTCCTATCACTCCCAAACACCTCAAACTAAACCTCTTCATTTACCCCACTTGATCTTCGGCCTAAATCAAGTTTTCTTCATCTAGTATGATCCTTTTTCTCTATTCTATCATGCATTTCATGTTTTCTAACCTAAGTTTTGGGTTTTTGAAAAGTTTTTGGGTTTTTTCAAGTTTAATGAGGTTTTTGTGAAATTTTTGGGATGAGTTTTTGTTTAAATGATTTTAAATCATCATGCATTGCATCACATGTGCATTTTAACTATGATTCATGCATTTTAGATGTGTGATTATTATGTTGAAATGATGTGTGCTGGTAGGTTTGGATTAGGCTAAGCCCATGATGCTTTTACTGTTGCATCTCACATGTTCATGCATTTTTCATGCATACATACCTTCATTTCTTTATATTCTTATATTGAATTGTTTGGTTCTTTTCTGTTTGTTCCTTTCTCTCTCTCTTTCTTTCATTAGTTGCTTTATGGCACCTAAACGAAAATCCACTTCATCCCGGAACCCTTTTCGTTCCAGGACATCTTCTTCTTTTTCCCTCTCCGATTCTACTCCATCTCACGTCTGGTTCCGTGATGATAAAGCTCGTAAGGACCTTTCGAAGAACTTCTCTCGATGAGGCATTCATTCGGAATGCCAAGTCATTCTATCGGACTTTTCCGATACTAACCTTCCCACTGTCATCTACAGTAAGGGTTGGAAGTCACTGTGTGGCATCTCGGTCACTTGTCCCTCCATGATCATACAAGAGTTTTACTCTAATATGCACGGATTCGATTATATAGTACCTAATTTTATCACTCGTGTTTAAGGTATGTGCATCGTAGTCACTTCGGATCTTATATCCAAGGTGCTACATGTCCCGAAGGTAGAGTTTGTTGACTACCCCGGTTGTGAGCGTTTGAGGACTATGTCTAAAGACAAGCTCTCTGATGGAAATTTAGACCCCTGAAACTAACCAGATTAACCTAGTTAATTAGCCAAGTGATTAACTTAGTCAATTTATGCAATTCTAGGTTATCACAATCACACAATCATATCAAGAATATATAAAGCAGCAAAATAATAAATAACACAAGATATGATGACCCAGGAAACCACACGGTAAAAACCGGGGGAGGATTTAACCTAACTATCCTCAAGGTAAACTTGAATCCACTATGCGAAAGAATCGAAGTTCATACAAAAGGACTTACAAGCTCCCCGCTTGACTTCCTAATGCTACCCACCAGTAGAACTTACTGACACGACTACGTGCAAGCTCCGAATCCACAGACTCCTTCTTTCTTGGATTCTCCAATCAGCTATAAGCTCCCCACTTGTTTTTCTTTAAGCTTCAATGGCAGCAACCGAGTTGATCATCAAGATGTTGAAGTAATCTCTACCTTGAAAACCCTAAGTTTTTTGTAAAGGAAAGCTCCTCTAGATCTCACAAGAGATTTACACAAAACAGAAAATATAAGCAACAATACAATTGAAGCAACTCTAAAAAACGTGACTAGGGTTTTGTCTTATATACTTAGGGCAAAAACATAAAACCCTAATCGTTTAATGAGGTAGGGCTGAGTTGGAAATTCTGCAGAAAAAACGATCTGGCCGACTTTCGATCGATCAAGTCTGTCCTTCGATCGATCGAGCCAGGCCGAAAGTCACAAAGACTTCTACAGCCACTTGATTCCAACTTTACAATAATTAATCAACTTTAAGCAAGCCTAAACAAGACTAAACATATTGTTTTGATTATGGTTTGCCAACATTACACATTAGAGTTCTAAATACATTAAATCCTAAATCTTTAGAACCTAACAAACTCCCCCTTTGGCAATCCGTGACAAAACACAAACTAAAAGCTCAAAGTGTACAAAGTAATAGCCCTTTACAAAAAGTAATGCTCATAAAATAAAATTCAATCCTAACTACTATCCATCAGTTGCAAGTGTAGACAGCAGCTCAATTGAATCAACCTGTGTATTCCTGAAACACTTAACAAACACATAAATGTATGTATGACAGAAAAACAGTAAATCAACAGATATGTAAACTAACTCTCCCCCTAAGTTAGATACACCAAAAAAAAATATTCTTGAAAGTTCACACAACACATAATAAAGACATATATCAATGAATAGCTCACAATATAAATCAATAAGTAGTGAACACATGAATCAAGAATCATATATAAAAAATAATGTATCTCCCCTAACATGAATAGCCCAAAAATGATATCAAAAGAAAGTATACACAGTGAAGCACCTAGATACAATCTAATATCTCAACTAGCTCCAACAAAAACAAAAGAAACTCCCCCTAACAACAAAATCTCCTCTACAAGTCTCTCAAAACTACTCCCCCTTTTTGTGACGGAATGCCAAAGAACAATCACATGTCATCAAAAGGAGGTGGTGAGGGTGAACGAAGATGCGCCAAATCAGCTCTCAGAGCACGTATCTCATCAAGCAAGTCCACCAAAATCTGACCATGTGCCGCCTAAACGGTCACGACAGTCTCCAAGGTACGACGTACATCAAAGTCATCCGAAGGAGGTGGAGGAATAGCAGCAGCAGCAGCAGCAGGATCAAGAACATCCTCATCAGCAGGACCTATAGAAGAAGAAGGAGGGGGTGCGGAACTAGAAGGCTCAGACCTAGGGTGTTTAGAGCCACCTCGAAGATGAGCAGCCCTCTGTCAAAGAAAAGACACACCTATGGGTCCAATAACATGAACGGGCTCAGAAGAGGGAAAATCATCTAAACCAAGATAAAGCAAAATCCTATGAATAAAAATAAGATGGACAAGAGCGTGAGATGTAGATGACCTTCTATAAACTTCGTTCAAAGAACGAAGAAATAAGTGAGGAAAACTTATAGGAGTATCAGTAACAAGAGCATACAAAAATACACACCGCTCTAGAGGAATGGTGTGAAGATGAGAAATGGGCCACAAAGAATGACACGCTATCCTAAAGAAAAGATAGATCGTCTCAGGAAGCTCAGCAGAGGTGATCCGAGGATCAGAACCCCACTGGATAGAAGACCCAGTGATGTAAAACATGACATCACTCAACACAGGAGACGCATCATAAGGGTAAACAGGGTGACGTACCAAAGGTACCCCTAGAGCATCAGCCACTACTGTAGGAGTAATGACATACTCTACGCCTCGTATCCAACTCTTAACTAGAGTGTTGGAATCATAGACGCGAATAGAGATGTTCGAGAAGAACTCTTTAATCAGGGTAGCTGAAGGAGGAGGATCAGAAACATCCAACAAAGGTAACCAGCCCCTACGCTCAAGTTTGCCCTAATGGCAGGATCAACCTCATCTAAGATAACAGAACGCTTAGCCCAAATTTTTCTCTGAAGGTTCAGCTTCTCAAAAATCTCTTGTTTTTTCTCACTTGGAAACCTCTCACGGTCAAAGGAAGGTGGGGGAGGAGAAGGAGAGGAAACAGACCTACAGGCTCTAGGCTTCCTAGGCATGATGCTAAGGAAAGGACAGAGACACAAGGTAGAACCAAAAGAACAAAACAAAAAAAAATTCAAGGGCAGACTGCAAATTAGCACAAAAATAGAAAAAAGAAAATCTATATGATGCATGAACAATTAAAATGTCATGATGCATGTTTTAATGCAGTAAAAATTAAGTTCAATTAAAGATGAGATTAACAAAATTGGCTTGAACATAGGGTTTCTAACAAAAACCCCAAAATTGAAGAACCACTTGGTGAAATTTTAAAAACAAATTAATGAATTGAGCATCACAGAACACAACACACAAATTATAATCCTCAATTGCATCAAAACAACAAGCCAATTTCATCAATTTCAACCTAATTGAACAAAATTCCCAATTCGAATTCAATACAAGCCCTAGAATTTTCAATTTTTCACAAAACCCAAAATTGATCAAATTAAATCATCAATATACTGTTTATATCATGTCCCCACAAAAACCCATTGATCAATTACACAAAATAGGACGTGAATCATCAAAAATCCCAAATAGAAAAAGGTCCGAAAATTTGAGTGATAAATGCATGAAAAATGCATGAAAATAAAAATAAACTCAAAAAGGAAGGGAAAAAGAGACTTACCGGTTTGAGGAAAGAGAATCTTTGCAAAAAATTTGGAAGAAAACGACAAAAAATTCGTTGTGGAGCCTTGCCAAGTTGGAGAGAGAGAAGAAAATGTTTGAAAAAGTTTGAAAAGTGACTTTGAAAAAGTGTTTGAATCAGTCAAGAACAATGTTTTTAAAAAACCTAATTCGCGACTTTCGATTGATCGAAAAATACATTTGATCGATCGAATCAATCCGAGACTCTTAAAAGCATTTTAAGTATTTTCGATCGATCGAAAAACAGGCTGGATCGATCGAAATAGGCCGCGGCTCATAGTATTTTGAGAAAAATTATAGTTTTGAAAAACTCAAACCACTTTTTGAAAATAACTACTCAAAGCATTAAAATTGAAGAAACAAAATGCATAAGTATGAGATGTAATGGAATGCTTTTTCAAAAACCCAAATTTTAAACCCAAATTTTCAAAAACAAGTTTCAATCATTCTTCCATTGAAATTCTCAAGCAAAAAATATATTGTGCACAATTCTCAAGATATTTTCAAACTTGGTTGGTCAGACCAAAAACACACACAAGAACATGTACAGTGTTTAACAAAGAGTAACTTGTAAAGTGTGTGCAACTAGCAAAATCTTGAGGGACGTGTGAGGTGATATGTGAATAGCAATTAAACACAAAGTCTACACAATTCATCACATAGAATTTAAAAGAGACTATCACCTAAAGAGTTACACCATATAACTCTCACATCTCCTAGAACAAAAACTTGCAATCATGTAAGTTTCTTGAATTTTTGCCTCTTAATTATGTGAATTGGCATCAAGCCTAATAGTACACACCAATTTTAATTATGAAAATTAACCGAGGCTACACCTAATGTTCTTTTTGTGCATGTGCTACACTTTCTCGAGAACAAAATCTTATGATATGCACTAAGATGTTCATGATTGGCTAGTGAATAATGGTGAGATGGTTATTTATGCCTTTCTCAAAAGGATCAAGTCCGACAGTCAAATAACATGTGACTTCAAGATTAAGATAAAGTGATAAACACCATAAATATCTTTCCCAGACAACATGCACTACAAAGCTTTAACTAGTAAAGTGCAATGAATAAGCTCATCAAAGTTAAACAAGGTACACAAGACATGATATGTGTAAATAGATTGACCAACCTTGTTTTCAAAAATCAAGAAAAATAATGTCAAACATAGTTTTTCTTCCTTTTCTCCCTTTTTTTTTTTTTTAAAGAGAAAACAAATAAATCCTAGAATGAAATGCATGAATGTAATGCAATGCAAGTCCTAGAACAAAAAAAAAACAAAAACCAAGGAACAATGGTCACAGATGAATAGAGCAATGAAGTACAAGGACCATGGAAGCCAAAAGCAACTAGGGACACCGAAGCACACCAATTACTTGATGAAGTTCTCAAACTTACTTCCATCAAGCGGTTTGGTAAAGATGTCAGCGTTTTGACGATCAATAAGGATATATTCAAAAACAACAATTTTCTTTTCAACCAAATCCCTAATGAAATGATATCTAAGTTCAATGTGTTTGGTCTTAGAATGCTGAACAGGATTCTTAGATATATCTATAGCACTAGAGTTATCGCAATAGACAACCATGGTGTCTTGAGGAATCCCATAATCACTCAAAAGCTTTTTCATCCAAAGGAGCTGAGAACAACAACTCCCAGCAGCAATATATTCTGCCTCAACAGTGGATAAAGAAACAGAATTTTGTTTCTTACTCATCCAAGCCACAAGATTGGCTCCTACATAAAAACACCCCCCAGTGGTGCTTTTTCTGTCATCAGCATTCCCAGCCCAATCAGAATCAGAAAAACCAACAAGAGACAAATTAGACTCCTTGCTATAAAATAATCCATAATCACAGGTTCCACTCACATATTTTATAATTCTCTTAACAGCATTTAAATGGGAAACCTTAGGATTAGACTGAAATCTAGAGCAAACACCAACACTAAAAGAGATTTCAGGCCGACTAGCAGTCAAATACAATAGACATCCTATCATGCTTCTATACAAAGTAATATCAACAGACTCACCTGATGGATCAAATGTTAATTTTGCATTAGCAGCCATCGGTGTTCTAGCATGAGTAGCCTTGTCCAGTCCAAATCTTTTAACTAGATTTCTTGCATATTTAGCTTGATTGATGTAGATTCCTGACTCTGTTTGTTTTACCTACAATCCCAAAAAGTAAGTCAGTTCACCAACCATGCTCATTTCGAACATCACCTTCATTTCTTGCAAAAGAATGTGCAAGAGAATCATTAGTAGCACCAAAAACAATGTCATCAACATAAATTTGTGCTACAACAAAACCAGTCTTATCCTTTCTTATGAAGAGAGTTGTATCTGCAGATCCCCTTTTGAATCCATGCTCAGTGAGATATGCAATCAATCTGTCATACCAAGCCCTAGGAGCTTGTTTCAACCCATAGAGGGCTCTCTTCAATTTGTAGACATCATCCGGTCTGTGAGGATCAACAAAACCTTTAGGTTGTTCGACATATACTTCTTCTTGTATCATCCCATTCAAGAAAGCACTCTTGACATCCATTTGATATAACTTGAAGTTTAAGTGACTTGCTATGGCCAACAATATCCGGATGGATTCTAACCTTGCTATTGGAGCAAAAGTCTCATCAAAGTCAATTCCTTCCACTTGTGTGTACCCTTGTGCAACAAGTCTTGATTTGTTTCTGATCACAGTGCCATGTTCATCTGACTTGTTCTTAAAGATCCACTTAGTTCCAATCACATTTACATTCTTTGGTCTAGGAACTAGTTCCCACACATCATTCTGAACGAATTGATAAAGTTCTTCATGCATGGAATTTACCCAATCAGCATCTTGAAGTACTTCATCCACCTTTTTCGGTTCAAATTGGGACAGATAGCATGAGTGAGTAATCACATTCAAGGCTTTTGATCTCAATCTCATGTTATCATTCAGACTACCCAATATATTTATGGAGGGATGATTCAGTCTCACTCTAGAGGATGGACCTTTAACTAAATATGTGGAGGTACCTTTTTGTTTAGATAGAGGATTGAGCTCACTTTGTGCCTGTTGATTTTCACAAATCGGAGTAGATGGTTCTAAACTTGATGGTACTGAAACTGTATCATTCAACAACAACAGCTCTTCCTCACTATGTTTCCCAACATACTCAGTAGGAAGTGAATCATCAACTTTTAGAGACTTATCTTGACCAAGAGCAGTGCTTTCTGAAAGTGCTTCTGAACACACTTCATCATTTATCACAACATTTGAAGATTCCATGACTGTTTTGTTCCTCAGATTGTACACTCTATAAGCTTTACTAGTGGAAGAGTATCCTAGAAAGTATCCTTTATCACTTTTTGCATCAAACTTTTCTAGGTTCTCTCTATCACGTAGAATGTAACAGTCACTGCCAAATATCCTGAAATATTTGACAACAGGCTTCTTCCCTCTCCAGAGTTCATAGGGAGTTTTCTTGGAGTCAGGTCTGAAATACACTCGGTTTAGTGTAGACAAGCAGTGTTGACAGCTTCTCCCTAGAAGGATTTTGGCAACTTTTTGTTGTGTAGCATAACCCGTGCCATCTCTTGAATAACCTTGTTTTTCCTTTCCACAATCCCATTCTGTTGAGGTGTCTTGGGCGAAGAGAACTCTTGATGAGTGCCTTGATCATTGCAGAAAGTAGCCAGCTTGGTATTCTCAAATTCTTTTCCATGATCACTTCTTATTCTGGCTATCACAGTATCTTTCTCAACCTGCAATCTCTTGCACAAATGTATCATCTTCTCAGGAGCCTCAGTTTTATCTTTCAAAAGCACAACCCAAGTATATCTAGTGAAGTCATCCACAACAACTAGAATATATTTCTTTCCACCCAAACTCTGAACTCTGGCAAGACCCATGAGATCAATGTGCAGTAGCTCTAAAGGTCTTGAAGTTTGAACACTAGTCACAGACGGATGCTTGGATTTCACTTGTTTACCTATCTGACATGGTCCACAAATGCACTTATCTATCTTCTCAAATTTAGGTAAACCAATAACTGCCTCACATTTGGAAATCTTCTCTAACTGCTTATGACTGGCATGTCCCAACCCTTGATGCCACAAATTAACTTGATCAATCTTTGCACTAAAGCACTTGTTGTTCACACTTGGTGTTATGCCATAACCGTTGTCAGCTATCCTTACGCCAACACACATACAGTCACCTCCTCCATCAAGTATCTCACATTCATACTTGGTGAAAAGAACATTTAATCTATTGTCGCAAATCTGGCTTATGCTAAGTAAATTTGCCTTCAGTCCATCAACATACCAAACATCTTCAAACACTAGCAATCCTGGAATATCCACAGTTCCAATGCCTCTGATCACAGATTTGCTTCCATCTCCAAAAGTGACTGTCCCAATCTTTCCTTCAAAGAGTGTTTTGAATAAATCTTTGTTTCCTATCATATGCCCAGAACAGCCACTATCCAAATACCAAAGACAAGAATCATGTGCCTTTAAGGCGGTTAAAGCAGTATAGCATAAATAATTCTTATCACATATGATTATACCAAGATACTCAAGGAAAGTTTTAGCAAAAACAATAAAAGGCAAAGACAACAAATAGACAAGTTGATATATAAGCAAAAAGATTTTCCAAAAATCCATAACAGCAGGGGTCAAGGATCAGCTCAGAGATCAAAAGATCTACAACAAAAGAGCTACCCGCTCTGATACCACTTGATGGAAATTTAGACCCCTTAAACCAACCAGATTAACTTAGTTAATTAGCCAAGTGATTAACTTAGTCAATTTATGCAATTCTAGGTTATCACAATCACACAATCATATCAAGAATATATAAAGCAACGGAATAATAAATAACACAAGATATGATGACCCAGGAAACCACACGATAAAAACCTGGGGAGAATTTGACCTAGCTATCCTCAAGGTAAACTTGAATCCACTATGTGAAAGAATCGAAGTTCATACAAAAGGACTTACAAGCTCCCCACTTGACTTCCTAATGCTACCCACTAGTATAACTTACTGACACGACCACGTGCAAGCTCCAAATCCACAGACTCCTTCTTTCTTGGATTCTCCAATCAGCTACAAGCTCCCCGCTTGTTTTTCTTTAAGCTCCAATGGCAGCAACCGAGTTGATCATCAAGATGTTGAAGTAATCTCTACCTTGAAAACCCTAAGTTTTGTGTAAAGAAAAGCTCCTCTAGATTTCACAAGAGATTTACACAAAACAGAAAATATGAGCAACAATACAACTGAAGCAACTCTCAAAAATGTGGCTAGGGTTTTGCCTTATATACCTAGGGCAAAAACATAAAACCCTAAACGTTTAATGAGGTAGGGCTGAGTTGGAAATTCTGCAGAAAAAACGATCTGGTAGACTTTTGATCGATCGAGTCTGTCCTTCGATCGATCGAGCCAGTCCGAAAGTCACAAAGACTTTTACAGCCACTCAATTCCAACTTTACAATAATTAATCAACTTTGAGCAAGCCTAAACAAGACTAAACATATTATTTTGATCATGGTTTGCCAACATTACACATTAGAGTTCTAAATACATTAAATCCTAAATCTTTAGAACCTAACACTCTCGCCTCGCTTCTATGAGACACTTTCTTCTTGGGGTGACCGTTAAAACACCTCTTGCTCGGGCTTTGCAAAAGGTCCAAGGGTCCTTAACATGGTGATGACATTCGTTCTCCATCCATTGTTTCACTATAACTCTATCATAAAGCCTCGTGCTTGATTTTTGTTGTCCCTCCTTGATGGACTCTCTATAAACTTTCCTTCTCACTTCATTCTCTCCCTCATTGATGTCTATAAGGATACGGCGGCCCGTGATAAGCTCATTTTTGGGGTACCACTGATTCCCTCCATTTACTACCCTGGGTACCAGAACCAATGTTGTGTCTACAACATTGGTGGCTGGTCCCATCCTTATTTTCTCATTATTTCCCCTTTTGAGGTCCCCCCCCCCTCCCAAAAGCCCCCAACTGACCTTCCCCTTTTCCGAGGTCCTAGGGGTTGACTTTCAATTCCCTTTTTCCAAAACTTTTGATGCTACTTTTCAAATCCACCTTTTGGGCTACTTCACCTTTTGTCATTTTCTCTAAATGGGCAGATTCTTCTTTGTTAGGCTGAAAGATCCTCAGTCACCTTCCATCATGGTCCACCTTCCTGCATTCCCCGAGGTACTAGGCTTTTTCTTTTGAAATGCTGATTCCTAAGCCATCGGCATTTTTTTGAACCATGGGCGGCTAATGGGATGTATCCACCTTCGTTCTTTGTGTCTATGAGCATTCTTCCCTAAGTTGTCCTAATCCCAATTGACTTCTTTCAGCATATCTCGAGGATCCCGGGCTTCTGGGAATCCCTAAGTATCCTAATCTAGTCCCTTTCTGGGCTCCTAGCGAGTTTTCTTCACAAGGGCTAAGCTGAACTTCCTTTTTTCCTTTTACTTTATTTTTTAAGGCCCAAAGCTTGCCCATTCATGGGTTTGGACCTCCTCTCACTTATCTTAAGTGGACCTTGATTGACGGATTTGGGCCTTGTCCCTTCTTTGAAGGCCCAATTGTGTTCTTTTTCTTAAATTTGTAATGTTTTAGGCCTTGACACTTAACTTGTGATATTTTGGACCTCAACAAAAGAAAAAAAAATACCCCTAAAACCTAAAAAATGACCAAAATACCCTCGAAACATTAAAAGTGATAAGAAATGGAGGCAACATGATCAGTGGACTTGATCCTCCACCTGCGCCACATCAGACCATTCCAAATTTGTAGCCCCTAAACCTTAAAAAAAAAAAAAAACAAAAACAAAAAAAAACAAAAACAAAAACAAAAACAAAAACAAAACTACCCCCTAAGCCTAAAAAATAACCAAAATACTAAACCTAAAATATGACCGAAATATCCCCAAAAACTAAAAAATGACCAAAATACTGTAGAGACCTAAAAAATGACCAAAAATACCCCTTCAGCCTAAAAATGACCAAAATACCCCCTAAGCCTAAAAAAATAACCAAAATACCCCCTAAACCTAAAAAATGACCAAAATACCCACACAACCTAAAAAATGAACAAAATACCTCTAAAACCTAAAAAATGACTACAAAACCCCCTAAAACCTTAGAAAATGACCAAAATACCCTCGAAATGTTAAAGGTGATGAAAATACCCCCAAGACCAAAATACCCTCAGTCATTTTTTAGGTTTATGGGGTATTTTGTTCAATTTTTAGGTTTCAGGGGTATTTCAATTATATTTTAGGTTTCATGGTGATTTCAGTCATATTTAGGTTTTGGGAGTATTTTAGTCATTTTTTAGGTTTCAAGGGTACATATTTCGGTCATTTTTTAGGTTTCAGGTGTATTTTGGACATTTTTTATGTTTCAAGGGTATTTTGCTCATTTCTTAGGTTTCGCGGTATTTCAGTCATTTTTTAGGTTTCGGGGGTATTTTGGTTATTTTTAATGTTTCTGGGTATTTTTATCATTTTTTAGGTTTCGGTTCTATTTTAGACATTTTTATTTTTAAGGAGGGTATTTCGGTCATTTTTAGGTTTAGGGGGGTATTTTGGTCTTTTTATAGGCATTGGGGGTATTTTGGTCTTTTCGTAGACATCGGGGGTATTTTGGAAAAGAGTAACACCTATTACAATGCTTTTAAAAGTGCTGTAATAGGGTCTACTCATAAAGGAAAAGAGTACCCCTATTACAGTGCTTTTAAAAGTGCTGAGATAGGGTTTACTCTTTTCCTTCTAGGTAAACCCTATAGCAACAGTTTTAGAACTGCCGTAATAGGCTGTTTACAAAAATAAATAAATAAAAATAAAAAGAGTAAAAAAAGAATTGAAAATTTAGCCCTATAGTGGCACTTGTGAAACGCCAGAATAGGTCCACCTATACCAATAGTTTCGAAAACTGCCACTATAGGATACCTATGGAAGTAGTTTTGAAAGCACGAGCTTTGATCTACCATGTGATATGATAGAGCCTACCATCATAGTTTAAAATTTATAAAACTTGATAAATATACAATCCTTTGTGTCCTTATCACATTTTAAATTGGAAAACAAAAAGGTAGGAAAAATTATACGAAACCCCCTTGTGGTTAATTTATTCATAAAACATGAAACTTTCTTGAAATTTTGAGTGTAACACTTAATCCCCACTATGGTGTTGTTTTCTCAACCATTAATTGTGTAACATGTTGCATGCTTGCTTGAGGTTTCAAGTGTAACATTTAACCCCCTTGGGGGGTTTTTGAGTGTAATTCAAAACCCTTTTATGGTATTTGTTTTATGTGAAAATAATATGAACACGTGTCATCACATGAAAAAATTAATATCCCTATTAGTACGTGATGTGACAAAGTCTTGGACTTGATATAACACAATCTTTTTATGGCCCTGTAATATTTTGAAGTAAAAACATAATAAATAAATAAATAATGCTAAAAATTCATAAAGTTACTATTGAATATGATTTGAATTTACAAAGTTAAAGTCATTTGTGACAAGGACGGACCCAAGGGGAGCCCGAGTCCTCCTAGCCCTAATTTTTTTTTATTTACTTATTATATTTTTTATTTTTGTAGTTGGGCTCCCTTTCTTCCAAAACCTTAGGTCCCTTTCTTCTCTAATCAGTCTAGTTAGCTTAGCCAAACTAGCAATTATTCAACCAAAAAACTTAACAAAAAAAAATAAAAGCATTCACAATGGTGATTGTATTTTAGCAAAAAAAAAAATTATTTTACCACCAACGAATCAAAAAACCATATGTTAATTGAGAAGCTAAAACTAAATTTTTTTCAAGTACAATAAATTTGTATAATACCAGTTGACTGTAGTAAATTGTTAAAAAATAAAATAAACTTTTATAAAGATTATCTCTCTTCATTCGATTAAAAAACTCAAATTATCTCTCTTCTTTTATTATTTTAATGAGTTGTTTATATTATTTTAAATTAAGTGGTAAAAAATAGAACATTTGATGTTGGGTGTATTGTAAAGTGAAATGGTAAAATGGAAAAGGTAGCTTTTTGAGGTGGTAAAAGCTAAAATTTTTAGCACCACTACTGTGAATGCTCTAACTAAATATTAAAAAAAAAAAAAAAAAAAAAAAAAAAAAAAAAAACCCTAACCAACCTAGTATTAAAAAACAATATTATTTTGTATGTTTTTGTCTTTATTGGTAGATGATTGCATCTTACTGTATTAAGAAACAATGATTTTGTATATTTATAATTTGTTAATACTATATGGATGCTTATTTGGATTTTTTTTTTTTTTTTTTTTGCTTATACTCCAGCCCCCTCTATCTTGAAATCATAGGTTCATCCCTGATTTGTAACCTTGTTACAAGTAAAAGTGTGCATTCAACTCGTCAACTCAACCCAATTTGAATGCTTGGGTTAGTTTTTCATGGATTGATAGCTTGGGTTTATTTTTTTAGTTTGGGTTGAGTTGGGTTTAAGTTGGCAAAATTTCAACTTAAATTACCCAACCCAAACTACACTATTAATAATTCAAAAAATATATGTATTTTAAATTTGCTTGTATTATCTATTTTGGACTTCAGAACTTAGTTTATTTTTGTTAGTTGATTTATGTACAAATTTTAAGACCTAATTTTGGTAGATTAGAATATTAGTCACATTTATGTAAATTGTAGTCATTTATTAAATATATAATATACCTAAACAGTGGAATGAAAACTCAAAATATATGTTTTTTATTTAGCACAAAATGGTCTAAACCCATAGACCTAGCCCAATCCTTATGGTTGGCTTGTTTTTAGAATTACCATGAGTTGTGCTGAATAGGAGATTTATCAACCTAAAGAGGATGAATTGGGCTAGAAAAAAAAAAAAAAAGTAATATATAAGTGATGTGGTGGAATATTTGGATATGACTGAGAGGCCTTGTTAGATATTATAAATCTGAAGATGTATCCAATATCACATTATTTAAAATTTTAAATGATGTGGAATTTTGTATACAACCCAATTCATGAAATAAAATTTTAAACATAAAATTAACACTCGTTATTTCACATGAAAAAAAATGAGCAAAGTTCTCCATTTTTTCCCAAACTGTTAAGGGTCTTTCTCGCAGTCGTTACACATGTCATGTTTTAATACAATGGTGGTAAGACTTGAGGTAGTTCAAGGAGTTGAGTCCGAAACTCGTGCCAATAGGTCACCCATTGGCTGATACGATTGTTTTTTTTTTTTTTTTTTTTTTTTTTTTTTTTTTTTTTTTTCTCTCCTGAGCAATGAAATAAAATTATAAATATTTGGATAATGTAAAGATTTTCTCCTGATGCTCGATTCCTCTCGATCAATCGAGCATCGTAAAAACCGCTTTTGTAGAAATTTCTGCAGAATTGTGGTAATCGTTCTGAACATTGGGAAAGGATTTAAATCTTGTAAACTATTTTTTGAGGCATCGTAACTCTCTATACGTACATTTTGAATGGTTATAACCCTATGGGTATAAATAGAGGTTAATGTTCACTTGAAAATAAGACAAGAAATCCTGTGAGTATTCTCCAAAATTGCTATTTGTAGAACCCAATAAACTTGGTTGTATCCTAGGGACAAGTTTGTAGAAACCCTTTAGCAACTTGTGTATGGGGACAAATATTGTCTAAGGATAATATTCAATTGTGCCTCCAAGTCAATCACTAATTTTTATTTACTTGATGTGTTCATTTGTTCTTTCATTATTACTCCTTAATTTGGTGAAATCCCCAACATTAGACATAATGAAAATGTACTACAACATTATATGAATCATCTTGTGGCGTTTTGTTGGACATTATATGAATCACTCATGTCCGCATAGACGAAATCTATGGTAAAACATTCAAGTTATTTAGCTCAACCATAGACTTGGTCTGCATAAACTTTTGCTAAAGCTTTAAAAAAGTAAAACATTATAGATGATAATGTGATAAAGCAAGAAAAGAGTTTGTTTCGGTAGGACAGAGTGGGGTTTGGTGTGTGCATTCTTAGTAGAATGTTTTTTAAAAACCAGGTGAATGATATTTAGAAGGGAAAATTTGTTATTGATGCAAGATAGCCCGATGTTCTATGAGTGCCCTTCATGTTTTGCCTTCTCATTGCTTCCTCCTCTACATTCTTCCCCTTTTGATTTTCCTTTTATAATGGGTATGGTTTGGTTTCTATAGAATTGGGATGCCTTGGTTTAGTACATAAACCATGCCTTTCTACCATAAAACTGAGAGGTTCCAAGAGGTTTTTCGTTGGGTAAAGGATTGTGGCAGACTTATCTTAGTTAAAAAAATTATATCGTGAAAGTAGCACTTGGCTATAGCTACAAATGGAATATGCTTTCTTGAAAAGTGAATGATTATGTGGGGGCATTAAATGTTGTGGATAACAACTTGCATTGATAGAGACAGTTGAAATGAAAAAATTGAGAATTATCATGCATTATGACACTCACCAAAAATCACTCTCCTACCTACTAGACTACTTCTCCCCTTGTTCCAAACTTAAAATTCTCTATGAGCTTGGAATAAGTAAATTATAAAGAAATGGAATAAAATGAAACATATTTAAGTAATGGTGTTAGGATCATATTTTCTATGTATTGGCATATCCTTTGACAAAATGCACTTTACTTGTAATTGGATAGATCTAAGATGTGTTTAGGATATCAAGAAGTGTGTTGATAAGACAAAACAATAGGCATCATTAAAGACATGAAGATTGAACCAAGAAACAAGTGAAGAAAAGCTGAAACAGTGAACCTCGACATAAGCTCGACACTAGCATCTATCGAGACTTAATGAGTAATTCTCGACCCAAGCTCGACACCTTTTGATCTATCGAACTACTCAGATCCAGAATTCTTATATCAGAATTTTGGCCCATGATGACTTGAATTGCAAGGGTTTTGTTCACTAAACTCCTAGAGCATATAAAAGATTTATTAAAGTCATTAAAGACATAGAGACTCAATTTAGAGAACTCATACACTTTGTGAGAAGCTATTGCGTTCTTGTACACCTTAGGGCTTTGCAACCAAGTGTTTTCATATCTTCAACATACTTTGAAATGAACAACTTTGCATCCAACAATAAACATTAGTTGCTCGGAAGTCAGACACGTACTGGGATCCATGCATACAGGCAAAAGTTTCTATAAGATCAAGTCCAATTGGGGATTAAAGTAAAGATTCAACTGTAGATTGGTATTTTGGTATAGTCCAGGGTAGTGGTAAGATTCCTTATACTTGTAACCATTTGATTCTTGATTAGTGAATTCTTGGGAAGTCAGACACGTACTGGGATCCATGCATACAGGCAGAAGTTTCTACAAGATCAAGTCTAATTGGAGATTAGAGTGAAGATTCAACTGTAGATTGGTATTTTGGTATAGTCCAGGGTAGTGGTAAGATTCCTTATTCTTGTAACCATTTGATTCTTAATTAGTGAATTCTTGGGAGTGGTGACCTGAAAATCACCTAGTGGGTTTTTTGCCTTGCGAGAGGTTTTCACTATTAGTTAACAAATCACCGTGTCAAATTTATTTTCTGCTGCACTTTAGTTTATTTGATGATTTGTGTGTGCCTCCACAATTTGCATATAATTTGACCTAATTAATCAACTTGGGTAATTGAATTAATTAACTGAGGTCAATTTATAGCCCAACAAATGGAAAGAAAAAAAGAAAAAAAAAAAGAAATGAATGGAATGGAAAATGGAACGAATGAAATGAAATTATTTTAAAACAATGATTACTATTATTCCCCCATCTCCAATTTCTTCTAATATGAAGGAAATGAAAAAATTGAGACTTTGAAGGAATAAGAAGGAATGGATATTCTCTCTTTAAGTACTCAATTCCCTTTCATTTAAACTCTCAAACAATGAAATGAAATTTTCATTCTCTTCATTAAAACTCTCAAGTAAAAGAATGAAAGGAATATTTCAAAAATATTCTTTTCATTCCATTTATTTCTCTCCTCTGAAACGAAGTGGAATCATGTTTAATCTTAAACACTCATTTCATTGATTTTTTTTAGGCGGAAATACCATTTTTGTCCTTACATTTTGGCCCTATTCCCATTTTGGTCCCTACCTTTTTATTTTACCACTTTTAGTCCCCAAATAAAAAAAGCGATTCATTTTGGAAATATCTTACATGGCAAATGGAATGCTGACGTAGCCAATAAAATAATATTATAAAAATTACTTGGCATTAAAAACTTCCATGTCAACATAAAATAACAATTAAAAAAGACACGTCAACATCCACGTATACCTTCGATTCTAAAAAAATTAATTTATCCATTTTAAGAAAATAAAAAATAAATAAAGAACATGTTCTTCAATGGTGTCAAATGGGTGGGTTTGGGGTGGGCATAATTGGGTTGGGTATATAAAACTCGTTTACCCAAATAAACCCATTTAACTAATTGCTTTTAACCCAAATCCAACCCAACCCAATTACCTTATTATCAAAATTATACAATATGAAATTCACAACTACAAGTACAAAAACAAAGAGGATTAATTTTAAGTTCCATATCATAAAAGAATTAAAATTGTAAAAAAGAAATAAAAGACCGTCATATTCTCAAGAACCAAACAGAGAAGAAGGAAGCGAAATTACGGTAGTAATAAACAAAAACGATTAAAAACACGAATCTACAAATCTGAAATTCCTTTCCGCATCCATTTTCTCAAAAGCCAAACAAAAGAACCACGGATCTACCAATTAGCGATCCTTTCTATTCCAAATCGAGCAAGAAAATCCATAGAAAAGATCCAAACAAATACAATACAGCTCAAACACAACAAAATCTGACGAATCTAGAACTTCATGATTCAAAAATTAATAATAATAATAAAAATAAATAAAATTATTAGTAAGATTTCGTTATTTTTGATTGATTTGATGTCAAATAGACACAGATCTTTAGCAAATGATTAAGAAAATGAAGGCCGAGATTTAGATCTAGATCATACTGAAGCCATTTTCAACGAGGTAATTGAAGGTGTGGCCGTCACAGTTGTAGGTGAACTTGTTGTTGGAAGCCGGAAGCTTCTGGAGGCATTGGGAAGCGATGCTCATGAAATTTCTGGTGAACTCCGCCAGAGAAAGAGAGAAAGAGAGAAGTGTTTGGAGGCCGAGAAAATGAAAACCCTGAAACACTGAAACGTCTGAGTGCTTCCTTTTTTTTAATGTGAAGGGCGAGGTTGAATTTGGGTATATTGTTTTTGGGTTAAATGGGGCTCAATTGGTTTTTAGTTAAAACCCAATAATCACTGAGTCTAATTGGGTTGATGCCCATTTAACCCAACTAATAACTGGATGGGTTTGGGTTCAATTAGAGTGGGTGGGTTTGGGTGGGCAAATGGGTTTGGGCTTACTTTGCCACTCCTATTCTTCATGAAGAACACGTTTTTCATGTTCTTCCTCAAATAATATGTTTGGTTGCTGAGGAGATTAAAAAATGAAGAACAGACCCAACATGGAACACGTAAAATCTAAGGGCACAAATCTACAAAATACAAAGAACTTCAAAGATTAAAAATAAAAAGAACACAAACCCAACCCCAAAAATCAATCTCCAACAAACCCAGAACATCACATAAACCCAAAAAAATGAAAAATCAAACCCTCTACAAATATCAAACCCAGAAAACAAACCATAAATTTCAAACCCAAAAAAATTCAAAAAAAAAAAAAAAAAAAAAAAAAAAAACAAAGACAATAAGATCCAAATCTCTTCAAACCCAACTGATTCTTGCAATTTTCCAATACAAACAAACCCATATGAAACTGAGAATCCAAACCCTAATGAAACTAAAACCAAAACGCAGAGACTGGACCATCAAAATCAACAAGAATGAGAAGAGGTTAGCGATATCGATCGCAATCGCAAGCGCTTTAATCAACACGATTGCGGTGAAGGATTTCATGAACAAGTTAGAGGGGAAGCCGCAGGTGAAGGAGTTTATTGCGGCGATGAAGAGGTAGGGGCTTGACCACACAACCTTAAATCCGACAACCCACACCACCTTTAACTCTAGATCTAATGCTGCCGATTTAGTTAGCCCTTAGATTTAGAGAGAAAGCCACCGCTGGTTTTGGCCATGGATTTAGAGAGAGAAAGTTTGGGTTTTCGTCCATGGGTTTAGAAAGAAAGATCTGGGTTTTCGGCCAAGATTTAGAGAGAGAGGGTTGGGTTTTTAACCTTGGGTTTAGAGAGAGAGAGCTAGGTTTTTGGCCAAGATTTAGAGAGAGAGAGAGAGAGAGAGAGAGCTCACATTCAATTAGCCCGTAGAGAGAGAGAGAGAGAGAGATTTCCATTTGATCTTGGAGATTTTTGTAGAGAGAGAGAGAGCTTGGAGTATTTTGTAGAGAGAGAGAGAGAGAGAGAGCTTGGAAAATAATCAAAATATGAGTTTGGTCAGATTGTTGACTAAAGCTAATTTAAGCTTGAGTTCTAATGTTGTGTTTGGTTACTAAGAAAGTTTCAAAAAAATTGAAAAAAGTTATGCAAACAATTTTTTCCTAATCTTTAAAATTGAAAAAAAAAAAAATTTAATTTTTCCAATTTAAATTAAAATTAAGAAAGTAGAAGTTATTAATTTTTGAATTTTAAAAAAAATTAAATTGCTCTCGTGGCATTTTTTAAAAGCCAAAATTTTTTTTAAATATTATTTTAATGGACACATCAGCATTTACTATGTCAACAGTGTGCTCCGTTTGCCATGTAGGATATTACCATTAAGTGAGTAATGGTAGGGACCAAAATAGAATGCTTTTTTCATATAGGGACTAAAAGCGGTAAAATAAAAAAGTAGGAACCAAAACAGTAATATAATCAAAATGTAAGGACGAAAATAGTGCTTCCGCCTTTTTCTTTCTCACATCTGGTCACAACTCATAAAAAAAACTCATTCACATGATTGAGTCAAATTAATCAAACAAGAAGTCAAGTTTTTTTGTTTTTGTTTTTTAATGGGCAGAATGAACAAGTCAAGTTTGGTGTACTTCACTTGATGCATATATATATTGGATTTTTACATTTTGTATGTGTTTGAATACCTCTTATTTTGCTGAAAAATAAAAACTGAAAACAATAAAAAAATATTTTTCAAATTACTGTTCACAAGGAAAACACTGTTCACTTGCCTTCTTGCACTATTCATGTCCCATGAGCAGTGCAAGAGGCGTTGGGTTAGTAAAAAAAAAAAAAGGGTTGAAACGCAAAACGCGTCTAACGCAAACAATAGTCTTTGGTGTTTAAATAGTGAAAACTGTGGGCCAAAAAAAAAAACAATGCGTTTGGTAAGGGTATTTTTTATTAGAGTGTTTGAGTTACGTTGTTCAATTTATGGTGTTTAGTCTGTTTGATAGTGGTCCTTAAGTATTATTGTTCAAAATGATGTGAAAATTGTAGTTTGAAAAGTATTTTGAAAATACGTGTTTAAAGTACTCATAATACAAAAAATGTGTTTGGTATCATGTTTCAAATAAAATATTTTAAAATATAAACACTAAATTTAGAAAACTCCTCTTGCTAGTTTTCATTTTTCAAACAACGTTGCTCAATGGCACTTTTACAAATATGTTAAAAACCATGGGGTCCACTTGATTAGACAACACATACACTGACTTTTCTCTCTCCTCAAATAAAAAGAAAATTTAAATTGTACTATGCTTGTCAGCTTTTAAAAAAAACACACACACACACATACCAAACACATAATTATGTTTTTTCACACATTGAAACATGTTGTTGGAAAGATGGTACCAAACACATTTTTTGCTCTATGAATATTATAAATACGTGTTTTCACAACACTTTTTAAACCATAGTTTTCACATCATTTTAAACAACGATACTAAAAATCTCCAACCAAACAGGCCCGAATGATTGAAGTGATAACTAAGAACACCTTTTTCGTTTTCTTGTTTTCATTTTTTTGGTAAATAATAGCTAGGAACAACTACTACGTATGGAATCAATGTTTCAAGAAACTCACTAACGATTAGTGGCTGAGCCACGTCATGGCCGAAGGGGGCCATGCCCCCCTCCCAATTTGTTTTTGAATGATTAAATTTATGGTCTCATTTTAAACTTGGCCCCTCCAAAGACAAATTCTTTACTCTGCTATTGCAAATGATAAACAACAATTCTTTTTTTACCAACATATATCCTGAGGGCATATGTTAGTAAAATCCATTTATTTTTACCAATTGTTCAAAAGGATGTAAAAAAAATATTATTTTAATGAAGAAAGAGAGACAAAAAGATAGAGAGGAAAGAGAGATGGAAGAGAAGAGAGAAAAACCAAATTTTTTATATTATTTGTTGGCATAGTTTATGTTATTTAAATGAGTTGTATGTAAAAATAGAAACTGAGATGTTAGGTGAGTTGTAAAATAAGTGGTAAAATAGATAAAGTAGACTTTGAGCATGTAAAATAGACATTTTTTTACATCCCTGGATGCTAGTACTCTTAGAGCATTCACATCAAGAATGCTAAAAAATGTAACATTTAGCAACTCAAAACACTAATTTATCTGTTTTAACATCTCACTTTATAATATACCCAACATCAAAGGTATTATATTTTTTAGCACAACATTAAAATATTATTTCTTTATTCTTTTTTAATTCTTTTTTATTCTCAATCTCATCACTTCCTCTCCCTTTATGTATCTCCCTTCTCCCAAACAAAAACACCAAACCCAATGCAAACCCAATCCATTGCCGCTGCCCACACCCACACCAACTACCACAGCCACCACCACTCACAACATCAACCCCCAACCACCAAAATCACAAACAAAAACTGTTAGGACATATGTGTTTCACATGTTAGGAACATATGTCACTATTTTGTGTAATTGGCTAATTCTTTGACAAAACACACTTTACTTGTAATTGGGTAGATCTATGATCTGTTTGATACTTCAAGAAACCTTGTTTCAAGTTCAAGTGTTAAAGCCATGCAAGTCTGTCCAAGAATCAAGTGTGAAAGTGTTGCTCATTAAAGCTCAATAGCTAGTATCTATCAAGACTTAGAGAGCTATCTGAATCCCGTGACTCGACAGCTGTTCGATAGATAGGTATCTGTCGAGATTTATGAAGTTCAGTTTTTCAAGACTGTTTTTCATCCAATCCGTGAGCATGTGTTTAGGCTTTCATTTCTCTCAACCCTAAACATATATAAGGATTATTTTAAGAGTAGTCAAATGTGACATAAGTTACACAAGAGAAAATTTCACTAGTCTGAAGAAGAGTGTGATTGAAAACCTAGTTTGCCCTAGTTCTTCAAAAAGATGTTGTGTTTGTACACCGTTAGGTTTTGTGAGCAAGCAACTTCATGATCTTCATCGTTTGGATGAACTAAAGAATTTTGCAGCTAACATCCTTCTCAAGTTGGTGATCAAGTCGCGTACTAGGATCCATGCAATTGGTTAGTCATGTACTGAGAACCGTGCATTGAAAAGGAGAGATTGTCACTACAGAATAAGTCCAATTCGGTATTGGGGTAAGGGTTCAACTATAGGTTGGTATAAGATACTAGGATTCTTTTACTTGTAACCGCTTGTTGTGATAATAGTGGATTCTCGGGAGTGGTGACCTTAAAATCACCCAGTGAAGCTTTTGCCGTGTAGGTTTTCCCCATTCGTAAACAAATCACTACGTCAATTTATTTTCCGCTACATACTTAGTTTAATTGGTGATTTGTTTGTGCTACCACGCACTTTGCATGTTAATTTGATTAATTATTAAATTTAGCTAATTAATCAATTAATTCATCACAAGGGGTCAATACGTTTTTGGCCTATCAAAAACAAATCCAAAACCAAATCACAAACCCAAAATCAAATCACAAACTCAAACCCACACCTACTGCCACCAGCCACCACCGCCACAGCCATAGCCACAACAAGCCCACACCGATCAAAACGCAACAACCCACATCGGAAAAAAATAATAATAAAAAACCCAAAAACGCAACAAACCCACACCGATCAGAAAGCAATAAAGTTTGTTTTGAAGGAATCGTGAGGAGGAGGGATCCAAGCCACTTTATCACGGCCAGCCTTCTTCACTGGAACAACCTTGCACATATAAGATTTTTCTTCAGATCAAGCTTACCAAATCCACAAAAGTGCTAGCAGAAGTCTTTGCCTGATCAACCCACCAAAATTCTGGTTCCAAACTAGTTTCACAAAATCACATTCCCACAAGGCATGCATCACTGATTCATGCTTCTTCAAACAAAGAGGACAAGATGACTTAGAAAAGATTTAATGCTTCATCATATTTGCCTTTAGTTGGCAAAGCATCAAAAAAAAAAAAAAAAAAACCAACATACTGAAACCACGGAGGCTTGGTTTGGTGGTTCAAGGCAAGGACAGGACGACCTAAGGTGAGAGGGCTGGCAGCGTGGGTGATAGCCAGGGAGAAGCAACAAAAAAGAGAAAGAGAAGAGGTGACTCGTGTGAGAAGAAAGAGAGAGAGGGGAGGAATGCACTTCAGGGGATTAAAAAATAATATTTACTTATAACATTCAGCTACAGTGAGCTGCTAAAGATGACAACCCACTGTAACTGAGTGTCAATTTTGTTTACATTTGAAAACTTTGATGTAGAATGTTTTATTGCGGTTTTAGTGCTAAAATAAGAATATAATAGTTTTCACTTTTTTTTTTTTTTTTTTTTTTTTTATGTAAATGCTCTTAGGTGTGTGTACTTTTTTAGAACCTTTGTTTCTTTCTTGAATTTCTCATTATTCTAGCTTTTTTGTTGTGCCTTCTTTTTATTTTATTCTTGCTAATTACTATTGTGAGTTCTGACACAGCGCATGCCTAAGTTCATTTTCATTCATTCATTTAACAAATTGGGTGGGGCCGTGTGGTAGCATAAGACAATCGATTTTTTTTTTTTTTTTTGGTTTTAAGGGTAATCATGGGATTAAGGTTTGTATTCGTTTTCATTCATTCATTTAACAAATTGGGTGGGGCCGTGGGGTCGGGTAGCATAGGACAATAGATTTTTGTTTTTTTTAAGAGTAATTGTGGCATTACGTTTGTACTTATTATCTCTTAAGGTTTTAATTTTTAAATAAATTTCACCTTCTTTTTCGGGTAATTCCTTTGATTTTTTAACTTAAAATTTTACCTGTATACTCTTCTATAGGGTCCACGTTAACACTTTATTTAATTTTTTTCCCTTTGGTCCTTTTTTTTTTTTTTTTTTTTTTTTTTTTTTTTTGAGGGGGTTCCCTTTGGTCTTTGTATTTAATATTTTAGTTGTTAACAAATATATATCTATATATATATTTGTGAAAAAAAAACATTATGCTAGCTAGTATAATTATAAAATGTACTAGATAAAGCAATATAATACAACTTCACCTAACCATGAAAGTATCTAATAGTCTCAACTCATAAATAAAATCAAATTACTCAATGAATTTAGATAACACAATATAATACAACTAAAAAATACTATCTATTAAGTTAAGTAACCAAATACTAGAGGGGCAAGGTTTTTCTCTTTACTAGTAAATACATTTTATAGATCATATTTGAGTCTAAAAAGAAGAGAATAAAAAAAATTTTAAATATAAGAAAAGACTCCACTTAAAGTTGTTGTTTTACGCCCCAAAATATATTGAATCGATCCAACCATTAAAGCATCACCACGCCATGCGCACACATATTGTAATGTCATAGTCCTTAATTCTCTAAATAATTTATTTGTTTTTATTTATTTACTTATTTATGATTCAATAATTGGATAGGAGGATTTAAACCATGAATATCTCCGCTTGAAACATTATAAGCTGCCAACCAGTTGAGTTACAAGACACTTAGCAGTAAATTATTGGTGTTTATATTGTTTTACATAATTATAAATTTTTTTTTTTAAACATGGGACAATATATTTAATGAGTGATGCTAGAAATATTATAAATTTAACAAACTAAAATGTCATCTGTTATAAAAAGAAAGTACTGCAAATACTACAAATTTTACTATATACTCCCTCCGTCCCATTTTTTTTGTCCTCTATTCCATTTTGAGATGTCCCAAAATATTGTCCTGTTTCTAAAAATAAAAATCATTAATTTACTAATGTTCCTATTATACCCCTATTAATTTACTTATTCAATTTTTTGATAATTTTTTTTAAGGGTTGTTTTGGAAATTTATACATTTTAAAAAAATAGACAAGACAATAAATGATGTTCCCTTAAAAAGTTTAACTTTTCAAACAGGACAAAAAAAATGGGACGGAGGGAGTAATATTTATAAAAAGAGGTGGCAATCAATGTGACTAATAGAATTCAACAACATAATAAATGTAAGTCTAAAATACATATATATTAGTCGCTAACCCGTGCGATGCACGGGAAAGCTATTAATAACTTCCCTAGTATAAAAAAAAAAATTTTATATATCATTATCATGGTATAAATTATATACCAAACTAATAAAATCTATCACATACAATGAGATATCGTGATAACCAAGAGCTTGAGATCATATTTAGAAAATATAACTAACATAAGTACACTCCAAAACTTACACAAATATAGTTAATTGCATACTCATTCAATCAAATATCCTTCATAAATTACATTAATCGTTCTTGATGTCAAAGATGCATTATAACATTACCAGTAAACAAAGATGCTAGACCTCAATGGGATTGAAAAGGCAACATAATGCCAATTTACACAATTTCTTAAATCATTATTTCCACTATTGAGAGAGAGAGAGAGAGAGAGAGAGAGAGAGAGAGGTGGTTGTTCTGTTGCACCTTGTTAGGAATTTAGACCTCTTAAACCACAATTGGATTAACCTAGTTAATTAGCCAAATGATTAACTTAGTCAATTTATGCAATTCTAGGTTAACACAATCATATAATCATATCAAGAATATAAAGCAGCGGAAATATAAAGAACACAAGATATGATGACCCAGGAAACCACACGGTAAAAACCTGGGGAGGATTTGACCTAGCTATCCTCAAGGTAAACTTGATTCCACTATATGAAAGAATCGAAGTTCATACAATAAGACTTACAAGCCCCCACACTCGACTTCTTATTGCTACCCACTAGTAGAACTTACTGACACGACCACATGTAAGCTTCAAATCTACGGACTCCTTCTTTCTTGGATTCTCCACGAGATACAAGCACCCCGCTTGTTTTCTTTAAGCTCCAATAGCAGCAATTGAGTTGATCATCAAGGCGTGGATAACATCTTCTCCTTGAAAACCCTAAGCTTTGTGTAAAGGAAAACTTCTCAAGGATCTCACAAGAGATTTACACAAAACAACAAATATGAGCAGCAAGAGGAGCAAGAGCAAATCCTAAAACGTGACTAGGGTTTGCCTTATATACCTAGGACAAAAACATAAAACCCTAAACGTTTTAATGAGATAGGGCTGAGTTAGAAATCTGCAGGAAAACACAATCTGGCCGACTTTCGATCGATCGAGTCTAAGCTTCGATTGACCGAGCCAGGCCGAAATGCACAGTAGCTTCTGCATCAGCTCGATTCCAACTTTACATGAATTACACAATTTTTGAGCAAGCCTAAATAAGACTAAACAACCTGTTTTGATTATGGTTTGCCAACATTACATATTAGAGTTCTAAATACATAAAATCCTAAGTCTTTAGAACCTACTAAACTCCCCATTTGACAATCTATGACAAAACACAAATTAAAAGCTCAAAGTTTACAAATAAAAGCCCTTTACAAAAATAATGCTCATAACACAAATTCAATCCTAACTACTATCCATCAGTTGCAAGTATAGACAGCAGCTCAATTGAATCAACCTGCATATTCCTGAAACACTCAACAAACGCATAAACGCATGTGTGACAGAAAAACGGTAAATTAACAAGTATGTAAACTAACTCTCCCCCTAAGTTAGATACAACAAAACTAAAGCATTTTTGTATGTTTCACATAACACAAAATATATATATATATATATATATCAATGAATAACTCATAAATATAAAGCAATAAGTAGTGAACACAAGAATCAAGAATCATATATCAGAATAAATGTATCTCCCCTAACATGAATAGCCCAAAAATGATATCAAAAGAAAGTATATACAGTGAAGCACCTAGATACAATCTAATTTCACCACTAGCTTCGCAAACAAAAGAAAAACTCCCTCTAACTACAAAAAACTCCTCTACAAGTAACAAAACTCTACTCCCCCTTTTTGTGACGGAATGCCAAAGGACAATCATAAGCCATCATCAAAAGGAGGTGGTGAGGGTGATCGACAAAAAAGCACCAAGTCGACTCTCAAAGCACGTAGCTCATCAAGCAAGTCCACCAAAATCTGACTATGAGCTGCTTGAACGGTCATAACAGTCTCCAAGGTACGACATATATCAAAGTCATCCGAAAGAGGTGGAGGAACAGCAGCATCACCAACAGGATCAGTAACATCCTCACCAGCAAGACCTATAGAAGAAGAAGGAGGAGGTGCAGTACCAGAAGGCTCAGACTTAGGGTGTTTAGAGTCAGCTCGAAGATGAGCAGCCCTCTATATAAGAAAAGACGCACCCATAGGAGCTATAACGTGTACAGGCTCAGAGGAAGGGAAATCATCTAGACCAAGATATAACAAAATCCTATGAATAAAAATAGGATGAACAAGAGCATGAGCAAAAGATGAACTCCTATAGACTTCGTTCAAAGAACGAAGAAACAAGTGAGGAAAACTGATAGGAGCATTAGTAACAAGAGCATACAAAAAGACACACCGCTTAAGAGGAATGGTGTGAAGATGAGAGATAGGCCAAATAGAATGACAGGCTATCCTAAGAAAAAGATAAGTAGTCTCAAGAAGCTCAGCAAAAGTGATCCGAGGATCAGTATCCCACTGGATAGAAGATCCAGTAATGTATGACATGACATCATCCAAAGTGGAGACTCATCATACGGGTAGACAGGGTGCTGAACCAAAGGTACCCCTAAAGCATCAGCCACTATCGTAGGAGTAATGGAGTACTCTACACCTCGTATCCAACTCTTTACTAAAGTGTTGGAATCATAGATGCAGATAGAGATGTTCGAAAAGAACTCTCTAATCAAGGTAGCTGGAGGAGGAGGATCAGAAATAACCAACAGAGGTAACCAGCCCTGATGCTTAAAATTTTCCTTAATGGCAGGATCAAGCTCATCCAATACAACAGAATGCTCAGCCCATATCTTTCTTTTAAGGTTCAGCTTCTTAGAGGTCTCTTGGTTTTTCTCACTAGGAAACTTCTCACGGTCAAAGGAAGTAGGAGAAGGTGAGGGAACAAATCTACGAGCTCTAGTCTTCCTAGGCATAATGCTAAGGAAAGGACAAAGTTACAAAGAAAGAACCAAAAAGAACAAAACAAAAACACAACCCAAGGGCAGACTACAAGTGAGCAAAAAAATATAGAACAAAAATCTATATGATGCATGAACAATCACAATGTCATGATGCATGTTCTAATGCAATAAAACTAAGTTCAATTTAAGCTCAATTTCACAAAATTGGCTTGAGCAAAGAGTTTCTAACAAAAACCTCAAAATTTTAAAACCAATTGTTAAGTTTTAGGAAAAATTTGACCAATTGATCATCACACAAGCTAGAATACACAATATAATGATCAATTACATCAATTGAACAAGCCAATTGCATCAATTGAACCCAATTTGAACAAAATCCCAAATTCGGATTAATTACAAGCCCTAGAATTTTTAATTTTTCATAAATCACAAAATTGATCAAATTAAACCTTCAAGATCAAGTTTATAACATCCTAGAACAAAAACCCAATGATCAATTTCACAGAAAAAGGTTTGAATCATCGAAAACCCCAAAATTTGCTAAGTCCGAAAATAACATCTTTAATGCATGAAAAATGCATGAAAAATTGAAAATAAATGAAAAAGAAAGGGTATAATGGACATACCGGCCCTTGGAGAGAGAAACCTTGCAAAAGGAATGATCAAAAATGACAAAAAATAGAGATTGAGCCTTGACCGAGTCGTATGGAGAGAGAAAAGAGAAAAACTTTTTGAAAAAGTGTTTTGACTCAACTGAAAATCAGATTTTAAAAAACCTCTCATACGATTTTCAATTGATCAAAAATAACTTTCGATTGATTGAACCAACCTAAGACTTATTTGAAAATTTGAAGCACATTTTCGATCGATCAAAAAACAAACTGGATCGATCGAAACAGACAGAAGCTCACAAAATTTTTGAGAAAAAAATCACAGTTTTTGAAAAACCAACACATTTTGGGCAGAAACACTCAAAGCATTGAAATTGATCAACAAAATGCATGAGTATGAGATGAAATGCTTTTTCAAAAACCCTAGTTTTAAACCCAGTTTCTAAAAAACAATTTCAACCAATCTTCCTTTAAAATTCTTCAACAACAAATATGTTGTACATAATAACTCAAGGTATTTTCAAACTTGGTTAGTCAGACCAAAAACACACATAATAACATGTACAGTGTTTAACAAAGAGTAACTTGTGTAGTGTGTGCTGCTAGCAAAAACTTGAGATACATGTGAGGTGATATGTGAATAGCAATCAATCACAAAGTCTACAAAATTCATCACATAGAATTTAAAAGAGACTATCACCTAAAGAGTTACATCATATAACTCCCACATCTCCTAGAACAAAAGCTTGCAATCATGTAAGTTTCTTGAATTTTGCCTCATAATATACACACCAATTTTAATTCTTCAGAAACTTATTAAATAGCTGGGATAATATACACACCAATTTTAATTATGTGATTTGGCATCAAGCCTAATAGTACACACAAATTTTAAGCATTAAGCAATTAAACCGAGGCTACACCTTATGTTCTTTTTGTACATGTGCTATACTTTCTCGAGTACAAAATCTTACGATATGCACTAAGGTGTTCATGATTGGCTAATGAACAGTGGTGAGATGGTTATTTATGCCTTTCTCAAAAGGATCAAGTCCGACAATCAAAGGCATGTGATTTCAAGATCAAGACAAAGTGATCAAAAACTATAAATATCTTTCCCATATAACATGCACTACAAAACTTCAACTAGTAAAGTGCAACAGATAAGCTCATCAAATCTAAGCAAGGTACATAAGACATGTTATATGAAAATAAATTGACCAATCTTGTTTCAAAAATCAAGAACTATAATGCCAAACACAATTTGCTTCCACTCTTTTTTCTTTTTTTTCTTTTTTTTTTCTTTTTAATAATAAAAAAAAAAAAAACATAATAAATCCTAGAATGAAATGCATGAATGTAATGCAATGCAAATCCTAGAACAAAAAAGACAAAAACCAAGGAACAATGGTCACAAAGAATAGAGCCATGAAGCACAAGGACCATGTTAGAAAGACTTAATTAGATCGAGTCTTTTGCATCCAAGACCTTTTAGATGCACCATGAGCATTGGAGTTCCTATTCACATTCGAGTGATTTCTAACTCTAGGATTGGAATAAAGGTTTAAAGCCTTTACCAATTCACCAATGAGTGCCATAGGATCCAATGAGTGCCATAGGATCTTATGCTTGAGGCACATGCACTTTTGGTTTGTTTGCTCTCTTAGCAGCTTGACGCTTGTAACAGTTAGGATGAATGTGTCCAGACTTCCCACAAAAATGACAAACCCAAACAGGTTTACCACGCATCTTGTCCTTAGAAAGGGTAGACTCCTTAGGTTTAGACTCTTTTAGATCAACCCTAATCTTCCTAGATGGTGAAACTTCTATGGGTTTGACAACCTTACTCACAGGGGGTTTGATAATTTCACTCACAACCTCACTCACAGAAGGTTCAGAAGAAGATGAAGGAATAAAGTTTGTGGAATGGGGTGCAGACAAAAAGATGCTTTCAACAAAACCTAAACCAAATTTGTTAGAAGGATACTTTTGAACACTCAACATTTGATCAAGTTTAGAACTAGCAGATCTAGAACTAGCAGATCTAGCAACAGATAAATCAAGTTCTAAAGATTTAACTTTATCAAGCAAAAGCATATTCTCAGTTTTCACATTGTTCAAAAGTTCATTAGCATCAAACAGTTTAACAAGCAAATTCTTCTTATCAAGCTCAAGAGATTCAATTTTTTTCAAGCCAAGTTCAACACTCATAGCATCCTTTGTAGCAACTTTGCAAAGTTTATTATAGGCCTCTTGCAGATCTGCATCCTCAGAGAGTTCTCCATCAGAAAGGTTCTCTTTAACAGACACGCTTTCATTGACTAAAACAGTAGCAGTAAAAGTAATGAAGTTTCCATCCTCATCACATCCAGACTCATCATCAGAAACTTCATTATCACTAAAGGTTACAGCCATAGCTTTGCCCTTAGACCTCAAGAATGTAGGACATTCAGATTTAACCTAACCATACCCTTGATATCCAAAACATTGAGAACCCAAATAATTATTAGAAGATTGACCTATTTTTTCTCTAGGTTTTTCAGTGTTGCTAACTTTAGTGGGATCATTCTTCCTAAAATTTCTAGGTTCAGCAGTGTTTGTATTTCTTGCCCTTATGTTACTATTCTTAAGAAAGTTTCTAAAGTTCTTGGCAAGGTAAACAATCTCTGTAGCAGAAAGCTCATTATCAAATCCACCAACCTTAACATCATCAACTGACTTAAGAGCCATTGATTTGGATTTGCTAGCTTTGGGTAGGTCCAACTTATAAGACTGAAGAGATCCTACAAGTTCATTAATAGGGATGAAGTCCACATCCTTGCTCTCAATAATGGCATTCACTTTGGGTTTAAAGTCTTCAGTTAAAGATCTAAGAATCTTCCTAACAATTTTAGGTTGATCATAGATTTCACCCAAATTATATGCAGAATTAATAATATCATTCAATTTAGCATAAACATCATCAAAAGTTTCATCATCAGACATCCCAATGCTTTCAAATCTAGAAGTTAATTGCTGTAATTTATTTATCTCAACTGCCTTTGTGCCTTTATGCATAGTCTGGAGGATATTCCAAGCAGTGTGAGCAACCTCAACGTTAGAGATTGTAAGGTTGAATTTAATCAACCATCTTGTTGGCTTTATTCCATGCCAATTTGCTTGTAATTTAAGCACTTAGTAACCTTGTATTTAGGTGGGTTTCTTGTAAGGGTAGTGTGTGAGAAGATGTGAAGAAAACTCAAGTATGTGCAAGAAGGCAGAGATTTGTGGCTAGGACTCACAGCTGACTCGTGACTGGCAAGCCGCCAACTACAGGCACGTGAGATGCACAAAGGGGAGCTGAAGGATCGCGCCAGTTGTCGCACTACAGGACAAAAGTCCCAGGCTGGCCAGGCCATTATCTCGCGGCTTGAACTTGCGACTCAGACCAGTCGCGAGGCCAAGCTGCCAATCAACCCTGTTTGGAAAACACTGACTCTTCGCATTCCTTTCTCACCCCACTATATATAGACCTTTATACCCACCAAATGTAGAGAGCTTCCAGAGAGAATTTTGTAAGAGAAACCCTAGAGAAAAACAAGATTGATTCATCCACAATCTTTACCTTAGAGACTCTTCACATTCCTCTACTCTCTTCCTCTCCATTGTTACATTCTTGAGAGGCCTTTAGCCAAATCCTTTTCTCGCCATACCCACATCCATGAGAAGGTTTATTTGGTGCTGTTGGGAAGCAGTTAAAATGAACCAATTCACATTGGTTGATGCTATGGTCTAGTAGCGGAATCCGGAAAGCTAAAGAAGAAATAGGTTCGGCGTAGCCTCGTTGAAGCAAGAAGTTTGGAAGGCTTAGATACTTGGGTAGATTAGGCTTGGAGGGTTTTCTGCTGTTCATGTATCCCGACTACATTCTTTAGTGGATTATTCACCGCTTTGGAGGGCGGCAGAGAGGTTTTATGCCGAGGGCTTCAGTTTCCTTTCCGATAACACATCGTGTGTTGTCCGTGTGTTTGCATCTTCCTTTCCTTTATCTTTGCCTTATATTTATTGCTGTGGATGTGCTTATATTTGGCTTAGATTATTTATCAATTCTGTGTTTGGCTTATGTTCATATTCCGTACATATATTGTTTGATAATAAGCTTGAATTGATAATTTGTTAATTGGGGTCTAAACGTTCAAGGGTGTTTCATACCCATTTTGAACATTCAAAATCAAAACCAACCAACCAACCAAAATACAGAAATTAAATTTTCCTTTTTTTTTTTAGCATTCATATATTTTGATGAAGATCAAGTCTTTCAAATATGGAAGACTTATAGCTTGTCTACAATTATATGGATAACAACAAATAGAACCCAACAATAATTAACTGACATTGACACCCACAAATCTATAATATATTTAAAACCTTATTCAGAAGCTTTGAATTAAAAGAACACAAATTAGTAAACCAAAATGCTAAACTGGACCCAAAAACCACAATTTCACTCCTACTAACAAATAAATAAAGAGAACAGGTTAGGGAGGAAATTCTAAATTAAATTAAAAACATTACTAACCATTCCTTAAAATGCCAAGAGACAAAGCCTAGGTAGAATTTGATCTTCTATGGTGTTTCCCTAGAAAAAAACAAAAAAGAACTGAGAGGAAAAATATTATCAATTGAAATCTATAATTGCAACAAACCCTAATTAGGAACCCCAAAATCCCAAAACTAATAAAAACCCTAAATAAAAAATTTAGTAGTTTTCCCGATATCCTTGAGCCTCAAAGTCATTTTGATTTCGTCCTAATTCAAGAATGTTCAAATACTATGGAAACAAAAACCACAAATTATTCATAAGCAAATAGATTAGGACAACAGCAACAAAAAAGAGAAGGGGAAGATTAAGGATTCAAGGTGATCTTACCAAGGAGTTCTTGAGAAATTGAACCGAGACATTTTAGGGCAACACTCACTTTTGGGTATTGAATTAGAGAGAATGTCTTTACACATATTGGGGCCTGGCCTGGGTGTGCAAATTGTAACAGTGAGAGTTGGTGGTGGTCAGTTCTTGAAGAGGTTTAGGGTTTTATCGGGTTTGATTGAAAAACAAATCAGAGGATGCTGAAAGGGTAAAGAAGAGAGATGAGGGAGGGAAATAGAGAACAAATAGGAGAAGCAGCTCCGTCGAAGTTCGCTTTACACTGCGTGCTTCGTGGTGGCATCCAATTGCTATTGGTTGTGAGTGACATGTGGTCCATAGCAGTCGATGCCCCGGAAAGTCCTTGAAGTTGGGTTGTTAGATATTCCTGCAGCCGATACATTGAGTCTCGGTAAATGCTCGAAAATGGTAGGCAGGGATTCTTCAGTCTGGAAGCGTTACGGGTATGCCAAATACTCCAAGCCACAAAGGAAAATCTCTCCGCTAAGTGATGCTCGTCGCTACTTGTACTTCCAGTCCATAAATCACGAAAGTCCACAAACTGAGCCATGAACTAGTTTCTAAGGCATGGTTCTTCCCACCAAACTTCTTTCAATGCCTGACAGCCCCATAACGCATGGATTACATCCTCCACAGCCTCCTGGCACAAGTCATAGGTGCTATTTTGGGTCACATTCCTAGTGTAGAGGTTCTTTTTTGTGGGGAGAAATTCACGGCAAGCTCACCAAGTAAAATGTTTGATTTTATTTGGGATTGCCAGTGCCCAGATATTCTTCTAGAACCTGTAGTGAGCTGACGGATTTGATGGGCCAGAACTGGGAGCTTCAGATAGGATTTCATATGCACTTTTGATCAAATATCGCCCCAATTTTGTACCAGTCTAGAAAAGTGTATCTGGTGTTTGCCGAGAGCTGAGTTGAACGCCAAGAATGGTCACTGCTTCATGAGGAAAAAATTCAGACCATACCCGTTCCTCGTCCCAGCGAGGACCATTAACGTCAATGAGAGAGCAAACTAGAGCATTGTTAGGCAGGTTTGTTTGTGGACATAAGATGCGGCTTGAGTGCAGATCAGGAAGCCATTTATCTCCACGAACGCGAACCTGCCTTCCATCACCAATGCGCCAGGCCAAGCCCCGTTGCACCACTGTTCTCGATTTTAGGATGCTTTCCCAGGCATAGGAACCTGTGAGCTTCACCTCACTGTCCAACACAGAGCAGTAGGGAAATATTTTTGCCTTGAAGACTTTATAGAATAAAGACTCGGTGTTATGAACATGCCGCCAAACCTGTTTGCCCAATAAAGCAAGATTGAAGTTCTTAATGTCTCTAAATCCCAAACTGCCTTGACATTTTGGTAAACATAATTTGTCCCAAGCTATCCAATGAATTTTCCTTGCTTCTCCCTTATATCTCCACCAAACCTTTCGGATCAGAGATTCAATGTCTTTGCATAGGCATTTTGGTAGTTTGAAGCAGCCCGTAGTGAAAGTTGGCATTGTTTGTAGCATAGATTTGATGAGAACTTTGCGGCCTGCTTGGGACAAAATTTTTTCTATCCACTCTTGTATTTTGTTTCAAACTCACTCTCTTATATAGTTGAAACTCTTTTTTATTTGCTCGCCCCACAAAGGATGGGAGGCCTAAATATTTTTCATATTGAGAAGCAACCGAGACACCAAACAAATTTGAAATTCTGATTTTTGTATGATGATTTGTGTTCATGCTAAAGAACAATTAGGTTTTACCACTGTTGATCTATTGGCCTGAGGCTTGTTCATATGTTGTAAGGATGTCCAAAATTGTTTGACAATCATTATCATTTGCTCGGCAAAAGAGCAAACTATCAATAGCAAAGACACAGAGACATGCATAGGTTAAACCCTTGAATATCTATATCTGTATCAACCAATTTAATAAACATCTAGATGTGACGGTTCACCTTCTAAATTATACCATCAACTTTTCTATTTTTGAAGAAAAAAGAAGTTTACCTACTTATGTAACAATAAATGTGATTGATATCATTTCAACAAAATCATGAATGTAATTGGTGTCATTTCAATAAAACAACAAATAGTATTTAAATTATTATTATTATTATTATTATTTTTTTTTTTTTTTTTTTATGTTTGATGATAAAATTGTATGACTTATATAGTAAAATTTATAACATTCCTAACTTTATTCAATCCATATTTAAAACACAAATGACAAATTTATAGCTAAATTTTTAACAATCAGCTAGGACAAATCCACATGCATAGGTTAAATGGACAATGTTTATTACTTATGTTTATCTACACGTGTGTAGCAACACTAAATCATGGCATGAATTAAATTCATGATTTTAATGTTATTTAACATTTGTGTGTATACACACTAATGTGTAAACATGGTTTTCAAACTCAAACCGGACCATATGGTCCGACCTTATTAACCGTGAACCTTTAATAAACACGATTCTTTTAATCCTAAACAAGTTGGATTCGAGTCAACCCATTTAGCCAAATACTCATAACTCGACACGACACAAATCCGATCTAGGAACATGAATGACCACCCTAGTGTGTGGTGCACAATACATTTCTTTTCTTTTTAACTTAATCCTGAGTCTTTTTCTTAAGTATGAAGTGTATGGTGTGCTAGAGCCTACAGCTGGCCTATTGAGCCACCCACCCACGTGCTTTGAATGCACAATGCTACTTCAATTCAAAATTTTGTACTATAAGTCTATAATTGACATGAATCTGTCAACATGGAACAAAAAGCATTTTATATTATTATTATTATACTTCAATTTTTGTTGAAAATATCTAAGTGCATCTATTGTTTTGTTTTTGTTAATGAGATGATGACATTTTATCTAGGCACTAGCATGTTAAATAAGTTATGGAATTTTTATGAAAAATACATTTAATTTGATTATTTTATTTTATTTTTCAATTTGTATTAATTTAATATATGTATTTATATTTTAAATAATTATTAAATTAATCATGATGTCATAATGGTTCGACTTTGGTCTAACATTTAAAACCTTGAACCTTTCGCTTTAATGGTTTTATTGAACTGTCCAGTTTGAAAACTGTTGGGGAAAAAACCTAAATCCCCTATGTGTAAATTAATATATATATATATATATATATATATATCTCTACCAAGCAATAGCAATATTACGGAAACAAAAAAATTCCAACAAACACCACATAAACACAACCACACAAGAACACCAAATTTTACATGGAAAACCCTTCGATGTAGAGAGAAAAACCATGGAGCAACTCCGAAAAATATCCACTATAAAATGGAGATTACAACTATCAAGTTTATGCTAAACTTGAGTCCACAATAAATTGGATACACAACAAATTAAATCTCAAGGACTAATATACAATCTCACCACAATACCAGTAGCAAAATCTTCTTCTAAATACTCCAACTCTCCATGGTTGTAGCACTCAAAAACTCCAAGAGAACTCCACCAATTTATCTTCCTTGAGTGTAGCTTGAGCAAAGAAAAATGTCTCCTTTTTCTTTTTCACTCTCTCACACTCTCCCTGTGTTTCTCTCTATCTTTTTGGACTACACCTCTCAAGTTTAAACTCTCTCTTTTCTGTGTTTTTTGCTCACTCTGGAACTCATGGCCAAAATGGCTCTCTATTTGCTTTAACTTCCCACAAGGCTGAATGGCCTTAGTTTCTTTTTTTTCTTCTTCTTTTCTTTTACTTCAGTGTGTCCCACACGCCTTGCATCACTTCTCATAAAGAGAAGTCAGACCTCTCCCAAGCTTTGGTCATTTCTCAATAAATGAAAGAATAAGTCTTGTGCCACATAAAGTGGCACAACAAATGCCACAACTCACCCATGTGGTGAGTTGTGGTTGGTGGAGGGGTGGTGGTGGGTTCATGTGGGGACACCACTCCACCAACCACAACTCGCCACATGGGCGAGTTGTGTCATTTGTTGTGCTACTTTATGTGGCACAAGACTTATTCTAAATGAAAGAGCTAATTTTGAAAATTTTTGGAACAAGCTCATAAATGAGCTTTGACAAATGTGTGTGTTGGGATCCAAGGGTGTCACGTGCACCCAACAAAAACCATATATGTATGGAAAATATATTTATTTATTTTTTTTTGGTAAACTGTATGGAAAAAGTTAACAAGCACCGCTTGGTGCTTGTATACAAAATGTTAACAAGCACCGCTTGATGCTTGTTAAGTAAATAAAATGAGCTTTGAAAAATGTGTGTGCTGGAATCCAAGGGTGTCACGTGCACCCAACAAAAACCATGTATGTATGGAAAATGTTTTTTTTTTTTTTTTGGGTAAACTGTATGGAAAATGTTAACAGCACCGCTTGGAGCTTGTTAAGTACACAATAAGACAAAGAAATTTGTCAGAAAAAGACAAAAAAGACACCAAATAGTACCTATAAAACTGAAAAAAAAAATGACATTAACAGCAAAAAAAAAACAAAAAAAAAACAAAAAACAAAAAACAAAAACAAAATTTTGTCAGAAAACAAGTAAAAAATATTGTGGTTAACAGGCACCTTTGCGGTGCCCGTTAACACAACCCAATAAGTTTTACCCATTCTTGAATGTCTATATATATCAACCATTCAATTAAATATCTAGTATGTGAAGAAAACAAATAAGAGTTCAGTTCAAATTTAGTCCTAATATTATGGCCTTTCTAAAAGAATCCAATCCAAGAAATCTTGATAATGATCAAAGAGAAGAAAAGAGTTTCTCCTATGCCATGCAGCTCTCGACCTCCATTGTGCTACCCATGGTCTTGCACTCGGCCATTGAGCTTGGGGTTTTTGATATCTTAACCAAAGCGGGTCCTGGAGTCAAGCTCTCTCCCTCGCAGATTGTAGCTCAGATACCCACCAAGAACCCCGACGCAGCCATGATGCTAGACCGCATTCTCAAGCTGCTGGTCAGCCACTCTGTGCTTGGTTGCACCATGGTTGCTAATGAGGACTTTGGGTCTTTCCAGAGGCTCTACAGTCTTACTCCTGTGTCTGAGTACTTTGTGACTAATGAAGATGGCGGGTCGTTAGGTCCCTACATGGCCATGATTCAAGACCAAGTCTTTATAAAAAGCTGGTTCGTTTTTTATTATTATTATTTTTTTCTTTTCTTATTTTGAATTTGAAAAATACTATAATTATAAACTATTTTACAACATTTTTTTTTATGATGAATATTGATAAGTGAAAAAATGATATTAACGATAAGTTCATATGAAAACTAATAAGAATTGACCATGTCAATATTTTGTAAAAATGTTATAAAATAATTTGTAGTTATAAAATTACTTTTTTTATTTTCCCTTTACTTGGTCTTCATTGATTGTTTGATTTATTTTTGCTTATTACCTTTGTTAATTGGTTACGAATGTGTGAAGTGAGAGTAAATCTAGACTATGTTTTTTCTTTGTGCTGTAACTTATTTTATTATAACACTTTTTTATTATTATTATATATATAATATATAATTTGATAATTAGGGTAGAGATGATTTGAATCATGACTGTTTTTATTTAAAATACCAGAAGGTGTCAATCAGTGAAATTGCAAAATTCTCAAAACATTATAACACTTTTAAACCATAAAAATGGTGGTTAATATAATTAAACATTGAATTAAATTTGAAATTAAGGTCAAAGTCTACTATCTGCTGTATGCATATATGTAATTGCCCCTATATTTTACTATTTTTATTATGATAGGCTTTATGCCCTTTTTAACAACTTCATTTCTTGCTTAATTTGGGTCAAATAATTACATTTGATCTCAACAAAACTTGGTATCGAAAAAAATTGGGTCAAATAATTGATGGGCAAAAGCAAAACAAAGTTTTGTTTAGTTGTATGGGAAAGCCGTGTAGATACAGAAGATTTGCAACTTTGACTTTTCTTGAAAGTTAATCATTATTCTTTTAATAGTAAAGAAAGATAATTATTTTTTTATAAGTTTAAAGGATGAAATTCAAAACCAAAATTAAATTTCACAAAATGGAGATAGATATATCTTATGGTCATTTATCGAGAGAAAAAATATATCTTATAAGATGTTGCTTTCATAACATGTGTATGTTCTATGCGTATGGATTCTACATAGAGAGTGGATGGTCTCATGAAACCATCTCATAAGATTTGGTAGTTCCGCTTATGTGCTCTAGTACCATCTCAAAAGCATTCCCAGTTCCCTAATCTTATTTTCAAAAATTAAATATACTATTGTAATTATGTAGCGCCCTTGAATCTAGATAAATGAAAGATATGGTATCTAACCAAAGCTCTTCATAGGTCCCAACTGAACGATGCAATTCTTGAGGGAGGAATTCCATTCAATAGGACTTATGGCACGCATTTATTCAAGTATACAGACTTGGACCCCATATTTAATAAGGTGTTTAACGCTGCAATGTTCAACCACACTACTATTGTCATCAAGAAGATCCTTGAGTCTTACAAAGGTTTTGAGCAACTCAGGCAACTAGTCGATGTTGGTGGTGGTCTAGGAGTTACCATTAACCTAATCACTACTAGATACCCCAATATCAAGGGCATTAATTTCGACTTGCCTCATGTTATACAACATGCTCCACCTTATCCCGGTATTATTTCAATTCATAATTTTCATTTTTCAGGTGTCGTCTTGTTTCACCAAGTTAAAACATGATTGATTCTCCCAAAAAAAAAAAAAAAAAAAAAAAAAAAAAAAAAAGAAGAATAAGTTAAAGTTAAAATTTGATAAAATGTTTTAATGTTTTTAAGGAATAATAATTTTGAATCATAAGTTTGAAAACCTTAATAGCCTAAGGTTTATTTATACGCAATATATCTAGATAAGGTTTTAATTTATGTTACAGGTGTGGAACATGTAGAAGGAGATATGTTTGAGAACGTTCCTGAAGGGCATGCCATTTTTATGAAGGTTAGTTTAATATCTAAAAGGCATTATGTTACCCTTGACATAAACCCAAATACATTACAAACTGATTTGTGTTGCATAGGAAATGCTTTTCTTCTTATTTGATTGTCTCAATTATTCCCCATCCAATTGATTTGGTAATGGCGCAAAATATTATAAGAAACTGGTTATTTATTAGGTAGAAATGATATATATATATATATATATATAATTTATACTAAATAATTAATATATGGTATAATTTTTCAAGAAAAATGATGCCATAATTGGATGATTTTTCAGACGATACTTCACGATTGGAGTGATGCATACTGCTTGAAGCTATTAAAAAATTGCTACAATGCTATCCCAAATGATGGAAAGGTTATTGTTGTAGAGGTGGTTATTCCAACTATGCCCAATATTAGCACTTCTATGAAGAACACCTATCAATTGGATATGGTTGTGATGACTCAATGCACAGGAGGAAAGCAAAGGACCCAAGAAGAATTCGTGACCTTGGCAACCATGGCTGGATTTAGTGGCATCAAATTTGAATGTTCGGTCAGTGATTTTTGGGTTATGGAGTTTTTCAAGTAAACGGCTTGCTTATAATATTTGCTATTTAGAGATGCCCCCTTTCCTTCTTTGAACTTCTATGTTGTGTCCAAACAAGGGTTTCTGACGTGAGATTTATTCAAAGCTGTAATTTGAAATTTTCTAATGTTGATTTCCTTTGTTTGGGTTAATAAGAGAGTTGTTTCAATGAGTATGTGAAACCTAGATCTCCGTATTTTTAAGCATCAAAATCCCAAGTTTAAATTTTAAGGAGAATTGTGTCATTGTACGAATTCTATCAATAAACCATTCTCATACCATTATCAGGACTCTTTACATGGTTAATGTTACCATTACCACTATCGTTGCCAATATCATCCCATATATCTACTACCACTACCATCATAATCACTGTTGTCATCATCACCACTATCGTCACTATCATTATCGTCACTGTCACTGTCACCACCACTTGCCAATAATACCTGGACGTTACTTATACTATACTTGGTGACAGCTCTAAGCTTGATCACAACACTTTAGAAAATTGAGGGGTTTTTTAATCAACGGTAAGCAAGACATCTTTATTGCTTTCATGGTAATAGCAGTCTTTCCTGGTCTACCACGTTAGCTGTCTTGGCCTCTACTGTATTGCATTTCGGCTCTATTAACATAATGAAAATAAGTCTATTATTTTCAAATTTTTTTTAAAAAAATTCACATGTAATGAAAGCAAGTCTAGTAAAGGCATGAAAACCAATCCTTTGGTTATGAACTTTATAATTTAATTAGTTCTTCTTGGTAATTCTAATGGAAACATTTAAAATTTACACCCTGCTCCCCAATTATCAACTAATTAAAACAAAATTAGTCGTTTATTTTTTTATTAAAGAACTCATTAAAAAATAAAAATAAAAATAAATAAAAAGGTGATAGATGGGGATGGACCCACTAAGGGGCGTGGGGGGGGGGGGGGTGGCAACCATTTCTTTGAAAAATTTAAGTAGTATATTGTATGACTCATATTTTAGAGTTTATAGTTGGCCCCCCTCAAATTTTTGGATTGGTCCAAATAGCCCAAAAAAAACTAATCACCTAACCCTTTCTTTGGGCCCATGGCCCCCCATAGTCCAAATACAATACAACAAAAAATCCACAAATCACCAATATCATAATTCAATAATTCATAACCAAAAAAATCTCATAGAAAAAAAAATTCCCTTACAAGGGTGACAATAATTTATATAACTTTTTAATTGATTTATAAATTATGAGAAAATCAATTACAATATATAACTTTTTTTCAAAAGATAAAATGCAAAATTCTTTTAGTAGTCAATATTGATGATGTAGCATTGCCAACTCTTAATATTAATATCCCAATTTTTTAAAATCCTCAAACAAAGTTTTGAAAACTTCATTAGTGTGATTTTCAGTTGCATCTAAAAGTATGGGTTTATCATATTGGTGAGTTGGTCAACGTGATAAAATCAACATATTAATTCCAATTACCCAAAATCTAGAGATCCAAAGTCCTCTTCTTTTTTTATTCTTCTTCTTTGAAAAGGTTAGAATATTATATTGTAACTTTCAACTTTTTGGTTCATATTAATTCCTTCTTGACTTAAATATTTATGGTAATAAAGTACAATTTTTTTGTCTACCATGATTTTTTTTTTTTAATAAACCATGTCACTTGAAAGTTTTTTGGTTCATGCTTTGGCCCCCCCCCCCCCCCCCCCCCAAGTTCAAATCCTAGTTCCATCCCTGGCGATAGAGGCATAAAGGCTAGAGCTAAGCTTTTAGCTTAGGTAAACAAGACATTCAAAACATAAGCATGAAACATATGATTAATTGACTTCACAAAAAGAAACATATAGATGATTCAACAGAAATTAAATAATATAATTAATAACATAAAGTAATTATAAAACAAGTGCTTTACTGTCATACAAAATATAATAGGTAATTTACATCTTGATGCATGCTTGTTTAGGATTTAATTGAGATTGTGAAGATTCCTCATGATCTCAAGACATCAATTGGCAATTGCAACTGAATGTTCTATATGTGTATAAAACACAATGAACGTTTAGACCCCAAATTACAAATTATTAATTCAAACTTATTATCAAACAATAAATGTGTAGAGCATAAACATAAGCTAAAACAAAATTGATAAAAAAATCTAAACCATATATAATCACAAACACAACAGTAATAAAATAGCAAAGATTAAGGGAAGAGAGATGCAAACACAATGACAACACATGATGTGTTATCGAAGAGGAAACCGAAGCCCTCGGCGTAAAACCTCTCTGCCGCCCTCCAAGCAGTCAATAATCCACTAGAAAATGTAATTGGAATACATGAACAGCAATAGACCCTCCAAGCCTAATCTACCTAGTGTACTTAAGCCTTCCAAGCTTCTTGCTCCAACGAGGTTACGCCAAACCTTTGTCTTTTCTAGCTTACCGGATTCCGCTACAGCCTATAGCATCAACCATTATGAATTGGTCCCTTCCTAATTGCTTCCCAAAGCACCAAAAAGTCTTCTCACAGATATGGGTATGGTGAGAAAAGGATTTGGCTAAGAACCTCTCAAGGATGTAACAATGGAGAGGGTGAGAGTAGAGAAATTTGAAGAGTCTCTTATGTGAAGATTGTGAATGAATCAATCTTGCTTTTCTCTAGGGTTTCTCTCTCAAAATTCTCTCTGGAAGCTCTCTACATTTCGTGGATATAAAGGTCTATATATAGTGGTATGTGTTTGGAATGCGAAAAGTCAGTTTTTCCAAAACTGAATTGGCTGGCGGCTTGGCCTTGCAACTTGACTGGGCCGCGAGTTCAAGCCGCGAGGTAACTGAATGGCCAATCTGGACTTTTTGTCCTGTAGTGCAACAACTGGCATGACACTTCAGCTTCTCCACATACTTGGCATGTGACCATCTTTTGGCGGCTTGCCAGTTGCGAGCCACCCGCAAGTTCTAGTCGCGAATCCCTGCTTCTTTGCACAAACTTGAACATTTCTTCATACTCTCTCACACACTACCCTTACATGATTCCCACCTAAATACAGTGTTTCTATATGCTAAATTACAAGCAAATTTGGCATGGAATAAAGCCAACCAAATGGTTGATTAAACTCAACCTTACAATCTCCCCCTTTGGCTATTCCATAACAAAACCCTACAACAAACTCTAGACTTAACGCATGAGTTGGGAACAGTTAAGCAAAACTCATGCACACCTACTATAGAATCTGTGAAGCTATTGAAGCATATGTACAAGTATCTCCTGAAACACAACAACACAATAAGATCTTTGTATGCAGAAAACTTGTAATGCATATGGGGCAAGCACAATGCGATCAAGCAAAAATGGACTTAAGCAGTAAAGCATGGCTTGACCAAAAACAAACAATCACTATAAATAGTGATCACAATGCGCATTCACATATGGAATGAACATCGAAACATGCAAGCTAATATACTCATTTGCAAAGTATCATTTGCATGCCCAACACTCAACCAATGCAATAACACAATGTAATTGCATTAAGGATAAAAATCCAACAAAGGGCACAAGAGTGATGTACTTAGTAGTGCATAGCATAACAACAAGTACTAAGGCTACAAAGCATGGGTACAAAAACCTAAAAGCTTACAAAAGCAAACAGTTACAAATGTACCATACACAACTAACTGAATAACATCATATATAAACTTAAACCAAAGTTTCACAGCCAATTATATCCATGAGTTTTATAACCAGCAGAATAACCAAACTGTTAACACAATGTAACAAACCCATAATGAAAACATTATTCAAAAACATAATACCATAACCAACACCATAACCATAAGCATAAGATAACAGAATATAAGACTGAACCATAAACTAGATAAACACTGTTTTTAGCTGCTCCCCCTCAAAATGGCACTCCCCCTCAAGAGCTACTTCTCAAAAATTCTCCCCCTTTTTGATCGAAATGGCCAAAGGGTCACTACTGGGTGTTGATGCTATCAAACTTGGCTGAAAGTATGTTAAGCTACACTTGAATTGCTACCATCCTGTCAGTATGCTCATTCTGGACCTCTCAAAGTCCATCAATCCTCTCCAGGATGATCTAAAATGCATCTAGAGGTACAGCTGATAAGGTTGAAGTCCTGCTCATCTTGCCTCTGCTTCTGGATATGGACATCTGCCCTGCAGCCTCTACTTCAGTTTCCATTGGATCACCTTCTCCTTGGTCACCCTCCTCTTCATCACCTGGAAGACAAACTTGCATCCTGATGATGGTCATCTTGTTTATGGCTGAAGGTGTAGACATGGGGCTGATACCTTAAGGGATTGTAACACCTTTTGCTTTGAAAATCCTTATGAGAAGGCTAGGAAAGATCAGCTTGGGCCTAGAGGTGGTTCTAGTCTCATCCACAATTATGTCAAATATGTGTGAGCTGATGTCAATGAAGGTTTTCTCCTTGAGCTCCATGAGGAAGATAGCTCTGGCATTATTGATTGTAGTCAGCTTCCTTACTGGATACAAGTTGAACATCATGATGGTGGTGAGGCACCTCACGTCAATTGGAAATGCTGTAGTGTTGAGGCATCTTCCCTCTCTCTGTCCAACAATGCGATTCAGTACAGTTTCTATAGATAGCATCCTGTCCTTGTAATTGGTGAAATCATGATCCTCTAAACCCTCAAGCCCTAGAACCTCATCAATATCATGTGCATCTAGGGTGAACTCACGTCTTATGATCTAGCAATTTAACTCATCCTCCCTTATAACAGCATTTGCATAGAATTCCCTTATTAATGGCTCACAAACTACAGGTAGGTCACTCAGCAATTTGTCCCATCCTATGCCCTCAAAACAATCTAGAATGAAGGTGTCCTTCAAGTTTCTTAAGTCTACAAACCTTTCCTGAATAATGGTTCCCTTCAAGAAAGAATCTTTGTATCTCTCAAAATGTTAAACAAACCTAAACAGGTTATGGTCCATTTTTAGCCTTTTGTCAGCCTTCTTAGCAGGAGTCTTCTGCTTTGAAGGTGTGGGAGCCATCTATAAACAAACAGAAATGGCCATAACAAGAGCAGAACACAATGGGTGGAAATATACACATATTAGTAGCAAGTTAGTTACATGAGGAGTAACACAGTTGAGAACCAAAGAAAGATAGCTCAAATCAAAACCCAGCAACTCAATCAAGTACAGTTTGTATTGATGCAGACTGCAACAAGCATTAATAAACTATATTTGTACAATGTCAACCACATGCAGTCAAAAGTAAGCATTGTCTATGAGACATATCTAAATAAATATGAAATGTTCAAGTTAAACCCTTAAGACAGAAGCACACACATGATATGGCAACACAAAATCAAAGCATTATTAGCCAAACAATCAAAACCTCAGACATTTTGAAACAACCATATTCACACTCAGAGTAAGAATATAGAGAACCCAATCACATGGAATATGACAATGAGTCAAAATAACATGGGTAAGAGATTTTTCAATCAACACAGATTAGTATACAAATACTAGCAGATAAATGAAAAACATGGTAACAACCACAAATAGTATCTTAGAAACAAGATCAACCAAACCAAAATGCCCAAACTCACAGACAAGAACCAAACCCATATCCAAAACTACATATATCAAAAATCAAAACCACAACTCACAAAATCAAGAAAATAAGGCCATAATCATGAACAATCAAGTAGGAGTGAGAGAACCCATACCTTTTTCTTAAAGATTGATGTAGAGATGTTGAAGAAAAGTGGAGTTTCAAAGACAAACACGGTGAGTTTGACAGAGGTTTGAGTGAGAGAGACAATGAATAGTCACAAAAGTTTGAGGGAAAAACTGAAAAGTTTTGAAAACTGTCTTTAAAACACAAAACACGCGTTTTTCACAACTGAGTCAAGTCTCATGCAAGTCACCAGGGCCAACCACTAGAACACTTAAAAGCAAAATTTTGAAAAAATTTCCAAGTGTTTTTCGCGACTGGAAGTTCTACCTACAAGGAAGTCGTGAGGTGAGCCGCAAAAATCTTTGTGTACCCTTCACGACTGGACCTTCCACCCGTGAACAAGTCGCCACAATGAGTCGCGAAAATCATAAAAATTCAAATTTTGAAAAATATTCTAAGTATTTTTTATGACTGGGACATTGACCCGCCAATGAGTCGCGAAAACCTTCTGAGTAATGCTCGCGACTAGGGCTTGCGACTAGACCAACCCGCGACTGAGTCGCCAGAACAGGGCAACACTATCTTTGAAATTTTGACAATTTTTGTAAAAACAAAATACTTTCCAAAAACAAATAAAAACTCAAATCTTTTTATGTTTGATCAAAAAAGATTGAGCATGTGAAAACACATTTAATCAAGTACAATCACAGAAATGAATATGGCATTCATTAATCATAAACTTGTGTGATGTGTGTGGGTATCAAAAATGAGATAGTCCTTAGTCTAATGTGAAGCTTCAATGATCAATTCAACCAAGACATACAAAATTGGCACTACCCATCTCAATTATAGAAATATGCATATATGACCTCCTACAAAACTTGATAACATAATTTTGAAGCTTTTCATTTGGCTTCATATACATCATATTATTTGATCATTTTGAATTCATACATCTCATTGTGAGATCGATGCCTGAAATTTTTGATATTTCAATTGATGAGTTAGCCTTTAGCTTTTTGGGCATCATACATTTTATTTTAAGTCGCTTTCCCTTTTTCCTAGTCAAATACTAGTATGTGCCACAGGCTTTTGCAGCTCAATATCTCTTTTCATTTGAAAATTTACATTTGAAGAGCGCTTTAAGCAAAACAATAAATTAAAGAGTGGGAAGATATATAGGCACAAGTCTATGCATGTCTCAAGATCAATAAAACCATTCACTAATCATTCATGACAATGATGAAGATCTATTTACAACAGTCACATAGATTTCAAAATTTCTCCCACATTGATATGAGTACATTGGAAACAAGCTAAGCTCGTAGATGCACAAAGCCATTAGTACAAAGGTACAAGGCAAAACATGCTTTGAGACAAAACTCAACAAAGTCGATCAAACTTTTTGGATTTTTTTTTTTTATGTGTTTTTTTTTTTTTTTTTTTTTTTTTGGATTTTTGACACACATGCAAGAAAAGATTGATCAAAAACAAAAATGTAAAAAACATTTAAAGCAAAAGCAATCAAACAGATAATTTTTCAACTCAAGCTAACAAAAAGCACACAACCAAGCATATTCACAAAACATGGGAAGTATTAATGCATGGACATGTTGTAATGCTTATGCATGAGTACCCTTCTTCACCCACATGTCACGTACATTTGGGGTGATATCCTTGAAGGATTGAGTACAAGAGTTAGGACTTTCAAACCTTCTCGTGAAGCTCTCTAAGCAAGTGGTGAAAACACCGATCATCTTCATCACATCCATCATGCCTAGATCACCATTTCGACCTCTTGAAGACTCAACAGCCCAAGTTCTCTTGTCATCTCTTGGTCCTCTTGACCTTTGATCAGTTGCATTCTTCAATGCTCTCAGCTTATGACAATTAGGTCGGGTATGTCCTTGAAGACCACAATGATGACAAAAGTGGTTCGTTCTAGGACCTCTTTGTGATCGAGGAAGAGATCTCCCTCTTGCTTCAGTCTTGACCATAGATTGGTTTTGGGGCTTATTCAACACCCTTTTTTCAACCACAATTTTCTTCTTTCCAACCTTCGCCTTCTCCATAGTGGGAGCAACTACAATTGACTCTTTGGCCTTCACAAACTTCACTTCTTTATGTAAAGCTGCACTGCTTTCTCCAGTGTATCCTAATTCGGATTTATCTGAGAATTTCTTTTGAGAGGGAATGACATCATCTAGCTTCTTGGTGGAGACCCTCTCTACCTTGGCATTTGCTTGAACCACCTCAAGCTCCAGGAATCTAATTTTTAAGTAAGCTTCTGACAGCTTACCAGTCAGCTTTTCTATTTCACATTTGGCCTCCTTATGTCGGACCAGGAGACTTCGGTAGTCCTCCTCTACTTTCTTCATTTTCCTCACAGCCGCCTTCGCTACCCTTGCATACTCTCCCGATTTCTCAAGAAGTAAGGTGTAATTCTCTTGAAGACCAGCTGTATCTTCATCATTTTCAGCATCCAATTCTTCAACAATCCCTATGGATTCTTCATCACTATGTTCTCCAAGTTTTTGTACAAGTTGATTCAAGTCCTCCGAGGAATCAACATGTTCAATAGCCATAAATGCGGAGTAATTTCCTTCTCCATCACAGCTTTCCTCAGAATCAAAATTGGACGAATCTGAGTGACTTAGAGTTGTGGCATAGACCTTACCCTTCAATTTCAAATAACTGGGACCTTCTTTCTTGAAATGTCTATGTCCATTGCACTCGAAGCACATGATTTCTTGTGAAGATTGGGATTCCCTACCATATTTCCTTCTAAATTCTTTTTTCTCCTTCCCAGAACTTTGAAATTTCCCACTGTTCTTGAATTTTAAGAATTTCTGAAAATTTTTCACAGGGTACGCCACATCTTTATCTACAACATCCTCATCCGAAGATTCATGAGATACTACCCTTTCATCAATTGTCTTAAGAGTAAGAGATTTGCTCTTCCTCTGTGTGGGCAATGACAATTAATGCATCTGCAGTGAACCAATCAGCTCTTGGACTTTGATGTCATCAAGATCCTTACTCTCTTCAATAGCCATCACTTTAGCACAGAAGCTTTCTGGCAATGACCGAAGGATCTTCCTTACTATTTTAGAATCCTTCGTTTTCTCTCCCAAATTGAACTTGCTAACGACCACCTCATTCAGCTTACTATAAATATAGCCAAAGGACTCATCCTCACTCATTTTGAGCTCCTCAAAGCGAGTGGTTAGCATCTATAGGTTGGTGTCTTTCACTTTCTTTGTTCCTTCATATGTAGTCTCCAGTATCTCCCATGTTTCCTTAGCAATAGTGATATATGAAATCCTGTGAAATTCTTCTGGAGAGACACCACAGAAAATAGCATTCAAGAATTTACTATTAGCATTAGTTGCCGCAAGAGCTACCTTATCCCAAGTGGATTTAGTAACCTCCGACCTAGTCCAACCTACTTCAACTGCATCCCACACAGCATCATCAATAGAACACAGAAATGCCCTCATTCAAACTTTCCAAAATGCATAATTATTACCATAAAAAAATGGTGGAACATTTAGAGATTGAGACCTATCCATCTCAATATGGGGTCAGGGATCGCACTAAGGTGTTTAAACCACAAAGAGTGCACCCGCTCTAATACATATTGAATGTTCAATATGTATATAAAACACAATGAACGTTTAGACCCTAAATTACAAATATCAATTCAAGCTTATTATCAAACAATAACATGCTCATTCATTTTTCATGCGTACATACCTTCATTTCTTAATATTCTTATATTGAACTGTTTGGTGCTTTTCTGTTTGTTCCTTTCTCTCTCTTTTTCTTTCGTTGGTTGCTTTATGGCATCTAAACGAAAATCCACTCCGTCCCGAAACTCTCTTCGTTCCAAGGCATCTTCTTCTTCTTCCCCCTCTGATTCTACTCCATCTCACGTCTGGTTCCATGATGATAAAGCCCGTAAGGACCTTTCGAAGAACTTCTCTCGACGAGGCATTCATTCAAAACGCCAAGTCATTCTATCGGACTTTTCCAATACTAACCTTCCCACTATCATCTACAGTAGGGGTTGCGAGTCATTGTGTGGCATCCCGGTCACTTGTCCCTCCATGATCATACAAGAGTTTTACTCCAATATGGACGGATTCGATTATACAGTACCTAATTTTATCACTCGCATTCAAGGTTTGTGCATCGTACTCACTCCGGATCTTATATCCAAGGTGCTACATGTCCCGAAGGTAGAGTTTGTTGACTACCCCGGTTGTGAGCGTCTGAGGACTGTGTCTAAAGACAAGCTCTCGTCTCACTTTTGTGAGACATTTTCTACTTGGGGTGACCGTTAAAACACCCCTTGCTCGAGCTTTGCAAAGGGTCTGAGGTTCCTTAACATAGTGATGACATTCGTTCTCCTTCCATCGTTTCACTATAACTCTATCACAAAGCCTCGTGCTTGATTTTTGTTGTCCCTCCTTGATGGACTCTCTATAAACTTTCCTTCTCACTTCATTCTCTCCCTCATCGACGTCTATAGGGATACAGCGACCCATGATAAGCTCATTTTTCCTTTGGCTATCACGCGGATTCTCCACCACTTTTCTATCTCCTCTCTAAAGTCTATACTTTTTCCCCTATGTGTGCCATAAATGCTGCTCTTGTCAGACGGAGCAAGGCCCAGCTTCGACCGAAGCGGCCATGGATAGAGACAGTGACTCCTCCGACTTCTTCTGCTCCTTCCACATCTGCTCCTTCTTCATCGGCAGGTGGTGTGACCCTCGAGGCGATTATGGCGCAGTTGCAGCGCATGGATGCTCGCCTTGACACACTTAGTGATGAGTTATGTCAGGTGAACACTTGTGTCAGCCGTATTGCTCAATGGTAGGCTCGCCTTGGTGGCTTCGTAGAGCCTCCCTCTCCTTCTCCAAAGGCATCTGAGAATGAGGACGATGATGGTGACTCCGACAACGATGATGAGGATGAGGATGAGGATGAGGACAATGACTCCGACGCCTTCACCTATCTCTACATGTGTTGTTTCTTTTCTTTCTTTTTATGCATATGCTTCTTATTAATTGTATGCAATCTTATATTTCTATTTCACACTAAGATGCCATGATGAGTTTTATTTAAAGTGTTTCAGAAATACAAGTTGTCAAAGTCTTTCTTGCCATGAACTCTCTTCTTGCAAAGTTTTTCGAGAGTTTGTGTTAGGATAGATTTTATTGTATTCAACAAGTGAGTATGAGTTGAGTGATTCATGACTTCTCCATATGTTCATTTGTTTGTTGTGGTTTTGTCACTGATTGCCAAAGGGCAAGATTGTTTGGACATATGTGAATCATGTTAGGAACATATGTCAATATAGATTTAGCTAATCCTTTGACAAAACGCACTTTACCTTTAATTGGGTAGATCTAGGATGTGTTTAATGCTTCAAGGAACAAGATTTCAAGTTCAAGTGTTAAAGTCATGCAAGTCTGTCCAAGAATCAAGTTAAGAAATGCTGGATTTTAAAGCTCGACAGATAACATTTATCAAGGTTTAAAAGGTAGTTTAGCCTGATGCTCAATTGCTGCTCGATAGATACCCTATCTATTGAGATTTAAGAAAATCAGTTTTTCAGATCTGATTTCACTCCAATCTATGTATACATGTTTGGGCTTTCTTTTCTCACAACCCTAGACATATATAAGGATTATTTTAAGGGCCGTCACAGCTGATGCACATCAATTTAAAAGTTTTTCACAAGCATATTGTGAACCGGAGAAAATTTGCCCTAGTTCATCTTTCTCTTCAAGAAGCTGCTGTGTTTGTACACTGTAAGGTTTTGTAACCAATGAGCTTCATGATCTTCATCGTATTGATGAACTGAAGAACTTTGCAGCCAATATCTTTCTCAAGTTGGTGTGTAAGCTGCGTACTGGGATCCGCGTCAATTTTATTTTCCGTTGCATATTAACTTAGTTAGTGATTTTTTTTATGCTACCACGTGTATTGCATGTTAATTAACTTAATTAATTCACTTGGCTAATTAATTGCTTAATTTATCATAATGGGTCAATACATTCTTGGCCTATCAAAAGTAATTATAAAACAAGTGCTTTATTGTCATACAAAATATAATAGGTAATTTACATTTTGATACATGCTCGTTTAGGATTTAATTGAGATTGCGAAGATTCCTTATGATATGAAGACATAAATTGGCAATTGCAACATTATTTGTTTATATATAATAATTCAATAGGTTAGGGAGGAGAATTTGAACCTTAAACTATGAACTTTTTGGAAACATCAAGAAGTGCCAATAATATTAATAAATATTTTAACTTACAACTTTATTAATTTACCAATTAAGAATTTTAAACTAGTGGAAGTTGATAAAATAAATTCCATATTACATAGAGAATGTTGGGAAATTTAAACCCTGATTAATTTTCAAATTCTTACTCTCTTATCGAAGAATAAAAGACTTTACTAATTGAGCTAATTGAAACTCACTAACAGATTTTGGGTGTCTTTTGGTTAAACAAAAAGTGTAAAAACTCCATTAATAGCTACTGTGCATGATATTTAAAACGAAATATTACATTTACCAAACTTTTTTTTTCTTTTCACTCTGTTTTTTTCTGCATTAACGTTTTCTGAAAAATTATTCATTTTTCAGAGAGTATTTCTGGAAAACTATCTTATTTTCCGGTATTTGGTAATAACCTTGAAAATGGGCTTAAGAAATTCACAGTTTTTATAACATTTCTTGTATAATTTAAAACATGTATAATATATGTCTTGTGTAAACCCACCTAATGTAATCAATATAAATAAATAAATAATAATAATAATAATAATAATAATAATAATAATAATAATAATAATAATAAAAACCAAGAATAAATTTGGTTTTCAAACTAAAATTTTGACAACGGATAAAATCAAAATTAGCTATCCAATTTTCATGATCTTAAATACTCATCTTGCTCATGTATATAAACATCAATGTACATTTTATATATATATATATATATATAAACCATACTTCTTATAATTCAAAATAACCATTATAACTTTAAGTTTCATTTTAAATAGTTCAAAATGCCACATAGGCCAAATAGTTTTACTGGCAAACTAATCCAATACAAATAGTTTGATAAATATACCAAAACCTTATTAAAGAACATTGTTATAGTGGATAGAAAAAATAGGGAGAAAAAAGAAAAGAGAGGCAGATAGAGAGAGAAATCTGTGGGAAGAGAAGAGGCCAGAGGGGGTGATAGTGAGGGTGTGAAAGGAGAGAAAAAACAAAGGGAGGAGAAGAAGTGAGAGTGTTTATTGTGAGAAAGGATGAATGAGCGAAAGAAAATATGTTTTCCTAGGTCAGAAGAAGATAATATTTATAGGAGCTATGCACTGTGTGAGAGAGAGATTGTTTTCCAAAATTGTTTTTTTGGAAAACAACCTATAGAAAATAAACTTTATTCTTATAAGAATTTTCCATTGACTAAAATAGTTTTTCGTTAACCAATTTTTTTTTTTTTTGCTACCAAACACTGGAAAATGTGGAAAACTATCTTTATAAAAGGTTTTCTAGTGAAACAAACAGAGCGTTCATCTTCTTCTTTTGATAATATCAATTGATTCATTCTTAAGCGCACTTCCATGTACACAAATTCACATTAGGTTGAATGTTTTTTACTTTTTTTTTTGGTTAACATATATTAACCCAAACTAAATAATAAAATCTCTCATGTACTTCATTTTAATCCTCTAGATTTATTTTATTTGCTATCATTTTCAACTGAAGTTTTACCAAAAAAATTTAATTTTTGGTCCAATGAATAAGGTAGTTTTTGATACTCTACTAACAGATAATACATTATAGTACAATGCCTTTTGAAAAAATCTCTCACGTTTTAATTTGTTGTCATTTTTCTCACACTTTCCCTCGTCCATTGTCCTTCCTCTTCCTCCTTTTTTTCAGGCCCCTCCTTTCATATTAGGTTGTTGCAATGGTCGTCGTGGCTAGAGTGTGGGCTGTCGGTGTTAATGTTGGTGAGTTTAATTTTGATGGCAGCAGCTTTGTTTGGTTTTGGGTCTTGGTGGTAGTGATTTTGATAGTTTCCATGGCTAGGGTGAGTTCTCGGTGTCTATGGTTGTTACTTAGTTGGTGTGGATTGTTGGCTTGTTGCTAGGTTGGGGGCAGGTTTGGGTTGCAGTGCACTACCAAAAACGCCCCTCTTAGGCCCCGTTTTTTGGGGCCGCATTTGAAAAAACACGGCCCCAGATTGAGTAAAGCCGCGTTTATAAAAAACGTGGCTTAATGAAAAAACATCATTCGCGTTTTAAATGCGAGGCCATAAAACCTGTCTGAGACCGCGTTTTAAAGAGCTAGCCTGCCTAAAGCTGCGTTTTATAGACGCGAGTTTACATTTGGTCTGAAGCAGTGTGTTTAAAACGCGACTTTAAATTTGGTCTGAAGCCATGTGTTTAAAACGCGACTTCAGTTTGGGATGAGGCCGCATTTACTAAATGCAGCCTCAGAATTTGCCTATAGCCGCAAGTTTAAAATGCGGCTTTAGGCTTTATATATATACTATTCAATTAAACATTGTCAACCCTCGCCTCTCCCACACATCAGCCTCCATCTCTGAAGAGCCCGATCTCAACACTCACCCTCACCCTCCATCAGCCTCTATCTCTAACAAGTCTACACTCAACCCTTACCGTCGAAGCCTCCATCTCTGATCTCACCCCTCACCCTCCATCTCCGATCTCAACCCTCCCCCAAAATCTCTCTGATCTGAACCCCTCACACCCCACCATCATTGCAAAGACGAAGTCTATGTCTCTCTCTCTCGCTGTGAAATCAGAAAAAGCTGAAAGATACTAAAATCCGATTCTGCAAGGTACGATCTTGGTCAACTTTTCATTTTCATAGTATTTTGTTTCTATAATATACCCATGGCTGACCTCAACTTTGTTGCTTGCATGTGGGTCTGTCATGATGTTAATCTCTTGGGTCACAAGGATCGCTAAGGCTCCCAAGACTGACTTTGAGTTCTTGAAGACTTTGTTCCCAATGAGTTTAAAAACAGTTTAAAATTGGGTCTTGTTTTCATGGATGGATGTTGTTTTCAGATGGAAGAGTTTTTTATTCTTGGTTCTGGACCTTGTATGTGCATGTACCAATGTATGTGTATGAGTAGCAATGCAGGTTAAAAGACATCAAATGGCTTCCACTCCAACCCATATCCTGGGCTGTCTGTGTTTTGTGCTACATTTTATAAGCATTTGTGTGTGTGTGTGTGTGTGTGTGTTTTTTTTTTTTTTTAAGCGGATAATTAAGCTTTTAATAATCAACAACAAGAACAACCTTATTGACAACTCAAGGCTATTTGTCAATAAGTTCCATATATAGCACAAATGTCAGATATCCAGACATGCCAGTGGTTATACATTTTAAATCAGACACACCATTTTGGGCTTGGATTACCATGTGATTTTCATGATAATAAGTAAGGACTTCTCTAATTATGAGGAACAAATAAAAATTATAAAATTAGAGATGCATTTTTACAGAGAATCTAGAATTTGTTCTCGTTCCAATAATGTCATCAATGAATGATGGTTCAAAAGTTTGTTTTGGATTAATAAGGTATTTCAACTAGTCATGGCATCTTTTTGTATGTGTATCAATTACTTTACAACTAGCACCTTATTCGGGTAATATGTCAGTTTGTCTTTAATTGTGAATACATGAAATGTCTGAGTTCCACACCCCCTCTCTTCTTTCACAGAGGGATGTCTTAGTCCTGATGGACATGTCCAAAATCAGTCTTTTACATGTCCACACATTCTGCGCCAGTCTGCCATACCTCCCAATCCAACTTACAATTGTTGTCATCTGCTAGAGAGAGATGGAGAAACACATTGTGATTAATCACAATGTTAAAGCTTACATTTACCAAGCTGGAACCATCCCTAGTATGCTAGAAACAAAACTATTTGAAGACCTTTATCTTGGTTTCTTGTTTTTGTTAGTGTTGTGTTGAGTTAAGGGATTTGATTTTTGGTAGTGTTTTTCAAATTGCATTTAGGTTTATGGAATTTTGTGTTTTTTCAGTTTCTTAAACTTTTAAGAAATGATTGTACTATGTGTTGAGGATAGTGACACTCGAGAGTGTTGTTTATTTGCTAGTGTGAGATTAAATGGTAGAATGATTAGATTGGATGTGAAGCAATGTTTTATTGGATTTTTGTATATTCTATTAGGAACTGTACCTAAAGGTATTTGGTAATATATTTTAGGATGGAGAATCTAGAATCAACAATTTGAACCATCAAGGTGATGGTCCCACGGATGAGATGCTCTAGTCAAGCTTTGAATTGTCTTTATACATCTCTTTGACCCCAAATTTTGGTGAACTATCATCTCCATCACTAAATTTTAATTTTTATCGTTTCCTAGTGAAGTTCAAGTGTTCTTAGGTGAGTAGCTTCAATCACGTTTTAAAGCCAAACTTCTTTGGCAAATTTTACTATCACTAGATGCGGTTCAAACTTTCTTTGGCAAACTAAGAACAAAGGATACACTACCTCCATTAATGCTATTTTGCTATGTTGGCTTGTGGAAACTTTTTTTTGTATAGTTTGTTTTTGTGAATGAAGTTCAGTGATATATTTATGGAATTTGTATTGCTTTTGATGGGTTTGTTTCCTAGTGAAGTTAAAAAAGAAACATGAATTGTAGTGCCTTTGATAAATTTGTTTCCTAATGTTCTTAAGATCAGATTTAGTAGTGCTGACAAGTTGAATTTGTCACTAACAAGGGTCCTATAGCTCTCTGCTTGGTAGTACCTACCTTGGTAGTGATATTTATATTTATATTTTGCTTGTAGGCCATTTTTGACAAGGGTCCTATAGCTCTCTGCTGATATTTATATTTCACTAACAAGGGTCCTATAGGCCGTGTTGAATTTTTCACTACCTATGAAGTTTAGTGATATTTATATTTTGCTTTATATTCTTCTTAGTTCTCTGCTTGGTTCGAAATAGCTGACTACTTCCTTTATATTTTTGCAATGCGATTATGGACATAAACTGTGTTCGACCTATAAATCAAGGGTACAAAACCGATGTTCCACTTGTAAATCAAGGGTATGATGCTTGCTGCATCTTTTTTGTGTCAAATGGACCCTAAACTTTATTCCATTTTATTGTTGTATTGGACTGCATATTCCTTAAAGATTGATAATTTTCCCGTATTCCTTAAAGATTGATTGAAATTGTGACAGGTTTGAGAAAATTCTAGCTTGATATTTATTTGAAATTCTAGCTTCTTATTTTGTTGCATGCAACAAGCCGGAATTTCAAAGGAATAACAACTTGGAATTGTGTGTGTGACAAGTTTTTTATAGTATTGTAAAACTTATAGCAGCGTTTGTAAATGTATTTGCCATTAGGCCTAGAAAGGAAAAAAAAAAAAAAAATTGTAGCTGCGTTTTTCAAATGTGGCTATAGACAAATTAAAAAACAAATCCAGGGTCCTATAGCCACGTTTTAAATGCGGCCATAGGTCCTGGTTTTAGGCTGTGTTTTAAAAACGTGGCCTAAGACTGGACCTATAACCGTGTTTTAAACGTGGCCATAGGACCCTTGTTGACAGCTTCGAAGCCACATTTTAGCCACGTTTTAAACGCAGCCATAGGTCTTGGTTTTAGGCCGAGTTTTAAAAATGTGGCCTAAGACTGGACCTATAGTCGTGTTTTAAACATGGCCATAGGACCCTTGTTGACAGCTTCGAAGACACATTTTAGCCGCGTTTAAAACGCGGCTATAGGCCATAACTATAGTCGCGTTTAAAACATGGCCATTAGTCCGACCCTATAGCCACGTTTTAAACGCAGCTATAGATTTGACCTGTGGCCACATTTTAAACGCGGCCATTGGTCCAATCCTATAGCCACGTTTTAAACGCGGCCATAGGTCCTAGTTTTAAGCCGTGTTTGAAAAATGTGGCCATAACGCCCCTCAAGCCTATAGTCACAAGGTTTAAGCCACATTTGAAAACGCAGCCTAAAAAAACGCAGCTATAGGCCAAATAGCCGCGTTTTTCTGACCTATAGCCGCATTTTAAACATGGCCACATGTGGCAAGTTTGGTGTTGGGTTCAATTACTATTGTGTTGTTGGGGGGGGGGGGGGGTTAATAGATTATTTTAATGAGATGAATTGTAAAATAAATAATGAGATGTATGATATGTTGTTAAAAAAACTTAAAATAGATATGTAAAATTATATAAAGTGGCTTTTGGTGACATAAATATAACATTATTTTAAATATATATAAATATTTCAAAGCAAAAAAGAAATAGAGGTAATTCTTCTTCTTTTTAATTAAATAGTTTTATACAGAAGAAATTAGGAAATTCTTTTAATTAAAAGCAATAAACCCATCAAAAATTTCCAAAAATTATTTAAAAAATTCAACCAATTTCTACCATTTCTATGCCAATTTTCTACAATTTCCACAATGAGAACATCTATAATAAAAAATAAAAGATAAAAATCAATTTCCAAAAAAAAAATCAAATCAAATTCAAAATTTTCCAATTCCAACTAATTTGGCAACAAGAATCTGTCAGTACTAATTTTGTTTATCCATCTGATTCTGATTTTCCTCCTATTGAAAATATTGTTAACCAATTAAGAGTTTTGACTGCTTTAAATAAAAATTTTGAAATTGATATGGTTTCATTATTTAATGAATTTATGCTTCCAAAAAACAAACCTAAAAGAAAATATTTCCAAAATAATTTTGCTCAGTTTGAGAAAGACCGTGTTAAAAGAAAATGGAGAGAAAAGATGCATCAATTGAAAAAACATATTTTGTTCTTTGATTTTCTTGAAAACTATTATGTTTCAAAAGATGAAGTTTCAAAAAATCATTTGAATGTGATAAAGAAATAAAATTTTGTTAAAGGTGACAAAACCATTGTTAAGTCCAGTCATCCACCTCTTGAGACTATTTTGATAACTACTGGCAAAACTGATGTTAAAGCTGCTCCTTTCAAAATTGCTGATGATCAAACTCCTATTGTTAGTCTTATTGAACAAAACAATTTTACTAATGAATCTTTCCATGTTACTGGTCAACAGCTTGACTGTAGTGAAGAAAAAATTGTTGAAAAAACTGTTTCTGTTGAAAAATCTGCTTCTGTTCAAAAACCTGTTTCTATCAAGACTAAGGAACCTTTGATTAATTTACCCAGTCATGATAACAAATTTAAGTTTAAAACTTCTCAATCAAAAATTCTTGAAACTGTTGAAAAAATGCTTGCTGAATTAAAAGTTAAAACTGAAGGTACTTCTACAAGTACCCATGCTAATTGCACTATTTCAAGAAATGAAAAAGAAATTGTTTCCGATGACAACACAAATTCTGATACAGTATCTTCTCTTTCTTCTGTTCCTGCAAAAAAGGTTTTTGATGATGGTTTACCCGAAATTAAAAGATTTGTTGGAAATTCCAAACCCATGTTTCTTACAAAAAATTGGTATTCAAAACCTACTCCTCCTGATATACAGTTTCAAGAAAGACCTTTCGAAATTCAGTTTTCTGTTTCTACTGATAAAATTTATGAATGGAATATTGATGGTTTTTCTAAACAAAAAATTATCAATAAAATGGGACATATGTCTATGGTTGGTATTGCTTATCAAAATAATCATGATTTTGACCAACCTAAAATTGTTGATTTACTTACTACTGGTTTTTCTGATACTCTTCGTGGATGGTGGGATTCATATCTCACAGAAGAATCCAGAGATTTTATGAAACATGCTGTTAAAATGAAGGTTTTCCTATTTTTGATGATCGTATTGGTCGAAGTAAACCATATTGTTCACAAAAATTACTCATTTCATGTTTCAACATCATGTTCACTAGATTCACCACTTTAATTATGCACAATTTTGAAAAATCATCTCACTTTGATTATGTACAAATTTCAACGGATCATGTTAGCAGTAATGAAAAAAAAAATTGTATCCCTAAACTACCTTAAAAAAATTAATTAACCTCAAAGAAAAGTCAAAGTTGTCAAAACATCTACATAGCTTATCCAAACAATTAAACATTTTGTTTTTGCCCATCAATTATTATTTGACCTAAATTAACTAAGATAGAAAAGCAGTTCTAAAAATGTCATAAAAACTATCATAACAAAAATAATAAAATATAGGGGTAATTAAATTTAAATAGTAGAATTTGACCTTAATTTCTAAGTTAATTTGATGATTAATATATCAATGACCATTTTATAGTTTAAAGGTGTTATATTGATCCCTTTGATAAAACCCACGTAAATTATACTTAAAGATCAACCTAAATAATGTTAAAGGTATTGCAAAGTTGCAATTCGGTGGTTTTGTTTAGTCTCCCTTATGACTATTAGGTTCAAATTCACCCACTCCTACTTGTTGTAGCAATCAAACTTTGAAAAAGAAAAGAAAAAAAAAAAAAAAACCTTAAATAATAAAATTCTTTCATGTGAACTTCCAACGAGATAATAAGAAAATAAATAAATCAAGAATAAATAGAGGGTAAAATACAAAAGAGGAAGGAAAAAAATTAGAAAACGAACCAGCTTTTTATGAAGACCTCGTCTTGAATTAGGGCCATGAAGGGACCCAATGACACACCATCTTCATTACGCACAAAGTGTTTAGACACAGGAGAAAGACTGTAGAGCTTCTGGGAAGACCTAAAGTCATCAGCAACCACAGAGCAACCGAGCACAGAGTGGCTTGCCAGCATCCTAAGGATGCGATCTAGCATCATGGCTGCATCGGGGTTCTTTGTTGGCAGATGAGCTACAATTTGTGCGGGAGAGAGCTTGGCATCAGGACCCGCTTTTGCTAAGATATCAAAAACACCAAGCTCATTAGCTGATTGCGAGGCCATAGGCAAAACAATGGAGGTCGACAGCTGCATGGCATAGGAGAAACTCTTTCTTCTTTTTTATCACCATCAACAATTCTTGGGCGGGATTCTATTGGAGAGGCCATATAGGACTTTTCAAAGTGAACTTTACTTGATCGATCAGTTTTGTTCACAAATTTACTGAAGTTTTATTGATATATTGGTAGATATATAGGATTTGAAACTTTGAAGGATTGAATTCAAGCCTAAACTCTGAAGGCTAATGACCCTTAGTACACGATACGTGCCGCTTACTTCATGTAAAGGGTCTTTTGAAGTTATATATGTCTGCTGCTATCAAGAGTATCTTTTTGAAGTTGGCTTGGCCGGGATTAATGCCAAATACATATGGTGTTTGTTTTAACTTTCACTCATGCAAATGAGGATTGATCAAGTGATGTAGATAGATTTCACTTATGCGAGACTATTAGATTTCCTATGGGGGTAAGTTGACACTTCTTTAATCAGTTGCTCAAGCCCTACGTAGCTAATCAAAATTCCTACGTGGAATGTTAGCGATTGACAACAACATGTCTAAGTTTTGATGGGTCAAAGTATTAATAAAAAGAAATGTTATGTCCATAATATTTTTATAACATTTTTACAACAAATTTTAAGTAGCAAGTTGTTCCAGATTATTATTGATGGGACAAAAAATGTAATTTTAATGATAAATTTAAATTATAACCAATAATAATTAGCCACTTATAATCTGTTGTGAAAATATTATGGGCTAGTACTTTTCTTTCATAAAAGGAGAATACTATTTGTTGCATGGGATAAGCTGCGGAATCCTTATGCATGGGGTGGGCTTGGTCTGCGGAGAACGAATTCTTTAATAAAGCTCTCCTAGGCTTCTCGCTAAACATTTGTGGCTCATTGCGCAAAAGCCCACTCCCGACTGACTAGGTGGCCCTTTGGTTTCGCATTTTGGAGCCCAATACGCAATAGCATTAATTTTATAAATGCTTCCGTTCGGAATTTGGTAGGTCTTATAAAATCACACTTGTTGGCCCACTATCATGAATTTACGTGTTTGGTAGGTCTTACAAAATCTTACTTATTGGCCCACTATCATGAATTTATATGTTAACAAATTGCAAAACGCAGCTATAAAAGCGAGTTTTCAAAATGCACATTAAACATAAAGCTGAACCAAATTGACTCTAAGACTTTCATATTTCAACGGTAAGTATTATGACTATAATCAACCCATTTAGAAAGCTTGGGTGAAATCAAATGCCACTTGGACGTAGAAGGAAATTGTTTCTGTTAAAATATTCATTTGTGACTACTATAATCCCACATTGAACAATAATAAAAAGTGTGACTGATTAATAAAATATAATTGGACAGACAAACCCACAAACATAAAATTTTAGGTTATCTGCTATCTCTATATGATTTCACATAAATTTAATGGTCAATATATTGTGCTCTCTCTGTAGTCTTATGAGTTGCTTAGAGCATCAGCATTGGGCCTTTTAAATGCCAAATGTAAGGTACATTTGGCATTTAGGCCCAAAATCATGCCAGCAACCGGAAGACTAAAACTAAGAAATGCCAAATTTTTTTGGCATAGAGCTACAGTGCCATCTTACAAATAAGATGGCACTGTAGCACTATACCAAACCAAAATAATATATTTTAATCCTTTTATTTTTTCTCTCTCCTCCTGAGTATTTCGTCTCCCTCTCTCTCTCTGACTTCTCTCGTCACTATGCCATCGCCTTTTGCGGCCATTGCTGCGAACCTAGAGCTTTGAAAAAGGATAGAGAATGCGATGTGAGAGACAGAGAGAGAGGGGGCTAGGGTTTGAGAGGATCTAGAAAGTTCTGTTGAAGGTAATAGTTCCTAGCCGTTGATGTTGGTTTGTACGGACGGTGCGGATTGATTCTATAAGGTTGCTGAAATTTTTCAACAAGGTTTGATTCCCTTTGTGGTGGTGGAGGATTTTTTTAGATATGTGTGGGGGATTTCATCGCAGATGTTGGAGAGCTCCAACTCGATCCGGGTCAAAACGCACCGCCGAAATGGGTTGCGATCCGATTTGAGAGTGGGTTGTGATCTGGGTTGCACCGCCGAAGTGGAGAGTCTGGTGTCAAAAAGCGCCGCCGAAGTGGGTTGCGATCCAGTTCTTCTGGGTTGCGATCTAGGTTCTGTGTGTGTGTGTGTGTTTCTGGATTTTGCTGTTGTCGGTTGCGATCTGGGTTCTTCTGGATTTTGCTGGTGTCAAAACGCACTGCCGAAGTGGGTTGCTTGTTGTGATTTTGCTGTGTATGAGTTTGCTAGAGGTTGAGGCCGGTGCTACCGGTGCTAGAGGTTGAGGCAGGTTGAGGCCGGTGCTAGAGGTTGAGGGAGACAGAGAGGAAAAGGAAGAGAAAAAAAAAAAAAAGAGTAAAAATGAATATTTTAATAAAATGGTAAAATAATAGAGTTTTGGGATGCTGGGTGTATTGTAAAATGCTATGTTATAATTGATAAAACAGCTTTTTGAGATGGTATAATGAGATAGGATGGCATTTCCGGTTGGAGATGCTCTTATTAGTTATAGTAGGATTTTAATTTAGACCCCTGTTAAAGCAAATTTTCAAGCGAAGTGATTATGAATAGTCAAATTATGAAAAATCTTGGTTTAAGTCACAGCCATACATATGTGAATAAAGTTACTAGGGGATAAAATCCCAAGGATTTCCTTTATATATTGGTTTCTTAAAAACACGATCTAAAGAGTAATGCTTAGGACACAAAAAAAGTGCACAACTTCGTGCCACAACTCACCACGTGGTGAGTTGTGGCACAAAATTGTTCACTTTTTCGTGTACTGAGCATTACTCCGATCTAAAACACGAAATAGGTCCGCCCACACTTCCATCAATCAAAAAATAAGCTCAATTGACCAACTTGCAATTTCAATTGATCAGAAGCTCTAGAAAAGGTGTCGAAGCCACAGATTTGTGTCGGTGACCGGAAGTTGTCTTGTCTTCAAACATTAAGCATTCTTAAGAAACAATTACAAGACACAAATTCAACATTTTTCTCACTGGTTTACCAACATAACTAAAAACCTAACATTTACAACAACTTATAGAGCAAGACTCCTAGATCGATGCATACTTGCCTCATAGAGTGGTGTGCTAATATGATCCTGTAAATCTAGAACTCTTTTCTTACACAAGATTAGGGTATGTAAAACTAGATATCTTCATAAAGAATTTTTGTGTTAGATCACCATTAATGACTTCATTGATATTGCCACTATGGGTGGGACTAGTGGGATTGATTTCTAGCTAGGCTCCTAATTGTTGACAGCCATAAATGGAGATCTTGAGCTCTAGACATTATGAATGGTTTCTTAGGCCAAAGCTCGAGAATTCATGCTCAAGCTCTAGACGTGAGCTTACTGACTCACGCGTGTGTAAAGGAAAACGGTATCGTATCATGAAAGAACTCTAATGAAGACCAAACGATGCCGTTCCCACTGGTGCACTGTTAGTTGTTGGATTAGGATTTAGGAGGGAAATTCAGTTCTGATTCTGTTTAAAATATTTTTTTCAGTTGTGATTCTGTTTTAAAACCCCTCAATTTTCTGAAGTGTTGTGATCAAGCTATAGAGTCATCACTGGGTATTGTATAAGTAACGTCCAAGTATTATTGGTAATTAGTGAGAGTGGTGGTGGTGATGGTGGTTGTGATAGTGATAGTGGCGATAATGATAGTGGTGATAGTGGTGATGACGACAACAATTTTGATAGTAGTGGTAGTAGATGGGATGATATTGGCAACAATAGTGGTAATGATAACATTAACAATGTAGAGTCCTGATTATGAGAATGATTTTATTGATAGAATTCGAACAATGACACAATTCTCCTTAAAATTTAAACTTAGGATTTTGATGCCTAAAAATACGGAGATCAAAGTTTCACATACTCATTGAAATGAGGGATGCTACGTCTACAACAATTTTATAACATTTTTACAACAAATTACAGGTAGTTAGTTGTTATTAGTTCAAATTTGAAACTAACATTAAGATTACTTTTTTGCCCCAACAATAACAACCAGTAACAACCTGCCACTTATGATTTGTTGTAGAAATGTTGTAAAAATGTTGTAGACATATCATTCCTCCATTGAAATAACTCTTTTATTAACCCAAACAAAGGAAATCAACATTAGAAGTTTTCAAATTACAGCTTTGAATAAATCTCACACCAAAATCTCTTGTTTGGACACAACACAAAAGTTCAAAGAAAGAAAGAGGGCATCTCTAAATAGTAAATATTACATGAAGCAAGTCGTTTACTTGAAAAACTCCATAACCCACAAATCACAGACAAAACATTCAAATTTGATGCCACTAAATCCAGCCATGGTTGCCAAGGCCACGAATTCCTCTGGGGTCCTTTCCTTTCCTCTAGTGTATTGAGTCATCATTAAAATATCCAATTGATAGGTGCTCTTCATAGAAGTGCTAATATTGGGCATAGTTGGAATAACTGCCTCTACAACAATAACCTTTCCATCATTTGGGATAGCATTGTGGCAATTTTTTAACAGCTTCAAGCAATATTCATCACTCCAATCATGAAGTATCGACTGAAAAATCATCCTATTATGGCATCATTTTTCTTGAAAAATTATACCATATATTATTTATTTAGTATAAATTATATATATATATATATATATATATATCATTTCTACCTAATAAATAACCAGTTTCTTATAATATTTTGCGCCATTTGCAAATCAATTGGATGGGGAATAATTGAGACAATCAAATAAGAAGAAAAGCATTTCCTATGCAACACAAATCAGCTTGTAATGTATTTGGGTTTATGTCAAGGGTAACATAATGCTTTTTAGATATGAAACTAACCTTCATAAAAATGGCATGCTCTTTAGGAACGTTCTCAAACATATCTCCTTCTACATGTTCCACACCTGTAACATAAATTAAAACCTTATCTACACATATTGCATATAAATACTCCTTAGGCTATTAAGGTTTTCAAACTTATGATCCAAAATTATTATTCCTCAAAAACATTAAAACATTTGATCAAATTTTAACATTTAACTCCTTCCTTTTTTTTCTTTTTTTCTTTTTTTCTTTTTTTTTGTGGGGGGGAGGGGGGGGGGGGGAGGGGGGAATCAATCATGTTTTAACTTGGTGAAACAAGACAACACCTAAAAAAATGAAAGTTATGAATTGAAATAATACCAGGATAAGGTAGAGCATGTTGTATAACATGAGGCAAGTCGAAATTAATGCCCTTGATATTGGGGTATCTAGTAGTGATTAGGTTAATGGTAACTCCTAGACCACCACCAACATCGACTAGTTGCCTAAGTTGCTCAAAACCTTTGTAAGACTCAAGGATCTTCTTGATGACAATTGTAGTGTGGTTGAACATTGCTGCGTTAAACTCCTTATTAAATCTGGGGTCCAACTCTGTATACTTGTAGAAATGCGTGCCATAAGTCCTATTGAATGGAATTCCTCCCTCAAGAATTGCATCGTTCAGTTGGGACCTGTGAAGAGCTTTGGTTAGATACCATATCTTTCATTTATCTAGATTCAAGGGCGCTACACAATTACAATAGCATATTTAATTTTTGAAAATTAGATTGGGGAACTGGGTATGCTTTTGAGGTGGTACTGGACCACATAAGGGGTACTACCAAATCTTATGAAATGGTTTCATGAGACCATCCTCTTTCTATGTAGAACCTATACGTGTAGAACATACACATGTTATGAAAGCGACATCTTATAAGATATATTTTTTCTCTCGATAAATGACCATTTGATATATCTATCTCCATTTTGTGAAATTTAATTTTGGTTTTGAATTTCGTCTTTTACACTAATAAAAAAATAATTTACTTTCTTTACGATTAAAAGAATAATGATTAACTTTCAAGAAAAGTCAAAGTTGGAAATCTTCTATATCTACACGGCTTTCCCATACAACTACACAAAACTTTGTTTTGCTTTTGCCCATCAATTGTTTGACCCAATTTTGTTCGATACCAAGTTTTGTTGATATCAAATGTAATTATTTTACCCAAATTAAGCAAGAAACGAAGTTATTAAAAAGGGCATAAAGCCTATCATAATAAAAATAGTAAAATATAGGGGCAATTACATATATGCATATAGCAGATAGTAGACTTTGACCTTAATTTCAAATTTAATTCAATGTTTAATTATATTAACCACCATTTTTATAGTTTGAAAGTGTTATAACGTTTTGAGAATTTTGTAATTTCACTGGTTGGCACCTCCTAGTATTTTAAATAAAAACATTCAAGATTCAAATCATCTCTACCCTAATTATCAAATTATATAATAATAATAATAATAATAATAATAATAATAATAATAATAATAATAAATCAAACAATCAATGAATAAGAAAAAAATAAGTTACGGCACAAAAAAAAATGGTCTAGATTTTCTCTTACTTCACACATTCATAACCAATTACCAAATGTAATAAGCAAAAATAACTCAAACAATCAATGAAGGCCAAGTAAAGGGAAAATAAATATTCTCAAAAAAAAAAAAGTAAAGGGAAAATAAAATAAAATAAAAAAAGTAATTTTATAACTACAAATTATTTTATAACATTTTTACAAAATATTGACATGGTCAATTCTTATTAGTTTTCATCTGGGCTTATCGTTAAGATCATTTTTTCACTTACCAATAGCCAATCATCATGCAAAAAAAAATGTTGTAAAATAGTTTATATTTATAGTATTTTTCAAATTCAAAATAAGAAAGGAAAAAAAATAATAATAAAAAACAAACCAGCTTTTTATAAAGACTTGGTCTTGAGCCAAGGCCATGTAGGGACCCAATGACACGCCATCTTCATTAGTCATGAAGTACTCAGACACAGGAGTAAGACTGTAGAGCCTCTGGAAAGACCCAAAGTCCTCATCAGCAACCACGGTGCAACCAAGCACAGAATGGCTGACCAGCAGCTTGAGAATGCGGTCCCAGCATCATGGCTGCATCAGGGTTCTTGGTGGGCATCTGAGCTACAATCTGTGAGGGAGAAAGCTTGGCTCTAGGACCCGCTTTGGTTAAGATATCAAAAACCCCAAGCTCAATGGCCGTGTGCAAGACCATGGGCAGCACAATGGAGGTCGAGAGCTGCATGGCATAGGAGAAACTCTTTTCTTCTCTTTGATCATTATCAAGATTTCTTGGATTGGATTCTTTTAGAAAGGCCATAATATTAGGACTAAAAGTGAATTGATCGAACTCTTATTTGTTTTCTTCACGTACTAGATATTTAATTGAATGGTTGATATATATAGGCATTCAAGAATGGGTAAAACTTATTGGGTTGTGTTAACAGACTTTTTTTTTTTTTTTTTCTGACAAAATTTTTGTTTTGTTTTTTTTTTTTTTTAGTTTATGTCATTTTTTTTTCCAGTTTTGTAGGTACTATTTTGGTGCATTTTTTGACTTTTTTTGACAAATTTCTGTCTTTTTATGTACTTAACAAGCACCAAGCACCAAGCGGTGCTTGTTAACAATTTCCATACAAGCACCAAGCGGTGCTTGTTACCATTTTCCATACAGTTTACCGAAAAGAAAAGAAAAGGAAAAAAAAAAAAAAAAAAAAAACATTTTCCATACATACATGGTTTTTGTTGGGTGCACGTGACACCCTTGGATTCTAGCACACACATTTGTCAAAGCTCATTTATGAGCTTGTAGTCTTTTTATGTACTTAACAAGCACCAAGCGGTGCTTGTTAGCATTTTCCATATAGTTTTCCAAAAAAAAAAAAAAAACATTTTCCATGCATACATGGTTTTCGTTGGGTGCACGTGACACTCTTGGATTCCAGCACACACATTTGTCAATGCTCATTTATGAGCTTGTTCCAAAAGTCAAAAAATTATTAGGTACTCTCAAAGTATCATAAATGCGTATTCCCTCCTCTCACATGAATGGTAGGTCCCACCATGAATTTAATTTGTGGGGCTCACAATTTATGTGAGAGGAGGGAGTACGCATTTATGATACTCTGAGAGTACACAATAATTTCCCTCAAAAGTCTTCAAAATTAGCTCTTTCATTTATTGAGAAATGACCAAACCTTGGGAAAGGTTTGACTTCTCTTAATGAGAAGTGATGCAAGGCATGTGGAAAGCTAAAGCAAATAGAGAGCCATTTTGGCCGTGAGTTCCAGAGTGAGCAAAAAACCCAAAAAAGAGAGAGCTTCAGCTTGAGAGGTGTAGTCTGAAAAGATAGAGAGAAACACAGTGAGACTGTGAGAGAGTGAAAAAGAAAAAGAAAACATTTTTCTTTGCTTAAGCTACACACAAGGAAGTTAAATTGGTGGAGTTCTCTTAGAGTTTTTGAGTGCTACAATCATGGAGTGTTAGAGTATTCAGAGGAAGATTTTGGTACTGGTATTGTGGTGAGATTGTATTTTACTCCTTGAGATTTAATTTGTTGTGTATCCAATTTATTGTGGACTCAAGTTTAGCATAAACTTGATAGTTGTAATCTCTATTTCATAGTGGATATTTTTCGGAGCTGCTCCATGGTTTTTCCCTTTACACTAGAGGGTTTTTCATGTAAGTTTTGGTGTTCTTGTGTGGTTGTGTTTATGTGGTATTTGCTAGAATTTTTTTTGTTTCCATAATATTGCTATTGCTTGGTATATATATATATATATATATATTAATTTACACATAGACATAGAGGGATTTAGGATTTTTATCCAACAGTTTTCAAACCGGACAGTTCAATGAAACCATTAAAGCGAGAGGTTCAAGGTTTTAAAGGTCAGACCAAAGTCGAACCGTTATGGTATCATAATTAATTTAATAATTATTTAAAATCTAAATTAATATATTAAATTAATATAAATTGAAAAATAATATAAAATAATCAAATTAAATGTATTTTTCATAAAAATTCCATAACTTATTTAACATGCTAATGCCTAGATAAAATGTCATCATCTCATTAACAAAAACAAAACAATAGATGCAATTAGATACGGGTGTACAAAAAACCGACAAACCGAAAAAACCGCTTCAAACTAACTGAACTGTTGCAAAATTTCGGTTCGGTTTCGGTTTTATTATCCAAAAATCGAAAATTTATGTTCGATTTTTAGTGGCAGATTAGAATGCACTGAACTGACATGCACACAGAGTAACAAAGAGTATCTAGTAAAAGACACACACCATTGCAGTACTAAGACAATTGAGAACCAAAGGCCTGTTCAGAATTGCTGTTCTAGACCAACCTAAAAATAGGCTAATTTTGGACCAATTTTACTCTATTTTACTATACTCTCCCTCCCTCCTCCTCAATCTAAATGGACCTAGAAAAAAGGTCTCAAAGAAGTGTAGGATGATATTTATTTTTTTTAAAGAGAAAAAAAAAAAAAGTGGGTTTTGCATTCTTCCCCCTACCTCTAAGAAGGCCTGCAAAATATTGGATTAATAAAAATTGAACCTAACTGAAACTCCAAAATTGTTTATGAGTGTGTTGATTGAGTGGATAAGATATACAAAAATGTTAATAGAACCTAAATAAGAAAACTTATTTAGTGAGTTCCAGTTAACTCAACTAGTAAATTTTCTGATGATTAAATAGGAGATCTGAGTTTCAATCCCCACCTACATAAAAAACCTATTGATGTCTTGACTTTATAAAAATAAAAAAATAATAAAAAAAAACTTATTTAATAATTTTGCATCTAAAAAGAAAAAAAATTAATTGGAAGAAAACATACGTTTTATAGAAATTTAAATAAAAATTCTTTAATTTGAATTTAGATATTCAAAAATCTCAGTTAAAATTATTGTCTTATATGGGCCCCAAATTGTTTTGAGTCAGCCCTATTTGAACTTTGAAGCTCACATAATTGATTGGTTTTTGAGTCTTGATGGTGGTCTTGGGTTTTAGACTGATTGCGGTGATTGATTAATTGTGCTCATGGTGGGATTTGATGATTTGGGTGTTTGGATTTTGTCATTGGTAGTGATGGTTTGATTTGTCGTTGCCAAAACCCAATTATATGGTTTGAAGGTCAGGTTTATGACAACTTGATGGTGATGGTTTCGGATTTGTGTGGTACTGGGTTGTTGTGTAGGGGCTAGTCTATGGTTGAATGTGGTGGTTTGGTGTTTATCTTTGATGTTTTGGGGTACTGATAGATTCTTGTCGCCAAATTAGTTGGAATTGGAAAATTTTGGGGACGCACAGGTGAAGGGGAAGAGACGGAAGCACAGTATAATATAGTGAAAGTATAATGTAAGCAAGTAAGTATAATGTAAGCAAGTAATGTAAGAACAATAATAAGGCGGTAGAACCAGCAAAGCAATATATATCAAAATAAATCAAAGTAAATGAAAGCAATTAATGAAAGCAATTTAGAACCGTCCAGTATGGCGGTAATCCGTCCAAAATGGCGGTAGCAACAAGTAGTATAATGAACATAAAACTGAAAATACTTGTTATTGAAAGTAGAACAAACACTTACAGTAGTAATAGTGAATACAAGATTGAAACAGTTACAAAGCTTGAATAAGAGTTACAAGATTTGTAGGGAAAGTAGTAGTAGAATCAAGGTAACAAGGTAATAGAAACAAGGAACTCTCTCTCAAAGAAGGCTTTCTAAAAGGAGGGAGTTCTAAGAAGAGAATTCTAAGAAAAATTCTGATTTTTTTACTTAAGGGACAGCCCCCCTTAAATAAGCAAAATTCGGAGTGAACAGTGTCATGAACAGTGAAAAGTGAATAGTGTCGGTGAATAGTAATCTGTAAATAGTAATCTGTGAATAGTAACTTGTGAACAGTAATTTTTTTTTTTTTTTTTTTTTGTCTTGAAATCTCCAGCAATTTGGCATAGTCAAAAGAAGATTTTCTGACTTGGAAGGGACAAAAAGCAAAAGGAACATATGATGGAGCATGTAGGAATAGTACTAATAGGAATCTTCAGAGACATGGCACAAAAGTGAGGTCTCTATTCCTTTTTTAATATCTTCAATTTGTCAGGTGCATGGCTTTGCACAGGAATATCACAGTACATCAAGTGCATGGGCTTGTCAAGCGTAGGTACTTCATCATTTGAATATTGCAACATTTTTAGCCATTGTGCAGGCTAGACAAATAGAAAATCAATCATCAGTTATCTACAAAAGGTCAGTAGAATCTTGACTAAAACAGTTCCTGATAGTGGGAGTAACATGAAAATAACTTTATCAGTGAGAACAAGAATTCCAAAATAGTAGTGTCACGAACTTAATCAGTAGAAGGAGCATCGGATGGGTATCCATCAAATGGATCAAAAGGACCTTGTGGAGAATTACATGGATGGTCATGGTAAATAGCATATTCTTTATCACATTCAAATGATTTTTTGAAGCTTCATCTTTTGAAACATAATAGTTTTCAAGAAAATCAAAAAACAAAATATGTTTTTTCAATTGATGCATCTTTTCTCTCCATTTTCTTTTAACACGGTCTTTCTCAGACTGAGCAAAATTATTTTGGAAATATTTCCTTTTAGGTCTGTTTTCTGGAAGCATAAATTCATTAAATAATGAAACCATATCAATTTCAAAATTTTTATTTAAAGCAGTCAAAACTCTTAATTGGTTAACAGTATTTTCAATATGAGGAAAATCAGAATTAGCATCATCTTCTTCTTCGTTAGCAGTTTTGCTATATGGAAAGGAAGGTTCAGGTTTAGTGGAATAGTAAACAGAGCTAACTTGGGATTTACCACTTGAAACACCTTTTAGCTTTAAATCAGTGGGTTTTTCAAAACTCTTTTGCAAAAAATCATTGAGATCATGATCTCTTTTTGAAATACTTTCAGATCCAGCAAAGGAATGTCTTCCTTCGTTGATCCTCAAGGGTTGATTTTTTTGAAAACTTATTTTAACAGTACCATCAAGATATTGTTGAATATTTGTGAGATCTAGCTCATCAAAAACAGGTTTAGAAACAGGGGATTCTTGTTCCAACATCCATTCAGTGGGAAGCTTAATGTCTTGCCATTGAATCATTTTTGGAACTTGAACTTTAGCATTAGGAGTTGAACATTGAATTAGCATGGTTTTTCTAGAAGGTTCTTTATTATTTAAACAACCAGGGTTCAGCTGAGTACCCAACAGTTTATAATAAATGTGGTAAATCAAAGCAAAAGGTTTACTACCTTTGTCCATGATATAACCAGATGAAGCAATATTCAAAGTCAAAGCTTTAACAACATTAGGATCATCCAAAGCAAGAGTAAGATCAGGATAACAGTTGAAATAAACAGGACTATCATACAAAGAGGCAGTAATCATACCAAGAATGCTATCTTTAAAGTGCCTAAATCTAGCATCTTGTAAACACATGAGAATAGAAGCATTAATACCCTTTCGGGTGAGTGGTTGTACGTCCTTAGTATCTATTAAACCACCAACAAGTTGTATAAAATTATAAAGTACTTATAATTTCAAACTATGAGATTAAAGAAGAAAAAGAGCAAACCTATAGCCGCAGTTTGCTCTTTTTACAAAACAAACATCACTCCTAATATAAAATACACCACCTTTTATCTCCATGCAAGTCACCTGTTTGCTCTAAATCAACAACCCACCACAGCAGAATATTTGAATTTACTTAGAGGAAGTAATATAAATTGACAACGAATTGAACAATAATATCACAATATTCACAAGACAATCATAACGCATCAATGTTTTCGACTCTAGTTTATCTGACGGTACGAAAACAGGGAGAGGTGTGCAACGATATACAAACTAGAAGATATGCTCCAAGGGTAAAGTGAAAGCTGAAATGAAGAACTCCAAGGTCTAATCTGTCAATACAAGATCCAACAGTCAGAATTGAGAAGTTCCTAAAATTTTTATTTAACAAATAATTAATTGTCTTAATCACTATCCTTAATAAAACATTAAATGTGGGAAAAGCGTATGATAATTGAAGATATTTAAGAAAAGAGTATGATATTTCATTTTAAACTCTGGGTATTTTTATTATGAGGAAAATAAAAGGAATATGTAACAAGCTGTAATTGATGGATTATAAAGTGAGACAAATGGATTAATTATATGGGTCTCTTTGCAAGATGGAGAGAGTTTGTGAAGCAAGATTCTCTAACTCCTCACTAGAATTTTCCATCTTCAAGAGATAGAAAGCACAACCAAACATAGCAATAACTAGACAGACTAGGGTTTAGGGGTGTAGGGTGGTGATGGGAAGGTGAAGAAGAGCAGATAAAGAAACCAAACCCATCTTGCAAAGAATAGATAATAATATTTTCCCTAGAATTTTTGGTGCAACTAAATCTAAAGAAGCATAGGAACTTTTAAAAAAGCAATTTAGTGGCTATGATAAAGTAACTTCTATTAAACTACAAAATCTTTGAAGAGAATTTGATAACTTGCAAATAAAAGAAAATGAAACTGTGCAAGAATTTCTCTCTAAAGTTGTAGCAATAATAAATCAAATGAAAGGCTATGGAGATAATATAAACGATAAAAAAATTGTAGAGAAAATACTAAGAAGTTTGTCAATAAAATATGAACATGTGGTTGATGCAATTGAAGAAGCTAAAGACTTATCAAAGCTTACACTAGATGAGCCTTGTGGATCTCTTGAAGCACATGAAAAAAGGATGGGTATATTTTCAACTCAATCTTTGAACAAGCATTTCAAGCTAAAGTAAAAATTACAGACAATAAAAACACAAAAAATGTGGACTAGCTTAGTAAAGACAAGGACACATGATAAAAAATTAAGTCAAAACATGCACCTGATATTTATGTGGACTAGCTTTGTAAGATTAGTAGGCAGTGTTCCTCCAAGACAAAGTTCTTTCAAGTTCCTGCACATCATATATATCTAACCTTTAAAATATGATCAGAGGAAAAAACCAGAAAACTAACATGCTTTAAGGACCATATGTCATGACAGCATAAATAGACCAATACCCATATTGTATTTTTAAAGAATTAATCTTTCCCTAAAACAATATATGAATCACTCATGTCCGCATAGACGAAATCTATGGTAAAACATTCAAGTTATTTAGCTTAACCATAGACTTGGTCTGCATAAACTTTAGCTAAAGCTTTAAAAAAGTAAAACATTATAGATGATAATGTGATAAAGCAAGAAAAGGGTTTGTTTCGGTGGGAGAGAGTGGGATTTGGTGTGTGCAAAACCAGGTGAATGATATTTAGAAGGGAAAATTTGTTATTGATGCAAGATAGCCTGATGTTCTATGAGTGCCCATAATGTTTTGCCTTCTCATGTGCTTCCTCCTCTACATTCTTCCCCATTTGATTTTCCTTTTATAATGGGTATGGTTTGGTTTCTATAGAATTGAGATGCCTTGATTTAGTACATAAACCATGCCTTTCTACCATAAAACTGAGAGGTTCTAGGAGGTTTTTCGTTGGGTAAAGGATTGTGGCAGACTTATCTTAGTTAGAAAATTATATTGTGAAAGTAGCACTTGGCTTTAGCTACAAATGAAATATGCTTTCTTAAAGTGAATGATTATGTGGGGGCATTAAATGTAGTGGATAACAACTTGCATTGATAGAGACAGTTGAGATGAAAAAATTGAGAATTATCATGCATGTGGTAGAATGTAGTCAAATTCTTAGTTCATGTGTTCCAAGCTAACACATTAACCAAAGGGATAACTATGCATTTTGACACTCACCAAAAATCACTCTCCTACCAACGAGACTACTTCTCCCCTTGTTCCAAACTTAAAATTCTCTATGAGCTTGGAATAAGTAAATTATAACGAAATGGAATAAAATGAAACATATTTAAGTAATGGTGTTAGGATCATATTTTCTATGTATTGGCATATCCTTTGACAAAATGCACTTTACTTGTAATTGGATAGATCTAAGATGTGTTTAGGATATCAAGAAGTGTGTTGATAAGACAAAACAATTGGTATCATTAAAGACATGAAGACTGAACCAAGAAACAAGTGAAGAAAAGCTCAAATAGTGAACCTCGACATAAGCTCGACACTAGCATCTATCGAGACTTAATGTGTGATTCTCGACCCAAGCTCGACACATTTTGATCTATCGAACTACTCAGATCCAGAATTCTTATATTAGAATTTCGGCCCATGATGACTTGAATTGCTAGGGTTTTGTCCACTAAACTCCTAGAGCATATAAAAGCTTTATTAAAGTCATTAAAGACATAGAGACTCAATTTAGAGAACTCATACACTTTGTGAGAAGCTATTGCGTTCTTGTACGCCTTAGGGCTTTGCAAACAAGTGTTTTCATATCTTCAACATACTTTGAAATGAACAACTTTGCATCCAACAATAAACATTAGTTGCTGGGAAGTCAGATACGTACTGGATCCATGCATACAGGCAGAAGTTTCTACAAGATCAAGTCCAATTGGGGATTAGAGTAAAGATTCAACTGTAGATTGGTATTTTGGTATAGTCCAAGGTAGTGGTAAGATTCCTTATACTTGTAACCATTTGATTCTTGATTAGTGAATTCTTGGGAAGTCAGACACGTACTGGGATCCATGCATACAGGCAAAAGTTTCTATAAGATCAAGTCCAATTGGGGATTAAAGTAAAGATTCAACTGTAGATTGGTATTTTGGTATAGTTTAGGGTAGTGGTAAGATTCCTTATTCTTGTAACCATTTGATTCTTGATTAGTGAATTCTTGGGAGTGGTGACCTGAAAATCAACTAGTGGGTTTTTTGCCTTACGAGAGGTTTTCCCTATTAGTCAACAAATCACTGTGTCAAATTTATTTTCTGCTGCACTTTAGTTTATTTGATGATTTGTGTGTGCCTCCACAATTTGCATATAATTTGACCTAATTAATCAACTTGGGTAATTGAATTAATTAACCAAGGTCAATTTATAACCCAACAAATGGAAAGAAAAAAAAAAAAAAAAAAGAATGGAATGGAAAATAGAACAAATGAAATTAAATTATTTTAAAACAAAGATTACTATTATTCCCCCATCTCCAATTTCTTCTAATATGAAGGAAATGAAAAAATTGAGACTTTGAAGGAATAAGAAGGAATGGATATTCTCTCTTAAGTACTCAATTCCCTTTCATTTAAACTCTCAAACAATGAAATGAAATTTTCATTCGCTTCATTAAAACTCTCAAGTAAAAGAATGAAACGAATATTTCAAAAATATTCTTTTCATTCCATTTATTTCTCTCCTCTCAAAGGAAGTGGAATCATGTTTAATCTTAAACACTCATTTCATTGATTTTTTTTAGGCGGAAATACCATTTTCGTCCTTACATTTTGGCCCTATTCCCGTTTTGGTGCCTACCTTTTTATTTTACCACTTTTAGTCCCTAAATAAAAAAAAGCGTTTCATTTTGGTCCCTACCGTTACTCACTTAACGGAAATATCCTACAAGGCAAACGGAATGCTGACGTAGCCAATAAAATAATATTATAAAAATTACTTGGCATTAAAAAATTCCATGTCAACATAAAATAATAATTAAAAAGACACATCAACATCCACGTATACCTTTGATTCTAAAAAATTAATTTATCCATTTTAAGAAAATAAAAAATAAATAAAGAACATGTTCTTCAATGGTGTCAAATGGGTGGGTTTGGGGTGGGCATAATTGGGTTGGGTATATAAAACTTGTTTATCCAAATAAACCCATTTAACTAATTGCTTCTAACCCAAATCCAACCCAACCCAATTACCCAATTATCAAAATTATACAATATGAAATTCACAACTACAAGTACAAAAACAAAGAGGATTAATTTTAAGCTCCATATCATAAAAGAATTAAAATGGAAAAAAATAAATAAAAGACCATCATTTTCTCAAGAACCAAACAGAGAAGAAGGAAGTGAAATTACGGTAGTAATAAATAGAAACGATTAAAAACACGAATCTACAAATCTGAAATTCCTTTCCACATCCATTTTCTCAAAAGCCAAACAAAAGAACCACGGATCTACCAATTAGCGGTCCTTTCTATTCCAAATCGAGCAAGAAAATCCATAGAAAAGATCCAAACAAATACAATACAACTCAAACACAATGAAATCTGACGAATCTAGAACTTCATGATTCAAAAATTAATAATAATAAAAATAAAAATAAATAAAATTATTAGTAAGATTTCGTTATTTTTGATTGATTTGATGTCAAATAGACACAGATCTTTAGCAAATGATGAAGAAAATGAAGGCCGAGATTGAGATCTAGATCATACTGAAGCCATTTTCGACGAGGTAATTAAAGGTGTGGCCGTCACAGTTGTAGGTGAACTTGTTGTTGGAAGCCGGAAGCTTCTGGAGGCATTGGGAAGCGATGCTCATGAAATTTCCAGTGAACTCCGTGTACTCCGCCAGAGAGAGAGAGAGAGAGAGAGAGAGAAGTGTTTAGAGGCCGAGAAAATGAAAACCCTGAAACACTGAAACGTCTGAGTGCTTTTTTTTTTTTTTTAATGTGTAGGGCTAGGCTGAATTTTGGTATATTGTTTTTGGGTTAAATGAGGCTCAATGAGTTTTTAGTTAAAACTCAATAATCACTGGGTCTAATTGGGTTGATGCCCATTTAACCCAACTAATAATTGGATGGGTTTGAGTTCAATTAGAGTGGGTGGGTTTCGGTGGGCAAATGGGTTTGGGCTTACTTTGCCACTCCTATTCTTCATGAAGAACATGTTTTTCATGTTCTTCCTCAAATAATATGTTTGGTTGCTGAGGAGATTAAAAAATGAAGAACAGACCCAACATGGAACACGTAAAATCTAAGGGCACAAATCTACAAAATACAAAGAACTTCAAAGATTCAAAACAAAAAGAACACAAACCCAACCCCAAAAATCAATCTCCAACAAACCCAAAACATCACATAAACCCAAAAAAATGAAAAATCAAACCCTCTACAAATATCAAACCCAGAAAACAAACCATAAATTTCAAACCCAGAAAAATTCAAAAAAAAAAAAAAAAAAAACAAAGACCATAAGATCCAAATCTCTTCAAACCCAACTGATTCTTGCAATTTTCCAATATAAACAAACCCACATGAAACTAAGAATCCAAACCCTAATGAAACTAAAACCAAAACCCAGAGACTGGACCATCAAAATCAACAAGAAGGAGAAGAGGTTAGCGATATTGACCGTAGTCGCAAGCGCTTTAATCAACACGATTGTGGTGAAGGATTTTATGAACAAGCTCGAGGGGAAGCGAAGATGAAGGAGTTTATTGCAGCGATGAAGAGGTGGGGGCTTGACCACACAACCTTAAATCCGACAACCCACACCACCTTTAACCCCAGATCCAATGCTGTCGATTTAATTAGCCCTTAGGTTTAGAGAGAAAGCCACTGCTGGTTTTGACCATGGATTTAGAGAGAGAAATTTTTGGGTTTTCGTCCATGGGTTTAGAGAGAGAGATCTGGGTTTTCAGCCAAGATTTAGAGAGAGAAAGGGTTGGGTTTTTTACCATGGGTTTAGAGAGAGAGAGTTAGGTTTTTGGCCAAGATTTAGAGAGAGAGAGAGAGAGAGAGAGAGAGAGAGAGAGAGCTCACATTCAATCAGCCCATAGAGAGAGAGAAAGAGATAGCTTGAGAGATTTCCATTTGATCTTGGAGATTTTTGTAGAGAGAGTGAGAGCTTGGAGTATTTCGTAGAGAGAGAGAGAGAGAGCTTGGAAAATAATCAAAATATGAGTTTGGTCTTATTGTTGACTGAAGCTAATATGAGCTTGAGTTCTAATGTTGTGTTTGGTTACTGTTAGGTTCTAAAGACTTAGGAACTAAAGTATTTAGAACTCTAATGTGTATTGTTGGCAAACCATGATCAAAACAGGTTTTTAGTCTTATTTGGACTTGCTCAAAGTGTATTTTTATGTAAAGTTGGAATCAAGTGTTCTGCAGGATTTACAGTGTAAATCTGCTTAGCTCGATTGATCGAGAATTAAACTCGATCGATCGAAACTCTGGCAGATCATTTTTCTGCAGAATTTTCCAACTCAGCCCAAGCCCATTAAGGATTAGGGTTTCAGATTTACTTCTCCCACTATAAAAAGGAAACCCTAGCCACATTTTTAGAGTAGCTCTAGTTGCTCATATTGCTATTTGTGTGAATCTCTTGTGAGATCCTTGAGGAGCTTTCCTTCACATAAACTAAGGGTTATCAAGAAGCAGATTACATCAACATCTTGATGATTAACTCAGTTGCTACCATTAGAGCTTAAAAAAAAACAAGCGGGGGTGCTTGTACTTGTGGAGAATCCAAGAAAGAAGGAGTCCGTGGATTCGAAGCTTGCACGTGGTCGTGTCAGTAAGTTCTACTGGTGGATAGCAATAGGAAGTCAAGCGTGGGGGCTTGTAAGTCTTATTGTATGAACTTCGATTCTTTCACATAGTGGATTCAAGTTTACCTTGAATATAGCTAGGTTAAATCCTCCCCAGGTTTTTTACCGGTTTGGTTTTCCTGGGTGATCATGTCTTGTATTCTTTATTTTTCCGCTGCTTTATATGCTTGATATGATTATATGATTGTGTTGACCTGGAATTGCATAATTTGATTAAGTTAACCACTTGGCTAATTCTCTAGGTTAATCCAATTGTTGTTTTAAGTGGTCCAAAATTCCTAACAGTTACTAAGAAAGTTTTAGAAAAATTGAAAAAAGTTATGCAAACAATTTTTTCCTAATCTTTAAAATTGAAAAAAAAATTATTTTTCCAATTTAAATTAAAATTAAGAAAGTAGAAGTTATTAATTTATTGTGTTAACAGTGTGCTCCGTTTGCCATGTAGGATATTTCCATTAAGTGACTAACGGTAGAGACCAAAATAGAACGCTTTTTTCATATAGAGACTAAAAGCAGTAAAATAAAAAAGTAGAACCAAAACGGGAGTATAATCAAAATGTAAGGACGAAAATAGTGCTTCTACCTTTTTCTTACTCACATCTGGTCACAACTCATAAAAAAACTCATTCACATGACTGAGTCAATTTAATCAAACAAGAAGTCAAGTTTTTTTGTTTTTGTTTTTTAATGGGCAGAATGAACAAGTCAAGTTTGGTGCACTTCACTTGATGCATATATATAATAACGGCTGCTTGCTATCATATTGGATTTTTACATTTTGTGTGTGTTTGGATACTGCTTATTTTGCTGAAAACTAAAAACTGAAAACAATAAAAAAATATTTTTCGAATTACTATTCACAAGGAAAACACTGTTCACTTGCCTTCTTGCACTGTTCATGTCCCATGAGCAGTGCAAGAGGCGTTGGGTTAGTAAAAAAATAAAAAATAAAAAATAAAAAAAGGGCTAAAACTCAAAACGCGTCTGATGCAAACGACAGTCTTTGGTGTTTAAATAGTGAAAATTGTGGGCCAAAAAAAAAAAAAAAAAAAAACAACGCGTTTGGTAAGGGTATTTTTTATTGGAGTGTTTGAGTTACGTTGTTCAATTTATGGTGTTTAGTCTGTTTGATAGTGGTGCTTAAGTATTATTGTTCAAAATGATGTGAAAATTGTAGTTTGAAAATTGTTATGAAAATACGTGTTTAAAGTACTCATAATACAAAAAATGTGTTTGGTATTATGTTTCAAATAAAATATTTTAAAATATAAACACTAAATTTAGAAAACTCTTCTTGCTAGTTTTCATTTTTCAAACAACATTGCTCAAAGGCACTTTTACAAATATGTTAAAAACCATGGGGTCCACTTGATTAGACAACACATAAACTGACTTTTCTCTCTCCTCAAATAAAAAAAATTTAAAATTGTACTATGCTTGTCAGCTTTAAAAAAGAAAAAAAAAACACACACACACACACACACACACACATACCAAACACACAAATATGTTTTTTCACACATTGAAACATGTTATTGGAAAGATGGTACTAAACACATTTTTTGCTCTATGAATACTATAAACACGTGTTTTCACAACACTTTTTAAACCACAGTTTTCATATCATTTTAAACAACGATACTAAAAATCTCCAACCAAACAGGCCCAAATGATTGAAATGATAACTAAGAACACCTTTTTGTTTTCTTGTTTTCATTTTTTGGGTAAATAATAGCTAGGAACAACTACTACGTATGGAATCAATGTTTTAAGAAACTCACTAACGATTAGTGGCTGAGCCACATCACGGCCAAATGGGGCCATGCCCCCCTCCCAATTTCTTTTTGAATGATTAAATTTATGGTCTCATTTTAAACTTGGCCCCTCCAAAGACAAATTCTTGACTCTGCTATTGCAGATGATAAACAACAATTCTTTTTTTTTTTTTTTAGGAATAACTCTAATGTTTTCTTAAGAGAGAATTTCTTATAAGAAATTCTATAATTTTAGAATTTCTTATAATTTCTCAAATTCTCTTTAAAGGAAACTCAAAATTGTTGTCGAATTTCTTTCATTACTCTGTCAATTGTCAAATATATAGTCTCATAATAAATTCTCTCTTTCAAAATTGTATATCTATAATTGTAAAATATTTTTAAAAAATTGTTGAATATATAATTTTATATATAAATACAGTCATTATAAATGTCTAATATTGAAATATCTAGTTCCATACAAAATATAATCATAATAAATGATAATTAATAATTATCATATTTCCAATTTCATAATTAGACAAAAGAAAATCATATTATCTTAAATTTTCTCGCATATTATACAGGCCATTGACTCATTTGACTTGAACAATGAAAGAAAAAACAAAATAAACAAAATAAATTGAATATGTTTCCAACCAATTAATTATAGAAAATAAATACTTTCAATTAAAAATCTTGACACTTCATCTTAACTTATACCTTTCGTAGCATTTGATCATAATCACACACATCACTAGTGCATATTGTGCCATTAAATAGGGTTGGCTCAAAGCACTAGGCGAGTTACGTAATTGCTTAAGACTCCCACATGAAAGAATGCTCCAAATTTGTAACCAATAAAAAATTTTCAAAAATAAAATCATAATTGTGAGATAACAAATTGTGAATGGTTAATAATAAAATAATGTCAATGGTGAACTAAATAAGAACCAATAAAAACTTGCTAACTCAATTGTTGTGAAAAATTTGACGTACTGTAACATTACTTCTAACCAATAGGATATCACTTTCCTTAGAGTATTAAGTATATAAGCCCCAAATTTTAATCAATAAGTAAAAAAGTTTTTTTTTTTTTAATTATTATTATTATCAAAGAAAAAACAAGAACAAAGAAATTTTCATTGGATGTTCTACTAACCTTTCATCTTCTCTATATAGGAGTTTTTGTGTGTAGAACTCATTAATTTCCCACATAGAGGAATTGGAAAAAGACACTTTCTCTCAACCATATAACTAAAATCAAAAGACCAAAAAAAAAAAAAAATTCCAATCCCAAACCTCAATTTTTCTTGTATGAATTGTTAGAAATTTTGCCCCACTCTCTATTTAAAGCAAAAAAGAGAATTTTTTTTATTATAAAGCACTTGACATTCTTCTCCTCATTTGAGTATGTTCCTTCAAGCACTAACATTGGGGGTGTAAAAACCCTCCAATTGCTATTTTAGAAACCAACAAGCCAAAATCCACCCATATCCGGGAGTGTGTCTCAATTTATTTTGGGTCCGATTAATGTATGCCCTTAGGACATACATTTGTAATTCATTATAGGAAAGTTTTTATGGGGAATTAAAAAAGTTATCAAATCTTTTTGATAGCTTTTTTAAAATCCCATAAAACTTTTCCTAAAATGGTTTACTAACATATATCCTAAGGGCATATGTTAGTAAAATCCATTTATTTTTACCAATTGTTCAGAAGGATGTAAAAAAATATTATTTTAATGCAGAAAGAGAGACAAAAAGATAGAGACGAAAGAGAGATGGAAGAGAAGAGAGATAAACCAAATTTTTATATTATTTGTTGGCATAGTTTATGTTATTTAAATGAGTTGTATGTAAAAATAGAAACTGAGATGTTAGGTGAGTTGTAAAATAAGTGGTAAAATAGATAAAGTAGATTTTGAGGATGTAAAATAGACATTTATTTACATCCCTGGATGCTAGTATTCTTAGAGCATTCACATCAAGAATGCTAAAAAATGTAACTTTTAGCAACTCAAAACACTAATTTATCTATTTTAACATCTCACTTTATAATATACCCAACATCAAAGGTATTATATTTTCTAGCACTTCATTAAAATATTATTTCTTTATTCTTTTTTAATTCTTTTTTATTCTCAATCTCATATCTTCCTCTCTCTTTATGTATCTCCCTTCTCCCAAACAAAAACACCCAACCCAATGCAAACCCAATCCATTGCCGCTGCCCACACCCACACCTACTACCACAGCCACCACTCACAACATCAACCCCCAACCACCAAAATCACGAACAAAAACTGTTAGGACATATGTGTTTCACATGTTAGGAACATATGTCACTATTTTATGTAATTAGCTAATCCTTTGACGAAACGCACTTTATTTGTAATTGGGTAGATCTACGATGTGTTTGATGCTTCAGGAAACCTTGTTTCAAGTTCAAGTGTTAAAGCCATGCAAGTCTGTCCAACAATCAAGTGTGAAAGTGCTGCTCATTAAAGCTCGACAGCTAGTATCTATTGAGGCTTAGAGAGCTATCTGAATCCCGTGACTCGACAGCTGCTCGATAAATAAGTATCTGTCAAGGTTTATGAAATTCAGTTTTTCAAGACTGTTTTTCATCCAATCCGTGAGCGTGTGTTTAGGCTTTCTTTTCTCACAACCCTAAACATATATAAGTGTTAGGTTCTAAAGGTTTAGGAATTTATGTATTTAGAACTCTAATTTGTAATCTTGGCAAGCCATGATCAAAACAACATGTTTAGTCTTGTTAAAGTGTGCTCAAAGTTGTTCATTTATTGTAAAGTTGGAATCGAGAGATTGTAGATGTATTGGAGCATTTCAGTCTGGCTCGATCGATCAAAGAATAGATTTGATCGATTGAAAATCGCACAGATTGCGTTTTTCTGCAGTTTTCCAACTCAGCCCTAACTCATTAAATGTTTAGGGTTTTATGTTTTTGTCCTAAGTATATAAGGCAAAACCCTAGCCATGTTTTTAGAGTTGCTCTAGTTGTATAGTTGCTCATACATTGCTGTTTTGTGTAAATCTCTTGTGAGATCTAGAAGAGCTTTCCTTTACACAAAGCTTAGGGTTTTCAAGATTGAGATTACTTCAACATCTTAATGATCAACTTGGTTGCTACCTTTGAAGCTTAAAGAATATCAAGCGGGGGTGCTTATAGCTGATTGAAGAATTCAAAGAAAAAAGGAGTCCGTGGATTCGGAGCTTGCACGTGGTCGTGTCAGTAAGTTCTACTAGTGGGTAGCATTAGGAAGTCGAGCGGGGAGCTTGTAGTCCTTTTGTAAGAACTTCAATTCTTTCATAGTGAATTCTGTTTTGCCTTGAGGATCGGTGGATCAAATCCTCCCCAGGTTTTTACCATGTGGTTTCCTGGGTGATCATATCTTATATTATTTATTATTCCGCTACTTTATATTTTTGATATGATTATTTGATTGCTTTAACCTAGTATTGCATAATTTGACTAAGTAACAACTTGGCTAATTAATCTAGGCTAACCAATCTGATTGTTTTTAAGGGGTCTTAAACCGTTCAAGTGGTATCAGAGCGGGTTGCTCTCTTGTTTGAGATTTTTTATCTCTGAGCTGATCCTTGACCCCTGTGTCATGGAGCATGGACACTCTCTTGCTGTTCCTCCTCACTTTAATGGGAACAACTATACTTATTGGAAAGTAAGGATGAAAGCATTCCTGAAATCAATTAATGAGAGGGTTTGGAATTTCGTTGAATACGGATGGCAGAAGCCCACTACTCTTGTGAGTGAGTGGCAAACTTCTGAAAAAGAAGCAGCAGGCTTCAATAGCAAAGCTATGAATGCCATCTTCAATGCTGTTTCAATAGAGAAATTTAAGAGGATCTCAAATGTTGAGGTTGCTCATACTACTTGGAAAATCCTCCAAACTGTGTATGAAGGCACAAAGGCAGTTAAGATCAATAAACTGCAGCAATTGACTTCTAGATTTGAAAGCATTAGAATGTCTGATGATGAATCTTTTGATGAATTCTATGCTAAATTGAATGACATTGTTAATTCTGCTTTTAATTTGGGTGAAGTCTATGATCAACCTAAAATCGTTAGGAAGATACTTAGATCTTTAACTGAAGACTTTAGACCCAAAGTGATTGCCATTACTGAGAGTAAGGATGTAGACTCCATCCCTGTGGATGACCTTGTAGGATCTCTTCAGTCCTATGAGTTTGACCTACCTAAAACTACTAAATCCAAATCAATAGCTCTTAAGTCTGTTGATGATGTTGAGGCTGGTGGATTTGATGATGAGCTCTCTACTACAGAGATAGCTTACCTTGCCAAGAACTTTAGAAATTTTCTTAGAAATACTAATAGGAGGGCAAAGAATACCAACACTGTTGAACCTAGAAACTTTAGGAAGAATTATCCCACTAAAGTTAATAACTTTGAAAAACCTAAAGAAAAAGTAAGTCAATCTTCTAATAATTCTTTAGGTCCTCAGTGTTTTGGTTGTCAAGGGTATGGTCATGTTAAATCTGAATGTCCTACTTTCTTGAGAAATAAGGGTAAAGCTATGGCCGTAACCCTTAGTGATAATGAGGTTTCTGATGATGAGTCCGGTTGTGGCGAGGATGGAAACTTCATTGCTTTCACTGCTACTGCTATAGTCAATGAAAGCATATCTGTTGAGGAGAACCCTTCTGATGGGGAACTCTCTGAAGGTGCAGATCTTCAAGAGGCCTATAACAAACTTTGCAAAGTTGCTGCAAGCGATGCTATGAATGTTGAACTTGGCCTAAAGAAAATTGAATCTCTTGAGCTTGAAAAGAAGAATTTGCTTGTAAAATTGTTTGATGCTAATGATCTTTTAAACAATGTGAAATCTGAGAATATGCTATTGCTTGATAAAATTAAAACTTTGGAACATGATTTATCTATTGCTAGATCTGCTAGTTCTAAACTTGATCAAATGCTGAGTGTTCAAAAGTATCCTTCTAACAAATCTGGTTTAGGTTTTGTTGAGAGCATCTCTGTGTCTGCACCCCATTCCACTATCTTTGTTCCGTCATCTTCTTCTGAACCTTCTGTGAGTGAGGTTGTGAGTGAAACTGTTAAACCCCCTGTGAGTGAGGTTGTTAAACCTATAGAAGTTTCACCACCTAAGAAGATTATGGTAGATTTAAGAGAATCTAAACCTAAAGAGCCTACCAAATCTAAGGACAAGATGCATGGTAAACCTGTTTGAGTTTGTCATTACTGTGAAAAGTCTGGACACATTCGTCCTAATTGTTTTAAGCTTCAAACTGATAAGAGAGCAAACAGACCAAAAGTGTCTGTGCTTCAAGCACAAGATCCTATGGCACTAATTGGTGAATTGGTAAAGGCATTAAACCTTTATTCCAATCCTAGAGTTGGGAATCACTCGAATGTGAATAAGAACTCCAATGCTCGTGGTGCATCTAAAAAGTTTTGGATGCAAAAGACTCGAACTAACTAAGTCTTTTTGATATGGTCCTTGTGCTTCATTGTTCTATTCTTTTGTGACCATTGTTCTTTGGTTTTTGAATTTTTTTTTTTTTCTAGGACTTGCATTGCATTACATTCATGCATTTCATTCTAGGATTTATTTGTTTTCTCTTATAATAATAAAATTAAAAAAAAAAAAAAAAAAAAGGGGAAAGCAAAACTATGTTTGATATTGTTTTTCTTGATTTTTGAAAACAAGGTTGGTCAATCTTTTTACACATGTCATGTCTTGTGTACCTTGTTTAACTTTGATGAGCTTATTTACTGCACTTGACTAGTTGAAACTTTGTAGTGCATATTGTGTGGGAAAGATGTGTGTGGTTTATAATCACTTTGTCTTAATCATGAAGTCATATGTTTTTGACTGTCGGATTTGATCCTTTTGAGAAAGGCATAAATAACCATCTCACCACTGTTCACTAGCCAATCATGAACACCTTAGAGCATATCATAAGATTTTGTGCCCGAGAAAGTGTAGCACATGCACAAAAAGAACATAAGGTGTAGCCTCAATTAATTCATTTAATTCAAATTGGTGTGTACTATTAGGCTTGATGCCATTTCACTTAATTCAAACCGGTGTGTACTATTAGGCTTGATGCCAATTCACATAAATAAGAGGCAAAAATTCAAGAAACTTACATGATTGCAAGCTTTTGTTTTAGGAGATGTGAGAGTTATAGGATGTAACTCTTTAGGTGATAGTATCTTTTAAATTCTATGTGATGAATTGTATAGACTTTGTGTTTTGATTGCTATTCACATATCACCTCACATGTATCTCAAGTTTTTGCTAGTATCACACACTACACAAGTTACTCTTTGTTAAACACTGTACATGCTAGTATGTGTTTTTGGTCTGACCAACCAAGTTTGAAAATATCTTGAGATTTGCGCACAAAATATTTGTTGCTTAAGAAAATTCAATGGGAGAATGATTGAAACTTGTTTTTGAGAAAATTGGGTTTAATAATTTGGGTTTTTGAAAAAGCATTCCATCTCATACTCATGTATTTTGTTTTCATTGTTCAAATGCTTTGAGGAGTTGTTTTTCAAAATTCGGTTTGTGTTTTTCAAAACTGTGATTTTTCTTAAAATTTTTTGTGAGCCTCTGCCCAATTCAATCGATCCATTCTAATTTTCGATCGATCGAAAAAGTGCTTTAATTTGTTTCAAAATGACTGTTTCATTCGATCGATCGAATGTAATTTTCGATCGATCAAAGATCGTGAAAAAGCTTTTTTACAAGATCAGATCTGACCTTTTCAAACACTTTTTTAAAACTTTTTCAAACTTTTTCTTTCTCTCTCCGACGAGGCAAGGCTCCACAATCAAATTTTTGTCGTTTTCCTCCGAAATTTTTGCAAGGTTTCTCTTTCCTCAAGCCGGTAAGACACTTTTACCCTTCCTTTTGAATTTATTTTCATGATTTCATGCACATATCCATGCATTTGAGGGAGATTTTTAGACTTTGCATTTTTGGATTTTCTGTTGATTCAAGCCCTATTTTGTGCAATTGATCATTGGGTTTTTGTGGGGACACGTCATAAACATGATCCTTACCTGTTAATTTGATCAATTTTGAGTTTGGTGAAAAATTGAAAAATCTAGGGTTTGTTCTTGATCCGAATTGGGGCTATTGTGAAATTGAGTTGAATTTGATGAAATTGGCTTGTTGTTTTGATGAAATTAGGCATTATAATCTATGTGATGTGTTTTGTACTGTCCAATTCGTCAATTTGTTTAAAAATTTCAACAAGTGGTTTTCAATTTTTGGGTTTTTTATTGAAATTCCCTGCTCAAGCCAATTTTGTCAAATTTGATCTCAATTGAACTTAATTTTTTTGCTGCATTAGTACATGCATCATGGCATTGTATTTGTTCATGCATCATATAGATTTCTATTCTATTTTTTTTGTGCTAACTTGCAGTCTGACCTTGGTTTTGTTTTATTCTTTTTGGTTTTTCCTTGTGTCTCTGTCCTTTCCTTAGCATCATGCCTAGGAAGACTAGAGCCCGTAGGTCTGTTCCCTCTCCTTCTCCTCCCCCACCTTCCTTTGATAGTGAGAGATTTCCGAGTGAGAAAAACCAAGAGACTTTTGAGAAGCTGAATCTTCAGAGGAAGATTTGGGCTGAGCATTCTGTTATTCTAGATGAGGTTGATCCTGCCATTAGGGCAAATTTTGAGCGTAGGGACTGGTTACCTTTGTTGGATGTGTCTGATCCTCCTCCTCCAGCTACCCTGATTAGAGAGTTCTTCTCGAACATTTCTATCCGCGTCTATGATTCCAACACTCTTGTTAAGAGTTGGATACGAGGCGTAGAGTACTCCATTACTCCTCAGGTAGTGGTTGATGCTCTAGGGGTACCTTTGGTTCATCATCCTGTCTATCCTTATGCTGTGTCTCCCGAGTTGAGTGATGTCTTATCTTACATCACTAGGACTACTGTCCAGTGGGGTTCTGATCCTAGGATCACTTCTGCTGAGCTCTCCGGGTTGCACTATCTGTTTTTTAGGATAGCCTGTCATTTTATCTGGCCCATCTCTCATGTTCACACCATTCCTCTCGAAAGGTGTGTATTTTTGTACGCTCTGGTTACTGATGCTCCTATTAGTTTTCCTCATCTTTTTCTTCGTTCTTTGAACGATGTTTATAGGAGTTCATCTACTTCTCATGCTCTTGTGCATCCTATTTTTATTCATAGGATTTTGCTTTATCTTGATCTTAGTGGCTTCCCTTCCTCTGAGCCCGTTCATGTGATTGCTCCCATAGGTGCGTCTTTTCTTAGACAGAGGGCCGCTCATCTTCGAGCTGGTTCTAAACACCTTAGGTCTAAGCCATCTAGTAGTGCTCCTCCTCCTCCTCCTCCTTCTTCTTCTACAGGTCCTACTGGTGAGGATGTTCCTGATCCTGCTGGTGATGTTGATGCTGCTGTTCCTCCACCTCCTTTGGATGACTTCGATGTTCGTCGTACCCTGGAGACTGTCATGACCGTTCAGGCGGCTCATGGTCAGATTTTGGTAGACTTGCTAGATGAGATTCATGCTCTGCAAGCCGACTTTGCGCGTCTTCATTCACCCTCACCACCTCCTTTTGATGGCGACTTGTGATTGCCCTTTGGCATTTCGTCACAAAAAGGGGGAGTGGAGTTTTTGACTTGTAGAGGAGTTTTTGTAGTTAAGGAGAGATTTTTTTGTTAACTTGTGGAGTTTTTTTTAGATTGTATCTAGGTGCTTCACTTTGTATATCATTTTTTTTGGGATATTCATGTTAGGGGGAGTAACATTGATTGATATATTGATATACATGATTTTTATTTGATTCTTGTTGTCTCATGATTCACTGCTTATTGATTTATATTTATGAGTTGTTCATTGATATATGTATTTATGTTGTGTTGTGTGAATCTTACGAGAATGTTATAGATGTGCTTTACTCTTTTCTGTCACACATGCGTTTATGTGTTTGTTGAGTATTTCAGGAATATACAGGTTGATTCAACAAAGCTGCTGTCTACACTTGCAATCGATGGATAGTAGTTAGGGTTGAATTTGAGTTTATGAGCATTATTTTTGTAAAGGGATTTTTACTTGTAAAACTTTGAGTTTTTAATTTGCGTTTTGTCACGGATTGCCAAAGGGGGAGTCTGTTAGGTTCTAAAGGTTTAGGAATTTATGTATTTAGAACTCTAATTTGTAATGTTGGCAAGCCATGATCAAAACAACATGCTTAGTCTTGTTAAAGTGTGCTCAAAGTTGTTCATTTATTGTAAAGTTGGAATCGAGAGACTGTAGATGTATTGGAGCATTTCGGTCTGGCTCGATCGATCGAAGAATAGATTCGATCGATCGAAAATCACACAGATTGCGTTTTTCTGCAGTTTTCCAACTCAGCCCTAACTCATTAAATGTTTAGGGTTTTATGTTTTTGTCCTAAGTATATAAGGCAAAACCCTAGCCACGTTTTTAGAGTTGCTCCAATTGTATAGTTACTCATACATTGCTATTTTGTGTAAATCTCTTGTGAAATCTAGAAGAGCTTTCCTTTACACAAAGCTTAGGGTTTTCAAGATTGAGATTACTTCAACATCTTGATGATCAACTTGGTTGCTACCTTTGAAGCTTAAAGAATATCAAGCGGGGGTGCTTATAGCTGATGAAAGAATTCAAAGAAAGAAGGAGTCTGTGGATTCGAAGCTTGCACGTGGTCGTGTCAGTAAGTTCTACTGGTGGGTAGCATTAGGAAGTCGAGCGGGGAGCTTGTAGTCCTTTTGTAAGAACTTCAATTCTTTCATAGTGAATTCTGTTTTGCCTTGAGGATCGGTGGGTCAAATCCTCCCCAGGTTTTTACCATGTGGTTTCCTGAGTGATCATATCTTGTGTTATTTATTATTCTGCTACTTTATATTTTTGATATGATTATTTGATTGCTTTAACCTAGTATTGCATAATTTGACTAAGTAACAACTTGGCTAATTAATCTAGGCTAACCAATCTGATTGTTTTTAAGGGGTCTTAAACCGTTGAATAAGGATTATTTTAAGGGTCGTCAAATGTGACACAAGTTACATAATAGAAAATTTCACTAGTGTGAAGAAGAGTGTGACCGGAAACCTAGTTTGCCCTAGTTCTTCAAGAAGCTGCTGCGTTTGTACACCGTTGGATTTTGTGACTAAGCAACTTCATGATCTTCATCGTCTGGATGAACTGAAGAATTTTGCAGCCAACATCCTTCTCAAGTTTGTGATCAAGTCGTGCACTGGGATCCATGCAATTGGTTAGTCGCGTACTGAGAGCTGTGCATTGAAAATGAGAGACTGTCACTATAGAATAAGTCCAATTAGGTATTGGGGTAAGGGTTCAACTGTAAATTGGTATAAGGTACTAGGATTCTTTTACTTGTAACCGCTTGTTGTTATAATAGTGGATTCTCGAGAGTAGTGACCTTAAAATCACCCGGTGAAGTTTTTGCCGTGTAGGTTTTCCTCATTCGTAAATAAATCACTGTGTCAATTTATTTTCCGCTACATACTTAGTTTAATTGGTGATTTGTTTGTGCTACCACTCACTTGGCATGTTAATTTGATTAATTATTAAATTTGGCTAATTAATCAATTAATTCATCACGAGGAGTCAATACATTTTTGGCCTATCAAAAACAAATCCAAAACCAAATCACAAACCCAAAATCAAATCACAAACTCAAACCCACACCTACTACCACTACCCACCACCGCCACAGCCATAGCCACAACAAGCCCACACCGATCAGAACATGGTTGCTTGTATCTTTCTTGGTCATTCATAATTTTAGATATTGGTGTATTTTGATGAATACGTCTTTGTACTTGAATTATGGTGAGGAAATTTAGGAAACTTTGTATGGATGTAAATTTTGTGATTCTAGTCTCACGGCAATAGAATTTTCTTGAGATGCCAGATTTTTAAAATAATATTCAAGTGTCTCCTTATCAACCAATGTTTTACTCTTAACTATTTTTGCTATAGTAGATATGCATATATTTAGGGAGCACAATTTTATACTTATTTGCTCTATCAAAATGAGAAAAGATATAAACATCTGCCAATTACTTCTGATTTATAGATAGTGTTACTACTATTTTCATCATTTGTATACACAATGGGTTTTTGACACAAATGAAACCAACATGTAGTTTGTTTGTATAGAAAGGATCATAAAGAACCCTCTGATCTCATTCAGAGACTATTACAGCGTAAAAATTAACAGCTACTCCAATTGTTATACATGAACTTCCGTAGGAGTGTAGCATGTCTGAGCCACCCAATTTCAAGCTCTAGTTAAAGAATAAAAATGTTTGTTTTTGTTCAAAAAGAAAGAAATTTGAGCGGTTAAAGACTACAAGTATATACATTCTTTTGCTACACTAGTGAAGGGACAAGTACCCCTAAGCATTCAAACCTGTGAGGTACCACCCGAGCCAGGGGGCTCAGTTGCAAATTTGATATAGCAATTATTATGTAATAACAAAAAGTTATTTTAGTCTTTCAAGTTTTTTGAATTGGGGTTGTAAGGTCCAAATTTCGTGGCCCAAGCCCAAAAGATCAGGATTATGAGCCCAACGAACCCAGAACAATGAATTTGTAGAGAGTGGGTGAAAAAGCTAGGCTAATTATGAATCTAGCAATAGTCAACTGACATAAAAACACGCTTAAAAGCTAAATAAACTCAAGTTCGAAGAGGCTTATTATTGATTAAAAGGTGAATACAATTCTTAGAGTCCTTTCCCGTACACATGTTCTTCATCTAAGCATTCACTTGAGTACATGTCCCATCAGATATTTGCTTTAGTTCTCCGCGAGTGGTGATAGCTAAGATTGCACTGTTCAGGGGTCTTCTCCATATGAATGCGGCTATGAAAGTTGCTGCAGTGCATTAAATACGGTGATAGCAACTTTTCCTTTTAGATATTTTTCCGTTCTTATCAATTCCAGGCATGCCTAAAGCTTGTCCTTGTCGTTGAAGTTGTTGGAGAGATCAACCAAACCTTCCGTAAACTTGCTTGATCAAGTCCCCTTGGTGTCCGAGGAGAATGACCTTTACGGACTATTCTCTTCGTTTGTTTCCGAGTATATTTCTTCCACCTGGACTCCTCCCTAACCGTTTTCTTCTCTTCGGACATATAGTAACAATCGAACTGGGCTCTAGGCCCAACACATGATTTTGGGCTTTTACACTCACAATAGCCCCTCAAAGTTTTAATTTTTCCCTCGCATCTGAGGAGAAAAAAGAGGATTTTAATTTGCTGCAAAATAAAGATTTAAAAACCGAAAATATCTGAGTTTACACGTGTATGAGCATAGGTCTGGGCACTTCATCATTGCTACTGCCGCTTCCATATTCCCAATGCACCATTAATTACTCTAGGTAGCGCTTTGTCTTTGGCATCCAACGGTGGGCTACTGATCCAACGATCGTGATTTTTCCTCCAAATTTGGGCAGGATAACTCCCACCCTTTCACTTGTCCCTATATAAAGTCTTAGAGGGGGTTATTTCTCCTTTACTTTACAGATCTTCAGACTTTCAACGAACTCAAGCATTCGCACCCATCAAGCTCTTCCAATCATCAACTCTGACTTTCCCCAGAATCTGTGAGAATCTCTCCACAAATTTGAAGATCACCTCCGATTTAGTTTGCGTAAGTTCTCCTTCACTCAAGCCTTCCATCCCCTCGTTGGCTAACCTCCTCGGCGACCGAGTAGTCACTCCCCCTCTTTGTTTTAACTAAGATGGGTAGATTCCGGTATTTGGTGGATAGCCCGCCCAAATGGAGGACTACAGGCATCTGGTAGGGGTGTTAACTAACCCAAATCATCTGGTCCGAGGACTACATGCATGATTGGATTTAAGTTTAAACACTTAGGAGAATTCTTAATATAACGAAATGACATATTTATTGAAGCGAAGACTCGTTTAATAATAGTACCTTTTAAAATTATTTACATTCCAAGGCTGTGGTATTACATGACTATCTAGGTCTTCTAAGAAGTACGCCCTAATACCAGCCCCTGAAGTGATACGGTATAGTCTTTCCCAGTTCGGTCCTAATTTTCCCCAAGCTGGGTTCTTTGCATTGCCCACCACCTTCCTTAACACCAAATCACCAAGCTCTAGAGGCCTCAGCTTTACATTGGCATCGTAGCCCTGCTTAAGCTTTTGCTAATAATGTGCCAATTGGACCATTGTGTTTTCCCTTCTTTCCTCAATCAAGTCCAGACTCTTCTCTAGTTGCTCATCGTTGCAGGTTGGACAAAATGAACTAGTTCTCAATGTTAGGAATCCAGTCTCCAATGGTATGACAGCTTCAGCCCCATAGGTCATTGAAAACGGGGTTTCTCCGGTAGACTGGCGAGGTGTAGTTTTGTACGCCCAAAGCACGTGTGGTAATTCTTCCACCCATCTACCCTTCACGTCGTCTAGCCTTTTCTTTAATCCATTAACTATGACTTTGTTAACAGCTTCTGCTTGCCCATTTTCCTGTGAATAAGCAGGGGTGGAGTACTTGTTTGTGATTCCCAGCTCGCTACAATAGTTTCTGAATGCTTTGCTATCAAACTGAAAGCCATTGTCCAAGATGAGGGTGTGAAGGATCCCAAACCGAATGACGATACTTTTCCAAACAAATTTCTTTACATCCACGTCCCTGATGTTAGCTAGAGGTTCAACTTCAACCCATTTGGTGAAATAGTCTGTGCCGACCAGAAGATACTTCCTGTTTCCCGCAACCTTAGGGAATGGGCCCACGATATCTAATCCCCATTGAGCGAAAGGCCATGGACTGGATAGCGGATTAAGGGTTCCACCTGGTTGGTGTATGTTCGGCGCAAACCGTTGGCACTGGTCGTACTTTCTAACATATTCATGGGCTTCTTACTGCATATTCGGCCACCAATAACCTTGAGTAATGGCTCAGTGAACTAAAGATCTACCTCTAGTATGGCTCCCACAGATTCCTTCATGTAACTCTTCTAGTAGTAACTCAGTTGCTTCAGGATGCAAGCATAATAAGAATGGCCCTAAATAGGAGCGTTTATACAGTTTCTGGTCCTCGGACAGCCAGAATCTAGTTGCCTTCTTCCGAACTTTATCAGCTTCCCCCCTTCCTTCGGGTAAGATATCGTCCTTCAAGAATTTAATTATGGGATCCATCCAACTGAGTTCGGCCCTGATTTGATGAACTTGGACTACTCTTCTTGCCTCCGTAAGCCTATACAGGTCCTCGACGAGGATAACTCTTGGCAAATCTTGCACCCAGGAGGTAGCGAGCGTGGCCAAAGAGTCGGCGTGTGTATTACCACTTCTAGGGACGTGCAGCAAATTAAAAGACTCAAACTTTGACTGTAAAGATTTAATTTGACTCAAGTACCCCTGCATTCTCTCATCTTTCGCTTCATATTCACCTCGCACTTGACCTACGACTAATCTTGAGTCCGAGAACACCTCTACTGCCTTTCCTCCCATTCTTCGAATCATAGTCATTCCCATCAGTAAAGCTTCATACTTAGCCTCATTATTTGTCGCTGAAAAGTTCAGCCTTAACGATTTTTCAATGATGATTCTTTCAGGGGATATCAACACTAGCCCCACTCCGGAACCTTTCTGGTTTGATGCGCCGTCCACATACACTTCCCAGTGTAAGGGCCTTGCTGGGAAATCATGCCAACCGATTTTTCATCCATATTGGGCGTCAGCGTTACTTCTTCTAATGCTAAAATAAGAATATAATAGTTTTCACTTTTTTTTTTTTTTTTTTTTATGTAAATGCTCTTAGGTGTGTACTCTTTTAGAACCTTTGTTTCTTTCTTGAATTTCTCATTATTCTAGCTTTTTTTTGTTGTACCTTCTTTTTATTTTATTCTTGCTAATTACTATTCTGAGTTCTGACACAGCACATGCCTAAGTTCATTTTCATTCATTCATTTAACAAATTGGGTGGGGCCGTGTGTTAGCATAAGACAATCGATTTTTTTTTTTTTTTTTTTTTTGTTGGTTTTAAGGGTAATCATGGGATTAATGTTTGTATTCGTTTTCATTCATTCATTTAACAAATTGGGTGGGCCGTGGGGTCGGGTAGCATAGGACAATAGATTTTTGTTTTTTTGTTTTTTTTAAGAGTAATTATGGGATTACGTTTGCACTTATTATCTCTTAAGGTTTTAATTTTTAAATAAATTTCACCTTCTTTTTCGGGTAATTCCTTTGATTTTTTAACATAAAATTTTACCTGTATACTCCTCTATGGGGTCCACGTTAACACTTACTCTATTTATTTTTTTCTCTTTGGTCTTTTAGTATTTAATATCTTAGTTGTTAACAAATATATATTTATAAAGAGAGGTGGCAATCAATGTGACTAATAGAATTCAACAACATAATAAATGTAGGTCTAAAATACATATATACTAGTTGTTAACCCATGTGATGCACGGAAAAGCTATTAATAACTTCCCTAGTATGAAAAAAAAAAATCAATATCATGGTATAAATTATATACCAAACTAATAAAATCTATCACATACAATGAGATATCATGATAACCAAGAACTTGAGATCATATTTAGAAAATATAACTAATATAAGTACACTCCAAAACTTACACAAATATAGTTAATTGCATACTCATTCAATCAAATATCCTTCATAAATTACATTAATCGTTCTTGATGTCAAAGATGCATCTAAATTATAACATGACCAGTAAACAAAGATGCTAGACCTCAATGGGATTGAAAAGGCAACATAATGCCAATTTACACAATTTCTGAAATCATTATTTTCACTATTGAGAGAGAGAGAGAGAGAGAGAGAGAGAGAGAGAGAGAGAGACGGTTGTTATGTTGCATCTCTTAAGAAGAATCTACCCTGTACATTTTTTTTTCTTTTTTGATATGTAATCGACAAATAACAAAACAGATGTACCACATTTAGAGTATGCACATTTAGGAGATTAAAAGTAAAGGAAAATGAAAAAAAATGAACCCACCTAAAGTTTTTTGCTCTCCCTCTTGGTGTTGACTTTTCCAACATCTTCCAAGTCAAATTTATGCACTCCTCAAAGCCCTGTAAGGCATAAAAATTAACATTTGACCAAATTTTCATGTATACACTTAAAATTGTGAAAGCTGCTAAAATTAGGTTGATATCAACCTTTTAACCAAAATTAAACATTTTAATGACTGAACATCAATTAGCAATTTTGCCATTGTTACTTGCAACATATATATTTTTATTTGTGACGAATATGGTGCAATTTTGGCCATCAAATTTTACTCAAAAGCCAAGATTAGACAACCTCCATCCTACATTACTCTAAGAAATCTATAGAATTATCCTAAAATCAAAAGGAACATGCCATAGCCATGGATAGGAGGCAGAACAAAAAAAAGGTACATGTTCACAAAGATTTCAAAGTTCTCAAGATGTAAATTTGACAATTTCACCCCTAAAATTGTTAATATACATAACATAAGCAAAAATACTCATCATAAATGTGATTAAAAACCTCCAGCACTAAATTACAACCCTCTGCATAATATTTTTTTTATAAAAAAAAAAAAAAAAAGATTATAGTTAACATTTAATCTTTAAAACATTATAACAGGGAATACTACAAAAATTTGGAATGATTTACCTATATATAGCTTAACCATACTTGCTACTCCATATAATTCAAATCAAGGCATTTGATTTTCCTCTTCATCACTCAAACAAATTATCAACTAAAATTTTAAGAATAGCATTACATGCAAAACCCAGAAAAGCCCAACATTTAAAAGGACGAAATCAATAATTAAAAGTCTCTAAAAAACATTACCACTATCATGCAATATCCAATACAGCCACTTGTAATAAGCACTATGAGAAGCAAATATACAACAAAATACCATTAAATAGAATAACACATCATCAAGAATTTCCCTTCTTTTCTTTTTAAAACTACACCATCTGGCATCGGTGTGGACGCAAGAACTTCTTTGTACACAAATGCAAACGCAAATGCAAGTTATAAGTTGAAGGAGACAAAAAGGTTAATAAATATGTAGGTTGTCAAACATGATCAATATGTAGGTTGTCAAACATGATCACTTGAAAGCATTAGAATATATGTTTTAAGGGTAACAATTCCTCAAATTCAATTTGTTCAAGGAACCTACAGAATCAAGACTAGTTGTACAAATTATAAAGAAAATTAAAATAAAAGACATTGCGATAGCAAGTTATGTCCGCCTCAAGCAATGTGTTCTAAGTTTGAGTCTTGAAATCAGCCTAACCCACCTCTCCCAAACCTTTTTTTAATTTAAATAGTAAATATCTACCACATCAGTAACATTAATCATTTATAAAAATATGGAATGATATTCTTATCAAATGAGATAATATCTCCATGACAGACTTCGGCTTTGACCCTATTCTTCCTCAACCTCTCCTAATTGAGATATGACATTTTCCCTACAGAAAAAATAAACATTATATGAACATAAGTTAAGGAGAGACAAAAGCATTAAGAGAACAGAATAAGCAACCTTGTATCATTGAGGAAGACCAAAATATCTTGCAATGAAAAGCAAGCATACCTGTACCAAAACCATCACAATGGGAAAAGCTATGACTTTTGTGTGTACCAGTAAACAACAATATCTTGCTACAAAGAGTTTAAATTTTCCATTAGAAGGATATTCTTCCTAGTAATATCAAGCTTTACACATATATTTATATATAGAAATACATATCACTTATCAAACAACAACTTGAGTGAGACTTTTTCCCAAAAAAGGAAGTGATATACAGGGGAAAAAATTTAGAACCCAAATGACATTGATTTAAATAGAAAAAAAAATGTTCCCAAAATCAAAGCTAATTTACAAAAACCTGTAAAACCAAACCAAACACAAAGTCAATAATGTTAGGTTTTTAGATCCCTTAAAACAACAATTGGATTAACCTAGAGAATTAGCCAAGTGATTAACTTAGTCAAATTATGCAAATCTAGGTTAACACAATCAAATAATCATATCAAGTATATATATAGCAGCGGAAAAATAAATAACACAATGATATGATGACCTAGGAAAACCAAACCGGTAAAAAACCTAAGAAGGATTTAACCTAGCTATCCTCAAGGTAAACCTGAATCCACTATGAAAAAATCGAAGTTCATACAAAAGGACTTACAAGCACCCCCGCTTAACTTCCTAATGCTACTCACCAGTAGAACTTACTGACACGACCACGTGCAAGCTTCGAATCCACGGACTCCTTCTTTCCTGGATTCTCCACAAGATACAAGCTCCCCACTTGTTTTTCTTTAAGCTCTAATGGCAGCAACTGAGTTGATCATCAAGATGTTGAAGTAATCTCTACCTTGAAAACCCTAAATTTATGTGAAGGAAAGCTCCTCAAAGATCTCACAAGAGATTCACATAAACAGTAATATGAGCAACAAAGACCTTAGAGAGGTTTGGGTACAAAACCCTAGATACAAAAGAGGCACTCTCTTCTCTCTCTGAAAATTCTCAAAAACATAGCTTAAGGTTTCCTTTATATAGTAGGAGAAGTAGATTTGAAACCCTAATCCTTAATGGGCTTGAGCTAAGTTGGAAAATTCTGTAGAAAAACAATCTATACGACATTCGATCGATCGAGTCTAATTTTCGATCGATCGAGTCAGGCAGATTTACACAGTAAGTCCTACAGAACACTCGATTCCAACTATACAATTAAACATACTTTAAACTAGTCTAAAACAAACTAAAACCTGTTTTGATCATGGTTTGCCAACATTACAAATTAGAATTCTAATACATTTGTTCATAATTCCTTAGAACCTAACAAATAATTTATCTAAAATTTTTTAATCTAGCCAAAGAATTAGAAAAAGATGTAACACACCCTCAGAAGTATAGACAATTGAGAGAGAAATCATCACTTTAGAATCAAGTTCAATCCTAAACAATGAAAAGAACATAAGACCTAAGATTAAGATGTAAAACCCATTTTCTTTTTCCCTTAGTCCCAATATCAACAAATCTATATTAATCATTAAAACATAAACTAATGCAAAGTTAATCAAAATTAAATACCTGGATAAAATACCTGAAGGTCAGATGTCATTTCCAAACATTTCAAGGGCTCCATACTCCTCCATCTCCACCTCTACCTCTACCTCTACTTTTTCCACTACTTCTACACTTTCTAAAACACCAAAATAACCAAATTTCCTAAAATGAAGTCGTTTAATGCAATCTTTTTTAAATTAAGTCATTAAAATAACAGCAAATGACTAATAGCAAGATCCTTTTGAAAGCCAATTCTATCATCAACGTGGAATTCAGTCGGTAGCTTCAAAAAGAATTTGATTTGCAAAGTAGGCCACTTACCATTATTTGGGTCTCTTTCAAAGACAAAAATTGGTCAAGAGTATTTATGAATATATTAAGTCTAGAGGATAATTAAGTGATATAACAATAGGGGAAGTGGCAGCATAAATAAAATCTAAATGCATCTTATAGGAAGTAACAATTAGCATAGCTACTCCTTTTGGAATTTGGATCAAACATATCTTTGCAGCTCTCCATACCAATTTAAATCACAATCATATCATTGAAAAAATTATAACACTATAAGAAGAAACTATACTGTAGGGTCCGTTTTTGTTGGGCCAAGTATGGACTTTATTGACTCAGCCCAATGAAACCCTTGACAATAAATTTATAGAGAATGTGTTGAACAACTGAGCTAAAAATGGATTCAACAAAGGTTCAAACAGACAAAACAAGGAATAAAAGTGATGTTTAGACTAGTATTCAGTAGAGATCCTCTTGAATCCAAAGAGGTTTTTAGTTTACAGACTTAAATCACCGATTTTCTCCCTTTTCTGTGAGACCTATTCCCTTTATATATACACTTTTTACTTCATCTTCACCGTACACTTGTTTTTCATCTAAGCGTCCACTTGAGTACTAATCACATCAGAAGTTTGCTTTAGCCTGCAGTGAGTGGTAGTGGTTGAGAATGCACTGTTCAGGTGTCTTCTCCACATAAATGCGGCCAGGAAAGTTGCTGCAGTGCATTAAATGCGGTGGCAGCAGCTTTATTTTTAAGATATTTCATGATCTTCTCGCACTTAAGCGTGCCCAGAACTCGCTCTTTATCGAGGAAACTTTAGTATATCTTCTTGATCAAGTTCTTCGAAGATCCGATGAAAGGAACCTCTTCGGACCAGCCAGGTTGTCTTCGGAAGCAACATTCGTTCCTTCTTGGTTGCATTTTCACCAGGGTGGCAAAGTGCTGATCACTTTTACCTCTTCGGAAAGAAAGTGATACCTAAATTGGGCCCCAGGCCCAACATATGGCGCTAGGCTTTCTCACCCACAATAGCCCCTCAAAATTCCAATTTTTCCTTCGTATCCGAAGAGAAAAAGTGAGGTTTTGACCTTTCGTCAAATGAAAGTATTGAATTTCTGACTCCGTACGTGTGTATGCGCATAAATCTAGGCACCTTTTTAATTTCTGCTGTTTGTTGCGTCGTTTCCGAGGCGTCATTAATTGCGCCAAGCGGCGTCTTGTCCATGAAATCTAACGGCACGTCGCAAATCCAACAGACGAGGTTTCCCTCAAAATTTTGGGCGGGATAAATCCCACCACTTGACCTACCTCTATATAAAGTCCCAGAAGGGGTTATTTTCTCATTCTGCAAATTTCAGACTCCCCAGCGAACTCAAGCATTCACGCTCCCAAAGCCTCTTCTATCATCTACTCCAACTCGTCTCAGAATCTCCTACGATCTTCCTGCAAAGCTAAAGGGTATCCTCCAATTCGATTTTGCGTAAGTTCTTCATTTGAGATTTTCGTATTCTTTTCAGTTTGCCTCTTCAGTGTTTGGACATTTATTTTCCCACTGCCGTTTTGCATCGCTCCCCTCTATTTTAACTGAAAATGGGTAGGTTCGAACATCTGGTGAATAGTCCTTCCCAGATAGAGAAATTTAGGGCGATATATCGCATTCCCCAGGATGTGAGCTTAAGATACTGCTCTACGGAGGGATTACTACTAGACCGAAGGGAGGACGAAGTTGCGATCCCTATTATCGCCTTCTTGGAATGAGGGATGACTATCCTCATGGGTCGGGTCACCAGAGATTATCTCCTGAACCATAGACTCTGCCCTGAGTAGTGTGCGGCTAACGTGTTTAGGATTTTAGGAGCCGTCGACGATCTGAACCAACATATGGGGTTGGGGCTCACCTGGCTTGACGTGGTACACATGTACGAATGTCGTTCCAAGGAAGGGTCGAGGTACTATCTTAGATCCCGATCCGATGAAGTCAGGCTCCTCTCTTGTCTCCCCAAGTCTAACAAATGGATGAAAGACGACTATCTGATCGTCTCGGGTGCGTGGCATGACGGGCTTCATTACCCTACTCAGCCAGGAGAGCCAGGTGTGATATCCCCTTCTTAGGTTTCCCCAACAATTGATTTAGGGTTTCTGTTCTCAATAAACTGGCCTACTCTATCATGTATTAAGTTCTCTGACAGCTCCATTTTGATGTCACAGATAGGGATCACGTCGCTCCTCAGCTGAGCCTCACCAACACAGCAACACTTAACTTCCTTCTTCGGTCGGAGATCTTTACAAGCAAAGACGGGCAGCTTAGGGCCGTGCACCTCATCCTTGGCTATACTTTGAAGAAAAAAGACTTCCAGCCGGCAAGCAACGCGATAACACTTGGAGACCCTCACCTTAATCGTATCGACGTTGCTCGAAAGGGCTTTCTGGCCCCATATGACCTTGCGCCTGTGTCACATCCGAACCCCTAAGGTGTTCCATTGCTCGTCCAGCCTGTTCAGCAGGTCCCTCTTCGGCCGGCAGCAAAAGGAGAAAAAGTAGCCTCATCGACTCCCTCACTTGACGAGCAAATTGACCAGTTCAAGTTCGAAGGGGAAACTTCGGAGGAAATTCAAATTTTGTCTGCCAAAGAGGTATTTGATAAGCACTCAGTTGCACCGCTCTTAAATACAGCAGTGCCTGACGACTCTGAAGAGGAAGATATGCAGTCTCTAACGGATTTGATGAAAAACAGGAGGCCGAAGGCTGTGACCAAGGGTACTAATACATCCCAGCCCATGGTCAATCTTCCACCACCCCTTCCTCCTCCTCCAACCCCAAGAGATCCCAGCCTAAAGCCACTGCCGGATCTGAAGAAGAAGAGGGTGGCGACGGATATTGAAGATGTGGAAGTGGTTCCTCCGAAGGGTACTAAGCAGCAAAAGACGACCCACGATACAAGGGGTAAAAGGGCCTCTTCTACTGAGAGCAAGGAAGAACCCTTGGCCGCAGATGTGTGGTGAGGGACTCGGGTGTGGTCCCCGAAGCTGACACTGGATGGCGCAGCCATCCCATATAATGCCTCCCTCCAAAACTACGCTGGAGGGAAGGCTGGGCACATAGCAGAGGCACTGGAGCAGCCTCTCCTCCTTCCGAAGGACATGGAGTCCTATCGGCGCTTCAACCCACAGGAGCTCTTCCTGTCCCTCAAAAGGGATATAGCCATGGTGAGATAAGTGTCATTCTCTTGTAGCTCTTATGTGCGTTCACAACTAACGTAAAATTCTTTGTTTGCCGCGCAGATTGCCCAACAAATTTACGTGGCTGAAGAGTGGAATAAAAAGAAAGATGTTGAAGTGCAAGCCGAGGCCCAGTCAAAGGTGGAGGCCGAGAAGGCATTGGGCAGTGTAAAAGATGAGTGCGCCCGCATCTCCGAGCAATTGAAAGAGGAGGCGAAGGCAAAGAAGAGTCTGGAGGCAGGTCTGAGGAATGCTACAAAACAAGCCGAAGACCAACACCAGAAGCTATATACTACCAAAATCAATCTGGAAACAGAGAGGGCGTTGGTGAAAGAACTTCGGGCTGAGCTTGACAAAGCCAAAGACGCTGCTAAGTTGGCCAAGGAAGACGCTCAATTGGCCAAGGAAGCAGTTGAGGCTGAGAAGCAGGCTGCCTACATGCTGGGGGTGCAAGAGACCCAAACGAGGCTGACCGAGGAGTTCGCTAAGGTCTGCAGGGGGTATTGTGACGTTACGTGGGATAAAAGCCTTGATGCGGCTGGAGTCCCCTCAGAGTCTGCCCTGAGGCTGCCTGGGAGTGTTTACTACCACCCTGACATCTGCGACCTGCCAGATACCATGGAAGCTTCCTTGGCCGGTCAAAATATTCCAATTCCAGCTGAGACAAGTCAGGCGCCTCTTCAGACCGGTGATACGGGCGATCTGCCAATAACTGACCCAGTGCCTCAGAAAAAAGCTTAGGATGCACCTTTTCAACTTGTAATAGTTAGGACCCATTATCATTTATTTTGTAATGATATTACCGCCTTAGTGAATGAAATGGTTTACTTTGTCTATGTTGCTTTTATGTTACATGTTAAATTGTGCCCTCACGGCTAGCAATGATAGTTTGATAATTGAGAATCAAACAAAAACACAGTAATCTTTTGAACATGGCTGAACAAGGCCTTATAATAACAACAGTTGATGTAATTGAGCTTAAATTTGCATATTCTGCCAAACACCAAACTAGACTAATAACGTAGGCCGTAATATTTGAGAAACGTAAATAAGTGTTAACTAACCCAAATCATCTGGTCCGAGGACTACAGGCATAATTGAATTTAAGTTTAAACACTTTAGAGGAACATAAACGAGTGCCAACTAACCCAAATCATCTGGTCCGAGGACTACAGGCATGATTGAATTTAAGTTTAAACACTTTAGAGGAACGTAAACGAGTGTTAACTAACCCAAATCATCTGGTCCAAGGACTACAGGCATGATTGAATTTAAGTTTAAACACTTTAAAGGAACGTAAACGAGTGTTAACTAACCCAAATCATCTGGTCCGAGGACTACAGGCATGATTGAATTTAAGTTTAAACATTTTAGAGGAACGTAAACGAGTGTTAACTAACCCAAATCATCTGGTCCGAGGACTACGGGCATGATTGAATTTAAGTTTAAACACTATAGAGGAACGTAAACGAGTGTTAACTAACCCAAATCATTTGGTTCGAGGACTACAGGCATGATTGAATTTAAGTTTAAACACTTTAGAGGAACGTAAACGAGTGTTAACTAACCCAAATCATCTGGTCCGAGGACTACAGGCATGATTGAATTTAAGTTTAAACACTTTAGAGAATCATTAGCACAATAAAGTGGTAGCATCACGTAAAGAGAAAATACGCTTAATAATAATACTTTTTCAGGTTATTTACATTCCACGGCCGGGGTACTACATAGTTATCCAGATCTTCCAAGAAATATGATCCAATGCCAGCTTTTGAAGTGATGCGGTATGGTCCTTCCCAATTTGGTCCCAGTTTTTCCTAAGCTGGATTCTTTGCAGTACCTACCACTTTCCTCAACACCAAATCTCCAGGCTCTAAAGGTCTCAACCTTACGTTGGCATCGTAGCCCTGCTTAAGTTTTTGCTGGTAATGCGCCAGATGGACCATTGCCTTTTCCCTTCGTTCTTCAATCAAATCCAAATTCTTTTCTAGCTGCTCATCGTTGCCGATCGGGTTAAAAGAGCTAGTCCTATACGTTGGAAACCCCGTCTCCAAAGGTATGACGGCTTCAGCCCCATAGGTCATTGAAAAGGGGGTCTCCCCTGTAGACCTACGAGGTGTAGTTCTATATGCCCATAACACGTGAGGCAATTCTTCAACCCATCTACCCTTGGCTTCGTCTAGCCTTTTCTTCAACTCGTTAACTATGACCTTATTAATAGCTTCTGCTTGCCCATTTCCCTGGGGATAAGCCGGGGTAGCATATCTGTTTGTGATTCCCATCTCACTACAATAACTCCTGAAAGCTTTGCTGTCGAATTGCAGTCCATTGTCTGATATGAGGGTATGGGGGACTCCGAACCGTGTGACAATGTTTTTCCAGATAAATTTCTTCACATCTACATCTCTGATGTTTGCCAGAGGTTCAGCTTCGACCCATTTGGTGAAATAGTCTGTGCCGACCAGGAGGTATTTCTTGTTTCCCGCTGCCTTCGGGAATGGGCCCACAATATCCAAACCCCATTGAGCGAAAGGCCATGGGCTGGACAGTGGATTAAGAATGCCTCCGGGCTGATGTATGTTTGGCGCAAACCGCTGGCATTGATCACACTTTTTGACGTACTCATGAGCCTCTTTCTGCATATTCGGCCACCAATAACCTTGAGTAATGGCTCGGTGGACCAAAGATCTCCCACCAGTATGGCTTCCACATATCCCTTCGTGCAACTCCTCTAGTAGTGACTCGGCATCTTTAGGGTGCATGCATAATAAGTACGGACCTAAATAGGAGCGTTTATAAAGTTTATGGTCCTCGGATAGCCAGAAACGAGTGGCTTTCCTCCGTACTTTATCTGCTTCCCCTTTTTCTTCAGGCAACACATCATCCTTCAAGAATTTAATGATAGGGTCCATCCAGCTTAGGGCGGCCCTGATGTGATGAACCTGGACTGTTTCTCTTCTTAATTCCATTGGTCTTTGCATGTCCTCAATGCGGATAACCCTAGGCAAATCTTGCGCCAAAGAGGTAGCGAGCGTGGCCAAAGAATCAGCATGCGTGTTGCTGTTTCTGGGGACATGCCACAGGTTGAAAGTTTCAAACTCAGTCTGCAGTGATTTTGCTCGACTCAGGTACCCCTGCATTCTCTCGTCCTTTGCCTCGAACTCCCCTTGTACTTGACCGACGATTAATCTTGAGTCCGAGAACATCTGGATTGACTTTCCTCCCATCTTTCGTACCATCGTCATCCCCATTAAAAGAGCCTCATACTCTGCTTCATTATTCGTCGCGGAGAAATCCAGCCTTAACGCTTTTTCAATAACAATTTTCTCTAGGGATATCAGCACTAGCCCCACCCCTGAGCCTCTCTGATTCGATGCACCGTCTACGTACACTTCCCAAGGCAAAGGGCCCTGTAGTGAAACCATGCCAACGGACTTTCCATCCAAGCCTGGTGTTGGTGTTATCTCCTCCAAAAGGGGCTCTGTGAACTCGGCGACCAAGTCAGCAAGGATCTGGCCCTTCACTGATATGCGAGGCATATACTTGATATCGAAAGCCCCTAGGATCGTGCCCCATTTGGCAATCCTTCCTGTGTAGTCGGCGCTTCGGAGTATGGCCCTGAGCGGCAACTGTGTGAGGACTATAACGGTGTGGGCTTGGAAATAATGAGGCAGCTTCTTCGTCCCTAGCACTACTGCCAGGATGGCCTTTTCCAGCGGCAAGTAACGTGTTTCAGCTTCATGCAGTGACTTGCTTACGTAGTAGACAGGTTTTTGTATACCAGAGTCAGTGCGGATCAGCACTAAGCTCACTGCATTAGGGGCTACAGCGATGTATGCAAATAAGACCTCATCAGGCTCTGGACTGGACATAATTGGAGGTCGAGCTAAGTAGTCCTTAAGTTGCTGGAAAGCAATAGCGCATTCCTCAGTCCATTCGAAACCCTTCCACTTGTTGATCAGTGAGAAGAAAGGTCTACACCTGTCAGCTGATCTGGAAATGAACCTATTGAGGGCAGCAGTCATTCCTGTCAGCTTCTGGATTTCCTTGGGGTTCCGAGGAGCTCGTAAGTTGTTGATGGCATTTATCTGATCGGGATTAACTTCAATTCCCCTATGAGTCACCATATATCCCAAGAATTTACCTGATCCCACACCAAACGAACACTTGGACGCGTTCAAGCGTAATCTATGTTCTCTCAAAATTTCAAAACCGTCCCTGAGGTCCCCAACGTGTTCGGCAATAACCTTGCTCTTAACCACCATATCATCAATATAAACCTCCATGCTCTTGCCCAACTGCGATTCAAACATTCTGGTCATCATCCTCTGATAGGTAGCCCCTGCGTTTTTTAGGTCGAACAGCATTACCTTGTAATGATAATTCCCCACAGGGGTTACAAAAGCTGTTTTCTCCTAATCACCGGGGGCTAGTGGTATTTGATGGTAACCTTGAAATGCGTCTAGGAAACTCATCCATGGGTGCTCAACGGTTGCATCAACCAATTGGTCTATCTTCGGCATTGGAAACGGGTCCTTCGGACAAGCCCTGTTAAGGTCTGTGAAATCTACGCATACCCGCCATTTTTCGTTTTTCTTCTTAACCACCACCATGTTAGCCAACCACTCAGGGTAAAAAATTTCCTTAATAGCCCCTGCCTACTTGAGTTTCATCACTTCTTCCCTAACCGCATCCGCGTGTTCTCTTGACGGGCGCCGGAGCGGCTGTTTCTTGGGGATGATAGCCGGATTAACGTTCAGATGGTAGCAAATGAACTCCGGACTTACTCCTGGGGATTCTGCTGGGTCCCATGCAAACACATCAACGTTAGTTCTGAGGAACTCTATCAACTCTTCCTTCTCTTGAGGGGGCAGCATGGATCCAACTTGAAAGAATTTTTCGGGGTCGTTATTAACAACTATCTTCACAAGGCTTTCACACTCTGCACCTTTGGCTAAGGTTTCGGTGTCCATCATCGAAGATTTTAACTGCTATAAGCCTACATCGTTACGATCCAAGGATTCGGTCTGATGTTATTGCTGAATGGCTGCCACCAGACATTGTCTGGACGTCGATTGACCTCCTCGGATCTCCTCTACTCGCCCTTCGGACGGATATTTAACCTTCTGATGAAGTGTGAAAGAGACCGCCCCGAGGGTATGAAGCCAAGGTCTTACCACAATCGCAGTGTAGGGTGAGTAGGCGTCCACCACTATAAAGTCTACCTCCACCGTCTCAGATCCAGTTTGCACAGGGAGTCTGATCTGGCCTTTCAGGATGACCACTTTACCATCAAAACTCACCAGGGGAGAACCGTAAGGTGTCAAATCTTCAGGAGTCAAATTCAGCCCCTTATAGAGGTCAGGATACATTATTTCTGCAGCGCTGCCCTGATCCACCATTACTCTCCTCACGTCGTATCCTCCTATTCTGAGAGTAACCACTAGAGCATCATCATGTGGCTGTATAGTTCTGATTTTATCGTCCTCCGAAAAGCCCAAAATTGGTTGAGCCCCCGTCCTAAGCCTCTTCGGCTCTCTACTAATACTCTCCGAGGGCAGCCGAGCGACTGATAATACCCTGGATGGGTAAGACCCCGTCCTCCCTGGTGCAGCAAAGATAACATTTATCGTGCCCAAAGGAGGTTTCACAGGGTCCTCCCTTTGGGACCCTGCGTTTCCCTGGCTTCCCTGACCATATGAGTGATGCAAAAGTTGTTTTAGCTTGCCCTTGCTGACAAGTTGGTCCAAATGGTTCCATAAACTCCTACAGTCTTTAGTGGTATGCCCGTGGTCAAGATGATATTGGCAGTAGAGATTGTGGTTGCGCCTTTCAGGGTTTCCGGCCATCTTGTTTGGCCTCTTAAAGAAAGGCTCATTCTTGATTCTTTCCAGAACTTGGTGTACGGGCTCACGAAATACAGCATTGACGGCTTGAAAATTCGCTGAACCTTGTTCGACCCAATCCTTTCTCTGCCGGTTATGGCTTTGTCGGTCCAACCTGAAATCCCTCCTCTCCTGAGGGATAACCTTATCCTTGCCTTTACTCTGCTGTTGGCGCACACTGGTAGCAGGTTTGGCCGTTAAGGACGTCCTTAAGAGATGTTCAATGGGAAGGCCTAGCTTAAAAGAGCTGATGGCCACCAAGTCACAGTCTTCTTCCATCTCGTTATACGTTTCCCAAAACCTATCTGAATATGACTTCAAAGTTTCACCCTCCCTCATGCTGACGGACAACAGGGAGGCCATGGATTACCGAACCCTTCAGCACGTGACAAAACGGGACCCAAATGCCTGAGTTAGCTCTTTCCAAGAGCTAATAGTGTTTGCTTTCAGACTATCAAACCATCTCATGGCTATTGGTCCCAAACTGGATGGGAAAACCTTGCACATTAGGGCCTCGTCCCTGGAGTGAACGGCCATCCACTGGTTGAAATGACTCACATGTTCCACTGGGTCGGTCCGGCCATTGTAGATGGTGAATGTAGGCTGGTGGAAACGCCGAGGAAGTCTGGCATTCTCAATGTTACGTGTAAAAGGAGATCTGGAGATCTAATCCAGGGCTTTACTCATAGCATCGTTCCCTGCGCCCCTTGGGAAGAGGCTCTGAAGGTTCCTCTCACGATGGTGCATTTCCTCATAGAGGAAAGGTTCACTGACTGGTGTTCGAGGTCTCCGTCTATAGTCGTCGTCTCGCTCGTCCTCAGAATCTTCATCAGAGTATGAGGAAATGCGCTTCCTCTTTGCATGGCGCAACTCTTTTCTTAGCCTTTGAATCTCCAACTGCATGTTTTGGTTTTTCTCTGCGTGAGACATGTGGCTCTCTCCATGTGACCGATTTTGATCGTCGTGTGTGGTGTGGACGCTGCCTTCACAATCCCGTCTCCGTTCCAGATGAACAAAAGGATCAGTGTGCTGAGATGATCTAGACTCCATTGATCGTTTCCTTAGTTCAGCCGTTTCTGAGGTGTTGCTCCCACCTTTGCTCAAGCTGTCCCCACAGACGGCGCCAATTGTAGGGTCCGTTTTTGTTGGGCCAAGTATGGACTTTATTGACTCAGCCCAATGAAACCCTTGACAATAAATTTATAGAGAATGGGTTGAACAACTGAGCTAAAAATGGATTCAACAAAGGTTCAAACAGACAAAACAAGGAATAAAAGTGATGTTCAAACTAGTATTCAGTAGAGATCCTCTTGAATCCGAAGAGGTTTTTAGTTTACAGACTTAAATCACCGATTTTCTCCCTTTTCTGTGAGACCTATTCCCTTTATATATACACTTTTTACTTCATCTTCACCGTACACTTGTTTTTCATCTAAGCGTCCACTTGAGTACTAATCACATCTGAAGTTTGTTTTAGCCTGCAGTGAGTGGTAGTGGTTGAGAATGCACTGTTCAGGTGTCTTCTCCACATAAATGCGGCCAGGAAAGTTGCTGCAGTGCATTAAATGCGGTGGCAGCAGCTTTATTTTTAAGATATTTCATGATCTTCTCGCACTTAGGCGTGCCCAGAACTCGCTCCTTATCGAGGAAACTTTAGTATATCTTCTTAATCAAGTTCTTCGGAGATCCGATGAAAGGAACCTCTTCGGACCAGCCAGGTTGTCTTTGGAAGCAACATTCGTTCCTTCTTGGTTGCATTTTCACCAGGATGGCAAAGCGCTGATCACTTTTACCTCTTCAGAAAGAAAGTGATACCTAAATTGGGCTCCAGGCCCAACATATGGTGCTGGGCTTTCTCACCCACATATACAATGTATAAAAAGAATTGAAATGGAATAGAACTGATATTGTACAAAATTACAACAAAAATTGCTAAGATAAGCCTAAAGACTGAGCTAACCTACATTTTTTTATCAATAAGTTACACATACATTAGCTAGATATTTAACCCAAGACCTCACCATCCACTTTGCTCTTACAAGGAGAGGATGTGTGATTTGCTAGAGCTCATTGGTGCACTGAGAACTAACATATAAGCAGGTTTAGAACACAAAGAGCCTCCACAAAGCTGATCAAGCTTGCTCTCCAGAATTCTTCACAGGTTTGATACCCAATAAATTAAATCAAAACCAATCGACCAACCAAAATACAGAAATTAAATTTTCTTTTTTTTTTTAGCATTCATATATTTTGATGAAGATCAAGTCTTTCAAATATGGAAGACTTATATCTTGTCTACAATTATATGGATAACAACAAATAGAACCCAACAATAATTAACTAACATTAACACCCACAAATCTATAATATATTTAAAACCTTATTCAGAAGCTTTGAATTAAAAGAACACAAATTAGTAAACCAAAATGCTAAACTGGACCCAAAAACCACAATTTCACTCCTACTAACAAATAAATAAAGAGAACAGGTTAGGGAGGAAATTCTAAATTAAATTAAAAACATTACTAACCATTCCTTAAAATGCCAAAAGACAAAGCCTAGGTAGAATTTGATCTTCTATGGTGTTTCCCTGGGAAAAACAAAAAAGAACAGAGAGGAAAAATATTAGCAATTGAAATCTATAATTGCAGCAAACCCTAATTAGAAACCCCAAAATCCCAAAACTAATAAAAACCCTAAATCAAAAATTTAGTAGTTTTCCCAATGTCCTTGAGCCTCAAAATCCTTTTGATTTCGTCCTAATTCAAGAATGTTCAGATACTATGGAAACAAAAACCACAAATTATTCATAAGCAAATAGATTAGGATAACAGCAACAAAAAAGGAAGAAGAAAGGGAAGATTAAGGATTCAAGGTGATCTTACCAAGGAGTTCTTGAGAAATTGAACCGGGAGATTTTAGGGCAACACTCACTTTTGGGTATTGAATCAGAGAGAATGTCTTTACACATATTCGGGCCTGGCCTAGGTGCGCAAACTGTAATGGTGAGAGTTGGTGGTGGTCAGTTCTTGAAGAGGTTTAGGGTTTTATCAGGTTTGATTGAAAAATAAATCAGAGGATGCTGAAAAGGTAGAGAAGAGAGATGAGGGAGAGAAATAGAGAACAAATAGGAGAAGGGGAATGGCGTTCAGAGTTGGGTTTTACGGAAGGAGAAGAAAATTTTTGGGTAATAGGTATCAGGTTTTATTCTTCACCGGGAAATAGAAATAGTTTTTTTTAGCTGAATTTTTTTAATAATGCTGATATTTTAAAAATAATGATGACGTTGATTGGGAAATTTTTTTTAATAATACTGATCTTTTAAAAATAATGATGACATAAAAAATTGTGAGAGCTTCAAAAGGTTCGTTTTTATATTTATATAGATAATTGTGACACATCAACTTATAAAACTTTTATAGTAAAATTTGTAGGCCTAACGTTTTCCATATAAAAATATTAAAAAGTTATAGCAAATTTTAATACAAAAAGCATACAAACTTTTTTTGAAAAGACAAAAAATAAAAAATAAAAAATTACAAACTAATTTAACAACGAATATGATTGATGCCGTTTCAACAAGATAATCGTCCAATCCATGATGATTGCCTAGTATATGACTCAATTTGATACCCATTATCACACTTAGAATTGATACACATATGATAATATTTTTTATTATTAATAACACATTAACAAATTTGAAATTAACACTAAGATTACTTTTTTGCCCCAACAATAACAACCAGTAACAACCTGTCACTTAAGATTTGTTGTAAAAATGTTGTAAAAATGTTGTAGACATATCATTCCTCATAATATATATATATATATATATATATATATATCAACAATATGGCAGGAACTAAGACATCTGGAGTCACAGTTGGGGGCCTTTATGACTATTTCCGAATCGCCTTCAAACGCCACATTATCAAGGCCGAGGTTCAGAGCAAAGTCGATTGCTTTCCTGCATGCTATTGCCTCGACGTCGTCCACTGTTGACGGGAGAAACAAACTCTCTGAAAGTGCTCCTATCATATGGCCACACGAGTTTCTGATCACCACGCCAACACATGCCATTTGTGTATCCTGGAAAACAGCTCCGTCGAAGTTCGCTTTACACTGCGTGCTTCGTGGTGGCATCCAATTGCTATTGGTTGTGACATGCGGTCCATAGCAGTCGATGCCTCGGAAAGTCCTTGAAGTTGGGTTGTTAGATATTCCTGCAGCCGATACATTGAATCTCGGTAAATGCTCTAAAATGGTAGGCACGGATTCTTCAGTCTAGAAGCGTTACGGGTATGCCAAATACTCCAAGCCACAAAGGCAAATCTCTCCGCTAAATGATGCTCGTCGCTACCTGTACTTCCAATCCATAAATCACGAAAGTCCACAAACCGAGCCATGAGCTAGTTTCTAAGGCATGGTTCTTCCCACCAAACTTCTTTCAATGCCTGACAGCCCCATAACGCATGGATTACATCCTCCACAGCCTCCTGGCACAAGTCACAGGTGCTATTTTGGGTCACATTCCTAGTGTAGAGGTTCTTTTTTGTGGGGAGCAATTCACGGCATGCTCACCAAGTAAAATGTTTGATTTTATTTGCGATTGCCAGTGCCCAGATATTCTTCTAGAACCTGCTGTGAGCCGACGGATTTGATGCGCCAGAACTGGGAGCTTCAGATAGGATTTCATATGCACTTTTGATCAAATATCGCCCCGATTTTGTACCAGTCTAGAAAAGTGTATCTGGTGTTTGCCGAGAGCTGATCGTCAATGAGAGAGCAAACTAGAGCATTGTTAGGCAGGTTTGTTTGTGGACATAAGATGCGGCTTGAGTGCAGATCAGGAAGCCATTTATCTCCACGAATGCGAACCTGCCTTCCATCACCAATGCGCCAGGCCGAGCCCCGTTGCACCACTATTCTCGATTTTAGGATGCTTTGCCAGGCATAGTAACCAGTGAGCTTCACCTCACTGTCCAACACAGAGCAGTAGGGAAAGATTTTTGCCTCGAAGACTTTATAGAATAAAGACTCGGTGTTATGAACATGCCGCCAAACCTGTTTGCCCAATAAAGCAAGATTGAAGTTCTTAATGTCTCTAAATCCCAAACTGCCTTGACATTTTGGTAAACATAATTTGTCCCAAGCTATCCAGTGAATTTTCCTTGCTTCTCCCTTATATCTCCACCAAAGCTTTCGAATCAGAGATTCAATGTCTTTGCATAGGCATTTTGGTAGTTCGAAGCAGCCCATAGTGAAAGTTGGCATTGTTTGTAGCACAGATTTGATGAGAACTTCGCGGCCTGCTTGGGGCAAAAGTTTTTCTATCCACTCTTGTATTTTGTGCCAAACTCACTCTCTTATATAGTTGAAACTCTTTTTTATTTGCTCGCCCCACAAAGGATGGGAGGCCTAAATATTTTTCATATTGAGAAGCAACCGAGACACCAAATAAATTTGAAATTCTGATTTTTGTATGATGATTTGTGTTCATGCTAAAGAACAATTAGGTTTTACCACTTTTGATCTACTAGCCCGAGGCTTGTTCATATGTTGCAAGGATGTCCAAAATTGTTTGACAATCATTATCATTTGCTCGGCAAAAGAGCAAACTGTCAACGGCAAAGACACAAACACATGCATAGGTTAAACCCTTGAATATCTATATCTGTATCAACCAATTTAATAAACATCCAGATGTGACGGTTCACCTTCTAAAATATACCATCAACTTTTCTATTTTTGAAGAAAAAAAGTTTACCTACTTATGTAACAATAAATGTGATTGATATCATTTCAACAAAATCATGAATGTAATTGGTGTCATTTCAATAAAACAACAAATAAGTATTTAAATTATTTTTTTTTATGTTTGATGATAAAATTATATGACTTATATAGTAAAATTTATAACATTCCTAACTTTATTCAATCCATATTTAAAACACAAATGACAAATTTATAGCTAAATTTTTAACAACCAGCTAGGACAAATCCACATGCATAGGTTAAATGGACAATGTTTATTACTTATGTGTATCTACACAAGTGTGTAGTAACACTAAATCATGACATGAATTAAATTCATGATTTTAATGTTATTTAACATTTGTGTGTATACACACTAATGTGTAAACATGGTTTTCAAACCCAAACCGGACCATATGGTCTAACCTAATTAACCATGAACCTCTAATAAACACGATTCTTTTAATCCTAAACAGGTTCAATTCAAGTCAACCCATTTAGCCAAATACTCATAACTCGACACGACACAAATCTGATCTAGGAACACGAATGACCACCCCAGTGTGTGGTGCACAACACATTTCTTTTCTTTTTAACTTAATCTTGAGTCTTTTTCTTAAGTATGCAGTGTACAGTGTGCTAGTGCCTACAACTAGCCTACTGAGCCACCCACCCACGTGCTTTGAATGCACAATGCTACTTTAACTCAAAATTTTGTACTATAAGTCTATAATTGCCATGAATCTGTCAACATGGAACAAAAAGCTTTTTATATTATTATTATTATTATTATTATTATTATTATTATTATTATTATTATTCAATTTTTGTTGAAAATTTCTAAGTGCATCTATTGTTTTGTTTTTGTTAATGAGATGATGACATTTTATCTAGGCACTAGCATGTTAAATAAGTTATGGAATTTTTATGAAAAATACATTTAATTTGATTATTTTATTTTATTTTTTAATTTCTATTAATTTAATATATCTATTTATATTTTAAATAATTATTAAATTAATCATGATGTCATAACGGTTCAACTTCAGTCTGATCTTTAAAACCTTGAACCTTTCACTTTAATGGTTTTTTTGAACTGTCCGGTTTGAAAACTGTTGGGGAAAAATCTAAATCCCCTCTATGTATATGTGTAAATTAATATATATATATATATATATACATATATATATATATATATATCTACCAAGCAATAGCAATATTACGGAAACAAAAAAATTCCAGCAAACACCACATAAACACAACCACACAAGAACACCAAATTTTACATGGAAAACCCTTTGGTGTAGAGAGAAAAACCATGGAGCAACTCCGAAAAATATCCACCATAAAATGGAGATTACAACTATCAAGTTTATGCTAAACTTGAGTCCACAATAAATTGGATACACAACAAATTAAATCTCAAGGAGTAAAATACAATCTCACCACAATACCAGTAGCAAAATCTTCCTCTAAATACTCCAACTCTCCATGGTTGTAGCACTCAAAAACTCCAAGAGAATTCCACCAATTTATCTTCCTTGTGTATAGCTTAAGCAAAGAAAAATACCAGTAGCAAAATTTTCTGTGTTTTTTGCTCACTCTAGAACTCGTGGCCAAAATGGCTCTCTGTTTGCTTTAGCTTCCCACAAGGCCGAATGGCCTTAGTTTCTTTTATTTCTTCTTCTTTTCTTTTACTTCAGCGTGTCCCACACGCCTTGCATCACTTCTCATAAAGAGAAGTCAGACCTCTCCCAAGCTTTGGTCATTTCTCAATAAATGAAAGAATAAGTCTTATGCCACATAAAGTGGCGCAACAAATGCCACAACTCACCCATGTGGCGATTTGTGGTTGGTGGAGGGGTGGTGGTGGGTTCATGTGGGGACACCCCTCCACCAACCACAACTCGCCACATGGGCGAGTTGTGGCATTTGTTGTGCTACTTTATGTGGCATAAGACTTATTCTAAATGAAAGATCTAATTTTGAAAATTTTTGGAACAAGCTCATAAATGAGCTTTGACAACTGTGTGTGTTGGAATCCAAGGGTGTCACGTGCACCCAACAAAAACCATGTATGTATGGAAAATATATATTTTTTTTTTCGGTAAACTGTATGGAAAATGTTAACAAGCACCGCTTGGTGCTTGTATGGAAAATGTTAATAAGCACCGCTTGATGCTTGTTAAGTAAATAAAATGAGCTTTGACAAATGTGCGTGCTGGAATCCAAGGGTGTCACGTGCACCCAACAAAAACCATGTATGTATGGAAAATGTTTTTTTTTTTTTTTTTTTTTGGGTAAACTGTATGGAAAATGTTAACAAGCACCGCTTGGTGCTTGTTAAGTACACAAAAAGACAAAGAAATTTGTCAGAAAAAGACAAAAAAAGACACCAAATAGTACCTATAAAACTGGAAAAAAAAATGACATAAACGGCAAAAAAAAAAAAACAAAAAACATAAAACATAAACAAAAATTTTGTCGGAAAAAGAGTAAAAAATATTGTGGTTAACGGGCACCTTTGTGGTGCCTGTTAACACAACCCAATAAGTTTTACCCATTCTTGAATGCCTATATATATCAACCATTCAATTAAATATCTAGTATGTGAAGAAAATAGATAAGAGTTCAGTTCACTTTTAGTCCTAATATTATGGCCTTTCTAAAAGAATCCAATCCAAGAAATCTTGATAATGATCAAAGAGAAGAAAAGAGTTTCTCCTGTTCCATGCAGCTCTCGACCTCCATTGTGTTGCCCATGGTCTTACACTCGGCCATTGAGCTTGGAGTTTTTGATATCTTAACCAAAGCGGGTCCTGGAGCCAAGCTCTCTCCCTCGCAGATTGTAGCTCAAATACCCACCAAGAACCCCGATGCAGCCATGATGCTAGACCGCATTCTCAAGCTGTTGGTTAGCCACTCTGTGCTTGGTTGCACTGTGGTTGCTAATGAGGACTTTGGGTCTTTCCAGAGGCTCTATAGTCTTACTCCTGTGTCTAAGTACTTTGTGACTAATGAAGATGGCGTGTCATTAGGTCCCTACATGGCCATGATTCAAGACCAAGTCTTTATAAAAAGCTGGTTCGTTTTTTATTATTAATATTATTTTTCTTTTCTTATTTTGAATTTGAAAAATACTATAATTATAAACTATTTTACAACATTTTTTTTATATGATGAATATTGATAAGTGAAAAAATGATATTAATGATAAGTTCATATGAAAACTAATAAGAATTGACCATGTCAATATTTGGTAAAAATGTTATAAAATAATTTGTAGTTATAAAATTATTTTTTTTATTTTCTCTTTACTTGGTCTTCATTGATTGTTTGATTTATTTTTGCTTATTACCTTTGTTAATTGGTTACGAATGTGTGAAGTAAGAGTAAATCCAGACTTATTTTATTATAACACTTTTTTATTATTATTATTATACATATAATATATAATTTGATAATTAGGGTAGAGATGATTTGAATCATGACTGTTTTTATTTAAAATACCAGGAGGTGTCAACCAGTGAAATTGCAAAATTCTCAAAACATTATAACACTTTTAAACCATAAAAATGGTGGTTAATATAATTAAACATTGAATTAAATTTGAAATTAAGGTCAAAGTCTACTATCTGCTATATGCATATATGAAATTGCCCCTATATTTTACTATTTTTATTATGATAGGCTTTATGCCCTTTTTAACAACTTCATTTCTTGCTAGAGGCATAGAGGCTAGAACTAAGCTTTTAGCTGAGGCAAACAAGACATTCAAAACATAAGCATGAAACATATGATTAATTGACTTCACAAAAAGAAACATATAAATGATTCAACAAAAATTAAATAATATAATTAATAACATTAAGTAATTATAAAACAAGTGGTTTACTATCATACAAAATATAATAGGTAATTTACATCTTGATGCATGCTTGTTTAGGATTTAATTGAGATTGCAAAGATTCCTCATGATCTCAAGACATCAATTGGCAATTGCAACATTATTTATTTATATATTATAATTCAATAGGCTGGGGAGGAGAATTTGAACCTTAAACTATGAACTTTTTGGAAACTTCAAGAGGTGCCCATAATATTAATAAATATTTTAACATACAACTTTATTAATTTACCAATTAAGAATTTTAAACAAGTAGAAGCTGATAAAAGAAATTCCTTATTACATAGAGAATGTTGGGAAATTTAAACCCAGATTAATTTTTGAATTCTTACTCTTTTATCCAAGAATAAAAGACTTCAATAATTGAACTAATTGAAACTAACTAACAGATTTTAAGTGTCTTTTGGTTAGAAAAAAGTATAAAAATTCCATTAATAGCTACTGTGCATGATATTTAAAAGGAAATATTACGTTTACCAAAAAAAAAAATTTCTTTCTCATCTTCTTCTTTTGATAATATCAATTGGTTCATTATTAAGTGCACTCCCATGTACACAAATTCACATTGGGTAGAATGTTTTTTTACTTTTTTTTTTTTCATATATTAACCCAAATTAAATAATAAAATCTCTCAGGTACTTCATCTTAATCCTCTAGATTTATTTTATTTGCTATCATTTTCAACTGAAGTTTTACAAAAAAAAATTAATTTTTGGTCCAATGAATAAGGTAGTGTTTGATACTCTACTAGCAGATAATACATTATAGTACAATGCCTTTCGACAAAATCTCTCACGTTTTAATTTGTTGTCATTTTTCTCACACTCTCCCTCATCCCTCATCCTTTATTATTATTATTATTATTATTATTATTATTATTATTATTATTATTATTATTATTATTATTATTCAATTTTTGTTGAAAATATCTAGGCTCATCTATTGTTTTGTTTTTGTTAATGAGATGCTGACATTTTATCTAGGCACTAGCATGTTAAATAAGTGTCGGGGACGAAAAAGTTTTCCTTCCGACAAATGAGATTTATATTGGGTTGGGGGTCTAAACCAAAACTCGATGATGAGCTCAAGGCACGGCCCAAAGGCTATCGATGAAAATCCAAGAAATCCACTATATTTTATGCCTTGGGCTTAGATTGGAACTGATAAGAGTGGCTCATGAACAATCCCTACAGCTGACATATCAACATGATTTAAAAGCATACTGTAAGAAATAACCCTGCAATAAAATGTTTCTGTAGAAAATAACCCAGCGGTAAAATGTTTCTGCAGAAAACGGCCCAGCGGTAAAATACTTCTGTAGAAAGAGACCCAGCAGTAAAATATTATAGAACAAAATAAAATTTTCAACTATCAGGTATTTCACAGATTAAGGGAAATGTCTATATTTTCAGACTCATCATCCGTTAGCTCTAGAGAAGAGTTCTCTAATACAACAATATGAGGAAAAAATTCTATAGTAACAGTTACATCATAACCATTAATAGTAAATGAATAAGTAAATGTCATGGGTTCCATAATAACAAATAATGGAGAAAACTTGAGGTGAAGGAAGAGAGAGAGATCCCAGCTAGTGCAGCAAGATCATTATGGTGCCATGGCATGCTCATGAATATAGTATATATAGTGAGTAAAGATAATCATTTATGAGTAGTATGAGTAATCAGTGAGAGAGTATAGTGAGTAGTATGAGTAATGAGTGAGAGAGTATAGTGAATCTGCTGGAGCTTTCTGCTAGGGAGAGTTGAACGTTTTTTAGTAGAAGTATAATAAGTGTTTAAGAGCTAAGAGCTGGGGGAACTTAGTTTCTAAGCTTGAAACTAAGAACTCGGTGACTTGTTCAAAACTTGGAGAAAGCTTAAACAGAGAGTTTAAGGAAAAATCTTGGTGTGTAGCTTAGTGAGTTGGTCTGAGTTGGTTGAAGCATTAATGGAGAGTTCCATTTATACATGAGTTTTTAAGGGGTGATTAGCAAAATAATCTTTGCTAAATCTTTCTCAATCTTCAGAAAATCTTTAGAGAATCATTCTTAGGATTTTTAGCTAAGAGTAATAAGCTCATCTTTAGAAGGTTGTTGCTGTTTTAGGTAGTAACAACTGGGTTTCTGGTTTAGCATTAAATGCTTATTAGCCTTGGCTGATTGGATTAGAGCATGCTTTAGGCTAATGATCTAACTCTCCATGGTTGTAGCAAAATCTTCCTCTAAATACTCCAACTCTCCATGGTTGTAGCACTCAAAAACTCCAAGAGAATTCCACCAATTTATCTTCCTTGTGTGTAGCTTGAGCAAAGAAAAATACCAGTAGCAAAATTTTCTGTGTTTTTTGCTCACTCTAGAACTCGTGGCCAAAATGGCTCTATATTTGCTTTAGCTTCCCACAAGGCCGAATGGCCTTAGTTTCTTTTTTTTCTTCTTCTTTTCTTTTACTTCAACGTGTCACACACGCCTTGCATCACTTCTCATAAAGAGAAGTCAGACCTCTCCCAAGCTTTAGTCATTTCTCAATAAATGAAAGAATAAGTTTTGTGCCACATAAAGTGGCGCAACAAATGCCACAACTCGCCCATGTGGCGAGTTGTGTTTGGTGGAGGGGTGGTGGTGGGTTCATGTGGGGACACCCCTCCACCAACCACAACTCGCCACATGGGCGAGTTGTGGCATTTGTTGCGCCACTTTATGTGGCACAAGACTTATTCTTTCATTTATTGAGAAATGGAGATAGATATATATATATGGTCATATATCAAGAGAAAAAATATATCTTATAAGATGTCATTTTTATAACATGTGTATGTTCTATGCGTATGGGTTCTACATAGAGAGAGGATGGTCTCATGAAACCATCTCATAAGATTTGGTAGTTCTACTTATGTGGTCCAGTACCACCTCAAAAGCATACCCAGTTCCCCAATCTAATTTTCAAAAATTAAATATGCTATTGTAATTGTGTAGCGCCCTTGAATCTAGATAAATGAAAGATATGATATCTAACCAAAGCTCTTCATAGGTCCCAACTGAACGATGCAATTCTTGAGAGAGGAATTCCATTCAATAGGACTTATGGCACGCATATCTTCAAGCATACAGACTTGGACCCCAGATTTAATAAGGTGTTTAACGTAGCAATGTTCAACCACACTACTATTGTCATCAAGAAGATCCTTGAGTCTTACAAAGGTTTTGAGCAACTCAGGCAACTGGTCGATGTTGGTGGTGGTCTAGGAGTTACCATTAACCTAATCACTACTAGATACCCCAATATCAAAGGCATTAATTTCGACTTGCCTCATGTTATACAACATGCTCCACCTTATCCTGGTATTATTTCAATTCATAATTTTCATTTTTCAGGTATCGTCTTGTTTCACCATGTTAAAACATGATTGATTCTCCCAAAAAAAAAAAAGAAGAAAAAGAAGAATAAGTTAAAGTTAAAATTTGATCAAATGTTTTAATGTTTTTGAGGAATAATAATTTTGGATCATAAGTTTGAAAACCTTAATAGCCTAAGGTGTATTTATACGCAATATATCTAGATAAGGTTTTAATTTATGTTACAGGTGTGGAACATGTAGAAGGAGATATGTTTGAGAACATTCCTGAAGGGCATGCCATTTTTATGAAGGTTAGTTTCATATCTAAAAGGCATTATGTTACCTTGACATAAACCCAAATACATTACAAACTGATTTGTGTTGCATAGGAAATGCTTTTCTTCTTATTTTATTGTCTCAATTATTCCCCATCCGATTGATTTGGTAATGTTACAAAATATTATAAGAAACTGGTTATTTATTAGGCAGAAATGATATATATAAATATATATATATATATATATATAATTTATACTAAATAAATAATATATGGTATAATTTTTCAAGAAAAATGATGCCATAATTGGATGATTTTTCAGTGGATACTTCATGATTGGAGTGACGAATACTGCTTGAAGCTGTTAAAAAATTGCTACAATGCTATCCCAAATGATGGAAAGGTTATTGTTGTAGAGGCAGTTATTCCAACTATGCCCAATATTAGCACTTCTATGAAGAGCACCTATCAATTGGATATGTTAATGATGACTCTATACACTGGAGGAAAGGAAAGGACCCAAGAAGAAATCATGGCCTTGGCAACCATGGCTGGATTTAGTGGCATCAAATTTGAATGTTCTGTCTGTGATTTGTGGGTTATAGAGTTTTCCAAGTAAACGACTTGCTTCATGTAATATTTACTATTTAGAGAGGCCCTGTTTCTTTTTATGAACTTTTATGTTGTGTCCAAACAAGGGATTTTGGTGTGAGATTTATTCAAAGCTGTAATTTGAAAATTTCTAATGTTGATTTCTTTTGTTTGGGTTAATAAAAGAGTTATTTCAATGAGTATGTGAAACCTTGATCTCCGTATTTTTAAGCATCAAAATCCCAAGTTTAAATTTTAAGGAAAATTGTGTCAATAAAACCATTCTCATACCATTATCAGGATTCTTTACACAGTTATGTTACCATTACCACTATTGTTGCCAATATTATCATCCCATATATCTACTACCACTACCATCATAATTACTGTTGTCGTCATCGCCACTTTCATCACCACTATCATTATCATCACTTTCACTGTCGCCACCACCATCACCACCACCACTCTCACTAATTCCAATAATACCTGGACGTTAATTATACTATACCTGGTGACGGCTCTAAGCTTGATCACAACACTAGAAAATTGAGGGTTTTTTAATCAACGGCAAGCAAGACATCTTTATTGCTTTCATGGTAATAGCAGTCTTTCCTGGTCTACCACGTTAGCTGTCTTACTCTTGGCCTCTACTGTATTGCATTTTGGCTCTATTAACATAATGAAAGCAAGTCTAGTAAAGGCATGAAAACCAATCCTTTAATTTAGAGTTTTATAATTAAATCAGCTCCTCATGGTAATTCTAATGGATATGTTTAAAATTTAAACCCTGCTCCCCAATTAAGGTGATAGAGGCACAGAGCTAAGCTTTTAGCTTAGGCAAACAAGACGTTCAAAACATAAGCATGAAACATATGATTAATTGACTTCACAAAAAGAGACATATAAATGATTCAAAAAGAATTAAATAATATAATTAATAACATAACGTAATTATAAAACAAGTGCTTTACAGTCATACAAAATATGATAGGTAATTTACATCTTGACACACGCTCGTTTAGGATTTAATTGAGATTACGAAGATTCCTCTTGATCTCAAGACATCAATTGGCAATTGCAACATTATTTGTTTATATATATAATTCAATAGGTTGAGGAGAGAAATTTGAACCTTAAACTCTGAACTTTTTGGAAACATAAAGAAATGCCAATAATATTAATAAATATTTTAACATACAACTTCATTAATTTACCAATTAAGAATTTAAAACAAGTAGAAGCTGATAAAAGAAATTTCTTATTACATAGAGAATGTTGGGAAACTTAAACCCTGATTAATTTTTGAACTCTTACTCTCTTATTCAAGAATAAGTGATTTTACTAGTTGAACTAACTAAAACTCACTAACAGATTATTGATGTCTTTTGGTTAAAAAAAAGTATATAAAACTCCATTAATAGCTACTGTGCATAATATTTGAAAGGAAATATTACATTTACCAAACTAACTAAAACTCGCTAACAGATTATTGGTGTCTTTTGGTTAAAAAAAAAGTACATAAAACTCCATTAATAGCTACTGTGCATGATATTTAAAAGGAAATATTACATTTACCAAACTTTTTTTCTCTCATCTTCTTCTTTTGATAATATCAATTGGTTCATTATAAAGCGCACTCCCATGTACACAAATTCACATTGGGTTGAATGTTTTTTACTTTTTTTTTTTTTTTTTTTGTTAGCATATATTAACCCAAATTAAATAATAAAATCTCTCACGTACTTCATCCTAATCCTCTAGATTTATTTTATTTGCTATCATTTTCAACTGAAGTTTTACAAAAAAAAATTTTAATTTTTGGTCCAATGAATAAGGTAGTGTTTGATACTCTACAAGCAGATATATAATACAATATAGTACAATGCCTTTTGACAAAATCTCCCACGTTTTCGTTTTCGTTGTCATTGTTCTCGCACTCTCCCTCATCCCTCGTCCGGGGGAATGGGCAGAGTGGCTGTGTGTGGTGCAAGTATATAGTAAGTTAGACAACGGTTTGAAGATTATAGAAAACTAGCATCTCGAGTTTTAGAAACTCGAGATGCATATTAAAAATCAAGTCCCAAAAACTCGCTTTGCGAGTGTTCTGGGACTGAAAATGCCACACGGATCTCGAGTTTTAGAAACTCGAGTTCCATGCAAAAAAAAATTTAGTTTGATAGCCCCTATAGTGGCGTTTTTAAGTCCTACGGTGACGTTTTAAAGCCCTATAACGGCGTTTTTCTGCAAAAAAAATTTTACAAGTGTTCAATACCAAGTTCAGGGAGTCCTATAGTGGCGTTTTTATGCCCTATAATGACGTTTTAAAGCCCTATAGTGGCATTTTCCTGCAAAAATTTTTTATAACTCAATTTTTAAGCCCTATAGTGACGTTTTTAAGTCCTATAGCGGTGTTTTTCTACAATTTATGGATCTCGAGTCTTTAAAACTCAATTTTCACGTGGATTTTTTTCCCACTTCTCACCGATCTGCTTACAAATCGAGGCTTAAAAACTCAATTTTTATCTTGGAACTCGAGTTTCTAAAACTCGAAATGCTAGTTTTCCACATTCTTTTCCAACTTGACAACTAACTAAATTTTTTAATATTTACTGTTATTTAGAAAAAAAATTCTCCCTCGTCCCTCGTCCCTTGTCCTTAACTTTCCTCCTTTTTTTCAGGCCCCACCTTTCATATTTGGCTGTTGCAGTGGTCGTCGTGGCTAGAGTGTGGCTCGTCACTGACGACTCATCAATGATGGTATTGGTGAGTTTAATGTTGATGGCTGTGGCTTTGTTTGGTTTTGGGTTTTGGTGGCAGTGATTTTGATAGTTTCCATGGTTGGGGTGAGTTGTCGGTGTCGATGGTCGTTACTTAGTTGGTGTGGATTGTTGCTAGGTCGGGTGTGGGTTTGGGTTGCAGTGGCAGGTTTGGTTTTGGCTTCAATTAAAATAAATAATGAGATGTATGATATGTTGTTAAAAAAAAAAAACTAAAAATAGATATGTAAAATTATATAGGATTTTACTAACATGTGACCTAATGGGCACGTAATAGTATACTATTTTTGAAAAAAGTTTTATGGAGAACTGAATAAGTTTTGACAGCTTTTTCAATTCTAGATAAAATTTTTCTAAAAACGGATTTGTTAATGTATGCTCTAAGGGCATACATTAACCAGACCCAATTATATAAAATGGCTTTAGGTGACATAAATATAACGTTATTTTAAATATATATATATATATATATCAAAGTAAAAAGAATAGAGGTAATTCTTCTTCTTTTTTAATTAAATATTTTTATACAAGAGAAATTAAGAAATTCTTTTAATGAAAAGCATATACCTATCAACAATTTCCAAAAATTATTTTAAAAAATTCAACCAATTTCTACCATTTCTATACCAATTTTCTACAATTTCCACATTGAGAACATCTATAAAAAAAAAATAAAAAAAATAAAAAAACAATTTCCAAAAAAAAAAAACTCAAATCAAATTCAGAATTTTCCAAATCCAACTAAATTGTCGACAAGAATCTATCAGTACCCCAAAACATCAAAGATAAACACCATAACTACCACATTCAACCATAGACTAGCCCCTACACAACAACCCAATACCACACAAATCCGAAACCATCACCATCAAGTCGTCATGAACCCGACTTTCAAACCATATAATTGGGTTTTGGCAATGACAAATCATACCATCACTACCAATGAAAAAGTCCAAACACCCATATCATCAAAGTGAGCACAATTAATAATTAACCGCAATCAGTCTAAAACCCAAGACTACCATCAAGACTCAAAAACCAATCAATTATGTGAGCTTCAAATAGAGCTGACTCAAAACAATTTGGGGGCCATATAAGACAATAATTTTAAATGAGATTTTTAAATATCTAAATACAAATTAAAGAATTTTTATTTAACTTTCTATAAAACGTATGTTTTTTCTTTTTTTTTTTTTTTTTTTTCTTTTTAGATGCAAAATTATTAAATAAGTTTTTTTTTTTTTTTTTTTTATAAGAGTCAAGACATCAATCGGTTTACAGTGTAGACAGGGATTGGATTTCAGATCTCTTACTCAACTATCAAAGACTTTACCAGTTAAGTTAACTGGAACTCACTAAATAAGTTTTCTTATTTAGATTTAATTAAAAAAAATTATATCTTATCCAATATCCACTCAATCAACACACTCGTAAACAATTTTGGAGTTTCAGTTAAGTTGAATTTCTATTAATCCAATATTTTGCTGGCCTTCTTAGAGGTAGGGGGAAGAATGCAAAATGCACTTTTTTTTTCTTTTAAAAAAATTAAATATCATCCTACATTTCTTTGAGCCTTTTTAAACATGTTGGGGGCTTTTTTTTTTTTTTTTTTTTTTCTTGGTTTCAATGGGGCCCTTAGTCCCTGAGTCAGCCCTAGCTTCCAATTGATGCCACACACCAGTGCTTGGGCCAAAATGGCAAAATACCCATTTCTCACAAACTTTCTAGCAAAATGCTTCATATTTGAAACTATTTAGGATTATGTCCCTATTTTGAAACTTAATTTTCTAAAAATCAAGTTTCAAATGTAAAACTCGATTTTTGGATAATCAAGTTATAGCGAAATAAAACTTTTAATATATATATATATATATATATATTTGGAACTCGAGTTCCATTCAAAGAACTCAAGTTCATGGAACTCGAGTTTCTAGTGTAAAACTCAAGTTCCGTGAACTCAAGTTCCTTGAAAATATTCAAGTAGAACTCGAGTTCCATGAACTCAAGTTCTTTGAATGGAACTCTTGAATGGAACTCGAGTTCCACAAATTTTTTTTTTTTTTTAAGTTTCATTTTGCTATAACTCAATTGTTCAAAAATTGAGTTTTACATTAAAACTTGATTTTTTTAAAATCAAGTTTCAAAACAAGAGCATTTTCCTAAATAGTTTAGACATAAGGCAATTTGTTGAAAAGTTTGTGAAAAATGGGTAAAAACCCCATTTTGGCCCCAGTGATTGACTTTCTCAATTCTCTTGGTCAGCAGTTGCTTGCTAAACCCACATGTGGAGGAGGAGGAAAAGTTGTCTGAACAGGGAAGTGTGAAAGAAAGAGAGAAGAAAAGGCATAGAGGACAAAGTAAGAGGAAAAAACATTCGTTTGTCTTGTGAAATGTGTTTCCTGGATCTCACAAGTTTTAGGCTTTTAGCAAACCTTTTGCAATGATGCATGGTTTAAAATTCTTTGGAAGATTGATTCACAAGCTTAACGCCTTGTTCCCAAGGCATCTCCATATTATTAGTAATTAATAGTGCAATTGACCAATTTGTGATATGAATCTGATACCTCCTAGACCCACTCGATTGTTGATATTGAAAATCGAGAATCGATTGATGCGATGCCCATTGTCGATGCTCTCGTACACCATTTATTTCCTTACGGTAGATTAAATGTACTAGATTTAACCTACTTTTTCTAACTTTAAAACTACATGAAAGATGAATTCATTTTTTTTAATGAACATGATAGATGAAATCATTAGAGCAGTCTTTTTTTTTTTTTTTTTTTTTTTTCTGAATTTGCAGCACTCATTAGTTTTTTTTTTTTTTTCCCTGAATGGAGCACTCATTAGTTTGTAAAGGCACGTAAGTTACCAAAGCATCAAATATAAAATTCTCCAGCACCTAACTAAAGAGTCTTTGCTTTGTCAGCTTCTTACTTTTCAAGTGAAGGCGTGAAGCATCGAATCAAAAAGTAAGGCATTGTGTGGATATGAATTCTTTTAGGAAAAGTTATTTGTCTTCCTCTTTGTTTTGGATAATTAAAAGTTCTTTTTATCTTCTAAACTAAGAATGAGATTTGTTATTGTTACAGTATTCGCATTCAGTGTTTCAAAAGCACCAAAAATACAAAATCACACCAAAAATCATATAGTGGACATGTATATTTACATGTTCCCTCCTCCCTGTAGCTCATCTAAATCTTTTTTGTTTTTTGTTTCTAAAAAAAAAAATTATTCAATTCTCTCTGTCTCTCTCTCTCTCTCTCTCATTTATTTTTTTAAAGATTACCTTAATTTAGTAAATTGTAAAATAGATGGTGTTATGTAAGGTGGATTGTTATAGTACGTATGTAAAATAAATAAAATAGTTTTTTGGTGATAAAAATGGATTTATTTTGCATTTTCGAAAATTTGTCAATGATGCAAGATAGATAGCTTGATGTTCTATGAGTACCCTTCATATTTTGCAATCTCATGTTCTTTCTCTTCTAGGCCATTCCCCTTTGATTTTCCTTTTATAATGGGTTTGGTTTGGTTTTTACAGAATTGAGATGCCTTTGGTTTGTTAGATAAGCCATGGCTTTCTACGATAAATCTAAGGGGTTCAAGTGGCTTTTCGTTGGACAGATGATTTTGGTAGACTTAGCTTTGTTAGGGAATTATAACTTGCTTGGCTTTAGTTACAAAAAGAAAATGCTTTCTTGAAAAGTGAAAAATTAGGTGAGGGGCATTAAATGTAGTGGGTGATTGCATTGATAAAGAAAATTAAGAGGAAACAATCAAGAAATTGTCATGCATGCGGTAGAATGGAGCATGTACGAATATAGGATTTCGAGTTTCGCCGGGGGGGGGGGGGGGGGGGGGGGGGGGGGGTGTATAAGTAAAAAAAAATCATGAAATTTTAAATAAACATCTATTTAGTATTAACAAATCATCAACAAAGAAAAATATACAAAATCAATGTTTTGTAATACATTATAATGTAACCATCTACAAACAAAGACAAAGATACAAAACACCATTGTTTCGTACTACATTAGAGTATTTGCATTAGTTTATACAAAAATTTATGTCTATTTGAACTTAATAACCTACTTTTTTATTTTATATACTTACTTTTCAAAATATTCCACATCAGATTATTTATTTTACGCTACATTTCATCAGAATACTATTTCCTTATCAATTTTTTATTATTATCTCAAATCATCTCTCTCTTCCTCGAACAAAAACCACTGCCCTCAATCTAAATAATTTATAAAACATTCATTTGTATAGCTAGAGTAATTGTGTAAATTTTTCCAATCCTAAAATACACACATATTAGTCTATGCATCATTGTACAAAAATACATTTGTGCTATAGTAATTGTGTAAATTTGCAAAAATACATTTGTGCTACAGTAATTGTGTAAATTTACAAAGTTATTGTAGCACAAATGTATTTTTGCACAATGATATATAGACTAATGTTGATGTATTTTAGAATTGATTGGAAAATTTTGGGGGCGTATGCTATTTTACAATTGATGCAAATGCTATGTTATTGAAATCGATGTAAAATTATAAGGGAGGGGGCCCAAAATTTTTGAAAGAGGGGGCCCAAATATGAAATTATAAAAAATATAACTCTATGCATACATACATACATACATACATATATATATATATATATATATTCTCAAGACTTGGGGGTCCAGGCCCCCACCTAGTTCTGTCCCTAGAATGGAGTCAAACTCATAATTCATGTGGTCCGAGCAAACACATTAACCAAGGGGATAGCTACATATTCTTCCACTCATAAAAAATCACTCTCCTACCTACCAGAATACTTCTCCTTATGTTCCAAACTTAAAATTCTCCGTGGGCTTGGAATGAGTAAATCATAAAGAAATTGAATAAAATGAAACATTTTTAAGTAATGTAAAGGAAAGGGAAAAACGAAATAATCGAATGTAGAAGAAATGGAATGAAATCATTTAAAACAAGATTATTATCACTAGACGTGGCAAAACAAGTGGGTCAAGTTAGGTTAATTGGGTCCGGGTAAAAAACATGTCATTTTAAGCTAGTTAGAAATAGGACAAGTCAGTTGGATTGTGGGTTAGATCAGGTCGATATATATTTGCCACTTTGTAAGTCATGTAGCAAATTACTTGATGTGAAATGCATTATTTTGAATTCACTACTCATATAAAGAAAGAGCTTAACTCAACAAATTGATACTTGTTCAATAATTATAAAATTATATAAATCCCAACATTACTAACCAAAACAAAATAACACAAATACAACAAAGTCTAGTTTCTCAGTTGATAATCTGATTAAAACAAACACACAATTTTCACTTCTAGACAATATTAAACATCCCAAAACATAAAACAAAATTACAAATACCATTTTGGATAGCTAATTTGACAAAGAATAAAAACATAGAAGAAATTTACAATCTTGAAAACTAATTTCATAATCTAATAACTTGAAAAATAATCTAATAATTGTGTTTAATTTTAGATGCTTTGTGTTTTGACTTTGTTTCAATTTGGAAATATACATCAAAGTTTGGTCGTTTACTTATTTATACATGGTATTTTTTATGAATATCATGTCATTGTTAAGCAATACACACTCCATGAAATATCATATTTTATTTTGAAAAATCATTTATTTTAGATATGAACTATTTAAAAAATAGGCCTAAGCATCCATAATTAATACCAATTTTATTGATATATTTCAGTTTAATCTTTTCACACTTATGAGTGCTTCTCATACATGTCTATAATTTCAAATATGTTTTTAACTCTACTACATACAACCAAATTATCTTGACATGTATTGTCATTTGTTTGAGTTGTGCATTGTAAAACCTACAACAAACAAATAAACCAACCATGTCTTAATTTTAAAGTTTCTTTGGCACCTAACTAAGGAGTGCTTACTTTGTCGACTTCTTACTTTTCAAGTGAAGGCATGAAGCATCGAGTCAAAAAGTTAGGAATTGTGTGGATGTGAATTCTTTGAGGAAAAGTTGTTTTTATCTTTTTTATTTTTTGGATAACCAAAAGCTCTTTATCAAAAGCACCAAAATGCAAAATAGATATCCAAAAATACAAAATCACACCAAAGATCATTCATGCCTGGCAATGCATTGTGTAGAAAGGGAAAATTTCCCTTTATCCCCCTAAACTGTACTTCCTTTTATACTTTCCTTCATAAACTATGATAATGTACGACTTACCTCCTTAAACTATACTCCTTTTATACTTAACCCCTTAAACTATAAGAATGCACATTTACTTCCCTAAACTATTACCCATGGGATGAGGTGTAAAGTACTGTTACACGAGTAATAGTTTAGGGGGTGAGTGTGAAAAGAGGCATAATTTATGGGGTAAAGTATAATTTTCTCTAAAAATTAGCTCATCTAATTTTTTTCATTCATCTCAAATTAGCTCATCTAATTTTTTTTTTTTTTTCATTCCTCTCTCTCTCTATCTCTCTCTCTCTCTGATTATTTTAATTTAGTATATTGTAAAATAGAGAATGGGATGTAGGATAGATTGTTAAAGTACGTAAGTAAAATAAATAAAGTAGTTTTTTTGTGATGTAAAATTATTGGAAAAACAAAGAAGAGTTCTGGAGAATTGAAACTCTATTTCATTGAGCAATCAAAATGAATCAATTACACTGATGCAATCAAATGCGTATATATATACATCAGAGCTATAACTAACTGTTCACAAGTAACTAACTGGGAACTAACAAAAATAACAAAACATTACACGTGCCTGTCACATGCTAAGTTAAATACATCTACAGAACTAAACTATATGTCATTTCTATCTATTATGTGAGATGATTATTGTCGTTTACTGTACAAACAAATTCTCTAGAACTTTGCTTCTTATCTGTGCTCTTGATTCTGCTCCTCTTAGTTCCATTACTTCCTTTAGCATCTTGACAAAAATTAATGCATTTATTTTGTATTTCTGCATGTGAATGCATGCTCTTAAGTCATGAGTGAGTAAATTTTTTTTAATCTTGTGGTAAAATGACATAGTATTCTATATCAATAAAAATAAATAATTTATAGAAAAATAGGACATAAAAAAGTACTCCATAAGTAATTGACTTAGAGCACCATGTCAGCTGCATTTATACCTAATAATTTTTCAATCATAAGCCAATAGCAGTATAGTTACAGCCCCATTTTCAATCTATGTGAGTTGTAAGGAGTAGTTTCTTTGCTATTTACATGCACAACTACATCTTCAGTTCACTGCCAGCTTCACGCAGTCATTGTCTAAATGGTAGATCTTTTAAAATGATATGAGATGGAAAAGTATAAGATTATTAAACGATAATGCTTTGTTTTTCTTTTTGATGAAGTGAGGGAATCAATTCCAGTTTTAAGCCCCAGAAATGGGGACGATGTGCCATTAACACATGAAACTAATAATGTGTACAGAAACTAATGAGTATGAGATAATTATCTCATACTCATTAGTTTCTGTACGTATCATTAGTTTCATGTGTTAACTGTAGACATTTAAAAAAATGTGAACACTAGGTATGAAAGTATAGGTATTAAGTGGTGCATCAACTAGTGTGAAACAACATTTCTATTTATTCTTTGATTTTAGTTAGACAAGACAGAAGATTCAAACCTCATGGTTCAAATGGGTATTGATTATCTCACGTTCATTTGTATACACTCTCCACATACATCATTAGTTTCATGTGTTAAATGCAGATAATCTTAAAAAATGTGGGAAATTACATTTTATCATCCTAAAATATACCATATATTAATTGAATGCATGTTTTGCACCCTAAATTATAACATTTGTTACACTTTACACCCCAACGTTAAGTTTGCTATTAACTTAGATGAAAATTCTAAGTGTATGCAAAGTATAATCAGGAGTATAGTTTAGGATGGTAAAGTGTAATTTATTATTTGATTTTAAAAAATTGAGAAGAAGTGCAATTTGATATTTTCAAGTGATGCGATATTTTTCCATCCAAGTTAATAGCAAACTTAATGTTAATGTGCAAAGTGTAACAAATGTCATATATAATTTAGGGTGTAAAACGTGCATTTAAAAAGTTTAGGATGCAAAGTGCAATCGGGAATATTGTTTAAGATGGTAAAGTGTAATTTTCCTTTAAAAAAATGTGAACACTAAGTATGGAAGTATAGTTATTGAGTGTATGGAGATGGAGTGCACATCAATTAGTGTGAAACAATAATTTTCCTTAGTGAGATACCCCATATAAGTGAACAAAATACCATTGGATATATAGCCATTATTTTTAGTGAAAAAAATAATACTTTTTTTTTAAAAGAGTGAAAAAAAAAATAATACTAAAAAAGCACTTTACATACCTTTCAAGAGTAACCCAATGATTCCTAGCCAACAAAAAAAAAGTCACAACAATGATAAGTCTTAGCTATCATATGATTCGGTGAGAGAGAACTTCTTAACATTGTTTTTTTTTTTTATAATTAATTTTTACGATATGCGAATTTAGAATGAATATATACGGGTGTATCATGGAGACTTATATATCATATGAGATGTGTGTGTATTGCTGAATCTTATCACATTCTTGTACTGTTATCACTACAAAAATGTTGCTATTTGCAACTTAATTTTCTAATGGACAAGAAAAATTGTAGAAAGAAATTTTCTTTTTCAACTGCAAATATTTTCTGTCAAAAATATCTTGTCAAATATTGAAACATTTGCGACGGAAAAAGTTTCTACTTAAAATTCCTATAATTCTATCATAAATGTGATTTATTTTCAAGGGATATGTACATGTCATACTTCTTTTTTCGACCAACTTAAAATGTTTGTCACTAATAAAATATTATTTACAACAGAAGGAATATACTACTTTCTTTAAAACCTTCTTTCTTCTCTTTATATGTGTGTGTTAAAAATACTTAGTATTTATATATATATATATATATATATATATTCTATACTATTGATAACAAGATTTCAGATTTGGTTTTCAACTTTTTATGTATTAAAATACCCTTACACAAATTCTTAAACTCTCTAAAATACCTCTATCATTAAGTTAAATTATTTTAAATTAAAAAAACACAAACTGGTTAAAATAGTAATTTACTTTTCCTAAAACTAAGAACACTATCTCTATCTCATTTTTAAACATTATTTCACGTTACCTTATCTCTTTTTTAAAAAAAAAAAATACACACGGTTATTTATATATCACTTTTAAACATGATAGCACTAAACCAAAAAAAAACAAATAAATAAAAAAGAAAATTATTGCACGCATAAAGCGCGTGTGATGAGTCTAGTGTGTTATGATTCAATTGTCTATATATACTCGTGTTAGGGTTCATTGTAACACAGGTATTATACTACACTCTTACATAATAAAGATGTAATTCTTAAGGGATTCCTCTCTGGATGTAAGCCGACAAGTCTGAACCACGTAACTCTTGTATTCTCAGTATTCTTATTCTATGTTTCTCCTTCCACATCCACTCTAGCATATACAACATTGTATAACACATCGAATTACTAATATATTTAACAATTTGAACATTTTCCATTGTGACTAAGGTTTCAAAAATGTATAAATATTTGCTCTTTTTTTTTTTTTTTTTTTGAAAATGTATAAATATTTGCTCCTTAAATTGAATAAATTAGTTTTTCATTTAATTGTAATAAGCCGCAAATGTAGTTTAGTGGTTGGCTTGTAAGACAAAAACCAAAAATCTGAACAAACTGGCGGATTCGATTCGAGTTTTAAACCATGGGTTAACGACATTAATGAAATGATCAAACCCAGATCGACCAAAACAATGAAGTTGACAAACTGATCTTGCATTAAGATTATTTACCATATGATATTTGTTGGCTGTTGAGACTTTGGAAGGCGGGATATTGGCGGGTTTAGGATATGCATGAGTCTCGCTTAACCCCAAAAATTTTTGTTCAATTGCTCATAAAGTCATAATTTTTTTTTTTTTTTTTTTTTTTTTGTGTCAAGCATAATTTTGATGCAAATTAATTCATGAAACCTAGATGTAGATATGAAGGTTTATTGGATTAAATATTGCAGAAAAAAATCGGAGGACTGAATATGTTTACAAAATATAAAATACTTTTGTTTAAACATTTTTTTTATTGGAGTTAGTGGTTTGAACTTCGAAGTTTGAACCCATCTCCACCCCTCCTCCCCAAGTATTTATTTATAAAAAAAAAAAAATTTGAAAAATGACATCTACAATATTTTTACAGCAAATTTAAAATTGTAAATTATTATTAGTTCTAATCTAAACCGATTACTGAAATTACTTTCTTAATTACCAATAACAATTAGTAATAACCAAACATTTAGAATTTATTATAAAAATATTGTAAAAATGTTATGAACTTATTTTTTAAAATATTATCTTCAAAGTTAATTAAAAAAAAATTATCATAAAAGTTAACCAAGATAACCATAACATGTATATGTGTTTGTTACAAGTTTGCTTATAAACACACCCAAACTTACGATGACTTGTGGATTTGAGTGCTTATTTGCGTGTGTCTCTAGACTTACTGAAAGAAAGCCATTAGAGTTCTAACTTTCAATTAAAAAAAAAAAAAATCAATCTACCCTTGAACAAACCCAAATTCACACTCATTTCACATATTTGAGTGTTAATTTGTAATTAAATTTCAGCAATTACATATGAGATGAGACTACCGTAAATACCTTTTGAAAAAAAAATAATAATAATAATAAACTGCATCAATCACAAATTATTATTAAGTAATGTTTAAGAATGTTGTGAATGAGTGTATGATTATAGATCTGACTCTTGACTTACTCAAAGAGAGAGCCACTAAAAAAAAAGCCACTAGAGCATCTTGGAATTTGGATGTACTTTGGGATCAGAAAGTAGAAGGCAAAGACAGATGCTACCAAATTCGCTGCATGTACTGCCACGCGTCCAAAGCCGTCGGTGCCTTGTGGCAATGCTAGAAAGTGAATACGAACAAAAAAATCAGAGCCAAATTCTTAAGCAATTAGCTGGACTGAATGGAGAGAGAGAATAATAATAATAATAATAATAAGAAGAAGAAGAAGAAGAAGAAGAAGAAGAAAGGTTTTAACATGGCACTTTGCAACTGAACTTGTTCAATCCACGTCTATAGACTATAGTTACACTTACAGATTAAATGGCAAAGAACTTTAACAAAATAAACAACTAATTAAAACATATACTATATGATAAGAGTAAAAAGAGAAGCTTAAAAAAAAAAAAAAAAAAGAACTTGCACTGACAAATACAATCTTGATAATTCTTCATATATCGACTTTGCAACCAGGAGTTGTTCCAAGCAAGGGTACTTGACCCACAAAACCTTTCTTCAATCCCACCAACACATCACATGTCACATAAACCCCATAATGCCCAGTCTTTATAGCTCCGGCTTTCCATCTTAGCCTCCCAAAAAACACTAACCTCAACCCCACCACCCCATATGCCATATCCATCACCAACCCATTTGCCACATCCAGCGACACCGGCACCGCCGTGCCTCCCACCACCGGCGACACTGCTACGGTGCTGTGCTTCCTGTGATACAAAGGAGGCAGCATCACTTGGGGTGTGATGGGTTCTTTTCTATACGACACAAAAGTTGAAAGCTTGTCATAGTAAACGGACACGCGCTTGTTTGGGTTCCTTGTGATGACTGTGAACTGCATGGTGGTGGAGATGAGCGGTGGAGCTGACGTGTTGAGCTCGTAGATGGCGGCGCCGACTACCTTGAACTGTGGCTTGTGGGGACGGTAGACTAGCCAAAGTGTGAGGGCTGTTACACCAATTAAGAGGAGAAAGATAGCGATGCAAGTGCAGAGAGCTCGGCGTGGGCCTTTGTATGGGTCTTGAGCCATGCCTTTTTTTGTGAGCTTTCCTTGGGTCATTGTGGGGTGGGGTTGTTCTAGAGCTTGCTCTTCTGCCATGGTACTAGACGTATTATAATGGTTTAAAAGTAGAGAGAAAGCAAAGGGAGGCGCGTGAGAGAGAAGGTGGGGGAAAAAGTTGAGAAAGAAGAACCTTTCGTACTACTGGACCAAAAAGACGAATCGGAAGGAAAAAAAAAAATGAAAGTTGAAACCAACTAAAGTAGTCTTTTTCCCATTTAATTCATATCAATGCGGTGTGGCTTTTTATCTTTTCCACTTTTTTAAGAAAAAAATATATCATGTTTAGGTAATATCAATTTAATATTTATTTTGGTATTTTTTATCTAATAAATAAGTGACACTTATTTTAAAAAACCACATCAGACTATTCCAATAAATTAATCATAATCATCTATATTATCGAGAAGATAAATTAATCATTTATTAGAGTAGTCTGATGTAATTTTTTGAAACATGTGTCATTCATTTATTGGGTAAGAAATTCCAAAACAGATACTGAGTTAGTATTACCAAAACATAGTATACTTTCTCCTTTTTTTTAGATTATTTTGGGACTAAGCAAACTTTTTATCCCTTTCTTTTAACCAAAAAAAAGAAAAAACTTTTTATCCTTTCCTTATTTATTAAGAGTAGTTTTATGAAACCACCGCATTCCCTTAATGTCATTTTACAAATGCAAATTTTTATTTTGTATATAGACAACAAAATTTCACAATATACTTATTTTTAATTGTGATAAATTTCAACTTACTATTTTATTTTGGATTGATGACGATTGCTTGATAGAGTTGGTACAACTTGAATTTTGTGGTTTAAGGCAAAAATTTTAGAACCTCATTTTTTTTATTTAAATATTTATGAGTCTTGTAATAAGTCAAAAAGACTACCCATTTGTTACGAGTAAAAGCAATATTATCTATGGTAAAGATGATTGGTTGTAGATATATATATTTTGAGATAGACTCAAAAGAGGGAGAGAAAACCTTGATGAAAAGATTAAAAAAAAACAAAAAAAATTATTTGTTGGTGCATAAGGAAGAAAGTCCGGCAAGTTAAACATACAAAGAGAGTGCAAAAAGAGATATAGGAGCCCCTTCTTATTTATCATTACACATGGATTACTTTTCCTAAAATAAATAAAGGTATTTATTACTTTAAATTCAAAGTACGCATACTTAAATTATATTAGAGTGAAATTTTTATTTTATATATAAAAAATAAAATAAAAGTACACGCTTTTTTGCACCATGCATATCCACATGAAATAGTACGTACAATTAAAAAAGTGTAATTGTCTTCATGTAAGGAAAGAGAGATTTTGCTAGGCCTTCTTACATTTGGAAGTCTTAATTGTCTAGTGTAATGGAACAACTGACCTTGGTGGGAGGGGGGAAATAGAGTTAAGGAAGATATCAATTTTTCGAATCTAGATCTTCTCTATTTCTTTCTCAAAAAAAAAAAGATCTTCTCTACTTCAAAGCAAATGAAGAGAGTTAACATTAAATTACTAGTTTACCCACACCGACCCCTAATAACATTAAATTTATAATTAAAACAAAAAAATTAAGAAAAAAAGTTAAAAATTAATACTACATTTTACTATGAAAAATGTTATATTTACAATATTTTTTTCACTTAAAATTTGTTGTGAAAAATATTACATTTACAATTTTTTTCACTTAAAATTTATTGTGAAAATGTTATGTGCATGCTATTTCTCTTTTACTATTTTGATATTATCATGAACATTAGAGCAAAGCCGTTAGAAGACGTGGTTTCCATAGGGAGAAGGGAAAGGGAAGGGTAAGGCAATGTCGTCACCTTTGGTCCTTCACCGACATTGTTGATAAGTTTCAGCCGGTTCTGCATGTGGCCGTGGTTCTATCTTCATTCTTCTACACAAACTTCAGCTCTTTTTGGATCATGTGTCGTCAGACTCAGCTCCCACAGCTTGTTGGTTTTTGAATTAGCCCCACCAAATTTTGCGATCCACCTTTCTCCATTTTTTTACGTCACACTTCCATGTATTTTACTCTCTTTTTTTGCTTCCTGTCTATAAGTTCCAAGGTTTTGCTTCATTTGGATTTGACCATTTAAAACCAGAAGATTTGGAAAAAATTAAAAAATTGTCAATATTAATTTTACAATATTTGATAACGTGAATTTGAAGATTTTACTCAAATAAAAATATTTATGATATTACAGATTTGAAATGACATTCTTTTTAATCATTTTAAATCGACAACTAATTATATTATGTTGCACCTGGCTTACAAACTGTCGAGGACGTTGCTCTGCCAGTCTTTTCTGGCTGTGAAATCGGATATGTGCAAGAATTTTGACATTAATTATGGTTATTGTGTGATTTGGTATTCTCACCACATGCAACTGAAGGTGTTCTAAGCAGCTGAGCCATGATGGGTTTCTGAAACTAGGTTCACGGGAGCAGTGGGAAAGAAATTAGAGTTGGAACTACTAATGTATCTTAATACAGGAACAACAATCACTGGGATAAAGAACTGTTAGAAGAGAAAATTAATGACTGTCCATAGAGAACAGAAAAGGACTTAGGGTAGCAGCAAGTAGTAGATGGAAGAGCCCACGTACTTAGGGTAGCAGCAAGTAGTTGATGGAAAAAGCCCACTCTTAGCTGCATTAGAGTAGACATCAATTTCTGCATTAAACTGGAATATCCAAGACCATAAATCCAACCTCAGATGAATCAAATATAGAGAGTACAGTACCTTTTTTTCTCATAGAACCGATCTTCCCGGTTCAGTCGGAACTTTGTGAGAGCTGCTTCGTTTTGGCTGGAAGGAAAAGAGTCCAGTCTTCTAGATCCATCATGAATAAGGTGACCACTTACTCTTCTAGTGAATTGTGCTCCCATACTGAAGCCATTAATATTATGTACTGCACTATTTCATAAACTACTTGTAGTTGTTTGACCAGCAGCACAGGAACCATGTCTAAGTTCCTTCACAGACCCCAAATCAATTTTCCTCATGCTCAGCTTGTTGAATGGAATTTTTTTTTTTTTTTTCCCCCTAGAATCCAGCCAACAGCCAACAAATTTTTTATTGAACTGAGCTAAGAAACATCATACAAAACTAGAGGAACAAACTCCTCAGGGGTATCTTCAAGCCAGACCAGCAAGTCTGCAGAATTTTTAGCCCCCCCTAGCCAAAGAGTGAGCAACAACGTTGCCATTTCTTTTTACATGAGAGAAAGAGAAGTAAGAGCTATGCTAGGGCCACATAAAGTGGCACAACTTGTGCCACAACTCACCCACATGGCAAGTTGTGAGTGATAGGGAGGAGACTCCACATGGACCCACCATCACCTCTCTACCACTTACAACTCGCCTGTGGCATAAGTTGTACCACTTTATGTGGCCCTAGCATAGCTCAAGAAGTAATGTAGTTCCACTGCCATCATCAGAATATCCTCAATCACATGACCATATGAAGAGACACCAGTAGCATTACTCTGTAGCTGCTGAATTATGACTTCTGCATCCCCCTCTAAAATGACTTCACTTAGCCAAGGAAATTCAACTGCTCTATGACAAGCTAGAGCCTCAACTTCAGCCATCATCTGTGGAAGTGGAATACACATTGAAGGGCACCAATTATTTCACCCTAGTCACAAATAACCACCCCAATTCCAGTAGCATGAAGCTCACGAAATTCTTTAACAGAACATTAGTATGTTTAAGCATGTTTTAGACTAGAGAGCTGACATCTAATAAAATACAATAATTCATTAAGATATATTTACATTATTAGTTGCTTTTTTAAGAGTTTGTGAACTCTCAAATCCTCTATTCAGCCTTATCACCTAATCTTTCTTTTTTTGATAGGTAACCTTATCAGTTATCACCTAATCTTGAATATCCTTCCAACAATCTTTGATAGAATCCCATTTTAACATTGCAGTAATTAACAGTTCATCATTGCAGTAATTAGCTTGTCAGAATTTCCCTTCGTTAATATTAATTATAGGGGAGAAATTATTATTATTTTTTTTAATGTTGAAAAAGGGAGATAGCACAACAAGATAATATGATGGACCTCCATTTTCACTCTCTTACTTATCCAACTGAGCACACCCTTTTCCATATTGCTATTGCTCAAATTTGACGTACTACTACATTCTATCTGTAAATGACCCTGCATATTTTGCATACATGCACTCTCAGCTTCCTAGTAAGGTGTCGTACAAGAGCTCCAGACAAGAGGTGGCAAAACATGCATTCTCTGTGTGAAACTTCATGAAGCCAACCTAGAATGGAAAAAAGAAACTTTTCTCTCTAGAAGTGGCCTTACTCTATTCCATGGATCCTGGATACTCTATTCTAACAATTTCTTTATTTTCATGTCAATTGTACAATCCGTGAGAGTTTACAAATAAAAGGAAATGGGAAACATTTGATAGTTAGCAAGTCGGAATGGAAATTCTTAATACTTTCTTTGGTTGTAAAATACAGAAAGGAGACTAACATCTGAAAAAGTGATAGATGCTAGCATAATGTGTATATTCATCAACTGAAAACAATAATTCCCTCACAAGGCACAGCATACATATTACAAGGCTTTATTTATTTTTATTTTTTAAGATATGTACAACATGAAAAGGTACTTACTTGAGCATGACTCCCTTTCTCACTGCATTTAACATTTTTCTGCATAGAAGCTACACAATCATTTGAATGATTTCTTGCCGCATTATTTTGAGAAGTGTCTTCAACTTTTTGATGTGGAGCAATTAATTTCTGACGAACATGTCCATCAGTCAGCTGTAATAAAGATATTTAAAAAAATGGTTGAGTTCACATGTTGATTTGTATGCCACAACAAAACAAAGAAACATAACAAATCCAAAAAAGTTGAGCATAGTTAAAGGATAGAAACATACAGTTTGCCTTCTCCATACATGCTCCATGACTAAAGTAAGAAGTGCAAATCTGAATATTGATGGAAGCTCCACTTCAGTCAATTCAAGATCAATGTTATGAGGTCTACCCTTCAATGTCTCCCATGCCTTTAATGCATCAGAAACTGCTGCAACTGTTTGATAAATAGAGTTTATGCTAAATTACAAAACTGAGATTTGTTGAAAGTGAAGATCTTTTTTTTTTTTATATGTAAAAAGTGAAGATCTCATATCTTCAACAAACTTGCTTGAGTATAAGCATACAAAATAAATTTTGGAGTTCCACAGAAATTAGCAATCAAAGCGAGATGTGCATTTCACAGGGAAAGAGGAACTGCAAATGACTGGAGCAAATTTTTTAATTCCAAGTAAGCAGGCTTACAGAAGCCTTGGTGACAGGTAAATGTATTTGATGAACAAAAGCCAATTTGTGCAGAATTGAAAAAGAAATTAAACAAATAAGGCATATACATAACGACAAATTTTATCCTCTGCCATATGTAACACAGACACCTATGTGGGGTGCACTGATTTATAACCACAAAATGTGCATATAAGTTTGCTAAGTAATTGAGGAACTGGCTAGCCTTTCCCAAACAGGAAGGAGACTGGCTCAATCCTTAATCATTACTAGTCACACTCAGCCATCAGCAGAGTCATCACTCAAACAGAATAAAGACTAACCATCTACTTCAGCTACAAAATCACCACAATTATCCAGCCTCTCAATTCTTCAGAAATATTATTTGGGCGTAAAATTTCCTTTAAAAAAGGCAAACTGCACCTCCCTTAAATATGGCACAGTTGCAATGTCCTAAATTTCACAACCAAGCAATGTCTCCCTGATTTATTGGTAATAAGCACTTTGGCCCCATGGCCTTAGGATTCCATCAAAATAACCAAAAATTCAAAAAAAAAAATTTATTTTCTAAAAATTGACTTCTCCATTGAATTTGATTGAAATTATAACATAAGGCAAAGTGCTTATTATCAATAAATTAGGAATGACATTGCTCAGTTTTGAAGTTTAGGACCAGACCATATTAAGCAGGGAAAGGTGCAATTAATCCCCCCCCATCCAAAAAATATACAAATAAATCCACTGAGTTAACATAGATTTTTTTTTTTTTTTTTTTCTGTCTTTCATGTTAAAAAAAAAAAAAAAAAAAGCCAAAAACAAATTGCCAGCAGCAATGAGCTATCAAACAAAAATAAATGCGAGAGGGAGTAAAAGAACTGACCTTCGTAGCTGCATTTCCAGAGAAGTGCAGGGATAATCTGTCGAGTGGAATCATCAGCTTTGATGAGCAGAACCCTATGTGCGATCCTCCACAGAAACCTCTCCCAAGGCCCATCCTTCTTCTGCATCTCTCCCTCCTCTTTCTCCATCTCCACGTCCTCCTCACCACTCACTAATTAACATTAATCTTCCCTCTTTGGATATATATATATATAGCTTCTTCTACGCTGCTATTCTTCACTCCATTTTCTCTACAATGGGGCTCCACACTACTGCAGCCTTGAAAAAGAAGAGCCCAAAGGCATACCTAAATAATTCATTGGCAACCTCCCAATTTTACAACTGAGAATATCAGCCAACTCCTCCAATCCCCCAACATCTCCTACCAGGACTACTTCACTTTTATTCAAAATTATATAATATAACAGAAAACTCATTTATGTCTGTGAACTACATTCTGGAGCAGATAGTATGCTCAAACATTGAAATTGCCATAAGTAGTGTATAATCAAACACACAAAAGATATATTTTCATAATCATTACTAGTCCCAGTAATCAAGAGATCATTCTAAGACATGATAATCCACAAAGATTGATCAAGCTATGATTGTTGGCTGAAATTCACTCAACTAAACCAACCATTACCTCCAGAAGAACACTACGCATTGGCATTACTAATGCATAGTTGAAATACAACAAAACCTTTATCTTTTTGGGGAAAAGGAAATAACATTAAACAACAAAACTTTAATCGTATACAAACTTTGTCATTTGGTACACATAAGGAAACTTACCTATTCTGGCTAAATGTCTCAACTGAAACAGGTGCTCCAAATCATCCGATTTCTTTAACAGAAGAAACTTCAATCAAGCGTGTATGCAGCAGGGCAAAACTCCAGTCAGGGCTTGGTCCTTTCCACACTTGCTCTAACTACTAGTGCTCTACCAAAGAACTCCTACAAGTGAGATCAAGTAAGTAAAAGAGACACAAAATGAAATAAAGAAAAAATAAGTTTCAGACTTTCAGCAGTGGTGGAAATAGACTCACTGTTCCATTTAAAGATAAGGCTGCATCACGTTCTGCAGCTGAAGAAAAGGAGAGAAACCCATAACAACGGGTTGTTCGTGCTTTTTGATCATGCAACACTTTTGCACTAACCAAAGTTCCAAACTGGCTAAAATGATTCCTCAAATCTTCAGGTTTAACAGCCCGAGGAAGATTTCCCACATATAGCTTGTAAGGACTTTCATATACTATCTGTTTCTTGGGCGTGGAATTCAACACCTCAGGATTCCTCATCCTAGGACTCATATCAACCGAAAATTTAACCCGCATTTCTCTGCCACCAACATCCTTCAAATAAAAAGAGTAAACAATTTCAGGCAAAAATACAAAAGACTCAAAGAGATTAAACATAGAGGGTAACTAGCTTCACACTGACAGATGCATCTAATCCGGCAATTGCAACTTTTGCAGCGTTTATTGAACTCATTGTAACATAACCACATCCCCGACTTTCACCCGTCACAGCATTCCGTGAAATCTGCAACCAAATTACCAAAACATAAATAAGCCAACTACATTTCCATGCCAAACTAGTTCCCTAAAAACAATTTCGTAAAAATACACCAAGTTTGATTAATTCTCTAAGTCATCAAGTTGTATTTTTGCCAAATTTTTTGTTAAATATCACAATAAGCATTTTAACATCTCTAATTTGTTCAATAATTCATCAACAATGATATTTTGCTTTGAATTTCACTTCAACTAGTAAAGCATTACTAAGAAAGTTTTGGCTGAATTTTTTTGACATAATTAAATTTTAGACTAGAGCTTACCTCAACAGCTAGCACTGTTCCGAAAGGGTTGAAAATGTCAAGCAACTCGGCAATGTCACAACTCCTCGGGAGATTACACACGTAAAGCTCACAAGGTCTTGAGCTTGATTGCGATTGCTTCCATCCCTGCACCAATACGCCGTCGTGTAGGGAGTTCACGATATTTTCCTCGCTTCCTGGTTTCTCTTCACCCACAACTGACAAGACCGTTGAAGCCCTAGCTTTGCTCGTAGGCCTCACCGAGACTGAGTAAGACCAAGACAGCCTTGGGTGGCAAAACTCGTTCGACCACGAAACGAACCGTTTTGCTGTAGCTCCAGCTCTGTTGTTCTGAACTAAACACGTAGACAAAGGCGTTAAACTAAACCAAGTGGAAGTGCTCGCCATTGCCATACGCAGCTCCCCTTTCTCACTGTGTATGCGAGTAATGCTATCGCTAGCCTACTTTTCGGTCCGGGCGGAGAGAAGGAGAGAGTTTTTAGGGATTTTTTTTTTTTTTTTTTGAGAGACTTTCATCCTGTAGCGGCGGCTCTTAATAATTACTCTTTATTATCAGATCAAGATATCAATCAGTTTTTTGTGTAAGCGGGGATTGAACCTCAGATTTCTTATACAACCATCAGAGACTTTACCAATTGAACTAACTGACACCCACAGTTTTTAGGGATTTTTAAAAATTGAGTCCGGATTATAAAAATGAAATGTTTTTTTTTAAGAGTTTTTGGACCGCTACGATGATAGCCCTTTATTATTATCGATTTTTTGCGTGGATAGAGATTAAAGTGTTTTGACTTTAATATTTTCTAAAAAATGTGTAATTTTTTGAAGCATATTTTCTATAGCAATATGTCTGTTTAGTTTTTTTTTTTTTTTTGAAAAAAAGTCAGTTTAGTTGAGAAAATGAAAAAGTAAAAGAATAGAAAAAATTTAATTTTTCTCATGTGTGTTTCATTGGAATGATAGAATAGTGGAAGAATGAAAGACTCTTTTATTTGGTTGAGGAAAAAATAAGGTGGATAGAAAATGTAGTTTATGTAAATCTATTCTTATAATCTTATTACATAATATGTATGAAATAATTTATTTTATACTCATTAAATAATTAAAATACTACTTATTATCAATTAAAATTATTAAAATAACATTTATAAAAAATTTACACATTATTATATTATATTATATATAAGAAAAAAAGAAAACAATTAAACACAAAAAAAAAAAAAAAGCAAGCGTGGTGACCTTGGTGAGGCATAGCTACTCTACTATTTAAATTGCAATGAGATAAAATTGTTTTCCAAAAAAATTTAGTAGAAAACAATCTCTAGAAAATAATTCATACTTTTTATATCAACAAAAAATAGTTTTTCATTAACTCATTTTTTATAATGCTACCTGTAGGGTAGAAATTTGATGGGCTACGCAATAACTTCCCGTATTATGAGCCCAACAAATTCCCAACAATGAATTTGTAGAGAATGGGTTAAACAGCTGGGCAGGATATGGATTTAATAACGGTTCATGCAAGCGAAACAAAACAAAAAAAGCACTCAGGCGATAATTCAATGAAAGTATCTCTGATCCGAAGAGGTCTTGCCTTTTTTCACTTAGTAAAAAATAATAATCCCCACCATCTATGTTAGACATGTTTCTTTATATATACACCTTTTTCCCTCATCCTCACCGCACACTTGTCCTTCATCTAAGCGTCCACTCGAGTATTAGTCACATCAGGAGTTTGCTTTAATCTGCAGTGAGTGGTAGTGGCTGAGGTTTCACTGTTCAGGTGTCTTCTCCACATAAATGCGGCCAGAAAAGTTGTTGCAGTGCATTAAATGCGGTGATGGCAGCTTTATTTGTAAGATATTTCAGGATATCTCCGTGCTTAGGAATGCCCAGCACTCCCCTCTGAGGAATCTTCTACTTGATCAAGTTCTTTGGAGGTCTGACAAGCGGAATTTCTTCGGACATGCCAGGTTGTCTTCGGACGCAATAATAATCCTTCCTTGGTTGAATTTCTGCCAGGACGGCAAAGCATTGATCCTTTCCACCTCTTCGGATAGAAAGTTATATTCAAACTGGGCCACAGGCCCAACATATGACGTTGGGCTTTCTCACACACACTACCAAATACTAAAAAACGCAAAAAATTATCTTCACACGTGGTTTTCCATCAAAACAAATAAAGCATAAGTCCTCCCATTTCTAAACAAATGAAAGACATTTGGCAACTAATAAATCTACAGGTCAAAAACATGCCACTTCAAAATATAAATTATTTCTCTCTTTCCCAAATCCAACCCCTTCATCAACCTCCTTGGCAAACCCACACCAAAGACATGGAGTTAGAGATGGCAATTTCTCCCCACCCTGCCCTAACCCACTTCGCCCCACTAGGGTTTTTCTCGTCCCATAAAGGTGTTGGGGCGAGATGGGGCAAGATATTTTCCCCGCATCTCAAGGTGGAGCGAGGATTGGTTTAGGCCTTTTAGCCTCACCCAATTCTATTAATATTTAAATACTAAATTTGTATTACTAAGTATTTAAATGCGTGAATATTAGACTTTTTGTTTTATTGTGATATTATCTTGTTAAACACTTTAAATAATATTATTCAGTTCTTACTAAAAATTAGTTTAATATCATGTAATAAGTTTAATTGTAATTTTAAGTTTATTTATATTAATGAAACATGTTTAAAGAAAATTGTAATAAATATGCAGTGCTGAGAGAGAAATGCAAAGAATAAAAAGAAGAAAAGTATGCTATAAGGTGAGAAATAAATTGTGTTTGACGTGGTATTTTTCTAACTTTTAGATTTATTGGATGCCAAGTGTCTTTCATCCGTTTTTAAAATAGGAGGAAATGGGAGGATTTATTAGACATGGGAAAATGAGTCAAAATTTGTTGACTCGACCTGACCTAAACTTGATTTTTTTTATCCGAATAAAAAAATGGCCAACTTACAATCTACCCCCCCCCCCCCTTTTTTTGGGGCTAACCTGTGACCCAACTAATTTTTTAAAACTTTTTTCCCTAAAAAATATTTAGACTACATGCCAAGGTATTATGTGCATATACATACAGACAAAAAGCACTGCACTAACACTATCTAGTCATTTAGTAGCCACCAGTGGCAGTGGTCATGCTCCCATTTATTTATTTATTTATTTTAAAAAAAGGAGTTAATTAAAAGGAAAAAGTATCTACAACTACACGTCTACACTACTAAACATCTAACACTAAGTTAAATACTAAGTAGTAGAGTTAAATACTAAGACTAAGTTACTAACACTAAGTCTAATTAGTACAAAACTAGACTAAAGTATAAAAAATTAAAAGTCTATAAAGTCTATATCATTAATGAACTTTGAATCTGAAGTATGTAAACTTAAAATATATACTATTTTGTCCTCCTTAGAATCTCTCTCAAGTTGTAAATTTGTAATTATAAACATTCTGGTTGTAAGTTATTAACATAAAAATTATGTTATCATGACTGTAAAGAATTTTAGTCATGCTTAAAACTATCAAAATTGAAAGGATATGTTTTTTGGTTTGTTTGTGTAAGGGCACAATTTGATCCACAACCCAAAAATGACTTGGACAATGGCCCAATAAGCCCACCACAATAGATTTGTTAGAGAGTGGGTTAGATATTGAACGCTCAATAAGTCAAAGGTTAATCACAATGAGCTAGGGAGCAAATGAAATAACTAAGGCAACAAGTTTAAAAGGAAAAATACTCATCGGTCAAGCCCGAGGAAGGTCTATTTTTTTATATGTATGTCTTTCTCACTTATACAAATGTTTCAGTTCTTGGTTACAAAGTTCTCTCTTTTCCTCTTTTTTTTTGTCCTTTTCCCATATGGATCTTCCTTTTCCTTTTATATATAAACACAAATCATCTTAATCTTACACTTGGAGGGCTAAGATTGCATTCCTAGGACTTTTGTCTCACCCAAAACATACTAGTAAGCTTTTACCCTACAATTTTAGCTGTGCCACCACTGTTCATGGTCATTTCCTCATTAATGCGGCTAGGGGAGTATTTTTCTTGTATTTAATGCGGAGGGGATGGCTTCTACACCCTTCTTCCTTCATCCTTCTCATGTTCCGTGCCAAGTTTGTCTTCTTTCCTTTTTGATGTTTTAACTTCATGCGCCTCACACGGCTAGTGCTCGTCCCCGAGGTCCAAGGTTTATCCTCGAAAATAACCTTGGCTACCCGTTTAAATCAAACCCGAGATCCTCGTCCTTACAATAGCCCCCCAGAACCTCATTTTTCACTCCCGACCAAGAAAAGTGAGGTTTTGGCCAACAGAAGTTATTGACAAGGGTACATTCGTAAATAGGTTCCCACGCGAGCACGTCTTTTTAACTAATTGCGATCCGCTCTTGCCGCGTCGAAATCCCCAACTCCGTAATAAATGCAACTAGCGACCTGCTATTCCCTACGTTCTACAGTGAGATCATGATCGAACAGCCCAGAATTCATCATCAGAAGGGGCAGGAAGATTACCGCTCCTTTTTTCCCAACCTATATATATAGAAACGTAAGGCCCTCACCTCCATTTCGCCTCTCTAGAAGCAGAAAAGAACATAAATACACTCCTCACACTTAATGATCTCGTTTGAGGAGTCCTTCTTCCCTGAATTCGTGAGTGTGCATTTTTGTTAACAAGAGTTCTTCCCTTATTCTTTCATACTAGTAGATTTTTTTTTTCTTTTTCCCAAATGGGTAGATTTTTTAGTTTGGTTAACACTCCCGAGCACCGAGAGGATTTTAAGAGATATTATAGGATTACTAGTAATGTGTCAATACAGCATTGCAATCCAGGTGAGTGGCACGAGAAGAGGCTTACTGGTGCCGTTGTAATTCCCATGATTGCTTTCATTGAAGGGGGTATGAGGATTCCTATGGGTAGAGTCACTAGGGATTTTTTAAACCTTTTTAGGCTGTGCCCCACCCAATGTGTTCCAAACATATTCAGAATACTAGGTTGTGTAGATGCACTAAAAGAAAAGTTGGGTATATGTCTTACCCATCATGACGTAAACTGGGTGTACAGTTGCTAGAAAGGTGTCGATGGACGATATTACTTAAAAATTACGGTTCCTGTCGTTAGGCTAATATCTTGTCTCCCCGAGACGAACAAAGGCATGGACGAGGACTTTCTCATCGGTTCAGGGGAGTGGCACGACGAACTCCATTGTCCTACTAAGGATGGAACTCCAGGTGGGATGGCTTAGGGACCCTCAAAAAATAAATCTATTTTAGCTTAGGAAATTATAAAAGCTGTTTATTCACCTACCATTTCATTGTTTTACCTTTGTGTGTGTATATTTTTCTTTTACTTGCTAAGATTTGGGCTTGTCCGACCTGTAAACTAACGTGAACTCTTAACTGTTCTTCCTTAGAGAAAAAAGCCACTACTAAGAGACGAAGCTTGGTGAACTTCAATCTACTGAATCGAGTTTTACGATCCGAGATCTTCCTACATCGGGATAATCAGCTCCAAGTAGTTCACGTGATCGTAGGCTTCAGACCCATATCCAATCGCTTCCAAGTGTCCAAGCACGTCATTAAGGCCCGAGACTCTCGCCTTGTCCTAGTTGACATGGCCATCGAGGGATTTATAGGCAAGCCTCCTCTAAAGGGAACACAAGTAGTCGAGCTTCCCACTTTCAAGGATCCTCAACCCACCGTAGAGGATATTACATCCTTGAATAAAGAAGTTGAGATAGAAATTGAGGACAATTCTTTAGGGGACGATACTGAAGATCCTGTCCGAGACAAGGATTTCGAGATCTTCTACCGTGCAAACGAGTCCAAGAAGGAAGGACTCAACCCCCATCTAACTGCAACCTCAGTTAGCGAAGTGCCTAAAGGGATGGTGATAGAGAAAAAATTACCAGACCTACTCTCTCTGTTGGAGTCCCACGCTGGGACTGCAACTCCCGAGGTCCCAATGGTTCCTAGGCCTCCAACTCCAATACCTCTTGCCCCTGTATAGACCGAGGCAGTTGACAAAAAATGTAAAAGGGATAAGAAAGGGGGCAAAGGACCTATTGAAGAGGGTGAAGTCCAAGAGGAAGCCCCTCCCGAGCCTACCAAAGTGGCAAAAGTGACCTGAGCTTAACAAAGAAAGGGTGTGCAAAGCTCGGACACTGATTTTGAGTGAAGATCTCAGGTTCTGAACTGGAACCCGGTCATTGAGTTGGATGGTTCGCCTCTCCGAGAGGATGCTTCCGTTCGCAATTTTGATGGCAGAAAAGCAGGCTATGTGGCCAACGCTATGGAACAAGCTCTCCTTCTACCAAAAGACATGGATGAGCTGCATAACCTAAAGAAGCATGAGCTCTTCTTATCCATGAAGAGGGACTTAGCCCTGGTAAGGTTTCTTTACACTCATTTTTTTTTTTTACTTTAAAATCCCTTTTACGCATGCTTTCCCACTAACTTTTCTCTTAATTATTCACACACAGACTACTTAAGCAACACATGTAGCAGAAGAATGGGTCAACCAGGCCTTCCGTAACTTGAAAAAAGAGGAGTCCAAGCGCTATTCTATGCAGAAGTCTTAGGCTTTAATAGATAAAAAGCTAAAGGAGACTCTCCTCAAGCTAGCTGAATGTGATAAGGCTAGAAAGAGTGTTGAACCTTCGATAGAAAGCTCGAAGAGGCAAGCTTGGGAGCAGCTCTTACATTTGAGGGAGGCAAAGAACCAGCTCACCATTGCTCAAACTACCATTTTCGAGCTAAAGAAGGAGCTCAACCAGAAGGATAGAGAAATGGAAAAGGTCGAGCAAACTACATACGACCAAAGGCAGAAAAAGACTAAAGTCCACCTCAAATCTCAACTCCCAGTCGTATGTCATAGCTTTTACCTCTAGACATGGATTAAGGCCCTAAATGCTGCTGGAGTAGACCTCAATTCCAAGCTGAGGAATCCAAAGAAAGCCTTCTACCCTCCAACAATCATGGCACGTCCAGTTAGTTAGTCTCCTGCTAGTACCTTCGCTCCAACTCCGACAAGCTCTACGACAAACCCCCAGCCAAAATCTAGCACCACTGCTCCTGCCCAATCCAAACTAACCGAATAGCAGCCAAGCACTATTGCTCCTGCCAAACCCAAGCAAGCCAAGCCAGTTGTCTCTAAGCCCAGTGCAACTGCTCCTCAAATCACTGAGGTGGCAGCCCAGGCCCCTCAAACAGCAAGAGACTCCTTCACCACTGTTCCAACAACCACAGTGGCTCCTTCTACCCTAACTCCAATTGCTGAAGTACAACCCACTACAGAGATAGGGACACAGAAGACTCCTAAAGCCTAAGGAGTATGGCAATGAGACCTTGTACTACTTTTGTTTTTAAAGTAATTTTTTTTTAACAGAAGGCGTTTTGTCTTTACTTTCCTTCTTTGTTATATGTATCTTTTTGAACTTGGATCCATGGAAAACTCTTGCTTAAAGCTTTGTCGTTTTAACTTTGTACTTATTTTTTTTATAATTTAATCTTTGCTTACCATGCTCATATATAAGGAAGTATTTGTACCAAGGTTTTTATTTCCTGAGGTAGGGGACATAGAAATAGAACATAATCAAGGTTAGTTCGAATACCACAAACCTAATTTAAGTATTAATTTGCCCAAGGCAGGTGATCCAAGGAATTGAATGTAGCCAAGGTTTTGTTTAGCATAAAAATGACCTTAGTGTCAATTTAGCCAAGGCAGGTAATCCGAGGAGTTGAACCTAGCCAAGGTTCCGTTTAACATAAAAACGACCTTAGTGTTAATTTACCCGACGCAGGTAACCCCGAGAAGTTGAACCTAGCCAATGTTCTGTTTAACATAAAAAAACCTTAATGTTAATTTACCCAAGGCAGGAAACCCAAAGAGTTGAACCTAGCCAAGGTTCTGTTTAACATAAAACAATCTTAGTGTTAATTTACCCAATGTATGTGGTCCAAGAAACTAGAGATGTCCAAGGTTCTATTTAACACTTTGATGAATAACTGAAATAAAACATATAATGATTGAAATAGAAAATGGCATGACTACCTTTCATTAATAATAGTACCTTCGTAAATTATTTACATTCCATGGACGTGGTACAACATTTTCATCTAGATCTTCCAAAAAGTAGGCACCAATTCTAGCCACCAAGGTGATGTAATATGGCCCCTCCCAATTGGGCCCTAACTTTCTCGTGATGGGTTCTTCACAATACCCACTACTTTTCTCAACACTAAATCTCATGGGGCTAATGGCCTCGCCCTTACACTGGTATCATACCTCTATTTAAGCTTCTGCTAATAATACGCCAATTGATCCATGGCTACTTCCCTTCATTCATCAACCAGGTCTAAACTTTTCTCTAATAGCTGATCATTACCATCTAGGGTGAACAACCTTGTCCTTAATGTTGGAAACCCAAACTCCAAAGGGATTACAGCCTCGGACTCATAAGTCATTGAAAAGGGTGTTTCCCCTGTTGACTGACAATGAATGGTCTGATATGTCCAAAGGATGTGTGGTAGCTCTTCTACCCATCTACCCTTTACTTCATCTAACCTCTTTTTAAGCCCATTCACTATGACTTTATTAACTACTTTAGCTTGCCCATTTCCTTGCGGATATGCTGAAGTTGAATATCTGTTTCTAATGCCCAGTTCATAGTAATATCTCCTAAAAGCTTTACTGTCAAACTAGAGTCCATTGTCTGAGATGAGGGTGTGAGGAATCCCAAATCGAGTAACAATGTTCTTCCGAATGAACTTTTTTGCGTCTATATCCCTAATATTGGATAATGGTTTGGCCTCTACCCACTTCGTGAAGTAATTAGTTCCAACCATGAGCCACCTTCGGTTTCCCACAGCCTTAGGAAATGACCCTACAATGTCCAAGCCCCATTGAGCAAAAGGCCATGGACTAGACAAAGGATTGAGTACCCCCCTCCCAGGTTGATGAATATTCGGAGCAAACATCTGGCATTGATCACACTTTTTAACATACTCTTACGCCTCTTTTTGCATACTAGGCCACCAATATCCTTAGGTAAGAGCTCTATGTGATAACGATCTGCCCCCTGTATGACTTCCACATATCCCCTCGTGCAATTCTTCTAAAAGTGGCTCCACTACCTCGAGATGGACACAAAGCAAGTATGGTCCAGAGAAAAAGCGTTTATATAGCTTTTGCTCCTCGGGCAACCAAAAACGAGGAGCTTTCCTCTATATTTTTTCTGCCTCCCCCTTCTCGTTAGGCAAAACACCTTCTTTTAGAAATAAAACTAAGGGATCCATCCAACTAGGCCCGACCTTAATCTAGTGAACTTAGACTCTCTCCTTCTTCTCCTCGACAGGCCTATACAGATCCTCAACAAGTATGACCTGAGTTAAATACTGTCCAGAAGAGATTGCCAAAGAATCAGCATATGTATTTCTACTTCTCGGGATTTGTTATATGGTGAAAAACTCAAAACCTAACTGCAAATGCCAAGCTTGACTCAAATACCCCTACATTCTCACATCCTTGGCCTCCAACTCTCCCTTTACTTGTCCTACGATTAACCTTGAGTCTGAGAACACTTTAACAGCCTTTCCTCCCATCTTCTGAACCATAGCTATTCCTATTAGTAGAAACTCATATTCAGCTTTATTGTTTGTGGCTGAAAAGCCCAAAATCAAGGATTTTTCAATGGTAATCCTATCCGAGGACACTATTACCAGGCCCACCCCAGATACCTTTTAATTTGCCGTACCATCAACATGTAACTCCCAGGGTGAGGGTCCCTGTAGAGAAGTTGTCAAAACCTGCTTTCCCTTTCATACATGTTCCTCGACCTCTACCTCTACTAGAGACTCGGTAAACTCTACCACCAGATCCGCAAGAACCTGCCCTTTAACTGAGGTATGAGGCATGTACTTTATATCAAATTCTCCCAAGATCATCCCCTACTTAGCAATTCTCCTTGTATAGTCAGCTTTTCATAGCAACAACTGCAAAGGGAGTTGAGTTAAAACCACTATAGTATAGGCCTAGAAGTAGTGGAGGAGTTTTTACGTAGCATGCAGTGCCATGCACCACTGCTAAGATGGATTTCTCCAAAGGTAAGTAATGAACTTTAGTTTCGTGAAAGCGATTTGCTCACATAATAAACTAGCCATTTTCTACCCTCACTAATACCAGACTAACTAAATAGGAGGCCATAGCAATATAGGCAAAAAGGACCTCGTCTTCATCAAGCCTAGACATAATAGGTGGCCAAGAAAGGTATTCCTTCAATTGCTGAAAAGCGAGGGCACATTCTTCATTCCACTCAAACCATTTCCACTTGTGCAAGAGTTGGAAAAATGCCCTACATCTATCTGCAGATCGAGAAATAAATCTGTTCAAGGCTGTGGTCATTCCAGTTAACTTTTGCACTTCTTTGGGATTCCAAGGAGGCTGTAAATCATTGATTGCTTTAATCTGATCAGGATTAACTTCAATCGCACGATGGGTGACCATATAGCCCAAAAATTTACCCGAGCCGACACCAAAGGAACATTTAGAAGCATTAAGGCGCAATTTATGTTTTCTCAACACTTCAAAGACACTTTTGAGGTCACCTATATGCTCGGCCACTACCTTACTCTTTACCACCATATCATCAATGTAGACCTCAATATTCTTGCCAAGTTGAGAATCAAACATTCTAGTCATCATTCTCTAGTAGGTAGACCCTGCATTCTTCAATCCAAAAGGCATTACCTTATAATGATAATTCCCCGTGAGCATTACAAAAGAAGTCTTTTCCTGGTCAGCCAAAGCTAATGGTATCTAATGGTACCCCTAAAAGACATCTAATAAACCCATCTAAGGATGACCAACCATTGCGTCCACTAACTGGTCTATTCGAAATATTGGGAAGGGATCCTTGGGGCAAGCCTTGTTTAAGTCCGTGAAATCTACACATACTCGCCACTTCCCATTCTTATTCCTCACCACCACCGTGTTAGCCAACCACTCTAGGTAAAAAAACTTCTTTTATTGCTCCTGCCTACTTAAGCTTTACCACCTCTTCTTTAATAGCCTCAAAATGTTCCTTAGAAGAGCGCCAAGGTGGTTATTTCCTTGGGGTGACAGATGGATTGACATTCAAATGATGACAAATGAAATTCGGGTCCACCCTAGGAGCTTTGTAAGCACTCCAAGCAAACACATCAACATTTTTTCAAGAGAAAGCTAACAATTCCTCTTTCTCCCGAGGTGGCAATTGGACTCAAATTTGGAAGTACTTTTCATGATTAGTGTCTATTATGACCCTCTCCAACTCCTCGCATTTCACTCCTTCATTCGTGGTATCCTCCGATGACACTTCCACTTCCATTAACTGCTACGAAGCCTCTTCAGTGATTCCCAAGGTTTTATCCTCGGACTGGTGTCTAAAAGTAGCAACCAAGCACTGCCTTGCCATGACCTGGCTTCCGACCAGCTCTTCAACATAGTTCCAAAGGGATACTTCACTTTTAAGTGCAAAGATGAGGAAACAGCTCACATAGTATGAAGCCATGGCCTTGCTAAGATGGTAGTATATGGTGAATAAGCATCCACCACAATAAAGTTCACATCCACCACCTCTGACCCCACTTGAACAGGCAGCTTGATCAATCCCTTTGGTATAATAGTCTTTCCATTAAACCCAACTAGAAGGGAGTCTTAGCTAACTAAATTCTCAGGTTTTAAATTAAGTCCCTTGTATAAATTAAGATACATAATCTCTACACCACTACCCTGATCCACCAAGACCCTCCTTATATCATACCCTCCTATACGAAGAGTAACCACTAAGAAGTCATCATGTGGTTGAACCGTTCCCACCTTCTCATCATCGGAAAAACTCAAGATTGGTCAGGCTTCATTCTTTCTACACTTAAACTTAGGGACCGCGTCCTCGGCACCTGGTCAGGCTATGAACATTACTCCATGAGAACACACTCCAATCCGGCCCGGGACTGCTAGAATAACACTTATGGTTCCCAGTGGTGGTGTCAAGGAAGATTTCCTTTTGTACATAGTCTCAGTCTTATTCCCCTGTCCTGGAGGTTGGTGCAAAAACTGTCCTAATTTCCCAACCTTTACCAATTGCCCAAGATAGTCACGCAAAGTCTAGTAATCTTCTATAGTGTGTCCCTGGTCCTGGTGATATTGACAATAAAGAACTTGATTCCGCCTTATGGGGTCACCCTCAATTTTGTTTGGCCACTTGAAGTATGGCTTGACCTTTATCTTCTTAAGAATTTGGTGCATAGGCTCTTTGAATATTGTGCAAACCACCTAAGCAACAGGAAGGCCAGTGTGTCTAGAAAAGTCTCTCCAAGGTCGGTTGTTATTGTACCTCTCAGACCTAAAGTCTCTTCGGTCATGGGGAATTACTTTGGCCTTTTCCTTGCCCTACTACTGATTGTCCTCGACCCGTTTGTGTTTATCAATCCGATCCATGCGCTAACGCATATTTTGCGATGGTTTCTTCGTCAAAGACTTCCTTAATTCGTGCTTAGCAGGAAGGCCAACCTTAAAGGTTCTTGAAGCCACATCCTCAAAGTCTCCATCTTTTTATTAAACATTTCCTAATATCTATTAGAATAAGTCATTAAAGTCTCCCCCTTTGCCATTGTCATTAACAGTAAGGAATCCAAAGGACAAGGGACTCTGCTGCATGTAACAAATCGAGCCCCAAAGGCCCTAGTAAGCTCTCGAAAGGAGTTGATGGAGCCCTCTTCCAATCCATCAAACCATCTCATTGCCACAAGCCCCAAACTGGATGTGAATACTTTGCATATCAGGGCCTCATTCCTCAAATGAACAACCATTCTCTGGTTAAAATGATTGACATGCTCCATCGAGTCCATCCTACCATTATACATGGTAAACATTGGCTGCGTGAACCGCTGAGGAAGCTTTGCCCTCTCAATCCCCCGTGCAAACGGTTATTTTCAGATTTGACATAAAGCCTTGATCATAGCATCATTTCCTAAGCCCTTATAGGTCGGGCTTCTATTCCTTTGCTTATGATGACGCTCCTCATTATAGGAGAAAGACTCGCTATAAGGGGTCCTAGATCTAGGTCTATAACTGTCATCATCATTAGATGGAGCTTTGCTTTCAACGTAACCTTCTACGTAAATGGTCTATCTCCAGTTGCAAGTTTCTAGTATCCTCCTCATGAGACACATGGCTCCCACTTCTAGAATGACTCATACCGATATGAATTGTGTGCACACTAACTTCACGATCTCTCCTTTGCTCAAGATTAAGAAAATGATCTTAACGCTGCGATCCACAAATTCCTCTTGGTTTGGCCCTAAGCTCACCATGGTTGAACTAATTCAAGTCTATTTAATATTCCCACAGACAGCACCAATTGTAAGGGCACAATTTGATCCACGGCCCAAAAATGACTCGGACAATGGCCCAATAAGCCCACCACGATAGATTTGTTAAAGATTAGGTTAGATATTGAACATTTAACAAGTCAAAGGTTAATCAAAATGAGATAGGGAGCAAATGAAATAACTAAGGCAACAAGTTTAAGAGGAAAAATACTCATCGGCCAAGCCTGAGGAAGGTCTATTTTTATATATGTATGTCTTTCTCACTTATAAAAATGTTTCAGTTCTTGGTTACAAAGTTCTCTCTTTTCCTCTTTTATTTTGTCCTTTTCCCATATGGATCTTCCTTTTCCTTTTATATCTAAACATAAATCATCTTAATCTTACACTTGGAGGGCTGAGATCGCATTCCTAGGACTTCTGTCTTATCCAGAACATACTAGTAAGCTTTTACCCTGCAATTTTAGCTGTGCCACCACTGTTCATGGTCATTTCCTCATTAATGTAGCCAGGGGAGTGGTTGTCTTGTATTTAATGCGGAGGATACACATGAAGGGTAAAAATAAACTGTGAGGACGAGGATCCCAAGTTTGATTTAAATGGGCAGCCAAGGTTATTTCAGAGGATACACCTCGAACCTTGAAGACGAGCACTAGCCGTGTGAGGCGCATGAAGTTAAAACATCAAAAAGGAAAGAAGGCAGACTTGGCATGGAACACGAGAAGGATGAAGGAAGAATGGTGTAGAAGCCAGTCTACCCTATGTACTTGAGCCCTCTAAGCTCCTACTACTAACGGACTTCTTTGAGTCTTCTCTTCTCTAACTTTCTGGATCCCACATTTCAACCTGATTGCATCCACCAATGAATGGCTCATTCCAATACTTCCCAACAGCACCAAAATCTTACTTTACACTCAGAATTGGTGTGGTAAGTGTTTGGGCTAGTAACCTTTCAAAGATCTAGAGATTGAGAGGTAGGAGTTGAGGAAAATCACAAAGAAATGTGTAGATGATTGTAGGTAAAACAATCTCTAACTCTCAAGTGTTTTTTCTAAGGTTTTCTCTCTGAAAAGCACTCCTTACACTTTGTGGGTAAATAGAGTATATATAGTGTGGGTAAATATCAAATTGGCTGAGTTCAATTGCCCACTGGACCATTCTCCCAGCTACCTCAGGTTTGTTCATGGACTTTTTAATTGGTTAGTCCATCATCACCAGGATAGGATTTGCCTGAAAATACTGTTTCAGTTTGCGTGAGGCTACTATTAATGTGAATACAATCTTTTCAATCCTTGGATACTTGGCCTCAGCACCTTGGAAAGCTTGGCTGACGTAGTAAACTAGGAGCTGTTTCTTGCCTTTTTCTCGAATCAAGGCTGCACTCACGGCTGTGGCTAATACAGCCAAGTAAAAATATAGGTTTTCCCCTTCCTTGGACGGACTTAAGAAGGGTGGATTACTCAGGTACCATTTGAGTTCCTGAAATGCTGCTTAATATTCGTCGGTTCAGGTGAAAGCCTACCTCAAAATCTTGAAGAAGGGCAAGCATTTGTCCGTCACTCTAGAAACGAACCTATTGGGAGCTGCAATCCTTCCTATGAGCTTTTAGACTTCCTTAACGGTCTTGGGTGATGCCATGTTGATTATGGCTTGCACCTTTTTTGGGTTTGCTTCTATTCCTCTCTGGGACACCATGAATCCTAAGAATTTTCCTGAAGCTACACCAAAAACACACTTACTAGGACTCAGCTTCATCTGGTATTGTTTGAAGGTGGTGAACGTCTCCTTCAAGTCGTCCAGATGGGCAAGTTCTTCCTTACTCTTGACAAGCATATCATCCACGTAGACTTCCATATTCCTGCCAATCTGTTTGCTAAACATTTTATTCACTAACCTCTGATAAGTAGCTCCTGCATTCTTTAATCCAAAGGGCATTACCTTATAGTAATAGAGCCCTTGGCTTGTGATGAAAGCAGTTTTCTCCTGATCTTCTTCAGTCATTTTTATCTGGTTGTATCCTGAGAAAGCGTCTATGAACGACAGCAGCTTATATCCAGCTGTAGAATCCACAAGCTGGCCTATCCTCAGTAGAGGGAAACTATCCTTCGGGCACGCCTTGTTCAAGTTCGTGAAGTCCACACACATTCTCCACTTCCCATTTGCTTTCTTCACTAGAATGACGTTTGCGAGCCAATCAGGATAGTACACTTCCTGGATGAAGCTTGCCATCAACAGTTTGTTAACCTCATCTGTAACCGCTTGGTCTCGTTCTAGGGCAAAGACTCTCCGTCTTTGCTGGATAGGCTTTCTTTACGGGTCCACATTCAACTTATGCTGAATGACTTCTGGAAATATGCCTGGCATGTCCTCGTGACTCCATGCGAAGACATCTGGGTTTTCTTTAAGGAACTGGACGAGCCTTGTTCTCATCTCAGGACTTAGCGTCGTCCCTATTCTTGTCGTCTTGGTTGTCTCACCATCTACCAATTCTACTGTTTCCAGGACTTCCACTTTATCCTCCTCTTTCTCTTCGATCATCCATGTATGGTTCTCCTTAGTAGCCAAGACGGCCTAATAGCACTCTCTAGCTAAGACTTGATCTCCTTTTACCTCGCCGACACCGTTATCCGTTAGGAACTTTACCTTCAGGTAATAGGTGGACGTAGCTGCCTTCCATTTGTTGAGTGTGGGCCTTCCAATAATCACATTGTAAGATGAGGGGCAGTCTACCACCAAAAAGTCTAACTGTCGGGTCAACTGCCTCAAGTTGGTCCCCACTGTTACTGTCAACGTTACTATGCCTTTGGGACATACTCTGTCCCCATTGAAACTGACGAAGGGGGAGTCAAATGGGCATAGTCTTCCTGGACCTAGCTTCAGCTGTTGGAGAGCGGGAAAGTAAATAATGTCCGCGGAGCTACCGTTGTCTACAAGGATCCTCTTGGTATTAAATCCTTCTATTGTGAGCATTATGACCAAAGGGTCGTTGTGAGGCTTCTGCATTCCCCTAGCATCTCCTTCACTAAAAGACATGTCTTGGTCTGTCCGCCTCTGCTTGAATAGGGGTATCATGTAGACGCTGTTCACTTGCCGCTGACAGGCTTTCCTGAGGGATCTGAATGACCCGCTCGTGAATGGTCCCCCTACAATTGTCTTTATCTCCCCAATTACATTCTGTGGGGGCTAGGACGTGTTATCTTCATCTCTTGACGAGGAATCGCGCTGGTTTTTGTTACCGTCCCTGAACCTACTAGACTCTCCTTTCTTTAAATATTTTTGCAATTTTCCTTTCCGTATCAACTCTTCTATTTGCTCCTTTAAGTCCCGAAAATTTTATGTGTAATGGTTATGATCCTTGTGAAACCGGCAGTACTTATTCTTATCATAGACATTAGGGGATGAATGTAATGGCATCGGCCATTTGAGGTAGTGCTCATCCTTAATCTACGTTAAAATTTTGTCAACAGGCATAACTAGAGGGGTAAATTTTACCATTCGAGGACTTTTATTGTCTTTCCTTCTACTCCCGTCACTGGTCCAACAATCTAGACGCTCCCTCTTTTGCCCCCTACACTCGTCATCCTTCCTTCCTTTGTCTCCTGGCTTCTCTACATCCTTTATGGCTGCTAATGCATCTTCAGCATTCATGTACTTCTGTGTTTTCAGGAGCATCTCTGCCATCGTCTTTAGAGGATTATTCGTGAGTGAAGCCACTAGCTCTCTAAATCTTAGTCCCGCTTTGAAGGTCGTCAGCTACACCTTATCGTCAGCTTCGTCTACCTCCAGGGTCTCCCGACTGAAGCGTTTCACATACGACCTCAGTGTTTCTTTCTCTCCTTGCTTGATGGTGAGTAAGAAGTCTGCTGGCCTCTTAGAATGTTGCCCCCGAATGAAGTGATGCAAGAAAGCGTTGCTCAACTGCTCGAAGTTGTCAATGGTTGATGTTGGCAACTTTGCAAACCATTCCCTTACAGCTCCTTTGAGAATGGTGGGGAAAGAACGACACAATATCTCGTCAGGGGGCTATTGAAGGCCCAGCGTCGTTTTGAAGGTATTAAGGTGATCCTGAGGATCCTTAAGCCCATCAAATGGCTCAAGTTAAGGCAGACAAAATTTTAACAACACCGAACATTCGAGGACTACTGTAGTTAAAGGCGAGTCCGTGGCCCTTACCATTCTATCCATGCTCTGGTCCGTTTTCTCCTTGATGGCATTCCTCAACTCGTCCATCTCCTCCTCATCTCTCTAAGAAGATCTGAATTCTGTTCGTCTGGTGTAGTAGGTTTTTGATGATTACTTCTTCTATGGCTGTCTCCCTCATCCTCTAGGTTGCCCTTGGACCGATTTTCCTCCTGTTGAACCTGTTGAAGTCGTAGCTTCATTTCCTGATTTTGTCTGGTAAGCTCTTCAACGGTGGCCGCAAAAGCTTGGACTTGCTGAGCCAAGGCTACGAAATCTTGATTGGATTCCATCTGAATATAGAAGTTGATGGAAACTGTGTTTTTGAATATGAATACGAAAATGTCAGTCCCTACAGATGGCGCCAAACTAATGAAGCGTGACTTCGTCAGTCGTGTTGAACGTGTCCAGATGGATCCAAACTCTTGCCTAGATACCTGCGTAAAAGAAAAGACCGCCCCCTTCAAGGTGGTCACCGGTGTGGCACCTGCCACAATGTCTCTGATGCCCAAGTTAGAATAGGAAGATACTTTGCAAAATGAAACAGAATAGCAGAATAACAATGAGTGTTTTCAGAGTGTTTTTCGTACCTTCTGTTGGCAATGTGAGGGCTTTATATATGTTGCCTTGGATTCTAGCCGTTATGATTGATATTTTGATTTTAATGCTTTTTTTGGTAACGCCTCCTGCCTAGTAATGGAGCTTTAATATGCCCCTAATGGTCTGTACAGTTGGTTTTGTAACCGTCCAGGACGTCATTAGCGGCATTGAATGAAACTGATATCCTCGTCGATGACGTGGGCACTTATGTAGGTTCTTCCTCACAGAATGATCTCGTCCGCCTCATTGAGATCGTCTATAGTTGATTTCGTCAGTCCCATTAGTAGTAAGTGTCCACTCAATGAAAAAAAAAAAAGTATTACAGCCGTAACGGACAATTCATTTTCTTAATTGATTTGATTCATTTTCTCTAAAAATTTGATTTTTTTTATTTGATTTTTTTTTTCATATGAAAATACTTGTCAGCCCGACCCTGTTACAACCTGATCGTCCAGACTTATTTCGAAACCGACTATATTTTGCCCAACCCAAACCCACTGATTGCCATGTCTAGGATTTATAAATAGCACCAACATGAAGGATGCAAAATGCCAAACTATTTGACATTTGTCACGTCAAAAAAAAAAAAAAAAAAAAAAACCCTTCACATCGTATGTTTTAAATGCTAAAAATTTTGGGCACGGACACCAAACGCTAAAAGATAGAATTTTTTTTCCATTTAACAATAAATATAAAAAAATTTAGTTAGTTGTCATTTCTGAGAAGAATTTGGAAAATTCGCATCTCGAGTGTCTAAAACTCGAGTTCCAAGATAAAACTCGAGTTTTAAAGTCTCGATTTGTAAGCGGATGGATCCGATTTGGAAAAAAATCCATGTAAAAATTGAGTTTTAAACACTCGAGTTCCGAAAAACGCCGTTATAGGGCCTAAAAACGCCACTATAGGACTAATGTATGACACTTATGAAAAAAATTTGCAGGAAACGCCGCTATAGAGCTTTAAAGCGTCACTGTAGAGTTTAAAAACGCCACTATAGGGCCTTCTGAATCTGGTATGGACTTTTTGCAGAAAAACGCCGCTATAGGGCTTTAAAATGTCACTATAGGACTTAAAAACGCCACTATAGGGGCGATCACACAAATTTTTTTTTTTTGCATAGAACTCGAGTTTCTAAAACTCGAGATTTGTGTGGCATTTTCAGCAACAAAGTTCTTGCAAAGCGAGTCTTTGAGACTCGATTTTTAATATGGATCTCGAGTTTCTAAAACTCGAGATGCTATTTTTTTTAATTCTTACCAACGCCATCTAACTTACTATTTTCTTCCCCCACCCACCACTACTCTGCCATTCCCCCCTAAAAGATATATGAGTAAAACTTCGTAAATTTTTATTCAATTCCTCTCTCCTCTCATATCGTGCTCCTCTTTCTTCTCTCTCAATCTCAGATTTCTCTCAGACCTCGCCGCGGAGATGGGTTTTGTAACTGTGATTGTGAATGGATATGGAGATGGTGGCATTTTCTCTTTCTAAACACTCTCTCTGTAACTTTCTTCACAGCTAGTTTTTCGTTTCTTTTACTTCAAAACCAAAAGCAGAGCTGGTACGTTTTTTTTTTTTTGGTTCCTTCTTTAATTTTCAGAATAGAATCCATCACTTTAATAAGCTCTGTGTTTCACGTTCTTCTTCTTCTTCTTTTTTTGATACTGATTGTGACTGTGAATTGTTTTGTAATTATGAGTTGCTGTCACAGAGAAAGAGAGGGGGACCCGAGATGAAGAAGGTTACGGCGTCGACGCCAAACGGATCTGCAGCCATGGAATCCGACGAGGGAACGAAGTCCTCCTCCATCGATTTCGGTACGGCGGAGGCGATGGACCAGATTCGGACTCTAACCGATGTCGGAGCCATGACCCGACTCCTCCACGAGTGCATAGCGTACCAACGCTCACTGGACCTCGACCTTGACAACCTCCTCTCGCAGCGCTCCGATTTGGACAAGCAACTCCTCCACCTCCAGAAATCTTCGGAGGTACTCGATATAGTCTCTGCCGACTCGGAGTACATGCTCTCCAACGTGTCCTCCACGTCTAAGCTGGCTGATCAGGTGAGCCGGAAGGTTCGAGAACTTGACCTCGCACAGTCGCGCGTGAACTCCACTCTCCACCGCATCGACGCCATTGTTGAGCGATCCAATTGCATCGACGGAGTCAACAAGGCACTCAATTCCGAAGACTTCGAGTCTGCCGCAAACTATGTCCAGACCTTTTTCCAGATCGATGCCAAGTACAAGGACTCTGGATCTCATCAGAGGGACCAAATGCTCTCATTCAAGAAGCAATTAGAAGGAATTGTACGGAAGAAGCTCTCTGCAGCCGTGGATCAACGTGACCACGCCGCGATCTTGCGGTTTATCCGGATTTTCCCGCCGCTTGGATTGGAGGATGAGGGATTACAGGTCTATGTCGGTTACTTGAAGAAAGTGATTGCAATGAGAGCGAGAATGGAGTTCGAGCACATGGTGGAGTTGATGGAACAAAAAGGAAACCAGACGAGCCAAGTGAATTTCATTTCGTGCTTGACGAATCTGTTCAAGGATATAGTCTTGGCAATTGAAGAGAACAGTGAGATTCTGAGAGGTCTATGCGGCGAGGATGGGATCGTTTATGCGATTTGCGAGCTTCAAGAAGAATGTGACTCGCGAGGTTCATTGATCTTGAAGAAATATATGGAATTCAGGAAGTTAGGCCGGTTATCATCTGAGATCAATGCTCAGAACAAGAATTTGCTTGCTGTGGGAGGAGGATCCGAAGGTCCTGACCCGAGGGAGATTGAATCATACTTGGAAGAGATACTATCGTTGATGCAATTGGGCGAGGATTATACGGAATTCATGGTGTCGAAGATCAAAGCCTTAAGTTCAGTTGATCCAGAGTTACTTCCGCGAGCCACAAAGGCGTTTCGGAGTGGAAGCTTTAGCAAAGTTGTGCAGGAGATCACCGGGTTCTATGTGGTTCTAGAAGGTTTCTTTATGGTGGAGAATGTGAGGAAGGCTATAAGGATTGACGAGGAGGTTCCAGATAGCTTGACCACTTCAATGGTAGATGATGTCTTTTATGTTCTACAGAGTTGCTTGCGGAGGGCCATTTTCACCTCCAATATCAGCTCTGTGGTTGCGGTGCTCAGTGGTGCTAGTAGTTTGTTGAGCAATGAGTATCATGAAGCTTTGCAGCACAAGACCAGGGAGCCCAACCTTGGTGCCAAGCTGTTCTTGGCTGGTGTTGCGGTTCACAAGACTGGGACTGAGATTGCCACTGCTTTGAATAATATAGATGTCAGCGGCGAGTATGTTCTCAAGCTTAAACATGAGATTGAAGAGCAATGTGCTGAGGTGAGTGGTTTACTTCGTCACAATGTGGTCTTATTAGTTTCAAGTTTAAACTCAATCAAAACAGAACTATGCTTCTTAGTTTGAAGATTGAACCTTGAACCAATTGAAGTTTTATTAGTTTCAAGTTAGCACCCAGTTAAAACAGAACCATGCTTAGTTTGAAGTTTCAACCAATTGAACCTGTATAGCAGCTGTTACATACTATATGGATTTGGCTCATGAGATATGTTGAAACCCAGTAATCTAAACAAAGGCAGTGAGTGACTTTTAAGACAGAATGACAAGGCTCTAGAGCATTTTCTGAGATCTGAAAAAGATTGGGTAAAAGTAACATTGTTAATCTATTCCAAATGTAACATAGTTGGTCATGTTTATAATGCTCTAATGCCCAGTTTGTCTTGGCAATTTTTGTTCACTATTGCTGATATTTATTCAGATTTAGAAAGATCATTCAACCTACTGAGACCATTGTTTAGCATCCCTTAATGCTTGGTTTTGCTGCTTGTTGAAAGCTGTGATACTCTGACACTTGCAACTAGCTATAAAGAACTATTTGGGTATTGAGACTAATAACAATGGGCTTGACACTGTAGTTCTTTATTTTTTTTCATTATTTTTTTCCGTGGAAAGAAATTTTGGTATCTTGTGTCGATCATTGTCTTTTTTTCTGGACATACTTGTTTCAGTTGGTTGCACTAGCACTTTATGCTTTTTATACAACGTCCGTTATGGGCTGAGTTCAGGTTTATATTGTCAACTCTTATGAGGGAGCAATTGTTCCATCAGTCCATACTAAATCAATCAGGTCTCCTGTTTAATACTCGACCCTTTTTTTTCCTTCTTATCCTTTTTGTAATGTGTGACCCTACGTGAAAACTTGGCTCTTATACTGGATGCTTCTCTTAGGCTTTGTTCTTCTCATTTTTATATATTTGTGTGAGACATTATCTGATGTGGTTATACCCCTGGTTAGGTTCCTATGCTCAAGTAATACCAACTTGCTTATCTGTTAAAATAATTCCCATCTTTTTTGCATTAAATAGACTTAAATTGTTTTTATCAGGTATTCCCCGCACCAGCTGATAGAGAAAAAGTGAAATCTTGTTTGTCTGAATTGAGTGATATGAGCAACACTTTCAAGCAAGCTCTAAATGCTGGCATGGAACAGCTTGTGGCAACTGTGACACCCCGAATCCGTCCAGTGTTAGATAATGTAGCAACCATCAGTTATGAACTGTCAGAGGCTGAATATGCAGACAATGAGGTGAATGATCCATGGGTTCAGAGGCTTCTTCATGCTGTTGAGACAAATGTGGCATGGCTTCAGCCACTAATGACTGCCAGCAACTATGACTCATTTGTTCATTTGGTCATTGACTTCATCGTTAAGAGGCTCGAAGTGATCATGATGCAGAAAAGGTTCAGTCAACTTGGAGGCCTTCAGCTCGACAGAGATGCAAGGGCATTGGTAAGCCATTTCTCAAGCATGACTCAGAGGACTGTTAGGGATAAGTTCGCTCGTATTACTCAAATGGCTACAATCCTCAACTTGGAGAAGGTTTCTGAGATTCTAGATTTCTGGGGTGAGAACTCGGGACCTATGACCTGGAGATTAACCCCAGCCGAAGTTAGGCGAGTATTGGGTCTCAGGGTTGATTTTAAACCTGAAGCAATTGCTGCTCTTAAGTTGTAGTTCCCATTTGTCTAGTCCCCTCTCTCCCTTCATATTTTTTTATTATTGTTGTTAGTATCATTTTTCTTGGTCTTTGTTCAGCAGAATGAAATACTCTCAGTATCCTCATGCTACATTGCCTTGAGTTCATTTGAACTTCAAGAAGTGTGGAAGCATAATTATGCAGCAAATATGGGAATTTTGCCTTTGCAATTTTTTTTGTCTCGATTACTACCTTTGTTGTTTTGGAAGTTAGAACATTCTTGATATTGTCTCTTTACATTCACAATACTGAAAGTTATTATTGTTGTGAGTCACATACGTTATTATATGTCCTTTGTTAATGGATAGAAGAGTTAATTTTGATTAAACGTAAAAGTGTATTACGATCTATATCTATTACCTAAAATAAAAAGAGCAAAGAACCCGTGAATAATTATTTTTGTTGAGTGAGATTTTTGTGAGTCAATACACATCAATTCATGGCGACGAGGCGAAGGCCATGGTTGGTTGCTGGGATGGAGTCAACTTTGTAGCTGGCAGAGCGGAGGCAGATGAGCAACACAAGTTGGGATTTTTATTTTGTTTTGGTATTTTGGCGAACATGCATGACAGGTAATCTCTCTCTCAATTTCCAGTTGAAGTTTGATTGATTCATTACAAAATAAAACAGAAACTCACTCCCTACTCGAATTACGGATTTTCATTGTCACCTCCTTTGTGTTGTCAGCTTCTACCGGTCTTGACAAAGCCTTAGAGTATATTCTGATTCCAAGTCTATTTCATTATGCTTCTAAAATCACCATATGTAAATTGCAGTTGTAGAAGGTGTCCTTGAAGTATTCCAAGGTTTTCCCATGGTAAGATTTCACATTTTCATGCAGCTATATCCATGCTCCTTTCCTCGCTTTGAAACATTAGAAAAAGAAAAAAAACAAAAAGAAATGAATATATTTGTGTGCGTGTTTTGAGATGGGGATGGTGAAGAGGGTGAGATTTGGGATTTGGATTTGTTTTCTTTTGATTTGGCGAACGTTGCAAGCCATTAAGGCTTTTATGTAGAGGGATATTAGGGCGCTGGAGTTATGTAAGAGTCTTTATGTTCCTAGAGGTGTAGATTAGATCTCAAAGGGTGGTGCAACTGGTTTGTTGCTACTTGCTTGAACAATTCTTGTTTTGCTTTTGTTGCAGCTTACTTTTCTTTAAATAAAATTTCTCATTCATAAAAGAAAAAGGGGGCACTTTAGAAAGAAATGCGTTCAAAAAGACAAATTACTGATTTCTTAGGCAATTGGTTTCTGAGAATTTGAAAAATCAACCATGCATTAGTAGCAAAATAATTCTAAACCACAGGAAACCAAATTGCTATGCATAGTTTAGGCCCATACCTGGTGCAAGCTTTTGAGAATTATAGGCCTTGTGAAATGAGGCCTATATGTACTATGAATCGTAGAAAATCGGTCTAGTAATAACTACTGTTTTATACAATCAAGACCAAGTTCAGTGATTGATTTGAACTATTTGCTCATGCAAACTATTTTGGGATGGAGATGATTATATGTTTGAATTTTTTCTTTAGTAATGTCGATGTGGCAAATGAAATGAGGACTGCCATGACTTGACTGAAATGGCATTGTTACTCCTCTCATGAGAGATTAAAATGTAGTGACATATCGAAAATAAGAAGTCTAAACCATATTCAGTTAATCCTGGGCAACCAAATATACTCACCAAATACATATAACATACCTAAAGATTTGCATTATGTGGATTCTAATATGTACGCTAACATGTATTAAGGCCTATGGTTAATTTTCTTCCCCTCATTGCCCCTTCCCCTGGCATTAAGAGCTTAACTCAATTGCGTTTTTTGGATTCTAGATTAAAATGGTGTTAGCTTCTTCTTCCAATTTTCTTTATCATTTTAATAGGAACAAAAGGGCTGGCATCACCATTATTCACAGGTTAGTAGCACTATGTTATTAGTCAGTTTATATTTATATATATATATATATATATATATCAAGGCATGTAGACTTGTTCTATACGCTATTGTCATTTTTTTTTAGCTATTTTATGTTATGGCCAATGCAGGATGTTTATAAATGTTATCAATGTAGTTCTGATGTTCTTTTAAAAATTGAGCAGTGCAGTTCTTTAAAGAGCATATTGTTGCTGAGTTAGAACTACATTAGTTTATTCAAAATTACAAGAAAACATCATCAGAAGTTCCAATCAAAAAATTTCTCCAGTTATCGTCTTGTACAACTGGAAATATTTATCAAATCAATTTAGTGCTTTACATATTTTATACATTGATATACCTCAAGTCAGTGTTTTGGTATGTATCATGTTTCATTGCTTTTAGAACAACTCTTTATTTTATTCACTTAATCCATGCTTTAATATAAAATGTGCCCATTGTCCTTTCTCATATCGTGTGTGTGTTTATTTATCATTTTTGTACGCTTTAAAATATTTCTTTCAGAATGTATGGCCTATATAGATGGATAAGGATAAGAAGGCTCTTGGAATGATGACAACAATTTCATTTTTTCTTTGATACCTCAAAGAAAACATCAACATTGCGGTTCCAGGATATCTACACTAAATAACGAGGCCTGATTGGCCCATTTTCTAACTGGACCTAGAACAAGGCTGTTTTGAAAGGAAAAAAAAAATATATATATATATATATTCAAAAAAAAAAATCCAATAGAAATTTCTTCAAAAATATAAAACACAACAACCATGTATTTGTTTTTTTTCTTTTTTTTTTTTTTAATGCAGGGAAAAAAATTGTTCTACAAACCTTGCTTTATTTCATTAAAAGGTACGTAACTTTTCTTCAAGGTATCGTTATTTTTTGCACTGCTTCTCTTGCGGCTAGAAGTGTTGCCTGCATTTTCGTTGCGTCTTTAAAGGAGTGGCAGCCTTTGAAGATTTCCTTTCCTTCCGTGTCTTTTTCTAGATAAGACATGTCTCCCCTTTTCAACTTTCTCCTGTTATGCCCAGCTATCAGAAGTATCTGCCAATCTGGTTGAGTAACTAGGGGCCCTCCATTTTGGTGTTTACTGTTCTCTGAACTGAATGCTTTGTAGTACCTGTCATTCAAAACATTGCAAGCCATTAATGATAAGGGTTGGGGGTCTTAGCTTCAAATAGTAGTTGATTCCTGCTCTTCCAAAGAGACCACAATATTACAGCTAAGGTATTTTCAAACTGAGGGTTAAGAAGTCAAGTTTCTCTATATTCAGCAGCCATTGTTGCACCCAATGAATGATTGAGATAGGCTGTAGAAGATCTGACTTAATATTTAGACTAGAGCCAAGCCACATTACCTTAGCAAATGGACAGGAGAGGAATAGGTGATCCATGTCTACCTCCTCTGATTGGTGTAGGATACACATTTGATCTGTAGCAATGTTTCTTTTCACCAGGCAAAATGTTGTTCAGGATTCTCCATAAAAAATGACAAGTCCGATAGGAATTTTCAACTTCCATAAGATCTTCCAAACCCCCTTTGCTTCCAATATTAACTCTTTTGTTCTGCTGGGTAGTTTACAAGAGAGCCTGGTATCCTTGTTTTACTTCATACATATACCCTCTATTGGATAGTGGCCAGATTAGCTTGTCTTCGTTTTCAGTTTTGGAAATAGGTAAACAGCTAATTATCTTGGCCTCCTAAAATTTGTAGATTTGATGCAAAATCAGAGGGTTCCACGTTCTTGTTTCCGGATTAATTAGATCATACTCTTATGGATTTCTAGGTCTTGAAGTTAAGTGGAGGGTGAGCTTAGAGGAAAATCAAGCTCTGCAAGGCCTATATCAATGCTTCTACCTGATCCAACTCTCCACGTAGGCTACGTAGCTTTGGGTGTGAGCTTAATGCAGTTGTATTCAATTAGCATTATTTAAAATAAATAAATAAATAAAAAACACACACACACACACACAATAGTATGTAGCCCCGAGTCAAATTGGTAGCAAAACACATTTTTACTGTTCACATGCAACTTTTAATCTAAGCTGTGTTTCAGACTCTTCATTGTAGTGAACTGGTTTATACGTTCCGAACAGGGAAAAACAAAGCTCCTGGTGGAAGGAGAAATTTTTTTTTTTTTATTAGCAAGACAGTATCAAAGCTATTCAGTTGTTCTTTCAATAAACTTTATACAAATTGAGTTCACATAGATGGTAATTATTTCTTGGTCCATATGTCATTGTCGTGGTTAAACAGCTAAAAGCTTGGGAATTCTAGTTGAAGAAAATATTAGCACCGTTTTCATGGGATAAATGGTATGAGGCCGCACACTATTTTATATAGAACTAGCCGAAGTCCTGTGCAATGCACATGTACAATATAATTTTATTTTAAAATATTTTATAAAAATCTATAAAATTATCTTTATGACCATGGAATACCTATTGCTGCCTCTACCATATCAATAACATATGCTAAATCTTCCTCCTTGGATCAAAGCATGTCAATAACATATGCTAAATCTCCCTCTAAAATAATGCTAAATCTCTCTCTAAAAATCGCTGCATCAAAGTTTATCTTGAAAGATAACTCTTAAGGATGTTGCTATTTATGCTTGATTAGATAAAGGTGTAGAGATAAAGAATCATATTAATTGAATTTGACTATTGCAATTCTACATTGAATTTAATTCTTGAAGAACAACTCTTAAAGAGATTGTTATTTATGCTTTGATTTTTTTTTTTATAGAATTATTTATGCTTTGATTGGACAAATGTGTAAAGACAAATAATCATATTACCTAATTCATTGAATCTAACTCTTACATTTCTACGTTGAACCTAGCTCTTATGCAAAAAAGAGAAATTTGAAAAGTTATCCATTGAATCTATCTAACGCATTTAAAATAATAAAGGCATGTTAGCTGTTTGGCTAATTTAAAAAATCAGCTCATTATTTGGAAAAGAAAGTAATATAGAAGACTAAATGTAAAATTACTCTAATAAAGCATCATATGGTAGATGCTCATGCTCCTCTGCAAGAGATATCTGCTAAATTGGAAGACTTGACTTCCTGTTGGACAACTTTTTTTTGTTTGAAATCTTTAATGAAACTACATAATTATAGGGATCTTAAATTTAATTAAAATAAAATATGAATCAATAGTGCCACCATGTGTTACTTGCATTTGCATAGCAGCCAGCAGCACTGCAACTTGGGCCTATGAGGCGGCCCTAATGATTTAGGACAGGGATTCCCAAATAGCATTGCACAGCTTTGTGGCCGTGGATTAGCTTTAATTTTTTCAATTCATTGCTTATCTACTGTTTTTTAAAAACCTGCAAAGTAAAAAATCAGTAGAAAGCTAATCCAAACGGACCATCATGAAAAGAAAGGTAAATGAAATGTTGTCCAGTAACGATCTTATTCAGTGAAGGAGCACTACTGTAGGAACTAACAAGAAAACACAAAACTTATAAAACGGGACCCCTCATGAACACAAAGATATAGAACATCTTGATACACACAGAATATGAAACTGGCCTTCAGAGCTTGCCATTCCAAATGCTAGTCCCAAAGAACGTGATAAATTATACCAAAAAAGTAAAGTAAAAATACAAAATTGGAAATATAGAATGCAACATAAATAACAAATCCTGCATATATTAGAAAAGCTGATACAATTTTGAAAGTTCACTAGTGAAAGCCCAAATATAAACCACGCATCCATGGACTAAAACCAGAAGACATATTGCTTGACGTCCGAGCTTGAAAGGTTACACATGAGCAGTACCTTGAGTGAATTTGGGATCCTCGCATCTATATCTCCCATCAGGTCCAATTCCAAAACCTTTTGGATCTGCAAACACATTCTCCAATAGCTGACTGCGAGGTGGATGAGGGCTCTCATCTGCAAACTCAACAGCATCCTCAACCACCTCATCTATCTTCTTCTCTATGGTCTTCAACTCTTGTTCAGTGACTAGATTGTTGTCAATCATGTATCTCTTTAATGCTGTGATGGGATCTCTAGCAGCATAGTGTGCCTTCTCAGCTGCAAAAATTGTACCAAAAATTGAGGTGAACATTGATCACCGCATAAGAGAAAAATAATATACCAGAAGAAATTAAAGGTCATCCAGTTCATATAGGCCACAGGGCCTAATATTATTATCAAGTCCTAAAAATGCATCCTCCATTTTAAGAGAGAGAGAGAGAGGGGGCGGGGGGGGGGGGAAGAATCCCTGCTCCTAATACAATCAAACCAGCTCATGTCCTAGGAACCCAAAAGCTCAATCCTCTTACTTTTGACCAGATAATTTTTTCACTTGACAATGCTATGCAACCATGCTAATTGACATGCCTCTTCCAATAAAAGTAAATGATCTAGTCGATAGGCAAAGACCCAGCAGGCTCTATCTAGCATTTAAGCAGCCATCCCAAATTCTCCTCAAGTCAATAATCCAACAAGGGATGTAACATCAGAATATTTAAAATTTCCAACACAAATGGCATACACCAAGGATGGGGCAGCGTCATTTGAATTGGTTCAAGTTCAACCACATAATAGACCAAAAATAAATAAACAAAAGTCAACAATCCCAAGAGGCATAACTAAAACTAGCTGTTTAAATGCACAATCTGTAGACATGTCACATTCAAGAATTAAATATAACCGAAGGTAAATATGCAAAAGAGGGAAAAAAATGTCAAATGCTCACCAGGGTCACGAAGCTCATCAGGATCAGCCAATGAGTGTCCTCTAAACCTATATGTCTCACATTCCACCAATGTTGGCCCTTCTCCTCTCCTAGCTCTTCCAATTGCCTCCTTTGCCACCTCCCTAACCTTCAAAACATCCATACCATCAACATGAACACCTGGCATCCCAAATGCAGGCCCTTTCTTCCAAATCTCAGGATCTGAAGTCGCCCTCACATGTGACATCCCAATAGCCCACAAGTTATTCTCCACAACAAACACAATCGGCAATTTCCACAATGCTGCCATGTTCAAACACTCAAAAAACTGGCCGTTGTTACAAGTCCCATCTCCGAAAAATGCCACTGTCACATGATCACAATCTGCCTCCTTCAATACCTCTCTCCTATATTTGGAGGAAAATGCTGCACCAGTAGCCACAGGAATCCCTTCACCAATGAAAGCAAAGCCACCAAGCAAATTGTGCTCTTTTGAGAACATGTGCATCGAACCACCCTGGCCCCGGCAACACCCAGTAGCCTTTCCAAAGAGCTCACTCATCACAGCACGAGCAGAGACCCCTTTGCTCAGCGAATGTACGTGATCACGGTATGTGCTGGCCACAGAATCTTCCTGCTTCAAAAGCTTGATAAACCCAGTTGACACAGCCTCTTGGCCATTGTAGAGGTGAACGAAACCAAACATTTTGCCCCTGTAATACATCTGGGCACACATGTCCTCAAAAGCTCTCCCCAATACCATGTCCTCATAGAGCTCCAAGCCTTCCTCTTTCGTGATCAGCTGAATACCCAATTAACCAAAAACAAAGACAAATCTCAGACTTTGTTTGTCTCACTAGAAAATACTTCCACCAAAATCTTCTTTCCAATAAAATTTCATATGAAACATATATATAATAAAACCTTGTCAAATATAAATTTAAGAAATATATCAGTAACATTTAAAACAAATACCAAAATGAAAACATTTTTTTTTTCAAAGAAACTTCAGTGTTACGATCTGTATCCTTTTGGTTGAAAATTATGAACAAAGAATCCACCTAATTAATCAATTAGTTCTAATTAGGTTCCATTTACTTTCTCAGCTACCCAACACGCATAAACCTTCAAAGGTAATACCTTTAAAATTCTTTTTTCCTTTAGTCAGCTTTCTGGGTAAAGAAAAATTTCCCAGAAAGTGTGGATTTGCATGATTGAATTATTATAAGCGTGTTAATCATTCGCATTAAATTAAAATCAAAAACAAAAAAAAGAAAAAAGGTTTATGATCTGTGTCATTTTGGTTGCAAATTATGAACATAGTATCCACCTAAGTAAAAAACTAGTTCTAATTACGCACCATTTGATTACTCACTTACCCAATATTAATAAAACTCAGCTACCCAATACTTTTTAACCTTCAAAGGAAATACCTTTAAAATAATTTTTCCTTGAGTCAGCTTTCTGGGTAAATTAAATTTTCCCAGAAAGTGAGGATTATGCATGATTGAATTCTCATAAGCCTGTTGATGATTCGCATTAAACTAAAACCAAAAACAAAAAGGAGAAATGGGGTTGTGGAATGATTACCAGATTGGTGCTGGATTTGGACTTCTTTTCCTTGACAACATCGGATACAGCAACGATGGCGGATCGACGGTGGAGATTAGTTTGATTGGATTTGGAGAGAGAATTGAAGCGCAGCTTCTGAGTGGATCCGAGGAAAGCGTTGGTTCTGAAAGTGTCGAATAAGAGCTTGTGTTCCTTGGATCTGGACGAGGTGGTGTTCAGAGGAAGGGGCTGAGCGAAATTGGTGGACGTCGTCAATGACATTTTCTTTCCCTTCTCTCTCTTTTTTACGTGTTTGGGAGCTGAGAAAATGGGTTGAGAGAGAGCTGAGGAAATGAATGGAAAGAAAATGAGAGGAGAGTTTATGTATATGAAGGGAAGGGAAAATATTTGGGCGGAGGAAACGAGGGAGGGAAGTGTGGAAATAACCGCCTGGAGCGTTGGGGTGTAGGTGTGGGGGCAAGATTTGGATTTTATATTGTAAGGGCAAACAAAGGCTTGTAAAATGGGAAAAGGAAAGGGAAGCCCACCCAAATCCAACCTACTTATCATTGGCAGTAGCACACGAGAACTATTTGCAATAGCTAATTAAATGTATTAATTGGGGCTTTGTAAAGTCAGTTGAGTGTAAGGTAGTCAAAATCGGGATTTACATAAGATTATGAAAGGTAGGTAAGATCGTGAATCGTAAAATCGAATCGTAAATTTTAAGATCCTACATTATTTGAGAAAAAAAAATTGGTATGTTAAATAATCACATAAACTAAACATTCATTAAAAAAAAAATTTACATCTATTTGATGTAATTACCATACATTATTACATCTATTTATAAACATCATTTAAAGAGACCAAAAATCTCAAAACGTAACACTCCCTGGATGTTATTTTTCATTTAGGTTCAACTAACACTTTATCTCTCTACATTAGAATAGCAAAACTTGGTCTATTGAGATGTTATTTTTCATTTTGGTCCAACAACCTTCTGTCAAGTTAAAGAAAATTACAAGAAACCAGAATTGTTTGGAATTGTCAGAATCGTATGATCCTAAACGATCGCAAAGATCCTTGAAAGATTCGGATCATTTTGGGCAAGTAGGATCGTAAAATTGTAGGATCATAGGATTCAGATCAGGATTTTGACAACCATGGTTGAGTGTGTTTATTGCTAATGTCATCTATTCTTTTCTTTGTTATAAGATGTGTGTGGCATTTGTTGTGTCTTGTGATTCGACATTATTGATTTTTCCATGGATGTTTTTGTGTTTGTTCAGTTAATGGGTGTCTAAGACATTCATTAAGGTTGAATTATTATATAATTATACAAATGTGAGAATGTAAAATTTATTGAAATGCAAAATATATTACCAAATATATAAAATCACCCCATATTTGAAAATGCAAGATGCAAAAAAATTTACAACTCAGCTACATTGTAAAATTTAAATATAGATTGTACTGTGGCAAATCTCTCTTTCTCTCTCTCTCTCTCCAATTCAAATTGGTGGGGTGGTTCTCGGCATTGTGTCATGATGGGTCACTGCGTGCAATGGTGGTGTTTTGGTTATAGGTGGTAGTAGTGGTGGGTTTGGCCGTGAGTTGTTTCTAGTGTTATTGTTGTTGATGTAGCAAGAAAATAAATTATTTTAATGAGATGGGTTGTAAAATAAAGAATGAGATGCAAGGTGTATTGTTAAGTGAGAATGTAAAATAAAGAAAATGGTGTTTTGGGGAGATAAAATGCATAATTTATGCATAACTAGATGGGAATTCTCTAATGAAGTCAACTGACGTTTTATAGAAAGCATATCACTTTTAATTTAAATGACTTTTCTCAAAATAAGTGAGGCCCATTTGAAGCCTCTTTAACGGAGTCCAAATCTTCTGTCCCATTTTTCTTGCACCACTTTATACTCCACCAATAAATGCTTGCCATGTGTTTACCTAATTAATTAAATACTATCATTATTGACTTATTAATACTACAATTATTAATTAGGTAAACACATGGCAAGCATTTATTGGTGGAGTATAAAGTGGAGCAGGAAAAATGGGACAGAAGATTTGGACTCTCTTTAACGAGCGCACAAGAGTACCTGTTAACAATAACCTTTATAAAGTAAACAAAATGTTGCAACAACAATGTTTTCAATTTATTTTCTATGCATTTTTTTGAATGAAATCAGTTGAAATTTATTGCTAAAAAACAAAATTACAAGGTGTATAATCTGGGAGATAAGCATAGTCTCTCAAGAGAGAATTGCAACAAAAGTATAATGGGAACATTCAGATTAATCATAATATCAATCTGATAACAAAACACAAATTATAGAGGTTAAACGGCCCACGATTTTTATTTTTATTTTTATTTTTTTGATAGGAAAAAGGCGCACGATTTGAGCAAGGGCAAACCCACCAAGAGCGATGCTCGTGCTGGCAGCTAAAAAGGGATCAAGTGCACATTTGCTGCAAGTGAGGGAAAAAAAAAAAAAAAAGGGTAAATTACGTTTTTGATCCCTATTCTATACATCATATTTTAATTTGATATCTAACATTTCAATTGTGTCAATTTAGTCTCTAACATTTCAGTACCATGTCAATTTAGTCTCTACTGTTATCTTTTGGATGAAAATTGATGATGTGTCCAATAGCCAAAATAAAAAACTAGCTTCCGTTGATGTGAGAATAAACTAAAATTTTATTTTGACCGTTTGCTATGTTAGCAATTTTCATCCAAAATATAACAATAGAGACTAAATCGACACGACACTGAAAGGTTAGAGACCAAATTGACACAATTGAAAAGTCAAAGATCAAATTGAAATATGTTATAAAGGATAGAGATCAAATATGTAGCTTACCAAAAAAAAACCCTTGTCCAAAAATTATTGCGTGCGAAACTGCAAATATGGGTAGCTTTAGAGCATCTCCAATGGCTTCTTTAAAGCCAATTTTAGAGATAAAACACTCAAAAACCCACTCCAGCAGTTTCTCCATCTCTATTTTTTAGATTAGAATTGCTACAATGCTTTTCTACAAGTAGAGAACACTGTAGCATTTAATGTTCACACTTCAAACATTTTTAGCTATTATAGTAATTAGCTATTAAATAAAAAAATGTTGGAAGATACGTAGTTGTTAAAAAAAAAATAAAGAATGAATGAAAAAATAATATTTAAATGAGATAGAGAAAATGATAGAGAATCTTTTGGAAAGTATATTTGAAAAAGTAGGTAGGTAAAAACTAAATATCATTGTTCACTATCCAAACAGTACAAAAATTTAGAAAAACTACTGAAGATAGTATTGTTCTTTTTTATTTTATTTTTATTAAAAGTCAAAAAGTATTGTCCTTTTATTTATTAATTGTATTAATTTCATATCTTTAACTTTTTAAAAGTCAATTAAAAATCCCTTTAGAAAGACAAAATGGATTTGATAAAATTAATAGTTGATAAATATTGATATGAAATATAATAAACAAATTTGATAAAACTCATAAGGACGAGACTGAAATGGTAACAAATCACAAATGTTTAGGAACCAAATTACTTTTTTGGAGTGCAATGAAAATGAGCAATGTCTAACACCTGTGGGTCCCACTGAGGAGATTCTACGGTGTGTGACCATAAGGATAGCGATTATTAGATTCCAAAGTTCAAACGTGGCACCGTCCACTGGATGAGGTCGGTGTCATTATCAGTAGTACGATTTAATTTAGTTAAATAAATAAATAGGAAGAGCTACTATCGAAAGGGTCCTTAGCTCAGTGGTAGAGCATTTGACTGCAGATCAAGAGGTCACCGGTTCGAACCCGGTAGGGCCCTTAGTGTTAGAAATTTTTTTCCTTTTTTTTAATTTTCTATATTATTTTCCGTCTCTTCACCCTTTTTATTTCTCCAATATAATTGTTTTTGGGTGTTCCCCTTACCACTCGGTCGGTACTCGTTACCATTGCAATTGTATTATTCTGCAAAATGACTTTTTCCTTTTTATCATATCTTTTAACTTCTACAATTTCTGATACATTTCGGCTTCATTTTTCTCCTCTTCCACAAATGCTTTAAACCAATTTGCTAATTTTAAAACTTAATCTCATTGACATTGGCACATCACTAGTTGTTTTTGTTTTCCCTCCCCTCTGGAAAAGCATTGCTTTTTACTCGTCTTTTCATATATATGTCCACATTCTTAAAGAAAGGCTGGTGAAAATATTCCTTCATTATTTGATTGCATTCCATTTCAATTTCATTACAAGCGCCTCTCCATGGTTCATGTACAATTTTACTCTAAGATATAAACAGATACATCAACCAGAATGCAATCAATTTATAAACAAATCAATTATGAAAATATACAAAAAAGAAAAAAGAAGAAGAATAAAGTAAGTCAAAATCTCAGCCGAAATGGTCTTCATCATCTCCGGTATGTTCTATACATGACACTCGCATTACCGCTTGCTGGTCTTCTCCTTGCCTATAGCAGAGTTTCCCATATGTTAGAATTGGAAAGTATCACAAAATTTTAGTAACTCTAAAATTGAATTTATAACACAACTCACCAAATATACTTGATTTTAAAGGGAACCGAAGAGATGATCCTTTTACTCTTAGCTCCCTTAATTGCTTGCTTTTACTTTGTTTCTCTATTTTCGCAAGGCCGTTGCTACTTTCTCCTGTAAAAATATCTGTTCCTTTCTTTACCCTTTCATGATAAACAGCTGGCGGTGCAAGCCTCAACTGAGGCATGTGTTCTATTTGAACTAATCTCTGGTCCTTTTGCAAATTAGTCAAGATCTCAAACTGCAGCATCCAATTCACTTTTGATTAATTTTCAATGTTTGTGAAGTCCAGGAAATGGAAAAGATAATGACAATTATAAGTTGATGCTTACCCGTGAAATTTGTTGAAGCCCATAGAAATTCTCTAATGCATCACTTTCATGGGGGTGTAGAATACTAGTTCCATGTGATTGTTGTGGCCTGGACGAAAATTTACTTACTAAACCATTTTCCGCAAGAATCGATTTATTTCTTGCTTTGTGTGATTTCTTCTTCGGCATACAAACTGGGCATCCAGATGAGGCACCTCTACTTGATGCCTCATTTTCCGGAACTTCACATTGAAGATGTGTTGCATGACCACAATTAAAAACACGAATCCTAAAGCTAGAAGAATTCTTTGAGAAAAGGCAATTACATATACAACATATAGGACTCCGGGGTGCATACGCATGAGAGGCCCCCTTCTTAAGTAAGCTCATGGTATAGAATGTATCATCCTCTATTAAGGATTTGGCAGTGTCCTAAAACAACAAATTAAATAATTATAATCAATAGAAAATTTTATACTCAGCAATATTTTATAATTACAGTCGAGTAAGTCAGCCTTATATCTAACTTTAAAAAGAAAGTCATTTATCCACTAGAATGTCGGCAATTAATATGCACATGCAATCAGAAATTACAATCAAACTAAAATATCACTATAAGTGTGCTTGAGCATTGTACAAGAGTAGCTTGTATCTAAAACCAGATGCCTTGATGCAAGTTTGCTGCTCACTTCTGTACAGCAGAAATACTAAATGCAACGTGCCATGCAACTCTTTGCAACAAATATATAAGCAACTTTCAAATTCTTTGCATTAGCTATGAGAAGACGTTAATATCCCAAAGATGGGAGAAGAGTTCATGCATGATCCTAAACAAAGGTCCTAGAATTGCACTAAAGAACTCAAATTCACAAGAAGAAGCTTTATGACCTAATCATGCATGTTGGCATAGTTAAATCTCAACAAAGATGCAAAAATAATTTCCATTATATAAACTAATGCAACAAGTATACACAAGGCTGACCACATGACTAAAGCAAATGATGAGTTTAAAAAGTATATCTACCAGAATTCGCCTTTCAAAGCCATATATTCCAAGCATGCCCAGTATGGTAAGTTTAAAATCACCAAATTCCTGGCTGCCATTATCAGAGAGGAGTTTGGACATGATGGTTGGAAGGCGAACATATCCTATCATTCCCTCAACAATCTCTTTGATGAACTGAGAGAACAATTTCCTCAAGATATGAGCCCCTCTGTGCGATTTTGATATTCTCCAATTAACTTTGCATGCTTCATCCTCACGTGAGACTGATGATTCGGTCAGCAGTGGAACATGATTTTCTCCTCTAGATACCATTTCATCACCATATGAATCCATCAAAGGTTCACAAAACCTGAAATGAATTTTTGTGAAGAATTAGCACTATTTATTATTTTTCCTGCATATGTATATATATTTATCTTAATTCTTAACAATATAATAACTTCCTCCTAAGAGAAGTTGCTTATTTAGCAACTTTATACAGAGCAGAACAGTTGTTAACATGAAAACAAAGCAAGTGAAACTAAGCATATGGAAATATATTCTCAAGCAGCGTTTGGATAGCACTGATGCACATCCAGTGTCTGCCTTTTTTTTTTTTTTTAAGACCAGCGCCTCTTGCACTGTTCGTGAAACATGAACAGCGCAATAAGGTAAGTGAACAGCAACCCACGCGTGAACAGTAACTTTTTTATTTTTTTTTTATTGTTTTCAGTTTTCAGTAAAATAAGCGGTATTCAAACGCACCCTCAGTATCTTTCAAGGTCATGTAAAAGCCAAACAAACCGTACATGATGACAACCTGAGCCTTAATGACATATTCAAGTCTTTCCTAGTTATATCTATCCTTGTTGATTTTCTAAAAGCTACTGTCTCGTTCAATCTCCACTCTGACCTGACAAAAATTAAAAATAAGAGAGAGAGAGAGAGAGAGAAACCTACTCCACTACTTTATTTTTAAACTTTTAGAGGCTACCTTATCCTAGAGCAATTGCAGTTCACCATTTCAAAACCTTTTGTTTTACTGAGAAGAAACTCTTTAATGCAGAAGCAAACCAGAAGTTATTTCGATATTTTATTTTAGATTTTCAATAGATAATTTCAGATTGTAACATAGTTATTTGATTAGTATTGGATTAGTATTTAAGATTGTTTAGAATTATCAGATTAGTATTTGAAATTGTTTAGGACCATCGGATTAGCATTTGAGATTGTTTAGGATTTGTTTAAAAGAGTTTATCCTTATCATTGTGATTCCTGGAAGCTGCATATAAAGCTCTAGATGATTTCTTTTGTATTTTTAGACTATGATTATTATTATTCAAATTATTTGCAAAATTGCATCGCGTTTGTTTAGTGGTGAATCCAAACACCTTAGGTGGGAAGCCAAAGGTTCTACTGTAGGACTAATCTAGGTGGAAAGCCTAAGTTATCCTGCATCACTCTTTTATATTAACTAGTTATTTTGTATTAGCGTAAAGGGATTTTTGTAATCATGCTATTTCTCTAATAAATATATGCTAAGGTGAGGGGCATTTTAATGTAACCCTAATCTCTCATATTTTACAACTCAACTATTATTAAGTTAGAAATACAGTACATCTTGAACCCACACCTTATCCTCCACTCCATTTTTATGGGGGGAAGGGGGAGGATGTTCCAATTGAGCTAAAGTTCATTGCTACCATTTCACATGCAATGCAAATAAATCATATAAGCTCACATATCTTAGACTGCATTAACTACTCATAAGAAAATATTGGTAAACATATTGGAATTGTACAAAAATTATTTAATATTACTACCAAAGGACTGTCAAAAAATTATTGGAAGAATATTACTACCAAAGGAATTGTGCAAATAATATTACTACAAAAATTATTCAAGTTCACCTGGTAAAAAAAATTTATATAGTTTCCAGATTCTTGGAAGAATCAAAATTGGTGACTGAAACTTGCTAATGTTTCATACCAATCACAGGAAACCCCACCCCCACCACAAGACTCACACACTAGCATAAATATGACATAAAACATATAATGATCAAAGAGAAACACCAAGTGCTTAGGCATTAAGAGGAGCAATTAAATCCAGGAAACAAGATTGAGGAACAGAAGCTTAGTATGAGTTTGTGCCACAATTAAACAAAAAGAATAGAGAGCATAACATTTTTTTTTAATAAGTAGAGAACATAACAGTTCATAGAACTTTATGTTCCTCAAAACAACATAATCATAGAAATAAATGGAATTTCTTCTAAATCTTTTTTTCTTTTCTCCTCCTTTTTTTCAATGATAAGTTACATATGCACCCAATGGAAGCGCAAGTTGAGCTATAGCTCATTGGCATTCTCAATTTTTTGTTTCTTAAAAGAAATAAATGCAGTGTCATAGAATGAATGTGCTTCTGGTAAAGTACCAATATACCCCTCCTGTTTAATTGCAAGTATAGATCTACTCCATTATATAACAAACAAATGGATGTCTGTCATATAATCATGATAATCAATTAATCAGCATGAGGCAAACTACTATAGTGGATGATTATATACTGCTCTGACGATTTTGCAATGAAGAAAACTTATGGTAAATCTACCATAATAAAGAAAGCAAAAGAAAGATTGATGTTCAACTTACGAGTCAAGTAATCTGAACCAGAGCGACTCTGACTCCTCAGGGTTCAAGCGAGGGGTGTTCCGCTGACATAATCCAATACAGGCATTCAATATATTGCGTATTTCATTCACCTGTAAGAGAAATATCAGAGGTAATATAAAGTTGTAAAACAATTGTACACACACACACACACACACACACACAAGAAGCTTAAACATATCATCTCATTAAAAGTCATATCGACAGACCTCCTTCATATTTAATACAGTCCTGAGATGCTTTGTATCAGCAGCAGAACTCAAAGCCACATCAGAAACCACATTTCCAACAGCAGTATCAAGCTCAACAAATTTACTGTCAAGGCCTGAAAGTGTAAGTAAAAGAGCGCTCCCCACATCACCAACCCTTTCTAACAAGAAGGCAGCAGCATCTATAATCCCATATTCCTGACACAGGCGTAGACAGTGTTCCACACGATAGCTATCAAAGGTCTCAAGGAATTTGAGAACTGAACCAGGTTCATACTGACATAATAGCTGCAAAAGTGATAAGCAAAACATTCAGTACCTTAGGTGCTATCACCAAATAGAGCAGTGCTACCAGGAAATCTGAGCAATAACTAAAACTAAAGTAAGCCATTAAGAGGCCATAACAACAACCACCCTTTATGGTGCAGAATCTGCATAGTCTAGAAATATGTATACGAGTATGATATATGGCCCAATGATGAGCAGACTGATGAAACAAGATCTTTATTAGTTTATTGCCAACCCAAAATCATTGTCACATATAAAGTGGGGGTGGGGGAAGACATTTAGAGTTGACAATAGCTATAGAACAAGAAGTTCAAAGACCATAGGATAAGACTGAACAAACACATTCATTTGACATTGGGGGAAAGAAAACATTCAACCACTTCATATTTCAATTTAGGCTAAATTACATCTTGGTCCCTCCAAGTTTGAGTTTGTTGTGAGTTTCATCTCTACAGTGACACTATGAGCGATTTCATCCTAAAGTTTCAGACTGTTATCAATGTGGTAGTTCCAATTCCTTTAACCAAGTGCCATCAAACGTCATGAGCTGTATGTAACACCAAAACGTTGCCGTTAATGTTTCAGTGAAAATTCCATATAAAAATAATAATAATTTGTGAGAAAAACTATATAAAAATGCTATAAAAATGAAGAAGAGCGAGGAAGCTCGAAGGGAAAAGAAAAGAGCAGGTAAATCCAAAAAATTCAGAATTTTAAGGAAAATAATACGGTAAATTTCCTAGGCATCATGTTCTCTAACATCCTTGATTCCCTCAACTCCAGTCCCAGAACCTTCTTTGCAGTCAAGTTTTCCCTTCTCTTCGCCCAGATCACCTTTTTTTTTTATTCTTCTTTCTGCCTCTCATTCAATTCCATCTCTCTCACCATCCTCACTGCCTTCTTCTACACCAAGACAAATTTCTTGATAGCTCTAGGCCTCACTTTGGTTCAAGTGGATTCGCATCTAGAACACTTCAATAGTCCTTGTGCTCCAATTCCTTTTGTTCACATAGGTGCCTTCAGCTGCTTCTATGTTTTTCCCTTGGACCACCATCTTCTTGGTTGGTATGAACAATGCCTTGCCCTTTTCTCCTTTTTCCCTTTTTTGGGTGGGGAAGGGGGTAAGTTCTTAAAATTATTCGTGGTAACTGCATATTCTGTTGCCTTTCCTCCATACCTTGAGTTTCATTCATTAAGATCAAGCAGAATGTGAAGTACCATGGCAGAGAGGTCCTGACGATAACTTTAATCCTCGGTTTGCTAGCAATTTGCTTTCTTACATTGTCTCTGACAGTATCTTTTTTCTTTTAAAGAATCATTTTTTTTTTTCGTTGCCAAAAATTTCACCAAGATGACATAGTTTGATGACACTTAGTGTGTGTTTGGCAAAAATTATTTTCGCCAACTTACTTTACTATTCAGCTTATTTTTGCTACTATTCATGGCCCCCACTGCACTATTTGGTACTATTCATGGGTTCCACTATACTATTTCAGCTAACTTTTACATTTATCTACAGTATTTTTAACAAAAAATTTCAATTTCAACAAAATAAGCAAATCCCAAACAGACGCTTAACTGAGTTAGACAGGGGGCTATATTGACAACAATCTAAAACTTTTCAGATGAAATTGCAAAAAGCAGAACTATAGGGACCAAAATGACAAGAAGTTTGAACTTAAAGGGGGTAAAATGAATTCTAGCTTGAATTTTAAATATGGTTGTAAAAGTGCTCACCTCCAAATAAAGCTCAATCATATCATCAGTCACTTCAACCGGATCATTACGCATTAACTTGGGGAAATTAGAGATTTTTTCCAAGTAAGCCTCAAGTCCTTTTGACTGATCCTTCAACCTTATTCCATCAGAAGGATCCACAAAATCATCTCGTCTTAAAGAAGAAAAATTGAGAGTGCCAGATAAGTGAACCTCAATGACCGTTTTTAAATAAAGGAATAGGCTTCTTGGATGAGAGCGGAGTTCAGACAGGATATGCAAACCTTCTTTGTTGAAATGACCGATGAACAACAAGAATGTTCCCTCTCTGCAAAGGATAACCAAATGCATGAGATTGTAGAATAAATTAATTTCTGCGCAACAAAAGATCATATGTACCATTTAAACAAGATCCCCAGATAACTTCCAAAAAAATAAACATTACCTGCTTAAATCAACCAGCTCAGGTATACGAGAAATGACCGCTGATTGAAAAATAGCACGTTCATTATCACCCAGCTGTAATAATGTTTTGTTGATAAAGGAGAAAGCATGAATGGGTTCATCTACATCCTTCATGTAGCTATCCAAAGCAGCAAGATACTCATGTCTGATAGTATGAATGAAGCCACAAACCTATAAAATTACAACAGAGCTAATATTACAGGTAAGAAAAACAGAGGATTTCTAGATTGCAGCAATATGCTTCCCAGGTAAACATTATAAGAAATATATTTAAATATACCTGGTAAAATTTTGCTTTCTCACATAGGCCTAATACATAAGAAGCACTCCAGTCAATCTCAGGCACTACTTCTAGAAGGGCAAGCACCTGCTTCTCCCTTCTTGTTGAAGTTATGTGATGTGAGGAAACACTAGTCGGAAAATTATTTTGTGATGTCAAGTATTCTAAGATCTGACTCAGGACACTTCTTGAGACATTAGCTCTTTCACATGCAACATAGTATGCTATAAACTCAAACATATGGCCTATGTCTTTCTTAGAAGGCCATTCTTCAACCAATCCACTGACATCTTCACTATCTGACCTCTCTGTTTGGGAAATGTCCCTATTAAGAATACAAATAAGAGAGTTCACTGTATCTTGGACCAATATATTTTGACATCCATTGTCATTCTCTATTTTTGGCTCCGTATTTTCATCTGCTGAATCATGCGATGAAAGTTTGGGTTTTGTGATTTCATCTTCTACAAAAGCACATCTCAGAACATCTAAAGTAGCTTCAGTATCTAACTGTAAGAGATGATACAGGTTCAGGAATGCTCCTCCAGATGATAAGTTTGAAACAGCTTTTGAGTTAGGGGCATCAGAATATTCTAACAGAAACTGCAGAAGTTCTGTTCTAAGAGATGGCAAGCGTGTAGGGGGCAGAGTTCCTTGTCCTGCAAAAGGGAAACTTTTGGCTTCAATGTTTCTAAATCAGTTCCATCCTGCATACATTGAAATGAAGCTGTACAAGTGATACAGCTTCAAAACATGTGGATTGTAAAAAGAAACAAGGTAATCTTGCTTTGATGCCTCACACTCATTTCATAGCATCTAAACACCATTTAAGAATTATGTAAACTCCCATAAACACTAAAAGATGAAACCAAACAGGTTGCCATTCTTTATCAATAGTAAGTTGTATTAAAAAAATTTACCAAATAGAGTCATAATACTGGTTTCAAGCTGTACAATGAATTGGCGTATTAGAAAAAGGCCTTGTTCTTCCAGAGTCAGTAACCAGTACAGACATATATATATATATATACTGACAAAACAAATACAGATACTAATATCCCCACTTAAAAACCACACATTTAAAAAGATAACAGCAGCATGTTTAAAGAATGAATCCGTATTTGATAAACCCATGGTTTTCACCATCCAATCAATGCCACATCAGATTTGTGCGATAACAAGCATAAGCCCCACTACACACAATCCAAATCACATTAAAATCCTCAAATTAAAAATAAATAAATAAAAGCCTTTAGAATAGAGTAGTCGCTGACCACATCATAATTGTCACAAGACTGCAATCCAACTCACCCAATAAGTACCAACAACCATCACTATCGCCTTGGAGAGATGGCTGAGGTTAACTAGAGAAGAAGTGTGATTCTGAGGAGGGAATAGTGTGATTCTTGGGAACTTGGAATAATATGGGGTGTTGAAGAATGCAATGGGAGGAACAGTATTATTCTGATTCTGACAAGGCTTATGAGGATGAGAAAAATGGAGTTTACAGTGGTTGGGTTTGGAGCAGGGAGATGGCAATTGAAACAAATGCTTGCAGATTGTTATGGAAACATCAAAAGGTTTTTTCTATTGAACGAAATTCAGACAACACCAACATCGATCCAGCGACTTCTCAGTGTGTTCAGAGTATTCAGATGACAGTAATTTTTTTAATCGGTTTGTTTGCTTTCTTGATAAATATTTGATTATATTGTTATCATATGTACTAGTCACTATGATTTCATTTTGAAAATCTGACAGTGTCAATATTTTATTGGAGGGTGTAAATAGGGTCTTTTACGTCACATCCTTATTGAATTTAATCTTCTATAGAATTACATAAGAACTGTAAGAAAGTACAACATAAAATGGCCAAAACAAATATTACAAGATAAACTGTCACATATATTTGGTTTTCTATATTATAATTTAGTCAATTCAAGATTTATAGAGAAATTTTCACATACTTGCACAAAGGATCTTCAAACTGATCAATTGGAAAGTGCCACCAATAATAACTCCTTACCTGGAGGAAAAGCAAGACCTGAAAAGCAGTATTTTAGATAAACAAGCGTCCGGTACCTGTAAGCAAGAACAAAAGGCAAAGGTTAATACTACAAAGTGGTAATAAAAAACCAACTATAAGAAGATAAAACATAAATAATGGTAGAAAACAATATAATCCTGCTTGTAACACCTTTCAGTACGATTACCATAAGACTGCAAATAAGAAAAAGTGGTAAAGCAGTTCTCTCTCTCATTATAATTTATTTTTGGGGGGCTAGGCCCCAATGGGGATTGTGGTGGGCAACCAATCTAAAGAAAATGAACATTTCAAGTGAGCCATCCAAGACAATTTCTAAAATTCTATCAATACCATACTGAATAAAGAAACCTCTTTTCAACTAAAGATATTCCATATAGTCAAATGCCTCAAGAAGTTTTATTCGATCAAAATTTTCAACCACCTTTCCCCAGAAATATTTCATACTATCTCTTTTTCTTCCCAGTAATTATTTACACTACCAACCAGTAGAGGAATAAGCCCTCCCTGTTTTCCAGCCCTATCTGATGGAAAATTATCTTATAAGACTTACCTGATACCTCTCACAACAAGTGAGACTCACACATGATGTGAAAGGGAGATCTCATGAGATACCTTTTCCTATCTGTCACTTTTTGCTCATGGTTTAAAAAATCAAACGAATATGAAATTTTTTTTAATTGTTACGTCTGAATAGCATATGCCCCCAAATGAATAAATCTTCACTAAGGCACAGTTGAGATACAAACAAGCCAGAAGTGTGCTTTTGATGCAATATTTGACAATTTTCGTTCGCGGTTTAGAAAATAAAACCAACTTAATAGGAACCTTAAATTTGTAACCTTTGGATAGCATGTGCCCCCATATGAATAACACTTCACTAAGGCACAGCTAAGATACATGTATTTCCAATGAGGACAAAAATACTATCACAAAGTAGAATAAGAAAATTAATGTGAGGGAGAAAATGGGAAGGGAGAAGGAAGAAGCAAACTTGCACACTGATTGAAATTTGACTCCAAGTCTCCAACTCCATGCCACATAGGCCCAGATGGAGCCTAATTCAAACCAGCTGATTGAAATCTTTTAAGATTAGGGTTATTTGCAACTCCTATAAAATTACATTCTTAATATGATGTTATACCTGCACATTGATTACAGTTCCTTAAAAGTAGAAAATGTTTCCCATTAAGAAACTTCTAAATAAGTGTGCGTTTGGCTTCAAATTAAAAAGTCAGCTTATTTTACTATTCAACTTATTTTTGGTACTATTCATGGGCCCCACTGCATTTTTTGATACTATTCATAGGTCCCACTATACTATTTCATCTAACTTTTACCTTTATCTACAGTACTTTCAGCAAAAAGTTTTCAGTTTCAACAAAAATAAGCGAATCCCAAATAGACCCTAAATCCAGTCAATTTATAAATATTGACATGACAGCATTCATAGAAGAGAAGCAAACTAGAATGAGAAAACATGATATTAGAAAATCTTCCATATTCAATGAATAAGAACACAAGGAACACATTATACATACCCAAGGGCAGCAGCACTCTCCTTTTGACTATTTCGCAAGACCACCAACAGCTCCTCTAAAGGAGCCCTAAAATCATCCAATCCTTTATTAAAGAGATACACCAGAGCACCATATAATCCATGCTCTCTACATAACCTAACAACCTACAAGGAAAAATAATAATCATTATCCAATCAAGTCAATAAATCATAACAAATGAATTTACTCCAACAACAAAAATGATTAGCAAAGGTTTTGAAGGTAAGACCTGATTGAAATCCAAAGAAGAGATATCCATGTGAAGGACGCATTGTTCAACTCGTTGTAACCATCCTTTGCTGCTGTAATGTTCTACAAGTGCTTGCATAATCTAACAAAATAAAACAAAAAAAGAAAAAGAAATATCAGAATTTATGATTAAGCTGCCAATAAGGCTAAGCACTGGGACATCAAGCTATACCTCAGGAGGCAGTGATCCAAGCATGTCCTTCAATATATATGGTTCCAAAAGCTCCAAAAATGTGTCTAGAAAATGTAATGAAACAAAAGGTAAATCACCGAAAGAGTAATGTCTAAGGACTGCTAATATGGACAAATTATTGCAAGTGAAGGGCTGCTATATATATATATATATATATATAGAATACACACCCTTCACAGGCAATTAGAACACAGCAGACACTAACTCAACCTAGTTTTGTACTAGCAAAGTGTCAACACGGAATACATCACTCTCAAGGTGCTTGGAGAGCTGAATAAAACTTGCACCCTTCCTAGTAACAAACCCAATCTTAAAAGGCAAAGGTAAAATAGAATATAGCATTTGAAAAACTTCATCACAAGGAAAGCTCTCTAAGCAGCCAATGAGCTTGGCTCATTTGGCACTTCCCCGATGAGAATGGGGTGAAGGGTGAGATTGTGGGTTCAAAAACCACTAGGTGCGTTTGTAACTTGCCAATAATAAATAAGAAGGAAAGGTTTCTCATATTCTTTCATTCATAATTGAATGCGTAGTAATTGAAGCATTCAACACAAGAAGACTCAGAGATGTAATGATACCTCTCTGTTGTACCGCCACAAACTTGGAGAAAATTTCATCGAAAAGGATGTCAGTCCTCTTGATATGAACACAGAATTCCACAGCAACTCCACCAACACGAGTGTATTGCTCTTTTATTTCAGAGTGCACAGAACTGCTTCTACTATTTGGGTTGTCCAGTGGTTCCATTTTCTCAACTTGGTTGCAAAATGCCACCGAAATATAAGAAAATACTTCATCTACATATGACAAAAGCAACTCCACAAGGTAGGGCATTATGGCCTCCTGTACAGCATCCAAGGTTCTAGGGAGGTCAATAACACCATGCGCCTGGCCATCATAAAGTGTCATTGACATGTTCAGTGCACCCATCCAGTCACCCGCTTTCCGCAGAACCTGAATCCGTTCCTTCCATGGGAGAAGGCGAGAAACAGCAAGATGCATAGGTCCAAGGATGTATACTGAAGCTCCTCTTACAGCTATGCAATTGTGAAAAGCTTTCTCAGGATTTCCATAGATATTAATAAAGTGGGTATGGTATGCAACAAGATCATCTCCACCATAACCATCCAGAGAAAAACTTGTTTGGTGAATCACAGTTCCATCCTTAGCAAACAGACAGAGTTGTCCAGTTGATGTAAGAACAACCAGTATCTGGTCAAGTACAAAAATCTCATTACATGCAAAGCATTTACAATTATATACTAGGCAACGCTGCCTAAATAACATTATTTAAATACAACAAAAGACAAATCAACAATATATGAATAACTAAATACGTACCTGATCATCCAACCAAGCCACACCTATAGCTGCACTGTCAAGAGACCATTTCCCATATACTTTTAGCTCTGATTTGATTAACTTTGCAACCTGAACTTTTCGGTCCCAAGCAATAGCGAGCAAGTAGACTCTCTCCGATGCTTCCACAGGCACGTTTTCTGTAACAAATTCATATCTTAGAAAAAAATGAAATATCTCAACTTAAATGCCCAAAACTCACTCAATGCATACCACTAGGCAAACTGCGTGATTGTGTCATGCATTTCCACGCAGTATAAGGCATAGAACCCTCTCGAACCCCATCTGGCTTAGAAAGCTGCGAATAGACTTCCAAAGTAGGAGTAAGCCTTACCTGTAACATGCAAACGTGGCTTTAACACATTTTGAACAAGATATAACCACTAAGAAGAACTACATCAATTCACAAGACAAAAGGTACATGGAATTTGTGCAATCATCTGAGGGCTTCATACCACCAGAGCAGTTTGATGGGTGACAAATATGACCACACCTTCTTCAGCTAAAGAAGAGCCTTCATTAAAGAGTTTCCAGCCAGCATCTCCACCTACTACACCTCCCATCATACTACCAAGACTGCTGGATGAAACCGCATTGTTTCCCTGAGAGGACAGGGAAGCACCTCCAGAGAATTCATCAAAAAGGACCGGTGAAGCTGATAGCACAATTCCCGTTTTTTGTCCATCAAGAAGACACTATTTCAAGTAACAATATGATCATTAGTTTGGAGATGATGTCAACTCATAAGCATGTTATACATAGTGCCACAATCATAAATCACATATTAATGCATACTAACGTTTTACCTGGGTTTTGATGGAGAACCTATTGAGCAAGGGAACAACTGAGAAAGCATGCAAAAGAACGAGACCCTTACTATCACCAGTAACTGCTTTAAATTGACGAGTAACCTGAGAATCCTGCCCCAGAAATAATGTATGTACTACTGGTGTTGTATGCTCTCCAGTAATAACTTTTGCTGATGATGATCTCTGCACATCCCAAACAGTAATATGACCATCACCATAACCAGCTAAGAGCAGGTCCCCTTGTTGATTAAAGCACATGGAAGTTACAGGGGCATGAGACCTATCCCCTTGCAGACCGAGCATTGACATCTGGAACATAAACAGCATGGTTTATTGAGTAAAGTTATTTCTGTCGTAACTACAATGTGGCACATGGCAAAAGCAAGTGTACTTAGAAGCTTCACAATTTAATTAAACATCCAGATGTTTGCATACTGAAATTACCATAAAAAGCCAAATTCCTCACTTAACATGTTCGATTTCTGTAACAGAAGAAATTTAGATATTACCAATCAATGGTATCTTAACGGATAACCATATACTGAGGGCATATCTGAATAAGAACTTTGTTGAGGAAGTACCAACACACTCATCCTAAGTATGCACATTATATATATGCATATAAGTCATCCTTACAGAATATACTCATACTAAGTACGCACACCAAAGGTTTTTCTTTTTTAATTTTTAAAGCTGATACATTGTGTTTCTTTTCAATAATATCAAGTTATTTGTGTATGGAAGTCATCCTGTACAAAATCAAGTATGTAACTGCTGTTTTGTGTGAAATTCATTGGGGCATTTTAGAGATTGAAATAAGCAATTAAGTTGATACTTAAGCAATTCTGCAAAGATGACAGCAGGAATTGACTATTATTTTAAAGGGCACATGCACACATTCTCCCTTGATTCTAATTACACCCAAAATATATTTCCTGGAATCTATTCAAGTTTCAACCAAAAGATGAACAAATAACATATAGAAACATAGAATCCTGAAGGAACATGAAAGGCTAACAAGTAAGAGCAATATAAGCAGATTAATGCAAAAGTAACCTTTGGATCCATGTGGTCAGCATTATAACCGGAATATTTACTGGGCACAACGAGAATGACCCCTTTTGACATTCCAATTGCAATATAATTAGTATGAACAGCCAAAGCTTGAGGGGAACCATGATCTCTCCTGAATGCCTGAGAAGAAATGGTCCTTGTAATAGCATTATCCGCATCAAGATCAAAGTATCCTAATGTGGTTGATCCTCTCCGTATGCCCTCAAGCCTCATTGGCTGAGCAGCTGCACCCTCTTCCCAGTGCAAACCAGTAGAAGCATGCTTCTTCTCAAGCTCCTCAGCTAACTCCAATGGCTTCATAGAAGCAGCCCGGGATTTCTTCTCCGCTCTCTTACTAATCCTCCTGCTCTCCAATTGCCCAATTCTCTCTTCCACAAGTTCAGTAATATCACTCAATGAACTCGCGTCATCATCATCCCCACCATCAACACCACCCACCTCATTATCTTCCAAAACATTCACTTGTTGCTGTGTTTCCAATGCCTCAATTGTCGATTCCTCCTCTACCTTCTCTTCCAAATGATCAACCTTATCTTCTTCTGAGTTCAAAATTTCAGAGCTCCTGTCAAGCACAGAAGCATTCTCATCTACATTTACAGTGTTTTCGTCCTCCTCAACACTTATGGACGAAGAACCAATCCGCGGCTCAATGATATCAAAATTAGAAACTGAATCAGCACTTGTTTGCAGCAATTCTTCATGATTACTACTAACCTTTAATCCGTCTACTTGAACCACATTTTCGGCTTCGCTTTCGACCTCTTTAACACTAGAACCCTGAGCAAAACCCTCATTCCCAATCACACCTTCCAAAACCTCATCCTCTTTGGCATTACGAGTTTCACTATTAGAACTCAATTCATCTGAGGCCGAGACCGAAACCGCATCGGAATCTTCAAGAACCTTCTGGAAGGTTCCGCTGGCAGCCCTCCTCGACTTGATCGCGGCGGCGTGCGGGGTCGGGAGAGCCCTGGAGGCTGCCACTGCCGCCGCAAGCGCTGCCCCCGGCTTCGCATTCGATCTCACACCGCCGAATAGCGACGGTAACGGCTTCGAGTTCGAGAGCCTTTTAAACGGATCGTCCGGGTAATTAATTCCGGGTCTGACCCGACTGAACGAAGACGAACCGGGTCGGGACTGGAGCGATGGGTTTTCATCCTGATGTTGGGCCGGTATGGAGGAAAAGTCTGAGGAGGGTTGTTTAGTTGTGGAGACTGAAACGGTGTCGTCTTGGTCGTGTTTGGGATCGGAGAAGCGGGAGTACACGGACGGTGGAGATGTAGGCGGAGATGAGGTGGAGGAATCGGAGGCGTTGAGGATTTCGTCGATTGTGCGGTGAGGTATGGAGTTGAGGTTGTGGTGATTGTCTTTGTTGTCATCGTCGTCGTCGTCGCTGGTGAGAGGTGAGTTAAGGAAGGAGTCGAGGTCGAGTTCCATAGCCACAGGTAATGTTTCGGAGGTACTAGTGAGATTCTTGGTCATGCCTTTTTGTTGGTTTTACTTTTGAATTTGTTGCTTTCCGCTTAAGGAATTAGTTTCAACTCCATCAGATTAGGGTCCGGCTCCCCTCCAGTTTTGAAGTCCCCCGTTCTCTCCCATTTTAAAACTGATAAAGGACACGTGGCAAAAATAAAATCCAAAGGTTACAAAGATGCCACGACAAATACAACCTTTTTTTTCTCACCTAAGAAGTAGGACCACGCTCTTTCCCTTTCTCCCCAACATGCCACATTCCTCTCTTATTTGCCTCTCTCTTCTTCTCCATCACCACCGCCGCCTGAGCATCAAAGCTTACCGGAAAAGAAGGGTAAAAACAAGACAACGGATTAGGAAATTAAAAAGAGCAAAAAGATCTTTTTAATATAAATAATACCCACTGCCAATGTTACCACAAAATCTGTCATAACATTAACGTCCAATTGAAAAGAACAATTCAAAAGTTTTTACAAAATCAAAACTTTCCACAACCAGAAAAAGAAATAAGAAATACAATTTGATCACAGAGAATAACCCAAAATGGACAAGATGTGAGTCTGTGCTTGGGGAATTTATATCATTCTTGGCATGTTGGACAAGGACTTGAGTGGTGTGCTTAGCCGTAACGCCATTGGCTTCCGTTCAAGACAACAATGGCAAACTGCACACCTACCTCCCTCTCACAGTATAGCTTGCTTGGCTTCCCATAAGGTCACAAAGATCTTTTGCTCTTTTTAATTTGCTAATCCACTACCTTGTTTTACCCTTCTTCTCTGGCAAGCTCTGATTTCGGTGCCTATGATGCTCAGGCGGTAGTGGTGATGGAGAAGAAGAGGGAGGCAAATAAGAGAGGAATGGCTTGGGGGGGAGAGAGAGAAAGAGGGTGGTCAGACTTCTAAGGTGAGAAAAAAAGTTGTATTTGTCGTGGCATCTTTGTAACCTTTGGATTTTATTTTTGCCACGTATCCTTCATCAGTTTTAAAATGGGAGAAAACGGGGAGACTTCAAAACTGGAGGGAGCCGGACCATCAGATTATCACCGATGTCCGTCAACTATGCAACTGTGTTGTAGCATTGCAACAACTAAAGAACATGTTCAAGTTTGGTTCGAAGTGGTTCAATAACTACCTTATTATTATTTTTTTTTTCTTATTACATAAAATTTTTATTTTTATCTCTTATATATAGAATTAAAATTTTTAATCTTTGTTTCTCAAAAAAAAAAAAAGTTAATCTTTTATTAATAAACTCTACTAATAATCAATATAAATTATATAAACTAGCCGCTAACTCGTGCTATGCACAGAAAAACTATTGACTCTGAAAGAAAATTCAACAATAAGTAAATAGACATTTTGAAAAAAATAATTAATTGAAATTAATCCAAACAAATAATTAACCAACTAAAAATATAGCTTTTAATAAGAAAACAAAAAATCACATGAACCTAAATAAAAAACATTTGAGGTGAAGAATTAAGATCAACTTACTGAGACGCAAATATCAAAAACCCCAAAACTTAAAACTTCAAAATTTATAGAACCGTTAAATTCTACTTCAAAACCAAACCAAATTCAACAAATTTATATATAACATACCAAATAAAAATTTATCGTTCTTTAGGCTGAAAGACAAAAGTTGCATCTTTGATTTTTCTCCAAAAAAATAGAGATGTTTTATTAGCCATGTACAATATAAAAAAATAATTAGTAGAAATTTCAACTCAAAAACCAAACCCACAATTACCAACGTGAGTCTCTTTTTTTTTCAACGTTACTCTTTTTTTTTTTTTTTTTTTTTTGAGTCCTATCATAATTTGTGTTTTTATATAGATCATCAACGTGTGAGTTTTTGGACTTGTTAAGAAGATAAAGTTTCACTTCTTATTAAGTTTTGATTAAACAAAAATAATTTTATTTATAAAAAAAATGATAATGATGAGTTTAAGTTTAAGTTAGACTTATTGGAGAGATAAAGTTTCACTCCTGGTCAAGTTTGAACTAAAAATAATAATTTTATTTAAATAAAATTATTTTATTTAAATAAAATGATAATTTTATTTAAATATTATGCTGAAATGGAAAATTATGAGAGTTTCAAATGTTTCGATTTTATATATATATATATATATATATAGAGAGAGAGAGAGAGAGAGAGAGAGAGAGAGAGAGAGAGAGAGAGAGAGAGAGATTATAGTTGAAACTTAAACAAAATTGTGGCGAGCCGAAATGGACTAAGTTAGATTTCAACCATACACAATTAATTTATAGAGATAGAACGTCAATTAAACTTATTTACCCATTTTTTAACAAGTCAATAGAATGGTATTGAAATGTGTGCTTGGTATATATGTAAGTCAGGAAAAGCAAAACAATATTCACCTAGGATTAATACAACAATGCACCTCTGTTTTAGGCCGAGGTGAAGGTTAACACTTGTTCTTGCATGATAATATTCTCACTCTCTCTTTGTTTTTCTCACTTCTCCACTTTTCAATCCTTCCTCATTTTCCTTGTAGGGATCTCTTTCCTTTATATAGTCATCCAGGTCACATCCTGGCCTTCCACTTGGAGGGACAAGGTTTTTTTTCCCTTAAATACTTGTCTCATCAAGGCCTTATAGAAGGTTTCTCTGTTGGGTTGTCAACTGTGATGACACTATTCAGGGGTCATTCCACCATTAATGCGATTAGCTAAGTTGGTGCAAAGTATTGAATGTGGAGGTGATAGATACTTTATTTGTACTCTTCCTTCATTTGCTTAATGACAAACTTTCCTTCCTTTCATCGGTTGCGTGTCTAGTGGTCTTCAGAACTAGACCTCAGCCCTTCCAGGGATGTATTAGTATCCTCAAGTTCCTTGGGCACTCCGATCTTCTTGGATTTCATGGTTGCATAATCATGTTTGCTCCGAGGACTCCTTGACAAAACTTCCCACGGTGTGCCCCTTTAGTCTTGACCTCTTCTCGTTCATTCTTGTCATCAGTTTCCATGCTCTTGTCCTCGATTTCTCGTCCTCCCACAAAAATAATTTACCAACTTGTATTGTTTTAAATTTATTATGAAATCGAATATTTATTTTATCAATAAATTAAAAATACCAGCTTGATATCTTAAAAATTTATTTACAAACTTACAAACTTTAATATCAAATTAATACAAGTATGGTTCTATAACATATAACATTGAGTATCATGCTCACAAGTTTTTCACTAATATATTATTATATTTGTGTTTAACTCCTTTAAGAGTAAAATCTAAAATTGGGCTTAATCTTAGCTCGTTGGTTAAATAAACAAATACAAACAATTTTTTTCCTGAGTCATACCGAGTAGATTTGACTCATTAAAATTGTTTGTAAATAGTTTAGTTCATTTACAACCCTAAAGATTGCAACACAACTTGAAGCTGTAATTTTCATTCCTCCCAAAATAATTATTTTTAACATTTTATCGAATGATTAATTCTAAAAATAATTATTTTTAATATTATATTTAACATGTTTTCCTGAGTCAAACTGAGTAGATTTTGATAATTCCTCAGAAATCAGTGGGTTGAAACTCTCGGGCGCTAACGATCAAAAGGGCGCTGGCAAATACTGAAAAAACAAAGAAAAATCAGAGAAGACCAGTGGAGGCCGGCCAAAAAACCTCCGATGGCAAAGTCAGTATTTTGTGTAATCCCAAGTATGTTGGAAAAAAGAAAACTTGACCCCTTTACCTTCGCGTAGAATGCTTATATAGTGTTTATAAGCAGTTATTTCTTTGATGTAACTTCCCCCATTGTTGTGGAGTCCAGAAAGCTTGGAGATAACTTCCATAACTGCCATGAAAGTTATATTGCTTGGCTTTATTTTCTTTAACCGTTGTTGACAACGGTTCGTAATGAAGAATCATGACCTTACCCAGGACGAGATTGCTCAAGACGTGCTCTCCAGGACGATATTTGACCAGGACTCTACCAAGACGATCTCTTTAGGGAAGAGCATCTTGATGCACATGCTATGTCATGTGGACGAGCTTCATGGACGAACTTGGAGAGTTGTTGTCCCTTCAGATTTAACTCATGAAAATTGTTTGTAAATAGTTTAGTTCATTTACAACCCTAAAGATTGCGACACAAATTGAAGTTGTCATTTGTATTCCTCCCAAAATAATTATCTTTAACATTTTATCCAATTATTAATTTTAAATACATAAAACTTTCAACATATTTTACTTTAAGTGAAACTATATTATCAATATTTAAAAAACTAAAATACTACTCCAACTAAAACTTACTTATCAAAAGTTTTGAAAATTTTTAAAAATAACTTTATTATTTATTTTACCTAATTATATAATCAAATAATTTTTTTTTTATAGTTTGGTTGTACACTATATGCATTCATCAAGAAAATAAAATAATTTTGTTATTTTATGTTTACTATATATTTTAGTATTAAATTTTGATCATACTATTAAAATAATTTTTAATTTATATATAATTTTTTTATTATATTATTAAAATTTTAGTTTATATAGAGTTATTTATTCAATTTTGATTATATTTTTCAATCTATATATAATTATTGATTAGTTATATTTCCAAAGTCAATGTTAAAATTCTAAAATAAAAAGAAAATAAATATTTAAGTAGTTAAAACTTAAAAACAACAAATTTATCTTTCTTTTTCCCAGTTTTTTTGTTACATTAACTTCTCACTGTCCCAACAAAAGGCTGTCAAAAGCCTTAGGTTAAAATATTATTTTGGTTCCTAAACTTTACTAAAAGTTTGTTTTTTATCCTTAAACTTTAAAAAGTTCTTTTTTCGTCCTTAAATTATTGAAAATGTTTTATTTATGTCCTTAAATTTTACTAAAAGTTTTTTTTCATCTCTAGAATATTGAAAAAGTTATTTTTTTTTTATCCTTATTTTTGTCTCCATATTATTCAAAAAAAACTCTTTAAAAAGTTTAGAGATGAAAAAAGAATTTTTTTAAAGTTTAGGGACGAAAAACAAACTTTTAGTAAAGTTTAGGCCACAAAAATAATATTTTACCCTAAGCCTTATATATACATACATACATATATATATATATATATATATATCACCAAGATCCTTATAATGGCACTACTTTGTCTTATAAGTTTTAACTAAGATGAAAGATCCCCTCCCGTTGGGACATTAGAGAACTAACATCATATGTATTAAATACTAAATTATCTTTGAAATTTGCAAAACTTTCTTTGTATTTGATTTCATTTGAATTGTACTTGTATTGAAACAAAAAGATTATGAGCTCGAAATTCCCATGTTAGGCAACTCGAGCAAGCTTGATAGTTTTAAAAATCAATTAAGTTAGAAAGTCTCGCTTATATTTTGCCTACCACTCGAGAAATTATAAGATCCACATGGTGGGCAAGTGATGTGGTCTACCATTCTACTAAAAAATTGTCACTTGTTTAAAATTATTAGTTAGAAAATTTTTTTAAACAGAAATTAATTACTGACTTAGCAATTTTAAACAAGTAGAAGTTTTTTAGTGGAATGGTAGACAAGTGACGTGCTCCACCAGAAAACTCGATAATTTTTCCTAACACTCAGACAAAAGAGTTGGCATTTTTTTTTTTTTTTTTGAAGGGAAGCGAGTTGGCACTTGAGAAAAATTAGCGTCATTATCAATTAGATAATTTTTTTGTTTGGGTAAGTCAATTAAATAGTTTCTATACTGTAATAAATACTCAATCACAAGAATTAAATTATTTGTATAGTTGTAGTTGAAAATGAAACTTCACTATTATGTGTAGAAGGTTCAGAATTGAAATGGTTATGGAAGTACTTACTCTTCCAGTTTATGCTATAACTTTGAAACGAACATGTTCACCCATGAATTTCATTAAAATTAGGTATTGCAACAAAATGGAAGATAATAGTTTAATGGACTTTTTGATTTTGTTTATTAAAGGGAAAATTGCTACGAAATTTAGTACAAAATTAATCATAGACAATTTTTGGGATTTAAAATAATGTCATGTTCCATTTTGATATGTCAATAATTATTGAGTTGGAATGTATTAAGAAACAATTATTTGTGAATTTATTTCTCAAAAATAGGTCTGTTTGGTACATGTGTTTAAACACATGTTTTCAGTTTTTAAACAACATTACATGTATTTTACTATTTCTACACACTTTTTCACCTACACGTATTTCTAAAAAAATACAAACAACATTACTAGAACAATATTACCAAACAGGCTCAAATATATTTGTGTATTTTATTTTGTTTATATGAATAGATGCTACTTTTATTTTTCACTAGTAGTATGCTTGTATAATGCGTGAATTTTTTTTTTTTTTTTGTGAGGAGTATAATGCGCGAATTAATTAAAATTTTATGCAAGAGAGAGAAAAAAAGAAGAAGAGCATTTTACAAATATGGTATACAACAAAGGTAAAATTCAACATATTTCTTATTCTTGAATTTTATCTTTGGCTCCCCTCAGATAAAATACTCGCCCTATCTTGGAAAGAAGAAGAGAAAAAAGTCCGGATGATGTTTGTATGTGATACTCTCTGTTTATATTTATTTGGGAAAAAAAAAATCGATGTACCAATATTTTATAGGAGGGTGTAATTAGAGGGTTTTACACTAAAATCTGTATAGAATTTAATCTGAATAAGATATTTGGCAAAAGACTCCTAGCTTATTAGTGGGTATTTCTCCAGTTGGGTCAAGTAGTAGGAGTAGTTACATATTTTGGTTGTAATTAAAATCATTTTATTTCATTATTTCATTTGTTAATTGATTAATTAATGAAACTGATTCTTAAAAAAAATTTGACAAATAACCTTCGATGGCCAGCCTTGAAATCTTCTCTAAAATTGTTACTATTTCCACTAGTTTTTTTTTTTTTTTTGAGGGGATACTATTTCCACTAGATGAGTCTATGTGTATTTCTTTTTCTTTTTTTCACGTAAAAGACACTGTAATATACTAATATATATATATATATATACACACACATATATTTATACTGTAATGTAAAAGACAGAATAATATGTTAATATATCTAGACTTCAAAAGCTGATCGGATTTGAAGATAATCCATTAATAATAGGTTTCCATAGTAAATTAGTAAAAGGGGGGAATTTTGTTAAAATACTTAGGAAGGAATTTTTTAACCAATTTAAGGATCTTCGTTTCTTTCCCTTATCCAGAAAACGCAGTTACAAAAGGTGTCAAGGATATAAGGAGCCCTCCAACTAATAGATCATAAAAGAGAATAGCATTTCAACTTCAAGTGCATAAATTCCTTCTAAAAAGGAAAAAAAAAAAAAAAAAAAAAAAAAACTTCTAGTGTATACATGGATTGCAATTTTTTGATAAAATTTATGAGCTGCAATTTCTCATAAGAACACGTAGGGATCTATAATGAATTTATTTCCTTGGGATACCTAAAGAGTAAAAAACGAAAAAAATGCAAGCAGAAGAGCAAAACAGAGAGAGAGAGAGAGAGAGAGAGAGAACTTCTATTATTGAAATAGTATTATTTTTAGTTGGGTGGGGGGGAGGGAAATAGGATTCAAACTAGAGACACATCAAACACCACAAAAGGGTGTCATTATTACTAGACTATATCATTTGAATGAAATAATATTACTTCACGGACCCAACGTTCCATGAAATACCAAGAACAACCTCCCATCTTCAGTTGTTGATGCAGAATTCCTTGTAGAAATACACCTTCCAGAATCGAGGACCTCCCAACATTGCAATCACTAATTCCAACAATGTTTTGTTGTACACCATCGTTTCTTCTTTACTTTTTAGTATGCAAAAATTGATTTGCAATGGTTGGATTTATATAGGCTTTAAGAAGTGTGAGAAAACCTATAAATCACGTTAATTTTATGATACAAGAAACAATTATTATCATTAAAACAAAGACATGACTCACCATATGATATAATTTTCATTCTATATAAAGCAAACGTAAGGAATACACAACAATACTTTGCATATATTTTTTGTTTTGATACAAAGACATGACTCACCATATGATATAATTTTCATTCTATATAAAGCAAACGTAAGGAATACACAACAATACTTTGCATATATTTTTTGTTTTGATATATTTCAAAGTGTAATATCATCCAGATTATTTCCTAAAAAGCAAGGCAATGCCAATATCACATTTTTTTTGTGAATTTTTTTTTTTTTGGGTGAAATTAACAAGTTTTCCGTCGGAAGAAAATTTAACAAACGATAAATTAACTTTAGTACCCCAATTAGTTTTCCTTTTCCATATTTGAAATTATATTACCAAAGATGCTTATAGCTATAGGTTTTTCTTTGTACTCCTTAATGTTATTGAATTTTCTTTTTTGAATAAAAAATTTTCATTGAATTTCCTTGTGATAGATATTTGTACAGATTCTTTGCATCTCCAATTCTTATCATAATTCTTCTTACTGTAAGTTATAGATTTAGAGGGACATTCGTGGTACGCGTACTCAAAAATTCTTGGCTGTCCCAATGGTTGGCACTTTTTTTTTTTTTTTTTTTTTGAGAGAGAGAGTTTCAACTTATGGCGTCCGCTCCTGATAATAACTCTTTATCATCAGACCAAAACACCAATCAGTTTTTGGTGTAGGCAGGGATTGAACCCCAAATCTCTTATACAACCATAAGAGATTTTACCAGTTGAGTTAACTGGAACCCACCCAATGGTTGGCACTTTCAATAACACACAAGACCTTCCATTTAATGAATAATGCATGAGAAAGTTAATGAAAAGTAATTGTAAGTAAAAGAATTTGTAAAAAAAAATTGTGTAATGTAATTAAATTAGAATTTATTTAGAAAATACCAAAAGTAATTTAATTAAAACTTCATTAGTATAGGGTTGCTTTATTCTAAACTAGCTTATAATTCCATGCATATGCATGGATATACTTAAAGATATACAATAAGATGCATATAATTCATATATATGCATCTTATTGTATTGATAGTTATTTTTATATTGATAGTTATTTTTATATTTTGTTAACTCTTTAAAAAAATTTGTAAGGATATTATTAGGTATAAAATGTAAATTGTCATTTTTTATTTTTTATAATTATTGTGAAGCATTTTTTTTTTTTCGATTCATTTATTCTAGACTCTTTACGGTGGAGATGTAGGCAGAGACGAGGTAGAGGAATCGAAGGCGTTGAGGATTTCGTCGATTGTGCGGTGAGGGATGGAGTTGAGGTTGTGGTGATTGTCTTTGTCGTCGTCGTCGTCGTCGTCGTCGTCACTAGTGAGAGGTGAGTTAAGGAAGGAGTCAAGGTCGATTTCCATAGCTGCAGGTAATGTTTCAGAGGTACTGGTGAGATTCTTGGTCATGTCGTTTTGTTGGTTTTACTTTTGAATTTTTTGCTTTCCGCTTAAGGAATTAGTTTCAACTCCATCAGATTATCACCGATGCCCATCAACTATGCGATTGTGTTGTAGCATTGCAAAGCAACAACTCAAGAGTCTCGAACCAACTAAAATACATGTTCTAGTTTGGTTCAATCAAACTAAATTACATGTTTAAGTTTGGTTCTAAGTGGTTCAATAACTAATTTATTAATTTATTCTTTTCTTATTACTTAAAAAAATTTAATCTTATATATATAATTAAGAATTTTAATCTCTTAATAAACTGTACTAATAATTAATATTAATAATATAAATTATAGTTGAAATTGTATTAATTAAACTACTTACACAAAATAATTAACCAACTTATATTGTTTTTTTTTTCCCTCAAAAAAAAAAAAAAAAACTTGTATTGTTTTAAATTTTTACTATAAAAAAGTATTTATATTATCAATAAATTAAAAATATCAGCTTGATACCTTAGAAATTTATTTACAAATTTACAAAATTTAATATCAAATTTATACTAGTATTGTTTTATAAAAATATAACATTATATTTTGTAATGTGGTACTCGAGTTTACAAAACTCGAGTACCATGTAAGTATATACTCGAGTACCATGTAAGTAAAACTTCTATATATCAAAAAGAAAAAGGAAATAGTAGTTCACCAACCATATTATCCATTGGCTATTTGATGAAAGCGCAAGGAAAACAAAAAGTACCATGTTTAAGGGTGTTCGCAATGCGGTGCGGTGTAGTTTTGGGCTATTTTTAGTACCACAATTTGCAATGTGGTTTAGCAAAAACCATAACCACACTTTACCTCATTTTTCGGCCACATATGCAATGTAGTGTATAGTTTAAGCCAAAATCATAACCACATCGCACCTCATTTTTACGGTCACATGTGCAGTGCAGTGCGGTATATAAGATACAGTTTGAAGTTAGTATATTTTTCAAATTTTTGAATTTTCCTGCCTAGCTCAAAATTGATTTTTTTCCTTTGTTTTGGGTCAATTTTTAAACTATTGAAGTAGTTTTTCTTTATTTTGGGGTGACTTCCCTAATCAATACTTGCTAGGTTGATTTGGGCCAGCTCTAAACTTTGTTTTCAAGAACTATAATACACTTTGTATATAACAAAAATTGAACATATATCACTATCTCAGCCTATTAAATATATATATATATATATATTGAAAACTAGGGTTATTAAATTATTAATAATATATTTAATATTAAAAAAAATATTAATATATAGAGACGGTGTGGTGTGGTGCAGTTTGTGCAGTTTTCTTATTATAAAACCGCAAACTGAATTGTACTATGCAGTGCGGTGCATTGTTACCTACTCTATGGTGCGGTTATGCCATTTTGCGGGTGGTTTTTCCGGTTTGTGCAGTTTGGTGAACACCAATCACAAGTTTGTTTACTAACACATTATTATATTTGTGTTTAACTCCTTTAATAGTTGAATCTAAAATTTGGCTTAATCTTAGCTCGTTGGTCAAATAAACAAATAGAAACAAGTTTTTTCCTGAATCAAACTAAGTAGATTCGACTTATTAGAATTGTTCGTAAATAGTTTAGTGCATTTACAATCTTAAAGACTGTGACACAAGTTGAAGTTGTAATTTTCATTCCTCCCAAAATAATTATTTTTAAAATTTTATCCAATGACTAATTCTAAATACATAAAACTATCAACATATTTTACTTTAAATGAAACTATATTATCAATATTTAAAAAACTAAAATACTACTCCAACTAAAACTTAATTATCAAAAGTTTTGAAAATTTTAAAAAATAAATTTATTATTTATTTTACCTTATTATATAATCAAATAATTTTTTTATATAATTTGGTTTTATACTTATGGGGGAACGGATCCACCCTCAGTCTATTTGTCCGCTTTGGTGCCGAAGGACCTACACAGCTTTGTTCTTTGCAAGCGACGTGAGCAGTTTTTGAGACTTGCTCCCACATCGAAGAAAGATGCGCCCCACCCATGCCTTATAAGCCTTTGGCCTAAGGATGAATGTACCACTACTACACGCTTGCAAAGAACAAAACCGTGCAGGTCCTTTGGCCCCAAAGCGAACAAACAGATTGAGGGTGGATCTGTTCCCCCACAATACTATATGCATTCATCAAGAAAATAAAATTATTTTGTTATTTTATGTTTACTATATATTTAGCATTCAATTTTGATTATGTTATTAAAATATTTTTTAATTTATATATAATTATTTATTTTTTTTTTTATTATATTATTAAAAAATTTAGTTTATATACACTTATACTTATTTACTCAATTTTGATTATATTTTTTAAATATATTTTTTCAATCTATATATAATTCTTGATTAGTTATCTTTCCAAAGTCAAAGTTAAAATTCAAAATTAAAAAAAATAAAAATTCAAGTAGTTAAAACTTAAAAACAACAAATTTATCTCTCTTTTTCCCAGTTTTTTGTTACATTAACTTCTCATTATCTCCACAAAAGCCTTATAACTTAATATAATGAAACATTGTTTCAAAAAAAAAAAAAAAAAAACTTAATATAATGAAACATTCGAGTTTCAAATCTTCCCTCCCCTAACCATCAATCAAATTATATATATATATATATATATATATATCACCATGAGCCTTTTAGTGGCACTACTTTGTCTCATAGGTTTTAACTAAGATGGGAGAAGATCCCTTCCCGTTAGGACATTTAGAGAACTAACATCAGATGTGTTAAATACAATTTTTTTTTTTGAAATTTGCAAAACTTTCCTTGTATTTAATTTCATTTGAATTGTATTTGTATTGAAACAAAAAGATTATGAGCTAAAGTTGGATTTTTCGTTCAAACGATATTTCCATGTTAGGCGAATTGAGCAAACTTGATAGTTTTAAAATTCAATTAATTTAGAAAGTCTCGCTTGTATTTTGCCTAACACTCACTCAAGCGAGTTGGCACCTAAGAAAAATTAGCGTCATTATCAATTAAATAAATTCTATACTGTAATAAATTCTCAATCACAATAATTAAATCATTTGTATAGTTATTTTTGAAAATGAAACTTCATTATTATGTGTAGAACATAGTTCAGAATTTAAACTTCACTATTAGGCTACAATTTTGAAACGAACACGTTCTCCCATGAATATCATAAAAATTAGGTATTGCAACAAAATGGAAGATATTAGTTTAATGAATTTTTTTTTTAATATTTTGTTTATTAAAAGGAAAACTCTACGAAATTTAGTACAAAATTAATCATACACGATTTTTGGGATTTAAAATAATGTCATGTTCCATTTTGATATGTCAATAACCATTGAGTTGGAATGTAAATAAGAAACAGTTATTTGTGTATTTATTTCTTAAAAAAAATTATTTATTTGTGTCTTTTATTTTGTTTATATTATTAAAAAAAAAAAAAAAAACTGAACAGATGTGCTAATTTTATTTTTCACTAGTAGTATGCGCATATAATACGCGAATTAATTAAAATTTTATGCAAGAGAAAAAAAAAAAAAGCACTTTACAAAATGGTATAGATGTGTTAATTTATTTGTAAATTTATTATTCTCAAATAAATTTGGTCCTCAAAGGTAAAATTCAACATATTTCTTATTCTTGAAATTTATCTTTGGCTCCCCTGAGATAAAATCCTCACCTTGTCTCGGAAAGAAGAAGAGAAAAAAAGTCTAGATGATGTTTATACGTGATACTCTCCGTTTATATTTAATTGGAAAAAAAATTCGATGTAACAATATTTTATAGGAGGGTGTAATTAGAGGGTTTTATACTAAAATCTGTATAGAATTTAATCTGAATAAGATATTTGGCAAAGGACTCCTAGGCTCCTAGCTTAGTGGGTCTTTCTCCAATTGAGTCAACTAGTAGGAGCAGTTACATATTTTGGTTGTAATTGAAATCATTTTATATTTCATTATTTCATTTTGTTGGTTGATTAATTAATGAAATTGATTCTCAAAAAAAAAAAAAAAAATTTATGAAATTGACAATCGCATGATCTCTATTGAGGGAACAGCATCCAATAAATGTTCACAAATAATCTTCGATGGCCAGACTTGGAATCTCTCTAAAATCGTTACTATTTCCAGTAGACGAGTCTACGTTTTTTTTTTTTTCATGTAAAAAACATAATAATATATTAAGGGCAAGACTTAGGTATAGTATTTAAGTACTATTCCCTTTTAAGATTCTACTATATAAATTTTCCCTCATGAGATGAAAGTGTATTTTTTTGTTAAGTAACCATATGACATAATTTTAAGTGGGGAATAGTACCTAAAGTATTGTACCTAAATTTTGTTTATATATTAATATATCTAGACTTCCAAAGATGATAGGATTTGAAAAATCCATTAATAATAGGTTTGCATAATGAATCAGTAAAAGGGGAGAAATTGTTAAAAGGACAAAGTTAGGAAAGAATTTCTTAACCAATTTAACGATCTTCTATTCTTTCCCTTATCCAGAAAACGCAGTTACAAAAGGGATCAAGGATATAAGGAGCCCTACAAGTAATAGATCATGAAAGAGAATAGCATTTCAACTTCGAGTGTATGCATGGATTGTAATTATATATTTGCAAAAAATTATGAGCTGCAATTTCTCATAATAACACGTAGGGTTCTATAATGAATTTATTTCCTTAGGTATTCCTTGGGATACCCCTAAAGAGTAAAACGAAAAAAATGCAAGCAGGAGAGAGAGAGAGTTGATATTATTGTTTTTAGTGGGGAGGGGGAAAATAGGATTCAAACTAGAGACACATCAAACACCACATAAGAGTGTCATTAATTATTACTGGACTATCATTTGAATAACATTAATAAACAACTAAGGAACTAACATTCCATGATATACCAAGAACAACCTCCCATCTTCAGTTGTTGATGCAGAATTTCTTGTAGAGATAAACTTTCTAGAATCGAGGACCACCCAACATTGTAATCACTAATTCCAAAAATGTTTTGTCGTACACCATCTTTCTTCTTTACTCTTCATAATGCAAAAATTGATTTGCAATGGTTAGATTTATATAGGCTTTAAGAAGTGTGAGAAAACCTATAAATCATGTTAATTTTATGATACAACAAACAATTTTTATCATTAAAACAAGAGTAATATTATAGACACAAACTATTTTATAACATTTTTACAAACTGCTGATGTAACTTTAGTAATTTTCAAATAATTATTGATAAACATAAATGTGATGTTAGTTAGTGGTGGACTTATATTAGAACTAATAATTCTTTGCCACATCAATAGTTTGTACAAATGTTGTAAAATAGTTTGTGATTATAGCATTACTCTTGAAATAAAGGCATGACTCACCCTAAGATATAATTCTCATTCTATATAAAGCAAACGTAAGGAATACACAACAATACTTTCCATATGTTTTAAAGTGTAACATCATCGTGATTATTTCCTAAAAAGCAAGGCAATGTCAATATCATATTTTTTGTGAAATTAATTAACAAGTTTTCCGTGGGCAGTAAATTTAACAAACAATAATGGCATGTGTTGGATGTTTAAAAAATGAGGGGGAGTAGAGTAGAGGGAGGGAGAGTAATCCAATTATCTTATTTGGAAATTTTTTAAGGAATGAGGGGGAGGGGTTTGGAGGGGTTTCAACTCCCTCTAACCCCTCATTTTTAATTCCCCCAAATTGGAGAGATTTGGAGGGAGAGTAATTCTCATTCTATATAAAGCAAATGTAAGGAATACACAACAATACTTTCCATATGTTTTAAAGTGTAACATCATCGTGATTATTTCCTAAAAAGCAAGGCAATGTCAATATCATATTTTTTGTGAAATTAATTAGCAAGTTTTCCGTGGGCAGTAAATTTAACAAACAATAATGGCATGTTTTGATGTTTAAAAAATGAGGGGGAGTAGAGTAGAGAGAGGGAGAATAATCCAATTATCTTATTTGGAAATTTTTTAAGGAATGAGGGGGAGGGGTTTGGAGGGGTTTCAACTCCCTCTAATCCCTCATTTTTAATTCCCCCAAATTGGAGAGATTTGAAGGGAGAGTAGAGTAGATAAATTATTGTCCAAGTAAATTCCCTAATTTATCCTTTCTAACAAATTAGTCATAGACCAATGTTGCAAGTCCATTTTCAAATAGGGGTAAATTTGTCTATTTTAATCATTTCCTCTCCTCTCCATCCTAATTTTTAAAAGATCCAAATAAGGAGAAGGGCTAATTACTCCCTTCCCCCTTACTAATTTTAAAAAGGACAAAGTTTAACTATAAAATTAGTTGTAACCTTAGGCTACAAACTTACTTAATATCTTTTTATTGGAGGTGAATTTTGACAAATCCACCATTGGATTACATCTTCTTCTTATATCCTCCATGCTTACAAAATTTCAAGAAAATTAAAGATTAATAGCCATGTCATCAATAAATTTTTTAAATTACAAGTTTTTGAAATTTAAAATTATGCACAAAATATAAGCTTATAGATCATATAGTAAATAATATCTGATTGACACAAAATTTAATATGTGTATTAAGGGCATAAAAAACATGCAATTCAACGGTTAGGTTTTCAAAATATGTTGTAGTATTTATTTTATTGAGTGAGTTTATAGCCTTAAGTTACAACTAATTTTGTAACTAAACTTTATCTTTTTAAAAACATCCAAAAAAGGTGGAGGGGAACCATTCCCCTCTACTCTCCTACCCACTACTCTCCCCCCTCTACTCCCCTCTACTTTCCTCCCTCTCTAAACTTCCAAACAGGCCATAAATTAACTTTAGTACCCCAATTAGTTTTCCTTTTCCATACTTGAAATTATATTACCAAAGATGCTTATAGCTATAGGTTTTTCTTTGTACTCCTTAATGTTATTGAAATTTTTTTGCCTTGTGATAGATATAGCGCTATTAAAAATCCAATAATAAAAGTGTTGGATGATTGTTTATTCCATCGTAGTCCTAGTCCAACCTAATTTCTTTATTTATGTACAGATTCTTGCATCTCCAATTCTTATCATAATTCTTCATATTGTAAGTTACTATATTTAGAGGGACATTCGTGATTCTCAAAATTCTTGGCTGTCCCAATGGCTTGGCACTTTCTGTAACACACAAGACCTTCCATTTAATGAATAATGCATGAGAAAGTTATCGAAAAGTAGCTGTAAGCAAAATAATTTGTAAAAAATGTGTAATTGTGAGAGACCGGAAAAATAATATAATTAAATTAGAGTTTATTTAGAAAATACCAAAAGTAATTAAGTTAAAACTTCATTAGTGCAGGGTTGCTTTATTCTAAGTTTCTAACAAGTAAATAATAAGTTCTAATTGGTTTTAATTAATATGTACTAAAAGCCAAATAATAATAATAATAATAATAACAATAATAATACTTTTTTTAAAAATTAAATAATATATATTATTATTCAACTTCGGTTAAATTTTTTATAAAAAAATGGAAAATATTTTTCAATCCTTAAATGGATTTTTTAAAATTTCAAAAATTTGAAGAAAAAAATTAAAAATTTGGACAAGGACAACTAACCGCAACATTTACCAAAATTTTATGGAGGGACTTTAATTGAATAAACTTTTTTTTTTTTTTGAGAAACAATTGAATAAACTTGATACTTAGAAAACTAAAATAAATGAAAACAAAGTTAGAGGACAGAATGAATTCTGATAAAACATATAACATTATATATTTAAATTGAGTATCATGCTCACAAGTTTATTCACAAGCAAATTATTATATTTGTGTTTAACTCCTTTAATAGTTGAATCTAAAATTGGGCTTAATCTTAGGTCATTGTTTAAATAAAAAAAACAAACAAGTTTTTTCATGAGTCAAACCAAGTAAACTTAACTTATTAAAATTGTTCATAAACAACTTAATTCATTTACAACACTAAATATCAAGACATAACTTGATTTTTTTTTTGGCAAAGTAACCTAATGCATGCGTTAACTCTACTTACCCGTTAAGTTGTGATTTGAAGTTACGATTTTTGTTCCTCCTAAATAATTAATTTTAACATTTTATCCAATGATTCACTATAGATATATTAAATTATTAACATATTTTACTTTACGTGAAACTGTATTATCAAATATTTAAAAAATTAATTATATCCAATGATTCACTATAAATATATTAAATTATTAACATATTGTACTTTAAGTGAAACTGTATTTTCAAATATTTTAAAAAATTAATTATATCCAATGATTCACTATAAATATATTAAATTATCAACATATTTTACTTTAAGTGAAACAGTATTATCAAATATTTAAAATGTTAAAATACTACTCCAACTAAACTAAATCACCAAATTTTTTTTAAACTTTTAAAAAATAACTTTATTATTTATTTTAACTTATTATATAATAAATTATTATTTTTATTAATTTGGTTTATACTATATGCATTCATCATGAAAATTGAATAATTTTTTTATTTTAAGCTTACTATATATTTTACTGTAGGGTCACAATTTGGAGCCTAAGCCCAACGGAGGATTGGGTCAAGGTCCAAAGAGCCCGATCCAATAAATTTGTAGAGAGTAGATTGAAGAACTAGGTTTAGACAAGATTGCCAACGGCTAATGTGGCCTTTAACTGACGCTCATGCAAAAACAATACACGTGCAAACGGATCGATATCAAATCCGAGGAGATCATTATTCATTGTTTATCATTATTGTGATTCTACAAATGGAATTTAGAATGATCCAATCTCTCCCTTCCTCTCCCTTTTACAGGGGAGGTCTTTCACATTATATATTCACTCACAGATTATCCTCATCGTACACTTGTCAACCATTTAGGTTGCTACTTGAGTACCTATTTCATCAGCCACCTTCTTTGACCTTTTGTGAGTTGTTGTTGCCAATGTAACACTGTTCAGGGGTCTTCTCCACATAAATGCGGCCAAGAAAGTGGTTGATGGGCATTTATTGTGGTGGCAGCCACTTTTCTGTTAGATATTTCTGGGCTCTTATCTCTTCTGCACATGTAAGGATCTTCCTTATCATAAAAATCTTCTGGTGGATCACCTGAATTGTTGAAGCACAAGGCCGACCAGTATTTGACAATATCCGAGAGCGAGTTTCTCCTTGGACAACCTTAATTCACTCCATCTTTTACAATTCCGGGCCGGGGGTTTCTCCTAGTTGCTTACCCCTCCTTGGATACATCATTCTCAAGATAAGGCCCAAGGTCCAGCGTACGATCATGATTTTTTACCTCCCACATTTACTATTCAATTTTGATTATACTATTATAATATGTGGCTAGGAAAGTGGTTGATGGGCATTTATTGTGGTGGCAGCAGCTTTTCTGTTAGATATTTTTGGGCTCTTATCTCTTCTGCATGTGTAAGGATATTCCTTGTCATAAAAATCCTTTGGTGGATCACCTGAACTGCTGAAGCACAAGGCCAACCAATATTTGACAATATCCGAGAGTGAGTTTCTCCTCGGACAACCTTAATTCACTCCATCTTTTACAATTCCGGGCCTAGGGTTTCTCCTAGTTGCTCACCCCTCCTTGGATACATCATTCTCAAGATAAGGCCCAAGGCTCAGCGTACGATCATGGGTTTTTACCCCCCCACAATAGCCGCTCAAAATTCTGGCTTTTCTCTCGCATCCGAGGGGAAAAGGTGGGATTTTGGTTTACTTTAAAGTCCACTAATGGAGACATTAAGAGCCTTTGAATTACACGTGGGAAGCACGGTTCTGCGCGCGTCATAATCGTAATTTATTGTTTCGGAATTCGTGAGGCTTCATTAATTGCTCTAGGCAGCGTTATGTCCCTTGTATCTATCGATGAGGTATTAATCTAACGGTTGATATTTTTCCTTAAGTTTAGGCAGGATAACTCCCACCTAACTTTTCGCCTCCTATATAAAGTATCAGAGGAAATCATTTCTTCCCTATCTTAGAAACTCCCAGGCTCTCTAACGATCATTAGCGCTCCAACTTGTCAAACTGATCAAATTGCCAAACATCTCACTATCTTTCTCTCAGGAAACCTTAGAACTCCTTTTACAAGATTGCATGGGTCCCCTTACACCTTAGCTTGCGTAAGTCATAGTTTCTTTGGATTTATCGTTTTCCTGTCGGCCAGCCTGCTCGGCCTTTGAATCTTTATTTCTCCACCCATGGACTATAGTGGCCCCTCTTTTAGTTTGCAAAAATGGGTAGATTTGAGAACTTAGTGGACTCCCCTGCTAAAATAGAAGCCTTCAAGAGAAAATACCATATACCCTAGGGGGTAGATCTACACTACTGTCCCATAAAATGAATAGAAACCGACCGAAAAGAGGGAGAGGTTGTTATCCCCATGATAGCCTTCATAGAGGGGGGAATGACCCTCCCAATAGGCACAATAACTAGGGACTACCTCTTTAACCATAGGTTATGCCCCCACCAATGCGCGCCCAACTTATTCAGAATTTTGGGTAGTGTTGATGCTCTCAACGAGCATCTGGGTCTGCGGCTCACCTGGCACGACGTGGTGCACATGTATGAGTGTCATTCCCAAAAAACCACTGGATACTACTTAAGATCCTGCTCGGACGTGGTAAGGATGATATCTTGTTTTCCTAAGTCAAATAAGGGTATGAAGGATGATTTCCTCATAGCTTCAGGAGCGTGGCACGATGACGTTCATTGTCCAGTCCGAGCAGGGGAACTAGGTGGAATGTCTTAGACTTAGGCTCCTTAGTGATAGATTTAAGCTCACCACCCTCGACCTTGCTCTGTTTCCTTTTATTTCAACCCCCCCCCCCCCCCCCGTTTTTTTTTTTTTTAGCCGTCTAACCGTTTTCTTTTACTCCGGCTTAGCTTGACCAACGTCCAGGCCCTTAATTACCTGCTGCGATCCGAGATCTTTGTGAGCAAAGACAGGCAACTATGGGCTGTCCACCTGATATTGGACTTTAAGCCCATCTTGGACACATTCTTAGACATCGGCAATGCTATAAGGGCGAAAGACCGCCGAATCAATCGCATCGACGTATCTCGGCCAAATTTCCTAGCTGACTACGATCTTCCCCTAGTGGCATATCTTGTTCCCCAGGGCGTTCCTTTGGTCGTCCAGCCAATCCATCAAGTCCCTGCTGAAGCATCAACAGTTGGAGAGGGGACTGCGTCTTCAAACCGTTCACTTGACAAAGAAATTGATAAATTCCAATTCGAAGAGGAGGAAGGCCGAGGCAAAAAAGTGATTTCATTATCGGACGCCGAGGACAAGCCAAGCCAACATTCTTGTATTCAAGCTCCTTTATTGGTGATTTCCCGCCCAGAGGACTCTTACGAAGAAGAAGAAGAAATGGCTTCGAACAAGGGTGGTATAGGCCTGCGGGCATTGATGGCGGCGAGGGGTAAAAGCTCCACCTCAAAAGATGCTCCTAAGGCCTAAACCACCACTAAACTTACACCTCCCCCTCTTCTTCCAGTGAACTCAACTAATTAGCAACCCATCGCTGATATGAAAAAGAAATGGAAGGAGCCAGAAGTATAAGAGGTGGAAGAAGGAGAAATGATCCTACAGAATGAGGCCAAGCAGCCCAGACGCATAAGGGACAGACGAGCATCCTCCACAGAAAGCAGAGAGGATTCTCAAGGCGCAGATGTGCGCCGACCACCGCTAATTTGGGCCCCTAAACTGGAAGTGGATGGCGGCCCTATACTTCCAGACGCCTCGGTCCGGAGTTACCAAGGAGGGTAGGTAGGCTATATTGTAGAGGCTCTTGAGTAACCCCTCCTTTTGTCGAGGGACATGGAAGCATACAGGTGCTTCAAGCAGCCAGATCTCTTCCTGTCCCTGAAGAAGGACTTGGCCATGGTAAGTGTTTAAGGACATTCATGTGTTTCATCCTTAGTCGATTTATTTACCATCAATACTTATTCGTTTTCTTCTTTTTGACTTTCATTCGGATTTCCTTGGTTTTCTTTGTGTAGATTACCCAACAGGTCTTTGTGGCCGAGGAATGGGTTAAAAGCAAAAACAATCAAGCCCAAGTAGAGGCCCAGTCCCGCATTGAAATTGAGAAAGTCTTAGGCGAGCTCAAAGAGGAGCACGTTGAGCTTAATAATAGGTTTACCATCTCAGAGAGGGAGCGGAATAGTGCTGTGGTCGGCTTGAAGAACGCGGAGACACAAGCTGAGGACCAGAGTAAGAAATTGCACCTCACTAAAATTGAGCTAGCCACGGAAAAACAGCAGGTTATGGACCTGAAAGCTGAATTGCAGAAGGCGAAAGAGGCAGCCCAGCAGGTAAAGGAAGCCTTGGAGGCTGAAAAACAAGCTTCCTACGTGCTCGATGTAGAGGAGACGCAGGTCAGGCTCACAGAGGAATTTGCTGAGTTGTGCAGGGACTATTGTGCCATATCATGGGGTAAAGCCCTTGATATTGCAGGTGTCCCTCGAACTCGGCATGGAGGCAACCTGGGAGCATTTACTACGATCCTGAAATCTGTGATGTCCTAGATGCCATCACCTCTGTTGTTGATCCTGCTCAAGAGAAATCTAAGCAACCCTTGGAGATCGAGGCTGCTGAAAAGAACAAAGAAACTGAGGGGAAGCCAGCCGAAGATGCTGCCAAGGCCAAGGAAGGTGAAGCCAAAGTTAAAGAGGTAGAGCCAATGGACAAAAAAGCTGATCCCAAGGCCAAGGATGGTATCACCTCCCAGCCAAGCCAGAATGCGAACCCTACCCCGAAAACGCAAGTTTAACCTCTTTGTCATCTCCATATGTATATTTTATTTTATTTATGGTTTTGTTTTTTTTCTCTTTATTGGCCCTCGGCCATGGGACAGAATGTAACACACTTTTTGATTAAGGAATGGCTCTTTCTTTTCATTTGTCTTGTCTTTATTCCATGTGTCTTTACTCGCTTTGTTACTGATCTGGTTCTTATAAAAACTAAGGGGAATATTTTGCAAACAATAATGATTTGGCTAAGTGTCAATAACAAAAATTTCCACTCTACATTAATAATACCAGTTAATCTTTCTGCAATGATAGCTGAACCCCTCAATTTCTTAGTAACCAGCTTATACTTGGTTAAGTGCACATACCTCTAGGGTTAGTACTTATTATAAACCTGTCTGGGTACTTAATGAGAAGTAAATAAGTATTGCGCAGTGTTAACAAACGAGTGTTATGGAGGAACATACAATTGCGACTTGACTTAATCAAATACAAGAAGCGTCACGATGTGTGAAATTCCCCACATCAGCTGGTCCGAGGACTATAGGCTTGATTGAGTATCAGTTTAAACACTTATGAAAATTCGAAATCTAGTTTTAATCTCCCCACATCAGTTGGTCCGAGGACTACAGGCTTGACTGAGTATCAGTTTAAACACTTATGAAAATTCAAAATCTAGTGTTAACCTCCCTATATCAACTGGTCCGAGGACTACAGGCCTGACTGAGTATCAGTTTAAACACTTATGAAAATTCATAATCTAGTATTAACCTCCCCACATCAGTTAGTCCAAGGACTACAGGCCTAACTGAGTATCAGTTTAAACACTTAGGAAAGATGTCATGGAGTGTTAACTAACTCATATCATCTGGTCCGAGAACTACAGGCATGATTAAGTTTTAAGTTTAAACACTTAGGAAAGATGTCATGAAGTGTTAATTAACTCATATCATCTGGTCCGAGGACTACAGGCATGATTGAGTTTCAAGTTTAAACACTTAAGAAAGATGTCATGGAGTGTTAACTAACTCATATCATCTGGTCCAAGAACTACAAGCATGATTGAGTTTTAAGTTTAAACACTTAGGAAAGATGTCATGGAGTGTTAACTAACTCATATCATTTAGTCCGAGGACTACAGGCATGATTGAGTTTCAAGTTTAAACACTTAGGAAAGATGTCATGGAGTGTTAACTAACTCATATCATCTAGTTCGAGGACTACAAGCATGATTAAGTTTTAAGTTTAAATACTTAGGAAAGATGTCATGGAGTGTTAACTGACTCATATCATCTGGTCCCTAGACTATAGGCATGATTGAGTTTTAAGTTTAAACGCTTAGGAAAGATGAAAATTTTACAAACGAAAAACATATTGATCAAAAGAGCATTCATTAATAGTAATACCTTTTCAGGTTGTTTACATTCCACGGCCGTGGTATTACATGCTCATCTAGATCTTCTAAGAAGTATGCCCTAATGTTAGCCACCGAGGTAATACGGTATGACCCTTCCCAATTGGGTCCCAGTTTCTCCCATGCTGGGTTCTTTGCAATGCCAAGAACTTTCCTCAATACCAAATCACCAGGAGCTAATGGCCTCACTTTAACATTTGTATCATAACCCTTTTTGAGCTTGTGCTCATAATACGCTAGTTAGACCATTTCCTTTTCCCTTCTCTCTTCGATCAGGTCTAAACTCTTCTCTAGCAAATCGTTGTTCGTGCCCGGACAAAATGAACTAGTTCTTAAGGTTGGGAGGCCAGTTTCTAGAGGAATGACAGCTTCTGCCTCGTAAGTCATTGAGAATGGGTCTCCCTAGTGGACCTATGAGGAGTGGTTCAATATGTCCAAAGGACATGTGGCAATTCTTCCACCCATTTGCCCTTCGCATCGTCTAGTCTCTTCTTTAGTCCGTTTACTATGACCTTGTTAACAGCCTCTGCTTGCCCATTCCCTTGGGGGTAGGCAGGAGTAGAATATCTGTTCGTAATTCCCAACTCGCAGCAATATCTTCTAAACTCCTTACCATCAAACTAGAGGCCATTGTCCGAGATGAGAGTATGAGGGACTCCAAACCGAGTGACAATGTTTTTCCAGACAAATCTCTTAGCATCCACATCCCTGATGTTTGCTAGGGGCTCAGCTTCTACCCGTTTGATGAAATAGTCCGTGCCGACAAGCAGATACCTCATATTTCCTGCTGCTTTGGGGAAAGGGCCCATAATGTCCAAACCCCATTGAGTGAATGGCCAAGGGCTGGACAATGGATTGAGGACTCCTCCCGATTGATGTATGTTTGGGGCGAACCGTTGACATTGATTGCACTTCTTCACGTATTCTTGGGCTTCCCTTTGCATATTCGGCCACCAATATCCTTGAGTGATAGCACGGTGTGCTAGGGATCTACCACCAGTATGACTTTCGCAGATTCCCTCATGGAGCTCCTCAAAGAGCATCTCAGTTGCTTCAGGATGCACACATAACAAGTATGGTCCCGAGAAAGACCGCTTATACAATTTCTGGTCCTTGGACAGCTACAACCGTGCAGCCTTCCTTTGTATCTTGTCAGGCTCGGACTTTTCTTTAGGTAGTGTATCTTCTTTTAAGAATAGCACCACCAGGTCCATCCAACTGGGCCCCGCTCTTACTTGATGAACCTGGATCACTTCTCCTTATGGCTCAGTAGGTCTGCACAAATGTTCTACAAGAACGACTCGAGGAAGGCATTAAGCCAAGGAGGACGCAAGGGTGGCTAGGGAGTCAACATGAGAGTTGTCGCTTCTAGAGATGTGTAATCAACTAAAAGATTCAAACTTCGATTACAGGCGTCTGACCTGCCTCAAGTATTCCTGCATTCTTTCATCTCTCGCCTCAAATTCTTCCCTCACTTGGCTGACCACTAGCCTTGAATCCGAGAACACTTCTATTACTTTCCCCCCCATTTTTCTGAGCATAGCCATACCCATCAATAGAGCTTCATATTCAGCCTCGTTATTTGTCGCCGCAAAATCCAACCTCAATGACTTTTCAATGTTGACATTTTCTAAGGACACAAGCACTAACCCCACACCAATGCCCTTATGATTTGCTGCACAATTAACGTATACTTCCTAGGGTGAAGGACCTTACTGAGAGATCAGGCCAACTGATTTTCCATCCATGCAGTGTGTTGGTGTTATTTCCTCTATAAAGGGCTCTATAAACTTGGCCGCCAGATCTGCCAGGATTTGGCCCTTAACTGAGGTGCGGGGCATATATTTAATGTCAAAAACCCCTAGAACTGTGCCTCATTTAGCGATCATTCCTGTGTAATCAGTACTTTTGAGTATGGCTTTAAGTGGAAGTTGTGTGAGGACAATGACCGTATGCGCTTGGAAGTACTGGGGTAACTTCCTTGTTCCGTGCACTATGGCTAGAATGGCTTTCTCCAAGGATAGATACCGAACCTCGGCCTCATGCAGTGACCTGTTCACATAATAAACTGGCCGTTGTACACCATTATCAACTCGTATCAACACTAGACTCACAACAAAAAGGGTCACAGCGATATAGGCAAAAAGGACTTCATCCTTTTCAAGACTGGACATAATGGGAGGCCGAGAGAGGTACTCTTTAAGTTGCTGGAAAGTAGAGGTGCATTCCTCTGTCCATTCAAATCCTTTCCACTTATTTAGCAACTGGAAGAATGGTCGGCATCTGTCTGCCGAACGAGAAATGAAACGATTGAGGGCTGCAGTCATTCCAGTCAATTTCTGAACTTTCTTGGGATTTCAAGGAGGCTGCAAGTTGTTGATTGCTTTGATCTGGTCGGGATTCACCTCAATTCCCCTGTGGGTAACCATGTAGCCAAGAAACTTGCCTGATCCCACCCCAAATGAACACTTAGAAGCGTTTAAGCGCAACTTATGTTCTCTAAGGACTTCAAAAACGTTTCCGAGGTCTCCAATGTGCTCAGATATGATCCTGTTTTTCACCACCATGTCATCAATATAAACTTCCATGCTCTTACCTAACTAAGACTCAAACATCCTTGTCATCATCCTTTGGTAGGTAGCTCCCGTGTTCTTTAATCCAAACAGCATCACTTTATAGTGGTAGTTCCCAATGGGAGTGATGAAAGCGGTCTTCTCCTGATCATCCAGGGCCAATGGTATTTGGTGATACCTTTGAAAGGTGTCTAAGAAGCTCATCCGAGGATGGCCGACAGTTGCATCTACCAACTGATCAATTTTTGGCATGGGAAATGGATCCTTTGGACAAGCTTTATTCAGATCGGTGAAGTCCACGCACACTCGCCATTTTCCGTTCTTTTTCTTTACCACCACAGTGTTGGCCAACCATTCAGGGTAGAAAACGTTTTTAATTGCTCCGGCTCGTTTGAGTTTCATCACCTCTTCTCTGACAACGTCTGCATGCTCCTTAGATGGGCGTCAGAGCAATTGCTTTTTAGGAATGATGGCTGGGTTAATGTTTAAGTGATGACAATGAATTCTGAATTCACTCCGGGGGTCTCAGTGGAGTCCCGTCAATGTTTGTTCTAAGGAATTCTATTAGCTCTTCCTTCTCTTGAGGAGGCAGCTGGAATCTGATTTGAAAATTTTTTTCTAGATCATCACCAATAACGACCTTTGTCAAGTTTTCACATTCCGGCCCCTTGGCTAGGTCCTCGGTATTCAACACCGAGGATTTTAATTGCTATAAGTTCTTTTCATTATAGGTCGAGGAATCGGCTTTAGGTTTATGATGGATTGCGGCCACTAAGTATTGTCTGGCCCCCGATTGACCTCCCAAAATCTCCTTAACCTGTCCTTCGGACGGGTATTTGACCTTTTGGTGAAGAGTAGAAGAAACAGCCCCTAGTGTATGAAGCCAAGGTCTGGCCATGATTGCGGTGTAGGGCAAGTAAGCGTTCACCACGATAAAATCTACTTCCACTACTTCTGGGCCAGTTTGCACGGGTAGCCTGATTTGCCCTTTCAGGATGACCACCTTCCCATCGAAACTCACCAAGGGAGAGTTGTAGAGCGTCAGGTCCTCAGGTGTTAAGTTCAGCCCCTTATAAAGGTCAGGGTACATTATTTCAGTATCACTGCCTTGGTCTGCCATTACCCTCTTCACATCATACCCTCCAATCCTGAGGATGATTACTAAGGCATCATCTTGGATGGTTCCAATTTTGTCTTCATCTGAGAAGCCCAATATTGGCTGTATTTCTCTTCTAGCCCTCTTCGGCTCTTGGCCATAGTCTTCGGTGGGTAGCCGCGCTACGGACATTACTCTGGATGGGCAGGACCCTGTTCTCCCTGGTGCAGCGAAAATAACATTTATCGTACCCAAGGGGGGTCTTGAGGATCATCTTTTCGAGGCCCTGAGTTTGATTGACTCCCCCTACCATCGAAGTGGTGCAAGAATTATTTTAGCTTGCCCTCACGGACGAGTTGGTTCAGATGATCCCGCAGACTCCTGTAGTCCTCGGTGGTGTGTCCATGATCCTGATGGTACTGACAGTAGAGGTTGTGGTTACGCCTCTCAGGGTTTCCCACCATTTTATTTGGGCGTTTGAAGAAGGATTCATTTTTAATCATCTCTAGGACTTGTTGTACTGGTTCTCGGAACACAGCGTGAACTGCCTGAACATCCGCTAATCCTGACTGTCTGGTTAGATCCCTACGGGGCTTGTTATTGTTGTATCAGTCCGACCTGAAATCCCTCCTCTCCTGGGGGATAACCTTGTCTTTTCCCTTTTCTTGTTGCTAGTCCTCCTCGACTTTTATGTACTTATCTATCCTGTCCATCAGCTGGCGCACGCTAGTAACTAGCTTGCCAGTCAGAGACTTTCTCAGGCCGTGATTAGTTGGAAGGCCGAGCTTAAAAGAGTTGATGGCCACCTCGTCAAAATTGTCGTCCATTTCATTGAACATTTCCCAGTACCTATCCAAATAGGCTTTCAGGGTCTCACCCTCTCGCATGCTTAAGGACAATAGGGAAGCCAAAGACCAAGGAGCCCTGCGACACGTAACAAAGCGGGAACAGAATGCTTGAGTAAGCTCAAGGAAGGAATTTATAGAGTTTGTCTTCAGGTTGTCAAACCATCTCATCGCAACTGGCCCCAAGCTAGACGGGAAAATTTTGCACATTAAGGCTTCGTTCCTGAAATGGACAGCCATTCTCAGGTTAAAATGACTCACGTGCTCCACAGGATCCGTTCTACCGTTATAGATAGTGAACGTTGGCTGATTGAAATGCCTAGGGAATTTTGTCTTTTCAATGTTGCGCGTAAAGGGGGACCTGGAGATTTGGTTCAAGGCCTTGCTTACGGCGTCACTTCCTACGCCTCGATGTGATGGGCTTCGACTCTGCCATTGACGATGACTCTCCTTTTCGTAAGAAAGGACTCACTAGGCGGAGTTCGAGACCGCCGCTTATAATCAACGTCCTTTTCGTCATCATAGGAAGAATTCGAGCCCGACGAACCCTGCTTTCTCTTTGCATGGCGCAACTCCCCTTTTAACCAGTCAATTTCCAGTTGCATGTTTTTCCTGTCGTTTGCATGGGAAACATGGTTCTCTCCCCTAGGGTGATTCTTGTCAGGATGTGCGGCGTGGGCACTTCCCTCACGGTCACCTCTCCGTTCAAGGTTGAGGAAGGAATCACCGTGTTCAGAGACCCTTGATTCTGCATGTTGTGGACCTGGCTCTGCCATAGTTAGCCGTTGTCCTCATTATCACACAAGCCCTTCCCACAAACAGTGCCAATTGTAGGGTCACAATTTGGAACCCAAGCCTAACGGAGGATTGGGATAAGGTCCAAAGAGCCCAATCCAATAAATTTGTAGAGAGTGGATTGAAGAACTAGGTTTAGACAAGATTGCCAACGGCTAATGTGGCCTTTAACTGACGATCATGCAAAAACAATACACGTGCAAACGGATCGATATCAAATCCGAGGAGATCATTGTTTATTGTTTATCATTATTGTGATTCTACAAATGGAATTCAGAATGATCCAATCTGTCCCTTCCTCTCCCTTTTACAAGGGAGGTCTTTCACATTATATATTCACTCACAGATTATCCTCATCGTGCACTTGTCTACAATTTGGATTGCTACTTGAGTACCTGTCCCATCAGCCACCTTCTTTGGCCTTCTGTGAGTTGCTGTTGCCAATGTAACACTGTTCATGTTTCTTCTCTACATAAATGCGGCCAGAAAAGTGGTTGATGGGCATTTATCGTGGTGGCAGCAGCTTTTCTATTAGATATTTTTGGGCTCTTATCTCTTCTGCACGTGTAAGGATCTTCCTTGTCATAAAAATCTTCTGGTGGATCACCTGAATTGCTGAAGCACAAGGCCGACTAGTATTTGACAATATCCGAGAGCGAGTTTCTCCTCGGACAACTTAATTCACTCCATCTTTTACAATTCTGGGCCTGCGGTTTCTCCTAGTTGCTCACCCCTCCTTGGATACATCATTCTCAAGATAAGGCCTAAGGCCCAGCGTACGATCATGGGTTTACCCCCCACATTTACTATTCAATTTTGATTATATTATTATAATTGCAGCTAGGAAAGTGGTTGATGTGCATTTATTGTGGTGGCAGCAGCTTTTTTGTTAGATATTTCTGGGCTCTTATCTCTTCTGCATGTGTAAGGATCTTCCTTGTCATAAAAATCTTCTGGTGGATCACTTGAACTGCTGAAGCACAAGGCCGACCAGTATTTGACAATATCCGAGAGCGAGTTTCTTCTCGGACAACCTTAATTCACTCCATCTTTTACAATTTCGGGCCTAGGGTTTCTCCTAGTTGCTCACCCCTCCTTGGATACATCATTCTCAAAATAAGGTCCAAGGCCTAACGTACGATCATGGGTTTTTACCCCCCACATTTACTATTCAATTTTGATTATACTATTATAATATTTTTTTAATTTCAATATAATTATTGAGTTATTTATAATTATGTTATTAAAATTTTAAATTTATTTAGAGTTATTTATTCAGTTTTGATTATATTTTTGAAATATATTTTTCATTTTTATATAGAATTATTGATTAGTTATCTTTTCAAAAGTCATTGTTAAAAAAAGTCAAGTAGTTAAAAATATCAAATTTATTTTATATATATATATATATATAGACACACGAGAGCCCTGTAGTGGGACAACCGCATTACTTTGTCTCATTTGAGGATATCCTCTCGTGTTAGGATATTTAGTGTTGTCTAATTCCATGTCAATTTTTCTATAAAATTTGCAAAATTTTACTTATATTCAATTTCATTTAAAATTAGTTGTAATGAAACAAGAGGATTAGGGGCTAAATTGGAATTACAAAGGTTGGAATTTTGTTTTAGAGAAAACCCATGTCAGGCGGATTTCGAGCAAACATGATAGATTCAAAAATCAGTTAAGTCATAAAGTCTAACTTGTATATCGCATTTTTATCCCAAAAAAATAAAATAATAAAAATAATAAAAACTTGATCGCATAATATGATAATACTCACTCAAGTGGAGTTGACACTTGAGAGAAATTAGAGTTGTGGGGACATTTTTTGCCTCAGGACCAAGTGTTGCACTTTGTAATCATTTTTGGCTTAAAGTCTCACATTGGAAGGATATCCTTGTCAAACTAGTGATACTCTAATACCATTGGTTCATCTCTTATAAGGTAGAAAGACTAGTGATACTCTAATACCATTGGTTCATCTCTTATAAGGTAGAAAGAGGAAGGATATCCTTCCAATGTGGGACTTTAAGCCAAAAATGATTACGAAGTGCAACACTTGAAAGCTCGTAAATCGTGTTGAAAACACACGAGCGGTTTAGACCCCCAAATTAAAATTACGGCTTGGTTGATTTTACACTAACTTAATGATAAGTGCGGAATAGTGTAAACACAAGCGTATGAGCACAACAACTACTCTAATCCATATTTAAAGCAACACAGCAGTAAAAATGAAATGAACAAGAGTAGAGAAGAAGGGTGCAAACACAGAAAACACCGAGACGTGTTCTCGAAGAGGAAACCGAAGAACTCGGCGAAAAACCTCTCCGCCGCCCTCCAAGCGGAAATCGATCCACTAGACAATCAGTTGGGATACATGGGTTAGCAAGAGACCCTCCAAGCCTAGTCTACCCGATGTACCTAAGCCCTCCAAGCTCCTACTCCAACAAGGCTTCTCGGAACCGTGTCTTGTCTAGCTCTCCGGATCCCGCAACAAGCTCCATGTTGCATTTGCCATCCTTGGCTTCTTCCAATGCTTCCCAATAGCTCCAAAACACTCTCTACACTCTGAATGTGTGTGGGTTGTGTTTGGGTACAAATCTCCTCTCAAGGTATGATAATAGGAGAGGGATGGAGAAGAGGCTATAATGATTTCTCACTAAGGAGGAGTAGCTCTCTCTCAAAAGATGGGTGGGTGAGTTGTTGAAAACCTATCTAGGGTTTTTCTCACTGAATAGCCACACCAACATATGTGGGTAATGAGGGTATATATATAGAGTGGGTGAAGGGTAAGAAGGTCACTCAATAAAATCCTCCAGGCAGAAAGTTTCGCGACTGTCTCGCGGGAAGGCCTTATCAGCGAGACACTCGCGAAAATGACAGCCTGGCATGACTCTTCAGCTTCCAGCACGTGCAGGGCACATGCACCATTTCACGGGATGCTTAGTAGCGAGATACCCGCGAAAACTCTTCAGTCTTCAATTTCTTGAGTCTTCACACTCTCTCTCTCACACACAACTCTTACAATTAAATCCCACAATAAATACAGGGTATAAACGATTGAAAATAATTACAATCAAATTTGGCACGGAATAAAAGCCAACAAAAACACAGTTGTAAATTACAACTTTACACCCTCAGTTCTCTATTTGGGCCTGAGTCCACTGACCTTTAGGCTAAGAACCCAAATCAAGTCCCTACAGTTTTTATTTGTACTCCTTAGTGTTATTGAATTTTCTTTTTTGAATAAAAAAGTATCATTATTGAATTTTCATTTGATAGATAATGTGCTATGCAAAAGCCAGTAATCAAAATGTTGGATGATTGTGAACAAAGTTTAATTACAAAATTGGTTACTCAATATCTTTTTATTAAAGACGAATTTTGACAAATCCACTATTGAATTACATTTTCTTCTTATATCTTCCGTGCTTGCAAAATTTCTAGAAAATTAAGATTAATAACTATGTTATCAATAAAGTGTTTAAATTATAAGTTCTGTAGTTTAGACTATATATAAAATATATATAAGCTTATAGATCATATAATAAATAATATCTGATTGACACAAAATATGACATATGTATTAAGAATTTATAGAATATGCAATTTAATAATTAGATTTTTAAAATATGTGATGAAGAGGAGGAAATTAGTCTCTCATATGGACGGACTTCTCCCCTGTATCTACTAGACGGACTTATGATTCGACACTGAATGGACTCGAGTTGGAGGGGTGCAGAGCCCAAGATAAATCTGATCTTGATGGTTTCCGGCCTCCAATAAGCCCAAAATGGGATACTTGCGGCCCACACCACGTAATGGAGTCCTAGTACAAATAGGATTCTAATGACCGCGTTTGTTTAAGGAAGGATCTTCTCGATAAGGAAAAATACTTGTCTACTACGTTTAGGACTCTTTAGGAGAATTTTTACAAGGAAAGACTTCAACTCCAAGTAAACAAAGGTCAACTTTCGACTACTATAAAAGTCCCAATACCCTCACAAATCAAGGTACGCATAATAAACCCCTCTCTAGCACTCTAGAGTTGTGAAGATATTCCTAACTTGACCTTCGGAGGGTATTCGGCCGGCACCACACCGGTGCTCTTCGTAAGGTTCTTTCTTCCTTTTGTTTTGCAGGTTTGCGTTCGAGCGCGCAGATATCGTGTAGCTCACTAGGTGAATTCTTGACTTCATCATGTGATAATATTTATTTTATTAAATAAGGTTATAGCCTTAGGCTACAATCAATTTTGTAGTTAAACTTTGTCTGATGATTATTTGTTCCAAAGTGGTCCTAGTCCTAGTCCTACCTAATTTCTTTATTATTGTACAGATCCTTTGCATCTCCCATTCTTATCATAATTCTTCTTATTGTAAGTTACTATATTTAGAGGAACATTTGTGATTCTCAAAATTCTTGGCTGTCCCAATGGGTTGGCACTTTCTATAACACACAAGACCTTCCATTTAACGAATAATGCATGAGAAAGTTATCAAAAAGTAATTGTAAGCAAAAGAATTTGTAAAAAATGTGTAATGTAATTAAATTAGAGTTTATTTAGAAAATACCAAAAGTAATTAAATTTTCTTTTTGAGAATCACCAAAAGTAATTAAATTAAAACTTCATTAGTGCAGGGTTGCTTTATTCTAAGTTTCTAACAAGTTGTATAAAATAAAATAAAAAGTTTCTAACAAGTAAATAATGAGTTCTAATTTGTTTTAATTAATATGTAATAAAAGCCAAATAATGTATACTATTTAAAAAAAATTAAGTAATATACATTAATATTCAACTTCCGTTAAATTTTTCATAAAAAATTTAGAAAATATTTTTCTATCATTAAATGGATTTTTTAAATTTTAAAAAATTTGAAGAAAAAATTTAAAAATTTGCACAATGACAATTAACCACAACATTTAACATAAGTTAATGGAGAGGCTTTAATTGAACAAACTTAATACATAGAAAACTGAAATAAACGAAAACAAATTAGAGGACTTAATGAATTATGAGAAAACATATAGCATTATATTTTAAAATTGAGTATCATGCTCACAAGTTTTTTCACAAACACATTATTATATTTGTGCTTAACTCCTTTGATAGTTGAATCTAAAACTGGGCTTAATCTTAGGTAGTTGGTTAGATAAACAAATACAAACAAGTTTTTTTTGTTAGTCAAACCAAGTAGATTTGACTTATTAAGGTTGTCCGTAAACAACTTAATTCATTTACAACACTAAATATCAAGACACAACTTGGTTTTTATTTTTTGGCAAACTAACCTAATGCGTTAACTCTACTTACCTGTTAAGTTGTGACTTGAAATTACAATTTTTGTTCCTCCTAAATAATTAGTTATAAAATTTTATCCAATGATTCGCTATAAATATATTAAACTATTATCATATTTTACTTTAAGTGAAACTGTATTATCAAATTGTGGGGCCCTATTACATTAACCACGCTGGCCCACTACATGCGGACCAAGGCCCGCGCCGAGGATAGTGCTGAGGCCGAGGACAACGGGAAAGAGCCCACAACATCCAAGGCCTAAACCGAGGATGACCTGTCCTCGGCACACCGACATCACTAAAGGGAAATATCCTCCATCCATCGAAAATATCCCACCAACATTCTGACCGCTTTAATGATGATGTGACCAACGAACCCAGTTGCCTCAATTACTCCGACTAATAGAGAAGCCTGCAAGGACGGCTGAGAACTAACATAAAGCCTATAAAATCAGATGATGGGACAAACTCTTATCGAGAGTGACCGAATAACTGACAGATGGACGGCCGAGATTAATTAAAGCAATACTATATAACTAAGAGGACTCCCACCAAAAAGGAAGGAGGAAAAACTCTAAGAAAAATAGATCCTCGGCCTGGTCCGAGGACAAATCGGCACTTTAGTTACATAACCAAAGTGACGATCATTCCCTACAAAAATACTTAACCAAATTCATTTGATGAGATTCTTATTGATTTCTTGTCATCCATTACTTATCGTAAATACCAAATTAACCGTTGTTCACTTCGGTGATGCCAAATCCTTATACCCACATCTCTACAAAATTTTATTGTTAAGGGTTCATTACAAATTGAGTCCCTACACAAATATTTAAACAATTAAAATACTACCCAACTAACTTAATTATCAAAAGTTTTGAAAGTTTTAAAACATAACTTTATTATTTATTTTAACTTATTATATACTAGTAATAATTTATTATTATTATTAATTTGGTTCAATACTATATGTGTAGGGGGGAGTGCCCACCAAATGACTAGTGGGCCAAGGAGGGCCCATTAGTGCAACAACATAAAAGGCTTGGGCCAAACCCAAACCTTAACATTATAAGCTTGAGGACTTGGGAGGGCCATGACTTGCAAGATGACTCCAGCTACCCTCCGAGGTAATTCGAGAATCACTCTACCAAGGAAGGATAAATAGTATAGTCGAGGATTGTAGCTCGGCCCATAATTATTGTTGAGGACACGAAGAGAATGACACAGAACCTAAAGCAATAGTCACCTCTGCATTAATCAGATGTTTCTACCTAATATCAGCCGCATTGAATGATGAATGACTAGCCTGAATAGTAAAAACACCCTAAAAGTCTTCTTGCATTTTCAAAAAGTAAGGAGAGAGGTGTTTGATGGGATTAGCTTCCTATGACATCCAACAAGACAATGAACAGCTATAAAGGGAGGAGATGAGAGGATAAAAGGAGGACTTGAACCTCAAGAGAGGGGACCTAGTTTTTGAAGAGAGAGAGAGAGAGAAAACACTTTGGAATAGTTTGAATACCTTTTTTATACCTTGGCTAAGGCCATACTTTAGTGAAATGTAGTCAATTAGTTCATCTTGATCTTCAATCTTTCTATTCAATCTTCTCATTGTGGATAATCTTCTCATTTCATATAAATTAGTTATGTCAATCATATTCATTGGGTTTGTTCATCATTCCTGTTGTTTTTGACCCCCACAATATGCATTCATTATGAAAATTAAATAATTTTGTTATTTTAAGTAGTTTACTATATATTTTACTATTCAATTTTGATTATACTATTTGTGGGGCCCTAAATATTCAAACAACCCCGGCCCACTCCATAGTCGGCCCAAGGCCCGCGCCGAGGAGGATATAGAGGTTGAGGGGGGTAAAAGAGAAAAGCCCAAGTCCTCAAAGGGCCTCGCCGAGGATACCCACCTCCTCGGCCAACCGACGTTGATAGAAGGAAAATATCTCTCACCCCTTAAAACTTACGCCACCAACCTTCTGGCCGCTTTAATGGTGAAGTGACCAACAAACCCAGGTGCCTTGGTCACTCCAACTAATAGAAAGTCTGCAAAGGCGGCTAAGAACTAACATAAAGCTGCAAAAGCAGATGATGGGACAAACCCTTATACACAGAGTCCGGATAACCGATAGATGGACGGCTAAGATTAACTAAAACAATACTATATAACCAAGAGGATTCCCAACATAGAGGGGAGATTGATAATCCCTAATAAAAAAAGACAAGAGGGAGATCAGTTCTAAGAAAATAGATCCTCGGGCTGAGCCGAGGACGAATACGCTTCACAAATACTTAACCAAAATCATCAGGATCCTCACAAAGACTTAGCCAAAATCATTGTAAAGATCCTTATGAACATTTAACCAAAGTCATGATCCTTATCCTCACAGAAAATACTTAGTTAAATGACTTCCCAAATCATTCTTATGAATTTTATGTCATCCGTTGCTTACTTTGCTAATGCCTAGCCCTTACACCCATGCTCTACAAATTTTATTGCTAAGGGTCCATTACAAATTGAGTCCCTACACTATTAAAATAATTTTTGATTTCAAATAATTATTTAATTAGTTATAATTATATTATTAAAATTTTTAATTTATATAGATTAATTTATTCAATTTTGATTATATTTTTGAAATATATTTTTCATTTTATATGTAATTACTAATTATTGATTAGTTATCTTTCAAAAGTCATTGTTATAAAAAATCAAGTAGTTAAAAATAAAAATTTATCTCTTATATATATATATATACATATATTCAGTTTTTTGTTTTAACTTATCGCTATCTCGCCAAGAGCTTTATAGTTTAATTTAACACTTTCAATAGAGACATCCAAGTTTTAAATTCCTCTCTCCTAATTGTCGATCAAATTACACACACGCGCGCAAGCGCACACACACACACACACACATATATATATATCACCAAGAGCCTTGTAGTGGCACAACTTTGTTTAATTTGAGAAGATCCCCTCATGTTAGGATATTTAGGGCTCGTTTGATATGTATGCTTAAACAACAGTTTTCAGTTTTTTTGGAAATAATACATGTGGGTAAAAAATGTGTAAAAATACGTATAATATTGTTTAAAAACTAAAAAAATGTGTATTAAACATATGATACAACAAACAATTTTCATCCTTAAAACAAACGCATGACTAACCATATGATATAATTCTCATTCCATATATAGCAAACATAAGAAATACACAACAATACTTTCCATATATATATTTTTTTTGATATATTTCAAAGTGCAACATCATCCTGATTATATTTCTTTAAAAGCAAGTCAATGCCTATATATATATATATATATATTTTTTTTTTTTTTTTTTTTGGGTGAAATTAACAAGTTTTCCGTTGGAAGTAATTTTAACAAACAATAAATTAACTTTAGTACCCCAATTAGTTTTCCTTTTCCATATTTGAAATTTTCTTTTTTGAATAAAAATACAAAATGTCATCATTGAATTTTCATGCGATAGATATTGCGACTATGTAAAATCCAGTAATCCAAACGTTGGATGATTATTTGTCACTTCCACCTAATTTCTTTATTTTTGTACAGATTCTCTGATTCTTATCATAATTCTTCTTATTGTAAGTTACTAGATTTAGAGGGACATTCGTGGTACTCAACATTCTTGACTGTCCCAATGGGTTGGCTCTTTCTGTGTAATACACAAGACCGACCATTTAATGAATAATGCATGAGAAAGTTATTGTAAAGTAATCATAAGTAAAAGAATTTGTAAAAATAATTGTGTAATGTAATTAAATTAGGATTTATTTAGAAAATGTCAAAAGTAATTTAATTAAAACTTCATTAGTGCAGGGTTGCTTTATTCTAAGTTTCTAAAAGGAAATTAATGAATTCTAAATGGGTTTCAATTAGCTCAACGAATGAAGTCTCTGATAATTGAATAAAAAATTTAAGGTTTAATATCTCGTCTATACCAAAAACTGATTGGTGTCTTGGTCTGATAATAAATGGCACAATCATCAGACATAGATGCCATATGTTGAAACTCTATATAAAAAAAAGATAGTAAAATACTATTTTGGTCTCTAAACTTTAAGAAGTTTATTTTTTGTCCTTAAACTATTGAAATGTTTATCTTTCATCCCTAAATTATTGAAAATGTTTTATTTATGCCCTTAAACTTTTCCAAAAGTTTGTTTTTATCCCTATACTATTAAAAAAAATTCTTTTTTCACCTCTATTTTTGTCTCTAAACGATTGATTTTTTTTTTTTACAAAATTTAGGGATGAAAAAAGAACTTTTTAAAGTTTAGGGATGAAAATTTTTTTTTAATAAAATTTAAGGACCAAAATAGTATTTTACCAAAAAAAAAAAAAACTAGTAAAATTTTTTATCATCGAATAAGAGATATGAGATTCGATTCTGCCTATACCAAAAAACCAATTGGTTTCTTATTAAATTTTTTTTTATAAAAAAATTTGGAAAATATTTTTCAATCTTTAATTGTTTTTTTTTTATTCAAAAAATTTGAAGAAAAAAAAAAGTAAACAATTTGATAATTAACCGCAACATTTAACAAAAGTTGATGGAGAAACCTTAATTAAATAAACTTGATACTTTGAAGGACTGAAATAAACAAAAGCAAAGTTAAAGGACTGAATGAATTCCGATGAAAATTAGATGGTGTATTTTGCATTTTAGACTTAAAAATAATACCCCAAATAAAAGTATAAGGGCTTGTGGAGTGTGGGGGGCAAGAGGCCGGGATTTAAGTCTCTAAGAGGGAGCTTCACACACATATACACTTAGATTAGGTTAGAGTAGAATTTTATCTTGTAAAAAAAAAAAAAAAAAAGGAGTAACATAAATTTCATTATTTATTCTATATTATATTAATAATCTTTCATAAATTTTTGTTTTAATAGTAAAAGTTATTTCATACATGTCATGTTTGCATTATGTGACTTAATATAAAAATTACAAATCGTATAACATAATTTTCCATATGCTTAAATTAAAACTATGAATTCTTTAACTCTTTTTTAATCACCCACTCAATAATTCTCTATTATTAATTGAAAATAACAGAATTCCTTTAAATACAAAAATCATTCCATGTGAAATTATAAGATATCTTCTATATATGCCTTCAAATCATATTCCTTGGTGAACAAGAAATATTCATTAGTTTTTTTATTTATTTATTTTATAATAATTATTACATTATTTTTTTGACAAGGATTAGATGTTCATTCCTCACAAAAAAATATCCTCAAAAGTAACCAATTTGACCTTCCTATCAAAAAAGGCCAAATAGGGATCGGTATCCAATAGGAACGTGACACAATTTTTAACATAGACATTGTTGATATGATATTCTCACTATTCTCTAAATAAAATTTATTCATTTCATGGTTCAGATTATAAATTACAAATTTAAAGGTGTATTGAATATCACAAGTCACAACATTTAAAATTTTAAATGAAAATCACTTTGCCATGCACTAAACATAAAATCTTAATTATAATATGTTTCAAGTGAAATAGAGTGTATCATGTTCCGATCAATAGTTTGATCCAATCTCATACAATTATTAATAACAATAAAAAGCTCATTAATTACATGTTGTTAGCCAGCTATAGGTAATTATGCTTTATCTATGCTATCACAATTTAAAAATAAAAAAAAAAAGTTTTTTGTATAGCATTTTCTTGTTTCATATCTTTATATGATTAAGATGAAATAAATAAATAGAGGGGAAAGTCCTAGGAAAGATATTTTCTGTGGTGGGTTCCATCATAGCTAAAGATGATAATAACCACAAGAATTCTATTCCTCATTACCGTTTTATCCTTTATTTCAGGACTACTTCATGAAAAACTCATGCTTATTGCAATTTGTAATCTGTAATTAGCATATCACTGGACTCAGTCTTAAGTCCAAGAAGATGTAAACAGAATTTCCCATCAAAAAAAAAAAGATCTAAACAGAATGCAAATAATTTCATTGAGCATATTCCACTTTTATTCACAAAATAGTTGGCCCCACGATTTTCGTCTCTTGCCTTGTGATTTTTAAGCCTCAAAAGAATCCCGAGGTGGCTGGGCGTCTCAGAATTCCCAACCATTGTGTGGTGGCCATGTGGAAAGTGGGACTATTGGCTTAAACCACTACAAATGGTAGCTCTACTTCTTCTTCGTAATTCATTCTCGGTACCAGTTCAGTGTAGCGTGTAGGAGTCAGGTCTAGGCATTGGTGCATAATCCATTTGTATATGCTAGGAGCTGAACTCCATTAAGTCAATGTAAGTATCTGTGTCTGCTTTTGTTAATTGATTGGTATGTGGCTTTCTGTTTTATACCTGTTTTTTAATGTGTTTTCCCTTCGTATTTCGTGTAGTAAATTTGTAATGTTTTCTTAATGCTCCAAGTCCAATTGGCTACTAACAAAGTCTAGTCAAGAATAGATGACTTCAGCTTTTCAGCCCGTGAATTTGTTTTTAACAACTTGTACATCACTTCACCCAAAAGTTTTTTTTTATATATATATATATATATTAGTCATTTACTCTTGTGGTTACTGGTTAGTACCCATATGGAACTTACCACACCACTCACGCATGAATATTTCAATATAATGTTAATAAGCATCAATGGTTTATATCAAATTGCTGTAATTTTCTTGTTTCATTCTTTCCCAGAACAAAATATCACCAATGGCAACTGTGGCTGGTTCAAACTTTGTATCAACAAGTCCTCGTGTCAACTATGGATCAGTAACTTCTGGATCAGAGGCTAAAGCAGCACTGATGAAATTTGGATTAATGAATCACACCATGACTCACAATGGGTTAAGATCTTTGAACAAAGTGGATGAACTAGTGCATGTCAGAACCATGGCAAAGTTAACTACCAGGCAAACCAGGAATAAAACATTCAAGAGTGGGAATGGATGGACTTCACGGACCATTGTTTGCGGAAGTGGAATGAATTTGATCTTTGTGGGGACAGAAGTAGGTCCCTGGAGCAAAACTGGTGGACTTGGAGATGTTCTTGGAGGTCTACCACCAGCAATGGCGGTCAGTTTAATTAGCATTCTCTTTTGCCTCATTCTCTCTTTAACTGATGAATGTATTGGATGGACTTAATTGCCATATATATAGGTTTCCATGAGAATATGCCACCATTTGGCAATGCTTTAGGAAGTAGAGATTTAATTGTAGAATTTTGGTAGTAGATGTTTAACTATAAAGCTCTTTAGTATTTTGTGTGTTTGACAAATGACAGTAATTAGCGTTTTAAATTTTTGGATTTATAAAGCATATAAACGGTGAATATTGTAAAGGTTTTTTCTTAAAAGCTTTAGCCTTAATGTTGTTTTCATCTTTAAGGATCCTCTTTAACTTTTGCAAAATTGTCAAACCTTTGGCAATTTCATCTAAAAATGCTTTGAGACACACCCTATAACTTATAACTCACTAAACTCAATCTTTGTCCAGGCCAACGGGCATCGTGTTATGACTGTCTCTCCACGTTATGACCAGTATAAAGATGCGTGGGATACAGACGTTGTAATTGAGGTATATATATTCTAGTCTACATCATGCAAACTTTATATTTCATTTCCTTCTTGGAGGTTTCACTTTAATAGGCAATTTTCTATGTTTAAAACATTGAAACACCACTTGATATGTAGCTTAAAGTAGGAGATAAAACCGAAAAGGTTCGCTTCTTCCATTGCTACAAAAGAGGAGTAGATCGCGTTTTTGTGGATCACCCAGCGTTTCTTGAAAAGGTTGGTCATTTCATTACTTTAAAGGTACAATTTTAATGTGTCAGACCTGCAGAGAGTCAAACTAACATAGCCTTGAATTGTTTGATAACTGAACATATAGGTGTGGGGGAAAACCAAATCCAAAATTTATGGACCTATTGCTGGAGAGGATTTCCTGGACAACCAACTTCGATTCAACTTATTATGCCAGGTTCATAATCTCTATCATTCTAGTTTTATATGATACGCTTTTCTGATCTATGTAGTGCTTCGCTGAAAAATGCCTAAGAGCAACATAATTCGTTGCACAATAGGTTTCCATCATAACTTTGCCATACCAAGGGAACGAATAGTAACCGAAGTAATCAGAAAGAATGGAACTTCTATGGCATATTGGTATTGTAAAATAAAAAAGGACAAAATATTGGAACTTTAGTTATTAATACATCATAGATTTAAGGGTTAAAGACAATAGTTTTTCACCAAAATATATAGATGACATACTTGAGCTTGAGGCATGTATTAACAATAAGGTGACACACAAAATTTCACAGCTGTTGAGGTGACATGTTATGATTGGTGTATTATAAAAGTAATGTCAATTCTGAGTTCATGTTAAAGTGATGTTACACTAATCATAACTTACCATCTCAACAAGTTGTGAAAAAGTTATGAAAATTGTTGTCTCTGGTATTTATCATGTCTTAGTTTCCTTCGTGTGGCTCAAAAAGGTTGTTTGAAATAGAGGTTGCCCGATAAATTAATGAGTTCATAGAACTGTTGAGAATAGTATGTTTTAGTAACAATCACAAATTAGCGTGTATGCAATCCATAAATGTCTATTCCAGTTTCATATTTCTGTATTGATTATTTATCCTTTCTTTAATGTATCATGTTTATTCATATTCGACCCAAAAACACCATTCACTCTGGTTATAGTTCCCAAATTTATCAACTTCTTTGGCTTTTAGGCAGCTCTAGAGGCACCAAGGGTTCTAGCACTTAACAGCAATGAATATTTCTCTGGACCATATGGTACGGACATTCATTTGTGAGGAAAATTAGAATATAAACTCCTTCCATTATATAAATTTTAAGCATCGTTTCTTTGATATTCCTGCGTGCAGGTGAAGAGGTCATATTCATTGCCAACGACTGGCACACTGCGCTGATCCCATGCTACCTGAAAACTATATACAAACCCAAAGGCATATACAGCACTGCCAGAGTAGGTTCCTTGTTTATCTGTCTTGAACTATCTTTATAAGAATTCTGGTTAAAACACCTTTTACTCAAAAATGGATTTGTGCTTTATAAAATTTTCAGGTTGCCTTTTGCATTCACAACATTGCTTACCAAGGCAGATTTGCCTTCACAGATTTCTCACTTCTTAATCTACCAGATGAATTGAAAAGCTCCTTTGATTTTATTGATGGGTATGATTTGATCTACTCAATATAACAAAATACTATATGATGAACTTCATATGACAATAACAACTTTGCAGGTATGAAAAGCCAGTTAAGGGAAGAAAAATCAATTGGATGAAAGCTGGAATTTTAGAATCAGACAAGGTTTTAACTGTGAGCCCATACTATGCCCAAGAACTTGTTTCTGGTGAAGACAAAGGAGTGGAATTGGATAACATCCTTCGTAAAACTGGCATTCAAGGAATTGTGAATGGCATGGATGTCCAGGAATGGAACCCCTTAACTGACAAATATACAAACGTCAAATATGATGCTTCAACTGTAAGAATCTTTTCACTAACCTGTGTTCACATCAATCATTGTTTTTGTTTAACATCCCTGCTTCATTACCCAATATTTCTCAAATTTTTGGCATTCATAGGTGTTGGATGCAAAGCTTCTTTTGAAGGAAGCCCTGCAAGCTGAAGTTGGATTGCCAGTGGATAGAAACATCCCTGTCATAGGCTTCATTGGTAGACTCGAAGAGCAGAAAGGTTCAGATATTCTTGTAGCAGCCATTCCCCATTTTATCAAAGAGAATGTTCAAATAATAGTCCTTGTAAGCCTTTTTATATTCCCCGTTTTGTTTTTCTATCATAATAGTGATCATTCTACAAAAACAGATATGAAATTTATTGTGAGCTTTGTTATATTTCTTAAGGGGACTGGCAAAAAACCAATGGAGAAGCAGCTTGAACAGCTGGAGAAAATATACCCTGACAAGGCCAGAGGAGTAGCCAAATTCAATGTTCCCCTGGCTCATATGATAATAGCTGGTGCTGATTTTATACTGGTTCCTAGTAGATTTGAGCCCTGTGGTCTCATTCAATTACATGCCATGCGTTATGGAACTGTATGATGCCTACTCAGTCTGCTACCTATTGCTATGTGTTTCTGCATCAAAAACTGAAGTAACCCTCTATTTTCTTACTACTTTACCCCCATTCCAATGACACTGCAGGTACCTATTGTTGCCTCAACTGGTGGATTGGTTGACACTGTTAAAGAAGGTTTCACAGGATTTCAAATGGGAAGCTTCAATGTTGAAGTAATAACTCATTATTCCTTTCACATGCTTCTTAACGGCAACTTTAAGTTACGTGCATTTTGGTGTTGAGTTAAACATGAATTCTAACCAATGATCTTCCAGTGTGAAGCTGTTGATCCTGCCGATGTGACTGCAGTGGCTACAAATGTGAAAAGGGCCCTCACAACCTACGGAACTCCAGCTTTCTCTGAGATAATTCAGAATTGCATGGCTCAAGATCTCTCATGGAAGGTGGGTGAAACCTCTTGCCAAGTAGATCATTCAAGTATAGTTTAGCATCATGAAGCTACAATAGATCATTTCTCTTCTTTTGTTATTAATTTTTGTTTGGTTGATTCAAAGTCCGTAGAAGATATGCTAATCTGTAAATCATGTTGTAATGGCGCAGGGACCTGCTAAGAAGTGGGAGGAGGTGCTGCTAAGTTTGGGGGTGGCGGGAAGTGAACCTGGAATCGAGGGTGAGGAAATAGCTCCACTCGCAAAGGAAAACGTTGCAACTCCCTAAGGGCTATGGGAGGCCTAAAGCAAGAAGCACTCCAAAGACTAACAAAGTATCTGCTACTGTTTGTCTAACAGTCACAGACCTTCCTTTCTTTATCGACTAACAAAGTATCTGCTACTGTTTGTCTAACAGTCACAGACCTTCCTTTCTTTATCGTTATTCATTCTCGCTGGGAAAAATGTTATAGTAATACCTAGTTGGTGGTCTTAAGATGGTAGTAATAGTTCGACCGAACAATGTGACACCAACAGCCAGAATATAGTTCAAGGATTTTGATAGTATGCATATATATTACATGCAAGTAGGCAAAACCAACAATTGCATTTTTAAGAATTTTTCACTCAATTCTCTCCGTCGTGAATAAACCAATCATCTTGTTATAAACAGACATGCCAACAAGATCAAACTATATGGTTTTCCTTAAAACAGTAACTTTCCCTTTCCCATGGTCGTCGGCTCGTTGCTATGAGGAACAATAAAGAAGTTACATGTCAATGGACCATCCACTCCACTGAAAATAGATGTCTCCGACTCAAATTCGCAGGATTGTTGTAAGCTTTTAACCCGATTATAACAGACACGTTTGGACATGAACAATCTTTCAAAAGCTCACATGGCTACATAACAACAAGGCATACAGGGCTTTCAATGGCAATAAAATGCTTTAAGAAGACAAAATTTAACTACGAAATTTGTCATACCCTTGTAACAGTACTTCATATCTATTCATTTGAAATGAATTTTGACAAATTCAATATTAAATTACATCTTATATCCTCCATGTTCACAAAATTACTAAAAAATTAAAAACCAATAGTTACGTAAGTAAATAATATATGATTACCACAAAATTTAACATATATATTAAATGCATAAAGAACATGAAATTCAACAATTAAATTTTTAAAATATGTAGTAATATTTATTTTATTGAGTAAGATTATAGTCTTACAACCAATTTTGTAGTTAAATTTTATCCTCCTAAAAATTCTTTTCTAGTGGCAAAAGAGGCATGACTGCAGCTGCTACCTGAACACGACCACTTAAACTAAAACAGCAGAAAGCTAACTTTAAATTTCTTGGAGGTTAGGTTCTACCTTGAGTATGATTCAGAAGCCAATTATAGCATAAACTAGCTTACAGAGCATTCACACATCCAAAGTTAAAAGAAAAGAAAAAAAACAAAAAAACAAAATTGAAGTAGCTACAATGGAGCCAAGATTTGGCAAACATGGTAAGCTAATGCATTTTTCCTTTATCACTAGTTAGATGGAGATAGCATGCAATTTGAACTAGCTTCATATACACATAAAAGAACCATACACCAGCATTAAAACATCTACTAAGATAAAGCAAAATACAAATAATTCAATCACACAAAGGCATCTTTTACAGCATATATCCAGTGTGCATAACATTGGAGTCATTGGACCATTTAAATACACCAGTGAAGAAACACTACAGGATCCAATAGCCCTAAAACCAGAGAACATTAATGTTATCAACAGCAAAAGATAAATCAACTCCCAACACAACAACATATATTTTTTGACAACTCCCAACACAACATGGTGTGGGAAGCTGACTACAAAGCCCTAATTGAATTCTCAAAACCATACACAGCATAATGTATGGATGAAGAACAGAGCACACAGCAACCAAACGATGTACTGCACATGACAGGTCAACGACCAACATTCAACTGCTAAACATAAATCTTGATTAGGTAAAACTATTTAACTACTATAGCAACTTGTTAGCCTCATAATTGCATACATAACAACACAAATTCAATTAATAACAGAAAGAAGAGTTAATTATTGTCTAAAAATATTGAAATACTAACATATCTTCAAAAACACAATCACATAACGTTCAAAAACACACTTCTCAGCACGGAGAAAACTTTGTAACTAACCAAAAAAAAAAAACACTACTACATTGATAGGGTCAAACCCTTGAAAATACAAATCCAGCTAGAATAAAACAGCTCCTAATCAAACAAGCTGAATCCCATATCATCGTCACTCTCTTCCTTTGGTTCTTCCTGTAAAATCGCAAAAGAAAGTCGCACAACGATCAGATAACTCAAAGCCCAAAACACTTTCAACGGGGAAAACCAACTCAGCAAAAAATTACTTAATTGCTCCTATTTACCTTCTTCTCCTCAGGTGGAGGAGCAGCGGCAGCAGCACCGCCACCACCGCCGGCGGCTGGTGCAGCAACAGCAACTGCAGCACCACCGCCGGCGGCCCCAGCGTTCAAAATGAGATCCTCAATGTTTCTCTTCTCGGCAAGCTTGGCAAACAAGCTTGGCCAATAAGATTCAACGTTCACGTTTGCCGCCTTCACCAATGTGGCAATCTTCTCCGCCTATTACAAACGATTTAAGGAAAAAAAAAACACACACAGACACAAACACGCACATCTTCCAGAAACATCCACACTAAACAGAGATCATTAAACAAAGAAAAAGGGTATAAATTTTTTATCATAACAACACAAGATAATAAATCTAATTGGGTTTAGCAAATATAGAAAACAAAAAATTTATTTTGATTTCCACCATTTTCTCTACAAATAAAACATAGATCCCCTTATCAAATTCGAAGAGAAAAGGATACAGTGATGGGAATACCATCGTCATGGAGGATCAAACAAGCGAGAGTGCAAGCTTGCTCTGAAGCCATGGCTTTTTCTCTGAAATGAATAAGTTGAAATGAAGGAGAAGATGAGGAGAAATAAACAACTAATCAAACAACATCACAAATGAATAAACATGAACGAATTACAGTCTTATTTTTCTACTGAATATAACTGAAAAGAAGAGGAGATGATGATTAACCTGAACTGAGGGATCTGGAGATAGCTGTATTGAATGCCTAGCGGCTGCTGCCAAGAATGTGCAAAGTTAGCTAGGGTTTGAGGAATGTGCACTTGGGAGGGAGATAGGGTTTTTATTGAGGTGGGAGAGAATTAATGGGCCCGACTCACTTGTTATTCGGCCCACTTTAGATTAGGCCATCTATGTAAATGGACTAGGCCCATAACTTAGTTTTATAAAATGCAAATTGGTATTTAGTTTAATCTGTTAATTTTTTTTTTAATATTTTATAAATTATTTGATGTTATTGATTGGTAAAAAAAATTCTATTTGACAAGTTGTTATTGATTGGTAAAAAAATTATGTAAGTTATGAGCCCAGATTATAACTAATAATAGTTTGTCACTTAAAAGAGTATTTGTATTATAAAAACTTTTGTCATTTATTTTTCTTATTTTACACGATCATTTTTCAAAAGTACTTGTAGTCAAATTATTTATTTTAAAAACTATTTCAATAACATATTTATTCATGCATATAACCACTTTCTTAAGACACGCCACATCACTCACACACACTAACAGAAAAAGTAAATTAAGAAATTAATAAAATATGTTTTTACACGTGAATATTAGTTGTGTAAATTTATACGAGTACTAATACTATAGTTATGAACAAGATGTGCATAATTTTAGATAAACTAATATGGGTTATTTTTTTGGTTGGCTTGCCAAAATTTTGCATTTATATTATTTTATATTGATTGACGCAACTGCTCTAAGAATTGTTATGAAAATATTATGGACGGACTATTAACTAAAAGTAATAGAAATTTACTTAAATTATAACTAAAACTTATCAAACAAAAACAAATAATTCCATGTAATAGAATTTGCATAAGTTGTGACTAAACTTGTCAAAAAAAAAAAAAATTCATGCCACCTATAAGTCTAAGACATTTGGTATAATATCAATCTTTTTTTTTTAAAGATTTATAATGTCAATCAATTAGTTATTACTTATTATCACCAATATATTTACAGTAATATTAATATTATATTAGATCATGTCAAATCATAAAATATTATATTATATACCATATAAAGTTAAATCTTGTACATTCTAAGAGCATTAACATTGGAAAGGCTAAATGCCAAGTGTAAGCTTCTTTTACCATTCAAGCCCAAAACACGCTTAACAGTTGGAAGGCCATATGTGAAATGCTAATGTCTTTTTGGCATATAGCTACAGTACCATCTTAAATGTAAGATGGTACTATAGCTGAATGGTATAAAAAAAAATAATTTTTAATACTCTCTCCTCATTTTTAACTCGGAAATTTCTCTCTCCTCTCTCATTATTTCTCTTCTTTTCTCTCTCTTCCTTCTCTCTTTCTCATTTGCTCTCTGCTCTCTTTAGACCCAAGACCCTGTGGCTTCCTCAACGGTAGAATCGGATGGGTCAGCATGAGGGCTCTAGTGGCTTCGATGGGTTTGAATGGGTTTGAATCGGCGTGAGGGCTTCGGTGAGCCTGAATGGGCTTGGATCGGCGTGAGGGTTCCGATGGTGGGGTTTTTTTTTTTTTGGGTTTGAAACTCTTGGATTGTGTTCAGTTTTTGTTTGGTGTGAAGATGAAAGAAAATAAGAGAAGGTTCTGGATAGGTGGATTGATGTGTGTGGTGATCGGTGTGGCCTAAATGGGTTTGGATCGGCGTGAGGGCTCCGGTGATGGGTTTTTCTTTTTTTTTTTTTCTTTTTTTTGGGTTTGAAACTCTTGGATTGTGTTTAGTTTTTTTTTTTTTTGGTGTGAAGATGAAAGAAAATAAGAGAAGGTTCTGGATAGGTGGATCAGTGTGTGTGGTGATCGGTGTGGCCTAAATGGGTTTGGATCAGCGTGAGGGCTCCGTTGGCGGTTTTTTTTTTTTTTTTTGAAACTCTTGTTTAGTTTTTGTTTGGTGTGAAGATGAAAGAAAATAGAGAAGGTTCTTGATAGGTGGATCGGTGCGTGTGGTGATCGGTGTGTGTGATGATGGGATTGTGTTTTGTTTTTGTTTTGGGTTTCTGTTTTTGTTTTTGTTTTTGTATGTGTGTGTGGCTCTCTGTGTGTGTGGTGATGGGTTTGGCTGTGTGTGTTGAAATTGGTGCTAGAGGTTTGGCTCTGTGTGTGTGTGTGGCTCTATGGGTTGAAACTGGTAATAAGGGAGAAAGAGAGGAAAAGGAATAAAAAAAGAGAAATAGTAAAAAAAGAATAAAATAAAACATTTAAATAAAATGAGAAAAGAAATAGAATTTTGGGATGTTGGGTGTGTTGTAAAATAGAATGATATAATTGATAAAGTAGCTTTTTGGAATGGTAAAATGGGATGAGATAACATTTCCAGATGTTGATGCTATTATGGTTGTATCAAGTAGTTCTCTCCTATCCAAAAAAAGTAGTTCTCTCCTTGAAGCAAAAAAAAAAAAAAAAAATTGTTCTCTCCTTTTTTTATTATATATTAAAACTAATGTGAAACTTTATTATTATAATTGTTAAAAGTTTTTTACAGAATACTAAAATTAAAATCCTCATACCAAGAGTTTTTTTTTTTTAATAGAAAATTGATTATTTATTTTTTTAATTTTTTGTAATCTACATCATGTTTTACAACAAAATTTCATTATGTGACTCACCGTAAGTATATAATATTTTTAACATAATTTATTTTAAGTGAAACTTTATTAGCAAAGAGTTAATAAAACTAACATACTATTCTGATTAACACTTAATTATCGAAAGTTTCAAGAAAATTAAAAGTTTTCTATTATTTATTTAAAAATATTTTATGATCAATAGTAATATATATATATATTGATAAAAAAAAAAAAAAAAAAAAACTTGATCTTATACAATGTGCATTCACCAATTAACTTAAAGTGATATTTTTTTTACTATCTATTTTTATCAATAAATTTTAATAATATTTTTTTATTTTTTTTCTTATGATAAAATATTAGTCTAACATAATATCAAGACCAAGAAACTATGCATGCATCTTGTGCATTAAAATTTAAGTAAATTTTACAAAATATCAAAACAAAGTTTATTTGAGCAATCAACATATATGACATGATTTGATTATCACCTTTTTTTTAATTGACATACATAAAACATAAAAGACATGTATATCACCTATAATTCTAAAACGGCATTGCTTGTTATTAAACGAAATTTATTGGAAAAATATTAGACAATTTATAGGTAAAAAATGTTCATGAGATTTTGGAGGGAATTATATGAAAAGATGATATTATTAATTCTGAGTCAGAAAAAGTTTTTTGGGAATTGGTTTTTGACGAATATGAGAGATTAAAAATTAAATATTTGTGTTGAATGGCACTCCAAAAGATGATATACTTGTTAGAGTTTCAAGAGTGTGTAGACAGAGGAAGATAAGTTCTTTATTAGAGCCCCAAATTGCTATTTTAGCAACCCACTTGCTCAAATTGAGCTTGAGCTTTATCTGGATGTGTTGCAAAAAAAAATTAGCAACCCTGAATAGTAAATTTGTGTATATACAAAGTTACAAACCATTCACCATTCTTTTCCACAATTCATATTCATATTCTAGTAAGTTCTTGTCATTTGGTATCAAAGCTGACGATCTTGAGATGATTGAATCCATTGCAACTCATCAAGCTTTCATAAAGTTTTATTTTAAAAGCGGAGATATTTTTTAGTGGCTTATCAAGCTCTATGAATTATTTGCTTTATACAACACACCACCGCATTGCATGATTTCCATTGCCTATTTTTACATGGACGGGGAAGCGTGAGAATGGTTCCAAGATGCGAAGGCATCGGTTTGTGCACAAATTGGGAGTATTTTATATGTGCCCAACAAGATCATGATTTGTAAACATAAATATATTAATTTATTCTTTCTCACTCTTACTTTATTATCTCTCATTCTCAGAGTCTCCTTTTTTTCCTTTCCTCTCATTGTTTCATCCCCTCTCTCTAGTCCTTCTCTCTGGAACCTCGGTGGCTAAATTAGTGTTGGGGAGGTGGTAAATCGACAGTGGTGTTAGGTTTTATCAACGGTGTTGCTGGGTTTCGTGGTGTGTTTTGACCATGGTGGCGGTGGGTTTTGAATCTTTTGATCAACAATGATAGTTGGTTTCGTGGTGGGTTTTGGTGGTTGTTAATGTTTATGGTGGATGGTGATGGTGAGTTTGTTTTTGTGGTGGTGAGTTGCAGTGGTGGTGGTGGAGTGTAGGTAGTGGTTCTAGTTTGGGTTTGGGTTTTGTTTTTATCTTGATTTGTGGTTATGGATATATGATTTTCGTGGTTGTTGATGATGGTGGTGGTGGGGGGTTGTGGTTGTGGCTACTGTGGTTGCCTTTCTTTTTTTTTTTTTTGTGCTATGGGGTTTGATTTTGGGATGGATATTGACTGTGGTGATGGTGGTTGGTTTTGATTTTTGTGGTGGTGGTGGTTGGTTTTGATTGTTTTGGTGGTGGTGGTTTGGATTTTCAGTGGTGATTATGACTGAGTTTTGGTGGAAGGTGGTTGTATGGGTTTACCAGAGAGAGAAAGAGGAAGAGAGGAAAGAGAGAAAAACAAAAAAATTTTATATTACTTGATTGTGTAATTTATATTATTTTATTGGGTTATATGTAAAAATAAGAATTAGGATGTTGGGTATATTGTTAAATAGGTTAGTAAAATAAATAAAGTAATGTTTGAGGATGTAAAAAATAGTTATTCTTTTACATCCTCAGATGTGAATGCTTTTAAGGCTGGAAAAATTGAATGGCCTCAATTGACTTGTTGGTTGGTCCATTTTAGATTTGGTAGTTTATCTAAATGGGCTAGGCCTAGAAGTAACTAAAACAACACTCTTACAAGTTAAAACTGACGGATTGAAATTACAAAGTACACGAATTTGAATCATAACAATGCATTAGTTTAGTTTTACCTTTTACACATATTTGGATATGTTGCAATTATTGTACCATACAAATTATAGAGATATAAAAATTACAAAGGTAAAAATTAAAAAATTAAAAATTAAAAGGTTAAACAAACTTTTTTATCAAAGGGCTGAGATTAAAAGTGAATTTTTAACTTTCAATCTCAGTCATTGATTCTATATTGCACAGTATCTATTGCATTGAATATGGACCTTCTATTACGATGTCTTGATAAGATTTATAATCACTTTTGGACATGTTTAGATAATAAAGATAATCTTTGAATACATTCCATCTTCCCTCTCCCCCCAAATCCTTAAGGGTGAGATAATCTTCATTTTTTTAAATTACCTTATTCTACACAAAAGTAGTTGTTGTTGTTGTTGTTGTTTTTTTTTTTTTTTGTTTTTTTTTTTTTTCCACATATATAGAAAAAGTCCAGGATTCTAGAATATCAATGAAAAATTTATCAATATAACTAAAATTTTATTATGTACCAAATTCTACATTTATTATTTAAATTTTATGGCGGATAAAAATGACATAGACACTTCTAAATATAGGTTAAACAAGTTCGTGTCAAAATGGGTCAACTTGTTGAATAATAAATGGATGATTTTTTTTTTTGGCAGAGAGAATAAAAAAAGAGATGATTGTACATTAAGCAAGTTAACGTGAAATTGACTAATTTATTAAGAAAAATTCTAAAAGTATTTCAAGTTTTACTACATAAAACTTACTAACTGGTATAGCAATGAATGTGATTGGTGGTGGGCTTTAACCTCCACATAAGTCATAACTGAATATTTGAATTGTCTTTCTATGATTGGTGATACATCAGTCTATAAGATCAATGTAGTAAAACTTGTGATACATGTAGCACTACCCATTTATTATTCATGTTAAAATGTGTCAATCTGCTCAGGAAAGTTTTGACACAATTTTAATTGAAAATATATAAAGCTGTTCAAAAATTTAATTGTTTTTTTTTTTTTTAATTTTATCATAAAAAATTTCTAAAAATATTTTATAAACTAATGCCCGTCATCCATTAAATTTGTCCTACATACTATTTAAACCAAAGAACATATTTAGTGTGCGCTTGGCATAACTTAAAAAGTCAGTTTTTTTTTTTTTTATTCATCTTATTTTTTCTATTATTCATGAGTCCCATTGCACTTTTTAGTATTATTTATGGGTCATACTGTACTATTTTATATATATATTTTTTTATTTACGGTACTTTTAATAAAAAGTTTTCAGTTTCAACTAAATAAGCTCTTTCAAAACAGACACTGAATTAGGTTTTTTTGAGAAGGAAGAGAATATGGTAGGAACTTGATCATTTTCCATTATTGGCTTATTTGCTCGGTTGCCAACACCAAATATCAGTCCGCAGGTGAAGGATGCCATATTTAGGCCAACTGGCCTAGTCATACCAGCTGCTCCTCCGTAACAGCTGAAGGGGGATGAGCTCTTGTAGACCTTAAGCACCGAGTAATAGAAGAGCCTACATGTAGGCAAAAGTTCGTTTTAAAGACTGTTATGTGGAACTATGTTTGTATTTGAACTTAGGCTTGCCCATATCGAAAGTTGTTTGTATTTGAACTTAGGCTTGTCCATATCGAAAGTTTACAAAAGCTTTTGTGGGTTTATAAAATAACACAAATACTAGTATCTAAAATAATTAATGACTTTGTACTATAGCTATTCCATCCCATACCATGAGTTGATTTAGCTCAACAAGAGAGAGAATTTTGATTTTGAGCCTAGAGCTATCATCATGGAGAGCGCACTATAAGTTGAAATTCTACCCTATTTTTAACAAAAATAAAAACCTTTTTTGAACAATCCATTTGGGTGTGTACCCTCTTAATTAGAATTTTATTCAAATTCTAGCAATTTAGATTATAAATGCTACCCTTGCACTTTAAGTAAATCTTTCTGTAAGCTACCAATGTGAATTAATTTGTGATTACCAGAATAGCATGAGCAAGATATGTAATCTGCAAGGAGTATTCTCATATAGGGATGCTACCTCTCATTGTCATCAAGCAGAAATCAGATTGCTTAATTAAGACAAATACTATTAGCAAGAAAAAGACTAAATATATAAATTTGATCTTTCTTTTTTACATTTAAAGGAATCATTTCTATCTTGCAGAAACCAGACAAGAGATCCAGCTCGTAATCAAGAACATTAGGCATTAAATGAATTTAGCTGTTCAGAAGCAATTCTAGATCTAAGTTCTTGCAATAATTCCTTCAAGTGCATAGGCACTTAACATGCAATGAACTTTACATGCATCCCAATGAAAAGTGATTTTGAATAGGGAATCAATGACTCTTCCCAGAAAAATCTTCACACCTCTAATTACAAACTCACATACCAGCACCCACCTTGATAAGAAAACCAAACATCCCTAAGAACTTTGCATTCTCATATTTAATTTCTTTAAGAAATAGACATTCAGTCCTCAAGCTGTTCAGCTTTCCATAGGTTTTCAAACCTGAACTCCTAGCTTATTGCAATATTAATTGTCATCTCATGTTTGTGATATCCAATGTCATATAAGTGGTCCTTACATATGCAAATCTGTAACTATGCCTAACTTCATGTGTATTTTTCAGTTGAACCAAATTAGCTACTACACATTGTCAGTCAGACCTCATCCCTGATCTGAAAATTTGAGTGAAAAGGGTCAGAAAGAAGAATAAATCTAGCATATTGTGGCCATTCAAGAGCAGAAAATTCAGTAGATTTGAGTTTAGATACCAAAGAAATCTAGCAGTGACCTCCATCTTAACACAGATCAATTTAGATTGTTTAGCAGACGTCCTGCATAACATAGCACCCTCAGAATGAGAAACTATGTAGGAAGAGATTGAAAAAACAGAAGTTTTTGTTAATCCTTTTCTAACAATTAAAAACAACAATAATAATATTTTTTAAATGTAAAAGAAAAAAGAGAGAATAATCTATTATTTACCGATATACCTCCTAGTCTTTCTTGGACTCTTGCTTCTATTGTGACTCTGACTCTGGCTCCCACGATATCTATATGGACTGCCCCCATAACTCTCTACTTGTAAGGGGGTGTTTGGTTTGCTGTGATATTACATTACACTATAATATTACATTATTATATTCTTATATTAATATAATCTCAATACAAGAATATAACATTACATTGTTTAAGAAGACATTGTTTAAGAAGGAGATGTGATTAAGGTAATGTAACATATTTTGTAAGTTTAAATTATGATAATGTTAGAAAAAATAAAATAAACCAAAAACCTTAATATCACATAATCGTAATGTGCATCACATAAATAGTACATAATAGCGAACCAAACGATCTCTAAAAGTAATGTTCCATAACATAAAGACAAAGATGGACTGCCCTAACGTAAATTTGTTATAAATTATTCTAATGCATAAATATTTGTGCTAGCACGTCAGGCAAGGATTACCCGAATATAAGCCCTTGAAAAGGGATTTTGAAATTCAGACTCATCTCTAATTTCGGAATCTGAGATTTAAAAAGATGTCACATTGTCACAAATATAAATGGACGCAATAATGGAGCGATAGACTATAACTACTTTATGCTGCTCCGTTTAAATAACTCCAGCAAAAGATTTCAGTTCAAACATGTTTAAGAAACAGCATGTTCATAGAATGAGTGTAGTTAAAATGAAAATAGTAAGATTGATAAGTTGAAATATAAGGAAACATATGATACAAAATGAAGAAATTTGTTTAAAAATAGGGGTAGCATTGAAAAGATGAGAAAAAATTGATTGAGATAGGTTATGTGCAAGGATTTGATTCAAGTCTAGCAAATGAAAAGTGGTGGAGAAAGATCAGAAATAACACCAGTAGAAATAGTAAAAATGTCGTGTTAGGGAGGTGACCAAAAAAAAAAAAAAACTCTAAAAGTTTGAGACAAAGTTCAGTAAAAGGTCTAAAATCGAGAATAGAATTACTTATTACAACACCATGGAGAACATAAGAATTTTAATATCCTAGTTTCCAAACAAGCATTATGCCATTGTTAATGATTCCAACAATTACTCTACGATCTGCAAGCGTCCCCCTTATCTCGTCTCGGTTATCCTCCACAAAGTGTGATGCCTTTGCATCACATTTTTAAATTCTTAGGGGGTGTTTGGTAGAGTAGTTTGAGTAACGTTGTTTGTAGTTTTTTAAAATACATGTAAGTTAAAAAGTATGTGGAAATGTGTGTAATGTTGTTTAAAATGTAAAAATGTGAGTTTGAGATGGGGTATCAAATTGGCCTTTAATTTCTTAGTTAATTATGATTTGCTAAAAAAACATTTCCCAATCTGATTTCGTTGTTAATCATTAGTAAGATGGGGTAGGTTTCTATAATAACAAGATCAGCATCAGCATTGTTATCGTTATTTAACAGAATCAGTTGATATACATTGTTTAACCAATTACTAACATAAGCTAGCTTTTCTCATAAGAATCAGCACTAAATCATGATCAATTATGTCTACCTTGCCTGCTTAGCAATATAGCTTCTAACAAGTATCCAAAATGAGCATGGACATTACCGTCTTTATGAACTAGGAAGGTTCATGAATCAAGTTTCATCATTAAGAAAGTAAGAATCAAGAATTAATGAAAATTCAGTATGCGGGCAAAGATAATGACAACTTCTCCTCTTTTTCTTAGTTGCAACTTGCAAATTCCTTACGTTGCCCTTTCATATGTTGTGCTTGAATGTTTCTTGATTGACATTTGAGCTCTCCATTTTTCTTTTGTTGTTTGTTTGTTTATTTATTTACTTTTTGGGCTTAAATTGCAAAGTATATTCTTAAATTTGGAATTGCTTGGATTTTACATTTTAAAGTTTGAAAAATTGAATTTTACAACGGTTAGGTAACACACACACACATATATATATATATAGCCAAATCAACCCTATAAAACACTATTTCACTTAATTAAAATAAAGAAAAAATTACAATTTATCACTGTAAACTATATCTCATGTTATATTTTGTATTATAAACTTTTTGAAGGTATGTTTTTCACCTTAAACAATAATTTTGTTACCCACCAGCGCGGCTATGGGTTCATCTTTTAATTTTTAAACTGACTACCTATAGCGGCGGTTGGAGCCGCCGCAATAGGCCTGACCTGAAAAAAAAGGAATTTACCACGTCAGATCAGATCACGCTCTCTCAACCACTCTCACTCTCTCACGTCTTAAGCTCTCTCACTCTCCACGAAGCCGATCGTCGCCGCCGCGGAGCTCTGATCCACGCCGTCGAGCTCCGATACACGCCGCCGAGCGAAGCTTGTGTACCACGTGATTTCTGGAGAAATTGAAACGATCTTACTATCATTGTTTCAAGGTAAAGTCTTTTCTTTGAATCTGGGGTTCTGAGATTTTAGATTTGTAGTTTGGTATTGGTTTTTTTTTTTTTTTTTTTTTGTGTTTTTTGGCATTATTAGTATCAGGGATTGGTGGGTGCTGTTTGGTTGATGAGAAAATGTGGGAAAATGAAGAAAGATTGATGTTTTCTCAATGTGATTGTTTGGTAAAAGTGGGACTTTTGATCTTGAATTGTGAGATGTGTGGTTGTGATTTGTTACTGCTTTGCTTAATTTGAAAAATAGTTAGTGAAGTGAAGATGTTGGTATTGATCTTTCTGTTTGTTACTATTTTTTGTTGTTGGCTTTGTTAGATTCTGTGTTTTGTGGAGTGCTGTTTGGTTGACGAGAAAATGTAGGTAAACTGGAAAAGATTGACGTTTGTCAAATTCGTACTTTGTTAAAATTGGGACTAAGAAAACTAGAAAACTATAACAGGCTAGATTTTTTTTGTGGTTTATCTGAATAACTTAACTTTAAAAACCAATGCAATAGATTAAAAAAGGTGTTGACCTTTTTGGGTACATATAAACTAAAACCGTGGAGTTTCTCAGTCAAATCAAATGGAGGATTATGCTCCATTTTTTGTTAAATTACAGATGTTTGGAAATTGGGGGTTATTTGTTTTTCTGAATTAGGGGATGCATTTAATTTAGTTAAGTTAGCTGATCCCAAAGTTTTGGGATGCAGGCTTTGTTGTTGTCTTTGTATTTAGTTGGTTAAGTTGTTGTCTCCCCTGATTGATTTAGAAAGTTTAGTTGCATCAAGTTCATTGAATGTTGAGCAAATTTAGATCACACTGTATTGATTTTGAAGCAATTATGGTTTTCAAATAAGGAATATGAAAGTAGAACAATTTATGTGCAAATTGTTGTTTCCCTTTGGTGACAGTAATTCAATTTAATAAAAATTAGGGTCCTGTTTTTTGCATCCAATATTTTTGTTTCATCTTTCCGTGCTTGTGTCAATGGTCTCTATTTTGTTTTTGGAAAATGCTAAAGTTATTACCAATCTTATTACAAAAATCTTATAAACTAACATGTCAACAATTGTGATTAGTGCTACATTAGCAACAGAATAAAATTTCTTATTTACTTTTTCGTTTTGTGTTTAAAAGTTAATAGATCAGTTTGTATAGCTTATGTAGTAAACTTTGTAGTTACCTTGACCCTAGGACCCTATAAATAAACTGATATGGAACTTTAGCTCAATTTTATGTTTATAGAAGATTTTCTTGGTGAAATTCACATAGTTATTTGCATAATGTGGTGTCTTTGGAGGGATCAGAATGCTAGAAGTTTTGAGGGATGTGTCTTTTCTTAAGATGAAATATTTCTTCTGTCTTACTTTGTTGTATTGGAGTGTTGCTTTTCAATTTTTTCCATGTTTTACTTTTATAGATGTGTTAAGAGCATTGTAGTTTGAGAATTTGATGTACCACTCCCTGAGTACAACCCCTCTGTAGTTGGGACTGTTTATTCAATAAATTTTCATTACTATTAAAAAAAAGCGTAATTTTGTTAATTATAAAACTTATTTGGGAGAAGATGAAATCTTACTTAGTTGTAACCTTGCTGGCTGCATTGCAGTCTTTGGCCTCTTTAGATATATGCAAATATAACCATAATGGCTGGCAAATTTGCCTCCTACTTTTGCTGGTTCCACATGTAGTTTGGGACAACCTAGAATACAAACAATGAGGATTATGAAACAATTTGTTATAATTTATGTGATGTTGTTCCACATGACACATTAGAAATGAAACTAGCCAATGCAAATTATTGTGGTGGGCATTATTAATTAATCTAGTGTGAACATATGTACATGTTTTTGAACTTGTATATGCATGTTTGTTGTCTAAATGAAGATTAATTTATTTGTTGAAGAGTTGGTTTAATTAAGATGTATGGGGCCCAAGCCAAGAATGAAGAAGTGATTAATTTATTTGTTGAAGAGTTGGTTTAATTAAGATTTATGGGGCCCAAGCCAAGAATGAAGAAGTGACTTTTGGAAGAAACTTGTATATGCATGTTTGTTGTCTAAATGAAGATTAATTTATTTGTTGAAGAGTTGGTTTAATTAAGATGTTTCGGGCCCAAGCCAAGAATGAAGAAGTGACTTTTGGAAGATGAAATGGTCACGTGAATCTTTACAACATGAACAAGTGAATTGGTAGAAAAATAAATAAAGGACATGTCTTTTTAACTACAGTTAAGATCTTTCATTCATTCTTATTATCACACTCACACACCGAAAGAGTAAAGAGTAAAGACAGACAGTAGTAGTGTACTTTATTACTTTTTGTGGTGTAAGCAGGACAGCCAGCCGTTCCCTTCCCGCCTTAAAAAGAAAGAAAGAGAGAGATGAGCGAATCGGAAGTTCCAGGGAAGGAAGCAAACGTGTTGAAAGGTCACGAGGGAGCAGTATTAGCAGCGAGATTCAACAGCGACGGAAACTATTGTCTGAGTTGCGGCAAAGACCGTACCATACGCCTTTGGAATCCCCACCGTGGCATTCACATCAAGACTTACAAATCCCACGCTCGTGAAGTCCGCGACGTCCATGTCACCCCGTACTCTCTCTCTCTCTCTCTAAACCAATTTTTAATTAAATCCCTAATTACTATTTTTTTACGCTAAATTTTTTTTTTTTAAGGGATAATTCGAAGCTGTGTTCATGTGGTGGAGATCGACAAATCTTTTACTGGGATGTATCAACGGGTCGTGTTATTCGTAAATTTCGTGGCCATGATGGCGAGGTTTGTTTTCTTTTTCTTTTTTTAATTTTAACTGTTTTTCAAATTTATCAGATAATTTTTTGTTGAATTTTTAATTTTATTAAATTTGGAAATTTTTACCTGCAATAAAAAATTTGGTGTGCATGTTAAGAAGAACAAAGAAAACTTGTAATTTTGAGGTTGTAGGGATTACATTAAGTTTGACTTTAATGTAAAATTAGCATAGCTAAAACATGAGAATGTTAAGATGGATAAGTTGAAATAGAAGGAAGAATTGGATATGAAATGAAGAAATTTTTATTGATGATAGAGCAGCTTCTGTTGATGTAAAGATGAGGGAGTTTGGTTAAGATATTGGTTGTGTGTGGAGGAGAGTGATTAGTGACTAAGAGTGATTTGATATAAGTCAAGACTATGGTGGGAATGAAAAGAGGTAGAGGGAGATCTAAAATAACACTAATAAAAGTAGTAAGAAATGATATGTTAATTTAGGAGGTGACAAAGAGTATGATTTTGGATATATAGAATGGTAAAGAAGAATATATGTGAATGATTAGACTCAAAACTAAGGTGCTTTGGAGAAATATCCCTTACTTTCTAATGTGGGTCGTTTGGAGGGAAAGGAATGCATATACCTTTGAAGGGAATGAAAGATCAATTCATGAGTTGAAGCTTCTCTTTTTTCAGACCTTGCTTGATTGTGCAAATGCTTTGGGTGTTTTTACTTTCATTTCTTTACCTAATATGCTTGATTTATGTACTTTCTTTGTTGCTTAGTTTTTTTCTTTGTTGCCTCTAGCACATTGCCTGTGTGCTTTTTTCCTCTTTATTTTCTTACATTTTTTTCAATGAAGTTTATTACTTATCAAATATATATATGTGTGTGTGTGTGCGCGCTCGCGATTCCAATTAGTCTGTTGAGAATCCATAGTTGATTCCATAGTTTTGGACCAAGACTTTGTTTTTGTAGAAAATTTAATCATGGGTGTGGTTTATGGAGAGGTATTCGTATGGGTTGGGAGGATTTTAGCAAAAATATTCAGTTTGTTGTTGGGATGGGGAATAGAGTGAGATTTTAGCAAGATGGAGGGTGTGGGGATCAACCTCTCCAACTGGCTTTCCCGGGGTTGTATGGTATTGCCACTGGTAGGTAGGCTTCCGTTGAGTCTTCATTGACAAGACTGCGGTCAGGGGAAAGGAGAAGTTTGGATGTTCATTTCATTTGGGATCTTAATGATTGGGAGTTGGATACAGGGGAGGACTTTCTTTGTATCTTGGTATCCAATATTCCTTCAACGGATATTGGGGATCAGATGTGATGGAAGTTGAAGCCTAATGGAGAGTTTGGCATCCGTTCATTTTACAATAAGTTGCTTCCGTTGTCTTTCCTTGGAAAGTTATTTGGAAAGTTAAGGCCCATGAACGTGTTTCCTTCTTCGTTTGGACTGTAACTTGGAATAAGATTCTTACGGGTGATAATTTGAGACTTAGGGGTTTTGATTTTGTTGATTGGTGCATTATGTGTCGTCGCTGTGGGGAGATTGTGGATCACTTACTGCTTTATTGTGAGAAGACTCATTGGTTGTGGAGTTTTGTTTTTAAATCTTTTTGGATTTCGTGGGTCCTACCAAGAACAGTTCCTAATTTGCGTTTTGGTTGGTGGAATTGGTTGGGGAAGCACTTGTCTAACATTTGGAATTTAGTTCTGTTGTGCTTATTGTGGTGTGTATGGAAGGAGCATAATAGGCGGATATTTGAGGACTTGGATAGCTTTGGAGACCAATTGCTTACTTCTTTTAGTTGATCCCTATTTGACTGGTCTCGATCTTGGGGACTCACATTTAGTGATTCTCTCCCTTCGTTTTTTTGTTCTCTCCTCCTTTGTAATTAATTTTCTTCTTTGTTTCTTTCTTTTCTTTGTAATTTTTGATTTGTTTTGTGCTTTTCTTGCATAAAGTAGCCTTTTGAATATACATCTTTCCTACTTGTTTTCTAACTTTCACTATTTTTATTGTTTTATTTTTGGGGTTCAGGTGAATGCTGTAAAGTTCAATGAGTATTCATCTGTCGTAGTTTCAGCAGGCTATGATCAATCGTTACGTGCTTGGGACTGCAGATCTCACAGCACCGAGCCAATTCAGGTTTACATTTATTTTTTTGTCAGTAATTTTTTCATGGCTACTCTTTATTAGTTTTTAAGTTGGCTTAATGTTCAAGAGTGCCCTGATTTGCAGATTATTGATTCATTTTCAGACAGTGTTATGTCTGTCTGTTTAACAAAAAGTGAAATTATTGGTGGAAGTGTTGATGGAACTGTTCGAACATTTGACATACGTATTGGTAGGTACGTAGCACTCTAGTGGAAATTTTATAAAACCCACATTTTGATGTTGCAGAATTGTTTTATATCAGGTCATTGTTTGTATGTCTTACTTTTTGTGAATAAGATGTAGCTTTTCTTTACAATTATTTGGTATTTCCTTTTTGTGGTACATCAAACTTAGTCTATTTATATTTGAAGCTTCTTATACTGATTTTTTTTTTTTTTTTTTTTTTTTTGCCTTTTCTTATAGAGAAATATCTGATAACTTGGGGCAACCAGTCAACTGTATCTCAATGTCAAATGACGGTAACTGCATATTAGCCAGTTGCTTAGATTCTACTTTACGCCTTCTAGACAGGTAAACTCCTATGCTGTTTTTGATATTTGCAATGATATATATTTACAATAGATATCTTATCTGCTTTTCCTGCCCTTTTACTGGTTCATTCTCATGACAGAACTTCTGGTGAACTATTGCAAGAATATAAAGGCCATACCTGTAAGGTTAGCATGCAAATTCTTAGTTCTCATTTCTTACACTTGATCAAGGTGCCTTCCTAAATTTATTTAATCAAGAAATGCAGTCCTCTTTGGAAACGATGGTTATTTACCAAAGATGTTTACATAAAAGTTTTGTACATTTATTTTTATGTGCATTGATAAGCTACTGTCCATTTATTCTCACGCTTATAATGGTTTAAAGATCTTCCTATGTTTTAAATATGCATCCATAATGAGCTTTTGAGGTACCCTAAATTGAATCCATAATGAGCTTTGTAAGTTAACAAGTTAATGATTTTTTATTATTGATGACATCTTATCATTTCTGTTGTGTGCTCTCATATCAGTCCTACAAATTGGATTGCTGCCTTACCAACACTGATGCACATGTAACTGGTGGATCTGAGGATGGCTTCATTTACTTCTGGGATTTGGTAGATGCATCTGTAGTGTCAAGTTTCCGTGCTCATTCCTCAGTGGTAAATTCATCTGTACTCTCCCATTCCATATCTTTTTCCCCATTTCCTGTGAAATGCCTTTCGCTTTATATGATGATGCTCAATGATCATGGTATATCCTGTACCCATACCACTAACATTTTCAAAAGGGTTTTTCCTTTCTCAGATATTGAACTCTTCTATTGAAAGTAGTTGGATAAGCTTATTGGAATGTTTTAGGACCAAAACGTGTTCTTTGCACGCATCAATTTGGCTGTGATGCTTAACGTGTTGAAGTAGAGTCACAAGCTCTTGGAGTCCTAGAATACACATATCAATCTATTTATCAAAAAAAGATTACACATATCAATCTAAAATATCTTAATAGCCCAATGGTATACATATAATTTAAATATTAAAATTTTGTATGGTAGAGACACAAATTTTGTGATAATGTGCAGATCTTTTGTGAATATCCTCATGTATTTTTCTCTTTCCCATTCCCATTCTCCCTTCCCTTGTGGCCAAAATTTACTTATCCAAAAAATAAATAAATAAACCTCAGTTAGTTGACTATAAATTGACACAACATCTAAAATTTGTAGTAATCACTACTTTCCAGAGTCATGAATTTTCACATTTAGCTATTTTCTTGTCTTCTAGTCATGTTAGTAATTGACTTAAATTCCAATAAAACTTTATTACTAATATCAATCTTTTTCTTCTGCTAAACAATTAAAAGATTACTGGATTAGGCTTATAAGCGTATGGGTTTCATTTTGCAGGTGACAAGTGTGAGTTACCACCCAAAGGACAGCTGCATGATAACTGCCTCTGTCGATAGCACCATTCGTGTTTGGAAGACATGAGAACAAAATCAATAAACCTTTCTCAGCTTATGCCAGCAATTTGTATTTAACAACTTCCACCTACAAAATTTTTTCCTCAAACCTTTTCCATATTAGAGAGATTTCTTGAAATTCCATTCCAAGCTACGAACATGCTACAATTCTCCTGCCTTAATTGTTAAGAACATTGCCATAATTCTTTTGGAGTTCACAACTACTAGTGCGTTTTATATTACTAACTGAATTAAATTTAAGTATACCCATTGATGTTTTAAGGGGTGACAGTTTTTTGTTTGTCCAAATCCAAAAGAACCAATTTTGAACAACTCTTGCTGAAATTGAGTTTGGACAAATTCAAATCTAGATTTGAAATTTCAAACAATCCAGTCATTATACCGTTTAGGCCAAATGTATGTTGGGATAGTTTGGTTACAAATGTAGTAATGTAAAGATTGTTTAAATTTTGTTATATTGGCAAAGACATATGTATTGGGAGTTTCGATTATTCAAATGCGATTGATATGTTATTTACGTTAATATGTCATATTTAAATGACTCGTTGGATGATAGAAAATTCATAATTAAAAAAAATGTATAGTAAAGTAGCCTAAGTTGAGGGTAGATTTTGTTAAATCAAGTTACAAGTTGTCCAAAATAAATCAATGTCAATTTTGGTTTTGGTTATTAGATGTTGTTGTCATCCTTCTCTTTCAGTATACAAATTACAACAAATCATGTCAAGTATCAGCAGCCATAAAAAAGTGTTAAAAAAACAAAAAAAATATAGCATTATGTCTTAACTTCTTTTTTAGGTTAAGGAGCATAAAATTTGTTGATATTATTCCATTTTGTAGTCAGTAAAGTGCTTGTTTGGCTAATGCTTATAAGCTCAATTTTTTTTAGCTTTTAATTTTTATGTATAACTTTTTAAAACTTCACTTTTTTTTTATATTTTTCTCACTTTTTTAGAGTGCTAAGTAGTACACTTTCTATATACTAAAAAAATATTAAATAAGTTATTTCCAAACATATACTACAAATAGGATCTGTGGTAGCAATCAATACATAAGTTTTGCCTTTTTTTTTTTTGGCTAAGTAGTACTCTTGCTAGTTGTGTTGTGTGTTTGCACATTGCCTCTTTTTATTTAAGGCAACATTACCACTAAAAATAAATCTGTCTAATATCAAAAATGAATTCCGTCAAGTTATAGTTTATTTTTCTTTTCTAAATTTTGTATGTAGGGTCTTCTCTAAAAAAATAAATAATAATAATAAATTGTAAGTAGCTTCTCAAAAAAAAAAAAAAAAAAAAAATTTGTAGGTAGGATCTTTTAATTTCGATCCAGTGGACACCTCAAGTTTTCTCCCGTTTTGAGTGTCATGTGGCAAATGACACATCCAAAGATTAAAAACCACCCCGTTTTTATCGGATCCGGATCCTCTCCATTTCCCTTTGAAATGGAGAGGCTCCATTTCACGGTGGGGAACTGTTTTAAAGTGATCAAGGGCCAAATTACTGCCACATCATTTAAAATGTAAACACTATGCTTAATTGGGGTTTAACTCAACCGGACAAAAAAATGATTTCAAACTCTCTTTCAAACGCTCTCTCACCAAAAAAATGTTTCAGACTCTCTTTCAAACTCTTTCAAACTCTATCGGTCTCTCACCAAAATGTTTCAGACTTTCTTTCAAACTCTCTCTCACCAAACTCATCTGAATATTTCAAACTCTCTTTCTCAGATCAACAGAAAATGTTTGCTTCCCATACATTCTCAGATCGCATCTGCAAATGGGTATCGCATCTCTCTCAGATCGACGGTGTTGTGGATTCGGTGGTTTGCTCTCTTTCTCCCTCTCTATCAGATCGGTGGCTTGGTTTTGTTCCGAGGAGATCGGTGGTGCTATGGTGGTGGGTTTGGTATGGGTATTTTGCATGGTGGGTCTATGGTGGTCTGTGGTGGTGCTGGTTTACTGGGTCTGTGATTTTTTTTTTTGGCAGTGGGTTTACTAGTGGTGGTGTGGTGTGTACTGCAGCGGTGGTGGAATGGGGTTGCTGGGGTTTCCTTTTTTTCTTTGATTTTTTGTTGTGGGTATTGTGGCTGATTTGTGGGTAGCCAATGGTGGTTGCTTTTGATTTGTGGTTGATTTTTTGTTGTGGGATGTGTGGGTTTGATGGTGGTGGTGGTGGGGATGGGTTCGCTATGTAAGAATGACATTAGAAACGAGGGATGAAATTGGATCGTGATATTTGGACTTCTAAAAATTCCAAATTCTACCATGGATGCGGCAATGCCAGCAACAAATTTCCAAGTGTGTACTAAGTGCAACTTATCCTTTTTTCTCTTGGTTTTCGAAATTCTTTTATTGGTTTCGAAATTCTATCATGATATCATCCCATGCTTTTAACTAGTATGTCTTGTTACTTGTTAGTAAGCTTCTGATTAAAATATTTATAAAAAAAAAAAAAAATTGACTGGGTTTTGTAGAATACTGGGTTTGTTTGTTTGTTTGTTTAATTGTGATTATTTTATATTTTATTAATTTTAGAAGTTGAAGCTGTAACACATCCCAATCGGTACTTGGCGATAGCAACCAATGGAGGATTGAATCAACAAAGAATTGGGGTAATTTTCTTGTACAGTATTTTATTCTTTTAGATGTAAGAAAAAGGGTTTGATGGAATTTTTTTATTAAAGGTTTGTACTCGTGCGTGCATATATATATATATATATATGCACTTTTTTTCTTATTAACTCACTAATTATAGTACTAATATGTTGCTTCTTTCTTTACCAGATGGCAAAAGGGAGAGTTGTATGCTTGTATGGAGCTGAGGACATTAGCTGGATCCGGAAATTCACAACTACAACAAAAGCTGTAGCTAAGGCTGCTGGGATCAACTTAGAATTGGTTTATGTAGGAAAGAACAAGGATGGGCAATATTATTTAGAGGAACAGATGAAATGGTTAGGGCCAATTAATAAAGTGTGCTGTGAGAATTTGGTATAAATGTAGGAGATCCAGAATGTTTGTGTATGTTGGTAGGTTTTGGCAGAATGTTTGTGTTGGTATGTATTGGCCTGAATTTGTGTTGATATGTGTTGGTAGGTATTAGTGGGAAAAAGCCTGAATTTTGGTGTAATTCTTTCTGTAATCCGAGACTTTAGCAATGGAACATGATCTTTTTAATTAATCTATGACTTGTATCCAATTTATTGCATTGTTGTGAAGTGTTTGTGCCTTGGTTTGAATGTCTTGTTTTAGACAGCAATTTGAGACTGCAGAAAGATCATGTGCGTCTGCCAAGCTTTGAATATTCCTTTGGTTTATGGTTTCTTTAAAACGACACAAAAATAGGAAAATATGATATACACAAGTACGCACCAGTTGCAATGATTTAAGAGCTTTGAATATTAATGTAAACGCGTGATTTAATAGCTTTGAATGTTAATGTAAAAGTGCATCAGCACTATTATACACAAGTACTGGTAAAATTATGTACATATGAAAACCAACATATTTGAGTGTCTTCAAAAACCAACTACAAAAACTATCCAAAGACTTGATACAAAATGCGCAAATAATAGCCCAAGACTCCAAATTGTCCTCTTTTGAGAAGAAAACTGAAATATCATTCAATTGTAAGAAAACAGATACAAAGGCCACTGGAAAAAACCACAAAACAACAAACACAAGTACAAGGAACCAGCAACAGCTTAGACCAAAAACACTTCTCCACCTGGCTAGAGTGGCCAACAACTCCTCTAACATCATTAGCTTCGACAGCTTGGACAGTCAAGAGAGAGTTGCTCTCTATGATAACTCTCTCTAGGCCAAGCTTTTTTGCCAGCACACATCCCTGCTCCAGTGTAGCTGCCTCAGTTTCCTCAACAGAATATCTTCCTTGGAGGGGCAAAGACATGGCTGCTACAAATCTACTGTCACTATCTCGAACTACAACTCCAATTCCTAAATGTCCATTGGCCAAAGGGATAGCACCATCCACATTAATGGTGTAAAAGCCCACAGGAGGAGGTTCCCAATGATCCTTCTTATCCCCCATGTGTTTAATTTTCAGACCATTTGCTTCTTTGAAGTCTTCAATCATACGGATAGCAGCCCCCTAAATGTGAGGTTCTGAGGTTCCATTTGCCTCATAAAGCACCTGGTTTCTATTGTACCAAATCCTCCAAGCCACCCCAAAAAATTTCTCCAGGTCCCTTTGGGTTCCTTGGTGCAGGATCTCAATAGCCAACGAGGCATGGAATACTTCAAAACCTTTCAAAACCTTTTCTTGATAACAAGCAAAATTTGGTGCATGAAACTTTGCATAACAGAGCTTGCACTTGACTTCATGAATAACACTTATACCCTTCTCTTCAAACCTTTTTACAGATGGGCTGCTAGGCTGCTTCAAGTCTTCAACTCATTTTCTATAAAAAAAAAAAAATCAAATGCATTACGTACATCAGAAAAAGAAAAAAACAAGAAAATTCCTCAATAATCCATACCATCATAGTAAAAGTTCTACACATATTGCAAATACACCATGACAAACTGAAAGTGGTCCACATAATCAGCCATTAAAATGAACCAAAATAAGAACAAAAGCACTAACTCCTTTTAAATATACCTTCTAGTGGAAAGGAAACTAGGTAAGAAGTGAAACAAAATTCCAAACACTTGTGTTTCAAAAGAACATGAGTTCAAAGAGAGAATAGATTAATGTTCATCCACTCATTAGACTCCAAAGCAAGACAAGAAACTGCATTCAAAAGCCACTTAATAATAGATATTTTGATTATAAATATTTATGCTTTGTTATGCAGTAAGCCAAATGTTCAATGCTTTAAACCCATTCACACAAGCATTTTGACATATCAACCCAAAGGCCATTTAAAATTCAAGCACTAGTTAGCTAGGGGATATGATACAATGTAAAAGTATGATTCAAGCACGCCAAGATGCAAAACCAACAAATAAAAAAAACAACATATATTATGGAGATTCATAGGCCTGTCGTCCACTTTAGTAAATTCTCTAAAAATAATCATAAATTAGTTTTCCTGATAAAGAATAAAAAATGGTTTAAAATGTATTTTACTATGTTCCGAATTAACTCGCAAATACAGTTTCTCACCAAGATTCAATCAGCCACTTTCGTTTCATTTGTACGCCACTTCATTTCTCCTAGCTCTTCCCTTTCAATTAGAAAATTTCTTACAAATTTCAATCAATCCCCAAGCTCAAAACCAACAAAAAAAAAAAAAAAACACAGAAAAGAAATCAAAATCAACATGGAGAAATCAATAAAAAAATAGCCGTATAATAATTTATTTTCCTTCTTTTTCCAAGCAACCAAACAGAGGTTATCAATAAGAAATAAGAGAGAGAAAACTAACTGGGCAGTGGGTTCGACGATGTTGGGCTGGTGTGAGACGTGGCCAGCGCAACAACGGTGGCTTGTCACGTTGGGTATTGTGGCAGCGGCGACGGCAAAGTTGAGAGAGAGGCAATGGAGAAGAGAGAAATTGAGGCTTTGAAATACTCAGATCGAATGGGTTTGCTGAGGGTTAACTGAACGTTTAACCACAGTTAAGTTTCCCAGAGTTAATGTTTTAGATTTTAATTGACGTGTCACATCTTACACCATTGATCTATTTCAAATAAATCCCCACCGTGAACTGGAGAGGATCCAAATCCGTTTTTATCTATGATTTTCTCTCAATTTTTTGGGTCTCTCTTTCTTAGTTTCTCTGGTTCTTTCTATCTCTCTCTTGGCCCCTTTCTCTTAAGTTTTTGCCCCTATCTCTCTAACATCGTCACACTCGCCTGAGAATCAAAGACGCCAAGATCATTACTTTCTAGAAAAAAAGAGAGGTAAAAGCAGGACAATAGATGAGAAAATCAAAGAAGAATAAAATATCTTTCTGCCAAAAGCCGAGGAAGCTCTATTGTGCAAGGTGGGTGTGCAGATTATTGTCCTCTGTTTGTAAAGCCATTTTCATTCTGCTTGTAAAACCATCATCTGTTCTATCTCCATTCTTGTTTTAAATTTCTCTAATTTTGTTTTATCATTTTTTTTTCCTATTGTTTTGAGCAATTGTTTGACCCCATAATTTACTGTATATTTCTTGTTGATTTGGGCTATTGAATACCCAACACGTTATCACCGAATGGCTAAATCTATTCAACGTCAAATACTTCAGTTGATTTTTATTCCTCCACGCTTTGCTTTTCTCAAGTTCAGTTGTATATTGAGATTGAAAATAAAGCAAACTTGGGTTTTGTCCAAAAAAAAAAAAAAAAAAAAAAATTCTTGGGTTTTCTCTTAGCATTCAAAATTCACTATTACTCAAGTTCTGATCTTGATGCCTTTGATTTTCAGGTGCCGGTGATAATGTTGGAGAGATATCTAGAAAGAGGCAGACAGAGACTCGGAAAGAAAGACCCAAAAAATTGAGAGGAAAATGGGTGGTTTTTAGCCTTTGGATGTGTCATTTGCCACGTGTCACTCATCTAGACAAAAGAAGAAGGAGAAAACCTGAGGATTCCAAATGGGAGGGGAGCCGGACCCGGTACAAAAACTGTATTCGACAATATTAAGGGGCAAAGTGTAAGGACCCCCTTCAATTTCAAGCTACTCCCAAATCAAAACCCCACGAACCTATTAAAGTCCTTCCTTTTCCTCCAGAATTTTCCACCAACGCTTTTCTTCTTCTTCACTCTCTCTCTCCCCCTTAAACCCAAAACCATGGCCAAAGAAGCAGACCCAACCTTAGGTTACCTCACCCGCAAAGACACAGAGGTGAAGCTTCCGAGACCGACACGTGTCAAGAACAAAACGCCGGCGCCGATTCAGATCACCGCCGAGCAGATCCTCCGTGAAGCGCGTGAACGACAAGAGGCTGAGATTCGGCCTCCGAAGCAGAAGATCACCGACGCGACTGAACTCTCCGAGTACCGGCTTCGCAAGCGGAAGGAGTTCGAAGACCTAATCCGCCGCGTGCGATGGAATATCAGTGTTTGGATCAAGTACGCGCAGTGGGAGGAGTCTCAGAAGGACTTCAATCGAGCTCGCTCTGTTTGGGAACGAGCTCTCGAGGTGGATTATCGGAACCACACGCTGTGGTTGAAGTACGCAGAGGTGGAGATGAAGAACAAGTTCATCAACCACGCCAGGAACGTTTGGGACCGTGCCGTCACTCTCTTGCCGAGAGTGGATCAGTTGTGGTACAAGTACATCCACATGGAAGAGATGCTTGGCAATGTCGCCGGAGCCAGACAGATCTTCGAGCGGTGGATGAGTTGGATGCCGGACCAGCAAGGTTGGCTTTCCTACATCAAATTCGAGCTCCGTTACAATGAAATAGAGCGAGCTAGGCAGATTTTCGAGCGGTTCGTGCAGTGTCACCCTAAGGTCGCTGCTTGGATTCGCTACGCCAAGTTCGAGATGAAGAATGGTGAGGCTGCTAGGTCGAGGAATGTCTATGAACGAGCCGTTGAAAAACTCGCTGATGATGAAGAAGCCGAGCAGTTATTCGTTGCATTCGCTGAATTCGAAGAGCGGTGTAAGGAATCAGAGCGTGCTAGGTGTATCTACAAGTTCGCGCTTGATCATATACCGAAAGGAAGGGCTGAGGACTTGTATAGAAAATTTGTAGCATTTGAGAAACAGTATGGAGATAAGGAAGGAATTGAGGATGCCATAGTGGGAAAGAGGAGGTTTCAGTATGAAGATGAAGTGAGAAAAAATCCATTGAATTATGATTCATGGTTCGATTATATTCGATTGGAAGAGAATGTTGGGAAAAAGGATAGGATTAGAGAAGTGTACGAGCGAGCCATTTCGAATGTGCCTCCTGCTGAGGAGAAGCGGTATTGGCAGCGATATATTTATCTGTGGTAAGTAATGTGGTTGAGAATGCAGTTTGAAGTTCGATTAATTCAAGTTCATATGCTCAATTTTTGTTGCTGATTTTTTGTTTGTGTGATTTATAGGATTAATTATGCATTGTATGAAGAGCTTGATGCAGAAGATGTGGAGCGCACAAGAGATGTGTATAGGTAAGTTTGTGATTGTCAAAAACTTATTTTTATGGTTGGTAGAGTTGATGTTCTGCATAAAGTTTATGTTTAGACTTAAAAATGTGGCAGATAGCTCTAACAGATTGTGTTGTTTTCAATGTCTGCTTTTGCATGATGTTGTTCATACTTCACTTGTATTTGTTGCTGTGTGTGGCCAAAATAAATTCAAGGTTGTAATTTAGACGTTTACACGAGGTGGTGTTGTGTTTTACATGCTATTTTGATGCAGTTCTCTTTCATTTGTAGTTCTTGTTTCATGCATAGTACATGGATCCTCTACCATAACTTTGAGTGTCCTTTAGTAGCAATATTTAATATGGTGTGAAACTCAACTCCAAATGAATAACACTAGTTCACTAAAAAAATTAATTGAAAATGCAGGTTTGCTCTAAGAATCTGTAAATTCGATTAAAGGTGCTTTAATTTTGAATTTTTTTCAGTTACTTCTCAAAATGTTAAGTTCCATACCCAAACATTTGTTAGGTTTATTTTTCTGAGAGTATAAATTGAATAGTACCCCTGATGTGGTCAATAATTCTAATTTGTTTATGTTCAAAAGAAGAATAAGATGGTTTGGTTATGTTAAAAGGGGAGAGCGCTTAGTGTACCAATAAGAAAGAGAGAATTAATTCAAGTTAAAGGAACAAAAAAAGGTGGAGGAAGATAAATAATAACAATGATAGAAGTAGTGAAAAATGATTTATCAACTAAGGAAGTAACATAGAGTATGGTTTTGGATAGAATAGAATGATGGAAAAGAGTATTGACTAGTCTATGGAGGAACCATAGACAACCCCAAAATCTTGGAACTAATCTTTTATGCCTTCAAGTAAATTAGACAGGTTGTTAGAAGTTGTTGTAGAATTAAAGTAGTGAAAACATAGAAATTATTATACTGTTTATGTGATGTAGTAGGTCAGTGAAAAGATAGATGAAATGTAGGTGGAAGTAGTGGGTTCCAATCTTTCTTTGCATTATGAATATGGGCAATTGAAATTAAACACTGTTTCAAAATCAAACAGTAAAAATTTGGGGCTTTTAAGTGAAACACTGTTTCCCACTATTAAGGAAAAAAAGGTAGTGATTGGGAGATCTGAGACTATATAAGAGAGAGAGAGAGAGAGAGAGAGAGAGAGAGAGAGAGAGGGGTTATACTTTGATTTTACCATTATCCAATACTTCAGTTTATCTTTATGGTTATAACTTATAAACGATGTGACTGTCGATTACTTAATACATGATCATAAATTTCAGTTATGCAGGAGATTTTATACTGTACAATCAATTTGGTTTCAAGTCTTTTTTTTTTTTTTTTTGGTTCCTATGAACAATTAATAAGGAATTGTAAGTGTTTACAACTTGGAAATCTCTCTGATGTACATTCATTATAAAAATTACTATATGAAATCTGTTAATGTGAATTAAGTTACTTACACAGTCATTCACAATGGCACTTGTAACTGGTTTTCCTATGTATGATTCACACGAGTGGACAAACCCAAGTGACTTTGAAGAGATTGCTCACATACTGTTAATTTTTCCAGGGAGTGTCTGAAGCTCATTCCTCATGAGAAATTCTCTTTTGCAAAATTATGGCTTCTAGCTGCTCAATTTGAGATCCGGCAGCTAAATCTCAAGGCTGCACGACAAATCCTGGGAAATGCAATTGGCAAAGCTCCCAAAGATAAGGTCATTTACTGATTGAGTTTAAATATGTACTATATTTGGCATATTCTGCATATTCTCACACTTGTGATTTTGCTTTTTAACTCAATAGATATTCAAGAAGTATATTGAGATAGAGCTTCAGCTTGGAAATATAGACCGTGGCCGAAAGCTTTATGAGAAGTATTTGGAGTGGGCGCCTGAAAACTGTTATGCATGGAGCAAGTATGCGGAGTTAGAGAGATCTTTGTGTGAGACTGAGCGTGCTAGGGCAATCTTTGAGCTTGCAATTGCCCAACCAGCACTGGATATGCCGGAGTTATTGTGGAAGGTACATGCAATAGTTTTTCAGTAAATTTTCTGTTACTCATAAAAACGAAAGAAGTTATTTCAGGATGATGTTTGTAGATGCTGTTTCTTGATTCATTCCATAGTTTTTCAGTAAATTTTCTGTTACTCATAAAAATGAAAGAAGTTATTGTTTCTTGATTCTTAATCCTGCTATTCCAAAAATAATGAAAAAGGGCCCTATATGATAAATAAATGAAGTTCATTCATTTCTTTTTGTGACCTAAATTGGGTCAGTTCTGTCTTATAGTCTGATTTATTTTGCCACTTGATATCCCATAATTCTGCGGATATGATGATCACTTTTTTGGTTACTAGTGTAGCAATTTGACTTGATTGTAAGAAAGCTTTGGCATACTTTTTTAAAGCCTGTTGACTAAATTGATTTTTAGATAATTGTTAATAATTCATTTATTTATTTTGTGACAGGCATACATTGATTTTGAAATATCAGAGGGTGAATTTGAAAGGACCAGAGAGCTCTATGAGAGGCTTCTGGACAGAACTAAGCACTTGAAGGTCTGGATAAGCTATGCAAAGTTTGAGGCGTCTGCCATGGAGGAGGATGCTAAGGGTTCAGACTTGGCAGAAGATGATCTCCAGGAGCATCATCATGAACAAAAGAAGCAATGCATTCAGCATGCTAGAAGTGAGGAATTTTTGGCAAAATCTTATCGTTTACTTCTTTTAATTTATAATTTGATTGTGTTTAAATTCCATCACAAATGAAACAAGCTCTAACCCTTTTCTTTTGTTTTCTATGAATCAGGGGTTTTTGAGAAAGCCATTAACTACTACAGAACATCTGCACCTGAGTTAAAAGAGGAAAGAGCAATGCTACTGGAAGAGTGGCTGAACATGGAGAGCAGTTTTGGGGAACTTGGTGATATTAGTTTAGTGCAGGCTAAGCTGCCAAAGAAGCTGAAAAAGAGGAGGCAGATGGTGTCTGAGGATGGTCCGGCTGGGTATGTTAATTAACTTATAAAAGTCTTATTAAGATTTGATATAATTGTGTTCCTTACATTCTTTAGGCTTTTCCTTATTTGCCAGTACTAACAAGTTTAAATTGGCAGGTATGAGGAATACATCGATTATATGTTCCCTGAGGAAACTCAGACAACTAATCTTAAAATCTTGGAAGCTGCCTATAAGTGGAAGAAGCAAAAGATTTCTGATGAAGACTAGCATGGTAACCTGTTTTTGTAGAATTGTAGCTTTTGGTGTAAATACACAATTGTTTTTTTTTTTTTTTTTTTAATGTTAATTGGGTGAAAATGAAGTAGTTTAGCTGCTAATCATATTTTTCTGGAATGAACGATTGCACCCCCAAAATCAGTTGAGGGAACTTAAGAGTTCTATGGAGTGTCTAGATTAGATTCTGAGAATTTAGTATCATAGTGATGAAACAAGCATTTCCTTCTAGGCTGAAATTTATTTTATCAATTCCTGAAATGCACTTTGAACTGATTGTTGATTATAGATAGTGTCATGTGATATCCACTATGGAGACATTTTTCATAGACATTTTAATAACTTATGGTGCATTTACTGTGTTATTAGTAATGCCACAGGTATGGTAAGCTCTAGATGAATTTGCCTCTGTACATGGCATTGGATGAAAGTTTTATATTGCATGTCTTTTTGATCTTAAGTTTTTCTTTTGTTTGGGTTAAGAGAGAGTTAAAAAATGTAGCCAATAATATGGCTAAGTGCTGCTGTCTATAATTCAGTACTGATCTGTAACAGTTCTTCCCTTCCCCTTCCAGTCTCGGAGTTTTGGAAAGCTGATGGATTTTCTTTTTGAAACCGATGTTGGATCTTTTTCAGTTTAATGAAAAAGTTACGAGTTTATTATATATTAAAAAAAAAGGTTCCCTCCCCCAGCCCATGCCCCATAGGTAATATGGAATCAATAGTTTAAAGGTTTAAAGCTTTATTATTTTCATAATATTCTCAGCAACTCATCCAGATGAGCTTGAATTTCCTTTGGATGAGGGAGACAGTAGTTAATCTGGGAAAAAAAAAATGGGAGAATGGGCTTGAATTTCCTTTGGATGAGGGAGACAGTAGTTAATCTGGGAAAAAAAAAAGGGAGAATGGGTTGTGCAAGTGCAATAAGATCAGGCTGTAAAGCTTATTAATGTTTTTTTTTTATACCAGGTCCGGAAAGTACAAAGCATAAATGTTTTAGTTAGTACCAGACATATCCATTACACCTTGAATGTTCTGATAAAAAATAATGAATGCGAGAATTTGTTGCACTTTTAGCCATATTAGTCACACGGTATAATTGTCAAAGATCTGCAAACAGTGCTCTACTACTCCAGTGGGTCACCTGGACTTGTTGCCAACCGTTGGTGAGGAGGATGATATTTGAGAACCCCAACTGTGTTGCTTTTTCTATGACTGCAGCTTGTATTGCTATCTGCTTAGCTATAGCTTTGGATTGGGCTTTTGTGGTATCACAAGCTTCCAAAAAAAAGTTTTCCTCCCTATCAATGCCTTGGAATGCAATGCCACTTCTTGTACTTTCTTTTATGTTTGGAACCATCTCCTTTGATAAGGAGCTGCCATTCCTTTCTAAATTGGCTTGATGTTGGAACCAATGCCACTTCCCACGTTTGTGTGCTTATTGTCACATAAATCCATCATAACAGGACCATTTTAAGTGCTACTTAAATGTCCACATGTATAAATTTCTAAGATCATGAATATTGTGAACTTGACTAAAAAATTACAACTATTTGAGAGTGGCAAGGATATTGTTCATATGATGTATGTGGTCCTTATGGTGCATCATCATGCATACTGGCGGAAAATATGAGGGGTGGTTGAGGGAATTTCTCCCGATTTATTAGAAACAAGTCAAAGCTGTATAGGCTTACAAATTCCTCGTATAAATTTGTATTCTGTAATACATCAATTTTTTCCAAATTTCCAATCAACGAAATTAATTAAAAACAAGTCAAAGCTAAAGGGTGAAATTTGCAATTTAGATTAAAAAAAAAAAAATTATTTGAAAATAGAAACTCAACACATGAAACTTTTTTTAAAATCAATTTAAAAACATTTATGAAGTTAAAATAGTTGTGGAAAATTCTATAATTCTAACCTTGTAAAGAGGTCTTCAATTTCCCATTTCCTCGTATCTATTGCCTATTGGTAATTTACCGACATATATGTGTGGGAAGCATTACTAGCCATATCTAATACAAGGACACAGTTTAATCACAATTACCTGCACTTTCTGTAGTTTGCACGCATAAGGAGAAGAAAAATAAATAAATAAATAAAATCAAAGTGACTTTTGGTAGGGGTTTTTTCTCCTCCGCATTTTCTTTTTTTTAAAGAAGGAATGTAAACAGAACAACACACACAGAGGGAATGGGGACAAAGGTATAATATCACACAATTTATCCCTTACAAAAGCTGGTAACTCTTATAAGATGTATGAAGGCTTTATACCCGATTTTGAATTCACTCTTAGGCAATGTGGGACTACCCACGTTTCTTTTAATGGGCTAGAATGCAATATGGAAAACAGTAGCAGTGCGATTTTAGGCTACATCGGTTTTCAGGCTCCTTTTAATGTTTTGTTATTCGAATGGAGTCAATGGACTACATACGTCACTTGTTTTATTGAAGTGTTTGGATTTTACATGGGTTGTGAAGATTAGGTTTTTGGGTTGCTCTTTTATCTTGGTAGCACTTCAGTTAATACATTGAGTCAGTCAATGACCCGAAGGAAAAAATAATAATTTAAGTAAAGTTGTCTTTAGATATAGTGCAGTGCCATACTGAATTCAATGTCTTTGAAAGAGCACACATATTTGACTGTCAAGTAACACTAACACAACAATTTTATTTTATTTATTTTATTTTTTAAGTTGTTGATGATCTATTGTGATTAGAGCAACATTAATTTCACCTAAAGCTAGTCCATTTTTATTTTGCACCAATCAAAACAAATTATGTCAAGAATTGTGAAAAATGTTATATCCTTAAAAGACTGATTGATGACAATATGCCTCCTCCAACTGGCTACAATAGAGCATCAGATGGGTTTTGCCAGCTTTATCACTAGTGGAAGATAACTTTGAGAGGTATGAGTATCAAGTCATAATTGGGCTCCTCTTGGTTTTGTTAATGCTGAGGAAGATGACTTGGTTCAATGGATTTTGTCCCCTAGTAAATAGATATGGTACAGATTCTACACAAGTACTTAAACAAATATTGGCCAAGAGATAAACCCAACCTAGTTTCATAGAGAAGCTTGGAGCTTTAAGATTTGACAATTGAGATAAGCCAAATTATTCTATCTAGTACCCACAATTTATCCTAAAAAATTTGGAGGATATATTCTCTCTATTGTGATGCATGATACACTCATCTTGCATATTATAAGGAAAACGAATTCAAAATTGTTTAAAAGGAAAAGATGATGCTGCACCTTTATCCTTTGTAACAAATAATAGTGAAACTTATAGTATATCAATCAACACTCACTCTTTTCCATGACCGAATAGTCTGGCTTTGGTATAGTGGGCTATTATCATTATCATACAATGAGGAAAGAAGCTTTAGAAGTAAAAGTGGAACATCTATTCGCCATGATCGCTTCTCCTATAATAATAATTAAAAAAAGAAAAAAAAAGAGCAAAAAACTGTTTTCTTCGGCCCCCTTATCATCTAAACCCTTCCAAACATTTGGATTGAAACATGCTTTAGGCATTTGATGATTTCCTAGCTTGAGTTGAAGAGATGCATTGTTTTTTAGAACAAGCCCTTATTTAAGATGTATTTTCTTTTTGTTATGAATAATATATCCAAAAAAAAAAAAAAAAAAAAAAAACATTGAGTCCTCAATTGCTTGATAATTATAATAATAATAATTAGGCCTAAGTAAAATTGTCACTGCTAATTCTATTACTCTTTATTTAGAGAGAGAAAAAAACGAGGCAAAGTTTTGTTTATTATTTCTATGTAAAAAGCAGGTACTTGGTATAATCAACTTTTTTATTATATAATATATGATATAATTTATTTAATATATGATATTATTATACATGACAAAGGAAAATTTGGTTTGTGTATCCATCATCACTTCTTTAAGGAGATATATCTACCGCAGGATAACTTTTGTTATTAATATTCTTATTATATGATATTATTATTATGTCATGGAAATCCAACCATATCATAGCACCCGGAATTTCAAGAATCGCAAGCATACATGTGCGGCAAGATCTGCAAGCCCAACTTTGAAACAGAAAAAGGGCCATCACCCATTGACCCACTGTGAGATCCCCTTGGATTCTAAACACATTCTATAGTGCCCAATAGATGTGACTATGCCAACGAAGAATCACAATGAGTAAAGAATGCCGACTGAAAGCGAAAGATGAAAGATAAAAAGAGATGATTGTCTGTAAGAAAAAGAAACCAAGAGAGACACAATCTTCTTTTTCCCAACTAATCCTATCTTAAAAAGTACCAATAATGAAAAATGAACAAACAAAAAAATTACAAGTTAAATGGCTGAGCTATCCGAGCTCACCTTTTCTTCTTGACCAACCAATCGGGGTTCAAAGATACAAAATCAATCTTTTGAACCCATTACTGCCAGTATAAACAAGTTAATGTCATTGGATGCTCTCTGCGTCCTAGACATTACCATCTAGCAATTAGTCTATAAGGTAGAATCCAAAGCCAATATTTAGTTTCTACCTTATGCCAATACACAAATGAATATGGTTGTCCTAATCCTAACAACTACTTAGAATTTAAAAAAAGACTCCCTACAGTTCTAGACCAAACATGTATGATGATGAAGATGGTAATATTGGGGCATGAATTGAAAAGCGAAGCAAAGATGGTTAGTGGAACAAGCTTTAACATAGCTCTCTATGCCTGTTCCATGTATGAATGGATCCCCATGCTGAATTCTTGGATTCCTTTCCCTTGTTATGCTAGCTGATCAGACATCCTTTTGAATCATATCAGTAACTTAATATTCTTTCCTTATTCACTTTTTTCTCCTTTTGCTCGTGACCCTTTTCACCATTTTATCCATGTTGTTAGTCTTGTAAGAAGACGTTGTTTTTTTTTTCCTCCAATGGAATTTTAAGTTGATGAATTCTGTTCAGAAGCTGTCCCAGAGGCTTGTGTAGCACCTGCAGCTGTTCCACTCACCCCTGCTGTTGATGTTGCACCTATTGCATTTCGCATGCAAATTCTATGGTAAGAATGGATTGTATTTTACTTAAAAATGAACACTGGAGAATGGTTTAAAATATATCACCTGTGCTATTAGTTGTTGGCATTGAAGAAGGAAGAGAAAGTATCCCAGTAGAGCCATAGTTCTGAGGCAAATATGGGTACTGTACCATTTGGGGATATTGAACTCCAAAACCCTGAGCCTGGCTACTTTGTGCGTATTGGGCATAGAATGGGTAAAAATTGTGGTACATCCCAGGTGGTCCCGCTGCCCCAGAGGTGGCATAATAAGGAGAGAATTGTTGACCCCCATAAACACTGTAATAGTTCTGTAATATTGACATCAAACTCAAAATCAAGCAATGTAATGTAGTATTTACCATTTGCAAGATATGCACACACAAATGTACTAACCATAGGATACATAGCATCTTGGGAATATCCAGTGTACCTGAAAGTTGACCAAAAAGATTTTTAAAGGGTGAAAAAAACACAGATTGACAGGGAATAATAACAAACCAATGAATAGAACAAAGTATTAATTAGTCTAAGATTTTTTCCTAGGATCTTTCTAGCTTACCCATAAGCTGAATAAGGAAATGTGTATTGACCAGTTGGTTGATGGTAATATGCAGATGAGGATCCATGATAAGCAGGTGAAGCTACCAAGCCAGTTGCCGGTCTAAACCTTCCCGAACCTGACATTTTATTTTAAAACAAAATCACTTTTTTTTTTGGGGGTACCCTATGGCATTCAGATCCATATATATTTATAGCATCAAAATACATATTCAGTGAAATCCATTTGCAATAGCTTGCTAAGGTTGAATAGAGACTGGAATGATAATGAGCATGTTGTGTTGGATACCTATAATCCAACATTACTCATTTCGACATTGTCTCATGAATCCATATCAGATGAATACTTAATGATCATTGACCTAGGCTACAAAGTTGATATTGGAGGTGTCCAATAATTGTCTATATGTCATTTTCTCAACAAAAAAAAAAATAAAATAAAAAAAAAGGGAAAAAAGAAATGAGAAAGATGGGAGACCATGTTGAGGAGTTGGTGGACGAGTCTTCTGGGCACCAAGAGATGCAAGATTGCAGTTTGCTCTCCTTCCATCAATCACGGGAGATGGGTTTTGACATGCTCTCATGGCTGCCTCTGGATCCTTAAATGTAACCTGAGAAACCAAAAAAACAAAATAAAGACCCGGTTATTTCTAATCAGACAAACAAATGAAAAAAACATAGATATAGGCAAATGCCATTGGAAAACTTATAAAGGATCCAAAGAGGAAAGGAAATGGGCTTACAAAACCGTAACCCTTGGATCTCCCAGTGTTTTTATCCGTGATAACAACAGCCTCCAAGATCTCACCAAACTGCTCAAAATACCTTCTCATTGTATCCCTTTGAGTCTCCCAAGCCAACCCACCAACAAAGATTTTGGTTAAAGTTGTGTCATTGTACTGCCCCGGATTGTTGTTGTTACCACCCACCATCTGAAATTGCCTTTGTTGAGACATGAAAAATATCAAACACACACAAAAGAAGCAAAGCAAAAGTGGCAAAAACCCCCAAAGGAAAGGAAAAGATAAAAAAGAATAAGAACGAAAACCCAGCAGAAGAACAAAACCAAATGATCTCTCTCTCTCCACAACCCAAATATAGAGAGAGAAGAAAGAAAAAAAAAAAAAAAAAAAAGAGGCAGAGATTTTGGTAATTAAAAGCAGAAAGAGCCAATTTGTTTTTTTGAAGATCACATCAATGAAATCACAAACACTCGTGCACTTGCGATTCCGTTTGTTGTTGTTGTTCTTCTTCTTTTAACTTCGTATATATTTTTTTTTTGGTTTAGAGAGAGGCCTACAATAACTGCCACTTTTTCCACAAGCACAACAACAACAACAACTCCTCAGATTCCTCAACGATACTCCGTAACGAGAATATCATTACTGTTGAGGTTGGAAAGGAAGGGAAAGAAAAAGGAAAAACTATCTAAGAAAAAATATTTATATACAACACAATTAATAATGTTATATGACACAGAGAAAGAGATTATAAAGAAAGAGAAGGAGAAGAAAAAAAAAAAAAAAAAAAAGGAGGAGAACGACAAAAAAGATAGTAGTGGGCACCCACGACAATAGTAAGCATACAGATAGAGAGAGAAAGAGAAGGTGTCCAATGAACATGCACTGTATTAAAGACCAAAAGACCAACCTTTTTTGCTGTATCACCACTTTCTCTCCGCTATAATATTGTTGTTGTACATGTTAAATAATAAAAATAATATATATATATTTTTATATATATTTGTGGGAGGTGGGTCTGCTCAGTGCTCACTGTTGCCTCTCTGCCTTTGCATTTGCATTAGCATTAGCGCTATACAACAAGAACGACTACAACATATCTGTGCTTCGCTGTATTCAACCTTCCATTTTTTCTCCTCCAACCTCCTCTTGTTTTTGCCTGCCTCTTCTGTTTATGGCACCTGGTGGGGCTCAATACTCCAGGATATGAATGATGCCCCTGATAGACACACACACGCACTCTCTTTTTTCTCTCTCTTTCTCTGTTTGGTCCTGTTCAACTTCCTCTCTGAAGCTGCAGCAATTCTCTTAACCGAAAAAGTACAAGAAATGGGGTTATGTTTTGGTGGGCCAAAACTTTCTGGCACAACCTTCTAAACTCTCTCTCTCTCTCTCTCTCTCTCTCTCTTTTTTTTTTTTTTTTAGTGTTAAAAAAAATTATGGGTAAATAAGTGAAATTAAGCTGAGAGTAATTCTGGGGGCACCTCAGGTTTTGATAATTAAGCAGTGTCATTCCCTGAATTTAGCACTAATTGAAAACTCAAAACTACCCTCTCTTTTTCTTTTTTTTTCTCACTAAAAGTCTAAAATGGGCGTAAACTGTAAAGCATTTACTCACCTTAGCCTATCTTATCAACGTCCTAGATTCACAAAACATCAATCGTGGTCCATGGTCCTCCTGCCTTTTCCAAATTTGTCTAAAGGGGTCCCCTCTCTAATTAATGGTTTTCGAAGTCCTCCTAATCCAACTACGTACGTTACATACATAACACTTACTAGCACTGCATTATCATTATTATAATTAGTTCTGCAACCGCGTGAGACACAGTTGTCAACAGCTGACCTTAGGCTTGGATTAGGATTTAAAATTCGAGTTGACATATATAGAAATATGACTTTATTAATTATGAATAATATTAGAAATATAGACTATTTTATAATTTTTTTTTACAAATTACTGACGTAGTGAGTGATTATTGGTAAATGAATAATGTTAGAAATAAAGATTATTTTATAAATTTTTTTACAAACTACTGACGTGGTGAATGATTATTGGTAAATGAAAAAGTGATATTAATAGTGGATCTAGATGAAAACTAATAAGAGGTTGGCCATATTAACATTTTGTAAAAATGTTGTTAAATAATTTGTGATTTTTATAAACTACTAATGTGGTGGGTGATTATTGGTAAACGAAAAAGTGATATTAATGGTGGACCTAGAAAAACTTATAAGAGATTGGTCACATCAATATTTTGTAAAAATATTGTAAAATAGTTTGTGATTGTAGCATTACTCATTAATTATATATGATAATAAAGAATATTAGGGATGTTTGTGGTTCAGTTTTAAGCCAATTTAAGCACTGCGCTTTTGTAGTGCAGTTTGGCCAAAACTATAACCGTACTACACCTCAGTTTTGTAGTTACATGTGCAGTGTGGTGTAGTTTGGTGTGGTGTACAAATACAAAAAAAAAAAAAAATACTATTAAACTTTTGAACTTTTGATTTTGTGAGAGTGAGAGTGAGAGTGTGAGATGAAGTATTTAACCAAAATGAAGTTTTTTTTTTTTTTTTTTTTTAATTTAAATTAATTTTTTTTTAACGGAGTTCGAATTTGATAAGGACGGGATGTAAAACCCATGTTTTACATCATCCAATAAGAGATTGTTACATTATCATTTTACTTAAAATTCAATACATCTTACCAGACCAAATAACATCTCAATTTAGTTGGATTTATATATGAGTATTAGAATTGTTTGGGTATGGTTGTATATATTCTTAAATATGTGAATGTGATAAGATGATATGGCATGTTGGGATTAGAGGGGTAAAATATGAGTTTTACACCACATCCTTACCGAATTTAATCTCCTTTTAACATGGAACTTTTTAATTTTATTTTATACAAGATAAAATTTCTACTCTAACCTAATCTAAGTGTACATGTGTATCAAATTCCTTCTTGAAAACTGGAACCCCAGCCCTTGAATCCCGGCCCTTATCCCTCACACCCCACACCAAGGGTGCACAGTGATATTCTTTTAATGTGAAACTTGAATGTACTAAAACTAAGCTAATCACTTACTTTATATAATATTAAATTATTAATAATAATTTAATATAAAATAAATATATATGGGTGTAGCGTGGTATAGTTTTGTTATCATAAAACCGCACACCACATCGCAACACTACCACTTGCGGTGTGGTGCGATTATTCCATTTGGTTGGTTTGGGTGCGGTCTTGAACGATTTGGTGAACACCCTAATACCATTTTGAATCTCAACAATTATTATAGACATTGTTAAGAAATATGTAGCTCAATGGACACTTTTTAATGGTTTTTAACAGGTTCATTTTTTTTTTTTGTAGTGTTTTAATTTATACCGTCCGCTTCTAATAATTGCCCTCTTTATCCATCAAACCAAGACAACAATTGAATTTTAGTGCAAGCAGAAATTGAATTTCAAACCTGTTATTCAATTAATTAAGCTAACTATATCTCACAATAAGCTCATTTTATTGTGTTTAAGGCAAGTAGAGAAGCAATAATATAAGGAGGAAGGAGAACATTGTCTTTTTGAAGATGGTGGTGGAAATATAGGGGCACCCATTTTGATTATTTAAAAATGAATTTTTGGAATAAAATAGTAAGAAAAGTAGTAGCGTATTTAATGATGAAATAAAAAAATAGGGAAAAAACGAGTGGCAAGCGTGGTATGCGGCATCTAAAATGGTGAAATGGGATAAAGATTAAAGAGAAGGGGAGGGGAGAGAAGAGGTAATTAGAGATCTCTCTCCCCTAGACATAAATTAAAACACTGAAACCGAATCATGACTGTCGCTACCACACAACGGCTTTGGACTGTCGAAGAGATCGGTCAAACTTCTCCTTTTTTTAATCATCATTTTCCATCTTCATCTTCTTTTAGTCTTTTTATTTTTATATCATATTTCTTTTTATATATATACTATATTTTTACCACTCTTTCCTCATTTTCCTTATTTTAAATTTTATTTTTAACACTCTCTCCTCCTTTTTCTTAAATTTTTTTATTTTTAATACTCTCTCTTCCTTTTTCTTAATTTTTATTTTTTATTTTCTTGGCTGAGCTTTTCTTTTTGTTTATTCACATTTTTCTCTCTTCATTTGTCGGCTCTCTTGGCGGCTATTTTTCTGTTCTAATACTACAACCACTAGCTAGCTGGGCTTCGGACAGTGGGTGTGACTGTGAGAATTGAGTTTGCTAATTTCTAGTTTTTGTTTATTTGTTTGTTTGTTTGTTTTTCTAAACCAAACTTTCACTAAGAAAAAACAAGAACAGACGGGTCTAATTTCCACAAACACTGAGAGGGAAGAAAGAACTTTACAAAGTAAGAAATAAAAAGCAACAAAACAACATTTAGTAATAACATGGGCGACCCAATTAAAATCTCTATATGAAAGAGAAAATGGAAAATAACTTTCTGAAGTCCTGCATATTTGAGAAAATGTTGCACATGGTATCAAAGCACAACTTTGAGTCAACTTTCAGCACAATCTCAGAAAAAACCCTTCTCCCTTAGCCAACTGAAGAGCTTAAAGAGAACAACATTTGCTTTTTTCATTAAAGGATCCATAGCTGACTGCTATTTATCTATCTCAGGCTTTGATGATCATATATACCTCTATCATTTCTAGCCACCATTGCTAAGGTTGAATTCTTTTTTTTGTTTTTGTTTTGCTAAGTGCTAAAAGGTTGAAAGGTACTTATCATTTCCCGCAGTTGATCATGTAACTTACACAGTGAAAGTTTGGATTGACATATAATTTTACCAAACCTGTTAATCCAATTAAATAACAGTTTAATTACATGTATGTCTTAAAAATAAAAACTTAATAATTCATTCTTTTCTTATTACAGAGAATGTCTCTCTTGATATTAACTTTATCAGACTTCCTAAACAGGTGCAAGATGGTTTTCACATCATCATATGAGCATCACATGTACAAATAGTTTGTACCAGCTTTTATAATAATTACAAACAAAATAATGATCGCCTTTGACAAAACTTGTTTGTGCGTGTCACATATTGCGTTTGAATTTGAATGTACATCTATACATATGATTAGAATATAAGTCATTGGTTTCCACAAATAATCTCAAAAATACCCCTAAAAATGTCATTTATATAGCTTTACAAAGTAAGAAAAAAATTTGGTAAAAAATTTGATTGTAGCACAAGCTTACAACTTCACTCAATACATTTTTATTGAATGTGAATTTTAATAAATTCACTATTGAATTACATTTTATTTAATTATTTTTATATCTTTCATATTTGTAAAATTTCTAGAAGATCAAAGATTAATAGTTATGTTATTAATCAAATCATTAAATTTTAAGTTTGTGTAGTCTAAAATTATGCATAAAAAATAAGTTTATAGATTAAATAGTAAATATAATCTGGTTGACATTAAATTTTACATGTGTGTTAAGGATATAAGGAATATATAGTCTAATAGTTAGATTTTCAAAATATGTAGCCATTTTAATTTTTTAAGTTGGACTTATAGTTTTATGTTACAACCAAGTTTGTCACCGAATTTTGTTCAAGAAGTAAATATAGACAAATAATTAAATAGTAGAGTATTTGATGTCTACTTAGCTGAAATATAAAAAATAATCTATTATTATAGTTTAAGTTGTTAAATATTAGCATTGATACACCATGTTGAATATACTTGAATAAATACGAAAGAGGGAAGTATAAAATAGGAACACAATAACATAAGGGTTACATGGTTTTAACCTTACAACTTACGTTCACGGAGGAAACTCTTCAAGGCTATATTTTTATTATATAAGAGTGTAATATAAAACTTGTGTTACAATGAACCATAACATGGATATATATATATATATATATATATAATTGTGGGGACAGGGTTTTGACAACCCAAGCCCACTTCATATTAGGCCCAAGGCCCACGCCAAGGATGAAGAAATGTCCGAGGATGAATCGAAGAAGATTTAGTTACCAAGAAGCACTGCCGAGGACAATCATGTCCTCGACCAACTGAGACCATGGAGAGGAAGAACAAAGCACAATCAGAGGTGGTCCTTCAGAATGTCTCCAAAGAAAAGACAAGTACAATGAGTCAGCCACGGAAGCATGGTGGAGGAGCAATTCCAGGAGGAACTGTCACCTCCACATTAAATGCCCATACCTAACATTTTGGCCGCATTAATGGAGAAGTAGTCCCTGAGCAGTGCTGCCGCAGTTGCTGCAACCCACAGAAAGAAGGAGAAGGTGACTGATGGGACAAGCACTCAAGTGGTGGCCTCATGATCAACAAATGGAGGGTCAAGATTAACTAAATGAGGGATATATAATGTAAGAAGTCCCCCAGAAAGGGGGACGAGATTTTTAGAGAAAGAAAATATGGTAGTACTTGTATCAACCCTGTAACCAAGTATTGAAAAAGAAATAAGAACTTCCAGCCCACAAGAGGAGGGCCGAGGAACCATATCTTACGCTTTAGCTTACGTTCTCGTCGTCCAACCCATTCCCTACCATGTTTAGTTGTTGCAACCCTTATTAGGGCCCAGTTCTTGAACCTATACTCTACAAATTCATTGTATCGGGCTAATTGGGCTTAAGTCCACTTACTTCATTGAGGTAGTGCTCGAACTCGGCCCTTACAATTGGCGCCGTTTGTGGGAAGAACTTGTGCGTTAGTAAAGGTGACGATTAAGCATGGCAAGGTCAGGCCCTCATCAAGTAGGCTCCCACCTGCCTGAACCGGCTAGATCATAACAACATGGTAACTTTCTCAACCCTGGGCGAGACCGAAACGAAGAGAACGAAAATCTTCGAGAGGGAAGCGTGCACACTTCACAAACCAGCGGAGCCACACTCGTAGGGGTAGCCATGCGTCCCGAAAGCAAAACAGCGGCCAGGCCAGGCAACCAGGCGACCATGTGGTTAAAAGTCACGCATCCCAGAGAAAGGATGATAAGGTGGCCATGCAGCAGGAGATAGACGATTTGAAAAGAAGGCTACGCTACATACAGCGAGGGCAGCCTCGTCCCATCCCTGACATGCCCTTCGACGATGAAAGTGACAATGACTATAGGCGAAGATCAAGAACTCCTCTAAGCGAGACCTTTTCTCATGAGGAAGAGTACCACCGGAGGAGTAAACGTAGCAACCCATCTCCCAAGGGCTTGGGAAGTGATGCCATGAGTAAGGCACTGGACCAGCTCTTGAAATCACCTTTCACACGCCATATAGAAGAGGCTATGCTTCCTCGACGATTCTAGTAGCCAGCCTTCACCATTTACAACTGCAGAACGGACCCTATGGAGCATGTTAGCCAATACAACCAAAGGATGGCTGTCCACTCTAAAAACGAAGCGCTGATGTGTAAGGTCTTCCCCTCTAGCCTGGGACCAGTGGTAATGAGATGGTTCAATGGCCTGAAGACGTGTTCTATAGACTCGTATAGACAGTTGACCCAAGCCTTCGGCTCCCGCTTCGTTACAAACAGCAGACCTCTTTGACCCTTGAGTGCGTTGCTGTCCCTATCCATACATGATGGAGAAACTTTGAAGGCTTATTCAGACAGGTATTGGGAGGTGTATAACGAGTTGGATGGCAAGTACGATGATGTCGCCATCAGTACCTTCAAGAATGGTCTTCCAAAGGGCACGGCTTGAGGAAGTCTCTGACTAGTAAGCCTGTCACTAGTGTGCGCCAACTGATGGATCGAATCGACAAGTACAAACGGGTAGAGGAAGATTAGCTGCAAGGCAAGGGAAAAGAGAAGGTTATCCCTCAGGAGATGAGGGATTTCAGGTCGGACCGGTATAACAACAACCGCCCGAGAAGAGATTTTGCAGGCCAATCTGGGGCGACCAACGCTCAAACCGTTAATGCTGTATTCCAAGAACCAGTGCACAGGGTGCTGGAGAAGATCAGGAACGAGCCATACTTTAAGTGGCCAAATAAGATGACAGGGGATCCCGCGAAGCGCAATCAAAGCCTTTATTGCCAATACCATGAGGACCACAGACATGTGACGGAGGACTGCAGGCACCTCTGGAACCACCTGGAACAACTAGTCCGAGAAGAAAAACTGAAGCACCTCCTGCATCATTCCAGTAGTAATCATGGCTAAACTCATCAAGAGCCCTAAAGAGACACCGCGCGGAGGCGACCCGCGGGGACGATCAATGTGATCTTAGCTGCGCCAGGCAGAACAGGCATGCGCCCCTCACGGGTATTGTCCTTGGCCCAGATGCTTGCCGAGGAGACCCAGCCAGAGCCGAAGAAGGCTAGAAGGAACTTTCACCCGACCCTGAGTTTCTCAGAGGAAGACAAGGTTGGGACTATCCAACCCCATGACGATGCACTGGTGATTACTCTTAGAATCAGGGACTACGATGTGAAAATGGTGATGGTGGATGATGGCAGCGGGGCCGAAGTCATGTACCTCGACCTTTACAAAGGACTGGGGCTAAAACCAGAAGGCTTAGCACCTTATAGCTCCCCATTGATGAGCTTCGATGGGAAATTAGTTACCCCGAAGGGAATGATTAGGTTGCCCATCCAGACTGGCCCAGAGGTAGTGAAGGTGAACTTTATAGTGGTGGACACCTACTCCCCGTACACAGCCATTGTCGGTAGGCTGTGGCTCCACACCTTGGGGGCTGTGTCCTCCTCCTTACACTAGAAGGTGAAGTTTCCATTGAGAGATCAAGTTCTTGAAGTCCGTGGTTGCCAGTCCATAGCAAGGCTGTGCATGGTGGTGGCCATATCGCATCGACTCGATGTAGGGTCCTCGACCACTGCTGAAGAGGGCTTATAGCAATCAAAGAGCTTGGTGGTACCTTCTAACGTGGCTGCCGAGGAGGCAAAATGTGAAGATCTTGAGAAGGTGGTCGTTGGAGATGATCCAGAGAAGTTCTTCTAGGTCGGGGCTCAGCTGCCTCCCTAGGAGAAGGAGGAGTTGATCGAGTTCCTCAAAACAAACATTGACGTATTTGCATGGGACGCCTGTGATGCCCCGGGGATTGATCCAGCCTTTATCTGTCACCATCTCAATGTCAACCCATCCATCGTTCCCAAGAAGCAACCACCTCAGCGCCCATTAAGAGAGCACGCCGATGCAATTAGGGAGGAGGTGAAGAAACTTAAGCGCGCGGGGGCTATCAAAGAGGTTTTCTTCCCTGAATGGTTGGCCAACACCGTGGTAGTCAAGAAGAAAAGTGGAAAATGGAGGGTTTGTGTAGACTTCACAGACTTAAACAAGGCATGCCCAAAGGACTTGTTCCCTATGTCTCGGATAGACCAGTTGGTGGATGCAACTGCGGGACATCCTCGGATGAGTTTCTTAGATGCCTTTCAGGGCTACAATCAAATACCACTAGCCTTGGAGGACCAGGAGAAGACAGCCTTCGTGACACCTATTGGGAACTACCACTATAAGGTGATGTCGTTTGGCTTGAAAAACACAGGATCCACCTATCAAAGGATGATGGCGAGAATGTTTAAGCCGCTGTTGGGCAAGAGCATCGAAATTTACGTTGATGACATGGTGGTGAAAAGTAGGGTGATATTTGAGCATTTAGGAGACCTCGACTGTATCTTCGTCGTCCTGAGGAAGTACAAGCTATGCCTAAATGCCTCCAAATGTTCGTTTGGCGTGGGGTCCGGCAAGTTTCTGGGCTACATTATTACCCACAGGGGGATTGAGGTTGATCCCGACCAAATCAAGGCTATTCATAGCCTAAAGCCTCCACAAAACCCCAAGGAAGTCTAAAAACTCACTAGAATGGTTGCGGCCCTTAATCGATTCATTTCCAGGTCGGCTGATAAGTGCAGGCCTTTCTATCTCCTGATCAACAAGTGGAAAGGATTTGAATGGTTCGAGGAGTGCGCCGCTGCCTTCCAGCAGCTCAAGGAATACCTGTCTCGGCCACCCATCATGTCTAGTCCTGAGGTAGACGAAGTCCTATACACGTATATCACCGTAGCCCTTCATGCGGTGAGTTTGGTGCTAATATGAGATGACAATGGCATCCAAAGGCCAGTCTATTACGTGAGCAAGTCACTGCATGAAACTGAGGTCAAGTACTTATCCTTGGAAAAAGCCATATTAGTCGTGGTCCATGCTACACGAAAGCTTCCCCATTATTTCTAAGCTCACACAGTAGTTGTCCTAACCCAACTACCTTTAAAGTCTGTGCTGTGGACCGTTGATTACACTGGAAGGATCGCCAAGTGGAACACAATTCTGGGGGCTTTTGACGTCAAATACATGCCTCGAACCTCTATAAAGGGCCAGATTCTGGCTGACTTAGTGGCTGAATTCGCCGAGCTGCTAGTAGAAACAGTAGCAGAAGAGGAAGACATGGATGGAAAACCAGTTGGGGCAATCTCCATTCCAGGGCCCCTATACTGGAAAGTGTATGTTGATGGCGCTGCGAATCAAAGGGGATTTGGAGTGGGCCTAGTCCTAATATCCCCTGAGAAGTCTATTGTAGAGAAGTCTCTGAGACTTGGGTTCTCGGCCACAAATAACGAAGCCGAGTACAAAGCTATGGTACAAAAAATGGGAGGAAAAGCAGTAGATATGTTCTCAGATTCGAGACTGGTCGTGGGCCAGGTGAATGGAGAGTTGGAAGCCAGGGATGTGAGGATGCAAAAGTACTTAAGCCAAGTCAAACGCCTGTAATATGACTTCGATCTTTTCAGCTTGTCACATGTCTCCAGAAGTAGGAACACCCATGCAGATTCATTGGCCACACTAGCTACCTCCTCAGCAGGAGATCTGCCTCGGATTATCCTTGTTGAGCACTTGGAGAGAATGAGTGAGGTGGCAAAAGGCATGGTTCATGTCCACCAAGCTAGGGTGAGTCCCAACTGGATGGCCCTATAGTGAGGTTCCTCAAAGATGGTACTCTGCCCGAGGAGAAATCAGAGGCTGATAAAATACGGAGGAATGCTCCTCAGTTCTAACTGTTTGAAGGCCACAAGCTGTATAGGCGCTTCTACTTTGGACCATACCTACTGTGTATCCACCCTGAGGCATCAGAACTACTGCTTGAAGAGCTGCACGAGGGGATCTGTGGGAGCCGCACAGGAGGAAGATCCCTGTCGCACTGAGCCATCACCTAGGGATATTGGTGGCCGGGGATGCAGAAGGAGGCCCTGGAGTATGTCAAGAAGTGCGACCAATATCAAAGGTTTGCCCCAAATATCCATTAGTCAAGAGGGGTACTTAACCCTTTGTCCAGCCCATGGCCGTTTGCCTAATGGGGCCTGGACATTGTGGACCCTTTCCGTAAGGCACTAGGAAATAAAAGATATCTGTTGGTCGGCACAGATTATTTCACCAAATGGGTCGAAGCCGAACCACTGGCCAACATTAGAGACGTGGATGCTAAGAAATTCATCTGGAGGAACATTGTCACCCGATTCGGGGTCCACATACCCTCATTTCGGACAATGGGCTCCAATTTGACAGCAAAGCCTTCAGAAGGTACTGTTGCGAGCTGGGGATCACAAACCGGTACTCAACTCTAGCTTATCCCCAGGGAAATGGTCAGGCCGAGACTGTCAACAAGGTCATAGTCAATAAGCTTAAGAAGAGGTTGGATGACGCCAAGGGAAGATGGGTAGAAGAGTTGCCACACGTCTCTTGGACTTATCGGACTACGCCACAGTGGTCGATAGGGGAAACACCTTTTGCCATGACCTATGGGGCTCAAGCTATCATCCCAGTAGAGGCAAACTTCTCAACACTGAAGACGAGCTTTTTCACTTCGAGTAGTAATGATGGGCTGCTAGGGAAGAGCCTAGATCTAATTGATGAACGAAAGGAAAAGGCAATGATCCAGCTGGCCTACTACTACCAAAAGCTCAAAAAGGGATATGATGCCAACGTGAAGTTAAGACCACTGGCACTAGGGGATTTAGTGTTGAAGAAGGTTGTGGGCGCCGCCAAAAATCTGTCCTATGGGAAGCTAAGACCCAATTGGGAGGGACCATACCGAATTACCTTAGTGGCAAGAGTAGGTGCATACTACTTAGAAGACTTAGATGAGAAACCTGTACCTCGTCTATGGAATGTAAATAACCTGCGAAGGTATTATTATTAATAAAAGCACTTCTGTTAATCCAAACTCTAAGTTTATTATGATTGTATGTCTCTCGTCCTGACAACCCTTTAGGTTCTAGACAGAACCAAGGTATTGCATGGTCCTCGGACTCAAACCTGTGGGGAAACTAGGTACTTCAGAAAAGCTAAGTATTAGACAGAACCAAGGCCTTGCATAGTCCTCGGACTCAAGCCTGTGGGGAAACTAACTACTTCAAAAGAAAACTAGGTCCTAGACAAAACTAAGGTATTGCATGATCCTCGGACTCAAACCTGTGGGGAAACTAGGTACTTCAGAAAAGCTAAGTGTTAGACAGAACCAAGACCTTGCATGGTCCTCGGACTCAAGCCTGTGGGGAAACTAACTACTTCAAAAGAAAACTAGGTCCTAGACAGAACCAAGGTATTGCATGGTCCTCGGACTCAAACCTGTGGGGAAACTAGGTACTCTAGAAAAGCTAAGTGTTAGACAGAATCAAGGCCTTGCATAGTCCAACGACTCAAGCCTATGGGGAAACTAACTACTTCAAAAGAAAACTAGGTCCTAGACAGAACCAAGGTATTGCATAGTCCTCGGACTCAAACTTGTGGGGAAACTAGGTACTTTAGAAAAGCTAAGTGTTAGACAGAACCAAGGCCTTGCATTGTCCTCGGACTCAAGCCTGTGGGGAAACTAACTACTTCAAAAGAAAACTAGGTCCTAGATAGAATCAAGGTATTGCATGGTCCTTGGACTCAAACCTGTGGGGAAACTAGGTACTTAAGAAAAGCTAAGTGTTAGATAGAACTAAGACCTTGCATGGTCCTCGGACTCAAGCCTGTGGGGAAACTAACTACTTCAAAAGAAAACTAGGTTCTAGACAGAATCAAGGTCTTGCATGGTCCTCGGACTCAAGCCTATGGAGGGACTAGTTACTTCAAGACAATTCTAAGTGTTAGACAGAACCAAGGTCTTGCATGGTCCTCAGACTCAAGCCTATGGAAAAACTAACTACTTCAAGAATAACCTAATTGTGGGGTAGAATCAGAGCCCTGCCTGGTCCTTAGATCATCGGCCTTGGTAAAATTTACACCATATAAAGCCCATGAACAGGTTAGTCTGACTTGATTAATTACTTTAATGCCCATTGTGATCATTGCAAACAATGATAATCTTTCCTACAACGAAATCTAAGGAATTAAGCCTATGAGCATCACTTAAAGCGTTTTAGGGTGCCATGGACTTGGCCCTAGTTGAACCCACACCTGGAGGGTTCCCTCTTTCCATAATTCAAAAGTAAAAGAGAAGTAGATTTCCATTGACATAAACATACCCATGTTATCATAATTATAGCTGTGATAGGCAGAGGCACAATTGGAATTACGATTGGGCAAGTGAAGAGAATAAATAACGCAAGTAAGGGAAACTAAAACGTGCACTACATTAGGTCCACATAAGTTACACAACAGGGGTCACATTACAATGTTAAAAAAAAAAAAAAAAAAAAAAACATAAGGCAAAAGTACCAAGGAGCCTACTTCTTCGGCTTAACCTTCTTCGACTGGTCTTTGGCCACATCAGGGTCTTCAGGGCTTTGACTCAAAGAAATGACCTGCAGAGGCACCGTAGAGAGAATTGTACCCTTGGTGGTAGAGGCCTGAGCGTCAGAAGAGGGGTTTGCAGCCTCCTAGGGTGCTTCCTCGTTAGAACCTTCGGCTATGTTAATTACCCTAAGAGGATTAGCTTCCTTGGCAGGATCTTCGGAAGTGGTAGTAGTTATCTCAGTGGCCACCATAGCCCCTTCTGCCTCTTCATTTGAGGCAACTCCCACTTCTTAACCACCTCAGCCTCGGAGCTAGATGGGGCAGCCTCACGGATGGCCGGTGGGTAATACATGTTCTTTACCTTCCACAGGTCAGATGAGGCCTCAACACCAGCTTGCCTGAGGGCCTCATTCCAAACCTGAGAACAATAGAGTCGGCATACACCAGACACTTAAGCCTTGAGGGCGGCCTCTGTCTCGGCCACACCTGAGTCATAGGCTGCCTCCTCGGCCTCCTTTTTAGAAGCCAAGGCCTCCGCTTTGCCTAAATCTGCCTCGTCCTTAACCTTTAGAGCTTCGTCCCTGGCAAATTCCGCAATGCCCTTAGCTCTCTTTGCCTTCGTCGCTTTCTCCTTCAGATCGGTGATCTGCTTTCTCGCGATCTTCAGTTGGTCCTCCGCCTCGAGCAGGCACCTCGTCTGGTCCTCGGCCTGCCTTTGGGCGCCCTCCAAGCTTGACAAGGCGCTATCCCTTTCTCTGGTCATTTCCTTAGAGCCTCCTTGGCTTTCTTGAGGTCGACCTCAGAGGTCTTAAGGGTTTGAGAGGCGTCCAGGCGCTTGTCACACTCACTATCCAAAGCCCTGCTTTGGCTGTTGGCCTTCTCCTCCAACCTAAAGGTGGCCTGTACAACCTGCCAATTGAAACCAGCACGCAATTAGTTTGAAACCCAAGAATAAAATTCAAAGAGTTAAGTGTTAGAAGTCTTACCATTCCTAAGTACCTCTTAAGGTCGAGGAAGACCTGTTTACTCCTCAGGCCCCCCAATTCGATCATATCCGCAGGGAGCAGCAGGGACCTTTCCAATGCATCGGCCACGTACGTGCCTTCGCCCCCTCGAAAGTCCCTGAGAGAGGCATCGTCCCTCAAAGGCTTCCCATGGAGCATTGGGGCGGGAAGTTAGGCCTGAACCTTGGTCTGAATGGAGACCTGCTTATCCTGGCCTTGGGGCCCTATCTTCAATTGTTTTGAGGGCCGCCGAGCGTTATCCTCACCCTAAGGTGAACGAGACTTGTAACGTTCCATAGTCCTTTTGCCTTTGCCCTTTTTCTGCTTAGGACCAGTGAGCTCCGGCCTAGGTGGCAAGCTCGGTTGAGGTGGAGGAAGCGGAAGCCTAGGCTGGACAGAAGTTAACCTGGTCTGGGCAGGCTGAGACTTGGGAGGAGGGGGAGGAAACTTGGGCTGAGACTTCCTCGACTGCCCCTCAATCAAATTAAGTAAATTGGATTGGGATTTTCGCTTGTAACCCATCTTTGACCGATGAGAAGTATCCGCGGATAAGAAGACTTCCTCGGCCAGGTTGGGATCACCCAAGTCTCCAGAGGGATCCTCGGACAGGTGAACTTGCTCGAACACGCCAAATTCGTCCTCGGTCGGACCCAAATCAACAGCTCCTTCTTCTGTTTCTCTATCCTCCCTCCTAACCTTCGCGGTTTGGTGGGTGGCAGAAGAGCTCGCCAATGGGGTACCCTCTAGAGTGGAAGATTCCTCTGGAATCGAGAAACCGTCTTCGGATACAGTAATCCTCTGAAGCCGAGGATCCTTTGCCTTGATCATGTACCTCGGCGCCCTGAACGACTTCTGAATGGGGTCGTATCCTAAAATTATGTGAGCGGCCCTAACTTGGTTGTCGGCCTCGTTTACAAAGATCTCCGCCGTCAATACAGTCTCCAAATCTGCCTTATTTACTAAATGGAAGTGCCGCTGAAAAGCGTGCAGATCTGCAAAAAAGAGGGTATGTATGTGTTAGCAATCAAGCACTGCAAACTTGGATAGTACAAAATATTAGACCCCCTCTTATTCTAAGGCAGCCCACCTGGTGTCCCTTCCTCTATCGGACAGTGAAGGCCGTTGTGCCACTCTCCAGACACAATGAGGAAGTCCTTGTCCAAACCCTTACTGGATAAAGGGAGGCATTGGATAAGTCGCACCCTATCGTCCTTCGTCTTCATGTAGTAAGACTTGCTTTTTAGGTACTGGAGGTTGTAGCACCAATTCACTCATGATGGGTCAACCTCAGCCCCATCTTTTCGTTCAAGGCATCTACACAGCCCAGAATCCTAAACATGTTGACTCCACATTGGGTGGGGGTTAGCCGAAAATGCCTAAGGTAACTCATCATCACCTGAACCATGGGGATCCGCATACCATCCTCTAAGAAGGCGATTATGGGAATCACCACCTCGCCTCTTGCCTCCTAAGTTTCCACTCTCCCTCTGCACAGTACCTTAGACCTACGTAACTGGGTATCCTATAATCAGCGATGAACTTCTCCATCGACTCTTCAGACTCAACCAACTTCTTGAACCTACTCATCCCTAGGGACAGCTAAGAGACACGAAGAGAGAAGTTTAGAAGAGGGGAGAACGCAATTTAGAGAGAGAGAAGAAGACTTACAGAAATGAGGAAAAGCTCATTGGATAGGCTTTTTGTGCTGAAGGGAGTCGTGAGTTTGGTTGGAGATTTGACTGAATTCAGGGTATGTGCGCAAGAGCTCTTGAATGCAAAGGTAAAGAGGTGAACCAGTTCAAATGGGTATTTATACCCCCAATTAAAAATAACCGTGTGAGTTTTCCCGCTCATAAAGTCAGGAAAATTACCACCATTCGATCATCATCACATCGTTGAACGTGGGGAGCATGATGTCGCCAAAATTTAATGAAAGCGCGCTCCGCATACCGAAGCATCAGGAATGTGCTTTGGATAGATGAAAAGACTCTGGCACTGATGGAGGACAAGACTTGGCAAGCCATGGTAAAGGCCCGAGGACATCAAAATCCTCCTCTTCGCCCGAAGAGTCTGACAGTAGGATTTTGAGGGGCTATTGTGGGGACAGGGTTTTGACAACCCAGGCCCATTTCATACTAGGCCCAAGGCCCATGTCGAGGATGAAGAAATGTCCGAGGACGAATCGAAGAAGATTCAATTACCAAGAAGTACTGCCGAGGACAATCATGTCCTCGGCCAACCGAGACCATGAAGAGGAAGAACAAAGCACAATCAGAGGTGGTTCTTCAAAACGTCTTCAAAGAAAAGACATGTACAATGGGTCAGCCATGGAAGCATGGTGGAGGAGCAATTCCAAGAGGAACTGTCACCTCCATATTAAATGCCCACACCTAATGTTCTGACTTCATTAATGGAGAAGTAGCCCCTGAGCAGTGCTGCCGTAGTTGCTGCAACCCACAGAAAGAAGGAGAAGGTGACTGATGGGACAAGCACTCAAGTGGTGGCCTGCATGACCAACAAATGGAGGGGCAAGATTAACTAAAGGGGGGATATATAATGTAAGAAGTCCCCCAGAAAGGGGGACGGGATTTTTAGAGAAAGAAAATATGGTAGCACTTGTATCAACCCTGTAACCAAGCATTGAAAAAGAAATAAGAACTTCCAGCCCCCAAGAGGAGGGCCGAGGAACCATATCTTACGCTTTAGCTTACGTTCTCGTCGTCCAACCCATTCCCTACCATGTTTAGTTGTTGCAACCCTTATTAGGGCCCAGTTCTTAAACCCATACTTTACAAATTCATTGTATCGGGCTAACTGGGCTTGAGTCCACTCACCCTATTGAGGTAGTGCTCGAATCCGGTCCTTATAATAATAGATTAAACCCTAGACTAATAGACTTTTAGTTAAGTAGGAAACTTGGCTTGTATACAAAGTAAAATTAGGCTTGGGTCTATACTAATGGGCTAATATATTTCTAAATTATAGTTAATATTATATTATTAGAGTTAATGAGATAAAGTAATTTTCATTTATGAACTTATGAAAAAATTGATTCACCAACCACGTTTTGTAAAGAATTTTATATTTTTACTAAGAAATGTGCTACATATATTTATCAGTAAATTATAAATAATAATTTAATATCTCATTAACTTATTTACAAGTCCAGACAATACATAATCAGATTGTAGGCGGGCAAAATATGGATAAGTCCCACCCACACAAATCTATATAAGTATATTTTAATACTTATAAACCTATAAATGTATAATAAGCTAAATTATAAACTACACCCCTAAAGTTTGAATTTTACACCTTGAAATTTCAAAATTTGAATTTTATTTACTGAAATTTGAGGGTGTTTAGATTTTATACCCTAAAGTTTTAAAATTTAGATTGTATCCTTTGAAATTCTATTATGTTTGCATCAGTAGTCCATCCATTCATATTTTTTGTTAAATATCACATAAACTTGCTACACATGTTTAGTTCATCTAAAAAAAATGATACCATGTCATTTTATTATGCTGTGCCATTTTTAATTATTTAATTTTTTTAGGCTGCAAAAATGATGTGAAAAATACAAAATCTCAAAACTTCAGAAGGTAAAATTTAAATTCTAAAACTTAAAGGTTGTAAAATCCAAAATCCCCCAAAATTTAGGGGTATAGTTTACAATTTAGCCTATATAATATTATATGCATTCAAATCTATTGAACTTTATACTCATGAGCTTGTTCACATACATATTATGTTTACTCGTTTAATAGTTAAGTCTAAATATAGATTTGGGTTGCGCTTGACATTGACTTAAAAAGTTTTTTTTTTTTTTTTTTACTATTTAGCTTATTTTTGTTATTATTCACGAGTCCCATTGCACTTTTTGATACTATTCATGAGTCACACTGTACAATTTCAGCTACTTTTTAGTTTTATCTACAGTGCTTTTAGTAAAAAAAATTTAATTTCAGTTAAATAAGATGTTCCAAATAGACTCTTGATATTGTCTTTTTTTTGCTAAATAAATGAATATAAATATATTTTTTTAAGGCAAAGTTGTTTATTAAGAACTCAATTCATTTATAACCTTACCTTAAATAAATGAATAAAATAAAAAGTAAAAATAACAATAAAAAGGTAAATGAGGTTTGTCGAATGTAAATAAAGAACTCCACTTAAGGAAAAGGTTACTCTCCTTTTACTTCGTCTACTCCGCCGTGGGTTTCACGAGTGTCCTAAACTCATTTGTTAGAATTTAGCTGGGCCCAAGTTGATTTGGAATGACCCTTTTGCCCTCCCATTAATTTTGGTTTTATTTCAGGCTTCCAGCTGTGGGTCTTATAGGTTGGTTATTATTGATTTTTTGGGTTTTAGATAGCCGACTTCATCAATTTGGTTTAGAGGTTTTGCAGCATGGCCATGTTATTGGGCCTTGAGATTATCTTCGTGGGACTCCTTTCGGTCATCCTTATGTGCGGGTTCAACCCAAACTTGTGGGCCGTGCTTGCTGGCTTTGTGGATCCAATTTAAATTTGGTCCATGTACTTGTTTAGTTAGCAGCTAGGTCTGAATTTATGGGTTGTTGTCTTGGCCCAATTGTGGGTCTTGCTTCTGATTCCATGGACCAAATTTATGGGCCGTTGATCTGAATGGTTGGTGAGCCGAGTCTCATAGGCTATATTAGTGGGTTACATGCCTTTTTATTGATGAGCCGAAAGTGTCGTCAACCCCTGATAACTTTGACAAGTCTTATATATAAAAAGCGGCTATGCCGCTACAGTGCTTCGGCACTGTGCAAATAACGTTTTTTTTTTTTTTTTTTTTTTTTTTTTTTTGGGTAATATCAGTCTCCTCTTTTTTTTTTTTTATAAACACAATAAATTGTCACAATATTTTTACAATCGTTGATATGTTAATTTCTTATAGGTTAAAATAAAATATCATACTAAAATCATTCACAACTAAAACTAAAGGTATTATGGAAAAAAAAGTGCTACATCTAAAATATTTTTCTCAACACTTTCGCAGCTATGCCGCTACAGTGCTTTGGCACTGTGCACTCAGTGTATTTGCCCTGTGCAAGCATTGTAGCGGCATCAATGCTTTGGTGAGACACTTTTTTTTTTAGTCTTCTGTTTGTATTTTTTTTTTCTTTTATACATATTGTTATACTGATACAATAAATTTCACAATATTTTCACAATTATTGAGGTGTCAATTTCTTATAAGTCAAAATAAATTTTTGCTATGCCGTTACAGTGCTTCGGCGCTGTACACTCAGTATATTTACACTGTGCAAGTATTGTAGCGGCAACAGTACTTTGGTGAGGCACTTTTTTTTTTTTTAGTCTTTCATCTGTATTTTTTTTTTTCTTTTATACATATTGTTATACTGACATAATAAATTTCACAATATTTTCATAATTATTGAGGTATCAATTTCTTATAAGTAAACAAAAATTTATATATAAAAAGTAGCTATGTCGCTATAGTGCTTCGGCACTGTGCACTTAGTGTGTTTGCACTGTGCGAGCATTGTAGTGGAAATAGTGCTTTGGTTTCATGAGTCTTTTTTTTTTTTTTTTTTTTTTTTTTTTTTTTTTTTTCAGTTTGTTTTGTGCTTTTTGTTTTTTTGTCTTTTCTTTTAGCTGACATTTATATTGTTATACTGATACAACAAATTTCACAATATTTTCATAATTATTAACGTGTCAATTTCTTATAAGTCGAAATAAAATAATAAAATATGAGACTGTAGCCAACCACAAATTGAAAATAAATGTTTTTAAAAAATGTTACAACATTTATTGTTATCACAATATTTTCACAATTGTTAAAATCTCAGTTTCTTATATATATATAAAAAATGTTAAATCTACAACATTTTAACATTAATTTCACAACAAATCATAGGTAAATGGATAGCACTAGAGCTACAGTGCTTTTGGTTTATTTAATTGGCACTGTAGTTACAGTGCCTAAAGTTACTTTTTTTTTTTTTGGTCGGTTTGTGTGTGTTTTTTTTTTCTCTTAAATATTGATGCAAGCTGACATTTATATTGTTATAGTAACACAACAAATTTCACAATATTTTCATAATTACTGACATGTAAATTTCTTACTAGTCGAAATAAAATAATAAAATATGAGACTATAGCTAACCATAACTGAAAATAAATATTTTAAAAAAATGTTACAACACTTATTGTTATCACAATATTTTCACAATTGTTGAAATTTCAGTTTCTTATATATTAAATAAAAAAATGCTGAATCCACAACATTTTAACATTAATTTCACAACAAATCATAGGTAAGCTATTATTGATGGATAGCACTAGAGCTACAGTGCTTTTGGTTTATTCAACTGGCACTGTTGCTACTGTGCCTAAAGTTTTTTATTTTTATTTTTATTTTTTTTCTAGTAATGGGTTTGTATTTTTTTTTTCTCTTAAATATTGATGTAAGCTGACATTTATATTGTTATACTGACACAACAAATTTTACAATATTTTCACAATTATTGATGTATCAATTTTTTACAAGTCAAAATACAATAATAAAATATGAGACTGTGGCCAACTACAATTGAAAATAAATGTTTAAAAAAATGTTACAACACTTATTGTTATCACAATATTTTCACAATTATTGAAATCTCAATTTCTTATATATTAAATAAAAAAAATGCTAAATCCACCACATTTTAACATTAATTTCACAACAAATCATAAGTAAGCTATTATTGATGAATAGCACTGGAACTACAGTGCTTTTGGTTTATTCAACTAGCACTGTAGCTACAGTGTCTAAAGGTTTTTTTTTTTTTTTTTTTTTTTTTTTTTTGGTGTAATTGGTTTGTGTTTTTTTTTCTTTGAAATATTTATGTAAACTGGTATATATATTGTTATACTGACACAATAAAGCGCTATACTGCTACAGTACTTCGGCACTGTGCATCTAAAGTGTTGGCATTGTGCAGCACTGTAGCTACAATAGTGCTTTGGTTTCGTGAGTCCTTTTTTATTTTTTATTTTATTTTATTTTTTTATTTTTTTAGTAACCGGTTTGTGTTTTTTTTTTCCTTTTAAATATTGATGTAAGCTGACATTTATATTGTTATACTGACATAACAAATTTCACAATATTTTCACAATTATTGACGTGTCAATTTCTTACGAGTCGAAATAAAATAATAAAATATGAGACTGTAGCCATCCACAACTGAAAATAAATGTTTAAAAAAAATGTTACAACATTTATTCTTATCACAATATTTTCACAATTGTTGAAATCTCAATTTCTTATATATCAAATAAAAAAAATGCTAAATCCACAACATTTTAACATTAATTTCACAATAAATCATAGGTAAGCTATTATTGGTGGATAGCACTGGAGCTACAGTGCTTTTGGTTTATTCAATTGGCACTGTAGTTACAGTGCCTAAAGTTTTTTTTTTTTTTTTTTTTTTTCCTTCCAGTAATTGGTTTGTTTGTTTTTTTTTTTTTTTTGAAATATTTATGTAAGCTGACATATATATTATTATACTGATACAACAAATTTCACAATATTTTCATAATTATTGACGTGCCAATTTCTTACAAGTAGAAATAAAATAATAAAATATGAGATTGTGATTAACTATAACTGAAAATAAATGTTTTGAGAAAATGTTACAACACTTATTATTATCACAAAATTTTCACAATTGTTGAGATCTCAGTTTCTTATAGATCAAATAAAAAAAATGCTAAGTCCACAAAATTTTAACATTAATTTCTACCGTGCTTAAATTTTTTTTCCCCCCAGTAATCAGTTTGTGTTTTTTTTTTTTCTTTTAAATATTTATGTAAGCTGGCATATATATTGTTATACTGATACAACAAATTTCACAATATTTTTACAAATATTGAAGTATCAATTTCTTACAAGTCGAAATAAAATAATAAAATATGAGACTGTAACCAACCACAACTGAAAATAAATGTTTTGAGAATAACAATAACAATGTTATCAGCTTAAAACCAATAATAACTTGTCATTTAGAATTTGTTCTAAAAATGTTATGAATGTAACATTTCTCTCAAATAAAATAAAAAAATATCTATTTAGATCCTATAAATGATGATATTGTGAAAATATTGTAATATTTTGTGTGAGGACTCAAATTGTATTGGACCCAAAAGAGAGATGGGATTCGAGCCCAACAAGCCTAAACAATAAAAATTTTAGAGAGTGGGTGTAAGAACTAGTTCCAGTGAGTGGAAAAAGACATCGTTCTTGCGCAGCAAAAGGAACTTCAAATTAAATAAAAGAAAAACTCTTTCTCTCTTCTCCTCGGCTAGGTTTTTAGTGTATATCTCTCTGTATTCTTTCTCTTCTTTTCTTTTTCTTCTCCCTCCCCTTTCTTTAGTGTACTCCGATTTCACGTTATATACTACCTTCTTCATCCTGCTTCCACTGTACACGTGTAGGTTCCATTCTGAGAATTTCTTTCTGTCCCATCCAGAACTTCCTGGATCCTCCGCTCAGTGGCCATAAGGTTGCTTGGTTACTGTTCAGGTATCACCTCCACATTAATGCGGCTAGAGAGTTAGCTGAGAAGCATTTAATGTGGAGGTAATAGCTTTTTAAGAGATATTTGTTATCTTTCCCGGTTCCTTCTTTGTTCAATATTCATTAGTTAGTTTGCATGTAATTTTGTGAAGTTCCTTGACTATCAAAAGAGTTACATTCACCTCGGACGTTGGTTTGAACAATAAATCTTATCCTTGGACGTGGTTTGGGCCATTATGTACGATTTACGTTTCTTTGTCTTGTGTTATTCTCAAAATGACTCTATTCAACCATCCTCGGACATGTGATTGTCCTCGGACTGGGCCGTTGGGCCACTAGCCCACTTCCCATGAACTCTCCGTTTATCTTTTTGGGCAACTGGCCCCACATTTTGTTATATTCTTAGACTTCTTTTTAAATATAATCAAATTAGGTGAGCCAAAATTCACGGTTTCATTCACAAAATCTATATTAATTTTCTCACTACTGGGGGCATGCGAATGTGTATTTGTTGCTTATATAGCCTTACTAGTTCTTAACGCGTGTTTCACATGGCTTTTTTATTATTTGTAAAGTGCTCACTTTGTCTCAATTTGTTTATCTTGTTTGAAAAGTTAAACATTTTAAGAGAACACTATTTATTATTTTGTCTGCCTTATAAAAATGTATAAGTTTACAAAACTACCCCTAAATAATATTATTAGTTTTTTTTAAAAAAAAAAATTATTCTTAATGAGGTAACTAAAAAAGTGTCCAAATTAGATTGATTTTTTTAAATATTTGTTAGTTTTCTTTTTAAATAGTTTTGAAAATAAAATAGGGGTATAATATAAATATTAGTAAATTAATGATTTTTATTTTTCGAAACAGGACAATATTTTGGGACATCCAAAAATGGAATAGAGGACAAACAAACTAGGACGGAGGGAGTATTTAGTTTAAAGTTTATAAAACTTTACCTATCTTATATCTCATTAAAAAAAAAAAAACTCGATCCTTAAACATGCAATTTAAAATTAAAAAAAATGCAAGTCTTGAGATTTAAACAGATTTAATATTTCATTATTTGCACATTTTTAAACAAATTTTTGTTGAAGCCTTGATTCTTATACAAATATGCGCAATATCCTCTCATCCTTTATGCTTATTTTACTTACAATTATTTTATATTGTAATTTTGTAAATAAGCTTTTTAAATCTCAACTATTCTTGAAAATTCCATCATATGTAAAGAATTGAAAACTCCAAATATAACATAACATTTTCATGTTGAATTTATGCACATGGACCAAAAACGAAGAAAAAAGAAGAAGAAGCATCATAACCCAAAGAAAAGCTTTAAAATTATAAAATATTAAAGAAAAAGAAAAGGATAAAAATTTGATAGGAGTGATAGAAACAAATAGTAAAATTTTTTTCTTGGGCACATCATCCAAACAGAGCACAATTACAAAAGAAGGCATAAATGCACTTTTGTTCCCTACATTTTGGGCTGATTCTCGATTTGGTCCCTAAATTGATTTCGCTCCTAAGTCAGTCTCTGATTTTAAAAAATCGTTTTTATTTTGGTCTTTGCCGTTAACCCAGTAACAGAAATATCTGAGGTGGCAAACAGAGTGCATTGATGGCATGCTAAATGATGAAATGGCAAAATAATAATAATAATAATAATAATAATAATAATAATAATAAATACTATGTCAGCATCTATGTTAGCATCTAATTTTTTTTTTAAAAATATTAATTTTAACAAAATTAAAAAACATCAAAACAAAATTTAAAACATAAAAATACATTAGATTTGAATAAAAATAAACAAGAAGATGAACCTAGATCACAGGAACACAAGAATATGAACCCAGATCATAAGAACACAAGAACACGAACCCAAATCATAAGAACACAAGAACACAAACCCAGATAACAAGAACAGTACTTAAAGAATTTCTATTCCAAAATTTGTATACGTTCTTCCACCAAAAATCAATTGTAAATTAAATAAAAAATGGGTGCTGTGGTCTTCCACAAAAATAAAATCCTAAACCATCTAACCCAATGACCACCACCACAATCCTCCACACTAACCCATATCCATCAGCACCAAACCCGAATGACCTCCAGCACCCCACTACCAGATCCATCACCACTAAATCCTACAATCAAATTTCAACCATAACTTAAACATATTTTGAACCATTGAACAACCCAAACCCCCCACACCATCACGAATCAAAGAAAGAGGCATCGAGTGGGTGAGTCCAAGAAAAGAAGAGATAGAAGGAGAGATCAAGGAGGCTACCTTGATGGTGGTTGGTGGCAATGAATGGCGAGGAAGGAAACCACAGCCACCACCATTGATCTAAGTTTCACAACATACACAAGAGGGAGATGCCGTGTTGCCCATCGTTTTCTTTGATCCATGCTGTCCACCAAGCACCGAAGCCTTCATGATCAAAACCCAGAAGAGGGATAAGTGATTCTGCTTGCCGTTGGTTGACGAGGGAGAAACTGAACACTGCCAGCCACATCTCAGCCTCTCTCTCTCTCTAAACCCAAATCATTTTCTCTCTCTCTCTCTCTCTCTCTTTCTCTCTCTAAACCCAGATCATCTTTTATTCTCTCTTCGCTCCTTTATGGTTAGCCCCCAAGCGATTCCCTCATCCACTACAATTCTTAGAAGTTAGCTGAAGCTGTTGATAAAATGATAGTCGTCGATTTTGGTCCCAGATCACTCTCTCTCTCTCTAAACCCATATCATTCTCTCTCTCTCTCTCTCTCTCTCTCTCTCTCTCTCAACATCATTCTCACAAGTTTTTTTTTTTAAGAATTAAAACTTGTGACCACTTTTTACCACAATTTTAGATTTAAGATTTAAAAAATTTATTTAGTTAAAATTTTAAAAATTAGAAATTCAGAAATTTGTTTTTAATTCAACGTTTGTGGTTTTTTTTTTTTTTTTTTTTTTTTTTTTTAAATATTATAAAATTATCTATTTTAATTAGATTAATGTTTATTTTTAATTTTTTGATCTGGCTTTTTTTTTATTATTTTAAATGTTGTTGTGTCATTTTAAATGCTGATGTGGCATTTAAAAAATGCCAAAATAAAAATTTTTAATATTATTTTGTTAGCCACGTTAGTATTTACTATGCACACAGTGTATTCCATTTGCCACCTTAGATTTTTCTATTACTATGTTGACGGTAGGGACCAAAATAAAACGATTTTTTGAAATCGAGAATTGACTTGGAGCAAAATCAATTTAGGGACCAAATTGAGAATCGGCCCAAAATGTAGGGACCAAATATAACATAACATTTTCATGTTGAGTTTACGCACATGGACCAAAAAAGAAGAAAAAAAGAAGAAGAAGCATCATAACTCAAAGAAAAGCTTTAAAATTATAAAATATTAAAGAAAAAGAAAAGGATAAAAATTTGATAGAAGTGATAGAAACAAATAGTAAAAACTTTTTCCTAGGCACATCATCCAAACAGAGCACAATTACAAAAGAACAATAAGTAATATATAGAACAATTTAAATTAATAAGAATAATGTCTCTTAAAAGATACATTTATATTTCTTCATTCCAAACAAATATACAGTATACACACATTTTAACTCATATCAAGAAACTTGGAGAATTACTTTATTTCTTTTTAGGTGAAACTACACTATTGGCCCTTGAAGTTTACTCTATGAGCGCAATTGATTTCTCAAGTTTTAAGTGGGCGCTATTAATCCCTCAAGTTTTAAAAATATGCGGAATCAGTCCATATCTTTACCACCATTTGTGGCTATTAGGTTCTGTACTTGTATAGTTTTGTTGGCAAACACATGAACACAAACTTGTCTAGATATAGCTTATAGAGTCTATAGAATTTATTAGACAATGCTCCAGATGTTGGTATTTAGTTTGCAAGAACAGGAAAGAAGCTGATTCAAGGATTTGGATTTCTCATAGTTTCGACCAATCAAAACTGAAGTTCTGTCAATTGAAAATCCCAGATCAGATCAATTTACAGATTTAAAGCCTAGCCCATCACCCAATCTACTAGGGTTTCATGACACTTATTCTACACTATAAAAGAGACTCTATAGGACTGGAAAAATAGGGAGAGAGAAGTGCCTCTTGTGCCTCCTATTCTAGATTGGGGTTTCTGTACTTAAAGCTCTCTCATATTTTCTACCGATGATATTCTTTGAAGAAACTCAAGATCCGGTGTTGTAAAAGTTGCTGCCTCAAATTAGTCATCAAAGGTGCAGGATTTAAACCTTCAAGTGAGATCTTGGAGTTGTAAACTGGAGGTTTATGTTGGAAAAATTCTTCAATGAGATTTTAAAGTGTGTGGATTGGAGGTTCACATTGCAGCAGTTCACTGTAAAGGAAGTTTGTGGGATTCAGAGCTCAGTTTGGTAACTGAAGTTAGAATATTACGAATTGATATTCTTGATTACTTATAAATCTCCAGCTTATAGTGAAACTGTTACCTTAGGATTGATTAGGTTAAGTCTCCCTAGTTTTTTCCTTGTGAAATTGGTTTGGTTTCATTGATTTCCTGAGTCATCACATCTTGTGTCATTTTTATTTTCCGCTATGCTTGATTTTTTAACCTAAGGCTCTCATAATTGATCTAATTAACAACTTGACCTTAAAACTGGTGTTGAGGACAAAATTTTCACGCCACATGGCTTTATTTCATTAGCAACCTGCACCACATCAACATATTATGGATTTTGGGAAAATATATTTTAAAGCCCAAAAGAGCCCATATTTACACAAAGTGACACCAAAGCCCACGGTCCAAAAACCATGGCAATATTATCTCATCAAAGTCCATGGTTCAAGTTTATTGCGTAGCATCTTATTTTCGACTTATGATCCAAGCTCATGAGTCTCGTTGAGGGAATTTTGGGAGTTATGGTTTGGAGAGCCAAGAAATATATTCAGTAAAACTCTAGCAGTTCAAAGTTGATAAAGGAAACATGTTACTTGACATGTCTTTTCCAATTCCCTGAACTCTGACGAGTCAGTGTGCAATAAGTAACATCTGGTAAGCCTCTTATATTAGATAACACTTAAGATGATAAAACTCTCCATTGCTCTTTACCTAAAACTTAATATTCATCATATAATCTAATTATATTATCTCATATAAATTATATTATTTAAATCAATACCAAATATATGCCTAAATCTTATTGGCTATCTCTATATAATATCTCATCCAACATTAAATGCTTCATCAAATATCAACCAATGAGTTTATTACTTACCAAAATTATATTGTAATAAAATCATGGACTAAACATATAATTTTCTAAAGGAGGAAACTTAGCCAAAAAGTACCAGCATCAGCTCTAGCTGCCTTAACTCCAGCAGTAATTGCAATAGTTTCAGCAATAACTTAGGCAGTTGACACATGTCCCAAAATGACATCACTAGTCCATTAATGGTCAATCCCAGCAACTACCTGCTATGCCAAAAGAAGTAAGGATCCTTTAAAAGAAATCCTACAATTTTAAGCCAAATCTTCAACCTCCAACTGCAATACCAGAAATAGGAAGATCCCATAAAAGATATCATACCATTTTCAACAAAGTCATGAATTTAATGCTGAATATTTTCCTCCAGCAGAAGATACCATTCAGATGACATCATTTAGTAGTGTCAGTTGTTAAGTTCTAAAGACTTAGGATTTTATGTATTTAGAATTCTAATGTATAATGTTGGCAAACCATGATCAAAACAGGTTGTTTAGTCTTGTTTAGGCTTGCTCAAAGTTGTGTAATTCATGTAAAGTTGGAATCGAGCTGATGCAGAAGCTACTGTGCATTTCGGCCTGGCTCGATCAATCAAAGCTTAGACTCGATCGATCGAAAGTCGGCCAGATTGCGTTTTTCTGCAGATTTCCAACTCAACCCTATCTCATTAAAACGTTTAGGGTTTTATGTTTTTGCCTTAAGTATATAAGGCAAACCTTAGCCATGTTTTAGAAGTTACTTTTGCTGCTTTTGTTGCTTATATTTGTGGTTTTGTGTAAATTTCTTGTGAGATCCTTGAGGAGTTTTCCTTTACACAAAGTTTAGGATTTTCAAGGAGAAGATGTTATTTACACCTTGATGATCAACTTAGTTGTTGCTATTGAAGTTTAAAGAAAAACAAGCGGGGGTGCTTGTACTTGTGGAGAATCAAAGAAAAAAGAAATCCGTGTATTCGGAGCTTGCACGTAGTCGTGTCAGTAAGTTCTATTAGTGGGTAGCAATAGGAAGTCAAGCGTGGGGGCTTGTAAGTCTTATTGTATGAACTTCGATTCTTTCATATAGTGGATTCAAGTTTACCTTGAGGATAGCTAGGTCAAATCCTCCCCAGGTTTTTACCGTATGGTTTCCTGGGTCATCATATCTTGTGTTCTTTATATTTCCGTTGCTTTATATGCTTGATATGATTATATGCTTGTGTTAACCTAGATTTTCATAATTTGACTAAGTTAATCACTTGACTAATTCTCTAGGTTAATCCAATTGTTGTTTTAAGGGGTCTAAAAACCTAACAAGTGGTATCAGAGCGGGTAGCTCTCTAGTTGTTGATTTTTTGATCTCTGAGCTGATCCTTGACCCCTATTGTCATGGAACACGGACACTTTCTTGTTATTCCTCCTCACTTTGATGGGAATAACTATGCTTATTGGAAAGTAAGGATGAAAGCATTCTTAAAATCTATTGATGAGAGAGTTTAGAATTCCATTGAGTACGGATGGGAGAAGCCTACTACTTTTGTGAGTGAGTGGCAAACTTCTCAAAAAGAAGCGGCTGCGTTCAATAGCAAAGTTATGAATGCTATCTTTAACGCTGGTTCTATGAAGGAATTTAAGAGAATCTCTAATGTTGAGGTTGCTCACACTGCTTGGAATATCCTCTAGACTGTGCATGAAAGCACAAAGACAGTTAAGGTTAATAAATTGCAGCAATTAACTTCTAGATTTGAAAACATTAGGATGTCTGATGATGAAACTTTTGATGAATTCTATGCTAAACTGAATGATATTGTTAATTCTGCATATAATTTGGGTGAAATCTATGATCAACCTAAAATTGTTAGGAAGATTCTTAGATCTTTAACTGAAGATTTTAGACCCAAAGTGATTGCCATTACTGAGAGCAAGGATGTGGACTCCATCCTTGTTGATGAACTTATAGGATCTCTTCAATCCTATGAGTTGGACCTACCCAAAGCTAGCAAATCTAAATCAATGGCTCTTAAGTCAGTTGATGATGTTGAGGTTGATGGATTTGATGATGAACTCTCTGCTATAGAGATTGTTTACCTTGCCAAGAACTTTAGAAATTTTCTTAGGAATAGTAACAGAAGGGCAAGAAATACAAACACTGGTGAACCTAGAAGTTTTAGGAAGAATGATCCCACTAAGGTTAGCAACACTGAAAAACCTAGAGAAAAAGTAGGTCAATCTTCTAATAATTCTATGGGTTCTCAATGTTTTGGATGTCAAGAGTATGGTCATGTTAAATCTGAATGTCCTACATTCTTGAGGTCTAAGGGCAAAGCTATGGCTATAACCCTTAGTGATAATGAAGTTTCTAATGATGAGTCTGGATGTGACGAGAATGGAAACTTCATTGCTTTCACTGTTACTGTTGTAGTCAATGAAAGCGTGTCTGTTGAAGAGAACCCTTCTGATGGAGAACTCTCTGAGGATGTAGATTTTCAAGAGGCCTATAATAAATTTTGCAAAGTTGCTGCAAAGGATGCTATGAATGTTGAACTTGACCTGAAGAAAATTGAATCTCTTGAGCTTGATAAGAAGAATTTGCTTGTTAAATTGTTTGATACTAATGAATTTTTGAACAATGTGAAAACTAAGAATATGCTTTTGCTTGATAAAGTTAACTCTTTAGAACTTGATTTATCTGTTACTAGATCTGCTAGTTCTAAACTTGATCAAATGTTGAGTGTTCAAAAGTATCCTTCTGACAAATCTGGTTTAAGTTTTGTTGATAGCATCTTTGTGTCTGCACCCCATTCCACAAATTTCGTTCCTTCATCTTTTTTAAAACCTTCTGTGAGTGAGGTTGTGAGTGAAACTGTCAAACCCCCTATGAGTGAGGTTGTCAAACCCATAGAAGTTTCACCATCTAGGAAGATTAGGGTTGATCTGAAAGAGTCTAAACCTAAGAAATCTACCATTTCTAAGGACAAGATGCATGGTAAACCTGTTTGGGTTTGTCATTTTTGTGGAAAGTTTGGACACATTCGTCCTAACTGTTACAAGCTTTAAGCTGCTAAGAGAGCAAACAAACCAAAAGTGCCTGTACCTCAAGCACAAGATCCTATCGCACTCATTGGTGAATTGGTAAAGATTTTAAATCTTTATTCCAATCTTGGAGTTGGAAATCACTCGAACGTGAATAGGAACTCCAATGCTCATGGTGCATCTAAAAGGTTTTGGATGCAAAAAACTTGATCTAATTGAGTCTTTCTGACATGGTCCTTGTGTTTCTTTGCTCTACTCTTTGTAACCATTGTTCCTTGGTTTTTGTTTTTTTTTTGTTCTAGGATTTGCATTGCATTATATTCATGTATTTCATTTTAGGATTTATTATGTTTTCTCTTTAAAAAAAAAGGAGGAAGCAAATTGTGTTTGGCATTATTGTTCTTAGTTTTTGAAACAAGGTTGGTCAATTTATTTTCATGTAACATGTCTTACGTACCTTGTTTAGCTTTGATGAGCTTATTTTTTGTACTTTACTAGTTGAAACTTTGTAGTGCATGTTGTGTGGGAAAGATGTTTATAATTTTTGATCACTTTGTCTTGATCTTGAAATCACATGCCTTTAATTGTTGAACTCGATCCTTTTGAGAAAGGCATAAATAACCATCTCACTACTGTTCACTAGCCAATCATGAACACCTTAGTGCATATCGTAAGATTTTGTACTCGAGAAAATGTAGCACATGAACAAAAAGAACAAAAAGTGTAGCCTCGGTTTAATTGCTTAATACTTAAAATTGGTGTGTATTATTAGGCTTGATGCCAAATCACATAATTAAAATTGGTGTGTACATTATCCCGGCTATTTAATAAGTTTCTGAATAATTAAAACTGGTGTGTATATTATGAGGCAAAATTCAAGAAACTTAGATGATTGCAAACTTTTGTTCTAGGAGATATGAGAGTTATATAATGTAACTCTTTTAGTGATAGTTTCTTTTAAATTCTATGTGATGAATTTTGTAGACTTTGTGTTTGATTTCTATTCACATATCACCTCACATGTATCTTAAGTTTTTGCTAGTAGCACACACTACACAAGTTATTCTTTGCTAAACACTGTACATGTTATTGTGTGTGTTTTTGGTCTGACCAACCAAGTTTGAAAATATCTTGAGTATTATGCACAACATATTTGTTGTTGAAGAATGTTAAAGGAAGAATGGTTGAATTTTTTTTTTGTGCGGAGAAACTAGGTTTAAAACTAGGGTTTTTGAAAAAATATTTCATCTCATACTCATGCATTTTGTTCATCAATTTCAATGCTTTGAGTGTTTCTGCCCAGAATATGTTTGTCTTTTTCAAAACTGTGTTTTTTCTCAAAACTTTTGTGAGTTTCTGTCTGTTTCGATTGATCTAATCTATTTTTCGATCGATCGAAAATGTGTTTCAAATTTTCAAAAAGTCTTGAGTTGTTTCGATCGATCGAATGTAATTTTCGATCAATTGAATATCGCGAATCAGATGTTTTTTAAACTCAGATCTTGACTTTTTCAAAAAGTTTTCAAACTTTTTCTCTCTCTCCAACTTGGCAAGCTCACTCAGCAAATTTTTTGTCCTTTTCTTCCAAAATATTTGCAAGGTTTTTCTGCTCTAAGGCCGGTAAGTCTATTATACCCTTCCTTTTTCTTTTATTTTCATGTTTCATGCACTTTTCATGCATTGTTCATTGAAATTTTCGGACCTATTCATATTTGGGGTTTTTGATGATTCAAGCCATTTTATGTAAAATTGATCATTGGGTTTTTGTTGGGACATGATATAAACATGATCTTTTTTTTTTTGAGAAAGATATAAACATGATCTTGTTGGTTTAATTTGAGCAATTTTGTGTTTTGTGAGAAATTGAAAATTCTAGGACTTGTAAATAATCCAAATTGGGGATTTTGTTCAAATTGGGTTTAATTGATGCAATTGGCTTGTTGAATTGATGTAATTGATCATTATATTGAGTATTCTAGCTTGTGTGATGATCAATTGGTCAAGTTTTTGCAAAACTTAACAAGTGGTTTTAAAATTTTGGGGTTTTTGTTAGAAACTCTATACTCAAGCCAATTTTGTGAAATTGAACTTAAATTGAACTTAGTTTTACTGCATTAGAACATGTATCATGTCATTGTGATTGATCATGCATCATATAGATTTTTGTTCAATATTTTTTTTGCTAACTTGCAGTCTGCCCTTGGGTTGTGTTTTTATTTTGTTCTTTTTGGTTTTTTCTTTATGTCTTTGTCCTTTCCTTAGCATCATGCCTAGGAAGACTAGAGCTCATAGGTTTATTCCCTCACCTTCTCCTCCTCCCTTTGACCATGAGAGGTTTCCTAGTGAGAAAAACCAAGAGACTTTTGAGAAGCTGAACCTTAAGAGAAAGATATAGGCTGAGCGTTCTGTGGTGTTAGATGAGCTTGATCCTCCCATTAGGGCAAATTTTGAGTGTTGGGGTTGGTTACCTCTGTTGGATATTTCTGAACCTCCTCTTCTAGCTACCTTGATTAGAGAGTTCTTTTTGAACATCTTTATCCGCATCTATGATTCCAACACTTTGATTAAGAGTTGGATACGAGGTGTAGAGTCCACCATTACTCCTACGGTAGTGGCTGATACTCTAGGGGTACCTTTGGTCCAGCACCCTGTCTACCTGTATGATGAGTCTCCACCTTTGGATGATGTCATGTCATACATCACTGGATCTTCTATTTAGTGGGGTACTGATCCTCGGATCACTTCTGCTGAACTTCCTGAGACTACTTATCTTTTTCTTAGGATAACTTGTCATTCTATTTGGCCTATCTCTCATCTTCACAGCATTCCTCTTGAGCGGTGTGTCTTTCTGTACGCTCTTGTTACTAATGCTCCTATCAGCTTTCCTCATTTGTTTCTTCGTTCTTTGAACGAAGTTTATAGGAGTTCATCTTCAACTCATGCTCTTGTCCATCCTATTTTTATTCATAGGATTTTGTTATATCTTGGTCTAGATGATTTCCTTTCCTTTGAGCTCGTTCATGTTATTGCTCCCATAGGTGCGTTTTTTCTTAGGCAGAGGGTTGCTCATCTTTGAGCTGGCTCTAAACACCCTAGGTCTGAGCCTTTTGGTACCGCATCTCCTTCTTCTTTTTCTACAGGTCTTGCTGGTGAAGATGTTACTGATCCTGTTGGTGATGCTGCTGCTGCTACTGCTACTGTTCCTCCACCTCCTTCGGATGACTTTGATATACATCGTACCTTGGAGACTGTCATGACCTTCAGGCGGCTCATGGTCAGATTTTGGTAGACTTGCTTGATGAGTTACGTGCTTTGAGAGCCGACTTGGCGCATTTTCGTCGTTCACCTTCATCACCTCCTTTGGATGATGGCTTGTGATTGTTCTTTAGCATTCCGTCACAAAAAAAGGGAAGTAGAGTTTTGTTACTTGTAGAGGAGATTTGGTAGTTAGGGGGAGTTTTTCTTTTGTTTGTGGAGCTAGTGGAGATATTAGATTGTATCTAGGTGCTTCACTGTGTATACTTTCTTTTGATATCATTTTTTTTGGGTTAAGGGAGATACATATTTATTCTGATATATGATTCTTGATTCTTGTGTTCACTGCTTATTGATTTATATTTATGAGTTATTCATTGATATATATCTTTATTTTGTGTTGTGTAAAACATACAAGAATGCTTTATTTTTGTTGTATCTAACTTAGGGGGAGAGTTAGTTTACATACTTGTTGATTTACCGTTTTTTTGTCACACATGCGTTTATGTGTTTGTTGAGTGTTTCAGGAATATATAGGTTGATTCAATTGAGCTGCTGTTTACACTTGCAACTGATGGATGGTAGTTAGGATTGAATTTGTGTTATGAGCATTATTTTTGTAAACTTTGAGTTTTTCATTTGTGTTTTGTCACGGATTGCCAAAGGGGGAGTTTGTTAGGTTCTAAAAACTTAGAATTTTATGAATTTAGAACTCTAATGTGTAATGTTGGCAAACCATGATCAAAACAGGTTGTTTAGTCTTGTTTAGGCTTGCTCAAAGTTGTGTAATTCATGTAAAGTTGGAATTGAGCTGATGCAGAAGCTACTGTGCATTTCGGCCTGGCTCGATCAATCGAAACTTAGACTCGATCGATCGAAAGTCGGCCAGATTACGTTTTTCTATAGATTTCCAACTCAGTCCTATCTCATTAAAATGTTTACGGTTTTATGTTTTTGCCCTAGGTATATAAGGAAAACCCTAGCCACATTTTAGAAGTTGCTCTTGCTGCTCTTGTTGCTCTTGCTGCTCTTGTTGCTCATATTTGTGGTTTTGTGTAAATCTCTTGTGAGATCCTTGAGGAGTTTTCCTTTACACAGAGCTTAAGGTTTTCAAGGAAAAGATGTTATCTACACCTTAATGATCAACTCAGTTGCTGCCATTTGAGCTTAAAGAAAAACAAGCGGGGGTGCTTGTACTTGTGGATAATCCAAGAAAGAAGGAGTCTGTGGATTTGGAGCTTGCACGTGGTCGTGTCAGTAAGTTCTACTAGTGGGTAGCAATAGGAAGTCAAGCGTGGGGGCTTATAAGTCTTATTGTATGAACTTCGATTTTTTCATATAGTGGATTCAAGTTTACCTTGAGGATAGCTAGGTCAAATCCTCCCCAGGTTTTTACCGTGTTATTTCCTGGGTCATCATATCTTGTGTTCTTTATATTTCTGCTGCTTTATATGCTTGATATGCTTATATGCTTGTGTTAACCTAGATTTTCACAATTGGACTAAGTTAATTACTTAGCTAATTCTCTAGGTTAATTCAATTGTTGTTTTAAGGGGTCTAAAAACCTAACATCAGCTGCTGTAGCAGCTACTGCTATGCAGCTTATAGCTTTGTTAGTTGCTGTATAGCTATGACTAACAGCTGTAAAGCAGCTCCAACAGCATTAAAATCTCAGAATTTTCTCTTTCAACTAAAAATAAAAAACCAACTAAGGAAACCATTTACTTTGCCAAAGACTTTTCCTTATTTGCTAATTATTCCTTCAACCAAATCCCATTTAGTTACACACTTGGCCTTATATAAAGAGGACCAAGCCACAATAGCACAACACACTTATTACACACCACCACTACCCATCTCTCCTACACTCTATTATTTTGAAATATCATCATCTTGTAGCCCATATTTCTAAACATCTCTTTCTCCATTTCTCTTACAAAATCCTTCTTCTTAGAAAGCAATATAACCTATGACATAACATAAAAAACCACTCCAGCAGCAACAATAAGCTCATTTATTTACTATATTTAGCCTTCATATTATCTATTTCGAACTTCCATATATTTTGTTGGGTTTTAGACCCCTTAAAAACAAACAATTGGATTAATCTAGTTAATTAGCCAAGTGATTTAGTTAGTCCAATTTCATGCAAATCTAAGTTAACACAATTAAATAATTATATTAAGATATAAAGCAGCAGAAAATAAATAACACAAGATATGATGACCCAGGAAACCACATGGTAAAAACCTGGGGAGGATTTGACCTAGCTATCCTCAAGGTAAACTTGAATCCACTATGAAAGAATCGAAGTTCATACAAAAGGACTTACAAGCTCCCCGCTTGACTTCCTAATGCTACCCACCAGTAGAACTTACTGACACGACTATGTGCAAGCTCCGAATCTACGGACTCTTTCTTTCTTGGATTCTTCAATCAGCTATAAGCTCCCCGCTTGGTTTTCTTTAAGCTCCAATGGTAGCAACTGAGTTGATCATCAAGATGTTGAAATAATCTTTACCTTGAAAACCCTAAGTTTTGTGTAAAGGAAAGCTCCTCAAAGATCTCACAAGAGATTCACACAAAACAACAAAGTATGAGCAACAATACAATGCGAACAACCTCCAAAAACGTGGCTAGGGTTTTGTTTAAATACCTACGGTAAAAACATAAAACCCTAAACATTTAATGAAGTAGGGCTGAGTTGGAAATTCTGCAGAAAACGCAACCTGGGCGATTTTCGATCGATCGAGTCTGTCCTTCGATCGAGCCAGGCCGAAAGTCACAAAGACTTTTGTAGCCACTCGATTCCAACTTTACAATAATTAATCAACTTTGAGCAAGCCTAAACAAGACTAAACACATTGTTTTGATCATGGTTTGCCAATATTACAAATTAGAGTTCTAAATACATAAAATCCTAAGTCTTTAGAACCTAACATATTTAACAACCACATTCCTTACAAACTATCCACACATACTTCCCACATATTTCTAATATATCTTACAAACACCATATCTCACAAAACATGTATATTTCTTGCCATCTCCATACATTCTAAAATATATCAAACACTCTTTCAAGAACATGTTACAAAGTCCTTTTCATGGAAAACATATAATTATAATGCTAAAAAGTCCTTATGAAAGGCACAAACTTATAATATTAATAGCCATTCTCATGGAAGGCAATATCACTCGTATTTCACTAAAAACTAAAAGAGAATTACATGGGGAAAATCATTTAAGTGCATGATAAAGGGGACAAATTTAACCAACCTATGCACACGGCTGGACATATTCTCTCTCCCTCTAGTTGCACCAATTTTTCCTCTTCAATCATAAAGTCACCATGAAATGACTTATAATATCATACTGTACCGCTGGACTCATTTTATTATGCTGCTGAAATGTTACAAGTCCACTGATGTTATGTGGTTGGAGCCATAAATTATGAAGAGAAGTTACTATATTTTTATCTCTAAAATTATACTATTGAGTATATTTTAATTCATTATCATTATACCGCTGGACTTATGTTATTATGCCGCTGTAATGTTATCAGCTCATTGATGCTATACGGTTGGAGTCACAAACCATATAAAGTGGTGTTATAGTTGGAACCACAAACCATATTAAGATAAGTCACTATATCTCTATCTTCAAATTTGAGTTATTGAGTACATGTTACTTAATCATCAGTCTACCACTAGATGCAAAGTACTCCAATTATATCTTACTATTTAATAAACATGGTTTCACTAATGTTTCATTAATGAATATATATAATGATAAATTGAATCCATCTCACCACCGGATATATATTATTTGGACATAAACCACCGTTGGACATATATCATTTGGACATGAACCACCGCTGGACATATATTATTTGGACATAAACTACCAGTTGACATACATTATTTGGATATAGACCATTGTTGGACATACCTCATTATTTTGAACATGAACCATGAACCATAGCTGGATATAGACTATTTTGAACTCATCCCACTGTTGAACATATGGCATTTAATTAACTATTATCTAATATTGGAAATCACTTAATATACATCATTAAGATCTTTAACTAATGACTTAATCAAAGCTATTATGCTAAACATATTATTTATTTATTTCAACCATTATCATGATTCTTAGATTTTCTGGTTTATCTATTTTGTAGGCTTAAAAATGCACTGGAAGCCATTGGTCTATGCGGCCCAATGTCGAGTTCCGGATTAAACTCCCTAAAACAAATCCAGGTCTAGCAAAGTCACCCCTCCAGTGGAAGACATGTGGCTACGCGCAAAAACGGCCCACGACAACTAGTTAAACATTGTTTGTTTCAAAGATTTAAATCTTAAAATGGTGTTGCTTATGTGGCTAATAGAATAATGAATTTACATTTTTTTAACGAAGTAACATTTTTTAATGAAAAAAATTATTTGACACGTAAGAAACTTATTAATTAATACTAAAATACTTGACATGATAAGTAACAGATAATACCAAATCAAAATATGAAATCCAAATTTTGGTTATTTTAGAGAGGAAAGACTAGTGAAAGACTATGACTAGTGAAGCATAAAGTGAAACATATCCTTACAAAGTGGTAGACGATTAATAAATCCATTTAAACTTTGAAGAAATTCTTGGGAGTTGGGAGATCCAAATCCAACTGTAATCTCTAATCTGTAATATTTTAAAATTCATATTTCGTAGACCTAAATGCGTTAAGTAAATAAAAGTGGCCTTTTATTTGTTTTGTTTTTCTCCTTCTGAAAAATAAAGTAGGGTCCTTACTCCTCAGAGAAGAATACCTCTACAAGCATCACAGCAAGAGCCTTATCAGGCCACCACGATCAAGTCAGAGGGTGAAGTAGGAGGTGACTCATCGCATAGCACGCCATACTGCCATTGGAGCTGGAGTCAAGGGGATGTTGTAAGCTTTTTTTTGTTTTTTTTGTTTTTGACGTGTTAGACTTTCTCATATTCTTAAGTACAGAAAGATGTCACTCTTAATTCTATATGAATTATTTTATGACTGTAACTTTTGTGTAACAATTTTTATCATAACTCTAATATAGTAGACTATGAATGAATATGACTGCCTGTTAGGACAGATGTGAATCAATGTTAGGAACACATGTCAATATAAAATTGTCTAATCCTTTGACAAAACGCACTTTACTTGTAATTGAGTAGATCTAAGATGTGTTTAATGCTTCAAGAAACAAGGTTTCAAGTTTAAGTGTTAAAACCATGCAAATCTGTCTAAGAATCAAGTGAAGAAGTGTTGGATTTTTAATCTCGACAGCTAGTATCTATTGAGGTATAAAAGGCTGCTAAAGTCTGATGCTCGACAGCTATCTCAACGGATAAGCTATCTATCGAGGATTATGAAATTCGGTTTTTCAGAGCTGATTTCAATCCAATCCATGAATAGATGTTTGGGCTTTCTTTTCTCATAACCTAAACATATATAAGGATTGTTTTAAGGGCCGACACAGTTGATGCAACTCAATGCAAAAGTTTTTCACAAGCATATTGTGAATCGGAGACATATGTCCTAGTTCATCTTTCTATTCAAGAAGCTGCTGTGTTTGTACACTGTTGGATTTTGTAACCAAGGAGCTTCATCATCTTCATTGTGTGATGAACTAAAGAACTTAATTTGTAGCCAACATCTTTCTCAAGTTGGTGAGTAAGCCGTGTACTGAGATTCGCATATCAAATTGGTTAGTCACGTACTGGGAACCGTACATTATAAGGAGAGATTGTCACTACAGAACAAGTTCAATTGGGTATTGGGGTAAGGGTTCAACTGTAGGTTGATATACGGTATTGGGATTCCTTTACTTATAACCGCTTGTTATGATAATAGTGAATTCTCGGGAATGGTGACCTTAAAATCATCCGGTGGGGTTTTTTCTATGCAAGATTTTCTCATTCGTAAACAAATCACCATGTTAATTTATTTTCCGCTGCATTTTAACTTAGTTGGTGATTTGTTTGTGCTACCACGCGTATTGCAATTGAATTAATTAATTACCTTGGCTAATTAATTTGTTAATTCATCACAAGGGGTCAATACATTCTTGGCCTATCACTTACATACATATAGCTACTTGCAGATTTTCCCATTTTACACCTTCAATAGATTGCCACCAAATAAAATGTCAGGCTGAACCTTAACAACTTTCCGACAGTGGTGGCTCCACATATATTTCAGGGTGGTCACAAGACCACCTTGATTGCCAATATATATATATATATACTTGAAATTAAAAAAATTATATACTAAAGTAACCTATTTTGATGACCCTAATAATAATATTGAACACCTTGACTTGAGAATCACATGAGAATTTGGGTTCAACAAAAATAAAATTAATGCTGCATCCATAATATTTTCACAATAATTTCACTACAAATTACAGCTTCTAACTTGAGAAATAATATTGTGGTAAACTGTTATTAATTCTAATTTGAGCCTAATACTAACAGCACATTTTTACTCATCAATATATAATAGCTGGTCGCACAAGATTTGTTATGAAAATGTTATGAATATAGCATTACTTCATAAATAATTCTAGCCCCGCAAATATAATCCTTAACCTCTTTAAAAAACCAATAAATAAATAAATTAAATAACAACAAAAAAATTAGCCTAACAAAAATAAGAGTAATGTTACATCAACAACAAAAATGCATTTCACAACAAAAATAAGAGTAATGCTACATCCACAACATTCTCTTTGTTATTAGAAAGAAATGGTA